>OX637471.1:32723068-33973068 GCA_951800055.1 Cenopis cana | reverse complement strand
GATTTTTTAACTTCTAGTTGTTCTTAGCAAATAATATTCATTTAAAACTTGAAGGAGAACCATGCAAACGACGTACAATTTTTTTTCATGGTCCTTCGAGCCTGTTTACAGACGGGTATTTAGGTAATTAGTAATGGAAGGATGTCACTTAAACTTTAAATATAACACGATAAGGTTTATTAGGGCGAGCGAAGCGAGCCCTATCTATAGGCCACTTCCCATACATCCTTGTGACCCCTTTTACGACAAAACTATCAAGCTTTTGGATGTGAATTTTTGCACAGTAATTCAGATTGATGTCTAGATGTGTTATCAAACATTAAAATATCGATTCATAAGTTATAATTTAAAAAATATATATTACGGTACTAACGCCATCTGTTGAGCCGAGGTATGAAACCAATAGCTTCATGTCGTGAACTAGGCCAAGGCTAACAGTAACTACTAACGCCATCTGTTAGAAAACTAAAAAACCGGCAAAGTGCGAGTTGGACTTCGCACATTTAGGGTTCCGAACCGACCGCAAAGTTAAAAAGGGAAATTTCAAAAAAAAAATCTAATTTACAGATGTATTAGTATTTGTTGGGAAAATATTCGTAATAGCAAACATTACTACCAAATTTTAAGTTAGGTACTTACTCTTCTACCATTATAAACATAAAACATACTAGGTTTTGCCCCGCGGCTTCGCCCGCGTAGGAAGTGTAAGTTTCTCAATAATTGTTGAATTGTTACACCGGTTTACTACTTAAGTACTTACGGCAACAATCGATATATCTAGCTTTATAGTATAAAGCTTATGGCTGGGTATAAAGTTTATACCCACCGAGTAGGTTCCTGCATAGGTGCCGAACGATCTAGACTGTTCGGGATCGACGCTTCTAGAAACTTCGGAAATATTCTTTAAATACTGTATGGAGTCGTCAGTGTCGTCACCCTTCGAGATTCTTCTAGAAGAATGTCGATCGTCCCGCAAAGTTCTGGAAAATAAAGCTGTCTCGCTCTAACAATGATCCTGACGTGCGTTAAGTCTCGCTTATATACTGTCAGCAATCGAAATTTCTATTTTTATATCCGCTGAGTAGGTACTTACATAGGTACCAAACGATCTAGAATGTTTGCGATGGAAGTTTCTAGAAACTTCGGGAATAGTCTAGAAAGCCGGTATGGAGTCTTCACCCATCGATAATGTTCTCGATAATCATCAGATATGTGATAGAACTACTCCTGAAACGGCCTGAAATGACGTTACAGCCTGCTGAAAACGCTTCTAAGGCTCTGAAATTTACGTCTGAAGTTTTTGTTACTTTTCAATGGCGCTTATCTCTGTCACTCTATTACTTCTCGAATCTTCCGAGTACAGCTATCTCTTTCTACTACTGCTATCTCTGTCACTCTCTTCTCGAATGTTCCGAGTATAGCTATCTTTCTCTACTACTGCTGTCTCTGTCACTCTCTTCTCGAATGTTTCGATTATAGCTATCTCTTTCTACTACTGCTATCACTCCTGCTGGAAATTTCGCCATATACTGATAAATAAGGCCTTCAGAGGCCCATAAGGGGTCCTGAAAACGCTTGAAAACGGGTTTTCAAGTTATAGGCATAGGTACCGAAGGTTCTAGAATGTTCGCGATCGAAGTCTCTAGAAACTTCGAGAAGTCTAGAAAGTCTGTATGGAGTCTTCACCCTTCGAGCATGTTGCAGAAGGATTTCGAACGCCCCGGAAAGTTTTGGAAAATATGGGTGTCTCGCTCTAACAATGCTGTCCTTGTCGCAATGTTCGTCGAGAGCATTAGCATTATTGGAATGTACTACACATCCAGTCTATCCCTTTCACGCTTATCGTCTGTCTCTCTTACTCCTATTGAAAATTAAAAAAATTACCCCTTTTTTACCGCCCACCGCCACCAAGCTCCCTTACTTGCAAGTGCACACCAAGGGCCTGGTGGTAGTTGGTGATCATGGAGAAAAGGATGAACATACCCACTAACATTCTCCTTTTATATATATGATATATTGATATAGAGCCATTTTTAGGGTTCCGTAGTAAACAAGGAACCCTTATAGTTTCGCCATGTCCGTCCGTCCGTCCGTCCGACCCCCGTTTTTCTCAGTAACCGTTAGTACTAGAAAGCTGTAATTTGGCATGAGTATACATATCAATGACGCCGACAAAACGGTAGAATAAAATCTTTAAAAAAAAATGTTTTTAGGGTACCTCCCGTACATGTAAAGTGGTGGTGAAATTTTTTTTTCTCCCAAACCCCATCGTATGGGATATCGTTGGATAGCTCTTTTAAAAATATTATAAGGTTTTTAGAAGCATTTTTTGATTAAAGAATTGGTTAGCGTGATATTAAGCTTTGAAGTGATAATTTTTATTATGGTCAAGTGTCCCAGTGTGTGCCAGTTAAACGGTGGCTACTAGGCATGTGAAAAAAATCATGGTAGTAGTATATACGATGAATTTAAAAGGAAAACTATCACAGCTAAGTAGACATTACTAGTTAACGAGTAATCATAGATATATAAATACAAGAGATGGGAGCTGTGGGCGTGGCACATGTCGCCATTTCCTGATCGTGTGATCACGATTTGTTCGGAGACTTGATTTGTCGTGTCAGTCGCCGGACATCGATTGCGCAGTAAACAACTCGGTTTTTGTGGGTAAAATGCCGGTTTGTGCAGTTATAACGTGCAGAAATCGAAGCAATATTGTTAATTCAAGTAATAGCGGAGTCACTTATCACAAGTAAGCCTGTTTTTAATACTTTTTAACTAAAAACGTGTAAATAATTAAGTGTGGCAATAAAAGTGATATTTCTATTATAATGTTATTCATTGCCCGTTTTGTATATTGCCACCTTAGACGTTCACGTAACTAACGCGCAATGGGCAGCAAGTTTGCCGATCGACACAATGTTGTCGCAGTGTCTTTGTTAGTGGCACGATTTACGATGGTAGGTGGGGGCGCACTAGTGCGGTACATAAGCGATCATTCTATCGATAGTTTTAGTGGTTTGTAATTTATTTCTCGCAGTTCCCGTTTCGGGATATTGAGGTCTAAGTCTCGCGTACCTTGTCCACTGCTGGACGTAGGCGGCTCTATTACTATACTATATTTTTCTTTCACTTAAGTTAGGGTTTCTACAATAAGTTTATAAAAGTAAAGTATATAAATACACATTTATGTTGTATACATCATATAAAAAATTAACAATTGCAGTCGAACTCACCCACCGAGGGTTCCATACAAATTTTTAGTAACGTATTGTGGGGTCTCTACTTGCTACAGGTGATCATTATTGAAAGTCACTTATACAGTTATTTATTATGAGAATACACAATATGTAAACAATGATCGCGGTGTTTACCCTGGAGCTCGCGAGAGCATCGGATCTAGGGGCGAGTGACGTGACCGTGCCCTAAGACTGTCTGGCTCGCACTGGCGATAGTGACGATGGCGAGGCGGTATGGTAGACCGCGCGCGTCGCTCGTAGATTCGCGGAGTGCTGCGACATGGCGGCGACTAGAGATGCCGTGCAGCATACGAGTCCGCCTCAATATTATAAATACCTACTTCAAGAATAGAGTCTTGGAGTTTTTTCCCAGTTTTTCTCGAAATACAATTTTCAGAAATTCAGTTGCGTTTTACTAAGTTGTGGTTACTAAAAATATATGGTCACCTATACAATTATGACCGTAGTAAAACGAAATATCTTGCCGAATTTCATAGTCCTAGGTTAGGTCCACCTCCAATGCAAAAAAGGATACAAGTTTACATGTATAGACATATAGACATGGTATCTCCCAAACAGATGAACCGATTTGAGTGCGGTTTTTTAATTGATAGCCTTGTTTGTTGGGATGGTCTTCAGAAATGTTCGATTATTACTTTTTTTCATTGATGTTACCTACCTTGTAATTTCCCATATTAATCATTTAAATATCGACAAAAATAAAAAAAATGCTGTCCCATCTCTATTACGTTCACCGATGTTGATGTTTACGTGTAGTAGTGTGTATTTACAACCTTTGCGGTGTGTGTGCGCGCCAATCACAGCATTAGAATCCAAGTAGGGGGCATGAGCAATGTGTGCGTTAACCTAGTGTTTACAAGACTACATATGTGGTTGTAACACACACAAGTCAAACACTGGCGACACTGGTATTGGAATAATTAGTACGGCGACGGCCTATCTCCTGTATTTATATATCTATGCGAGTAATAGTCGAACTTCAGAAATGTACTTTGCAAAAGCAAACTTTCGTACAATTTCCATTGATGCCTTAGATGATGTTGTTAATTCTGTCAAAAACATAGTAAATATAAGTTTGCGAACTTTTTAGTCCACATAATGTAACGGGTGGACGACTACGGAACCCTACCTTGCGCGTGGCCCGACACGCACTTGGCCGGTTTTTATTTCATTGTATGGAATCTAAGAGTGCACCATCTAAGTACTAGCAAAAAGCAGAGCTTTACGAGGGCTCGCGTTTTTTTTGTAATGATATTTGTTTAGACAGTTTCTAAATAGAATACGGTATTTTACTCATAGTCAAATCAGCAACTTTTTATTAAATGTCAAAAACGCTCTGTTAGTATGAAGTTTGTAAGGACATACTGTCTTAGTGACGTCACTAAGACAGTATGAATTGGTATGTTCAAATCAGCGTCCTTTTTAAATCTTTATGCTTATAAAATCTTTTAATTAACTAAAATAAATTAATAATTGATGTTTTCCGAGTATTTTCGTTAGATCTTTTATTAGTCAAGTAAAAAATAATTTATTTTTACCTTTGTTTAATACCCTATTGAACGCCAAAAACGCTTGAAGGGAAGGTGTCATGCAGCCTACAGCGCAAATAAGGCCTATCGATATTACACAAAAGTTCATATTCAATCTCTTATAGACAACGAGTTCACGTGTAGTTGTCACTGCCGTACTGTATGGCGATGGCGTTGAAACAAGGGACTGACACGCTTTGCTAGAGAAAGATAGTCTTATTGCGATTCCAATAAGAAGAAATAGAAAAGAGTGGTATGTTTTGTCCCTATCACCGACCGAACATTTTTTCATGGTCGGGTTATAGGCAAAGGCAAACTTCCATAAGGAATAAAGCGGGTGTTACACTGTCCTGAATTCAGAATCCTGACTAGTGGAGGGGAGTTGAAGCATCTCGCTCTAACGTATCTAGGTCCGAACCCTTCTAAGTGTCCTGAATTCAGGACATTGTAATATCCGCTTACATTAGACATGGAAACCGGCCAAATTGCATAGTACAAATTTTGTATGAAAATGAGCAAGTATGAGAAAGACATAGCCCCGGTCGCTCGTTGGCGCATCTTTAACTACAGAGTATATATTATATCTATGCGTTGAAAGGGCTATTGTATGGGTAATTAATATGGGTTTTATAAATAATTCGTACGAGATATAAAAAAAAAATATTATTTATTTTGAATCAGGCAACAAGGCCCGTATTTACATATACCTTACAGACTAACATATATATCTATAAAATATAAAAACTAGGACAAATAAACAAACTACAACTTTACTGCGATGTGTTCCGCAACGTCGAGGTGTCAGGTAAGGTAACCGACCGCGAAAACGCCGGAACTTGACTCCCTTCGGCCAAAATTCTTCCTTGGTGAAGGTCGGTAGATGTTCTGTTGGAATTCTCACAACGAAGGAATTAAAATTCACATTGTGGCGAGACTCCAACTTCACGACCCTCAGGTTGAATCCGGTCTTCACGCGTACATACTCCACGATCTCGTCTGCCTTCGTGGTGTAATGTAGCCGGGACACGTAAAGCTGCAACGTTGGTGTAGCAGCACGCAGCAGGTGATTCGGTCCAGTCGGTGCGGTACCGTACAGATTCCGACAAGTAGGCTTCTTCTTCCCCTCCACCGTCTGTCACGTCGCGACTTCTTTTGAGTCTGCTGTGGCAGATCCTTGCGAATGGCTTCACAAGGGTTCTACACCCCTTTTTTCGACCACTGCTTTGGTTTTATAAAAAAAAATCGCGAGCCCTCGTAAAGCTCTGCTTTTTGCTAGTTATATGTACAATACAATAATTTAGGTACCACATTTGTACTCAATAAAATCGTTGACACTGTAGAAAGTGTGCTCGATAAGCCATCGCTTGAGCTGCGATTTGAAGCTGGCCAGTGACGGGGCATCCGTCACTTGTGCCGGCAGTCGGTTGTATACCGTGGGGCCCATCACGTGAGTTAGTTTGCCTGATTTTTTTAAGTTTGTGCTTGACGCCCACGATTCTTTGGCCATTCCGTAAGTTACGATTGTGACCATCCGCTCGCCTGGCGTATTCCTCGAGACAGTGGCGTGCAGTCCATAAAGACAAAAAGACATTGCCTACCCTGACATTGTGTTAACAAATAGATTTTCTTTTAGGTCGACGGCGAACTGAGTACAGTTGAGGTACATGCATACTTAATAATTAGTTTCCAAACGGCTAGAAGTACGAGGGCGGGATGATAAGTAACTAGCCTCAGCTATTTAACAAGTTCGAACGAAAAAAAAAACATTCTTATTTTTAAAAATATGTCTCTGGCTATCTCCGTTCGAAATTTGAATTTGGTGGCTTGAATATTTTATTGATTTTTAGACATTTGAAAATAGAATGTGCAGGTTGTTTTTCAAAAGGGATAAAATTGAACAAAAAGCGGGGATTAAGTTTATTTATATGAAGGGTATGAAGGGGCTTGATATTTATAACGAATTAAATAATATTTTGGGTGAATGTGCTCTATCTTACGCCACAGTAAAAAACTGGGTGGCTGAGTTTAAACGCGGCCGTACAAGTGTCTAAGATGAAGCCCGCCCCGGACGTCCAAAAATCGTCACGACTCCGGAAATGGTGTCCAAAGTGCATGATATGGTTTTAGCAGATCAACGATTGAAGCTATCTGAAATAGCTGGCATTACAGGTATTTCGAAAGAACGGGTACACCATATCTTAAGTGACGAATTAAATATGAAAAAGTTATCCGCCCGTTGGGTGCCGCGTTTGCTTACGCACGATCAAAAAGAATTCGGGTGCAAAACTCGAAGGAATGCTTGGACCGTTTTCAGATAAATAAAGCGAATCTTATACGTCTATTTGTAACAACAAATGAAACATGGGGTCACCATTACACGCCAGAATCAAATATTCAATCAAAACAGTGGACTGAATCGGGGTGTTCGGCTCCTAAGAAAGGGCTGTAAAGTCGGCTGGAAAAGTGATGGCTTTCTGTCTTCTGGGATGCAAATGGAATTTTGTTTATAGATTACCTTCCCAAAGGTCAAACTATTAATGGATAATACTACCAACGCTATTCTTTTATATAAACTTACAATGTATTCAGCAAACAACGACCAGGTTTAGCGAATAAAAAAAACATTTTCCATCAAGACAACGCAAGGGTTCAAGCTATGGCAAAAATCAACGAATTGAACTTTGATTTGCTGCCCCATCCACCTTATTCGCTTGATCTAGCACCTTTTCCCCAAGCTAAAAACTTTTTTGGATGGACAGAAGTTTGCCACAAACGATGAAGTCATTGCCGCCGTAGAAGAGTATTTTGCAGGCCTTGAAAGAAGTCATCTTATGGGGGGGCATTGCAGCTATAGAACGAAGATGGAACAAGTGCTTAGAGCTACATGGGGACTATGTTGAAAAACAAAATCAAATTTATCACGCCAACCTAAGTATTTTTTTATTAGGCTAGTTACTTATCATCCCGCCCTCGTATTTTAAGATTTAGATTATAAGGTTTTATATTATTGATTTATTAAATTTAAGCAAAGTATTTTACTTAGCAATCCATAATGCTTACTAGTCCACTAATATCTATAGATTATACACCAAGGGGATAAAGCACTGTTTTATGTCACGGGTGCGATATTGAATCCCGAACGTAACGAAGGAATCCAAATTTTACTCCCGAGCGGAGCGAGGGAGTAATGACTTAATTCCTGAGCGAAGCGACGGAATTAAGACTGAGCCCTGAGTGTAGTGAGGGATTTAAGCGCGCCCAAGACAAAAACAGTTTTATCCCCGTGGGGTATACTCTACTTTTCTCACCACCTTTGGCCAATTTTATACTTTAACTTGTTATTGAATATGGAATCGAGTATGATGACTATTTTAACAAAAAAGTTTTTTTTTATTCTAAATAAATATTAAAAATCTAGTAATCCTTAATTCTAAATCTTGAAATCCTTATCCCTGAATTAGTCGAAATCGAGTATAGGTAGTGACGATTTTTCGCAAAAAAAGTTTTTTTTAGCTTAAACCTGAAAATAAATATAAAATTTGAAATCCTTATCCCTGAATTAGTAGAAATCGAGTATAATGACGATTTTTCGCAAAAAAATGTTTTATTACGTTAAAACTCAAAATAAATATAAAATTTAAAATCCTTATCCGTGAGTTAGTCGAAATCGAGTATAATGACGATTTTTCGCAAAAAATTTTTTTTTACCTTAAAACTCAAAATAAATATAAAATTTGAAATCCTTATCCCTGAATTAGTCGAAAAAGAGTATAATGACGATTTTTCGCAAAAAAAAAATTTTTTTTCTCTTAAAACTCAAAATAAATATAAAATTTGAAATCCTTATCCCTGAATGAGTCGAAATCGAGTATAATGATGATTTTTCGCAAAAATTTTTTTTTTTTACTTAAAACTCAAAATAAATATAAAATTTGAAATCCTTGTCCCTGAATTAGTCTAAATCGAGTATAATGACGATTTTTCGCAAAAAAAATTTTTTTTACTTAAAACTCAAAATAAATATAAAATTTGAAATCCTTGTCCCAGAATTACTCGAAATCGAGTATAATGACGATTTTTCGTAAATTTTTTTTTTTACTTAAAACTCAAAATAAATATAAAATTTGAAATCCTTATCCCTGAATTAGTCGAAAACGAGTATAATGATGATTTTTGACAAAAAAAAATTTTTTTCCCCTTAAAACTCAAAACAAATATAAAATTTGAAATCCTTATCCCTGAATTAGTCGAAATCGAGTATAATGACGACTTTTCGCAAAAAAAAAATTTTTTAACTTAAAACTCAAAATAAATATAAAATTTGAAATCCTTATCCCTGAATTAGTCGAAATCGAGTATAATGACGATTTTTAGCAAAAAAAATGTTTTTTTTTAACTTAAAATTCAAAATAAAGATATAGTTTTAGTCATTTTTTTTTTAGAAAAAAAAACGGAACTAAAATCACGCGCTTGACCCGCTACAGGCGGCGGCCGCCGACGCAGTCTTTTGTTTCGAACGCGACGTTCCAAACAAAACACGGAGCTGGTGTGCCACCTCCTCGCCGCCGTGTGGACTTCACGAAATTAGACTTTAAAGACATATCAATAAGAACTATCAGAACTCAAATGAAATTATTACCCGGCGGGTAATAATTTGAAATTATAACCCGCTAAAACCAAGGGCCACGTGTAATGATTTGCTTTCCGAAAGGTTTGTATGATATATAATTGAGCAAAATCGAGCAGGTGGTGTGAAAAGCCTTTTATAAAATTCCCTAATACTTTTTTCATCTCTCCTGTTCGGAAAGTTCGATTTTCATGAGTAGATAGCCGGGTTGAAAATCGCTTTTCCAACCCTAGGGTAGAAAGTAATTTTTTTTTAATTTCCATACGCCAGGGCTGCGCGCCCGCCGCGCTTGGGTGCTCCGCGGGCAGCCAGCCGCGGGCGTGCAGCCCGGCCGGGGGGCGGGCCGCGGCGGCGCCAGCTGCTGGCGGCTGCAGCGCGTGTTTTTATTACTGAATCCTTAGAATATCATTTACTATTCATTTTATTTCTCAATTATTTTCCTCATAGTCGAAATGAAAAGTAGAGTGTTTAACTCGGGTGAAAGCACCCATTTCACCCTTGAACTATTGGCGCTCTCACTTCGTTCGAGCGCCAAAATATCTCGGGTGAAATGGGTCGCTTTCAACCCTCGGTTAACAATCTACTATTCTTTGGTACTCAACTACTTGTAATTATTTTTAGTGCAATGGAGCATTTTGTCACTCGACCGTGAGTTTATCACATATTACATAAACTTCAGGTTTAGCAGCATAAATGTGCCACTATAAAAATATGTAGTTACCAACTGAAGCTTTTGATGCGTTTGTTTTTTTTTACTATTGCCACACTACATAAATTTAATCTTTGATAAGGTATCGTGATTTGGAAGCCTCATAATCTATTTTAATATCACAGGAATATTTTTCTCAATAATGGCACCGTCAACTGGTATTGGGGATGGCGTGGTGAAAAGGAATAAAAACCAGGAAAGACATATACATGCTGATTAAAAAATACCAACGACAAATGTTATTGGGTGATTGAAAAAAACACAAGAATTGTAGCTTTTAGTAATGGCAACACTGGACAGGCATGAAGGTGGGGCTAGATTGAGTTGAGAATCATTGACGGCTGTTTTTGTACTCTCCATAAGTTCATTAAAATGTATTACTTTTATTTGAAGTAAACACTTCGATTAGTGAGAAAGGTGTTCATTATTTCACCCCGGACCTCTTTAAAATACGGTAAGTGAATGTTGTCTGTGTTTTGAGAGTAAAAATTTTAAAAATAGCGGAAATTTCCAAAATATCGGTGGTTTATTAGGGACGGAAAAGAAGACGAATTGGAACAGGGTAGAAAGGAAAAACAAGAATCAAAGCAATAAAGAAAGGAAATGAAACTAGAAAAAAGTACTTTTAAGAAACGGAACCAAGGAAACGTAAATTACAAGAAAGACATGAAAAGAAAAGAGAAACTTCAAAAACACAACTCTCAATCATCCCAAAAACAAAATGAAGAGATTGTTGAGGAAGAAAGCTCACACGAAGTAAGAGCACACGATGGTAATTGTTATTATGATTCCTCTCAGTCAATGTGGGAAGTATGCAATAGTAAGTTTCAATACCCAGAGACGTCATCCAAGGAAATGTCGTTCTTATCTTCGTGATATCTAATAGAACGCGAAGTGCGTCGTCGTATAGCACTTACTGAAGATTCGTTCTCAATTCATTTGAATTGAGATTCTTCTCTAATTTTAGAGGACGTTTCATACATACAACATTGGTCATGGACAGCAAAGAGATTGTCTTTTGTTTCAGTAGGTTTTATGAGGGTTCCGTACCAAAAAGGTAAAAAGTTATGGTTTAATTTTTTATAGTGTCTATCTATTCAATTACTGCCAATTAAAAAAACCGGCTAAGTGCGAGTCAGACTCGCGCACAAAGGGTTCCGTGCCATTATTTATAAAAACGTCAAAAAAATCATGTCTGTTGTATGGGAGCCCCCTTAAATATTTATTATATTCTGTTTTTAGTATTTGTTGTTTTAGCGGCATCAGAAATACATCATCTGCACTTATATGTATTAAATCTACATATTAATGTTCCTTATTGCCGTCTCTAACAACGCAAGAGAGATATTTATTTTTAACTAATTTTCACAAAAGCTACGCCCAAAAAAACTGGCTTTATGGCCTAAAATTGCAAAAGCATATATCTCGAAGACAGTGAGTTTTAAAGTAGGTAAGTATGGGATATTATTTCCGTAAACCTCGTTGTTGTTAATACGACAAGCCATATAAGATACGCGAAAACGGAGAGTTACAGATCGAAGGTCATTGGGAGCTAGGAGCCCCTTAATAAGGTATCGTCATTTTTTATACGTATAAATAAAATCATCTTAAGATTTGGTGGCAAAAACATTTACCCCCCGCTTACAATAAAAAAATGGTTGAAAAAGTATTTTAACGGGAGAAGAAAAAAATCAAATAGTCATAAAGTCTACCCGTTAAATTGTTACAGATATGAGTTTATCATCAAGTGACATGGAAATAGATTGCACACCGCCAGATCCAAGAGCGATGGCAGAGCTAGCAATGTCTAACTTGTTGCCTGCCAAATCTAATGCCCGGTTCACATTATTCCAGTAGCATTTCAGTCCAGACACTGGAGAGACCGTCTACTTTTTCATTCCAGCTCACCCAATCCAGCGGGACTGGAATAGTGTGAACCGCCAATCCAGTGCTGGATTGAACGTTAAACAGTGAATACGACATCGTTGTTTTTGGGGAAAAGCTCCATTTAATTTAATTAATAATGAAGTTGAATGAGGCCCAAACTCTTCATTTTGTCTCTTTGTACAGAGAACATGCATGTCTGTGGGACATCATGTCGGATTTTTATAAAAACCGTAATATGCGCCAATCCGCCCTCCAAAAAATTCGCGAAGACATGCATATAGAAGGCTCTAGAAATCTCCCTCTCTCTAGAAATCATTGTCACAGTAGTGTTACCACTCCAACAACTCTTAAATGACTGGAATAATGTGAACGATATGATCCAGTCCAGCACTGGACTGGATTGGCCTGCTGGATTACTGGACTGGAATAATGTGAACCGGGCATAAAGAAAAATATTTAGCGGCTTATGACCACTTTATTAGGTGGAAGGAAGAAAAAAAAAATCAAACATTCTCGAGCAGCAGTATCGCCACAATTATAGACAAATATTTCTACGAACTGGAGGTTTCGTTAAAAATGAGATACCATCGAGCAATATTGTTAATTACGTTGAATCAAATTTAACTAACGATCCAGGAAGAAAGAATTAGTAAATACCCCTGATGATGGCGTGTACCTACTGCTGACGGAAGTTTGTTGCCCCCATATGTTGTGTACTAAACACCGAAAATAACGAGAACCAGGGCCGATCCGAAAGTAGTCAACGGCGAATTATTAATCCTATTAATTTAATTTTATTGTAGCTTAAAGTCACATTTTATTACAAACTCTTTTGTATAATATAACTAAAGCCAGCTGGCCAGTGACATTCGGTAATTTTTTATGGAATTAGAAAAAAAACATGTTTGTCACTGTTTATTCGCAACAATGGAGATGGAGTTAACGCGGGAAGTTTTTAGTGCTATGATATATTACGATTATTGGGACCGTGCGCGACAGCGCCACGTGGCCATTATGGACAATATTGTCACAGCTGTCAAGCGAGAAGTAAGTAAATATTGTGAAAAAAAAAAATGAAATCTTGTGTTATTTTACTATATTAGACAATTTTGGACGATTGTAGTCAGTAACATTTTTGCTAATATCATTAAAATTGTTGTTTTAGTGAGAAATGAGCCTACTGGTGACTAAAACGGGGTTTCGTGCTATTACCCACGAAATCATTTTCCAACCGGAGACGATGAATAAACGCAAGAAATTGGTGCTAGCTGGGCATGTCCTTGAGGTTGAAGACATTCGCCAAGGAGACATGACCTGTATTATCAAAGCCCGAGTGTTTCGCCAAACTTCTGTCACGGCAACGGCGTACAAGACAACTTTGGACTTTTTTTTCTTACGGCAATTATCCACTTATTTCTTTGCTCTCGTTTCCACCACGGTCTTCGAAATTGGTAAAATTTACAGTCACTGTTCTTCTTGGTGTTATTACAATTCACAATAACACATCTTACTAGGACCATATTAAATTTATCTCAAAAACGATTAGAAAATGTTTACTGCAATATGAATTTGACAGCTCAAGTCAGCGACAAAAATGTAAATTTTAGCCGTAGCGAGCACTGTGATCGTTTAGGCTACCCCCTCCACCCGCTTTGCACCCTGCCAATAGACGTGGACTAACTTACAAGGATTCTCATGAAAATTGAACCAGTACTTTTGGGGCATTATCCCCATCTCTTGCCACTGTCAGTTACTGGTTCCGTGAATTGAAGCGTGGGCGGAGCAACGTCAAAGATGATCATAGACCAACGGTGAGTGACCGCCAACGGCAGTAACTCCAGACAACGTCATCAGGGTGGAGTGGCTAATCAAGGAATCTCGAAACATCACCCAGCGAGAAATTCAGAACGAACTGAAGGTTGAATCCCAGGCAATATCTACCATTTTGCATAATCTCAATGGATACCACATTCTCTCACACAGGAGCTAAAAGATGGTGCAAATTTATCTTATATCTTTAAACGAGCAATTCTTGTATATTTATTTATTTCCTTATTTATTTATTTCGGGGATCTCGGAAACGGCTCTAACGATTTTGATGAAATTTGGTTTGTGGGGGTTTTCGGGGACGAGCAATCGATCTAGCTAGGTCTCATGTCAGGGAAAACGCCGAGCAAAGCTCGGTCACCCAGATATTGCTAAATAATAAATTCGAAGGACTTCACAACAAGTGAGCTACATTGTGACATCCGACGAATCTTGGATATACAGCTACGACCCATCTAGTATTTACAAAACAACAATCAACAGAATGGGTCTCTGAAGATGATTTACCAACTAAAGTAGTTCGCGGCCGAAACGTCAACAAAAAAACCGGCCAAGTTCGTGTCGGGCCACGCGTAATGTAGGGTTCCGTAGTTGTCCACCGTTACATAATGTGGACTAAAAAGTTTGCAAATGGAAATTGTACGAAAGTTTGCTTTTGCAAAGTACATTTCTTAAGTTCGACTATTACTCGTTAACTAGTAATGTCTACTTAGCTGTGATACTTTTCCTTTTAAATTTATAAATTCATCATATTTACTACTTCTATCATTTTTTTCACATGCCTGGTAGCCACCGTTTAGCTGGCAGGGCGGGACACTCGACTCGACCATATCAAAAATTATCACTTTAAAGCTGAATATCACGCGAACAGATTCTTGAATCAAAAAATGGTTGTAGAAACCTAATAATATTTTTGAAAGAGCTATTCAACGATACCCCACACGATACGTTTTGAAGGGGAAAAAATTGCACCACCACTTCACGTGTAGGGGAACTTTATTCTATCGTTTTGTCGGCGTCATTGATATGATATTAACGGTTACTGAGCAAAGCTGGGGACAGACAGACGGACGGACATGGCGAAACTATAAGGGTTCCTTGTTTACTACGGAACCCTAAAAATGGTTGCTGGTTTTTTTTCGACGCAGTGGCCGTAATTCCACTTGAAGATCAGAAAACAGTTACGAGCATATGGTACAGCGAAGTTTGCTTGCCACAGGCCTTTCAGGAGCTAAGCGTCAATCGTCCAAGTGAACCCGGGCCATCATTTTTAGGGTTCCGTACCCGAAGGGTTCAAACGGAACCCTATTGTTGTCGCTCAGGCGTCCGTCCGTCCCTTCGTCGTCTGTCACACAGGTTTTATAGCGAAACGGTTGGGGCTACAGTACATTGTAAATCGGTAAAACGCTCCATTGGAGGTATTAGGGAGCTGTGTCGTACTTGTGACGTGATCGCTTTGCAAGAAACGTGGTTTAGGGAAGATGAAATACCTTTCCTAGGTACCATAGACTTTGGGTACACAGGAACGTCAGCAATGGATTTGGGAACGAAAATCCTGTCCGGGAGACCATTTGGAGGCGTGGCTCTTCTGTATCGGTGTAGTGTATTTTCCCAAGTGTCAGTGATAAAGTGTGTGCGGATGTGTGCGGTTAAGTTAGCTGTTAAGGATAGCTGTATACTTATTATGAGTGTGTACTTGCCTACAAACGCATCTGTTAACCTGTCGGAATTCACAGACTGCTTGGGGAAGGTAAGTGCTAAAAAAACATGACCTATACATACCAGCTGTTATACTTTTTCTTAAATTTCTAGTAAGTACCTATGTGTACTTGGCTGAATAACGACTGGCCGGAGACATGGCAACGGGCAGTCCGGCAGTTTTAAAAAAGTTGATGAAAAAAGTTGCGAGAATATCGTTCGCTTTTTTGTGGTTAAATAAGATTATTAATTTGAAAACAATATTTTTTGTGAATGATAATGATTCCATTCGCACTGATAATGAAATAGCGTAGAATTATAGAATTAAGGAATGATGGTCTGCCCGTAACAGAAATTGCCAATGAAGTTGGAGTCGCAGTAAGTTTCACTTTGTTATTGAAATCTGTACAAAGAATAATCTAATGAAATCGTTACATCTATCTTAATAAAATAAATTATACCTAGACACTATTTTTTATTTCAGAGGAACACTGTTTATTTGTGGCTTGAAAGATGGCGGCAAGAAGGTACATTGAACAACCATGTTTTCTTTGGACGCCCGCGTTCAACTACTAGAAGATCTTTTTCTACTAGAAGATTTTGCAAGCCACCTTCTTGTGGCTTGCAAAATAGAGTGCCGGCAAGGTAACCAGCTCTCACTGCCAGGCACAAAGCTGATCGGCTGCAATTTGCAGCGAATTATTTAAATCACGACTTCAAAAAAGTGATATTTATGGATGAGAAGGTATTTTGTTCCTCGGACAATGGTAAGATGAGTTTGTGGAGAGCCGAAAACACGATACCTGGAGCAAAACGTCGTACCTAATCGCCATGCTGGGCGTATCACCCTTGGGTTCTGGGGCTGGATGAGTAGCAGTGGTCCGGGGGAATTGGTGGAAATAACAGGGAGAATGAATGCTAACAATTACAAAGAAATACTGGAGGATACGTTTCTACCAACTGCCCGAGTTTTCTATCCCAATGAACAAATAACGTTTATGCAAGATAACAGCTCAGTACATAATGCTCGGCTTATACAAGCGTGGCTCCACGAACACAGTGGTGAGGTCACTCGCATCAAATTGCCTGCCATAAGCCTCGATCTTAGTGGGGCAAAATGGTGCAGCAATGGGATGGCAGCCAGTGCCGCACGAAAGAAGCTTTGCGACGCCACGCTTACAACGTGTGGGAATCATTTAGAGGGCGAAATGTCTGTGAAAATCTGCCTCACTATATGTCATACCTGGCCATAAAGAGGGAGAGATATACTCTGTAGTGGAGATTATAAAACTCTTTCGCAGGAGTACATAGAGCATGTACTGGTTGGTTGGTTTCGTTTGAAATTATTGTGTCTATAATTTGAAAAACGTCACTTTGACGCGAGTGCAAACGAAATTTGATTTATTCATTTTTCATTCTCATTTTGCCTGCGTAATCGTGCGTTATCGGTAAACATAAAGAATTGGTGAATATTGCTATTTCCTTGGCTAAGTATTGGTTTTGATAACTGATTACTTACTACCTTTACTAAAGAGCCACGTCTACCTGCGTTCGCTGCTGCGAATTTAGGTTTCGTTATTGTTTTACGGACTTTATTTACAAAATATGGCTACAGTTAATTTAAAAGTTAACGACAATGAGATCTTACATAATCTATGCTCCCCGATGGCAGTTGTTTATTTCATGCTATAGCTTTTTCAATGTATACCTAATTCAGTCAATGTTGAACAACCACAAGTTCTGAGAGCTAAGTGATTCTTTCTCATTTATTATAACATATTCAACACATTACCAACATTCAAATAAACTGCAACAGTAACACTGAGGTTCTGATATTGTCATTAAAATTATTGCCCGTGAAAGAATTTCCAATTACTTCCAATGAAATTCCGCAACATGGCGCATAGTCATATATTCCTGGTCGGGCTGTAACTGTCGCTTCGTTCGTTTATCATTACGTCATTTGTTTAGTCAGAAGAGTCCCAAGCTCGTCGTGGCTCAGTATTTGGCGCCACGAAGAATTATGACAGTCACATTCTTGTAAAAGTAGAATGCAATATTTGCGACGCTTTCAAATGGAAATCAGCAGCGGGTATGTGTTTATCGGGAGGAAAAAAAAACATTTCTTTATCTCATCTAATAAAGAAATGTTTTTTTTTCAGTTGAACCACTGAAAGAACTTTTCTGTGGTGAAGCAGACGAGTCTCGCAGTTTTCTCATAAATATAAGAAAGTACAATACATGCTTTCAAATGACATCTTTTGGTGCTGACAAGGTTGTCTCAATGCCTGGATTTTGCCCGACTTTCACAATTCAAGGACAAGTATTTCAGCGAATTGGCTCCTTGTTTCTTTCGACCACTATGCAGCCGCAATTTTTACAAGTTTCTTTCTTGGGTGATGAAGAAGCAGAAGTCAATAGGCGTACTCAGTACTGAGATCGTACAAGGTATAGAAAGACCCATTATTCAAAATATACAGCGAGTTCTACACGATATCAATATTTTGGTAAAAGAATTTAAAACGGCTAGAGATAGAATATCCAACGATGACTAAAGGTAAACTTAGGTTTGTGTACTGTGATTTTGTATACTTTGTTAACTAATTTCCTATGCTTCTATATGCCATACGATTAAATAAATATATTTAATTTTATAGCTGTATAACCTTGTGTTGTGTAGCTGTGTGTATGTGTGTGTGTGTGTGTATGTGTGTGTGTGTGTGTGTGAGAGAGAGAGAGAGAGAGAGAGAGAACGTCATTTACAAGTTTATAGTTTAAGTACTTAATAATAAGTATGTTGATTGTTGATGTTATGGAAGGTGTCATTTCATTTATTCAATTGCTTTGTGTGTGCAAAATATCTTGCAAATAGTACGTTGGTATGTTACAATTACAACACAAACCCTGTGGGGGCACTGCAATATTACGTTACATTAATTATAGCAATAATTTAATAATATTTCATGCATTATGTATAAATTTAGGTTTATACATAATGCATGAATAATACATAAGATAATTTTGGAGCTAATGAAAGCGGAAACTTGTTGGCTTTTTTTGTTTTACCGATTGTTAGGATTAAAGGATTCATTGCCTGTGTAGTGCGTATTCTATGATGTACATTGTAATTTATAGGATTTCCTTTGATCTCTTGTAACTTGTTATGAAAACCAACATTATAAATAAATTATTATTATAAGAAAATGTATTTTATTTTGCATTTATTGTACAATAACTTGAGTACCTGCCTAAATACAAACCTACAGAATTCAGAGTACTTAAGTAAGTACTTAACTATCAGCTTACCGTATTTGCGACAACCCTGACCATATTTCTCTATTGGTACCCCTATACGTCTCTATTGACCCCATTTGCGGTATCAATAGCGCTGGCCGGGTTTTTTTTAAGGGCAGTAAAATTAAGTTATTATGGAATATACCATTAACTAATATATTACTAATCTATATATTCCCAAACACAAGACTAAAGTTTTATCGTCCCTATCGACCCCAGTTCACGGTAGAAGTTTCGAACCAAGTATAGTAGATATGTACTTGAAGATAAAAGTAAATAAGTTAAGGTGGGACGCTTTCCATACAAAACGTATTTTGACATTCGCAGGCTAACGGCGTGATATTTTAAGATACTTATGTAACAAACTTTCATAAATTGGCTTTCCATTTGCGCCAAATGCCCCAAAGGCCAAAAGTGTTGAGCACCCCTTATTTTCCTTTGTAACTTATAAAAAAACTATTATTATTTAATTACAAAAATGCACATTGACGTAAATGAAAAGGTATATACTAAAGACCATCTAGAGAACTAGATAATATCATTTCGAAGTAGCTATTGCTAACTGAAGACTAAAAATAGACGGTTTTGCAATAAAAGGACAAATTGCATTTTTATATTGATTTAAACTTACACGATTTCTGTGGGAGTTCTTATATTGGTGAGACCAAGCGAACCATAGCAGAAAGGGTCAAGGAACACATCACAGCTGTCAAAAATCGTCAGGTGAATAAGTCGGCCATAGCCGAGCATTTACTGGAGTCAGGACCAAACCACTGGATTGAGCTCCATAAACCGAAAGTCCTTTCTACAGAACGCCATTTCTACAGTAGAAAAATACGTGAAGCCATTGAAATTAAAAAACATCGAAATTTCAACCGGGACGACGGTTTCAAAATCTCATCTTCGTGGAATCCAGTTATTAGTAAGTGCAAGCGTGGAAATACATCGTCCATTACATCAACGGACATTGTTAGTGTTGTGTGTCGTGCGAGTGACAACCCTAGTGAGAATGTAATTAATGAAGACCAAGTGCGGGTGGTTCGGAAAACCCGTGCGGCTAGAAGATGTTGATACCCGCTCACGCCAGTCAGTTCGCGACCACGGATGTTGTGATACATTCGAAACGCCGGACAAAAACCTTAAAAAAGGTAAATTAGTTATAATTGTACGCGATTAAGTCCCGTTCCCCAATAATAATGTAATTGCATTTTTATCCGTGCAATTATCTTTAACATCAACGAAAGTAGGTAGTTTTTGAAAGATATTTAATTTTCTTTAAAATAATTTAAAAAATAAATAAACCGACTTCAATATTTAAATGTACAAGTTTAAACTAATAAAAAGTAGAAAATAATATATTTTAGTAACTTCAAAGCAAAAAGCCTTCATGACAATTAATTAATGTAATTAGTTACTTACCTATTTATATACATATTCGCAATATATGTAGGTATAATTAGGTATTTTTGGAGTCGGTGCCAGCCCAGGAGGATACCTAGTCTCCTGCTTTGCCACAAACTATCGACACTCGGAGCGGCGGCGCGCGCAGCGGGGCTGGCACCGACTTCAAAAATACCTTATTATACCCAGGGTTGGGCAAAATACTGTCTTACTTGTATTTCAAATACAAAATACATTTAAAAAAAAAAAACAACAAAACACAAAATACTTACGTGACGGGTATTTGAAATACAAAATACAAAATACAGTACTCAAAATAATGTATTTCAAATACAAAATACTTTTTATAAACTTCTTTGAAATCAGAGTAACTCCAGGATTAAGTAAATAAGAAGACTATTATTAGTGGCTGTAGACCTCGTGAATTGAAAAAAAAATATTTTTTTTTCAAAATTTACGAAAAAAATCTCGACAAATGAATTCTATGTAATCATAGAACCTGCTCACACAATTTCACGAGAATCGGTTAAGAAATGCAAAATGCTGTAGAGGAGAATAAAGCAAAATTCGGTCGCAAAAAACACGAAATCATTGATAAACATTTTGTTTTTTAAAATTTCCAAACACTGACCCACAATTTTCTATTTATCTAAATATTTTTTATTTTACAAAAAAATCCTCGACAAATGAATTCTATGTAATCATAGAGCCTGCTCACAAAATTTCACGAGAATCGGTTGAGAAATGCGACCTGTAGAGGAGAACAAACCAAAATTCGGCCGCAGAAAAAACCGAAATCATTATTTATCATATTAATATTTCCAAAAACTGACTCGACAAAAAAAATCTTGTTATTTTCGATCCTGCTCACCAAATTTCACGAGAATCGGTTTAAAAACGCGACCTGTAGAGGAGAACAACCGGAAATCCGGACATACGAAAACATTTTTGTCGAAGCTAAAACAGAGACCTTCGTTTCACTCGGTCAACAATAAAATGAAATAGACATGAGTAGTTCACGAATGAATGATTCAAATGAAGTACTTCACCTCGAGTAACTCTTTCATTCACTAGTTCAGTTCGGATTCATATACTTCAGTTCGTTCAGTTCATGATTCATATCTTTTAGCTACTCATTCGCTCCGAGAGTGACATAGACGACATGATTGAATGAATGACTGATATGTTTACCCAATCTATATCGTAGATGGATCTATTGAGCTATATACTGAACGAAACTGAACTAGTGAACTAAATGAGTGATATACTTCACAGTGCCGGAATGAAGTATATCACTCTTTTCTTTTTAGTGACACTTTTTGCGCATGTCTAAAATGAAACAAGCGGGGCTAAGATGATCGCTTATATGTCGGACATATAGCATTCGTCTCTTACTGTCAAGTCAGTCAGTCAAGTATGTAAGTATTGTAAGTGCGAGAGTGACGAATCCTATATGTCCGACATATACGCGATCATCTTAGCCCCTCAGAGGGGCTAAGATGATCGCGTATACCGTGATGTTTTATGTGACGTTTTCATACATTTAGGCCATATAACGTGACGGTATATGGGATCATCCTAGCCCCTCAGATATACATACAATACACACACACAAAGACATATACATTATATGTCAAACTCCACTAGTTTTCTTTGAAACTTACCATATGATACTTTTTACAGTTTTTTTATGAATTGAAGGAGGAATTTCCCTTAATAAAAACTAAATTTCTAAAAGTATTGTCGTGAATTTGAATCCATCATCTAACAACATATCTCGGTGCATTTGAATCAAATACTCAGTCAGTAGCAGAAAAACCGCGTAATAAACTAAACTAAAATATCAATACTCTCATGTGAATTGACTGACACTTGACGTTGACACTTGCACTTAGTGTTGCCATAGTGGCTTAACTTGGGGCTATAAAACTCAAAGAATCAATCATCTTTGAGTTTTAGCCCCAAGTTATAAAAAAGTAAATAGTTAAAAAAAAGTGTCATTATACCTACGATTACAGAATTAAAAAATGTATTTTTGTGGAAATGTATTTTAAAACATAAAGTATTTGAAATACAAAATACATGTGAGTGCGGTATTTGAAATACGAAATACAAAATACTTCTCCTAGAGTATTTGAAATACAAATACAAAATACGTATTTGAATTTCAAATACGTATTTCAAATACATGTTTTTGAAATACTGCCCAACCCTGATTATACCTACATATATTGTGAATATGTATATACATAAATAAAATAAATAACAATAAAATAATTATTTATTCAGGCAATAATCCCATCAATATCACATTACATTACATTACATTACAAACATGTTCAAAAATTAATTAAAAATAATTAATTAAGTAGTAGTAGTAGTAGTAAATTGCTTAAATCTAACAAGTATATAAATAGGTAACTAACTAATTACATTAATTAATTGTCCTGTAGGCTCTTTGCTTTGAAGTTACTAAAATATATTATTTTCTACTTTTTATTAGTTTAAAATTGTACAGTTAAGTATTGAAGTCGGTTTTTTTATTTTTCATTTTTTTATTTTGAGTAGCGCGAAATATCGTTCTTCAGCTACATAAGCTGGGGTCTAAGCCGTTCTAACCGTTTATGTGTAATTTTGTTTTTAGCGTAAACGGAACCCTATTGCTGATGCTCAGGCGTCCGTCCGTCGCCTGTCACAAAATTTTTGAACTTGAAATTTGGTGATAATGTCTATAGGGATGTTGACACCGAATAAGAAAATCAATGAATCCAAATTTTCTCGAAAAAGGATCAAATTCTCTATCAAATAGTGAAAGAAGTAATCCAAAAGAATAAATAATTACATAATTATAAGTCTTCAAAGTTTTAGGAGGGGGCATTTTCTGTCCCTTTTCCGCAAAACGCCCCGTTGTATTGAACGATCGTCATTTACTATGGCGCTCGAGGTCAGTGACGTCACTGACCTGTAGCGTTTTCTCTCTCTAACTAAAAACATTCTAACGGTTGTAGTTTCGTTATTTTTTGAGATATTTGAATAGGATTTTCACTTTTTGGCATAGTTATATGTATTCTTTCGTATGGAGTATTAATAAATTTTGAGTCAACATCCCTATTACGTTTTTTTTACGTATTATTGATAAATTACCTTTTTGAAGTTGGTTCGGCACCCTAAATGTGCGAAATCCGACTCGCACTTGGCCGGTTTTATTTTCTTAATTAAATGTATATGGGACAACCAACCAATGTAATCTCGTAACAAACATACAACAAAATGTAATCCTTTTTTTAAATCACTTATTATAATAATTATCTGAAATAAAATTATTGAATTGAATTTCACACTTTTTAGTGATACACTGCCAAAGTTCATCTCATGGCAATTCCAATAAGCCCAAACACGGCTAAGTTACATTGTTTTATTACGGAATTCCGTTGCCTACCTTCCGGGTTCCATCATCAGATTCATGTTTATGTTAACATTACATTAAGACCATTTAAAATGGCTTCGTCATATTATAAAATCGCTAAAATGTTTTTTCCTTGAAGTTTTGAGGATTACCCTCAATTCCTCATGGATTCCATCATCAGAAGTGAACCTTGATAACAACGGGACCAATCTGTAACCATATGCTTTGAAACAAATAAATAATTTTCGAAATCTGTTCATAAATGGCGGAGTTGCCAACCTTCCGGTTTCAATTACCAGATCAGGTTGATGGTAACATTACATCAGGACAATCTAAATTGGCTTCTTTACAGTCGCTTCATTATGTTGATCGAAATATCTTAGCGCGTCCCACGAAACGGTTGGACTTTTCTATTCTGACCATCCGTGGTCTTCTTCATCAGTTCCAACTCACCAAATGCTACTTTCTGAATGCAAATATCCGATTTGCAACCGGAAATACTAAAATCGTTATATGTTTTTGCAATTTTGAGGAGTTCCCTCAATTCCTCATGGATTCCATCATCAGAAGTGGACTTTGAGAATAATGGGACCAATCTGGAAAAATATGCTTTCAAACAAAGAAATAATGTTCCAAATCTGTTCATAAATGGCGGAGTAATCGCGTAACAAACATACAAAAAAAACAAACCAACAACCAACATACAGGCAAATTGAGAACCTCCTCCTTTTTTTGAAGTCGGTTAAAAAGGATATGAAATGCTTGATTGAAAGTTTAACTTTTATATGGAAAAGTGTGTTCAACACTTTTGGCCAAGGCTGTATAAAATAAAATAATTTGAAAAAATTGATGTCACGTGATATAATTTCTCGGATTATTCTAGTTAATAAGAAAGGGGGCATTTCGCGCAAATGGAAAGCCAATTTATGAAAGTTTGTTACATAAGTATCTTAAAATATCACGCCGTTAGCCTGCGAATGTCAAAATACGTTTTGTATGGAAAGCGTCCCACCTTAAAGGGCAATAATTTCGCACCATTTAATCCCGCTTCTATTTTTTCAATCTATCTTATTTGTTCCAGGGAGCAATAATACATTTTCGAATGTGCAGACAGGGAAAATATACTCATTAATATTTTTTAATATACTCATTAATATATTTTTTTATAGTGTAATGGTGAAACAAATACTTGTATGTCTAAGGTAAATACATATTTCGATTTCAAATAAGCAGAAACTTATAAACACTGCCAATAACAAATTCTTAGGGTCAGTTGCACCAGCATACGAACACAGACCGGTCATCGTCAAATATGGCGCCGGCAGCTGTCATCCCATAGAAACTTGTCAAACTTTCCATACAATCAGATTTGACGAACACCGCTTACGATAACAGACGGTTTGGTGCAACCCAGCCTTACTCTCAGATCGTCAACAATCCGCTATTTGACTAATGTTTTATATGGTGCCATTCGAACCAGTTTATGGAGACATATACACAGACAGTTTTTAAAAGTAAATTACACTTCTCGAATAGGCACACGAAAGCATAGCTTCAAACCTGGTACTCGACTAAACAAGCATACATTAAATAAATAACGATTGCATATTTTGTGTAACATTGGGTGATTGTTATATTATCTTATTTTTTAGTGTTCTGGACGTGGATGCATTGCCCAGGTAAGACATATACCTACAGTGTTAAATCAAAAAAGTTGTAATGGCGAAAATATGAACAGTAATTTGAAACGACTTACTCTTACAAGGAACTTAAATTATAAAGCGGGATGTACTTACCTATACGAAAAGAGGCCGAACGAAATTTAAAAAAATACGCGTATAAATAATAATATTTTATCTACACACATATCATAAATCCTCTAATATGCGTTCGGAAACCGTAGAAAATGACTCTCATTTCAACATTCAATGAATTTATGGTAATTTTCTTATCTGTGGCTAGGGTTTGCTCCCGGGAAATACCGGTACCGAAAATACCGGGATTTCCCGGTTTTTTGAACCAAGGTAGGAACCGGTACTACAAAATAGAATTCCCGGTATTTTCGGGATTTTCGGGAAATGTAATTTACAGCTTAAATTTAATACGCTAATCTAGAAATGATAAGAGATATATCGATAAAATAACGCAAGCGATGTTTATAAACGGAAACTCCGCTCTAAGCAGCCAATTCACGACCACGGCTGGCCGTTACTCCGTCCCGCTTATACAAATTCATCAGCGCCATCACCTAACCAGTCCTCCACCCGCATACTTACCCCAACGTGCGTATTCATTATTCTACAGCTACACTATTAGTAGGCAGTCGCCCAACTAACACCCTACCAGCACGCTAGCGTTAAGAATGCCTGTATATCATTCTTATATCGGTTCCATATGATTATTAAAGTGTTAACACATGCCTGTATAAAGATGTTAGAGCATGCTATAACATCGTTATAACCCCGAAACAGGCCCACGCGATACAGCAGGTAAAACTTACAGAAAGCCTGTAGAGCAGTGATTTTTATACCCGTAACCAACACTCGATAACAGCAATAATACTGATGAAGTGTTAGCTGAGAGTGAACTAACACTCTTGTGCAGGTACTATTACAGGTACAGCAAGAGTGTTAATTCAACCTCAGCTAACACTTCCACCGGTATCACTGTGGTTGTAGAGGGTTGGTTTTGGTTACCGCTATGGGTTATAGATGCGCTTCGGCTGAGAACGATTTACCACATTAGACTTTATTACACCTATTAAAATATTTTAAGTGAGAATCTTACTTCTTTCTTATTAATATTATACTACACGGTTACAATTAAATTATGTAACAAACATCTTACCAAATGACAAAGGAATATTTGACAGAAGGAGATAAGCAATAACTAATTATTGAAATGATTTTTGTTTGTGAAGTGTAAACAATCCTGGTAATTTTACGGTTATTTTATACGCTTTTTGAGATGCAAATACCTTTAGTCAAGAATATTGTACAGGATTTGTCTTCATAACAATGTAACAGAACGGTGTAATAATTACACTTACTATATTGTGGACAAACTCTGTACTACAACCTTAAGTTGTCCAAGACACTCCACGGCAGCAATGATTATGACAGACTCTGATTCAATTAAAGTTAAAATAATAATGAACAAATTGTTAGCATTTAGTAAACTCTTTGATTTAATTTTGAGTCCTTTTTATAAAACGCTAAGATAAAATAAGCAAATTCATTGTGATTTATATAATTAATGTGAATTTTGATAACAAAACACGTGTATTTTCGTTTTGCATCCCTGATATTATTATCATATTGTCCAAAAAAGGTATTAGGCTAAAACTACTCACGTCTCAAAACCACCACAGGTAATTTCCCGAAAGTACCGAAAATACCGGGAAATCCCGGTTCCTCTACCGGCCAGTACCGAAAATCCCGGGACTGATAAATGGTACCGGTTCTGCATTCCCTATCTGTGGCTAAGGCTACAGCAGTAATAAAATATTTCATTTTAATCTCATATATGATGTTAAAATATTACGTCAAACAAAACTGTCAAAATTTAAATGTCAAAGTTGACATGTCCCTATTCTAGTATCACTGAAAATTCAAATTCAGTCGATGCGAAATGTCAGCTCGATGTTTTTTTAGTATATATCGCACGAAATTTGAGCTAGAACGACATGATCACATCAGAATAAGGACTCTTTACTTTTTAAAATAACATTCAGGTATCTGTTGCCAGTTCTGATTTCGATATTTCCGCAACCGTGAAAAAAGGTTGTATTAACACAATTATTGTATTTATTTACTACCGTTTCTGAACCCATCTTAGAGTAATTATAATATGTGTGTAGATAAAGTAATGTATGCAACTGTACATAATTAGGCATTAAAACACTCGTGTGACCTTATTATGAAACTCGCCTTCGGCTCGTTTCATAAAACACACTCGTGTTTTAATGCCCCTCATTATGTACCAGTTGCATAAACTACTAATTTATACGCCCCGCGGAGGTACATGAACCCTATGACACACACTAGTTTATTTAATCCATATATCCTGCAGAAATCAGTCGTCTACATGTTACGACAGACTTATCATCCGAAATTATCCGAATTTACAAAGATGTTTGTGAATAATTTTGATACATTGTCAAAGTAAATTCAATTTTTCACAATCTTCACCAACGTCTACTTACGCGTCCGCGACCTCTTTGGTAGAGCCAACTTAATACAAATTTTGACCTACTAGCACAGAAGCTACAACCTTAACGAACACGACTAATTGAAAAAGAAAAACTATTAAGGCGACAGTTGTCTGCGCGATTTTATACCCAACCCAGAAGAGTTCTGGATATTAAGCACGTAATATTGCTGACATCTTAGGCCTTGTCGTCGCT
This sequence comes from Cenopis cana, assembly GCA_951800055.1. Taxonomy (NCBI): domain Eukaryota; kingdom Metazoa; phylum Arthropoda; class Insecta; order Lepidoptera; family Tortricidae; genus Cenopis; species Cenopis cana. Next base: position 33,945,025 of record OX637471.1, on the reverse strand, counting down.
TTCAATCAAGTGACACTAAGGCCAAACGCTTTTCAGTCATACATAAAAAAAGGCTATACTTAGAGAAGATCCAAAAATGAAATTATTTCACCTCTATTCTCTAGACGATTTGGATAGGTTTTCGAGAATGTTTAATATTCCCGTCATTGCGAAATCATGATCATTATGCCCCAGACAGAGTGAAATCATTCTTCCTTTTAATAAGACAAATTACAATTTAAAGTAAAACAATAACAACAAAAACATTTGGATAACAAGTGACCCGAAATGGTCACCTGTATAACAGAGGAAATGGATACCGACGATGAATTGATAAATATCTTCAATGTAATTTTCAGTGTAGCTCCTCATCGTGCTTAGCAAATGTAAGTTTTTTTTTCTTCTAAATGTTTCCGCATGGAGACCATGCTCGTACACGACGCGACGATTATTTTAAACACAAATTCATAGGATTATTTCTGATCGTGTGAGTATATTATTTTCTGAAAGATATTCGGACTCATTACACCGTGTGACAAGTTTTTAAACTTTAACATTGTTAGCACTTATGGAAATATTTCGTAAAAATGGCATTCAAAGCAAAGTTCAATGAGAGGAGGCGTGTAATTTACACCTCTTCTTCCCTCAATTTTCCCCTCTCTAATAACCTATTCAAATGATGGTAGAAAGACGATTAGACATTGGATTGGAATACACACATAGCATTTGTAGATTTAGAAAAAGGTTTGGATAACCACCTTCCTCCACCAACTCCACTTAACTGGAAAAAATTATGAGAGCTTAGGACACAGGACTTGATTGATGAGACAGGACTCCTGGACTGGACTTGAATGGCTGTTTCTTGGTTATGATAAAATTCATATAGGGTAAAGTCGCCAGTAGTCAGCCGGGAACCAGTACTCAGCCTTTTCTCTCTTTTATTCGCTATAAATAGCGCATTTTTTAAAACTGTCAAACAACATTAAGTTCTTATCAAACTTCTACTCTTTATTGATCTATACGACACTTGATCTGTGCGGAAAATGGACAGTTACGACAGAAAAATAAGTTCGTACCAGTGTCGAACACCGACATGACCTGATCTGTGATGTCCGCCATTTTTTTACTAACTTTTCGTGGTGTGTTGAATAGCGGAAAGCAGGTTGATCTTATAACTTTTTCAATATATTTTGTTTTCTTTAACATACTCAATTATGTACCTTTCCAATTAAGTAGGTATTCAAATATATTTTCATACAAAAATAGTTTATTCGAGGCGGCTGACTATTGGGTCCTACATTTTTAATGTAAAATCCAGTTGTCAGTTGCTGTTTCACTTGTTTTTGTATTTCTTACTGAAATTCGTACCATTAGATACCTTATTTCAGAATATACAATTTCATGAGTACTTGTTGCACTTAAAAACGAAGTAAACCCAATAGTCAGCCGCATTGAAATGTTTGATTGATGTGGATGACTATTGGGTTTAGAGCTGGTTTTGAGGTTCTAGAGCTCAGCCACCTAGTTTTAGCAATGATGAATATGGATAAATTGTGAGATTTGGATAATAAAGATCTGCATTTTGTCTGTTAACAGTGATAACCATATTCCAAAGGCCCTTACTAAAGTACTATAATAGGGGTTAGTAGTAGCTCAGTGGTACGGTTGAGGGATCTAGGAGAAGGGTTTAGATATCTGGAAGGAAATACGCAATCCACATACGAATTATAATGTATTCATACTATATATCCGAATACATTCACATTCAATTGTAATCTAATTAAAATAACACTTCAGCTGTGACTCCGAGCGAGTCCCAGGCCAGAGTCCTTGGAAAACCATTTGTTTCCAGCAGAATGCCGCTTTGACAGGCATTCCAGAATATATTCAAATACGAATATGTTACTTTATGGTTCTAGACCAAGCATGGCCAGCCTCATACAGTAACAACCTCTACATTCTCCCTCCTCCTCGGGATGAAGAATGTAGGCAAAGACCTGCCTAACCCTATAGACTAACTAGGTCTTGAAGCAAGTGCCAATAAGAACAGGTAACAACACGGGTTGAAAGCTGAACCAGCAAGCAGTTTGTTTCAAAAATAAGTCGTAATCACCATGATCGGAGACCAAACAAACATATCGAGAATAATTTATTATCATTCGCGCCTATCCGATGACAACAACGCAGGGTGATGGTGCTGAGGCCCATGAAGGAAGATTGGCTAGATGGGCCTTGGCAATACAGCCATGGGATTTCATTATAGTTCATTGTGCAGGAAAAACTAATGTTGTAGCAGATTATTTGAGCAGAAACCCTTTACAGGATGAAGAACCAAAAGAAAGAGAACTTAGGAGTGAAGAGGATTTAAATCTCTATATGTTCACAGAGTCCGAGCTGAAATTAAAGCAATCAGAGGATGAATATTGCACAAAGGTTGTGAGAAAATTGGAAGAAAAAGGAAAATATGGCAATTTTTTCATTGAAGATGGAATCCTGTATAAAAAAACCCGTAATCATGAATTGAATATAAATGTAGTAGTTTTGCCGTGTACTATGTTCACAGAAATTATGCAGCAGCTGCACGACGACCCTTATTCAGGTGGTCATTACGGTTTGTATAAAACCTATAGCAAGTTCCGTAAACGCTTTTTTATCACTGACGCAGAAAAGAAAATAAAACGTTATGTGTCAACCTGTCAGTTATGTCAACAGCGAGAAGGAAAATTGAATTCTGCACCATTAATCAATGTAAAGTTAACGGATATTATGGACAAAATCGGAATTGATGCCATAGGACCTTTTAGGAAATCGTTACATGGTAACAGGTATGTGCTCGCAGCAGTGGAATACACGAGCAAATACCTCATAACAGAAGCAGTTCCAAGACTAACATCGGAAGTTGTTGTGCAATTTATTTTGAAAAATATTGTTTATAGGTTGGGTGGAGTCAGGCATCTGATCACGGACAGAGCAACTATCTTCACAGCCAAGAGGGTGCGATGTGCAGTTGAAGAGCTGGGAATCAGGCTGACACATAGTTCGCCAATGCATGCAACTGGAAATGCACTTATAGAGCGGCAATTTAGAACATTGTCAGCAGCGCTGTCAAAATATATCTCCGAAGACCAGAAAAATTGGTGTTCATATGTCTTGCCAGTGACATTTGCATTGAACTGCAGTGCTCAAGCAACCACGCGTGAGTCACCTTATTTTGTATTACATGGCAGAGAACCATTGCTTAAGTGTGATTTACAGCTGAATACCAAGCAACTGAATCCACCTCAGACATTGACAGAAAGAGTTAACACCTATAGTCGAGATAATAACATTATTTAGAGGATTCTTTGACGAAGTCAGGACTGGTGTCACAAAATTTAGAGTCAGGGATTCAGTTGCAAAAAGAGGACTTAAACGTAAAGCAGATGGTAATGTAGCTCAGAAATCAAAAACTGAAAACACTCAAAATATTTCACAATACGGATTGACGAATCAACATATAGCCCTACTTCAAGGTATTACTTTGCCACCCGAAAGACGTACCGGTGTCATCAGAAGCTTAGGGCCACTAACTCAGGCACTATTGTTAGTTATGGAGGACAAATACTATGATAAACTTAAATCCGCGTTGGGCAATAGCCTTCAGATGCTGCCGATGTCTGCAGAAATAATTACATCACTAAAAGGAAGACCACTTCGCAGTGATGGGCACTCGCTGTACTCCATCAGCAGAGGGCGAGGAGGCTCTCATGGGCCTCAGCACCATCATCCTGCGTTGTTGTCATCGGATAGGCGCGAATGATAATAAATTATTCTCGATATGTTTGTTAATCCATTGAATTTCGATGCTGCCATGATTAAATCGGTCTTTTGCACAGAATGTCAATGTATTTCACGGCGTTACCTTTAATTATTCACTCACTCACAATATCCGTCTTACGTCAACTTCCTTATAATATCGTGCTGTTACGAATTATATATATCCAAACACCGTGTCTTGACTGTGTGACTTCCTGGTCACATTCTTCTCCCCTCTTTCTCCAAATCTGAACCTCCACCAAGTATAATAGGGGTTAGTAGTAGCTCAGTGGTACGGTTGAGGGATCTAGGAGAAGGGTTTAGATATCTGGAAGGAAATACGCAATCCACATACGAATTATAATGTATTCATACTATATATCCGAATACATTCACATTCAATTGTAATCTAATTAAAATAACACTTCAGCTGTGACCCCGAGCGAGTCCCAGGCCAGAGTCCTTGGAAAACCATTTGTTTCCAGCAGAATGCCGCTTTGACAGGCATTCCAGAATATATTCAAATACGAATATGTTACTTTATGGTTCTAGACCAAGCATGGCCAGCCTCATACAGTAACAACCTCTACAGTACCTATTCATCCAGAAAATAACACTTGCTATGGAATTGGAAGCTATAAGGAAGGGAATGACGATCAGAGAATCTAGTAGGGTTACTTTAGGGATGCATTATAAGATACCTTTATAAGTATCTTATCTTAGGCATACACCTTAGCAATTTATATTTGTGCTTTTAGTATATAGTAAGTATAATTTAATCCTATCCCCTTATCTTATATCTTTAAACGAGCAATTCTTGTATATTTATTTATTTATATATTTATTTCGGGGATCTCGGAAACGGCTCTAACGATTTTGATGAAATTTGGTATTTGGGGGTTTTCGGGGACGAGCAATCGATCTAGCTAGGTCTCATGCTCGGGAAAACGCCGAGCTTAGCTCGGTCGCCCAGATATTATGATTTATAGAGTCATGCCTGTAGGTACGTGCCCAGCTGTTTCAAAATGTATGTTTATTAAGATACACCAATAAAACAAATATCTAATAAATTAATAAAAAAAACTTTCATAATAAGCACAAATATTTCACATAAGCACCTCGTTTTTAGGGTTCCGTAGTTATACATTTATCCTTGTTAATATGCAGCCAGAGTAACGGCTGAGTACTGGGAACCCAAAGGCTGACTTGAGGACTTATGGGGCTGCTACTGGTGAAAAATGCCCTTTCATGTTCTTTCTTATATATCTCAGGGGAAGAAATTATAATGTGTTTTAACTAAACGTAATTAAAGTAGAATAAATGATTAATCGATATTATGGTTGTTTACGACAATTGGTCCTCAAGTAAAGATGTAATAGGAGTTTGAATTCTGAACTCTCGTTAAAAGGCTGACTACCCTAAGGCTGGAGACTTTACCCTATTATTCTCCTGTCACAGGAAACAGCCATTCAAGTAGGGGACGAGAAGGAAAAGGCTAGGATCCAACATGGAGTAAGACGGGGATGTTCACTCTCGCCACTCATATTCAACCTTACTATTAAAAATATCGCTACGATAAAAGCGAATAGCCAGCCGCAAGATTATTACACGTCGCTTGCGTTCAACCGACAAATAACAATAAACGAGACGAGCACTGAAAATCAAGTCCATGCTACAATAAATACAGAGGACAAGCCTGGAGAAAGCTAAACAAGGAATAATAACGGATAAAGGAATAACCTCCGCGCGGTTGGACGAAAAATTGGAAGAAATCCTTGAAGAGATCCCTGAAGAAAACTCTGAGGAATAACAAAGAACTAATTTAATTACATATCTACCTTAGTGCTTGCCTCCTATCAAGCTTACTCGTTTTTATAAAGCATCCGAACTGGAAAAAGTGTGAAATAAATGCATAAGTCTATGTCAAAAAAAATATTTTTCCGTATCTCGTAGGAACAGTAAGCTAAAAAACCGGCCAAGTGCGTGTCGGGCCACGCGCAAGGTAGGGTTCCGTAGTCGTCCACCCGTTCCATTATGTGGACTAAAAAGTTCGCAAACTTATATTTACTATGTTTTTGGCAGAATTAACAACATTATCTAAGGCAGTGATTTTCAATCAAAGTGGTCCATGTGGACCCCCAAGGGTCCATGAGAGACTCCGTGGAGGTCCACGTTGGCGTGAGGAAAAAATGGAACATGGTAGAAATGTAGCAGAAGGGGGTCCACCGAAACCAGCAAAATTTTGAGAAGGGTCCACAAGAAAAAAAAGTTTGGATACCTCTGATCTAAGGTATCAATGGAAATTGTACGAAAGTTTGCTTTTGCAAAGTACATTTCTGAAGTTTGACTATTACTCGTTAACTAGTAATGTCTACTTAGCTGTGATAGTTTTCCTTTTAAATTCATCGTATAAACTAAAGCCCGCACCGAAAATTTTTTTTACAAAGTTTGCATTCTACTGAAATACTGGGCGGTAAATTTTTTTTCTATTTATAATTTTCAGCTTCCGTCATTTTGATGTATCAATTGACATTGTTAATTTAGGCTAGGCATTGTTTTTATTAAAAATGCAAGACGATAAAATAACTCGGAGGGAAAATGTTTTGCGAACGTATCTGGAAAATCCTGATTCATCTTTTGCGGCGGTCGGAAAGATGGTGAATGTAAGTCGTGCAACGGTGCGAAATATAGTTAATAGATACTTCAATGAATACAAGACAAAGCTCGAAGTGGACGCCCGACAGGTCCGTCAAGTAAAACTTTAGAAAAGAAAATAGTGACTGCTTATAAGAAAAATTGTAGTTTATCGGTGCGGGATGTGGCAAAAAAATTGAAAACTAGTACATCTATGGTCCAGAGAGCGAAAGTACGTCAAAATTTAAAGTCCTATATTTACCATTATTTCCATTCAATAGTTCCGTTACAAGGTCACAGAATAAGTAATAGTACAAGTACAGAAGTTTCTCTATTAAAAAATCCTCCGTTTAGGTATGCCAAACGTGCCTAAACGTGGCCATCTCTTTCTATCGCACGCAACGCGCTCTTTCGTGGCCCCGCCCTCAGAACTAGGGTTACCACCAGCGAGAACCTATTTTAATATATGTTCTTTATTATTAGTAGTGTTGTTTACAATACAATTACGTATACTACTTTTAAGGTTCCGTAGCCAAAATGGTGAAAACGGAACCCGTCCATCCGTCTTTTCGTCTGTGTGTGACAGCCGATGTACTCCGAGACTATAAGCACTACAAATACAATTAAAACTTTTAGCTAGTTCTACTCGTATGAACCGCTACGTAAAAGTGATGTGAAATTACGAAAAAATATTAAAGTAGGGGCAGGGGGGCACTCCATACGGCATACATGTAACCAGGGGATACAAAGTTTTATATAATACTCGTATTTAAAGGTCCGAGTTTTTATTATTATTTTTGCAACCTGCTGCAATGCAATAATGTTTTGATTTTTGCACTATTATTTATACACGACAGTTCACGACACGAATTATGATTGTACAGCGGTACAGCAGCGCGTGCGCGTGGGATCCGTATCGTTGCGCCGCAACCATTAAATAGTCCTAAGACTGGGGACCCGTCCCGCCGCATGTACCTACTTTGAGCGGCGCGATGACGTCACGGTAGTGTGCCACTCCTGACAAGGTCGAGAAAATTGTACAAGCTGCTTTGCGATTTGAACGGAGCATGCGTTCTCATGGACGATGAGACGTATGTAAAAAAAGAATTTTCGACTTTGCCAGGTGATCAATTCTTTACAACCGAATCTAAGGCTAATATATATACTTAATGTTTGTTGTTATAATATGTCATTGTAAAAAGTAGGTAGGTACACTAGGTACCACCTAAACTTTGCTGGTGCTATACTGGTAATATTACTTTTCATCGCCGCTTATTAAGATATCTATATATATAGAAGGCCAATAAGAAATATTCCTAAATCTATCTTTGACACTTACCAATTTTTTGATGACATATGAATAACTTGTTCAACTTATAACTGTTATGCATGGCCCGAAATTGATCAAACATTGCCCTTTTTTATTTATATTAGAATGTTTAATAATTTTATTTGTCACTTGTCGATTTGTTTTGAAGTTTATAAAGATGATGATAAAAACCAAATTGGTTTTATTTATTAGCTTACTTATACCTAATATACCTATTCACATCACTAGAAACATGCCCGGATTACCAATAGAACCCAGAAATAATAAATTTATAGTCCAATACTTCGATTTCAGGTAGTTTGTGTGCGTAAGCTAACGTAAACAACATTACTTACTGTTCGGAATCAAAAACTAGTGGAAAAATTACTAAGACATCGCGTTCTTCCGTCCAAGCGGCCCAAAGTTATACACGAAGACACAACAGTCCGCAACAACATCTCGAAAATACACCGGTGAGCAGCAAAATGTAAATATTATAAGAAAAAGATTCAAAGCCACAGTATTGAACATCTACTTAACACTCACACATGCAAAATTTTCAAATTAACTGCTAGTTATGAATTAAGATAATGAGATAAACTGCGGTATTTTCATCAGCTGTTCACGAATCCCGACGTTGACAGACGTCATTTTTGACACTTCTTGCGCTATTGCACAGATGACACAAACGAATGCGTTCAGAATTCTCAACTGGCGTTTACAAAGATAGCTTCAATACTTACTTGGGAATAAATATAAACTTATACATAATACAAAATGCTTTGTGTTGCTTGTACAAAACGAATTGAAAGGGGAGACCTATTAAATTGTACTCACTGTAAGGGTTTTTATCATTATCAGTGCATGGGCATGACGCAGACATACTATAGAGAAAACAGCACCCATTTAAGTAATCACTGGAAGTGCCTCCAATGCGTGACTAAAACGCGTACACAACGAAATGATGAGACACCCGCCTCCCCAGCAGGAATAATCAAAGAAACAAAGACTACTGTTCTAGACATTACAAATATGTCATATGAGGACATAGATTCCACCAAAGAACGGAATAACACCACATTTGTCGGAGAATACTCGAAAACATCAGGAAATGAAACACTTTTACAGTACAGAACAGATAGTTCTATAACTCTTGATTCTTTCCGCATGCTCCTTGACGAGAAATTAGAGTTTAATAATAATAAAATTATTACACAACTAAAAACTATAATACAAAGTGAAGTAAATGCTGCTGTCATAAAATTACATACTGAAATTACCCAAAAAACAGATGCACTCTCAGACGAACAGCAGAAGATAAACCAAAACATAGAAAACTTAACTCTAAAAATACAAGCCCTAGAAGAAGAAAACACAAAGTTACAAGCAGATATAAAGCGTATTCAAGATCGTGAGATGAGCTCAAATAATCCAGTGCAATCTAAAAACGAAGGCGAAACAAGTAAAAAAATTGTATTACATGGCCTGGAAGAATGGTACGGCGAAACCGAAGAGGGAATCATAGAGCGGCTTGCGTACATTTTTCGTGACGTCATGGAAGTTAACATAGGTGGATATATCGAAGAAACCTATAGAGTTGGTAAAAGAGGAAACCGGCGACCTCTAGCAATAGAACTGACTAGCAAAAGGATCAAGAAATATATATTACAACATAGTCAGCTCTTCAAATATAATGGCCTGAACATAACTGAATACCTAGATGAAACATCCTTGAGAAATAGAAGAAAATTGACAGATATCCTTAAGCAAGCGCGTAAAGAAGGGAAATACGCTATAATAAGGAATAATATGTTGTTTATAAACGGAAAATTATACACTTGTGAGAACACCCACGAGAGCTCTCAAAACAGTGCCAATACTGAACACAAAACAAATAACATCAACACAAAGGTCCCATTAGCAAAAAATAACATAACTCAAGATTCCGAGACGGAAAAAAGTTTTGATGACACGGTATCCGAAGCTGTTAATGATAAGTTTTTTCGATAATAATATACCAGCTCAGACCAAATACATAAATATACTCCATCTTAACATAGCAGGTTTGATTAATAAGTCAGACAATTTTACAGTATCTTTAGAACAATTTGAGGATAGCAGTTACAATGTTGATATCGTTTGCTTCTCTGAACATTTTATGCTTAAAGAGGAAGCAAAGATTTTCTATTTAAAAAACTTCACTCTGGCATCTAGTTACTCGAGAAAAATCAAAAGGGGTGGAACTGCAATATACGTAAGACGGGGTATGGAATACAAAGAAATAACCGAGATAAATTGTCGATCTATTGATGTATGCTGTGAATGTTGTGCAATAGAAGTAACTGGTCATAATATAATTATTGTATGCATTTATAGGGTTCCCAACTCAGATTTCAACATATTTATAATTCAGCTAGAAGAAATTCTCAATATCTTAAATAATAAAAAAAATAAAAAAGTTATATTATGCGGTGACTTTAATATAAATGTGTTGAAAGACGACTACATATCTTCTACCTTTGAACATACGCTACTCAACTACAATCTCAAACTTAAAATTAAGGTCCCGACCAGACCATGTAGTGGTACGTGTATAGACAACTTTGCCGACAATATTCGTGGTTCAAAATGCAATCTAGTCGATTTCGGCATATCTGATCATAGCGCTATTGTTTTACAGTGTCCTATAAAGCGAGAATGTCTGCTTAAATATTGGTATATACTAAAACGTGATTTTAGTTCAGAAAATATGCATAAATTCAAAGATAATCTTGCCCGGCTTAGTTTTTCCGATGTCTATAAAAGTAACAATCCCAATAATGCTTACGATTATTTCATTGAGAACGTAACTATGTTATTCAAATTATGCTTCCCATATAAACGAATAAAGATATCACAAAGAAAGAAACCCCGTTGGGTATCAAAAGGTATTAAATCTTGCTGCAAAAGAAAACGTGAAATGCTATGGCGCTACAGAAGTAATCCCAGTACCACGAATAAATCGGAATTGACAGCATACTCTAACAGACTAAAACAAATTATAAAACTGACACAGAAGGCACAAAACATTGATTACATTAAAACATCGGACAACAAATGTAAGGCGGCTTGGAATATAATAAAAAGCAATAATGAAAACCAGCCCAAACACTCAATTTCAAAAATAATTAAGGATGATAACTCCATACTAACAGACCCTTCAGATATAGCGAACAACTTCAATGATTTCTTTATAACACAATCTACAACTCTCCTCAATACCACTACTACGGATGACATAAAATTTTCTTATAATACACAACAATCAATGTTTTTGACTCCAGTTACTCCACAGATCGTTTATAAAATAATTACACAACTAAAAAATACCAAGAGTACAGGCTACGACGAAATACCCACAAGCGTTATAAAATCTTGTGCTGAAATAATATCGAAACCCTTCGCATTCATTAGTAATATAATACTTGAAAAAGGAATATTTCCCGATAAACTTAAAGTCACTGTCATAAAGCCATTGTTTAAAAAAATGAATAAAGAGAAAATGGAAAATTATAGACCAATAGCTTTATTGTCAATATTCTCGAAAATAATAGAAAGAATAATATACGAACAACTTTCTAACTACCTAGAAAAGAAACAAATATTAATAAATGAACAAAACGGATTTAGAAAAAACAAATCAACTTCCTTGGCAATTTACAATTTAATAAAAACCATTACCCTAAGCATCGACAAAAGAAATCCAATTAGCGCAATATACATGGACATGACGAAGGCCTTCGACTTCGTCGACCATAACAGACTATTGCGAAAATTAGAGCAATATGGAGTTAGAGGAGTTGCTTTGAATTTATTTAAATCATATTTGACAAATAGAGTTCAGCGTACCGAAATCACGAAGATCTGTAATGAAACAAAACAAGAATTGGTTTTCTCGTCCTCACTTAAACAAATTTTGTGTGGAGTTCCGCAAGGAAGCATTTTAGGACCTTTGCTATTCCTGGTATACATCAACGATCTTCCTGAACATGTTGAATATCCAATGGTTCTGTTCGCTGACGATAGCACAGTTTTGATCGAAATGAAGGATAGTAATACATATGAGTCGGAAATTAGTACGGCACTAGCATCTGTCGCACATTGGCTAAAAATTAACAAGTTAAAAATTAATATAGAAAAAACAAAATTAATGCAGTTCCATCAATCAAAAACAAATTCCATAAATCTTAACATTAACTATAATAATAAAAGTGTCGAAAATATAAGTGTAACAAAATTTTTAGGTATAGAAATAGATTGTCACACGAACTGGAAACCACACACCGAGTCACTGTGTAAACGTGTCAACAGTTTTGTATTTGCACTCAATAAAATCACTAAAATATCAGACCTTAAAACAGCTTTACTGGCATATCATGGATACATTGACTCAATCTTAAGATACGGAATTATATTTTGGGGTAACTCCACAAATAAGCTACAGGTTTTTAGGTCGCAGAAAAAATGCATTAGAGCAATATGTGGCCTGAAACGAACACAAAGCTGCAAACCTCATTTTAAAGAACTAAAGATTCTGACACTAACCTGCCTATATATTTACGAGATCGCAGTCTTTGTGAAATCAAACCCCTCACTGTTTCCCTTAAGGTTAACCGCGAACACGATTGCGAGAAGCGTACGATACAAACATGCAATCCAAACTGTATCTGGCAAAACAGCTTTGTTAAGAAAGAGTTTACTAGGCATGGCTTCCAAAATATATAACTTCTTACCAGAGAGCTTAAAAGAACTAAATATGTTAATGTTTAAAAATAAACTAAAATTAAAACTTTCAGAGAGAGCTTATTACAGCATTGATGAGTTTTTTTTAGATAGAAGTTTCGTAGATATGTAGTAAATTTGTAATTATAGAGCACCTTTTCTTTTAAATAACTATTTTATTACTTAGTCACTTTGTGAAAATAGTACATGTTCATGAAGATTTAGAATTAAGTACCTAGTTTTTATAAGATTAAATATTTGTACACCTTTTAGGTAGATCACAGCGTACTTTATATATTCTACTGTACTGTCATCTATTATGTAACCTGTGTATCACAAATAAATGTTTACTTACTTACTTACTTACTTACTTTGTAAAAAACCGGTAAAAAACCGGTTTTTGTCCAGTCAAAACGGTTAATAACCGGTTTTTGATTTTCACCGGTTTTTGCATTCCCTAATAGAAACTCAACTTATCAACTTATGCATAGCAAATGTCACTTTTCTGCACGGCTGCTGGCGCTGGCGGCCCCCTGCGCGCCCGTGCAGCCCGTGCAGAAAAGTATCGCTAATGCGCGCATGCGCTAATGAATTGCTATATATATTATGTTTATCTACACACATATCATAAATCCTCTAATATGCGTTCGGAAACCGTAGAAAATGACTCTCATTTCAACATTCAATGAATTTATGGCAATTTTCTTATCTGTGGCTAAGGCTACAGCAGTAATAAAATATTTCATTTTAATCTCATATATGATGTTAAAATATTACGTCAAACAAAACTGTCAAAATTTAAATGTCAAAGTTGACATGTCCCTATTCTAGTATCACTGAAAATTCAAATTCAGTCGATGCGAAATGTCAGCTCGATGTGGTTTTTAGTATATATCGCACGAAATTTGAGCTAGAACGACATGATCACATCAGAATAACCAGGACTCTTTACTTTTTAAAATAACATTCAGGTATCTGTTGCCAGTTCTGATTTCGATATTTCCGCAACCGTGCAAAAAAGGTTGTATTAACACAATTATTGTATTTATTTACTACGGTTTCTGAACCCATCTTAGAGTAATTATAATATGTGTGTAGATAAAGTAATGTATGCAACTGTACATAATTAGGCATTAAAACACTCGTGTGACCTTATTATGAAACTCGCCTTCGGCTCGTTTCATAAAACACACTCGTGTTTTAATGCCCCTCATTATGTACCAGTTGCATAAACTACTATTCTTTCCTCGCATAATGCATTGTAAAATGTTGTATGGTACTCGTGTTGAACTGTAGGTTTTTCCCAACTCATGTCGGTCACTTCGTTCGTGTTTTCAACTTACCGACATTCGTTGGGAAAAAGCCTACTTTCCACACTTGTATCATAAATAACTATTACAATGCATGTGCTTGAAAAGTGCGTTTTCTAAGCAGTCAAACTGTGCGGAAAGAGCTGCTTTTCCGCACTAGTGCTTTTTACTTTTCAATGTTTTTTTTAATTTTTTAAATCTGTCTTCAGCTTGACGCAAAGAGTTTTAATTATTTGAAAAACATTTCACAAATTAATCAATTATAGATTACCGTTCTTATAAACAGGTACATAAATATTAATACTTCTTAAACGTATCATTTATCATTTTAGATTTTATTTATAGAAATAAAAGATACAGGTAGATTATAGGTAGATTTTTTTTTAGAAATGAATTGAAAATTTTCACTTTAGGTAAATGCGTGGCTGAATGCGCATTAAGCCATTGCCTACTTAGCATTTTAAAAGCAAATGTGCACATGCGCAGTAGTATAGATGTTGAGCGCGCATGTATTTAGAAAAATGCCGCCATTTTTCATTTCAAGTACTAATTTCTTGTTTACCTAGTTTTCGATAAAAATGTCGAGTGAAAGTGACGAATCAGATCAAATATAACCCCAGAAAATAGTTTTCAAGAAGCACAAAATGCCAACAAAGGTTCCTTGCCGCTAAATCCAAATTAAAAACCTATACTTGTGATGAATTTTGCGGTGCACTTTTAAAAGTTTTTGTGTTAATAAAATGATCTTACGATGGTTTTATGTCGAAAATAAATAGCACTCTATGTCAAGAAGTTGTTACATGAAGATCCTGATAATAAGTAACATATCGAGCAAGGTAAATTATAACCTCCAAGCCAAATCTGTAAGAAAACGTTTCATTAAAACATATATTTGGAGTATTGCACTTTATGCCTGCGAGACGTGGACCATGACGCAACGGGATAGAGAAAGGCTTGAGGCGTTCGAGATGTGGTGCTGGAGAAGGATGGAGGGAATAAGCTGGACGGAAAAGGTCACCAATGAGGAAGTATTGGAAAGAGTAAAGGAAAAGAGACATTTGCTACGTACAATAGAAACTCGAAGAGGGAAAATGATAGGTCATTTGATACGACACGACGATCTAATACGAAAGATAATGGAGGGTAAAATTGAGGAAAGAAGAGGAAGAGGAAGGCCGAGGATTAATTACGTGGACCAAATGAAGAAAAAGATAGACGTCGTGTCGTATAGAGAAGTCAAAGAACTGGCGTTAAGTAGAACGGACTGGAGAGAACTGCACCGACAAGAGTGAAACTCTTAAATAATGATGATGATGAAATTATAACCTATATATTTGAAATTAACTTTTCTATTTTCTCGCACAATGCATAGTAAAACTTTGTATGATACGTGCGCGTAAAGATGATTTCCACATTTGTATCATAAATAGCTATAATATGGTAGCCGCATATGCTATCAGAAAAATCAGGCAACTTACCAATGTAGAAACAGCTCGCCTAGTTTATCATAGCTATTTTCATAGTGTTATGTCGTATGGTATCCTGGTTTGGGGTAAAGCAGCTGACATACAGACAATTTGTGTGTTACATAAAAGAGCCATTCGCTCCATATATAACCTAGGCTCAAGTGAATCTTTAAGAGAACTCTTTAAAGAAATCAACATTTTAACTGTAGCGTCCCAGTACATCTATGAGAATATTGTTTATGTCCTTTCGTTTTGTCAAATATCTCATATCCATAAAGTTAACGGATTTTGAAAAAAATGTGAATTTCATAAAAATTCGCATATTTAAAGTTAGCGTTTTATCCCCATGGTCCCCGAAGTTCAAATTTCAAGACATGTAAACAGATGTTTCAGTGTGCGTGTATAGTGAACGTGACAGCTGTCACTTGCATTTTGATCCCATTTTTACCCTGAAACCTGTTCCAGTCACTACATTATAAAGTCCCCCTAAGACGTCCTGCTTCAATAATATTTAATTCATGGTGTATAGCGCTGGCGTGTTCTTGGGCCATCTACTGTTGTCACGATCATTGAAATCCGGTCGATAATTTAGGCGCCAGATGCAAAGTTATAATTTCAGACTTGACGACCTCTCACTCCCGCCATGTTGAATTTTCTTAAACTCTATATGCGCCAACACGTAGTTAGAATTAGGAGAAATCTAACACCACTTAAATTTTTGGAATTCATCAAGTATCTTGACTTGGAGGTGGCAGCAAATTATCAGTACTTAACGATCTATTTAAACCATAACCCTTCTCTTTGGTTTAGTCGTAGTTGGGTAAAATGTTAATATAACTATAGCTCATATCCTATTGTATAAATCTAAGTACATTTGAAAATCTGCCAAGCTTCATATTCAGATATTCTCCCCTGGAATGACATTAACGCAAAACCTCACACGTGGGTGGATTTTTCTCCACGAAGACATGTTTTCCCGTCACAGTTATGTATTACAGGTTAGTGCAGAATTTATTAAGCTTCAATGTTGCCCTTGACAATATTTTAATAGGGTACGTAGATTTCACACAAAATGCGAAAATCTTACGGATGGAGTACGTTTCCCAAGATAGTGGCGGCTCTAGAAGGTCCTGGCGTGGGGACTTTTGGGAGACGAAAACAAGGGCTTCAATGAGCATTGGTGCCAAATATCATCAAAGTTACCGACATTTCGAGGTTTTGCATATCTCGACTGGGTTATAATTCTAAATCTTGAAATCCTTATCCCTGAATTAGTCGAAATCGAGCATAGGTAGAGACAATTTTTCGCAAAAAAAAATTTTTTCTCTTAAAACTCAAAATAAATATAAAATTTGAAATCCTTATCCCTGAATTAGTCGAAATCGAGTATGACGATTTTTCGCAAAAAAATTCGCAATTTTTTTTACCTTAATACTCAAAATAAATATAAAATTTGAAATCCTTGTCCCTGAATTAGTCGAAATCGAGTATACTGACGATTTTTCGCAAATTTTTTTTTTTATACTTAAAACTATAAATAAATATAAAATTTGAATCCTTATCCCTGAATTAGTCGAAAACGAGTATAATGACGATTGTTGGCAAAAAAATATTTTTTTTTTCTCTTAAAACTCAAAATAAATATAAAATTTGAAATCTTATTCCTGAATTAGTCGAAAACGAGTATAATGACGATTTTTGGCAAAAAAATATATTTTTTTCTCTTAAAACTCAAAATAAATATAAAATTTGAAATCCTTATCCCTGAATCAGTTGAACTCGAGTATAATGACGATTTTTCCCAAAAAAAATTTTTAAAACTTAAAACTCAAAATAAATATAAAATTTGAAATCCTTATCCCTGAATTAGTCGAAATCGAGTATAATGACGATTTTTCGCAAAAAAATGTTTTTTTTAACATAAAATTCAAAATAAAGATATAGTTTTAGTCATTTTTTTTTGAGAAAAAAATAACTGAACTAAAATCACGCGCTTGACCCGCTACATGCGGCGGCCGCCGACGCAGTCTTTTTTTTCGAACGCGACGTTCCAAACAAAACACGGAGCTGGTGTGCCACCTCCTCGCCGCCGTGTGGACTTCACGAAATTAGACTTTAAAAGACATATTAATAAGAACTATCAGAACTCAAATGAAATTATTACCCGGCGGGTAATAATTTGAAATTATAACTAGTGTTGGTAAAGACTCAAGTCCCTGGAGTTTCCATTTCTAAGACTCGACTTAGTTGTTTAGACTCTAGTCATTGAATCGAAGCTCAAGTTCTTTTCATCTTGGGGGGACTTTAGTCTTCTGTAGTCTTCAATAAAGACTGGAGTCGTCTATAGAGACTCGAGTGTTTTGTTTACGCTTAAGGCTTTTGGAACAACTGAGTTATTATTAAAACTCAACTGGACTTGTAGGGACGCTTGAGATTACGCAACTTACTCAGTAAAGTAGTGTACTCGTATTTAGCAATCAGTATATTTGTTGGTTTTTAATTCTGTCTGTTTATATGGTTTCCTTAATTTATGAAAATCCAATTTTTTTTACCTTGTATCCTGTGGGTATTTGTGCTGATAAAATGAGTGCTAAATAGAGTTGTTATTGACTTACACTTTCACGGCTAAACAGCTGAATTTGGATGAAACTTCATAAGTGAGTTTTCAATATAGGACTCGAGTCTTGAAGCACATCTAAAGTTGAATAAAGACTACAAAAGACACGATATGGCTTGAGTCTTTTCTAAAGACTGAGTTGTGACTACAGGACTCGATAATACTTGAAAAAGGACTAAACTCGTGACTTAAAAGACTCGGAAGGCTTTTAAGCTCATAGTCCCGTAAATAAGGGTCGAGTTCTTGCAATGTAGACTTCAAAACTTGAGTCTTTACCTACACTAATTATAACCCGCTAAAACCAAGGGCCACGTGTAATGATTTGCTTTCCGAAAGGTTTGTATGATATATAATTGAGCAAAATCGAGCAGCTGGTGTGAAAATCCCATTACATATCATAAGTTTAGCTGCGGGCGCGGGCGCCCCCCTTAGGGTGGGCCGTTCTTGTATGGAAAAAAATAAAAGTTCCAAATTCGAAGTGTAATGGGAATAAAAAGTTGCAGTTTAATATGTAGATTATGGTGATAATATCAAATTTAAAAATATGTACTACTTTTAGCCCTCTACCAGTTGTCAAAAATTGGAATATTATATTGGATATAATATTACTAGTATTTAGCCCGTTTATTTTTGTAAAATAAAGACGAATGTTAATATAATAGAAATCATCACTAGTATTCATTTCTTTTTTAATATAATCATTATTAAAAACATCCCCAATTTTGTAATAATAAAAAAATTACCATGAAACGACCGATTGTACTGTATTATATAAAAATCGTACTAAATATTTTTCAAATATAATCTCATACAAAAGTACGAATGTTAATATTAAAATAAAGCAGGGTTTGATTGAAAATATATAACTTTTTAATGGTTTAAATAGACGGTCAAAGGTCCTATTTCGCACTTTTCCGGGTATGTTGCCACGTAATTTTGGCCATATTTTTGCTTTAATCATTATCATTTTTATGCTTTATGTAATGTGTTTAATCCACGACAGCTCTGACAAATGCTTTAAGCACCAATTTGGATATATTAAATAGATCAAAAAGCATTTTTTTTGAAAAACCCCATTTACGTAATCTACGTGGGTCACAAAAAAAATGTTCTGATAATAAATAATAACCAAAAACAAGTATAATTGATACAAAAAGATGTTATGTAATTAATAATAAAGTTAAAATAAACTTAAAATATAAAATATATACTTTTTTAATTTTTGAATTTTCTGACGGTTAATCATCGGTAGAGGGCTAAAAGTATATGCCAATTTTTTTTTCATTATTTTTCCCCTAATCTACTAAAATTCATACAGCGTAATTATACTATTACATTACGAAATTCCAAAATTTTAAAAATCGGCCCACCCTAGCCCCCCTGCCAGCGCCCGCAGCAGCAGCGGGGTGTGCCACGGAGCGGGGGCGGGGGGCGCTCGCGCCCGCACAAACCAAAGCTAGTCCGACCCCACGGTTTTAGAACAAACGAGGTGGAATTGGCGAAAAATATGATGTTTACCGCTATTTATACAATTTGTTTTATTTTTGAGAAATATTATAGTGCATACATGCCTCGACCATAAGTGCCATCTTGGCCTCGTATTAACTCATACCCGTCCAGGATGGCTTACTTACTGGTCTCTGCAGTAATGTACTATTACCTACTTTTAGAAAGTGTTTGTAGGCAAATATATGCGTGTAATTGAATGTGTTTTTGAAGCGTCCTACTATTACGTGATTACAAACTGTGCTTGATTGGTGTTTTGAGTGTATTAATAAGATCCTTTTTTTTGAAAAACCTGTTAAAAAGAAAAAGGTATCATTATGCCGAGAACACATGTTTGAAAGACTGATATAGGTCTTCACACAGAAGAACAAATGAAAAATGTTCTATCGCTGATAAACCAAGGCAACAAAAACGGGCCGTGGCCAGATTAACAGGTATACCGTGTTCTACTTAGCATCGGTATTTAAAAAAAAATGCTGACACACCTATAGACTTAAGATTGACTCCGAATTATGCTGTAAATTAAGTATTTACTGCGGAACAGGAACTGTCATTAGTGGAATATCTTATTAAATGCAGTCAAATGTTCTACAGTTTAACACCAAATGATGTTCGCAAGCTAGCTTATGAACTAGCTTGTACAAATAATATAAAAATACCACAAAATTGACATCAAGATCAAGAGCTCAAGCTGCTGGAATCGACTGGTTTTATGGTTTCCGAAAAACGCATACAGTGCTAAGCCTGAGAACACCAGTAGGAACAACTTGTTATATTATCAATGCCACCATTGCCACCGGATTTGCTTTGCTACCCGTGATGATATTTCCGCGAGTTCACTTTAAGATCCACATGATTACCGGGGCATCTGGCACTGTTGGGTAGCTAATCCGTCTGGGTGGATGAACACGGAATTGTTCATAGCTACAATGAAACATTTCATCTCTGTGACTCAAAGTAGCAAAGAAAACCCGAGCCTTTTGATAACTATGAAGCACATATCACTCTTGAAGCTTTAAATTTAGTTAAAGATAACGGCGTAACAGTGTTGACAGTTCCACCGCATTCCACTGGGAAGCTAAAGCCACTAGACTAGCTAGATGTTGCCTTATTTAAGCCATTTAAAACTGCGTATAACGCAGCAGTGGACAACGGGATGATGACGAAGATTACAATAATTGATGTTGAATTTAAAGTTAAATTATAATTTTATTGATAACATGGAAGTACTGTCTTTATGTTTTGCTTTTTGAAATTATATTGCATTAACAAAACAAGAAGTTTGTTGATATTACGACTGTATTTTTGGTAACTTATTACAAAAGATCCACTGTTCCCCCTATGATCCATAGTTCCCAATGCCCCGGCAGTTCAAGGTGCCCCGAGCATGGGATACAGTGGACCAATTCCCATTTTTTTTAAAGTACATAAAATTATCTACAAAAAAGGTTCTATACACTTTATCGCTAGGATTAATATTTAATGAGATTTTAAAAGGGGATATTTTTTTCATGATAATTTAAGTATCTTCTCATTCCTTTATTTTTCAATATTTTGAAAAACAAATAATACTATATTTATGCACTCAACGAGCTCTACTACGAAAGGTTCATACAAGAGTACATTATTGTTTGCTTAAATGTGGATATGATGTCTATTTTTGTTAGTAAATGAAGATACGCCTGGTAAATATTAACTAATCGATAGTCGATAACATTCAACGTTCCAACCCTATTGGAGTTTGATTATTGCCATGAAAACTTTTGCTCTCTGTCAATCTAGGAATCTATCGAAAACTATGCATCCAAAAAAATTAAGAACCTAGGAGTTGGTACGGAGCCGCATGAACCATTCATTTCATAATTTTTGTATTCAACATGCTGAAAATTCTTCTTTTTGCAAATTTAAGGAATTCAACATTTTTAGATACAACTTTATGCAAATTCAACATCAATATGCTGCAAATTCAACATTTCGCCGGTGACGTGCAAAGTTTATTGAACAAGATATTTGACTCTTAAGGCGTGGGATTTAATACAAACTCTGCATACTTTTTTGTATTGTTACTATGCATTTATAAACATAATATATACCCTCAACAGGCAGAAGGCATTACTGCAGTTACCGCTTTGGTAAGTATACAGCTTCTTATTATAATGTTTTAGGCATGTCTGTTACCACATACATATACACCCATTAAAGCCAGAAAAACCTAATTATTTAGGTACAATATTTTTTCCCAATAAAGCAAGTATCATTAAAAAAGATGAGTGATCTAATTACTAAACAGACTATATATGGATGAATGAGATAATATTACTATGCTATTCAAATGATATAGGGATTAATTTGAAGACATGGTCACTCGGTACCCGGATAAGTATTTTCAAACTATAATTTTATTTAAAAAAATATACGACGTATATTTTGCTGAAACTAACCTCCTATTCCTTGGCGAGCAGAAGAATATTATTTTCACACATATAACACATTTTTAAATATGTGAATTTTTATCTTGCGTCATTTAGGTATTAAACACGATACTTTAGGCAAAATTCATCAAAAATCCAAGCAGTATGAATACACTTTATTATTCATAATATAATAAATCTTAATACTCATAATAAATAGAAATGGTTGAATTATACAACTACTAGTGTTGGCGGGATCGTAGAGTGTAACTTCAGCGTAAACAGCAGTAGTAGTAATTAGTTGGTTTGTTTTATTCAGGGATTAACACAGTACAGAAATATATCAAAAAGAAGGCGACACTTAAGGCTGGGTATTACCACTTTTGACTTTTTTAAAACCATCTGAGACATATAATATAGTGTCTTAAAATCTAAAAAATATATATGTGTTACATAAGGATCTTGTCTAGTCAAAATCGCTGTCAGTTACATTTATTACTCAAACTCATTTATTCAAATAGGCCATCAGATAGCACTTTATAATTCTGGTTTGGTTACATTACAAGCTTCCAGGCATCTTCGTCTTCCATGTCTCTTTTTTGCTAATAATCCTGCAATGTTTTGATGTAGTATTAAGCGGGTGTTGAATTTGCAGCTGAGTTTCTTCGATATAAAGTCTTTAGGCACGAAAATATTTTTTTTCAGTTTGAGTGCTAGTAGATACATATTTATTTTGAGGTCCCTTTTCTGTGAGTATTTTTTTATAATTGATCTCCTTTTCCTGGTATTCGAGAGGCTTTAGTGTTTTTTTTTAACAAAGTAGTCCGATATTTTTCTTTGCACGTTTTTGGCAGTTTGTTTCATAGTCACGGTTAAGTAGTTCGTTTTTTTTTCTGTGTATCTATCTTAATTTCTTTGTTTGGCTTTAATTTCGGATCTTTATGTATATATTTCGCGTGGGATGCGATAAACATGCCCACGTGACGCATTATATTAGCTATACCACGGTTATTTATTCGACCTGTCATGTTTGAGAACATGTCGAAAGATAGATCCAGGTTGGAGTCAAACGAAAAATGCTTTTCATGGAGAGATACATTTTTGCGCAACAGGGTGTTAAAACTCTCTACTTTACTGTTATACATAGGCATGCCACAAATATAGGTAGGACATGCTAGCATATATTTGTGTGAACAATAGGTGTAACCGTTTCAGTGATACACTGCACTAAGCTTGGATAGTCTTCATTTTCCAGGAAGTCTTCTTCACCAATTAATATAACGCAGTAATCCTGGAGTGTAAATTTGGAAAGTTTATTTTCTAGTTTGTGTAAGCTTTCCCTTATTCCTCCCCCAGGCGTCATAAAATGACAGCATTCAAAATTCCTGAGTGTAGGGTCATTATTTATAATACGAGATATATTGTTTCTCTTGTTGCAGCTTAGTATTGTTAATTTCTTCTTATTTATTGTAGGTTTGTCTCTTTTACACGGAGAATTTGGAAGACGACGTTGGCTATGAGGCCGCGGACTGGACGCCATCGGACAGGGGGCGGCGAGCGGGGTGGCGAGCTGGGCGGCGAGCGGGGCGGCGAGCGGGCGGCGAGCAGGGCGTGCAGTCCGTGACAAGCGTTGCTGGCGGCTCCATTATTTTTTTTGTTTCTGGGTTACTTTTGGTCGTCACCTCAGGCTGGACAGCCGGCTGCGGAGCAAGTGTTAGGGCTGCTATCTTTTTTTGAGTACGGAACGGAATTTCGCCTTTTCAATGTTATCTTCGAAGTAGTTAATTTGCGCGGTGACGACGTTGATCCATTATCATCTAGCAATTTTTTGTAGAGCTCAAGTTTTCGTTGTTTCTCAAAGAGGATTTTCTTGTATTCGGAAATTTCACTGTTACGTTGGTCAATTTCTGCATGAGCGCTCTCAAGCTGGCAGGTAAGAGTGCTTACTTCCATTTTGAGCTCAGTTACTTGTAAGTCTTCAATGTTCGATAAGTTTGGAAGACTTCTTGTTGTGCTGTCTAACACAGTTGACAAACTGTCGTCATCTTCAGATAGGAAATAATTAATACTCGTATCATCCATGGATAGACGTTGGAGTAAACGTTCAGGTTCGCGGGGTGAGTTGCTAATTCCCTCATTTATTTTTTTATCTCCTTCCTCAGTCAGCCCTTGCGCAGCGGAAGGGGAACTTGATACTGCTACCTGTGACTTTAATATTTTTTTCTTAAGGTGATGTTTCGTTCATCAGTACTTGTTATCTTTTTTGATATATCTTGGTCTGGTGTTTTTGATTCTTGTATACACCGTCTACATCTCCAATCTTTCTTACTAGCTGCTGACATTAAATTAATCAACTTTTCCGACCTCCCTGAACATTTTGAATCAAACACCTGCTTGCAGTTTGTACATTGAAGTGCATCTTGATTATGTACACTTTCATTGCATTTGGAGCATTTGGAATATAGTGGTGCCATCTTACGTATTGGCTGGTATATTCGAGCCTGTATCTGTAATTATCGCACGTATACCTATGCGCTAGGTGAATGCGCACTCGCAGTATATCACGTAGTTTACTAATACACCGATAGATGGCGTTGAAGCTTCGAATCGTGGTAGCTGTTAGTATAATATGAATATGACTGGTATTTAGTGATTTATCGACATTAACACAGATGCGCGATGATCGCTGATGTTTGTATTGAGTACATAGATGTAGTACCACAGAATAAGTAATAGTACAAGTACAGAAGTTTCTCTGCTAACAAATTCCCCGTTTAGGTATGCCAAACGTGCCTAAACGTGGCCATCTCTTTCTATCGCACGCAACGCGCTCTTTCGAGGCCCCGCCCTCAGCGCTAGGGTTACCACCAGCGAGAACCTATTTTAATATATGTACTTTATTATTATTAGTAGTGTTGTTTACAATACAATTACGAATAGTACTTTTAAGGTTCCGTAGCCAAAATGGTGAAAACGGAACCCGTCCGTCCGTCCGTCTTTTCGTCTGTATGTGACAGCCGATGTACTCGGAGACTATAAGCACTACAAATACAATTAAAATATTTAGCAGGAAGGTGTGTTCTGCTCGTATGAACCGAACCGCTACGTAAAAGTGATGTGAAATGACGAAAAAATATTAAAGTAGGGGGAGGGGGCACTCCATACATGTAACCAGGGGATACAAAGTTTTATATATTTTTTAAAGGCAATACTTTAAAAAATAAAAGAGGTTTCTTAGAACCAACGTTTTCATTTTCGTTTTCTTTTATGTCAACCGTTGGCGAATACCAAACTCAATGACTGTTCTTACGTCTACGTTCTTATTATTATTGGTGCAACCTGCTGCAATACAATAATGCTGTGGTTTTGACATTATTATTTAACACGAAACTACACGAAAAGAATTATTTTTTATGATCGTACAAGCGCGTGCGCGTGCGATCCGTAACGCTGCTCCGCAGCCATTGAATAGTCACACAATGTGTGAGCCGGCGGCCGCATGTACTTTGCGCTGCGCGATGACGTCACGGTAGTAAGCCCCTCCTGGTAGTACGCCTACTTGACACTAGATGCTATAAGATGTCAGATGAGTCAATGTCAATGTTTGTTTACACTCAGTTTAAATAATCCAACGGAAACTAGAAACGAATTTGTTCTTTAAATGATTCCTTTAGCTCACTATTTGCAGATTTGGTTCTGGTATGGTAATTAGTGGTAACGAATACACATTATGTAATCACCAAACAGTTAATATTGCGCTTAGATTAAGTTAACAGTTCGCTGAAGATTTCGTTGAAGGAGAATGGTTGGTATCACAGTAATTTTTAATTATTTCACGGAGATAACACTTCCTGCACCCAGTCACACTATTAGTCAATGATTGTTTATATCCGCACACTCAATTATCACGATTTTTTATTTTTCCGAGAATATTATATACAGAGGCAACCCATCTTCCATTTTGACAGCTGTCAACCCTCCCCCGTAATCATCTATGGAGTACTACCGTCGAAATTTGTTACTTTTCCAGTTTTCTTCCCATATTTAAGTTGCAAAAAAAAAGCATCTATCACTTTCCGATCTATATCACTTCATTCCCTCAGAAGACAAAATCGTATGTTTCTACGATACCTAATAAGATCGTAGGGACTTTCAATTTGCAGATAATTTCGTCTTCTGTAATATTACAGACCTAGAACTTGAGCTAAAATACACTAAAACGCAAATATGGGAAGAAACTGGAAAAAGAAGCAAATATCAACGGTAGTACTCCATAGATGACTTCGTATCTTCTTTCCTGATGATCGTGGAAAAAATATTTCAATAGACGAGTTGTAGCACATTTTGTGATCTACAATATTGCAGAACTATAGTTAGCGCAAAAATGCACTTAAAACGCAAATATGGGAGGAATACTAGAAAAAAATTGCAGTTTTGTAGCCAAAAGTTTTAGCAAATTTTGGGTTCTATAATATTGCCGAACCATGTTTAGCACTAAAATGAACTTTAGCGACAGTACAAGGAAAAAACTGAAAAAAGTGACAGATTTTCCAAGATGGCGGAGAAAGATATGGAGCTGGAGGGTCGAAAATTTCGGGATACAATGACAAATATTGTCCTTTACGGCATATCAAAAACTTATAACAATCGGACCATAAGGTACCGGAACCGCGATTTACCAAATATTCAACGAAAAAATTTGTATGGGCTGCACATTATCCGGTATAACATACTTCCGGCTCAAATTTGGGGATGGAGACAGGCAGATCCGTATTCTGCGGGGTCTAAACCCTCTGATAACGTTGTCACCCCAACTGTTACATGACTTGCTTCTTGCATGCTACTTCTTGAAAAACGGTCCCTGACTACCAAAGATCTTCGGTAGTTTTAACATTTAAACTCTTATAGGATTTTTTGACGTCACTGATTGAAATGTGTTTAAAAGAAAAATTAGGTATAGTTTGTTGTAGATTTTCTTTATGATAGGTTTCGGCCAATACAGGGAACGAGTCCAATGACTTTGTTGAGTTCAAAGGTATATTAGTGAAGAAGTCTACAAAACTATTAGCAATTTCTTCAGTGTTTGATACACACTCGCGGTCAATAATTTCGGGTCACCCTAGTTTAAATAGCCTCAATAGGTTTTGTTAAACATTCTACATTCATTTTATTTACATATTATACTATTCTTCGTATTGGGGTATTTATTTCATTTGGTGTAAATCGCATGTCCGCGCTAATTTCACCCTTTAAATGAAGTAGGATCTTTACCGTGGCTTAAGGTAACTTGTAATACATAATAATCCCTAACTGAGGCTTCATTCATATCTTATATCTTTAAACGAGCAATTCTTGTATATTTATTTATTTATATGTATATTTATTTCGGGGATCTCGGAAACGGCTCTAACGATTTTGATGAAATTTGGTATGTGGGGGTTTTCGGGGACGAGCAATCGATCTAGCTAGGTCTCATGCCCGGGAAAACGCCGAGCAAGGCTCGGTCGCCCAGATATTTTATCATATATAATAGTAAAGTGGAAGTTATTTCGCTCTGAAGGGTTAAAATGTCCTTACCAAGGGGTGTCTACTTTCCAATTTTAGGTAATAATTCTGTAAAAAAAATCATTAAATGCACGTCTACGGCTGAAGTTACTATTTACTTAAACAGTTTAATAGTTACGACATACATTATTGAATGCACATATTCAATCGTATTAATAAAACTTAAACAGCAACATCATACTTTTTGTCCCCACTAAAATCGTCCTCACCGTGGCAGTACATGAACCTACATGTAGGTCCTCACTAAATAGTTCTACATATACCCCGCCGCTGTCTACGCACACGTCCAGTCACTAGACAGACGTCTTTCTCGTGGGTCTCGTATCTCGGTAAGTACACTCTTGGTTTATCTTAATCTTATCTTACCTCATAACTTAACTGATTTAATGTGACGTAATCAATAGAATTTTCGGGAACATTGAACATAGCTCATGACAAACTGGAAATTTGTAGATTTTGTCTTTACCAAGGTAGTCCTTACCAAGGATTACCGAGGATTTTTGAATCCACGGTAAAGACAGTGATTCCACGGTAAGGACTATCTACATATAGTCCTTACCGTGGTGTCATTGTCATTACCGTGGTAAGGACTATATGCGGATAATCCTCACCGATTTGAATATTTTTTTCATTATATATTACTTGTTTCAGGTTGTAAGTAGAGATGCCGCCTAAAAAAAAAGATAATAGAAAGGAAATATTACGAAAAAACAAATAGCGGAAAAAAAGAGGCGGGAAAAAATTAAATCTAACCCTGACCTCTATGAAAAATATTTGGCGAAAGAAAAAGCACGGTATGCTCATAGAAGAGAATCAAAAAAACTGCTCGCAATAAATGAGTTAATGCCGGGACTACAGAGATTGCAAAGAAAAAAATGGAAAACCAATAAACGAAATTTAAGAGTGAGGAATATACAAAAAGACATGCCACCTGGACTTGAATCAGAAAAAGACCTCGAGAAACCACCTGCTCCTCACGGTCACACTCCAATAAGCCGTTCAACAACACCTATAAGCATTCCTCTTGATGAACCTCTTGAGCCATCTCTTGATGAACCTCTTGAGCCATCTCGTGATCAATTACCTAAAAAGCTTTCAAGATCATCAAAAAGCAACCCATCAGATGAACTTCCTGGACCGTCTTGTAGTCGTTTCCTTGATGGAGATTCAACTACACCTTTAAGTGACCCTACAGATATACTTTCTGGTCCATCTTATCGGCGCTCCCCCGAGAGGTCTTCTCCTACAACAGAAAGCGAGTTTTCTAATGCTCGTAAATTTCGGTATGAAATGGCTAAAACTGGATTGCCCAACAAGAAGATACAGCATTCAACAACACCTAAAAGCAATTCTCTTGATGAATCTCCGGGACCATCTTGTGAACAATTAAGGCTTTCAAGATCATCAAAAAGCAACCCTTCAGAGGATCTTCCTGGACAGTCCTGTAGTCGTGTCCTTGAAATAAATTCAACTACACCTTTAGGTGACCCTACAGCTATATTTCCTGGTCGATCTCATCGGCGCTCCCCCAAAACGTCTTCTGCTACAACAAAAAGCAAGCTTTCTGAGCAAGCTCGTAAATTTCGGTATCTATTGAAAAAAAATGAATTGCGCTACAAGAAGAGTTTGTTTGATATGAAACAGCGTAACAAATCATTGCTCAAGAAAATCAGTCGCTTAAGGAAAACTATTAAGAAGATAAAGTCTAATACAGGCTCGCTCAGTCCAGGTAAAAAAGCCGAAAAATTAATTGCTGACCCTACCAAAATAGAAGAAGTCAAAAAGGCCATAGTATTTCAAGAGATAGTAAAGGACAACATTAACAATGATTATGAGCAACAGACAAAGTGTGAAAAACGAAAGATGAAGGAGAACATAGAACCGATACGCAATAAACTGAGAAAATATAATTTACTTCAGGACCTGCCCAAAACTAATATTAAAGAGCAAGATGATACAAAAAGGGCGAAAATCGATAACGACCTTAAGGCTTTTTATGAAGATGATGATAACTCTAGAATCACATCTGGCAAGAAAGAATGTATCACTCTTAACAAACAAAAAGCACAAAAGAGGTTTTTGAATGACACTCTTACCAATCTACACAAAAAGTTTCAGAGAAAACACAACTATGATGTGAGTTATACATATTTTTGCAAAGCCAGACCATTCTGGGTCATAGCTCCTACAGAAAAGGACAGAGAAACTTGTCAGTGCAAATTACATGAAAATGTTGATTTGCTGGCGAAAGCTCTTTCTATGAACAAAATAATCGTGGAGAAGTCTTCGAAAGACATAATATCAGCCAGTGTATGCGATATACACAGATTAAGATGTATTGAAAGAAAGTGCAGAGTTTGCATCAACAGAGGCCCATCAGTCATCGAGTTTGACAATACAATGGAGTTAAACTATTACATTTGGGGATCAGGTTATAAGGAAATCAGCACACCGAATGGAACGAGGCGGATAAGAATAACTGAGAAAAAACAGCACCATGGTAAACCAAAAGAAGTTCTCAAACTTCTATTGGACCTTCTAAACAACTTGTACGTTCATACTGCTAATATTATAAACCAATATGATTGCACCTCGAACCTCAAAAAAGCACCAGAAGACAACAGTGCTGTAATTCATATGGACTTCAGCGAAAACTACTCTACTAAATACAACACAGAAATTCAATCTATGCATTTCGGTGGAAGTCGCACAAATATAACTCTCCACACAAGCGTGATATACATAAGTGGTCGTCCAAAACCTATAAGCTTTTGTACATACAGTGATTGCGTGCGCCATGATGCACTTGCAGTATGGGCGCATATCATTCCTTTGTTAGATTTTATCGAGAAATCGGCTCCAGACACTGACGCACTTCATTTCATGACTGACTCAACTTGCAGTCAATACCGTAACAAGACCATAAATTATATCATAACTAAATTACACTGGTACTTACCAAAATTAAAGACCGTCACGTGGAATTACTCAGAGGCTGGTCACGGGAAGGGTGCTCCAGATGGCGTAGGAGGAACGCTAAAAAGGACAGCTGATCAAATCATCAGACAAGGAAAAGATATACCGGACATTGATACATTTGCTAAGGAGATGAAGAAATCTGTAAAGAATGTGATTCTTGAATATGTACCTGAGTATAACATTATTGAAAAGGAATACCTAATGCCCCCTCGACTGTTGAAGCCATTTAAGGGCATAATGCAAGTACATCAAATAGTATGGCACACAGACAATAAAAACACAATCGCTCTTCGACGCCAAAGCTGTATAGTAGATATGTGCAAAAACTATGCCATGGCTTGTCCTCATGGCAAACATCTTGGATTTTACCACTTTTCTGTGGAGTCTTCAAATTCGGCTACGGTAGTGATAAATTCCAATGTTCTACTGCAGCCAAACTTGGAATTAAAATCGCATGTCAAGTCCCAAAAGGATTTTCAAACCCTTTTGCCAAAAACACCTGAAAATGGTAATGAATCAGCACCGTGCTCTATACCAACACCGGGCAGCCGCGCGTTCCGTGCGCTCGCGCGCAGTATTAAACGCGAGGCCGCCGCGACCACTCATAATTAAGGACCACGTATTGGCCCGAAACATATAGATATTCGACGATAAAGAATTTGAAAAAAAATGGTACTTCTTTATCATTTTGTTTAATCGCTAAAGTTTTCAATAATGCGGGTGGTCGATGCCGACTGATGCTACTAATAAATTAATATGATTTAACTACATTTTTTTACCAAAGGTAAACAATTTCTTTGTAAGTTTTTGATTCCAAACTCCGACGTTTCTTTGATTTACTTAGATGATTGTTTTATGTTCAAGTTTTCTATTATTTGTTATTTAAATTTTAACACCGTAATCTTAAATATTACGTTAGGTACCTTGCCTATATTAGATTCAACATGTTAATGATAAATTATTCATTAAATAAATCCTACAATGGTCTATTATTATTCATTTATTTCATACTGATAATCTTTATTTAATAAATTGATTAGTAGAAACCTGAATACAGTACGCTTAGAAGCTGCAAAAACTGTTCAGGAAATTAAAAAAAATGTCATTACCGTGGGCTATAGTCATTACCGTGCATGTAAAGTCATTACCGTGTCGCTTAAAATTTTGAGGCTACTAATTGGGGCCTAGGAGGGGGCCTTCATTTTTTTTAATATCCTTTTATCACAAACTTAAGTTAAGGTTAAATTTGCTATAATAAAACAGATTTTTTTTTGTTTTTTATAAAATAGCCCAATTTACACCAAATGAAATAAATACCCATTGCCCAACTGTATTAGCAATTTCCAGGATCCTATCGTAAAAATATCGATGTTCATAAATGATGATTTTCGCGATATCTCGCTCCGTTAACGTTGTTTTTTTCATGGGTTTTTACGAGTCCGATTTAAACCTGGAAACGTTACTGTTTTTGCCTGTTACTTTTGCAGTATAAAGAGATGAAAAATTAAATAAAGATAATGACATGATCAAATAAACTTACAACATCGCAGTATTTTAGGAAATATGACGGTTTTTTACCGACCCGTATTCTTTGTCCGTGAGTGTATATCTATATTGATTATTTATTAGTAATTTATATTCTGAATCTCTAGATATATTCCTACCAGTCTCTAAATTAATAGTTTTCCATGACCTGATGAATTTCATTCGATAGAAAAAATCGCGAAGTTACCCCTTTTCGGAATGTATTTTCAATACTACGGCTATATTACTGATATTTAACATTTAATTTTTGTACTCATTTAAAGATCTTAAATAGTACAAATTCGCTAGGTTTGCTTTGATAAAATGATTGGCTTAATGACTATAGCTAAATATTTACGAAATTACGCGCAGAGCTTGCGTAGAGAGCGGGATGGTTAGTTGTTAACTCACGCGTGTTAGAGCGGGACATTTGCGTTGGGGATACCTCCCCTTAATCTTATTCACGTCCGAGCGTCGACCCACAGAAGCAGGAGCGTCCGCCGAAGCGTGAATAAATCCGCGGGCTGGTATGGACAAGTCCCCGAACGTCCCACAAGTGGAAGCGAGCAGAGAGCAATATCATAGGAAGCCGTGGTTTCTATTCGTTTGAGATTAATTAAAAATAATCAACTGTGAGTCGTATACATTTTACGATGAACAAACGCTTGCGCGATCTATCTTACGTACAGCGCCATCTAGTGAGCAATTCGGTAGGCTGTCCTTACGTTCTTGCTATTCGTTGAATGTTGCGATTGCCTTGCTATCTGTTTGTTGTTTATTGTGTGTTAAAATCTCGTCCTCCGTTTCTTGAAGTCGCCCCGACCAAGAAACTGTAGAAGCAAGTTATTGTTTTCGTGGTCGGCCTCTGCCTCGTTTCGTTGTCTTCGGGGTTTGATTCGTGTTTTTCTGGGGCCGACCTCTTCTTCGCAGCGGTTGCACTGGATTCGGTATCGATTCCACGTCTCCCTTGAATGGTTCTAAAGCAGAGGCGAGGCGTGGTAGGTGCGGATTGGATTATCAGGTTGCTCAGAGTTTGCGATTTTGTAAGAGGCTGGGCCCAACGTTGGGCGCCAGATTGTAGTGTAGGCGGGGTCGTAGAGTGTAACTTCA
The DNA here is from genome assembly GCA_951800055.1 of Cenopis cana. Classification (NCBI taxonomy): domain Eukaryota; kingdom Metazoa; phylum Arthropoda; class Insecta; order Lepidoptera; family Tortricidae; genus Cenopis; species Cenopis cana. The sequence continues at coordinate 33,912,059 of OX637471.1, read as the reverse complement.
GCGAAAACAGCAGTGCAATGCTAGCGTGGAAAGTAGACTTTTGTACGCAGATTTCAAACGATAAAGAAAGCCTTTCCGAGCGGGTGAGGTGAAAAGTAATTAAGTGTCGTAATGTACCTAATAGGTATGCTTTTGTTGCATGTTTCAGTGCACGGGTAACAGTTGCAATGCAATCGTGAGTATCTCATTGTAAACGTTTAAAATTGGCAGTTGTAATTTTCTTTAACAGCATTTTATTGCGTGATAAATACAAAACATTCAGTATTCACATCAGCGAATACCGACACTAAGTTCCAGCATGTTCCGTTGGAACAATTTTTGAATTTTCGTTAACACATATAGGTATTTACGTATTACGATTACGTTGTATAATGTGAATATTCACCACAGCAGTGTCCGAATTGAATTGGCCAATCAAATTAGATCTATAAAAAGCCTTTTGAGGAAGTAATTTCCAAACGCTTCATTTGGTCCTGGCTAAATCGGTCTTTTTCAGTTTTTTGCTTGTAGCTTGAAAACGGCACTTCCGACGGAAAATGTTAATGTAATTTCATTCAATATTAAAGAGGGTTAAATTCTCTCTCTTTGAATTCGGTTCTGTGGTAGGTACAAGCGAAATCAATAAATTTAAGAACGAACTAAAATAATAAAATTAAGATGTGTTGTTATTCTAATAATGACTGTTTTGACTACAGTGAAATAAAATAATTACCTACATAATTGTGTACTAGTCGAATGCTTATTATTTATTTACTTATTATTGATGTACTCGTAATAATTTGTCAATTTAATGTAGTTTAATGTAGTTATAAAGGAAATTAATGAATAAAGAAACTGCCTAATAAGTAAACTGGTGAAAGAGTGAAACTGAAACTGACGAATAAGAAAACTGACCAGCGATACGCCAACTCCAAAGAAAGTGGTATTTCTTTTATTTACTTTCAGTGTTCAGGGAGTCTATGTTCATCGCACGTGCGTAAACCTTATCAAATTATAAAAATTATTGCACCCATACAAGTTATCACTAAGTCGTAACAATTTAGTTTGACTGCTTTTTATATAAAGGTATATATGACATACAGGTCATTGATAAAATGAAATAAAAACCGGATTTATCAATTTTTAGTATTTGTTGGTGAAATATACGTATCTAATAAAACATCATCACCAAATTTCAAGTGCATAGGTCAAAATGGAAGAAGACATCTTCGGGATAAAATTTTGTAATAAAAGTCGACTTTGGTGGCTTGACATTCCACGTCGTTTCCCAAACTGCGAAAGGGGGGCCCGAAAAAAATAAATTGACCTAGCTCATCGAGTGAGGTATCGTTGTTTAGAGCTCGTTGATGGCATAAATTCTGTATTTTTTGTTTCCAAAAATATTGGCAAACAAAAGAATGGGAAGCAATATTTGATTAACATCGCCCCTTTAAAATCTCCTTAAATATTCTCTAGCGAAAAAGTGTGTAGAACCTTTTATGTGGAGAATTTTATGTACATTTTTTATCTCTCAGAACATTTTATGCTGTGGGCCACCGTTTACGAGTTTTTAACGAAAAACTAAAAAAGTGAACTTTACACCTTTTTTTTCTAGTAAGCGTGTCTACTTCAAAGCAATTAAATTAATTTCGATATGTATTATCTAGTGTCATGGAGCCTCGTGCATATCAGAGGTAACCGGTTTACTTTTTTGGCATACCTGACATCTTTTCGCAAATGTCTCATTTCGCCTAAGTTTTATCAATTTTTCCTGAAACCTTATGTTTTCGTGATTGTTATAAAACATAACACAACGGACTCCAGGTACACCAGGTTTAAAGACGTTATTATAAAGTGTACGGTTTCATAGTTTAGGATTAGGATATAAAATATATGTGAATAATAGTTCACCCATACGATTATAATTTATGAAGTAATGCTGAACTCTTTATAATTGGGTAGTTAACAATTCTATCTATAATAATAATAATAAAAATAAACAGTTTATTTCTCGACCAACTACAATATACAATACGATACAATATAATATATATATCTACAATATATCTATTTACATTGTCAAAAAAGCACAAAATAACTTTTTTTTAAATTACGTCAACGATCGCTGCTTACTCTGAATTACAGTGCCGATCTCGATTGTGTAATGCTACCGTAAGTACACATTTTGTCAGATTCGAAACGAAAGTTTATCTTCTAGGATTCCAACGAGCTCTGGCTACATTGCTTTAATATTATTATAATAAGTAAATATGCTTTATCTTTGTTTTGATTTATATCTTATTTCAATTTGAATATTACATTAGCATCTATAAATATGTTACTGGTAGAACTGGTAGCAATGCAGGTCATTTGCCTTGGGCTTCTGACACCCATAATAGAGTATTTATAATGGGTCCATGTTGGCTCACATAAAATTCATCGTCCAATTTTCTGTTGTACTACCTATTCGAACTCCTAATGATCACTCTTCATAAAAGTCGTACTCATACTTTTTCTGTTCAGAAATTTCTATTACTAACAACTAACAACCGAAGTCATAACGGTTAGTTGTCATACATTTTTTGTTCATAATTTCATCACCAAGAACATGTCTGAACTCAATTTTGTTCTTATAACAGTTTCCTTCATAAAGGACATGTTTCATCATTTTGCTAGTAATAATGTAATGTCATTAGTAAGAAAGTATCAAAATTCCTAATTTTGTTTTTCATAACAATTTCCTTCATATGGAACGTATTTCATAATTTTACTGGTAATGTTACTAAGGAACTATATAAATGCCTTATTTTATTTTTCTATGACGTTCCTAAAATTTACTGTACTAATAAAAAGCAACCCCCCAAGACGAAGCCCTCAAGGAACTGGCCAGCCTCGGTATACCCAACTGGCGTGAGGTGGCGCACAACAGGGAAGAGTGGCGTTCTCTTGTGTCAGAGGCCAAGATCCTCTTTGGGTCGTCTAGCCAGCGTAGTAAGTAAGTAATAAAAAGCAAGCAAGCACGAATGCATGCTTGCAAGCAAACAAGCACGCATGCAAACGAGCAAGCAAGCATGATTTTTCAAGGCACATAAAAAAAAATCACAGATTTCGCAGTCGTGCAACAATCGGAGCAATGAAAATGAATACAAAAATTTATGAAAATATTTTTTTCTATCTTGAATAACACTACAAGCTGAATAATAAGGAATTATATATTTAGCAGGATTTTCAAAATTCCTACTCAAATGCACTTCTCGTCTGCTTCCGAATCTTGTAACACCATTACCATGACGATCTTTCAATAATCACTCCAGCTTTTGATGATTCTTAAAAAAATATGAAATCTCTTCTTCAAAAATGTTCACTATACTCAGGACTCAGTGTTACTAATTACCGGTAAAATCTGGAGTCCGTCGTTCCGTTCAGGATTTAATATCGCGCCCGTGATATAAAACAGTGCTATCCCCTTGGTGTGTAATCTTCTATATCCGTTTTTCAAAATTCCAACTCGAATGCACTTCACGCCTGCATCCGCATCTTTTAATACCATCACCATGAGAATCGGTTAATAATCATATAAGCTACATCACTTTTTATGTACGGTAATACTCATTTTTCTACAATACCAAATCTAAAGGGACCACCTTACAGGTCACAATTATAAACCGATTTTCAAATTTTTTTCACCATTTTGTAGCTAAACTAAATACCCTAGGACCCTTTTTTTTAATTTTTTTCTTGTCAGTTTTTTTTGAAATATTTACAATTTAGTAAACTAACACCCCTCAAAAAACCCGACATTTTTACATTTCTCAAAATTCCAAAAAAAGTTACCTTTGGATTTTTAAAATTTAAACGCTCACACGTGTCTCGATAAATTCCTCAACTCATGGTACTATTCCCATCTCGATCCTCCCAAAATCTTCGAAGCTAAGGCCAAAAATACGTCTCAGGCGATTTGCATCTGATAACCATTTTCAATGGTAAAATACCTAAAACCAGAAGACAAAGGCGGGAGCTCCGGTTCGCTTCGCTCCCGCCTTGGTCTTCTGAACCTAACCTAACAGAGTCGGTTTTGCTCTGGAAGGTTTTGCTCGCTCGCCCGGTAGCCAAGTTTGTTTGGTTGTACTTTGTTGTAAGTAATAAGAATTTTAGGAACTAAAAGGTTTGTTAAACCATAATTATAGCTCTGGGATGTTTTGCTCGCTCGCTTCGCTCGCTCGCGTTTTTGTGTTATTTTGCTATTTTTATACAACTTTTTCGCGGGGTGCCTATTTCCGCTCTGAGGGACACGAACACGAGTGAACCCTAACCTAACCCACCTATGACCGTACAAATTGTACAATCATATGGCCGTATTCGAAACGACAAACATATATAAACAGATATATATTTTTAAAACAATAGGCCCTCTAGTTTATTGTCCAGCATGATGGACCGTGAATAAACGGCTTAAAACATGGAATTATTTTTATTGTGGGTTGTATGTTCGTGTAAATAGTGTTATAATTGAGGGTACGCTGGCATTGAAAGCCAGCGTACCCTCAATGATGGCTGATACCCTCAATGATTGATATTTGTATTTTTACTGTGTGATTATTAACACTGAATTTAAATGTCAAGGATTAGAAACACTTATGAATAATAGTAGATTGTTTGACAAGGGTCTAAAGTAAGCCATATTGCCACGAGATAGTTATTTTCCCGAACGCAGTGAGGGGAAATTGTTCGAGTGGTAATATGGCTTTTAGGCCCGAGTTATACACTGTACTTTTCACTTCAATTGCGAGAAAACACATAAACACAAATTATCTACCTAAAATGAATAATTTAACGCATTGGCTGGCGTATGTCTAATTTGACAGCTTGTTTTTTTTTCTAAGGGCAGCACCATGCCTCGCTATGCGTGTTCGCTTTGCGTATTCGCCTCCTTTCTTTTGCTATATTAAAGAAAGAGAAGCAACATGCGCTTTTTTTTCTTTTAAGAGGAGTAATTGCTTTGACCATAAACACCGCTTAATCTTTAGACAACTGAAAACGTCTTTCCTGATTGGTCAATTTTAGTACAGCTGTGTTCTGGTTGGTTGATATGTTTACCAAATCATTTTTAATCTGTCAAATTACTGTCCTGTGATTGGTGGATTTAATAGGTGAAGTATTTTGATTGGTCAAACTAAAATGTTTTGTAAATCATAAATATGTATACATATTTTCCCTAGGTACTTTAGCCCCGCTTCACAAGTCTAATATGACACACTTTTCGAGCATGAGAAGTGAAAAATAAATTAAAATAAATTGTAGTATGAAAAAAAAAATGATAATTAACATTATGAATTTAGACAATACGGATAAATAATACTTATGATTAATGAAGACTTGATGGAAGTTATGGTGATAAATATTACGATGTTAAAGCTGTTTGAGTTTTGGCGTTATGAGTTCGAATGGTTATGAGTTATGATAGTTAGCAACACGACCATTTATGAAGAACGATTATTATGGAGTAAAACTGTATGAGAAACATTTTCGGACTTCGAATGATAGGACGTCAAAACTTATGTGAGCAGAAGCGCACCCATTTATAATATGTGTGTAGATAATAGTAGTGTATAGGTAGCTAATAATATAACACCAGTTGATTTAGTATTTAAGTTTTATTGTTAAACTCTTTACAACATTAATCTCAAGACCCAGAAACATAGCGGTACCCATTAGCTGTCAGCACACACCACCCACAGATAACGTTACCTAGTGTTGTCCCATATTACTAGGGATGTGCTTACCGGAACATCCTCCCTCTTAAGCTATATCAATCTGTAACATAATCATCTAACCATTTGGGCTGAGACCTGACCCGTTGCGGTCTTTGTACTGCCACAGAAATATTTTCAGCAGGTTCAATATTCTCAACTGCAGTTTCTGTCAAATTTTCATCATCACCTGCAATCTCTACACAATCATCTTTAACATGCTGCTCTACCTTATTGTTACAATCATCTTGTTTGTCTATACTTCTATTAAATATGAAACTATCATAAACCTGTTCCATCTGATGCTTTCTTGATTGTAAGAAAGGTGCTGGAACCAGATGCCATCTATTTCTTCTATATGTTACTCCATTAACTTCAACAAAATAGGATCTTGGTTCCTTAGCCTTTCTCACAATCATGCCATATTTTCTCAAATCAACAACCCAAACCTTATCTCCTTGTTCTAAATCACTTAATTTTGTCACTCTATGTCTCTTATTGTAGTTTTCAGACATCTTAGTTCTAAATTGGTTCCTTTTTACATTAAAATTATCATGCACATTAGTAACTTTACTTAAATTTGCTGGATGCACAGGCAGGATGTCTTTGATTTTCCTATTAAATATCAACTCATTGGGACTATAGCCGCATTCCAGCGGGGTATTCCTATAAATCATCAATGCCAAGTAAACATCATCATTTTTTGCTAGAAGATTTTTTGCTATCTTCACTCCTGCCTCTGCACAACCATTACTCTGGGAATAGTACGGACTACTGGTTACATGCTGGAAATTATACTTTTTAGCAAATTCTTTAAATTTACTTTTAAACTGGGTTCCACAGTCCGTCCGTACTACATCCGGTGAACCAAACCTTGCAAAGGTCTCACTACAAAAGTGAATTACAGCACTCTCAGATAAATCTGGCAGTTTTCTAAAATCTATATATCTGGAGTAGTAATCAATAACTACAACATACCAATGGCTCTTAAACTTGAACAAATCAATCCCGACTTGTTGCCATGCTCTACTTGGCATCTCCTCTAATTTTAATGGCTCCCTACTGTTCACTCTTTCTTGGATACATTTTTGACAATTTTCTATCAAGTTTTTAATCTGAGTTGACAACCCGAGCCACCAAACTGACTGTTTAGCTCTTTCCCTGCACTTAGTTATCCCCAAATGACCTTCATGAATGTCTAGCAATGTTTGTTTCTGTAAACTTGCTGGTATGACTAATCTATTATTATACAGTAAGAATCCATCAAGGACAGCAAAATTGAATCGGTACTGATAATACATGAGCATCTCCTGGAGAATTTTATTTTTATGTGGCCAGCCATTTAGCGTGTATTCTGTTAGCAAATTGCAAATTTTACACTTTAATTGCTCCTCTTTCAAGTTATTTAATTTCAAACTGACCTTTACTTCGGAATTTAAACATTGAATGCTGAGATCACCGGTTTCAGGTTCAGTGTGCAACAAAGGCGCTCTGGATAGGGCATCCGCGACAACTAATTTCTTTCCTGGAACATAAACAATTCCATAGGAATATCTCATAATCTGTAACCTAAATCTTAACAGTCGGGGGGTTAAATCGTCTAAGGGTTTTGTTTGCAAGATCTGGAGGAGGGGCTTGTGGTCAGTCTCTAAAATAACCTTTATGCCAATGACAAAATCTTTAAATTTATGCAAAGCCCATGTCAGTGCCAATGCCTCCTTCTCGATTTGAGCATAATTTTTTTCTGACCTATTGAGGGTTCTACTGGCATAAGAAACTACTGCCCTGCTGCCATCCGCCTCTTGTTGCATCATAACTGCCCCTAAACCATAAGAGCTACTGTCAGCTGAAATTATGATTTGCTTGTTTGGATCATAGTGACATAAAGTAGGTGCTTTTAAAATTAATTCCTTTATCTTAATAAAAGCATCCTCCTGCTGATTATCCCATAAAAAGGGTATTCCATCTTTTATTAATTCATTTAAGGGCTCAAGAATATTTGTTTTGTTGGGAATAAACCTACCTACATAGTTTATTAACCCTAGAAATCGCATGAGATCCTTTTTATTACCTGGCCGTTTAAATGCAGTTATACTTTCAACCCTGTTACGGTCCAATGATATGCCCTGTGCATTGATGATATGCCCTAAGTAACTTATCTCTGACACATTAAAAATGCATTTCTCTCTATTAATAGTCAACCCTTCCTCGGAGAGTCTACTTAAAACTTCTCTTAACAATTTGTTGTGAGTGTTTTGATCCTTTGTGTAAATTAATATATCATCAATGTGAACTACTACCCCTTCCAAATCACTGAATAGGTTAGAAAATTTCATTGAAAAATATTCTGGCGCACAATTTAATCCCATTGGCAGACGGTTGTACATGTACCTACCAAAGGGGGTCAATATGGTGGTGAGCTTCCGAGACTCCGGATCCAGTTTTATTTGATAAAAACCAGATGTTGCATCTATTTTAGAAAAAATTGTAGCCCCTTTTAACTTAGCCAAGGTATTTTCTACTTTTTCTATGGGGAAAATGGGTCTCAATATATTTTTATTTACCTGGGTGTAGTCCCCACAGATTCGAACCCCATTCACACCTTTAGGTACTACCACAATGGGAGAAACATACATAGTTGGTTCTTCTACAGGAACCAAAACTCCCATACTTACTAATCTATTCAGCTCCTCCTTGACCTTAGGCAATAATGGTAGGGAGACTCCTCTAGGAGTTGTCTGCACAAACGGAGTGGGATCATCAACCAATTTGATAGAAAAACTGTCTCTAAACACACCTAAATCATCAAATATTTTCGGGAATTCCTTCTCTATATTTACCATGCCATTTTCAATATTCACACTATTGTTCACACATTTTGAGACCTGCATGACCTGATCAACATTTTTTTCTATACAACAAAGCTTTAATAATTTCATTTGTTTTATGGCAGGCTTCCCCAGAATAGGTACTTGCAAGTTTTTAATTACATAGGCTTTACCCCTATACACACATGTCTTGTGCCGCAATTCAACGCAAATCGCCCCCATAACCTGTAGTGCCTTACCATCAGGCCCCCTAACAATCTCGTCACAACTAAATATTCTCTTACTGGCATCCTTATTTATAATACTAGATGGCAAAGCAACAATATCTGCGCCAGTGTCAATCAGAAACTTATGTTTATGCACAACATTATTGCTTATGCCTACCTCAATGTCAACTTGAAACTCTTCGCCAGCATCCACATAATTCAGTTTCTTCCAATCCCTGCAGCATCTTGCATAGTGACCTGTTCTGCCACACTTCAGACATTGCAGCTTTGCTGCAGGACACTGGTTCTCAAAATGGAACCGAGCACATCTGTCACACTTCTTTTTCATTTTCTTTGGAAAAGTCTTCATTCTATTCATTTCCAAATCCTGCTTTCCTAACAGCATCTTCGCTTCTTCTTTTTGCTCTTCAGCCTGTCGGGCTAGGTTCACTGCCTGCTCCAATTTTAAGTCAGCCATTAATGTGAGCCGCTCACTAGTCTTCTTATCTAATAGGCCAACTACCAACCTATCTCTAATGAGTTCTTCTTCTAATTGGCCGTATCTGCATGATTCTGCCAATTTGTGCAGTTCCTGCACAAAATCACTAACAGATTCACCTTCCTTCTGCGTTCTGACATTGAATTTATATCTGTCATAAATGACATTTCTTTTGGGGGCAAAATAATTTTGGAATGCCTCTACTACCCCATCATAATTCTCACAATCTGCAACTTTTAACTGCTTCGATAACTGCTCTGCCCTGTCGCCCAACGTGTAGAGAAACAGATCAATCTTAATGTTATCTGGTTGGTCTACCTGACCGCTTATGACCAAATAGCGCTCAAAACGCTTTATCCATGCTTCCCATCCTTCGGGACGAAAATCAAATTCACCTGGTGTCTTCACTTGTGCATGTGCCGGTAATCCACCAGAACGTTCTGGTTTTGTCTTGAATTTATTTTCTTGACCCGTAGGTTGCTTTCCTACCTCGTCGTCCGACATTTCGAAGACTTACCGCTGCCACCATGTATAGGTAGCTAATAATATAACACCAGTTGATTTAGTATTTAAGTTTTATTGTTAAACTCTTTACAACATTAATCTCAAGACCCAGAAACATAGCGGTACCCATTAGCTGTCAGCACACACCACCCACAGATAACGTTACCTAGTGTTGTCCCATATTACTAGGGATGTGCTTACCGGAACAAGTAGAATATACACCATGGGGTTATAGCACTGTTTTATGTCAAGGGTGGGATATTGAATCTCGCACGTAACGAAGCGAGGCTGCTGAATTATTTTTTTTTTTCAATTTGTAACCCTACAATGCATTTGAGAGCTAACGAAACCTTCATTAATTAGGACCAGGTTCTGACGAGGTAGACCTCGTCAGAGATAGATCTCTTGGTGACAATTATTAGAAAAAAATTGAAATTTGACAAGCGCTGCGAATCTATCCCATACCTACCTAGCACGGTGTGTCCTTACGGGGTTTTTATGTTTATCGCTTACAGTGCCTCGGCGTGGATTGTAAGTCTGTGGTAATGTACTCGAATTTCTATAATCTAAAACATACGTTGTGTAGTTTTTAAGTATTCCAGTGTTTACGCCCGCATGGCTGTGTAGGAGGTTTCCCCTGTATTCTTTCCAGGCCACTCCTCGCACACTCCTATCGCTTTAATAGGTCCGGCCTATAACGCCACAGCCAGGTTTAAAAAAAACGTTGTATAGCCCTCGCTCGAGTCAGTAACGGATGTTCATGATATGACCAACCCCATCCACCAACGGATTATCACCCGAGAGGAAATTACCGACTATATTTTTTCCTGGCCCGGGACTAGAAGTAATAAGCTTCCACATCCTACCTTACATGGTGCACTCACCAGCTAGCTAGCACTAGCACTAGCATGGTGCACTAGCTTTTTAAAAACACATTTTAATTAAGTACTTTGTGTAAGTATGTATTAGCGACAAATGTTGTTCATAAGTATTCTAAAAATTATTTGAACTGGCCGATTTGTATCAAATTAGTCCGTTCAAAAAGCGACTTCACCGTCCAAGCATTGCATTGCGTTGCATCTTCATGCAAAGTCCAATGACAGTTTTATAAAATGTCGGACATTTTTAAATAGTTTCAGCTATACCTACTTGCACAGATAGTTTTAGCATTACTTGTAAGTATAGATACTTTTTTTTATTAAAAGCGTGTTCGCTACTGTACAGTTTTTTTTTTGAAACCCGGTTTATGTTAAGAGGAAATAGCCTTTGTTTTTTAAAAGCCGTGTTATACTGCTTGACAGTAACTTTCCATTCTACATAAACAAGTAGGTGGGTCAGACTATGTTTATTGCTTATTAAGCACTGCTAATATTATTTATTTCACGTTTGTTTATTAGTGCACTGGCCCTAATTGCAGTACAAAGATACAGATAACAGCCGAGGAAGATCAAGCACAGCACAAAGGGGAACAAGTACACAAACAAGAACATCACGTAGAAGAACATCACGAAGAAAAAGAACCTCACACAGAAGCAACCCATCACAAAGAAGAAACCCATCACAAAGAAGAAGAGCATCACGAAGAAGGTGAAGTATTCTTCATCACGTATACATTTCATTATAAATGGCGGCTCGTTTGCCAAAGTTGCCGAACGACAAGGGTAGGGTAGGGTATGGTAGGTACTCTATAATGACGTACTATTGGTACTATGCAATGGTGTAGCGACTCGCGTATTTGTCGCATAGTTTTAGTACATTAAATACAGTCACTACAGAGTGAGAATTTGTTTGAACACATGAATTTATTTATACTTCAATCGTCATTTTCAAATGGAGAAATGTTCAAGAGCTTATTTTGCTTACGCGATAACTAATTGGTGTTGTCTCCAGGTACAAACACGACGCTTGGAGGTCTTCGATTATACCAACAATACAGAGTCTGATCTCATTCTTGCAAGTAACACGTTGTTTCATTTTATCGATTTTTTCACTCGGGGTATATGATGGTCGACAATATAAAGCATCTGTCACTTTCTGATGCCACTCGATAGAAAGTGACAGATGTTTTATCTTGTCGTTTATCTCGCTGTCGCGCGACCATATTACGGGACCACTCTTAAATGTCATTAACCCATTCGAAGTGTCATACTTTCTAGCGGTGACATGGTATCGTACGGAATTCAAACTCACATCAAAAAAATGTACGAAAAATGTACGAAATTGTACACTAATGAAAAAAAATTGTACTACACGTATTTACAAGAAAACAATGATCAATATGTCACCGCCAGGAAGCATACTTTGTGGCGGGCGCTATCTATTTCATTATGTAACAGTCCAGTTTTCAACTTTCTTGTGAATCAGAAAATATGTACGAGAAGTGTACGTTCATATTCTAAAGCAGCAACCTACAAAAGCTTTATAATTTGAACATAAGGTACTGGTCCCACCGCGAGCTAGTAAACTATGAGCAATCGGCTATTTCAAGGGACAAAAGATACTCGCTCCCGTGTAAACAAAAGAGAGACAAATATCATCGCTGGGCGAGTATAGTTCATCGCCTATCTCCACAGTCCGCGTGCCCCGCACAAGGGTCACTATAGATAGCCGACCAGGTACTACGCACTCAAATCAGTATAATTATATTTTTGTTTATTTTGTTATATTCTTTTGCTTGATGATTATGATATACACCAGCTTTCTACAATGGGTACATAAATTGCACTAATCCGAGTTCGTACCTGGTTGTTTCGTAGTACTTAGAGCATGGACGTGTGACGGAAGTAATTTGCTTGGTCGTACGATGAAATCGAAACATTTTGTATGGGGACTGTAAACGTGTTAAAATATTGGTGTCAAAATGCTCCCGAACCGCGGCCTTCAACCCTTCAACGTCAGAAAATAGATTTCATCGAAGATCCTTTGAGATTAGGCAACAAACCGTATACGTAAGTAAGCTAAGTAGCTAGGGGCCAAATCTGTACTATATGGTAGCCTTGGCAGTATGAGCCATATGGGTTGTCAAGAAGAAGCAGAACACCTCTCGTTAATTTTCCTCGTCGCTTCTCTTTGATTGCATCCCTTGTAATATTATTAGCATTTTCTTTATAATCGATAATCAATATTCCTTTGCAATAGCAAAATATAGTAGCTATGACTCTGGCAGCTGAAGGGATGACGTTTAATTTCTTTTAAAATGTTCATGGCAAAAATATACGTCACCTTTTAGTTGACCTGTCAGATAGGTAGGCCCAACACTGTCAAGGAGCACCATATAAGTTTAAAATAAAACAAGTGCACTTAAGAACTATATGTACCTACTTAATCGTAACATTTATTTACATAACTTCTCGATGATAATAGTACATTACTACAGAGGCCGGGAAGTAAGGGGTTGCCGGCCGAGTACATATAGACGGCCGAGCGTAGCGAGGTCGGATAGTTACGAGGTTGGCAACCCCTTTTCACGCCGAGGTATGTATAGTGCTTTTCTCAAACATGCAATGAAATAAATTAAAAAAGCTCCGAGAAATCAAACTTTAATTTCTACAGAAACTGAAAGTAAACTAGATAAAAATTAAACTGACACATATATTACTATTTATTTGTCGACTTCTAAACTTTATTAAAAGTAGAAACAGGCATTTACATAAAAGACGGTACAGAGTGTCTACTCCGAAATCTATACTTCGCACATGCCGTCCCTTTCACTCTCGCGTGAAAGGGACGCCAACGAAGTACGGATTTCGAATTTTAGAGTACATGCCCGGTCGTATTCAGCCAATTAAACTAGTATTTTTCTGTTAGAAACGCTACGTTTTTGTATGTTTCTTAAATAATTTGCGTTTTTCGGTGGAAAAATACACTTGCGATTCTGTTAAAAAAATTAACGGCGGGAAAGCATGAACTTTTTGACGTTTCAAATTTTCAATACTTTTGAGTTTATATTTATCAAATTTTATTCAAATTCCGTCTTATTATATCCGTCTCATTCCTGTTCCGTCTTATTTTTGAGAAATTGTATTATTTTTAATTACTGTAGTGACAGAATGTCTTAACGAACTACAAATCAATTATTGCTTATAGTTTTCTTCATGGCTGAACGCCGTGATGCTGAGTCACATGAATGTGGAATGGAAATTAAAAAAGAGCATCTTGCAGGCCTCGGCCTGCAACTTTGTATGAAATTCCTTTAAAGGCCTCTCCTCTAGTCGCACCCGAAACGTGACACTTCGCAGCCTATAATAAGGAACATAACCTCAATATTTCATTGCATGTTTGAGAAATATATATTTACATGAAGTAAGTCTATTTAAAATGTAGGACTAGTGACAGCGGTCATACGGTTTTATCCGTGAGGAGTAATGGACGTATATGTAATTCCTTCGACATTAGGATGCGCATCAGAGGAAGACGCCGGAAAGTGACCATGAGCTCGCCGGTGGTTGTGTAATGAGGTTCCCTGAAACCAAAGAAAAACACCTAAAAAAGTTTTCCATAAAAAAATTGTAATGTTTATTGTGCATTTCTGCACAACGAAAACACAGCGCGAGTGATGTATAAATCAGCGTTAATGCTGAAAATAAAGTATACAGACGCGAATTCAGTAATGAGGTCAAAACTAGAAGTTCAAATAGGTGCAGACTTATCCTGAAATGATCAAACTATGCCAATACGGTTTGAAGTGGATCTTGCCGACATGCAAGTCACTTTTGGACACCGTAATTGAATTGCAAAATTTCGTCTGTAATATGAGACGGACCCAAAAGTGGGCAACATCAATTAACATTAAATGAGGACAAATTCCACATTTATTGTTCCGCATGTGATAACTAAGATAAGATAATATAAGATAATATTTATTGAATTTAAAACCTTATTGCTAGTGTTTACATAGTCCTTACATATTAATACACAGTTCATACATTAATACAAGCGCCTGAACTAGGTTATCCTGTATCTCAGGCAAAGAGAAAAAGTAATATTTAGGCCAATTTGTGTACATGAAAGGTACTTAAGAATATTTAGTTGTCTAACACTTCGTAAAGAATATAGAAAAATATCTAATCGTATGTTCATCACTTCATATAAATTATTGCAGCATAAAATGTTTATTTTAGGTATGCTTTACTACAGTGTCAGCATTTGCAGAATCCTAAAAGTAAATTAAAAATACAGTCGAATTTTGCGTATAAATAATTGCTAGCATTGCGGCTTTCGTTAGTAGGGCGGTGTAAAAATACGACAAGTTAGGAGGTTTACCCCTACATACCCCCCCCCACTTTTGACCCCTACGTAACTCAAAATCTATTGAACGCACATATATGAAATTTGGTACGTTTATTAAGATCCTCATGGCTGACCAGATTCCCAAATTTCATCAATATAGCTCAATCGGTTATTAAGATACAAACATCTAAAAATGGGTTTTTTTCTGGATAGGATAGATATTGGGGCAGGTATAATCAAAAACCTAACCCACTTCCAGGTGACCTAGCAAGTTGAAATTTGGAATCGAGTTGGGTAAATGTATGATTACGAACCTGAGAACCATAAACAGTGATTTTTTTACGATTTGTAATATTTTCCAAATAACATTTTTTATTTAAATAAGCATGAAGGGAAAATTGATGCGGATGATTATACGAGGGTGATTCAAAAAGTTCTTAGTACTGCGTATTTATAAAACCTCTTTGCATGAACTATTTTTTTTATTTTAAACTGACATTATGACGTAATATTTGACAGTTGTTTTTATTCAAATAGTTCCCGCCATTGCATCGTAACTAAATCTTTTGCGAAAAAAGTCGTCAAAAACGTCAAATTATGGAAAAAAATGAGTTGCGTGCCGTGCTAAAGTACTTGTGTATGAAAAAAATGTCTACCAAAGAATTTTTTTTTGGATATTCAGCAGACCGTAGGCACTGATGCTCTACCCTATTCCACTGTCGCTTACTGGGTTGCCGAGTTTAGAAGAGGCAGATCTAGCTGTGAAGACGACCCCCGCTCCGGCCGGCCTTCTACCTCAGTTAACGCAGATACCGTTGAAAAAGTGGAAAAAATGGTTTTAGAGGATAGACGAATCACAATCAAATATCTAGCAGAGACCCTAAAGATTTCATTTGGTAGCGTACAATCGAATTTAACGGATGTTTTGGGTTTAAAAAAAGTGTCGGCAAGATGGGTTCCGCGAATGTTAACCCAGGTAAACAAAGACTTGTGTGTGGAGCTTGCAGAGCGAAATCTTGAAATCATCAAGCGTGACCCGGACACTTTTTATCGCCGTTTCGTTACTATGGATGAAACCATTTTGATCCCGAAACGAAAAAGCAAAGCATGTCCTGGAAACGTCCGTCTTCTCCACCCGTGAAAAAATTTCGAGTTTTTCCGACGGCAGGCAAAGTCATGGCCTCAGTTTTCTGGGATGCGGAAGGAATCCTTTTCATTGATTAGTGATTACCTGCCAAAAGGCAGAACCATTACAGGTGCCTATTACACGGAATTGATCCCAAAAGTGCGGCAAGCAATTAAAGAAAAACGCCGAGGAAAACTGCGTGCTGGCGTGCTTTTCCACCACGACAACGCTCCGGCTCATCGGTCACAGATGGCTCTCACTGCAATCCGGCAAGCTGGCTTTGAGATCTTTGACCATCCGCCCTACTCGCCAGACTTGGCTCCGAGTGATTTCCACTTATTCCCAAAATTAAAAGAACACATTCGCGGAACTAAATTTGACGACGACAACGCGGTCATGGGTGCCGTAGAGGAGTTTTTCGAGACCCAAGAAAAAACGTTTTTTTACGACGGAATAAAAAAAATTGAAAAACGTTTTAATACATGTATAGAATAACAAGGAAACTACGTAGAAAAATAAAACAAAAAAAATATAATTTTCGTTTTTTTTACCCTATTTCTAAGAACTTTTTGATTCACCCTCGTATAAGTGCGTCTCCAGGCTTTTTAATGGGAATGCTGAATATTGGATCAACAACCATTGGGCTTCTGGCTATTAGTGGAATAGCCAAACACCATAAGAAGCATACGTTTTAGAGATGATTCAATGACGACTTTTGTGGCTGACAGTGTAGAGTTTGAATAGATTAATTAGAATGATATATAGTGTTTACAGGTTATTTGAAATTAATACTAGCAAAGCAAAGACTATTATTCCCAGAGTCATTAGGAGAATACACAAGCTGGTACATGGATAAAAATTTTGAGGGACAGTACGGTGTTGAAACCTGGAGGTTCCTACAAATTTTGGCAGAGTAATTAATGCTCGTCGACTGAGTAGGAAAATTATTAATGAGAGTAACAATACAATGATGTACAATAGGTTACAAGCAACTTAGCTGAACTGAATATACGGGCGGGCTCCTGAAAACTTGACAATGGAAGAAGCTATCGTTTAATTCCAGAAGAAGAAAAACGAAAGCAGAATAATGATAATGATAAATATCAGCGGATTAGGGAAATCGAATATACAAAAAAACTGCAGATTCAACAAGATTGAAAGTGTTAAAACTGAAATTTAGAGAACCTCTTTACGAAAAGTTATCATTTGTTTTTCTAATTTGTCAGTGTCAATTGAAATAAAAACTCTCAACGTTATTAATTTGAAAAATAAATTTGCTTGCCACTGAACCGTGAACTATTCGAGCTCAAATAGTGGAGTTACACCAGGAACTAATAGGGATTCATGAGATAACACGTCGTTTAAATGTGAGTAGAGAGTGTAGAGACACGATTCGAAGTTTGGTATGGCGATACAATGCTGAAGGAAACCTTATTGATCTACGGTAAAATAACCATGGCCCGCTTGCAATAGCCGAAGACCAACGCCGACTAATGCGAAGGCATTCTAGGTTTCATAATTAAAAAAATTGGTTTGATCTTCGATTCTCTCTTTTCTAACATTCCTACATTTAACCAGTATATCTATTCAATGTAAATTCGAGGGAAAACAGGACTAGTACCGTCACATTTCAAGTCAATAGTACATTGGCAACCCCTTTTCACGCCGAGGTATGTATAGTGCTTTTCTCAAACATGCAATGAAATAAATTAAAAAAGCTCCAAGAAATCAAACTTTAATTTCTACTGAAACTGAAAGTAAACTAGACTAAAATTTAACTGACACATATATTGCTAATTATTTGTCGACTTCTAAACTTTATTAAAAGTAGAACTAAGAACAGGCATACAAAAGACGGCACAGAGTATCTACTCTGAAGTCTATACTCTGCACATGCTGTCCCTTTCGCGTGACGCCACTAATATACGAAGTACGGATTTCGAATTTCAGAGCCCAGGTCGTATTCAGCCAATTCAACTAGTATTTTTCTGTTGGAGACGCTACGTTTTTGTGTGTCTTAAATAATTTTCGTTTTTCGGTGGAAAAATACACTTCCGATTCTGTTAAAAAAATGAACGGCGGGAAAGCATTGAACTTTTTGACGTTTCAATACTTTTAAGGTTATGTTTATCAAATCTTAATTCAAATTCGATCTTATGATATCCGTCTCATTTCCGTTCGTCTTATTTTTGAGAAATTGTTTTATTTTTTTAATAATCGCAGTGGCAGAATTTCTTAACGAACTAAAAATCAATTATTGCTTATAGTTTTCTTCATGGCTGAACGCCGTGATGCTGTCTCACATGAAAGTGGAATGAAAATTAAAAAAGAGCATCTTGCAGGCCTAGGCCTGCAACTTTGTATGAAATTCCTTAGAATGCCTCTCGTCTAGCCGCACCCGAAAAGTTACACTTCGCAGCCTATTATAAGGAACATAACCTCAATATTTCATTGCATGTTTGACAAAAGAACTATAACTGAATCAATTCCTTCAACGTCAACTTCTTTAGCCTCTGCAACAAAACAATCTGAATGGAGGCTTGATTCATTCCAAGTCGAACACAACATGGCCATTCGTAATAAAGATCATTTAAGTTAGTAAAGCGTGCGGCCCGCCTGATGGTAAGCGGTCACCGCGGCCTATGGACGCTTGCAACCCCAGGGGCGTCAAATGCGCATTGCCGACCGCAACGTTTTAATAGTACATTATTGCCGTGGCCGGGAAGGGAGCAATTGCAGGCTGAGTATTTGTTTAAACGGACGAGCTTGCGAGTCCGTTTAATTATAATACGAGGCCTGCAATTGCCATTCCGGCCGAGGCTAACATAGTGCTTTTCTCAAAAATGGGGAAAGTACGACAAAAATTTAATTAAGATTTGATAAACATAACCTTAAAACGTCAAAAACATCATGTTTTCCCGCCGTTTATTTTTTTTAAGAGAATCGCAAGTGTATTTTTCCACCGCAAAACGCAAATTATTCGAGACACATAAAAAAACGTCGCGTTTTCAACAGAAAAATACGAGCTGAATTGGCTGAATACGACCTGTGCCTCCTTTTATATGACAGTTTCTACATTTTAAAAAGTTTATAACTCGACAAATAAAGGAATTTATATGTGACATTGCAGGCCATATATGTGGCCTGCAATGTTTTTTTACTTTTTAATTTGGATCTGACCTTAAACTATACACTTTACCTTCCAATATGTAGCGACTAAAGTCCAGTTTGCGGACCATTTTTGAGAAAAAATGTATACACTCTAAAAACCAACATAGGTTCTCTTTTAACATTTCTTGTCACTCTTTATTTCCTTTATCTTATACTTACTATTCATATGTTCCACTCTACTCTTATAGTGTTACCGACACCGTTATTGTTACAGTATTACCGACATAAAATGGCATAACCTTACTTACTTTTTTTGACAATTGCATCGATAAAGGTACGTTTAACCAATTAGGTAACCCATTCATGGAAACTACAGATGATTTATACAATAGTGATAACAAATTGGTTGCTTCAACTGACTCTGTCAGCATATTTACACATATTGAACAATGGGGCGAGGACTAGTTCGCAATTTTTCCAAAAGAAATTATTCAAACGTCAGCAAAAAAAAGATTGACAGCAAGGCAAAAATCTAGCTTCGATAAAATGATTGTAGCTTTTTTATTATGAATTTAGCAAAATGTCTATTGCTACAAGGGAACACAGAGCCGGAGATCTAGACACGTTTTGTTGGCCTGACAATCAGTCCCGTACGCCTGCATTATCTTTGATGGCTAACATCCGTTCTTGAGTAAAAGCGGATCTCTTACGTCACGATCATTTGCAAAATACACTACATTACCATTTTTAGGCAGGCTATTTCGAGGCTAGACCTAACATAAATATAAATATAAATAAATAAATAAATATTTGTGGACAACCTTACACAAATCAACTTAGTCCCAAACTAAGCAAAGCTTGTACTATGGGTACTAAGCGACGATATACATACTTATATAGATAAATAAATACTTAAATACATAGAAAACATCCAAGACCCAAGAACAAATATTCGTGCTCATCACACAAATAAATGCCCCGGCCGGGATTCGAACCCGGGACCTCCAGCTTCGTAGGCAGGGTCACTACCAACTAAGCTAAAGCGGTCGTCATGGGATAGATATGACAAAAATAACTTAAAAAGAGCAACAACAGAGAAGCGCGGGAAAATTCCAAAAGGATGGGCAAATTTTCTTCGTGATGACCAAAATACGGAAGAACTCTTCGACGTTTTATCTACACAGTGCCACAAAATGGACTTGCGTAGTGATAAAGAAATGTATATCACAAAGCAATCAGTGGTCATTTATAGTAACATTAATCGCGAAATGTCGAATATGATGCTGTGCAACCATGAAGAAACCGACACACGGATGATGACACAATTTTATAGCTTGTCACTCCATCGCATCCACACTAGGTTAGACAGTTTCATTTCTAAAAGTAAAGCGATAAATTATTTTATGTCACACCTGGCCATAAAGTGGCCATTATCGCACGCTCCGCGCGCGAAAAAACCCACTTTCTGGCCAGGGGGTGACATAAAATTTTGTACTTACCACGGGCGATAATAAAGAAAGCCTCAGATCGCATATTTATCGCCCTTGCCTTCGGCTCGGGCGTAAAATACCTGCGATCTGAGACATTCTTTGTTTTATCGCCCTTGGTAAGTAATGTACTATTTCCATTCTACTCTACCCATGGCTAAAATCTACTTTATTTTCATTAGGTCTCGTGTTGGAAATTACTCCGAATCTCTACACCCGAAAATAATGTAAATTACGTGGATTAGGATTCTATTTCAAAAGTGAATGGCTGGTTCAAAAACATGGAATGCCCTACCCAAACCATACCCAAACCTACAAAACTGCCACAAGAGCATTGAAAGCTGGAGGAAAATGAGTCTTCAATCACATTTAAGAAGGAGACGAATTCTAATTTAAGTATTCTAAATGCGAATTACGTAGTGCGGGGCAAAAGTTTCTGGCTGGAAAGAATTGACGGATTAAAAAAAAAACAAAAAAATATGTCGTGATTGTGTGTTGTTGTTGATTGTATTGTATGTTGTTCTGCTGTTTCATATATAGGTTTCGCTCTCAGCAGTAGAAAGTAGTCGCTGTGGCCGAATACGGCTAGGAGATGATGATGATTAGATTTCTATTGCTTATTAGTTTTGATTTCACGGCAATTCAAAGAACAGTAAGTCTAAAAGTTTTCGAAATGTTTAAGTTGGAATATCGTTCCGTGATCAAGTTCCTTACAAAAGAAAGAGTCAGCACGACCGATATTAAAGAACGATTAGATTCTCTGTATGGGGACTCGTCTCCATCATTTTCCACCGTCAAAGAATGGAGTAAGCATTAAGCAATTTCGTTTAGGACGGGAATCCATCAACGACGATTCTCGCTCCGGTAGACCTGTTGAGGCACTCACCGAGGACTGCGTCAGGTTAGTGGAAGAGGAAGTTCTGAGTGATCGGAGACTTAAGACCAAAGAAATAGCGGCAATAACAGCCCTTTCCAAAACTTCAGTTCTTAGGATTCTTCATGAACACCTTCATATGAATAAAGTTAGTGCCAGGTGGGTGCCCAAACTTCTTTCAAGTGTCCAGCGAAGTGAACGAAAAGCGTGTTCTCAGGAAGATGCCTATAGAAAATACGGGAAGAGTTTTTTTCCACCGTCAAAGAATGGAGTAAGCATTAAGCAATTTCGTTTAGGACGGGAATCCATCAACGACGATTCTCGCTCCGGTAGACCTGTTGAGGCACTCACCGAGGACTGCGTCAGGTTAGTGGAAGAGGAAGTTCTGAGTGATCGGAGACTTAAGACCAAAGAAATAGCGGCAATAACAGCCCTTTCCAAAACTTCAGTTCTTAGGATTCTTCATGAACACCTTCATATGAATAAAGTTAGTGCCAGGTGGGTGCCCAAACTTCTTTCAAGTGTCCAGCGAAGTGAACGAAAAGCGTGTTCTCAGGAAGATGCCTATAGAAAATACGGGAAGAGTTTTCTGGAGTAAATTGTTACTGGGGACGAAACAATGGTTTTTATACTATGATCCCCTCTCCAAAAGGGAATCAATGAAGTGGCGTGGTCATGGTGAAAAGCCACCTAGGAAGGCAAAGGTCACGCAATCCACCAAAAAGATAATGGCTACCATATTCTGGGATTGCCACGGAATACTGTTGATAGACATAAAAGAACGAAATACCACGGTTAACAGTAGCTATTCGGCTACAGACTGATCCAAAGAAAGAGCCTTAAAAAAGTTTTTGAATACATTAAATTGGTCGTAAACAACTAGATACTTACGTTTTCTCTACTGGTTACATCGCGTAACAGTGAAACGAGACAAAAAATATATAAAAAGGAGCCCGCAAAACAAAGGGAAAGGAAAAAAACATGCTTTCCTCACATAGTGGATCTTGGCACGAGGCTCGAGAGGTAGCTGAGGGAGCGAGACGAAGTCACCAGACAGAAGCTGGCGGCTAGGCAGAAAGCTGGATAATAATGGTGAGTTGTAACGGAATTGTTTCGCGGTGGAATTTGACTGCGCTCTCCACGCAAAGGACTGTCTGATCTAAACGATCCTGCGCTGGTGAAAGCAAACTTCTTTGCAGTAATTCGATATTTTTGTATTTAACAATAATGGACATAGTTAGAAATATAGCTTTCCTGAATGGACCACGGACAGGGTTGGGTTTGAAATACAAATACGTATTTTGTATTTGTATTTCAAATACTCTAGGAGAAGTATTTTGTATTTGGTATTTCAAATACCGCACTCACATGTATTATGTATTTCAAATACTTTATGTTTTAAAATACATTTCCACAAAAATACATTTCTTTAATTCTATAATCGTATAATGAAACTTTTTTAATATCAATTAATCTTTGTAAGGCCTAAGTTAGGCCACTATGGCAACACTAAGTCAAGTGTCAATTCACATGAGAGTATTGATAGTTTAGTTCATTGCGCGGTTTTTCTGCTAAATACTGACTGATATGAGTATTTGATTCAGATTCACCGAGAGATGACGGATTCAAATTCACGACAATACTTTTAGAAATTTAGTTTATATTAAAGGAAATTCCTCCTTCAACTCTTAATAAAACTGTATCATCAAACTGTATCTGTGTGTATCATCTGGTAGGTATGTTTCAAAGAAAACTAGTGGAGTTTGACATACAGGGAGGATTTTCTTTTTGGGTCAGTGAGGGCAGCTACCAGATTAGGGGTTGCTCCCGGGAAATACCGGAACCGAAAATACCGGGATTTCCCGGTTTTTTGAACCAAGGTAGGAACCGGTACTACGATTTCGAAATCCCGGTATTTTCGGGATTTTCGGGAAATGTAATTTGCAGCTTAAATTTAGATAAATTTAGGTTATAACCGCGATAGAGGCCCGCGATATAACAGGTAAAGGTTATAGAAGGCCTGTAGAGCAGTGTTATCTTTATACCCGTAGTGTTAACCAACCCTCGACAGCCGCAATAATACCAGTTGAAGTGTTAGCTGAGAGTAAATTAACACTCTTGTGCAGGTACTATTACAGGTACAGCAAGAGTATTAATTCACCCTCAGCTAACACTTCCACTGGTATTACTGTGGTTATAGAGGGTTGGTTACCGCTATGGGTTATAGAAGCCCTTCGGCTGAGAACGATTTACCATTTTAGACTTTAATACACCTATTAAAATATTTC
The DNA here is from genome assembly GCA_951800055.1 of Cenopis cana. Lineage (NCBI taxonomy): Eukaryota > Metazoa > Arthropoda > Insecta > Lepidoptera > Tortricidae > Cenopis > Cenopis cana. Next base: position 33,888,178 of record OX637471.1, on the reverse strand, counting down.
AAGTGAGAATCTTACTTTTTTTCTTATGTACACGGTTTACCGAATGACGAAGGAATATTTGACAAGAGGAGATAAGCAATAACTAATTATTGAAATGATTTTTGTTTGTGAAGTGTAAACAATCTGGCCGGTTATTTTATAGAATGTTTCCCAACCCCATTTTAACGCGCCCAGTATTTATTAAAGATTTCTAATAAAACTTGTGAAGAATAAACTTCGGGTTTTTATCATTTTTTATTCTTGCTTCTTGGTCAGTGGCATGTTAAATTAAGTGGCATCCATATGAGAGGAACATAAATAATGAACAAATTGTAAGCATTTAGTAAACTCTTTGATTTAATTTTAGTCCTTATTATAAACCGCTAAGAAAAAATAAGCAAATTCATTGTGATTTAAAGAATTAATGTATATTTTGATAACAAAACACGTGTATTTTCTTTTTGCATCCCTGATATTATTATCATATTGCCCAAAAAAGGTTTAAGGCTGAAACTACTCACGTCTCAAAACCACCACAAGTAATTTCCCGAAAGTACCGAAAATACCGGGAAATCCCGGTTCCTCTTCCGGCTTGTACCGAAAATCCCGGGACTGATAAAAGGTACCGGTTCTGCATTCCCTATACCAGATCCCGTGCTGATACGTGAAAATTGTCTTAGAAGACCTTCCTTTGATTTTGAATTAATGAAAAATGGCGTTTTCAGATTTTTTTAAAAACTGTAAAATTTGAAATCCTTATCCCCGAATTAGTCGAAATCGAGTGTAATGACGATTTTTCGTATTTTTTTTACTTAAAATTCAAAATAAATATAAAATTTGAAATCCTGATCCCCGAATTAGTCGAAATCGAGTATAATGACGATTTTTCGTTACTTTTATTTTCTTAAAGTTTAAAATACAGGTGTAAAATTTGAAATCCTCATCCCCGAATTAGTCGAAATCGAGTATAATGACGATATTTCGTTCAATTTTTTTTTTACTTATAATAAAAAAATAAAGTATTTTTCGCAAAAAAAAAACATTTTGAGCTGACGTTTCGTATCGACTGAATTTGAATTTTCAGTGATACTAGAATTTTGTTGGTTTTGTTTGATGATGCTTCAAATTTGAATTTTTTCATTATATATTATTAAATATTTTATACTGGCAACACAGGGTCCTTGAACAGAAAAGTGCCACTTTGATCCCTCCTAGCAGGGAAGAAAAAGCCCTTATCCGAATGGGTGATGTGAAAAATGTAATATAACTTTCAACATTATTAAATTGAAAACAGAATTGCTTGCCGCTGACCGTGAACTATTCGAGCTCAAATAGTGGACGATAGGCTTGTGTAGTACATGTACTAAGAACTAAAAAGACCTAGTTCCCAACACTGTACTAGAGCGAACTATTCCGTAACATTTCTGCTCTTAGTACACTTAGTACATTCGGAGCGAAACCTGAATAGAGACAACAATATCCGAATGACCGACCGACCAAAGCGACCGAACGAAACCGAACGGCTCTCGACTGGCGCGAACGCGAGCGAATGGTCATTCGATAGTTCACTCATTAAATTCAGTCAAAGGAGCTCGAATACGCACGTTTCATTCGGTGTACTAGTGTACTAAAAGAACTAAAAGACCGAACTAGTACATTTGAGAGATTGTGCTAGTTCGGAGCGATCCGTTCAGTGAACGAGCGCGCACAAGCACAAGCCTAGTGGACGACACCAGGAAGGAATAGGGATTCATGAGATAACACGTCGTTTAAATGTGAATAGAGAGTGTAGAGACACAGTTCGAGGTTGGGTATGACGATACAATGCTGAAGGAAACCTTATTGATCTACGGTAAAGTAGCCATGGCCCGCTTGCAATAGCCGAAGAGACCAATGCCGATTAATGCGAAGGCTTTCTGGGTTTCATAATTTAAAAAAATGGTTTGATCTTCGATTCTTTCTTTTCTAACCTGCCTACACTTAACCAGTATTTCTTTTCTTCCGATATCAATATAAATTCGAGGGAAAACAGACCTAATACAGTCACATTTCAAGTCAAAAACATAAAACAAAAATTTAAAGCATAGTGGGTCAAAGGTCAAAGAACTATAACAGAATTAATTCCTTGAACGTCAACTTCTTTAGCCTCTGCGACAAAACAATCGGAATGGAGGCTTGATTCATTCCAAGTCGAACACAACATGGCCATTCGTAGTAAAGATCATTTAAGTTAGTAAAAAACCAGGCAGGCAGAACGTTAGCAATAGAAATGAATAAAAACGTTATGGGACAAACAGAAAAAGGGAAATTTTGGAATGCTATGCGAGACCAGAAATTTTCTCCGATTGCCGATGAATCCACAGATAAGGGGACAATGAAACATTTATGTTTAGTTGTTCGAATAATAAAGTGTAAAAGAGAAACACAAAGTGTTTTATTTTATTTGATATGTATTCAAAAAGGTGCCGCAGTAGGACTGTATCACTTTATTTTACTAAACGGTTAAAAATCACGTATTAATTGTCACTTCGGGCGACATGTTTCGAACTCACACCAACCAAAACCACCAACCACGACCTCATACAACACCTTCAGCGCCGAGCTGCCCCCCCCCCCCCCCCCCCCGCGCTGTCTGCGCGTGCGTCACGTGCCTTGCGGCGGGCGGCGGGTAGTTCGATAGTGTGCAATCGGCGCGGGTCGCAGACGCACTCATCCTGAGGAAGAACTCCCGAAGAGTTCGAAACATGTCGCCCGAAGTGACAATTAATACGTGAGTTTTAACCGTTTAGTAAAATAAAGTTATAACATGTCTCACGAAAGTTTAAATTCAAGGACTGTATCAATTTATTTTTGCTGGTTTTGTGAGTTGTGGCATACCGTGGAAGGAGATTTTGATTGGGTTTGCATCCAATTGAGAAAATGTAATGATGAATAGTCAGAACTCATTGAGAACGACCGCTTGCGCATTTGACGACCGCTTTAGCTTAGTTGGTAGTGACCCTGCCTACGAAGCTGGAGGTCCCGGGTTCGAATCCCGGCCGGGGCATTTATTTGTGTGATGAACACGAATATTTGTTCTTGGGTCTTGGATGTCTTCTATGTATTTAAGTATTTATTTATCTATATAAGTATGTATATCGTCGCTTAGTACCCATAGTACAAGCTTTGCTTAGTTTGGGACTAGGTTGATTTGTGTAAGATTGTCCACAAATATTTATTTATTTATTTTACTTTATAGCAGCAAGATGTGCACATATATTTTTTAATTAAATGCATATGCCACTCATTTACTCTGTGCGCATCTTATGCTTGTAAGAAACTGCCAACAAATGTAGAGGTTTTAGTTCGGGATGTTTGTAACTACATACAGGGCAGCCCAAAATGTATCGGAACATTCAAAGAAATTCGAACATTTCTAGAGATCGCCCACAAGCTTTTACACCCAGTACAAACCTGATGGTTATCATTACTTTCCGCAGCCTTAAGAGTAAAACTTTATTGATGCAGTATATTAGGAATTCCAAAATGTTATAATGCCATCCATCAACAATTTGAACAATAATGCATTCTGAGACCACACAGATCCATTGCTTTCGACAGACGAGTCAACTGTCAGGACAATCCTATGACATTTCCTAAAACAACAGTATTCTAACGCCACATCAATTTCAGAAGCAGATTTTAGTAATCCGAGGAATTTCCATGCACTTGAAGAAGCTAAGGCTTGAGGGAGCTAAGGTAACTTTGAGGCATCAAAACTTGATAATCAGGAACATGTATTTTTCTAACAAGTTCTTCAATTATATGGAAAGATATTGCAATAACAGAAAAAACGTTGCGTTAAAATAGGCGCATTGCCAGTAGAAGCAGAAGATGCTACTCGTATTCACTTATTTTCAACTGATAAAGAAGTTAACATTAACAACGAACAGAAATTTTCCGAAGGCGCAATAGTACAAACCAGTTACTCTATACTGGTGTTCTCAACGAAAATACCGAACAAAAGGCATTAAAAACCATTGTTACGGTGCTCCCAACTAGGTTTTGCGAACTTATGGTCTCTAATTGTAAAAGAAACGTACGATACATTACTGTAAATACCAATAGGTACAGCAGAGCATATTAAAAGCAATCGAATTTAGCAAACATTTAGAAACAGGAATAGAAAGACCGTTCCGATTGTGGATTCTTTTTGATGACAGAAACACAGGACAGAGCGGAAGACAATTTTGTTATAATAAATTATTAAATATGTAATAAATATATCTTATAATATATTACTATTTCTCTATTTTCTCTTTGTCTTTCTCGTATTTATTTTGGATGTTAATATTTTCATGAAAAAGTTCTGCTTTTTCATCACGTCAAGCTACCTATAGCAGCATTGATTGTTCCCGATGACATCTAGATCTAGTTGTTTATTATAGTGGCGAATGACGATAAAGGTCATAACGTGAGGCTTAAAATCCACCACTGTTCATGTTCAACAATGTGAACCAATTTCTTACAATGATATTTTCGTCCCTATCAAGAATCAGAGCCGTGTTGGAGAGTTGTGTCAAAAGTCCTTCCAAACATAAACAGCCCGGACTCCACTAACAGTACCCGTTCACGAATAAGACACCTTTCTCAGCAATCGCCTTCCTCGTCCAATATCATAGGGAAGGTTGCGACCCGAACAACGACGACACTGAACTTGACGTTGACAACGACCTACCCTAAAACCAAAAGCTGTGCCTAAACTCGATGTTTATTGCAGGTTTTGAAACAAATTTTAAGTAAATTGATCGAATTGAAGTTGACAGTATTAATGGAGAATTTGGAGAAAACCATATGGAGGCCTCCAAAATATAAAAAATGCAAAATTGATATTAAATGAAATACCTAAACTCAGGAAAGATTTAAAACCATTTTTGTGTTCCTCCTTTCAAACAGAATAGGGGAAATAATAAAATTGTAGGCTTAGAAATTTGAAATGTTGTCAAGTTTCAGTATCGCAATTAGATTAAAAGCTGACAGCAAAAAAAAGTTATTTTATAACATTTGGGATTGGTATAGTTATGTTAAGGCTTGTCTCTGGACTATAAATATGCCAGTCTGGCTATTGAGAGCCGTTGCGATTGGAAGGGGTGAGGATTGAAAGTGAAAATTCAACAAAATTAAGTAATACTTACAACTATATAACTAGTATTGAGTAATACTTGTTGTACTTTTTATTTTTCATTAATTATTAACAAAAGTAATCTTGTATTAGTGTTGCCAGATTGTTTACTGCTTGCTAAAACAATGCGAGACTGGTTTTAAAAGTTGCTGAAACCAGCAGAAAATTCAAGTAATTTTATAAAAGTTGTAATAAACTAATTTCAATAGCTTATACTATCTGCTTAAGGCTCCGTATAACATATTCTGCCGATTTAGCTAAGATTGATGACGTCGTATCTCATAATCTTTTAATATTTATATACATTTTATTACAGATTATGAAAGATCATTTCATTCTGAATGGAATAAGTGTGCTACTTTTTAAATTTTCTTATTTAGTTTCGAATAATCTTGATTAACCTAACAGCTGTTTCCTCGATTTGCGCTTGAAGAGGCTTTAAAAACGACCTAGTTAAGTTATATATTGGTGCCAAACCGGCTTGGAAAAAATATGCACATATGCAATAGATACTCCTGTTAGGGACGAGTGGAAGGGTTTTTACAAGTTTCATACAAAAATGTTATAAAAAAAGAATTTTGAAATTTGTAAATTTTCTGAAATACTTCAAACTTCATTGCATCTTTTAGTAATATTAAAGCTAATAAAAAGGTTTTTGAGCATATAACTATGATAAAATAACTTCTATTTTATGACTTGAAATAATAAAAAGTAGCAACTAAGATAGAAATATATTAATTCTAAATGATTTACAACATGCCTTTTTCACGACATTTTCATTGACACGGTCATAGTGACTCAGTACCGGCCGAGCGGCCGTCGGAGGAGGACGTATATACCGTTTTTTTGTGGCTATTTACATAGCTTACCACAACCCCCTCAAACAAACCAATACAAATTGTGACCTCTCATTATGTGTTTTTATTATGAAAGTCGCAGTCAAAGTATACTAGGAACGTAATTGTGAACTAAATCGAGACAACTTATGAATACATAGCTGATAACGCAGTTGTCAAATGCTTTTCAAGTACTGTCCTTGATACTTGGTGGATTTAATTTGTCTACTCGTGACTTTTTTATACCTATTTAGAAAAATGCTTTATTTTGATGAGCATTTCATTATTATTAAAGTCAGCAATCAGCATCTAGTGGTTTAACCTGGAAGGTAATCATTTAGCAACTAGGCATTTGTCAAAGTACATTTTTGTATACAACTGTAAGGCCCGTCTCTCACGGCGCTATTTAAATGCAACGCGACTGAGATGCAAACCTCGGTCGCCTACTGGTATACTACTCATTTCCCCACACGGCGCTACCCAAATGAGACTATTTTTCCCAGCAAGACAGTCCCGTGCGACTGATGTCAAACGCGTCGTCGACCAACCAAGTGAATATGTATGGCGGCGACTCACAAGCGACGCGTATGATACGCGTACGAAACTCAAATCCCTTGGAAGTAGCGCCGTGAGAGACGGGCCTAAGGCCAAGTGCTGTCAAATTAATGCAAGCAAAAATCTACCTAACAGTCAGAGCCCTAAGTCGAGTTTTACTTGCGTTCCTTTGACAGAATTTAGCCTTAGAGTTGTGTCCGAACTATACCTAGGTAGTACTATGCAGTTCTGCGAAATATTGTCTCTCAGAATGCTACAATAAGCATCTGATAAAGTTCGTAGATGCTCAAAATGTAGGCGCACGATTCTATCCACCAAAATTCGGCCGCAGATAAACACAAAAACTGACTCGACAAATAAAATTATTTTTATTTTCGAACCTGTTCACCAAATTTCACGAGAATCGGTTTAAAAATGCGACCTGTAGAGGCGGACAACCGGAAATCCGGACATACGAAAGCATTTATCTGGAAGCTAAGACAGAGACCTTCGTTTCACTCGGTCAAAAAAGAAATACTTCCCGTCCTTCAATTTTGTACGAAATTTCTTTACAGTTCTCTCGGGTTATTCCTCCTGAAACGTTATACTTTGAATACTGTTATAAAACGCACGTAATGATGACAGTTCATTGCACGTTCGAGAAATAGTACATTACTACACATCCCGCGAAGTAAGGGGTCGCCGGCCGAGTACATACAGATAGTTACGAGGCTGACAATCCCTTTTCACACCGAGGTATGTATAGTGCTTTTCTCAAACATGCAATGAAATAAATCAAAAAAGCTCCTAGAAATCAGTTCTTTTATTTTTTTACAAACGGAAAGTAAACAAGAAAAAAAATAACTGACACATATATTATTAAGTATTTATTTGTCGACTTCTAAACTTTATTAAAAGTAGAAACAGGCGTATAAAAGAAGGCACAGAGTGTCTACTCCGAAATGTATACTTTGCACATGCCGTCCCTTTCACTCTCGCGTAAAAGGGAAGCCACTAATACCAAGTACGGATTTCGAATTTCAGAGTACAAGCCCGGTCGTATTCAGCCAATTCAACTAGTATTTTTTTTTCTATTGGAAACGCTACGTTTTTGTATGTCTTAAATAATTTGCGTTTTTCGGTGGAAAAATACACTTGCGATTCTGTTAAAAAAAAATGAACAGCGGGAAAGCATGAACTTTTTGACATTTCAATTAATTCAAATTCCGACTTATTATATATCCGTCTCATTTCCGTTCCGTCTTATTTTTGAGAAATTGTTTTTTTTTAATAATCGTATCAATTATTGCTTATAGTTTTCTTCATAGCTGACCGCCGTGATGTTGAGTCACAAATGAATGAGGAATGAAAATTTTAAAATGAATTTTAACGAATAACTTTAGCTTTAGGATTATTTTTTTAATATTTTTGTATATTCATCACAGATATAAATAAATCAAACTACATTTCTTTTTAATAAAACGTACGGCATATGATCGTACCATATGTATACATTTTATAAGTCAAAATGGGCATTTTATTTATGTTAACAATGTTTTAAATAAATAAAATATAAATAAAAAAAATTACTTGTATATATATGTGAACTTTGAAATGTTATTTAATAATTACATTGACAACAACTATTATTTCATACAAAGTAATAATTCTTTTTTAAGTAAACAAAACGATCAAGATTTTTACGCCAGGCAGTAGGTTACTTAGGTAATTAAGTAATATTCTGCAACGCTTTGACCACACCGTAGGAGAACCAATGCGTCAGACCTCCGGTTGCGTGTAGTTATTACGTGTCCTAGTGTCAAGATATACTAGAGGTAACTGGTGAGGTGATCGATGCTTGACTATTGTAAATAGCTCGCCAACGCCATCTATCGAGTAAGATTTCGTGAAAATGATGAAAGCGTAAAATTTGACGGCCTCTTAACGTTTCTGAAAACGCCAGACCAAATAGAAGTTGCTAATGTGTTGCCAGACTGGTTGTTTACTCTTTTGCTTTCAGATTTATAAAACCATCACGCAAACAGATTCTTGAATCAAAAAATGGTTTTAGAAACCTTACAATATTGAAAGAGCTATCTAACGACACCCAACACGATGGGGTTTGAAAGAAAAAAAAATGCAATGCATCACATGAAGTCATGTGTACGAGACCCACCTCTTCCAATCGCAACGGGTCTCAGTAGCCAGACTGGCATATTTATAGTCCAGAGACAAGCCTTAACACAACTATACCAATTCGAAATGTTATAAAATCACTTATTTAATAAAGATGCAATAAAGAGTATTTGTATTGTATTGTATTGTTTTTTTTTTGCTGTCATCTCTTGATCCAAATATGTCTCCAGTGAGAGACAAACCCAAACCCTTTGTTGCCCAAACCAAATAAATAAATTAACGTAGATAATCACTCAATTACTTTATTTTGGCGGATTGGAGAGACGATATGAATAAGAAGGATGTGAATGTAGAGATGACGGACGACAGAGATGTATGGAAGAAAAAGACACAGACACACACCGACCCCAAATAAATGGGAAAAGGGCAAGCGAATGATGAATAACTTAATAAGTGCCAGGGTATTGTTACCTGAATGAATCTGTCGCCGCACACTTCGCAGATGTATGGTTTGTCCCCAGTGTGCCTGCGGACGTGCAGCGTCAGATCGTTGCTCTGCGAAAATGCTTTGTCACAATACGTGCATTTGTAGGGTTTGTGACCAGTATGCACCCGCATATGACGTGACAACTTGTTGCTACGCGAGAATCCTGTGAAATTATTTATTAAACTATTATTTATCATAAGTAGGCATATCAAAATTTAGAAACATTTTGTCTGCATGGGTGGTGAGTTAATTAAGCAGTTAATATATTAAATCGATGACAGATAAGATCTTATAACTGTTAAATCGCACTAAATATCCCACCCAGCCTCAGGACCTCAGCCTCTTGTGTAAGTTATAAAGCAGTACAGAATATTTAAGTTAGAAAATATAACTCAGAGTGGACCTGCATACCGGTTCGCAGCAGGCGCACAACCCTCCATTTAATGCCCCATTTGTATACGATGAAAATAAAACTATTGGCTCTGTGAGCTGTAGACCTCGTGTTTTTTTTTAAATTTCCAATACGGAAATCCAAAACGGAGATCGGTATCGAAAACTCTTACCTTACTAGCTAGCGACTGCGTAAACGATTAAGTACCTATGCCGATTTTTAGTTCTATTGAGTAACCGCCAGAGGCGCTGTACGTTTGTCCATACTAAATCGTTTACGCACTTGCTAGCGAGTACGGTAATGCAAACATTGCAAACCCATGGTAAGGGCACAGCTCACAAAATTTCACGAGAATCGGGCGAGGAACGCTGTAGAGAACAAACTATTGATTTTTTTTTATTATACGACAAAACTATTCTGTGTAATAAACAAAGCACCTGCTCACAATACTTCACGAGAATCGGTTGTGAAATGCGACCCTTAGAGGTGAACAAATCGAAATTAAGCCGCAGAAACTCAAAATCGTTAATAAAAAAATTGATTTTTTAAATTTCCAAAAACTGACTCGATAAAAAAAATTATATAGTTACCGAACCTGCTCACAAAATTTCACGAAAATCGGTTGATAAATGCGACCTGCAGAGGAGAACAGGCATAGATGAAAAAAAAAAATTCAAAATTTACAAAAATTTACTCGACAAATAAATTCTATGTAGTCATCAAACCTGCTCACAAAATTTCACGAGAATCGGTTGAGAAATGCGACCTGTAGAAGAAAAATCGGCCGCAGAAAAATACGAATTCGTCGATAAACAGTTTGTTTTTTTAAATTTTCAAAAATTAACTCTGCAAAAGACTTTCTTTTTATTTTTGTACCTGCTCACAAAATTTCACGAGAATCGGATAAGAAATGCGACCTGTAGAGGAGAACAGCCGGAAATCCGGACATACGAAAGCATGTTTGCCGAAGATAAAACGTTTCACTCGGTCAATAATACTTGAATTTAAACTTTCGTGAGTCATGTTAAAACTATATTACCCGTTATTACCCGTATGTTACCCGTTGTTATTTTAACCGTTTAGTGTAATATAATAAAATAATAATAAAAAAATTAAGTTTTGATACTCCTCTAGAATCCTTAAACAATAGGGATGTTTACTCAAAAAATGTTATTACTTCAATAGAAAGAAGACATAAAACTATGCCAAATAGTGAAACTCCTATTCAAATACCTCAAAAAATAACGAAGCTACAACTGTTAGAATGTTTGTAGTTAGAGAGGGAAAGTGCTACTCAACAGTGACGTCACTGTTGAGTAGCGCTATAGTAAATGACGATCGTTCAATACAAAGGTGCGTTTTGCGGAAAAGCGACAGAAAATACCCACTCTTAAAACTTTGAAGACTTATAATTAGTTAATTATTTATTTTTTTCAATCACTTTTTTCGCCATTTGATTGAGAATTTGAGCCTTTATGTAGAAAATTTGGATTTATTGATTTTCTTTTATAGTGTCATCATCCCTATTTTATTTCATTACTAGCTGTGCATTGCGGGCACGCAACTTCGTCTGCGTAGAGCTCGGTAATCGCGTAAGAATTTTATCGCTATTCTTTTATTTCAGGCGGTTACCTAGTTATCTCTGTTCCATACAAACTTCCACTTCCTTAAGGGATGGGATGAAAACTATCGTATGTTCTTTCCTCGGACTCGAACTATATTCACACCAAATTTCATCTAAATCGGCGTGAATGGGTTACAGACAGACAGACATACTTTAGCATTTCTAACCCGCCACGACTTAGGATGGCTAGGTCAGTTTTTAGGGTTTCGTACCCAAAGGGTAAAACGGGACTCTATTACTAAGACTCCGCTGCCCGTCAATTTCAAGTCTCACTCAAAAAAATTTTGCTCCCAATACAAATTTTGAACCCCTTTTTAACCCCTTCAGGGGATGAATTTCAAAAAACGCTGAAATTAGTTTTGTTTTGTTTAAACAGAGAGTCTCTGTAAGAAATTTGAAGTACCTCACTTAAAAAAAAATTTGCTCCCCATACGAACTTTGAACCCCTTTTTAACCCCTTTAGGGGATGAATTTCGAAAAACGCTGAAATTCCTTTTTTTCTATTATTAAAACAAACTTTCATACAAAGTTTCAAGACTCTCACTTTAAAAAAAAATTGTACCCTATACAATATTTCACCCCCATTTTCAACCCTTTAGGAGTAGAAAATTTAAAAAACGCAGATACATCTTTTATTGTCTTATTTTAAGGAGTATTTGTACAAAGTTTAAAGTCTGTACCTTAAAAAAATATCGCCCTCCATACAAACTTTGCACCCCTGTTTTACTCCCTTAGGGGAGGAATTTCCAAAAATCCCGTCTTATCCCTTGCCTCCGTTATATATCCTAACTACACTGTACATATCAAATTTCTAGGACCGGCAGTTTCAGCGGGGCGGTGATGAGTCAGTCACCCTATCAACTTTATATATAGAGACTAGCTGTTGCACGCAACTTCGTCTGCGTAGAGCTCGTTCATCGCGTTAGAATTTTATCTCTATTCTTTTATTTCAGGCGGTTATCTAGTTATGTCTGTTCCATACAAACTTCCACTTCCTTAAGGGATGGGATGAAAACTATCCTACACACCGCGTCACATGAATAGGACCACCATATTTTTCTTTGCTATCTAAGATGTGATACCAAATAAAAATATGATAATGGTACGTATAAACATCTTAAGGCATGTGAAGTTTAATTATAAACAATGGAACTTTTTAAGACTCGCGCGAGGCTTTGTGACAATGCTGGTAGGTAATTATGGCGCGTCACTTGAATACGACCATTAAATAAAACACAAAATAAATTGTTATTGAATAATAGTTATTTGAAGAAATATTGATTAATAATTAAGGCTTTTTCCCTTCTTTTGAATTAAATCAATAAACCGAGGTGGCATTGAATCATAAAGGCTTCTTAATGTATTTAATCGGCAGCTTGCTCTAACACTTTTATATACCCCTCTCGTGTTCTTGCTTGTTGTTGTATTGTTTACCTTTCTTATAAAGTTGACGTAACAAACATCCCCATACATTTTCTACCATATTTAAGTCAGGGAACAGTGATGGCCAGTCGAGAACATCGATATTATGTTGTTGAAACCATTGACGGGCATCATGTTCTTAATGTATGCTGGCGTTATCATGTTAGAAAATGAAACTTTCATCATCTGTGATACTGCTAAACTTACATATCTCATTTTTTAGAAGATTACTGTAGCTTCAAGAATTTTGTTAACCTTGTATCAACACTAAATCAATCGATCCTTTGTACGATGTCGCAGCCTAGACCATAACTGAGCCTTCATCCCGTCATACCCGTCGGGGCCATCCAAATTATTATTATTTTCATCAACAAAATAAACCATTATATTCATTTTATTATGTACTCTTACTATTTTCATGTTTTAAGTACGAAAAAATAGATGCAGCCTCAGTAATGGTCTGGGATGCGACATCATACAACGGACTGTTTGATTAAGTGGTGATACAAGATAAACAAAAAACTTAAAGCTTCACTAATCTTCTAAAACATGAAGTATGTTAGTTTAGCAGTATCACAGCTGATGAAAGTTTCAGTTTCTAACATGATAACGCCAGCATTCATTAAGCACATGATGCTCGTCAATGGTTTCAACAAAATAATATCGATGTTCTCGACTGGCCATCACTGTCCCTGACTTAAATATGGTAGAAAATGTATGGGGATGTTTGTTACGTCAACTTTATAAGAAAGGTAAACAATACAACAACAAGCAAGAACACGAGAGGGGTATATAAAAGTGTTGGAGCAAGCTGCCGATTAAATACATAAGAAGCCTTTATGATTCAATGCCACCTCGGTTTATTGATTTAATTCAAAAGAAGGGAAAAAGCCTTAATTATTAATCAATATTTCTTCAAATAACTATTATTCAATAACAATTTATTTTGTGTTTTATTTAATGGTCGTATTCAAGTGACGCGCCATAATTACCTACCAGCATTGTCACAAAGCCTCGCGCGAGTCTTAAAAAGTTCCATTGTTTATAATTAAACTTCACATGCCTTAAGATGTTTATACGTACCATTATTATATATTTATTTGGTATCATATCTTAGATAGCAAAGGAAAATATAGTGGTCCTATTCATTTGACGCGGTGTGTATGTCCTTTCCTCGGACTCAAACTATATTCACACCAAATTTCATCTAAATCGATTCAGCAGTTTAAGCGTGAAGGGGTTACAGACAGACATACTTTAGCATTTCTAACCCGCCACGACTTAGTACGGGTAGGTCAGTTTTTGATATATTTATCTATATTATATTACTGAAACCGAAATTTCTAGTGGCTCACTTCGAATTTATTACTTACTCTTTTTCCATACTAACATTCAAACCCCTTTTTACACCCTTAAGGGATACATTTTCAAAAAACTGCAATTACTTTTCCTAAGTTTTAATTGAGAGTCTACAAAAACTCTGAAATTTGATTTGTTGTATTTAAACTAGGGTTTCTGGTTTCTCGACTCATTTTTTTTCTCGAGTTTCGAGAATTCTCGACTCCAATTTCTCGAGTTGTCTCGACTCTCGAGTCTTTGGTAAGAAATTGTAAATTTTTGCTGAAAATAAAATGCAAAACAAATAAAAAAAAACAGAATTCTTTTATTGCACTTTGCACTACAAGTTAGAAATACAAAACAAAATAAAACTCTTCTAACCAACATACAAAAACCAAAATCTTACAAAAAAATCAACAATTAAAATAAAACTTTCCATCCTGCAGCTTAGAATAAAAGATGTGCTTAGCTATTCTGTCTTCAGACATTCGGGAGATATGACCACACCAATGCAGCTGTCTACGCATTAGAAAGATGTTCAATGCCGTTGACATTAGCACGGCGTAGAACTTCCGGGTAATCCTGACACGTTCCGACCAGGAGATCGTTCATAATGTCACGCAGGCATTTCAGATGAAACCTATCTAATACGCGAATGTGCTTGCGGCACCACGTTTCGGAGGCATACAAAAGAGTAGGCAGAACTATTGCCATGTAAGAGAGACCTTGGTTTGGAGCTTTATGTCGTGTTACCGGAACACCTTGACGCGAAGTTTTCCAAAGGCAGCAGCTGTTGCCCCGATTCTGCTGTTAACTTCATCATCAAGGTGACACTTAGATGTTACAGTGCGTTACAGTGAGACGTCCGCTGCACGTGTTTATAGTGCGCGGGCGGCGTTATCATTGTTAAAAGCGGCAAAATGGCGAGCCTGACTTTCGTGTTCGCGGAACTCGAGAGTCTCGAGAGTCGGCTATTTATTTCTCGTCTCGAATGGAGGCGAAACTCTCGAGTTGTCTCGAGTTCGAGAAGTCTCGAGCAGAAACCCTAATTTAAACAGACTCTGTAAAAAATTTGAAGTCTCTCACTTAAAAAAAAATACAAACTTTGAAACCCTTTTTAACCCCTCGAGGGAATGAATTTAAAAAAAAACGCTGAAATTAGTTTCGTAGTATTTAATTTAAACAGTTACCGTAAGAAATTTTAAGTCCTTCACTCAAAAAATTTTTGCTTCCAGTATAAACTTTGAATCGCTTTTTAACCCCTTTATAATCAAAGGAGGTCTTGCTGGAAACGGCTGTCTACAACTCTACACGGTCCGTGCTACTCGGTCTCTGGGCTTGTCTTGGACCGTCTGGCATGGGCTTTAGTAAACGAACTAAAGTGGGTGATAGACGAATTGATGAACGGAAATACGGACGTACGAACTGTAAAATTATACTTTGCTCGTATGTCTGTCTCGATGTCGATTTCGAGCGAATTTCGTGAATTTCCGTCCATCAACTCGTCTATCACCCGCTTACTTAATTTCGTGTACTCATTCGGCAGTCTGTCACGGGCTTTAATATGTAGGTTAATAGGTTAATACTTGGTTAACACGTCTTCTATTGTTTATTAAGCTGTTTGTTTGTTATCGTATCCAATTTCCGAGTTTAGTGGTAATGTACGATTTTATCGTTCACGGGCAATGATGGCCACTCACAGACGATTACGCCATCGACAAAATGGCGCATGACCGTAATGTGTGGTCCGGCATTTAGTTAAGTTCCACATCGTACCGCGAGGCGCCACTTCATTGCGACAAATGATATGAAGTTTGTATTAGGAACCTTATTACTTTGTTATTAAGATTTACGAAAGGGTCAGTTTAACTGAGTATTGTACGTTAAAACAAAAGTAAAAAACAAACTTTAAAATTTACGTTTAGGTATTTTCCGTAACTGAAATTGTGCCTTTTAAGTAATTACAAAGTTATTAACTGTTTGAACATGATCGGTATGGACGTTACGAGTATTGTGACTTGTTTTACTTATTTATTAAATTTGTGAATTTTTGACTCTGACTGCGGCTCAGCTGGACTTTTGCTGTAAATATAATTTGTATAAATAGAGTATTGGAGTAGGTAGTTGGTATTTTTTGCGTGTAATGTAGATATTTGTGTACATAGGAAAGTTAAATGTTATGAACAATGGCTGATTCACGTAAATTGAAAACTAATAATATATGGAACTGTTTTGAAGAAGGCGACAGTGTAAATAAAATTGCTTCATGCAGAATATGTAAAACAAAACTGAGTTATAAATCGTCGACATCAAATTTACGTAAACATTTAGAGCGTAAGCACCCAAAAGTGCAGTTTGTGTCCACAAAATCGTCTGCAGTGGGCACATCGAGTTCGAGCTCCCAAAGTGCACCGTCAACGTCTGGCTCTTGTGGAAATACGCAGCAGCGGCCTTCACGGCCGTCGCCGCAGCAGTCGCCAGAACCGCAGCAGCTGCAACCGCAGCCTCAGTTGCCTCATACGCAGCAGCAAACTTCACCGTCAGCATCCGGCTCTTGTGGAAATACGCAGCAGCGGCTGTCACGGCAGCCGCTGCAGATGTAACGGCAGCCGCTGCAGCTGTCACTGGAGCCGCAGCAGCAGCGCCAGTTACCTCAACAGCCGCATCAAGGTCAGAGTTGGAATCAAGCCATTACGCGATATATTAAAAAAAATTGACTCCAGCGGAAAAAAGAAGCTTGATAATTTGCTAATGCAATTATTTATTTTTGATTATCAGCCTTTTTCAATCGTGGAAGACAGGGGTTTTAGGGCATTCGTTGGTGGACTAAATCCTTCATACAACTTGCCGGACAGAAAATTTCTATCAAATAACTTATTGCCCGCACTGTATGAAACCTGCCTCGCCCAAGTGCAGGAACAATTAAATGCTGAAGCTCTAAGTGTCTGCTTGACTACTGACATTTGGACATCAAGTGTAAATGACGCGTATCTAGGGCTAACGGCGCATTATATAAACGAAAACTTCGATTTAAAATCGACTCTTTTGGAATGTGCTGCTTTGTTTGGGACACACACACAGCCGAAAACATCAAAGAAAACGTAATACGTATTCTAGGGCAATTTAAACTTACAAACAAGGTCCTCATCAAAGAGTATAATAATATATGTCAGGTAAAGAGAGCCATCTCGCGTGAAAACTTGGATACACGTGAGCACAAGCGCCGCACACGGATTTGATGTGGACTAATTTCCTCTGTCTGTGTGCGTGCACACACACACCCCCATAATATTATCCATTAAATATTGTTCATGTACCATCCACCCACTGACATCTTAAACTTCCCGTGGCAACTTCCCACTTTTTAAATTGAATAATGGTAATAAAGTTATTCTTTTCAGAAGTCATAATTTACTATCATTTTTTAGTATGAAAATGGGGAAGTTTATACGGGAAGGTTAAGATGCCACAGTAGGTAGATAGTACATGAACAGTATTTTATTGTTTACTTTTATCTATAAAAAATCTTTCTCGGATTGGCGAGTTAACTCGTCCAATTTGAGTAAAAATTATAATCACGCCGTACTGAAAGGGTTAAGTGATTTGTACACAAATAATTATAACCAGTCAGGAGACTAATAAAATTAAGTTGTATATATAATATCATTTATTTCTTTTTGACTAACTTATTTATGAGTAGTATATTAAAAGGAGGATTAAATACGATTACCTATAACTTGTAGCGATTTGTTTAACTTCTTAAATCACTAACTGGTAAACGAATTGGTGAAGTACGATCGTCTACAAAAAGATGTATCCATTTTTTTCACCTTGAAATGGATGCACGCTGTATCTTCCTGATTTCATGTATTGGCCCAGGATAATTGTTGTTTTCTCCAACAATTGACATCCATGTTAAAAATACCTCTGTCCTGACTTTTTCTCAGCATGAGGACGTGGCATGATTGTATGCACTATGCACCTGCAAAACATAACATTAAATAATGAGATGAGAGTGTAGGAGGTATGTATGTATTTTTGAAATTATGTTCCTAATTATCTACTATACCTATTTCAAATTTCAAAGACAACAACAAGAAGAAAGTGGGCTTCATATTCGTTTATCGTATAGCTCACGTAGTTCAATACTCAAACGTTTATATTGCTAAGTAACCAACTGTTTTCGTTGATATTCATTTATGTATGAGCTGCATAACCACCCGGCAAAACAGACTACCTACTAAATAAATCAATTGATTGGAATATAAATATAACATCGCATCGGTGTGAACAGGGATAGTAAATAATGAATTAAAAAATACTTACTTAACTCGGCGTATCCGATATCACATCGTATTCGATCTGGGAAAAGGCGTTTCCGAAAAGTTCATAAAAAAGCACTTTTAAGAAAATGATAAATAAACTTGACTTTGTAGATCTATATCACTAACTGCTTTTCACAAGAATAATGCAGAAAATTTTATAATTAGCATTATTTTATTTTCAATATGTTGACACGTTATTGACACACGTGTTATTTCAATATTTATAAATAACCATGGCAACCATACGACCATAGAGTATTATAAAATCTGTGACCATAGAGTTGAAAATTTAATTTTACGATAAATTGTAACGTTTCTTTTCACGTTCAGCTTTGATTAATTGTATTGGGATAGAGGAAATGAAAACGAAACCTGCTTGAGACGGATTACACAAAATATGTCGACATCAAATATAATAGGAGGCAGCACTTTCTACGCCAAATTCACGCGAAATTGGTCTTTTCTTTAAGTTTCCCCCCCCTGGTCCTCATTATGGTAACAGACAATGCCAGTAACATGAAGTCAGCAGCGGAAAGAATGGGTTTTAAGCATTTTGGATGTTACGCGCATACATTAAACCTGATTGTCAAATATTGCACAACTGAAGAGACTGCTGACGAGACTGTGCACAATCTAATTGACAAAGTGAAAACAATCGTGTCACACTATAAAAAAAGTGTTAAAGCCACCGAAAGGCTTATAATCTACCAAAAGCAAAACAATGTGGACAATCCAAAAAAAATGTTGCAAGATGTATCCACTCGATGGAACTCGACATTAAAAATGTTAGAGAGGTTCACACTATTGGAAGAAGCAGTTAAAGCGACAATGGCTTTATCGGACGAAAGGTGGGACAGGCTGACACAAGAAGAATGGCGTATTTGTCGCGAATTATGTGTAATTTTAAAACCGTTCGACCAACTGACAGAAACCATGAGCGCAGAGAAGTACGTCTCAGGAAGTCAAATTTTAATTTTAACCAGGGGTCTTGTTTCGGCTTTGGCGCGAATGACCGAAATAAGTTATAATAACAGCGACGCCTTAGAGGTGGACTTCGTAGACACCATACACGAAGTAACAAAGTGCACTATGATTTCTCTACGAAATGAAACTGAGAGAAGGTTCCCTAATTTGGAAGCGAGTAAGACCATAGGGCTTTCTACAGCGTTGGACCATCGGTTCAAACTACATGTGTATAGAAGCCCAGCTTACTCCACAGAAATTAAGAAGACTTTGACTGAGCTGGTTGCTAACAATATAAAAAGAAAGCAACCGGCTCCAGTGCCATCCACATCCACAACCCAACCCATGGATACCGCGGAAGAACCAGCAGCGACAAAACCACGGTTTGATATATGGGGCGAATATGACGCCGTTATGACCAACGCACGCCCCGAAGGCACTCCACAATCACAAGCAATTCTGGAGGTTCAAGGATATTTAGACATGCCCGTAATAGGGAAAAATGAAAACCCTCTGGAGTGGTGGAGAACTTTCGGTCACAGCTTCCCTAACTTAGCTATATTCGCCAGGAAAAAGTTAAACTTCCTGGCGACATCGGTACCTTGTGAGAGGCTATTTTCGAAAGCAGGTAACCTCGTGAACGAAAGGCGAACCAGGCTTGGTGTAAGAAAAGTCACGCAACTTTTATTTTTGAATTCAAATTAAAACCCGCCAAAGTGTATTACCCGTGGTACCACGGCTTTTGTACCACGGGGGACCACGGGTAATTTTTTTTCCCCGTAGACCCACTGCACCAAAATGGGACTAAGAAGAAAAAGAAAAGAACTGTGTTTTACCCGTTGACCCACCGCTGTCATATTTTGCAGATTAGAAGATTACGGGTTGTTTTATATTAGATATACAATCTCTTAGCACTTTATGATTTATGCCCTGCGTCACTACCTATGTCATGTCAAAGTCATTAGTCTAGATTTTCTGATTATTGTGTGTTCGTAAAGATTTATGTAATAAGTAAATACATAAATATTACAAAATGAATGAGGAACGCGTTAAAATAATACGACGAAAAGGAGGAAATATCCATCGAAATATAATAAGTATAGAAGCATAACGTGTAAAAAACTTGACGTTAAATTTTGACCTATTTACGACGTCTTTGAAACCAAAATGTCTTATGATTCGTTATCCAATCAACATTCACTTGAAGTTTGAGTAGACCTAATTTTCGCAAAGGTTTTATACCATTTCACCTAATTTCACCAATAAGAAAAGTTTTATGCATTGTGACTGGTTAGAATCTATTTGACACGAGTTTCAGATTCGTCAACGGTTTGGCATATTCACTCAAGTTGAACTTGACTTGAGTACGTCCCACTTTCAATGTGGATGGTTTTATTCAAGACTAATGCCATTTTGTAATCAACAATACATTAATGAAAATTTAATAAAATGAAAGATACGTAGAGTTATTAAATGCGCTTTTTACAGAAAAATAGGTACACATTTGCCTCACTTTTTCGAAAATAACGAAAAATATCAGAATTTTGCGGTAGGCACTACTACTGTGTACTAATTGTACTATGAACAACTGGTAGTTTACTATCTAACTCCAACTGACTTTTCTAATAATACGATGTATATCTTTATTTACTCCGATGTGGATACATTTCGCATTCTAGGTGGTAAAAGAAATCTCAATAAAAATATGTAGGTAATAAAATAATCATTTTCGTACCTAACACGAATTTAATAAGAATTTACAAAATGAACAAATTTTATTAAGTTTTTCCTATTCTGGTTGCCACATAGTCAGACTTTTTAAAATGAATGCTGCATAGCCATAGCCTACAATGCTTGCTGGGCAGGGCATCCATGTATCATCCTGTTTTTCAAAACGAACCGCGTTATTCCATGCGCGTCGTCGTTCTTCATTTGCAGGAAAACTTTAAAAAAATGAGTCACTAAGTAACTAACAAAAGAACTCGTATAGGAGCTCCTTTACGAGTAATATAACTATATTAAAAAGTAACATAATTGCTCTTGGTTCGTAAGTGAATATGTTAAATTTTCACAAAACTTATATTGCATAACATCAACCACGGCTGTAAAGTATGGGAATAAATTAATTGGTTTTACTTAGTAATGAAAAGAAATGTCATCCCTTTTTCCATCTGTGTGGCTTCTACACCAATTTACGGCGCAGGCCGGCATTATTACCTGAATATTTGTATCCAATAACCATTTAATTTGAATTATTTTCTTTTGACAGCTTATCAACCGATCGAATCAATGTCTGATAGCCGACTGAGAGGCGATCCGGCACTGAAACGTCACTAACAGTATAAGCCCCGCCTTCGGCACTAGATTTGGTGGCACCAGTTTTGAGCGACAGTTATGCTTCCATACTTATTATATTTCGATGGAAATATCTTGTTATACAACGGATACCAATTTTATAAACATCACGATCACAAAACTACTCCAACATCTTTATGGATTTGCAGCAAAAAACGAAAGGACAAATGCAGTGGTTCTGTTACTGTAAATAATGATGTAAGTGAATAATCTAGGCATTTTTTTTTTAATAAGCTATAACACTTGCCGATTGGTGTTATTATTTTTGATACCTACGGGTAATTACATAGAAAACATGCGGCGTACGCACACTAAGCAGATGAGGGTTTGGTGATCTTGATTCACTTGATTGCTAGGTTCTAATTCAAATTTCCTACCACGCAGACCTATAATCTTTCTATCTATATCTATACTACTTATAAAATAAAGTCCCCCATAACGTCTGCCTGTCTGTCTGTTTGTTCGCGATAAACTCGGACACTACTGAACGGATTTTCATGCGGTTTCTCCTATCGATAGATTCTTGAGGAAGGTTTGTGTGTATAATTTGTCAAGGTTTTGTTTAAATTAATTAAAATATGACGATATTACCGTGCGAAGACAGACGGGTCACTACAGCGGTATATGGTGGTAATCATTTGAGTAGCTAGATCTATTACTACGTATTTACAATGTTACAGAAATTGGATGTCATCGGACAACATGAACACTCATGCGTTCAGAATTTGCTGGAAAATGAAAAGGCCATTGCAATAAATGACATAAGGGAAGCTGCACAAAAAACAGATATACCTATACCCGAGTTATATGATGAGACCTTAGATACTTGGCAACAGAAAGGTTACGACCTAATTACGCCTTTACCTGCATTCAAAAATGCAAAGCATAGCTTCTATGATTCACGCAATAAATCGGCATGCGTTGATAAATTACATTTTAACGTTTTTGAAGAAGTGCAGATACCAGTGCAGCACTTGCAATATTTAGTGGTAGATTATTATGACGGCGACACTAAGATTGTTATCTTTTGTATGGAAAAAGATAGAAATTTCCTTAATGATGTAACAGAAATATTTGGTGATGGAACTTTCAAGTCTGCTCCATCTCCCTTTGCTCAGTTGTTTATTATTCACGGAGAATTTGGAAGTACGATTACTACAACCAATGTTAAGCCTTTACTGTATGCTTTGCTAAGCGACAAAACCAGCGAAACATATGTGAAGATGTTTCATTTAATTAAATCGCAGTTTCCAAATTGGGAACCCCGAAAATACCACGGCGATTTCGAGCTTGCTGCATTAAACGCCGTTCAGGATGTTTTTCCTGTAATAACCGTTGTTGGTTGCTATTACCACTGGTCCAAAACTATGTGGCGAAAAGCTAGACAAGTGTTTGGCAAAAAAAAAACGAAATCCGCTAAGAGATTGGTTGGTTTGTGTTCGGTGTTACCACTGCTGCCCAAAGAAAATCTTCAAAGTGGCTGGCATTACATACAGTTAGAATACAATAGCACAGTGAATAAGAAAATCAAAAAGTTTTTGCTCTATATGGGCTCTCAATGGCTGACAAGGGATATCCAAAATGTTCTTAGTGTTTATGCAAACAGACACCGTACAAACAATGTATGCGAATCATGGAACTGCAAAATTAACAAAAAAGTAACCAAAAAAACTGTAAATATACTAAGGTTGTTAAATCATTTGGAAAAATTGACCACTTTTACACTTAATTCACGAGTTAAGTCGAGAGAAAGTCTCCAAATTGATAACGACGATTTCATAAGAGAAGTTCAGATGGAGCTTATTGCGGGCGATATAACAGTTGGTTATGCTTTAGAAAAATTACGATAAAAAATATAAACGTAAAGTAATAAATAACTAATTTAGTTAGCTAACAACTTTATAATAACAAGGTTTATTTATTTATTTATTTATTTATTTATTTTAACCAACTTACACTTACAGCATAGGTATTGCCAAACATGAAAGTTATTGGTTATAGTATCATAATAATATTACAGTTACGTATTACTTAAATTAAATTAAAATTAACATTATGATTGGGTACTGTGAACACATTTAGTATTGAATTGAGGTAGGAGTGTTGATTGACTCCAGATACTGAGTGGCTGTGGCCAGGAATTTCGGCTCCGACTGCGAGAATATGTCCAAGGTAGAGTCATAAAGGAGAATATTGTTGATATGGTTCAATGCCTGATACAAAGGACTGGTGCTCAAAGACACCGTAGTGTTAGGAACCACAAATAGTGGCCGCTGTCGTGGACGAAGTGCACCTCTCGTAGGTAGCGGTACTTAAGAGTTACAAATTGTAGTAAGGAGGGATTACTTATACTGCCGCGTATTAGTTTGAGGATATATTTTACCAGAGCAAGTTGTCTGCGCACTTCGAGGCTCTGGTAAGAGACCATTCCCAACACAAATAGAGTAGGGTACATATAAGGATAATAGCCATAGGCTTTAAAGTAAAGGTAACGCACGAATGTTTTCTGTACTTGTTCAATTAGAGTAACGTATTTTTGATGATGGGGATTCCATATAATAGGGATGATGACACTATAAAAGAAAATCAATAAATCCAAATTTTCTACATAATGACTCAAATTCTCAATCAAATGGCAAAAAAAGTAATTCAAAAAAATAAATAATTACGTAATTATAAGTCTTCAAAGTTTTAAAAGTGGGTATTTTCTGTCGCTTTTCCGCAAAACGCACCTTTGTATTGAACGATTGTCATTTACTATGGCGCTACTCAAAGGTGACGTCACGGTCGAGTAGCACTTTCTCTCTCTAACTACGAACATTCTAACCGTTGTTGCTTCGTTATTTTTTGAGATATTTGAATAGGATTTTCACTATTTGGCATAGTTTTATGTCTTCTTTCTATTGAAGTAATATTTTTTTTTGAGTCATCATGCCTATACTATTACTTTCCAGCAGACTGCGAACATAGGCGTTATATAGTAAGGAAATGACATGGTGTTTATTGAACAATTTAGACTGTCGTAAAACGAACCCTAGGCATTTGCGCGCTCTGTTACAGATCTGCAATATGTTCTGCGTAAAGTTAAGTTGGTTATCAAAGCATGTGCCGAGATCTCGCATAGTTGCGACATTTTTTATAAGGTTGATAAGAATTAGATTTATTTTGTGGTAACGATCACCAATATTTTGTTTATTAAAGTTATTATACAGAGTCCAAAGTACATTTTAAGGTGGTGGTTTTTTTTAATGAGAGCGGAATTTCTCATGATATCCGGATCCTACGAATTTTAAGATCCGAATTATCCGGATCCTTAAAATCAACGGATCTTGCAAACCCTAGTGACGGATCACGCTTGTTGGTAGGAAAGTCAGGGCAAATATTACCTTTTAATAATACTCAAATCTATTCTAAGGCGGACCAAACAGTTAGATGCACACTCATTAACACATTTTTCAATATATTTACAATATCTTGAGAGTGAATTTCATTGAAATCCTCTCTTGTATTATCAGCATCTACAAGGATTTCCCAATCTTCTGGATCGGCATCAATATGATCACGGCATATTCTAGCGTCCGGAGGTAAATAAAAGTTAAATTTACACAAAAGCATGGATTTGTGTAAGTTAGGAGGCGAAAGTAAATTCATTGACGTGCAACCTCCGAAAATGCACTTATTTATATCTCCAACTAATCTTCTTAGCGGGCGTGAACCATGAAACTCTGCCATTTTGCCTTTCGGAATCACTAGATACTACTGTATATTCCTTGTTATAATCATCGACAGTCTATTTAGTTGTCAATACGAGGTGTCAAGTGATACTAGAAAAGTAATGAAAACTGAAATTCATATGACAATAGAGGGTGACTAGACGTTAACTATTCAAAAAGTTTGGAGTTCTGTTTATATAAACCTACTTAATGGTTGAGTCCTTATTTCTTTAATACGTCCATGATCACGAATTCCGAACTCTATATTGACATATCTATTGCAGTGGAACTACGGGGAATTATTATTTTCCGAGGAATGACCCGCCCACGGAGTTTCGTATTCAAAAAGATTACTTAAAACTGGAGCAGCGGGGTCTACGGGGAAAAAAATTTACCCGTGGTCCCCCGTGGTACAAAAGCCGTGGTACCACAGGTAATACACGATATAATACTGTAAAATAAGTTTGTAAATAAAAAATGTGAAATATGTATATAAGAAGAATCATAAAAATAATACAAAAAAATAAAAATAAATTGTAAATTCCCAATCGTTGTAAAAAAGACGATTCAAAATAATAAACACGCCGCATTAAAGATCCATCCATTGTACTGTATAAATATGAAATTATGCCGATTATGCGACACTCCTAAGCCTGTAAAAGTGTGAAGGTTATTTTGGATCAATTTTCGTTACAAGCTGAAATTATTTTTGTTGACCGAAAATCAACAAATTTGCTATAGCATTTTGAGTTTTATAGACTCTGACGGTAAAGTCGTTTTTAGACGCTGTAACCTTTGGAGGCTTTAGGGTCCTGTGATTTAATAATTTGAGGTATAATTCGGTCAACTAAAATAATTAAATAACACGTTAGAATAATATAAGTAGCTGCCAATATTAATAAAATAACGAATGAATAAAAGTAATGTGGGATTTTGGAAGGCCTCGTAATAAAATACCGAAAGTACCTAATCAATATCTAGTTTTATTTCCCCTACTTTTTATAATATTTTTCACTTTAGTCACGCACACTTACGTTCACCGTTCAAATCGTTCTCCCGTCCCTGTCGCACCTCGCGTCATCCTTCTCACACACTTACGTTCCGTTTCACTCATTTCCCTTGCGTTCCATTTCTACAGAAATATATAAAATAATACGCTTAAAATATGAAAAAAAAACACTAAGTAACTACTTGTCTTTAAGGCTGGGTTTTTATAACGATCCGTCAGACTAAATGTCACGTCAAATTTCGGTAACTCGTTACTTAATTTTTTTGACATAATCTTACTGATGTAAGATCTAACGGATGTTTATAAAACCGAGCCTAAATAAGTATAACTAAAGCCACCTACTCAAATCGTATTTTGTGTATGCATGCAGGGCCGATATAACGGCCATAATATCACCCCTGCATGCATACACATACATACGAAAGCATATATGGCAGATATGCCATTTATTACGAAAACTCACATAAGCAAATCCACAACGTATTAGGTTTCGTACAAAATGCACAATAAACATCCGCAACAAACTTCGTCCAAAATTCATACAAGACCATTCATACCAGCCGATATCATTCTAGACCTTACTACATCGTATCAAGGTTCAAATAATTCGCGACAGTCTTATAACGCCCGGAACGGAACGTATATTGTTAAAAGAAGTAGTAGTCACACTGTCACAGAGTAACATCAGTTGTTACAAAATATCAGTAACTGCCGGGAACGATCGAAAGGCAAATGTCGTGACACGAAATAACCGAAGTGACAAAGTCACGGGGATTTTTCACTGTGATTTTTTTGGAACGTGAATAACAGTAACGGTGATCGAAAAGTAACGCTTTTCCCCATGTCTATAACCCATGACTTTATGTGTCAGGTGATGTCAGGCATCTCAGATAATAGACGTACGTCAATTTGTGCAACTCTTACACTCCGTTAGAAAAGTCAACCCTAGCGATAACTAGATCTCACAGAAACTTTTGTCATAACTGGTAGACCACTTTCTTGGCCGACTGTACACGATCATCTAGCACTTGATGATGCGACATACCGATTAAAAAAATAACTACCACAAAGAAAAAAGTGTAAAAAATACAACAAATCCCTTTTTACTATTTTTACTCTAAATAGATATTTAACCACACCCTTTTTTGAGCAGTCGCGAAAAAAGTGAGTTAATAAATAGAACGTGGTTTCGAATCTGGCAAATTCGTTGTGATCACCTAATATATTTTAACCCTAACCGAAATAAATTTTAAAAAAACCGGCGAAGTGCGTGTCGGGCCACGCACAATGTAGGGTTCCGTAGTTGTCCAGTCCATCCGTTAAATCATGTGGACTAAAAAGTTTGCGAGCTTATATTTAGGTACTATGTTTTTGACAGAATTAACAACATTATCTAAGGTATCAATGGAAATTGTACGAAAGTTTGCTTTTGCAAAGTACATTTCTTAAGTTCGACTATTACTCGTTAACTAGTAATGTCTGCTTAGCTGTGATAGTTTTCCTTTTAAGGCCAGGCCAGTTCACGAATAGTCGAAAATATTAAAGTTTGAGGTTAGAATGTGAAGAAATGACAAAGATTTACACTACACAA
This sequence comes from Cenopis cana, assembly GCA_951800055.1. Classification (NCBI taxonomy): domain Eukaryota; kingdom Metazoa; phylum Arthropoda; class Insecta; order Lepidoptera; family Tortricidae; genus Cenopis; species Cenopis cana. The sequence goes on along the minus strand of OX637471.1, from coordinate 33,860,314 downwards.
AAATTACTGTAGATTGAGAAAGAAAGAAAGTAACAAAATAACCGAACAAAATATAGAAAAATGCTTTGGTAACTCTGTAAAAAAAATCAAAATATCATCGTAAAAATAAACTTACATGCTGATTATTTCGTAATTGTCATCGGCAGTGATACGTTTTTCTTTACAAAAAGGGTAGCTTTTTTATTTTTCTAACACAATAACCGGATAGATTTTTGATGAATGATCCAGTATTTCAAAAATCAATCAAAATGTACTAAATATTCACGAAAATTGCGCGCAGATTTCCGTAGAGAGCGGGATGGTTAATTGTAAACTCATTCGTGTTAGAGCAGGACGTCTGCAGCATGGGGTTTTCACTTAGTACATTTGCCGCAATCCTCGCTGTGCCTCGCTCTGATTGGCTAAAATGCTACTAGTTACAAGAATCATCCGTTATGCAGCAGGGCGCTACAGTCTCCGGGTCTAGTTCTGCGTTTTTAAGAATGATTCAAATATCCCTTCTCCGACCTCTTTGCTTCATCAACAAAAAAACAATAAGTATGTCAAAATTGTCAATGATCAGTCATATCAAGAAAATTGGATTTTCTGTTTAAAATTTGAAATAAAATCGTAGCTTGAGTTTTATTGTGAATATTGTGTGTTTGTGAACATTTTATAAATTGTTTAGATGTAGTGCTAAAGGACATGATAGAGTGTCAGGCATTCGGAAGAAGATGTTGAAGATAGAGCGAAGTGGCGAAGATTAGTGCGGAAAGCTGACCCCACCACCATGTCGGATTAATAGCTCAGAGAGAGAGTTTCTTATGTGTTTAGTCTTTGTTAAATAAATAATTCTACCAATGTTGCGTATTTATGTGTCTGTGTATGAATACGTATAGGTGTGTGGGTGATGTGTGAGTGTGTGCGTAAGTATGTTTGTGTGCGTTAGTGTAATAGTCCGCTTGATGGCCATTTTTTGGAAGTGCGCAAGAGATGGCGCGGCAACCATAAACCTAGACTGATAACTCTATTCTCAGTATATATTTAATTTTCTCTATGGTCTGCAGTGGGACTGCCTTGCCTTAAATTCATCGTATATACTACTACCATGATTTTTTCACATCCCTAGTAGACTGGTAAATACTTCTTAAAATCGCTCTCCTTCTCGCTTTCAACGGCATTTCGTGAGCCATATTGGCAACATAACTTTTCCGAAGTAAAAAAGCCTGCTGAATTCGATTCCGAACCGAATGTTGCCAAGCCGAATTTTGGGTCTTATGCTCAATATTCAAGATGGCGGCCAAAAAAGCGTTTAAACCTAAAATAATTTGAACTCGAACCTGGTTGAGTGAGATATCCTGGAATTGGTTTTCGGGGTCGCTGAACTCGATTTGATAGGTCCAAATGTTTTTAAGGGGGGACTCCCAGCTAAAGGAGGGCGTGGAAAAAAATGTTGACTTACCCCATCGAGTGGGATATCGTTGTTTAGAGCTCGTTGAGTAGATAATTACTATATTTTTTGTTTTAAAAAACATCAGAAAACAAAGGAATGAGAAGCCACCAAAATCAGCTTTTTTTACTAAGTTTTTCTCCGAAGAATTTTTTGACTACCCGTTGACCTATGAACAAGAAATGTGGTGATAATGTTTATTATTACTTATATTTTACCAAAAAATACTAATATACTGATAAATCTGACTTCATTTGTTTAATTTTCATTCTTTTCCTATTAAACCTAACTTAATTTTGCGGTTGGTGCGGAACAATAAATGTTTGGATCCACTTCCGGTATCCGGACCGACCTCTGGTTATCAAAATTGAGTTTGGCGAACCCCAAAGCCCATTCTAGGATACCTCACAAGACCAGGTTCGAGTTTCATTTACAAAGTTTTTAGTAGAAATCCGCCATCTTGAATTTTGAGCAAACTAGCCAAAATTCGGCTTGGCAACATTCAGAATCGGATTCAGCAGGCTTTTTTACTCCGGAAAAGTCATGTTGCCAAAATGGCTCACAAAATGCCGTTCAACTAGAAAATATGTCATCCGTTAACCAGTCTATACCTAGTAGCCACCGTTTAGCTGGCAGGGGTGGGGGACACTTGACTATAACAAAAATTATCACTTCAAAGCTTAATATCACGCCAACCTTATAAATCTTATAATATTTTTGAAAGAGCTATCCAACGACACCCCACACGATGGGGTTTGGAAGAAAAAACAATTGCACCACCTCTTTACATGTAGGGGAGGTACCCTAAAAAAAAATGTTTTCCAATTTTATTCTACCGTTTTGTCGGCGTCATTGATATATATACTCGTGTCAAATTACAGCTTTCTAGTACTAACGGTTACTAAGAAAAACGGGGGACAGTCGGACGGACGGACATGGCGAAACTATAAGGGTTCCTTGTTTACTACGGAACCCTAAAACCCCGGCCAAGTGCGAGTCAGACTTCGCATATTTAGGGTGCCGAATGCCGAACCAACCTCAAAAATGTGATTTATCAATATATTAGTATTTGTTGGTAAAATATACGTAATAATAAACATTATTACCAAATTTCAAGTTCATAGGTCAACGGGAAGTTAAGAAATTCTTAGGAACAAAATTTTGTGACAGACGACGGACGGAAGGACGGACGGACGCCTGACCTGAGTGACAGCAATAGGTTCCGTTTTGACCCTTCGGGTACGGAACCCTAAAAAACGTGTCAACTTGGAACGAGAGAAAGCGATAAAAGTGATAAAAATACGTGAACCTTTCCCACAAACCACGCAGATGCATGGCTTCTCCCCCGTATGCGACCGTCTATGACACTGCAGATCTGACGACCTTGGAAAACCTGTAATGAAACAGTAATATTTTATTAGCGTTTAAAATTGAGTTACTAAAGAACGAACAAGAAAGAACATGGCAAGAAATTTCAATGCCACGTAAATTTCGAAATAAAAAACTGGTTTAATATATGAATATCTGGACGACCGAGCCTTGCTCGGCGTTTTCCCTGGCATGAGACCTAGCTAGATCGATTGCTCGTCCCCAAAAACTCCCACATACCAAATTTCATCAAAATCGTTAGAGCCGTTTCAGAGATCCTCGAAATAAATAAATATACAAGAATTGCTCGTTTAAAGATATAAGATAAGATACGAGTAGGTACATTATTTTGGTATAAAATTAATTTCAAAAACAGTCTTGTATTTAATATTCCCGATACTTTTTATGGCATCTTGTACAAATGTACATCATAATCTCGGCATAACATGGCCATACCACCGTAGTCGTAGTCGATGAGCTCTCAACTTATCGACTATGGGTGCTACTTCCAGGCTTCCTCTTATCTACTCATTAACAATCCGATCCATGGTGGTTAGGGCATCTTGTACATCTCTGCTAATTAGATGATACTCACCGTCATAAAATTTGGCCCAAAACTTTTCGTGATTTCAAACTATAAATTGAATAAAATTAAATAATGTTTAATATTTCAACCAGACAGGATAAAGAGGTCGAAAGACGGATACAAAACGCCTGGAGAAGCTATTGGTCTCTTAAAGAGCTGCTGAAGGGAGACCTTCCCTTATTTTTAAAGAGAAGACTCGTCGATATGTGTATTCTGCCTGTCCTAACCTACGGTGCCCAAACTTGGTCACTCACTGAGGCACAAAAGACCAGATTGAAGGTTTGCCAACGAGCTATGGAGCGTAGCATACTTGGAGTGAAACGGATCGATCGTGTCCGAAACTCTACGCTGCGCTCAAAGACTGGCATCGCTGACGTAGGAGTTAAGACCGCCAAGCTCAAGTAGGACTGGGCAGGCCACGTCTACCGCATGCATCCACAAAGGTGGGCCAAACTGGCCACGGAGTGGGTGCCGAACGATGGGCGACGACGACGTGGCAGGCCAAGACGGAGATGGCGGGACGACCTAAACGCATTTCATAACGATTGGCCAGAGATTACTCAAGATCGTGACGAGTGGAGATTAAGAGGGGAGGCCTTTGCCCAGCAGAGGTACACCATAAAGGCTCTTAAAAAAAAAATTTGGGCCATATTTTGTGCCGGTGAGTATATATTTACCTTTGCCACAAAAATCGCATTTGTAAGGTTTTTCGCCGGTGTGCCGTCGCATGTGAACGATCAGGTTGGAGGAGTTGGAGAAGCTACGGCCGCAGTACAAACACAGGCAGTTGTTGCTAGCACTTTTATCGCGATAAATCTCGTGCACCCGCTTGTGAGAACTGTAATTAAAGAAAAAAACATTATAAGACGAATGTACCAAACAACCCCTTACTCATAAAGCTTTAACTCGTTTTTTTATAATTGTAGCAAAATTTAAGATATAAATCGACGAATTCCCGAGTTTTTTTTTCGCAGAACTTATTTATGTTATGTTTAATATTTTCAGTAAGGTACCTTGCCTAAGATCTGATTTACTAGCTCCGTGTCCAGTCTCATTTGTTGAGAAGCGATTAACATTTTGTCCTCATGATGCTGTTATATGTTCGTTTATCAGCAGGATTAGACATATCATAAGGTGGAATTTATCCGGTATTTATAAAAGGGGCCATAAAAACAGATATTTTATCATTAGCATTTTCCTTTACCTGAGCCATTCGAAGCACTTTAAATAACTGACTTACCGTAAGTTATCTCTTCTATGAAATTTCTTTTTGCATACATCACATTCAAACAGTTTTTCACTGGGCATATGCTGTTTGGTATGCCTGGCAAGTAAGTCTTTTCTGAAATACCAAAGAATCCTGTTAACAGACTACGAGACATAAGACGTTATATACGTACCATCATATAGTGCGCGCCATCCACGACGACGCGCCCCTCCACAGTGAATCTCATACTAATCTGTGCACAGTGGTATGGCTTGGGTTATGGAGGGGCGCGCCTTCGTGGATGGCGCGCACTATAGTAGAGACGGTGTCAACAATTTAGTTAGTATTTAAATAGTTCAGCTCACCTGTAAAAACATCTCTTACAAGTGTCACACTGATATTGCCTCTCGTCCAACTTCGTTTTAGGGTCCATAAACTTGACAGATACACTCTGTCCTTCGTGATAACGCAAAATGTGCTTGTTCAGCGATATTTCATAAGCAAACTTAAGGCCACAAGTACTACAAATATGTTTTCTTTCAATTTGCTTGCAGATATTCCTATGACGCGCTGCAGATTTTACAGATGCAAATACCTGAAACAGAACTGACCATAAGTTTTACATTTCAAAGGCTGTTTGGTCTCCTTGACTACTGTCTCAGCTTGGAGCTTCTCCTCCGGCGAGGGGAAACTATGTAGGAACTGAATTTAATTAGGTAAATAAAATTTACACCAAAACTACTATTGTGTTGTGGACAGTATGAAATATCTCTCTTCCTCTCCTCAGTTCACTAGTGAAATCCTAAATTACTGACCTTGCAACAAAGATTGCAGCGTTGTGAAAGTTCTGGGTGTTCAGCGTCATTGTGATTTGTCAAATCTTCTTCTGATAAGAACACTCTGCTACAAATGCTGCATACTTCGAGACTATTGAAATTCTCCTGTTAAAAATTAAAATACATGTGAAATCGAAAGAAAAGCTATCAGTTGTAGATTAATTTTAATCTCAGTTCAATATACATAATGGTATTAATGATGTCTAAGTACTTGCCATATCACCATTTGGATCCAACAATTCCTGCATTGACATTTCTGTTAGATAGCCTAGGGTTTTGTTATTAGTACTTTGCATACTTGAAGGTTCATTTTCCTGGAATACGTAGTGAAGTATAATCATAAAATAAAAATAAATACACATTTTGAGTCAATTAGCTCTTAAAAAACTTGAATATTTAACTTTACTTACATTTAATATTTTGTTGCAATTACTTCTATCATCGAAACAGATATGCTGGTTAAAGTTCAAGATATTAAGATACATTTTCTTGCACAGCATGCAACATGGCATCTTTGTGTCTGTAAAGAAAGTGTTGTTTTGTCACATAACTCTACCTTTCACTATCACGTAAACATTATAAAATACCGATTATGCTGGCTTAATAAAATTCACAAAATCTTACCTTTATGTTCCATCATGTGCATGCTCAACTCTAGCTTAGTTTTAAACTCATCCTTACAAAACATACAGCTTTTGGTTTTAATTGGGCCCGTTTTTGTGTGATAACCATTTTCCGACATTTTACTTAATATAGTCTGAAAATTATGGAATGTACATCAGCAGGGAAGACAATGTATAAATAGAACAAATTAGGTATATATTATATACACAATGATTTTTAATCGGTGATCGGGAACATATATAACTAATTCGGTAAGTAAACGATGGCAATCATGGTTAGATATTAATTACCAAAAACTTTTTTTCTTGTTATCGGGAATTACCATTCAATAAAAAATAATGGCCACCCTACCCGTGGTTAAGAATAATTAAAAACATAAGCCAAATAATTAAATTATGAGTAATAAGTTTTCAATTGTCACATGTATGACAAGAGCTCAAATCTATCTACTTTAGGTGATTATTAATATTTTTAAACTCCTGATCAATCTCAAAATAAAAATCATCATGATAACTTTCTTACACTGGTGAGCATCTTTTTTGGTCTGCCTCTCTTCTTTGGTCCCATAAGTTCAGCATGATTTGTCCACATATGCTTTGTTAAATTATCTGCATTCTCAAAGCAAGTGCCACAAAGAGGACAGTATGTGCCCTGCTCATCTTCAAACTCCACTGTAAGTAGAAGAAATTACTCCACAAAAATTCGATTTCCAAATAGCGACCTTAAGAAAGCCTTTCAAAAGATAACTCACCTTTTACACATTTTTTAACCATATGTTCTTTTAGTTTAGTAGGAGAATCAAACACAACTAGGCAATTTTTACACTGTTGACTTTGACTGTTACTGTCACCTTCATTTTCATTTTTTACTGCAGCTAAAACATAAATTATATTACATACATATTGGCCAAACAGATGCAAGTATATTTGAAGCAGAATATAATTTTAATTACTGTAGTTGCCAGTTGAACGGGATATCACAGCCTAAAAATAACGTTTTTAACTGGATGTTATTCACATAGTGCTGTTGAACATTCATAAAATGGATAGAATGAGTGGTTGAATGCCATCCAGTAAAATCCATTGGTTTTAAGTACACGATGCATTCTTTGACTTTATGTGTGTACATTACCAAAACCCCAATCTCTGGTTAGATCCATATTGAAAATACAGAAAAGAATGATAATTTATATCTAATAAGCTGACTGCAGACTTATAATCTGGATTTACACTGACGTAAATAGTATGTTCTAATTACCTAGCTCGCTATAATTTTCAGGTGTGACAGGAAGGGAGAAGTCAATGTCCAAGCCATCATCATTATCATCAGCTGGTTGTTCTTCTTTAACTCCAAGTGATGCTGCCTGTGTACAAAATTAGACATATTTCCCGGCTTCGCGCAGTCCACTTTTTTAATGTTTGGTCTAGAAACTTACGTATTATACTACTATATTACCAACTATAAACGAAATTTCTAGTCCCTCACTTCGAATATTACGTAACACGTTTTCCATACAAACATTCAACCCCCTTTTGTACCTCCTAAGGGATGAATTTTCAAAAACGCTGAAATAACTTTTCTTATATTTTTTTAACTGAGATTCTACCCGCCAAGTAAACAGTCACTCACTTTTTTAAACTCAGGATGCACAAAATTTGCTCTCCATTCAAACTTCCAACACTTTCTCTTTCACCCCTTCAGCGGACGAAATTCGAAAAACGCTGAAAACTGGTTTATTCCATTATAATGCTTAGTTTATCAAGAAAGTTTAAAGTTGGTATCTTAAAAATAATTTTATTCTCTACACAAAATGACCACCCCCTTTTAACCCCCTAAGGGGATGAATTTTGGAATAAAGTATAGCCTATGTGTCCTATTCTGATATCTAAGCTACAATACTGGAAAGTTTCAAAGAAATCAGTTGAGTACATACATCTACACAAACTTTCATGTTTAAATAATAGTATTTTTAGGATTGCAGATTGTCTGATAGTTCTGATACTTACAGTGATAGCTCTCTTGTACAGATTCTGAAGGGCAGCATGTGCTTCATGTGACTTTTGCTTGAAATCAAAAGCAGTAATAGCCTTGTCCTTGCATTCCTGGCATATACTTGATGGAAAGCCATCACCTTGTTCAATCTGCATTTAAAAAAGTATGGAACAATGCAAGTGTGTTGGACTTTGAGAACAACGGGACCAATCTGGAAGAATATGCTTTCAAAAAAGAAATAATTTTCCAAATCTGTTCATAAATGGCGGAGTAATCGCGTAACAAACATACAACAAAAAACCGGCCAAGTGCGTGTCGGGCCACGCGCAAGGTAGGGTTCCATAGTCGTCCACCCGTTACATTATATGGACTAAAAAGTTCGCAAACTTATATTTACTATGTTTTTGACAGAATTAACAACATTATCTAAGGTATCAATGGAAATAGTACGAAAGTTTGCTTTTGCAAAGTACATTTCTGAAGTTCGACTATTACTCGTTAACTAGTAATGTCTACTTAGCTGTGATAGTTTTCCTTTTAAATTCATCGTATATACTACTACCATGATTTTTTTCACATGCCTAGTAGCCACCGTTTAGCTGGCAGGGGGGGAGGACACTTGACCATAGCAAAAATTATCACTTCAAAGCTTAATATCACGCTAACCAATTCTTTAATCAAAAAATGCTTTTTGGAACCTTATAATATTTTTAAAAGAGCTATCCAACGATATCCCACGTGATGGGGTTTGGCAGAAAAAAAAATTGCACCACCACTATACATGTAGGGGAGGTACCCTAAAAAAATTTTTTATTTAATATTTTATTCTACCGTTTTGTCGGCGTCATTGATATGTACACTCATGCCAAATTACAGCTTTCTAGTACTAACGGTTACTGAGAAAAACGGGGGTCGGACGGACGGACGGACGGACATGGCGAAACTATAACACAACCAACATACAGGCGAACCCTAAAAACACAACCAACATACAGGCGAATTGAGAACCTCCTTTTTTTGAAGTCGGTACAATCATTATTATAAATATTATCAACAAAATACACAATCAAGGTCCAGGATATAACCTTAAAAATAAGAAGGCAAAAATGGAAGTGGGCTGGACACTTGATAAGGGGTAGAGAGAAATGGAGTAAAATTGTCACCCAGTGGTACCCAAGAGACGGGAAAAGGAAGAGAGGAAGACCACAGAAGCGTTGGGAAGATGATATCAGACAGGTAGCGGGAAAGACTTGGGGAAGAGTGGCTATAGAAAGAAAAGAGTGGAGAAGATTGGAGGAGGCCTTTGCCGCCCGGCAAACGGACACCCAGAAATGGAAAAAAAAGATATATACGACTTATTTGGATAAGACCGTAACATACTGTCCGATGGAAAGGCTATAAATAAAACACAATCAAATATAATTTGTAACATAAAATGCCCCTTCTCAATAGGATCAATTTTCCAGAAGGGTACTACCACAGATAGAGTGGATGTGTACTCATATCCAACGAGCAGGCCTCATACTACATTGTTCATGTACATATTCCACTCCAGCAATATTCAGGACTTCCTACACAATGGTATGCAAATGCTTATTTGCATTTCTGCAGCTGACTGTATTGAGAGTATTTGAGAGAATTAGCAGCACTGATTGAAGTAATAAGAACAACAAGGGTACACGGTTTCTTCTCAACAGTGTTAAATTCTGGTTGGTCATAAAGTATAGGTATATTCATTGTAATGTAAGAGGCTGAATGCCATATATTTGGACCATAGTTAACACTTTCAGGGCCAGGCAAGAACTCCCATTGCCAATTCTCAATAAATTTTGTTCTCTCGAGGCTCCCAAGGGGAGTTCATTACTTCAAGTTGTGGATCATCGCTGGTCACTTGGATTTCAACCTGGCAATGAAAGTGTTACAGCTTTTAACTCATATTCAATTTAAATTATGCCGCTGTGACAAAAGTTGGTCATGAAATTTATATGGATAACTTTCACAACAGAATCAATTAAATTGTAGACAAATTAAGAGCCTCAACTATGGTCCAAAAATTTGGTCCTAACCCAAATATTACAAAGCTGATACAAAATAAAAATATTCATATATTTCGATTGGTCGATTGGAAGACTGTACAAGGTTGGTCCCATAGTCTGTGGCTCAGAATCATAGATAGCATCTTATTTTTTTACCTATTTTGTTTCACAACTTAGTATAACCTTGCATTCCTAAGCTCATTGGCTGCATGTTCCAGTCCTATTCTTTCTAATCTGCAGTATTAACTTTTTTAAATTTTTCTTATTCATAATACCTATTTGACGACTTGTACAAAATATTTACTTTACAACATGACTGACTACAATGTTTAAAATCAAAGGTGTAGGTACCGTTTTTATATTTGTTAACTAAGAATTAAGCAGAGAAACTATTAACCCTCTACTGCAGGAATTAGTAAAGATGTGCAGAAAAAAAAATTATTTGATAGTAACTATTTAATTGACATCCTGAACATGCAGGAATAACAAAAAAATATATATTAACTTTATTTAGAAATTCATACTTAATGGTCAAAAATGGCTTGCTATGCATTCACACAATGATACATAAATGTCATTTATGGCTTCTTATGCATGCTGTTACATTAGTGTATATCAGAGTGAGCTTGTATATTTCCCAAACTGTTTATCCAATTTCGAAGATTATAAATAATTGCCTTCCTTTTAATAGCTCAATATGAGACTTTAAGCTTCTTATTGAAACATGTAGAAGAAATGTAGTTTTTGTAGATAGATAGAAGATAGAATAAACTTCATTTTATATATTTGGCTTTACAGATTTTGGCCTGCCAAGTACGAGCAAAGCTATTTTACACATATGTCTTAATTTAAAGATCTAATTGTAAAGTAAATGGGGCTCAGCTCAGGCATGAACTGGCTCAAGCAACACTGCTAACAGACCCATCTCCAGGAATAGAATTTACTTCCTTAAAAACGTACCAGATTCATAATCTGCAATAATAACACAATATGTAAATAAGAATATTGAATGCATACGAATCCATTTATGAATTAGTACTTGAATACACCGAATGCATATGAAGCCATTAATGTTGTCGAAGAATAACCGATCCAAACAAGTATAAGAGATAATATAATTCTCAATATAACATTATCATACGTAGACTGACATTTACGGTTACTTACCTTTTTCACCTTTAATTACGTACACGAAAACACTACACATCTAAAAACAGTTACACGCGCCGTACGCTTTATTAGAGTGGCATTTTGTTAACTAAGCCTCAATGCGAGCGGCTTTTTAAAGATACCCTCTTATGTTTTAATACATTAGCTACCTGTTTGTTGAAATTTTATGTTGGTATCACTTTGAAGTGAAAAAAAATCTAGATATATTGAAGCCATATCTGGCTCCGTATGCGGTAAAAAGGGTTAAGATTCAGTTCCTTTATACAACAGCCTGAAAATCAAAACAACATAACAAACCAGTAAATTAACTTACCTTTATGCCTGTTATGGCACTAATGAGATAGTCGAATGTAATCGTTCCAGAGTAAACATCGAATATAGAATGTAATGATATTTCTTTGGACAAGCAGGTCCTACAAACATTTTCTATCTTGATTAATTTTAATACGTTTAGAGACGAAGCCATGTTTGTTTCAGTTACAGCAGCCTAGCTAGCGTTACATGACATGTGAAAACCGTTAACATGTATTTACTGCTTTTTATATTGAGGAGAGAAGTTTAGTGCAACTACGATTTCTATATAGAAATTAAAGCAAATTCACGAAATTATCCCCAACAAGGCAATTCCTTCTCCTGTTTGTGTTTGTCAAGAAAAATCTATGTATATGTAGTGACGGGACGGGACGTTCAGTAAAAATACCACAGACAATAAATTCATTCACCGTCATTATCAGTGGTTTTTATCGACTGGAATCGATTCTATCGTTGTGTTTGGGCAGTCTACAGACTACGTGATTCCTCATTTTGATTTGTTATATTTATTTACCGTATAGTCTGGTAGTGGTTATATTCTCTTTGAGTCTGGCAAAGAGTAGAAAATAATAGGGGCACCCCTGTCGCTTATACGGCAACACGAATAGTTCGACCAAAATATCGTGATCTTCGTTTTTTTTAACTAAAATATTTTTATTTATTTATTTATTCACAAAAAAATATATGCCACATTACAGAAAAATCCAATTCGTGACATAACAACAAAAATAAAATATTTACAAGTATAACAGACAGAAGCAGAATAAGTATAAGAAAAACAAGAAACGTAAAAAACACAAAAATTCTGTTACCACATTGAATACATACATACACTATACATTTCTAATCAAGAAAACTTAATAGTCTATATGATAAATTTATGAATTCAGTCAGAGAACAATTGAAAAGGTCAGTTTTGGTCGAAATTAGGTTAAGTAAATTTATGGCCCTAACAAGAGGTTCATTGGTGAGTAAGTTGGTGCGCGCAGGGCGCAGACGGACGCGCGAGCAAGCGCGGCGCACGCCGCTGCGCCCCGCGCAGCACCGCCAGCCCGAGCGACTCCAGCACACTAGGGTTATGCAGTTTACCCCGTAATACCCTAAATATATATGTGGCCAGTGTGACATTTGTCCTTACCTCCAACTTAAAGTACCCTACCATACCTAAAACGAAAAGTGTCGGGTAGATCAGTGGATAAAAAGGATATATACCCCGTACTCTTTAAGGTACAGATGCCTGATGAATTTATTTTGTATTTTCTCAAGCATTTGGGCGTATTTCTCCTGACGTGGTTCTCCTGGCACAAGTATCATTGTTTACTTAATAGGAGACCCCGACCTCGTACTTAATGTAAAACCTATGATTATAGGTACCAATAAAACATTTTCATTTTTTCATTTCTATTTTGAGTTCGTAATAAAGAAATATATGTCACTTAATCAATTACATTTACTAGTAAGTAAAAAGAAAAAAAAACTGTTCATAGGTCAGATGAAATTGATAGTCAATGACAGAAACACTTTATTTGTGCATGTATTTATTAAGACATTTTTACAAAATTCATCAAATAAATCGCAAGTACTAAGTTGATTCTAAGAGGTTTTGTTAACATAAAAAATGTAAACATCAATTTCCAATCCTTTATACCCAGGACGCAATTTCATTATATACATAATTAACTAGTAAAACCATTAATAATTCAACGTATAACAGTAGATAGAAATAATTACCAACCCATAATTTCAGCACTTTTTAGATAAACTTTATCCAGTTCTGACAAAATAGGGATGTTGACTCTAAATTTATTATTACTTCATACGAAAGAATGTAGGTGGCTGCAAACTTTGCCACTAGGTGGCGCCACTAAAGTTTGTCACATCTCGATTGATGCACATTTAACTTTAAAAAATATTGTACGTTTAAAATACCGTTATAAATAATAATAAGTATTAAACTTTGTATCTTAGGCCGAGACACTGTCGGTTAATGTTTCAAAGCCATTTAAATACAAAAGGTTTTGTTTAGACAGGAGGGTGTCAGTCAGTGTCAGTTATATTTTCGTAAACATATACTCGTCCGTTTAGCGCGATAAAATGGATCCATATAAAAAATACGGACGTCTGACTCTACACAGCTAAAAGCACTTTTACGGCAACGCGAGCAATCAGTAAAAGGACCGCAAAATTAAGGTGGTTGTTGTGGGAAAAATGAGGAAATTTCTGAAAAAAAACTAATTATTAATGTATTAGTATGTGTTCCGTAAAATATACTTAATCATAAACATTATCAGCAAATATCAAGTTCATAGGTCTCAGCACAAAGAGAATAATAATCACGAGCTAATGTCTAGGCTAGACGTGTGCGCCGCGCCGGCGCGCCGCCGCCGCCGGCCTTTTTGCCACGCCGCCGCCGCCGACAAAATGATCGGCGTGAAATCGGCGTAACCTTGACTGAATGCCAAAGAGTCTTTTTATTAGATAAAAGAGTATAACTAACATTTTTATTTAACTTTTTTATTGCTTTGTTATTGTTTTAATGTATGTACAGTGGTACACTTCTTATATTAAATTTGTTGTGTGACAATAAATATTTTTCTTAGTTTATATATATACTATCAGAGCAGTCTGAACTACATTGAGCGCCTGAGTATGGAAATCCGGCTGAGAAAATCGTATAAGTAGGCATCTATAGCCAAATAATAATAGCAAAAACAAACTCTTATAGCTTCGTCATATCCGTCTGTCTGTATGTCCTGTAATGTCACAATCCTTTTACTCAGAAACGATTAAGAATTTTTCAAAGACATTTTTTTACTTTGGGAATAATCGATTCATAAATCTAATATAATGTCCCCCTCCCCCTCCTCTAGTAGTTGTCTCATTCGGAAACTGACGCGATATGGCGTGCCTGAAGGAGGCCCGGTAAGCTTGGTGTGTTTCGTGCTGGGACAACAGAACTAGTGGGTATGGCATAAGACGATGGTAACCATCCTGATGGAGTCACGTTGGAGCCGTGGAAACTAGGGAGGGCTCTGGTGTGAAACACCACATGTGCGCAATCCCACTTCCACGCAACTCGCTCCCAGGCTAGTGCTGGAGCTGACGAAGCTCTCAAGCACCGCAAACACTCGTCTTTATTGTGTAAGTAACTCTGCAAGTTTGCAATGCTTGCAGTGGACTCTGGACCCTGGCCGGCTGACATGAAGACATTCATGAGAGCTTTGTTGTGGCGACTGGTCGGTACCTCGGGGACCTGACACTTTTCTTCCACAGAGAATTTCTCTGGCAATACAGAGGGGTAACGCGGCTAGCGTTATGGGGACCATGCCCCAGGCGGAGCTTTTAGACTGGATATTTTTGTTAGCTATATCTGTCTCTCTTGAGTCGGTCCCTCATTCCTGAGGATCGTGATCACTTCTGGATTTCGCCGCCCTGAGGACTTGTCTCAAATGTCTCCATCGATCTCGAACGATGTGGCTTCCTTAACCTGATCTGTCCATGTAGTTGATGAGCGTCCCCTAGCCCTCTTGCCTTCCATTCCATCAACCACGACCAGTTTCTCCAGACTATCAGCACCACTGCGCATTACTTGTCCAAAGTATGAAAGCAGCCACTGCCGACAAACAGTGGATAACCGTGTCTTGATACCGAGCTGGGTCATTGGTCAGTTTGCTGTCCAGGGTATCCTGAGCATTCTCCTCCAGTACCGCATATCGAATTCTTTGTCGCTCCCTAACCAGTATTGTCCATGTTTCTACCACATTTTTGTTATATAGGGATGTGGTTTAATTGTATGAATACAGATTTATTGCATTGATCTCGATTTAAAAAAAAATACGAATTATTTCGCATTTTTATTTACGTTACGTGACCTTCACGCCGATTTCACGCCGAAAGTACGCCGCCGCCGCCGATTTTTTGGCAAACGCCGCCGCCGATCATTTTTAAATCGGCGCACACGTCTAGTCTAGGCACAAACTCAGTGGCGCCACCTAGTGGCAAAGTTTGGCAGCCGCCAACCCCATTATTCTCTTTGGGCTGAGATCTATGAACTTGATATTTCCTGATAATCAAAGGGCGGACAGCGGATGCAATATACGTCAAAGTCATGTCAAACGATATACTCAATATGGATATGAACACAATTGGTTTAAAGAAGAGAACATGGTTGCAAAATAGTTAATTAATTTTATTGTTTGTTGTAATAAATGATCATATTTTTTTTTTATATTACATATTTTCAGTCCATTCCTTTTATGGTTCACTATCCACTTATATAGAGAAAATGATATCTCTACATCTACCGATGTAAGAGGTGCGTATTCGTAAAGTGACGCTTCACTATTATCAGTAACATTATCACCATCACTCAAATTTACGAATTGTGTTTTCATTTGCCATAATTATACTCGTATTTAATATAAATATTAAAGGAAACGCATAAACTCGCAAGTGAAAACGTCAATGTTATTGACAAGTCTAAGTGCCAGTTGCACCAACGTACGAACACAGACCGGTCATCGTCAAATATGGCGCCGGCAGCTGTCATCCCATAGAAACTTGTCAAACTTTCCATACAATCAGATTTGACGAACACCGCTTACGATTACAGACGGTTTGGTGCAACCCAGCCTAAGACGTAATAGATATAAACACTTAGTCTCAAGAGGAGATAATTTACAAGTGGCCAGTAATTTCTTAATAATCACATTTTGTTCTATGGAGGATAGAGATATTTTGTAATTTCTGATATATTTTTAATAAAAATGTATAGATAAATATTGCTAAAACTTTAATAAAAGTCTTATCCATCTTATGCTTTTGTCACCCGATTGTATCCGCTGTCCGCTCTTTGCTGATAATGTTTATTATTACGTATATTTTACGGAACACATACTAATACATTAATAATTAGATTTCTTTTCCAGAAATTTCCTCATTTTTCCCATTACATCTACCTTAATTTTGCGGTCCTTTTACTGATTGCTCGCGTTGCCGTAAAAGTGCTTTTAGCTGTGTCAGAGTCAGACGTCCGTATTTTTTATATGGATCCATTTTATCGCGCTAAACGGACGAGTATATGTTTTTGAAAATATAACATACACGCTCCTGTCTAAACAAAACCTTTTGTATTTAAATGGCTTTGAAACATTAACCGACAGTGTCTCGGTCTAGGATACAAAGTTTAATGCTTATTATTATTTATAACTTTATTTTAAACGTACAATATTTTTTAAAGTTAAATGTGCATCAATCGAGATGTGACAAACTCTAGTGGCGCCATCTATGCAGAGCTTTGCGCCGCCTACCCCGTTTGGGCCCTACCGATAGGGTAGTGTGATAAGCCTTTAAACTGACAGAAATGACAATTTTATCGAAGTTGCCAGGGTCAAAAAAAATAGTTTCGTTACTAGACTTTTCAGCCAAGCTATAAATTGTATGGATTTTACTAAAAATATTCATAAATATACGATCAATACGTATTGTGATATGTATGTATTGCGTGATAATATTCACCGTGTAACTGAAGCCATTCCGATATGATGACTTTTTTTTTTTAAGATTACCCAGCTTTAGGCCGGCCGCACACGCACGTAATTTAGAACGTAATCCTATCCTCCGATGCCGTTCTGAATTCCGTGCGTGTTCGGCCGGCATTAGGCTTTGGATAATATATACAACTACGCTAGAATTCTCCATTCTTATTTATGGAATTCTCATTCGAACTAAAAAAAAGTATTGGAACGAATTACCGAGTGTGAAATCGATAAAATCGCTTTAACGTGACGTTAGTTTACTTCGTCCGCACTATTATTTCATTCATTCATTCACTTCACTTCAAAAAATCTTTTCTTTTTATAATTAGTAGATCTATGTTATGTTACGAAAATAACATAGTATTGTCGAAGTTTTACGAGCATTGATGGTTTCGTAATTTAATGCAGAATTAATAAATCCATTTTAATAATAGTTATATAAATAAGGGTTTTATTAGATTATTACGTGTAAATCACCGCCTTTATTTACCAGGTTCGGCTGTCCTACATACATAATCATGAGTAAGTATTGATTTTTCCTTTTTATTTACATCATAATGTTGCAGTTTAATGATTCGACATAAATAAGCTATTATTTCCAGTATAATGTGTAGCGTAAGCATTTCGTATGCTGCTTTCTGAATTTAATTATACTGTAATCGTGACATGGACTACCAGTTGTTCGTACATAAACATTTTTGAGTATATACGTAATTATCGGCTACCTACTTATTATTACTGTAAATTACAAACTCGGAAAAAATGTTTTTGCTTCTACGAAGCTATTATAATAACTTAGTAAGGTTTAGGTTTTTCTGAAAAGATTTATAGCTACCTATTTTTTTTTGGGTAAAGTTTAATACGAAAATAATTCTGAATATCGCCTAAAACAATGCGTAAATTATTGAACTATTTCACATAAATTACGTATACCTAGCGTAAAATTGTGTGGTATAGGTACATAATCTTAATCACTATCAAACCTACGATGGTTAAAAAGCAACAAATATTTATCATTATTTAAAGAGTTAAGTCCCAGGGTAGGTATATCGAGTTTTGCGGCGCCTAGCGAGGTTGGTTGGTGCGCCGAGCAGTGAAAGCGCTCATGTCATCAGCGCTGCCTACTTTCTCTTAGGGTCCACTGCAGAGAGCAACCAATCTACCTACGTGGATACTTAGCCCTAATCACTAATTAAATCATGACTGTTTCTAGCCAGTTTTCGCGAAACAAAGCTATGTTGGTATTTCTTTGTTTTTTTATGCAGGTACATCTGCAGGGCGCTTCATTTCGGTCACGATTAAAAATGACGGCATGCGAAAAAGTTTACATCGGACTAATGTAAAATGTCGTACCTAATTACGTAATCAAGCGCATTCTTATTATGCTTAACAAAAGCAAAACGTCAGGCGACAGTGGGTCCATAGAAAGTAATTAATTGTAAGTTTTAGTGTAAGTTAAGGACATGACATGAGAATAATGCATGATCATGCGCATGAGTGTACTTACGTCCCGGGAATACCTATGCGTCCCATAGTATAAGTTCGTACAAAACTGTAAGGCCAAGTGCTGTCCAATTAACGCAAGCAAAGATCTACCTTACAGCCTAGAGTTCTAAGTCTAGTTTTGCTTACGTTCGTTTGACAGAATCAAACAGAATTTAGCCTTAGAGTTGTGTCCGAACTATACCTACGCGAATTCCCTGACTGTAGGTACATTGCTTGTACATCGGTTACAATTACAATATACGGTATATTAAGAACCAATAATGCACGGCCAAGTAGTGCACAGCACGGGAGCTCGTGCAGGTACATGGGACACGTATTCCCTAATTTTCATGTCCGTACACTACATGGACCCGCGCCAGTTGCATAATGGGTCGGTTTTGACGGCCGTTTTAGAATAAAAGCTTCTGCATACAATTTCATACATTTTAGGTACCTTGTTTTATCGTGGCGGTAAATTGTGCCGTGGACGTCCACGGTAAAATTGAATGGGATAATAGACTATTGGTCTATATATCTATAGCATTTTTACCCCTAGCGCCCCCTTAAGGGACCCGCCAGCGTAAATTCAATAGAGGAGCGCTCCAGAAGTGGCCGGACCCAATAAAGCGATAGAAGTGCGCGGTTGGAGGGTAGCCTGGGGAAAATCCAGGGGAAACCTCCGATACGATACGACCTCGCGGGCGGTTTAAACATTAGAATACTCTTGAGTTTGCCCTCCAGTAGCTCTAGTATAAGTTTTTTCGAAACATTAACTAATTCGAACGCGTTTGCGTTTTGTCTCAAAATGTATGAAAACGCTCTCACCGAGTTTGAAATACGCGCGTTCATCGGTTAGCAACAAATGTTATACTCGCTGTTTTAGTTTCCACTAGTGACCACTAGAGGCGCTGTTCACATTTTCATACCACTTTCATACATTTTGAGACAAAACGCAAACGCGTTCGAATTAGTTAATGTTTCGAAAAAACTTATACTAGAGCTACAGTAAGATTGGTTGTGCGGCTTCAACCAAGTCTGGAGTTTGAGTGGAATGGAGCTACTGAGAGTTTTGTCGCTGGTTCACTAAGTCTAGCTGAAAAGAGTGCAGCAAGAAACTCAGCTAGGCTAGGCTTATGCCAGACCTTGTCGAAGTAATTTATCGTCTATATATTTTTAACAAAGTAACATATTAGCCTGTATACGTATAATTTTAACTGTGCTCTGTTTGACTTCTTTATCAGTAGACATCAAGATTCAAGATCAAAGTATCAACGTCAGTCAGCGAATCGATCATGTCATAGTCTATGAGTAGGTTAATCACTTTGCTCACCCCAGGCGCAATCACACACCCGATCGCCGATACTAAGCATTTACTCGTATCTCCTTTGGATTTGCCTGCACACTAATCAATCTAATCATAAAGGCCGATTTACATTAGCAAAAACATTCATGCAATTTTCATTGCATAGCAGAAATGCGAGGCAAACGAGGTATGACGCATACGATCAAACTCTGTAATAATGCATGTTTTTGCTAATGTAAATCGATCTTAAAAATGTAGATGCCTAAGATGTAATCAATGTTTTAACTCTCCTCTCTCAAAAATCCTCCAGGCCTCTGTTAAATTTGACTAAATTCTATGTTGCGATTACATTGAGATGTCCAAGATGAAATTCTGAACCGTAGATGAGAACCGTGACCGTAGATAGGTAGTATCAAGACCTAATTCATTTAAATCACACAAGCGATTAACGTGTATATGCCATGATTTAGTACTATGTACTCTGTTTTGTCGCCTCGTAACTTGCATGTATTATCTATCTATATATATAAAGTTGATAGGGTGACTGACTAATCACCGCCCCGCCGAAACTGCCGGTCCTAGAAATTTGAAATTTACACAATAGTTAGGATATATAACGGAGGCAAGGGATAAGACGGGATTTTTGGAAATTCCACCCCTAAGGGGGTAAAACAGGGGTGCAAAGTTTGTATGGGGGGCAATTATTTTTTTAAGGTCGAGACTTGAAACTTTGTACAAATACTCCTTTAAAAAAAGACAATGAAAGTTATATCTGCGTTTTCAAAATATTCGTCTCCTAAAATGGGTTGAAAATGGGGGTGAAATATTGTATGGGGAGCAATTTTTTTTTAAAGTGAGAATCTTCAAACTTTGTTTAAAAGTTCCTTATAATAATAATAGAAAAAACGTAATTTCAGCGGTTTTTTTTTAATTCATCCCTTAAAAGGGTTAATAAGGGGTTCAAAGTTTGTATGGGGAGCAAATTTTTTTTTAAGTGAGGGCCTTCAAATTTACAGAAACTCTGTTTAAATACAACAAAACTAATTTCAGCGTTTTTTGAAATTCATCCCCTAAAGGGGTTAAAAAGGGGTTCAAAGTTTGTATGGGGAGCAAACTTTTTTTGAGTGGAACTTTATATTTTTTACAGAGTCTGTGTTTAAATACAACAAAACAAATTTCAGCGTTTTAAGAAATTCATCCCTAAATGTCTTAAAAAAGGATAATTGCAGTTTTTTGAGAATGTATCCCTTAAGGGTGTAAAAAGGGTGTTGAATGTTAGTATGGAAAAAGAGTACCTAAGTACCTAATAAATTCGAAGTGAGTCACTAGAAATTTCGGTGTTAGTAATATAATATAGATAAATATATTAAAAACTGACCTACCCGTACTAAGTCGTGGCGGGTTAGATATGCTAAAGTATGTCTGTCGGGAACCCCTTTACGCTTAAACTGCTGAACCGATTTAGATGAAATTTGATGTGAATATACTCGTAGTTAGAGTCCGAGGAAAGGACATAGAATAGTTTTCATCCCATCCCTTAAGGAAGTGGAAGTTTTATGGAACAAAGATAACTAGGTAACCGCCTGAAATAAAAGAATAGCGATAAAATTCTAACGCGATGACCGAGCTCTACGCAGACGAAGTTGCGGGCAACAGCTAGTATAGTATATAGTCGAATATATATGTATATATAGTCATTATTACTTTCTAGATATTCTGATATGTTCTTGATCAAATTGAGAAAGAACGTTGTGTTGTGGACAAGTAACACGGTCGGTACGGTCTACCAATTTGATTTCTGGGCCACTTCGTACCTTGTCACAGTGACTTTGATATAAGATCTCAGCGGCTTTCATATTGATTTTCACTGTGACAAGGTACGAAGTGGCCTAGAAATCAAATTGGTTGATTGTACCTTCGTTATACTATTCGACATGGACGACAGTAAGGTGACAAATTATCAACTTGGTGGAATAGGGACCGACTTGTGGCTGTTTTCTCATACCAGCCCAATATACGTCTAAACAATAAACATGGCTCAATTATTTCTGCTTGATGTGCAGTTTTCCTTAGCAGAGAGCGATTACGTGCAAATAACCAACTTCCGCTATGTCGTATGTCTATTTGTTGCCCGAAAGTCCATTAACCATGTGTATATCTGTAAAATAAAACCAAAGTTATTTCAAATAATTGCAAAAGCAAATATACCTACATAAAAAAGAAAGCCAATATAAGTATAAATATGATCACTTGTGTGTTTGCCGGTCTGTCTGTCTGTCCATCTCACTGTCAAAGCCAATCCTGGTTATATATGAACATAAATTTTGGTTAATTTAAACGATTGTAATAGCATATTTATAAAAAAGCTTACAAAACTAATAATTTCTATGATATCTTACCAACAAGGATGAGCTTAAGTACCCGGGAACTATATCGAATATAAATATAAATACCTAGTATAGTACTTTTATCTCACAAGCGAGGGTGAGCCATGGTTGTGTGTTCAGCTATAAATGCACATCGTCTATGTGTGCGTCAGCGTAGGAGCTATGCTATGAGTTACATTGTCTATGTGTTCGTATTTGTCACAAATACTACTATGACTAACCCGCGCTCGTGAGATAAAAAAAACGATTAATACTACCTAACTTCCGTTTTATATTATTTTCTAGGATTATTTATTCCATGTTGCATAAATAACATGCAAGCCCAGTTGTTTGACAGTAGGCAATCACCAATAACTGCTGCACTGTGATTCCGAGCCCAGATATCTCTTAAATATTTTATTATGAATTCTGAATTTCTAAACAGCCATAAACAAACTGTTAAACGTGTTAATAAATGTACCTAAACTACGTTACGTCAATTCTACGATTAAAGATATAGCTTATCAGCATACATGACGTAGGTTACGTAGTGAGTAATTGGTGTAATTACAGCAATAGATGTAGTCAAAGTACTTCGAAGTGTCGTCTTATTCGCATACGAAGTTATCATTGCACTGAAGATTTTCTGAAGTAATGACTACTGTAATATTAAGGCTAATATTATGAGGCGAGGTGAGGATCGCAAAAGATAACTTATTATCTTTTGCGAGCAGCTATTTACCTATTGCAGGCTGTGGGTTAACATCGTATATATGTAGATGCTGTAAAACCTGTAATTATGTAGCATGAATGACGTCTTAGCAATTACCATAAAAGAGTGATCCATTCGCACCCAAGATCAAGGGCACGTAATGTGCCTAGCTTCGACTTCAATGTTATTCGTGCCTAGCGATTTTATAAACGCAGGCAGCAAGGATTTTAAAGTATTGTCACTCGCTGTTTAACAATCTTCATTTTGCGTCAAGCACGCTCTTGGCCGTTTTTTTGAGTTGCTCGCTTTGCTCATTTAGTTGATCTTGTTAAAACAAAACCTTCAATCTCATCACCAGATTGTACATGACCAGTTGGGCCACGTGCCACAAGTATACCATACCAATGATTATTTAATTAGTCTAATTTGAGGTGATCTCATTGAATGTGCCACCTGCCGTAACACATTTAGCACAGGTCTATTACCTAATCTGTAATCTAATATACTTGTGCTATACTCACCGGCAGAAAATTTGGCCCAAATTAGAAAAATGCATTTTTATATATTAAACATTTTTTAATTTATTCAATTTATAGTTTGAAATCATGAAAAGTTTTGGGCCAAATTTTCTGCCGGTGAGTGTACGAGTATATTGTGTGTACAGATGTATTGCAAAATTATTTTCTTTCGGGAAAACTGATCTCAATCGGAATGCGATGGCACCCGAACTGTCAATCAATGATTGTATTAAATGAGTGACGTTTTCATATCCATTACTATGGAACTTTATTGTTTAGTGTCAAATGTACCCCTACGGCTGTAAGATGGTACGGCTGGAAGCTAATTGAGAGCACGATAAATACGAACTTTTCCGATAAAGTACGAAGGAAAATCATTTTCCACTACATCTGTAATTCTGTAGTACCTATACTTGAACTGAGGCTCAATAACATATATGTGTATGTACCTACCTACCTATGCGATTATCGAAAATGTGGGTACACACAAGCTTACTATACGCTTCTTGGGTACCCCTTATAATAATGTATTATGTTTTGTTGCAGTAAGGGCATGATACAATAACCAGCATAACAAACACGAATCAAAGGTAAGACATTTCATTTCTTATATTTATTTATTTTTAATTAATTATTACTCTGAAAGGCATAAAATACTATGCCATATGGTGAAAACCCTATGCTATATAAATATCTCAAAATTTAACGAAGCTCGAAGATAGTAGCTACAAACGTAAGAAGGTTTTTAGTTAGAGAGAGAAAGCGCTACAGAGCAGTAACGTCACTGATCTAAAGCGTCATAGTAAATAACGATCGTTAAATAAACAAAAAAGTGCGTTTTCCGGAAAAGGTGCAAAATTCTCCTCTTAAAACTTTGAAGATTTTTATTGATTCTTTGGAGTTACTTTTTTCGCCATTTTATATCTATTTTCGAGAAAATTTGGACTACCTAATTGATTTTCTTATTTAGTGTCAACATCCCTATTATAGAGTAGGCCCATTTTTGAAGAAGTAGCATACAAGAAGCAAGTCATGTAACAGTTGGGGTGACAACGTTATCAGGGCTTAGACCCTGCAGAATACGGTTCTGCCTGTCTCCATCCCCAACTTTGAGCCGGAAGTATGTTATACCGGATAATGTGCAGCCCATACAAATTTTTTCGTTGTACATTTGGTAAATCGTGGTTTCGGTACCCTAACTATGGTCCGATTGTTATAGGTTTTTGATATGCCGTAAAGGACAATATTTGTCATTGTATCCCGAAATTTTTGACCCTCCAGCTCCATATCTTTCTCCGCCATCTTGGAAAATCTGTCACTTTTTCAGTGTTTTCCTTGTACTGTCGCTAAAGTTCATTTTAGTGCTAAACACGGTTCGGCAATATTGTAGAAGACAAAATTTGCTAAAACTTTTGGCTACAAAGATTTTTGGTATGACCCCTAAGGACGAAGGTATGACAGGAGATATCTTTAAAACTGCAATTTTTTTTTAGTATTCCTCCCATATTTGCGTTTTAAGTGCATTTTAGCGCTAAGTATAGTTCTGTAATATTGTAGATCAGAAAATGTGCTACAACTCTTCTATTGAAATATTTTTTCCACGATCATCAGGAAAGAAGATACGAAGTCATCTATGGAGTACTACCGTCGATATTTGCTTCTTTTTCCAGTTTTCTTCCCATATTTGCGTTTTAGTGTATTTTAGCTCAAGTTCTAGGTCTGTAATATTACAGAAGACAAAATTATATGCAAATTCAAAGTACCTACGATCTTACTAGGTATAGTGGAAACAGACGATTTTGTCTTTTGAGGGATTGAAGTGGTATAGATCGGAAAGTGACAGATGCTTTATCTTGTCGTCTATCCCGCTATCACTCGACCATCATAGATCCCCTACAGATTGCGATTAATTGCACTCAAACTTAAATATGAGAAGAAAACTGCAAAAGTAGCTAATTTCGACGGTGCTACTCCATAGATGACTTCATATCTTCTTTCCTAATGGTCGTGGAAAAAATATTTCAATACAAAACTTGTAGCAAATTTCGTGATCTACAATATTGCCGAACTATAGTTAGCGCTAAAATGCACTTAAAATGTAAACATGAACGGAAAACTAGAAAAAAGTGGCAATTTTTAATGATATATCCTGTCATATCTTCGTCCCTAGGGGTCATGGAAAAAATCTTTGTACCCAAAAGTTTTAGAAAATTTTATATTCTACAATATTGCAGAACTATGTTTGGCACTGGAATGAACTTTCACGACAGTAAAAGCAAAGAACTGAAAAAGTGACACTATTTCCAAGATGGCAGCCAAAGTTATGGAGCTGGAGGGTCGAAATTTTTAGGTTACCATAGCTAATATTGTCCTTCACAACATACCAAAAAACCATATCAATCGGACCTCTTTTAGAGTACCAGAGCAACAATTTACTAAATGTACTACGATTTTTTTTTGTATGGGCTGCACCTTTTCCGGTATACCGTACTTCCGGCTCAAATTTCGAGATGGCGACAGACAGATCCGTATTCTGCAGGGTCCAAACCCTCTGCTAACGTTGTCACCCCAACTGTTACATGATTTGCCGCTTGCATTGTTTAGAGACGCCTTTTCCAATTCTGTTCCTCCTCTATTATATTAGTAACAAAATTAGATTTTATTCAATGCATACAGTTGACATTCCTACAGTACAGGCACGTGTAGAATAAATAAAACAACAAAATGTGCAACCTAGTTATCCCCCAATTTATGTATATATGTTATACATTTTCTCTTTTAAAATGTAGCGTAACTGTACGAGTATATTATGCTCAATTACAATACACATTGCGTAAACACTTTCTAACCGTATACACTATAAACACTGATGAGTGATGTGATCTTGATGACTTTTCTCTTATTAGCCGTTTTATTCTGATTATTTAAATGCTTCTTCCTCTACAATGTATTTGTATACTGATACGAAACAGTAGCTTATAATAGTTATAATCTACTCAATCCTTTTGATCCTGCTACTTTTCAAAAAAGAAGTTAACATCATTAGGGTTCCGTAGTAAACAAGGAACCCTTATAGTTTCGCCATGTCCGTCCGTCCGTCCGTCCGTCTGTCCGTCCCCCGATTTTCTCAGTAACCGTTAGTACTAGAAAGCTGAAATTTGGCATGAGTAAACATATTAATAACGCCGACAAAACGGTAGAATAAAATCTTGTAAAATATTTTTTTTAGGGTACCTCCCCTACATGTAAAGTGGTGGTGCAATTTTTTTTTCTTCCAAACCCCGCCGTGTGGGGTGTTGTTGGATAGCTCTTTCAAAAATATTATTAGGTTTCTAAAAGCATTTTTTGATTCAAGAATCTGTTGGCGTGATGTTGCTTTGAAGCTTTGAAGTAAAAAAAATGTTATGGTTAAGTAAGTGTCCCCCCCTGCCAGCTAAACGGTGGCTACCAGGCATGTGAAAAAAATCATGGTAGTATATACGATGAATTTAAAAGGAAAACTATCACACCTAAGTAGACATTACTAGTTAACGAGTAATAGTCGAGCTTAAGAAATGTACTTTGCAAAAGCAAACTTTCGTATAATTTCCATTGATAGCTTATTTTTGTTAATTCTGTTAAAAACATAGTAAATGTAAGTTCGCAAACTTTATAGTCCACATAATGTATCGGACAACTACGGACCCTACATTGTGCGTGACCCGACACGCACTTGGCCGGTTTTTTTATACCAATTGCAATGCTCGTTGTTCGGGGATAAATTTTAAATATTATTAGTATTATTACGAGTTTTTAAGTTACATGATGCCTTTCGCTTAGTCCACGCAGGTGGACCACGACAGGCAGGTGGGGTGGCAACAGAGGCTATGCGAATCTGAAAAAAACTTTGAATATTACATGACACATCACAAGACCCCTGGACAGTCTTAAAATTTAACCTGACGTGTTAGGGACTTATTGGAACTCATTAGTATTAGTCTTGGCGAGTAGTTGGTACAGTCATTGTCATTACACCCAAAGTAAAATATTTGTCAGTACTTACCCCAAATTATCTCATCAATATCTGGGCGGCCGAGCTTTGCTCGGCGTTTTCCCGGGCATGAGACCTAGCTAGATCGATTGCTCGTCCCCGAAAACCCCCACATACCAAATTTCATCGAAATCATTAGAGCCGTTTCCGAGATCCTCGAAATAAATATATAAATAAATAAATAAATAAATAAATAAATATACAAGAATTGCTCGTTTAAAGATATAAGATAAGATAGCATAGAATAAACTTAAACAAAGATAGGTATTTGGAATTAAGAATTTAATAATTATCTATTTCCGTTCTTTGTCCACATTATTGAGACGCACTAGGTGTTCATATTTAAATCGATTGATTTTCGATTGCGTAAATTATTTTCGTGAAGAAACATTATTTAGTTTTGGGTTAAAGAAGTTTTTTTTCTGTGAACCCTGAAAATAAACTCGCAATGAAAGCGGATTAACTTGTACGAAATCCGATTCAATTACAGTTCACTATATCTTCTAGTTATAGTAAGCCCCGTTAGTCATAAATTGTATTAAAGGAACGCGATTATGTTAGTTTCCGACGCGACTGACCCATTAACCTTGTTAGCAAAAGTGGCTTAGTGATTAGATGAGCACTTTACATGTAATTCTTAGAAACTACAAAGCAAAAACGTCAGCAAACTAAAAAAAAACGGGTTGCACTCCGGGAGTGCCTTTAGAAGTGAAAGTTCAATGACATGATAAAGAAAGTAAATTACAAAGATATTCATATTCGAATAATCCATCCACACATATACCTTAAGCTTAAAGCATTTAACACCAACCATTGATATACTTACCCCTCTGCCAAAATCATAGGAGAAAAATCTACCATGTTATTAAAAACTACTTCATTAATCGATTATACTTCAGTCTCAGAATCGTTCCCGGCGTGTGAAGAGCTCCATTTAAATGCCTTAATGTGCTGTTTTGAGTGCATAAAACGTTATAATTTATCAAGTTAACACAAAGATGAATTATCATTTCACATGCACGTATATTTTGGATTTAATTATAATTTTCTGAACAGTTAAAGTTTTAATTGAAATCGGAAACCAAGCATCGATTAAAAAGTCGATTCAAAATTATTCGTACTTTGACCATCACGCTTGGCCACTATTTTGACGTGAGCTGTCACCGTATTTAGGAACAATAAGAACTACTTTCCTTGAGAATTTATTTGAAATATAATCTTTACGGAAATCGGTCAGTCTGGCTATCCGATATTGGACTTAGTTGAACCGTAAATGTATGCGTAAAAAATTGGGACTTTTAGTCTTATGATTACGGTTCAATTTGGAGTGCAGCAGTTGTCGTATCGTAAGACCAGCTACGTGACCAGCTGAGTTGACCCCTCCTAACATCACACGCTACTAGGAGGGGTCAACTAGCTGGTCTTACGAATCGTCGCGAGTTTAACAATTTTCCCCCATCACAAAAAGTGCTCCGCGCCGCTAAAGAAGTTTTCACTTCAAAAGAAATACAAAACAAGGCAAGCTACCCCGGGTTTTAAATTCTTTGTTTATCGACAATATTTTTCCTGTTCATATAATAACTTGAATTCATCCTAAACATTATCTTTATCTCAAACGGGCATATTGACCAGGTACTGGGATTAGTTTTAAAACCCCCTTCGGTTTAGGTTTGTTTAACTAAAATAGGACGTACTTGACTTGGGCTACCCGGTACCGTGTTGTCATTACTGTGCACCTGGAGGATCGCATACCTCGAGGTAGAGAAATATCGATCGTGCTGTACCTACTTACTTATTATTCGTTGGAAAGAAAAATCAAACGTTAGTTCATTAGCGAATAACCTGGGATAAACTACACAGCGAAGTGAGGTAAGTTTTACAAATAGTAAGTAGGTAAATTGCTAAGAGGTTCTAGTTATTACTTTTAATTAAGCCAAAACCCAAGACTTGCTCAATTCTAAGATTAAGCTGCTGCCCCCATTCTTGCACTGTTTCATTTTGCTAGGGTAACTCAAAGGAACAAATATCCCTGTCTTGTTACTAAGACTATTGACTGCTACTACAAGGTCATAGTCATATCAATAAGCAAGTATGTTTGTCTACAGATGGCGCTTAAACAGGAAAGTGTGCCGGCACTGGCGTCACCGATGCTGCGCGCCGAATATCGGGAAGCCGGTCCGCCACCACTGGCCACTGAAGACTTCGATGAGGTAACCTGGAATACTTTGTAACAATAAACAAAATGATTCAATTTTAGAATATTTCGCTTGCTCAGGACTCAAAACCAGCACTTGCAGCAAAAAACAACTTTGCTCTCTTGTTGCACAAATAACTATTGTCAGTTATGGCCGGAATACACGAGGCTAGTTTTTCAAGCCAGGTTAGCAAGCTGGTGCGTCTATCTTCGTGTTCAAACCTGCCTTACTTCCAGCTAGTAAGCTAGTGCTGGTAGCGCTACCACTGATTTTGCTGTCCTGGCTTGTGTACTAGCTTCGTGTGGCCGGCAAAGCTAGCATCTGTTCGGCTGTGCGCTACTGCAATGGTACCTGACTGGCTGCAAATTACTGGCACCATGTAGACACCACTAGCATGTGTAGCGAGGACAGTACCCTTACCATGAGTTTGCAATGTTTGTATTACCGTACTCGCTAGCGACTGCGTAACCAATTTAGTATGGCGATTATTAGTTCTATTGCATAACCGCCAGAGGCGCTGTACTGTTGTCCATACTAAATCGTTTACGCAGTCGCTAGCGATTACGGTAATGCAAACATTGCAAACTCATGGTAAGGGTACAGTATTATTAGCTTAATAGCAAGCAATCTAGCTTGCTATCCTGGCTTGAAAAACTAACCTCGTATATTCCGGGCATTAGATACTTTACTAGCAAGAGCAACTTAAATATACAGGTATGCGCTTGCCATGTGTAGCATGTGTGCTGATACTTTCTAACCTAACTACTACTAGTGGCTCTGTGAGCTGTAGACCTCGTGAGTGTTTTTTTTTAATTTCCAAAACTATGTTCTATATTGAACCTGTACCCGTACCATGAGTTTGTATCGAAAACTCTTCCCGTACTCGCTAGCGACTGCGTAAACGATTTAGTATGCCGATGCTTAGTTCTATTGAGTAACCGCCAAAGGCGCTGTACTTTTGTCCATACTAAATCGTTTACACAGTCGCTAGCGAGTACGGTAATGCAAACATTGCAAACTCATGCCAAGGGCAGAGGAAATTTATTTAGGAAGGCTCACAAAATTTCACGAGAATCGATTGAGAAACGCTGTAGAGGAGCACAAACCTTTGAATTTATTTTAATTTACTTTTTTTTAATTACTCGACAAAAATATTCTATGTAATCAAAGAACCTGCTCACAAAATTTCGGTTGAGAAATGCGACCTGTAGAGGAAAAAACGGCTGCAGAAAAATACGAAATCATTAATTAATTTTTTTTTAAATTTCCAAAAGCTGACTCGTCAAATATTTTCTTTTCATTTCCGAACCGAACCTGCTCACAAAATTTCACGAGAATCGGTTGAGAAATGCGACCTGTAGAGGGACAAACAGAAATCCGGTCCGGACATACGAAAGCAGTTTTGTCGAAGCTAAAACAGAGACCTCCGTTTCACTCGGTCAATAAGGCCCACCAAAATCACCAAGTACAGTTACGGATTTATTTCGTTTACATTAGACGTGTGCGCCGCGCCGGCGCGCCGCCGCCGCCGGCCTTTTTGCCACGCCGCCGCCGCCGACAAAATGATCGGCGTGAAATCGGCGTAACCTTGACTGAATGCCAAAGAGTCTTTTTATTAGATAAAATAGAATAATTAACATTTTTGTTTAACTTTTTTATTGCTTTGTTATTGTTTTAATGTATGTACAGTGGTACACTTCTTCTTGTTGTGTGACAATAAATATTTTTCTTAGTTTATATATACTATCAGAGCAGTCTGAACTACATTGAGCGCCTGAGTATGGAAATCCGAATGAGAAAATCGTATAAGTAGGCATCTATAGCCAAATAATAATAGCAAAAACAAACTCTTATAGCTTCGTCATATCCGTCTGTCTGTACGTATGTCCTGTAATGTCACAATCCTTTTACTCAGAAACGATTAAGAGTTTTCCAAAATCATTTTTTTACTTTGGGAATAATCGATTCATAAATCTAATATAATGTCTCCCTCCCCCTCCTCTAGTAGTTGTCTCATTCGGAAACTGACGCGATATGGCGTGCCTCAAGGAGGCCCGGTAAGCTTGGTGTGTTTCGTGCTGGGATAACAGAAATAGTGGGTATGGCATAAGAGGATGGTAACCATCCTGATGGAGTCACGTTGTAGCCGTGGAAACTGGGGAGGGCTCTGGTGTGAAACACCACATGTGCGCAATCCCACTTCCACGCAACTCGCTCCCAGGCCAGTGCTGGAGCTGACGAAGCTCCAAGCACCTCAAACACTCGTCTTTATTGTGTAAGTAACTCTGCGAGTTTGCAATGCTTGCAGTGGACTCTGGACCCTGGCCGGCTGACATGAAGACATTCATGAGAGCTTTGTTGTGGCGACTGGTCGGTACCTCGGGGACCTGACACTTTCCTTCCACAGAGAATTTCTCTGGCAATACAGAGGGGTAACGCGGCTAGCGTTATGGGGACCATGCCCCAGGCGGAGCTTTTAGACTGGATATTTTTGTTAGCTATATCTGTCTCTCTTGAGTCGGTCCCTCATTCCTGAGGATCGTGATCACTTCTGGATTTCGCCGCCCTGAGGACTTGTCTCCAATGTCTCCAGCGGTCTCGATCCAACGTAGCTCTCATCGCTTGGTGAAATTTGCTTGAAGATGTGGCTTCCTTAACCTGATTTGTCCATGTAGTTGATGAGCGTCCCCTAGCCCTCTTGCCTTCCATTCCACCAATCACGACCAGTTTCTCCAGACTATCAGCACCACTGCGCATTACTTGTCCAAAGTATGAATGCAGCCACTGCCGACAAACAGTGGATAACCGTGTCTTGATACCGAGCTGGGTCATTGGTCCGTTTGGCTGTCCAGGGTATCCTGAGCATTCGCCTCCAGTACCGCATATCGAATTCTTTGTCGCTCCCTAACCAGTATTGTCCATGTTTCTACCGCATTTTTGTTATATGGGGATGTGGTTTACTTGTATGAATACAGATTTATTGCATTGATCTCGATTTAAAAAAAATAATAGGAATTATTTCGCATTTTTATTTACGTGACCTTCACGCCGATTTCACGCCGAAAGTACGCCGCCGCCGCCGATTTTTTGGCAAACGCCGCCGCCGATCATTTTTAAATCGGCGCACACGTCTAGTTTACATTTACAATTTTTGGACTGTGTTAAGGTCGGTGATCCTTCTGTAGAACCACATTCACGATGTTGCTCGCAAGAGTCGCAAGGTCAATAAGCAGTGCTTTCAGTTTTTTTGTAAAATAAGGCATAGCTATCACATGCTTTTGTGTTCCGGAACGCAGTTATAATATGTGGGTTCCGGCAACGCTGAGGTCCGCTATTGTGACTATTGTGAGACATTGCCCTTAGATCTGCCCCTTGAATTAAAATTTAGTGGAAATAGCCAAAGTATGCTTTCCTTTCCTCTAATTATTAGGAGATAGGGTAGGAGCGAGTTTAGAGAGTGCATATCACGTAGCTAGGGCTTGCATTCCGGAATTCCGGAATCTCGAAATTCCGGAATCTCGGCCAATTTTTCCGATATTACAATTCCGGAATTGGTACACTCAAAATATCGGAAATTCCGGAATTGGATTTGATGAATTTAGAGAGAGAAAATAGTGTTTTGTATGTTTATTCTTAACTTTCACAATGTAAAACTGAGGAATTGTTCGCATATCACCAGATTCATAAACATTTTGTGAATAGATTTCAAACTGGTATTGGTATTCCCCATCACGTATATTCCTCCTAACCGTATTTTGGATACGACGATCACTAAACTCCGCCGTTAGCTGCATTCGTGTGCTCTAGTGTGGCTTACGTACCTAGCAGTTCTTATCCACGAAGACCCGTGCACTGCACGGACTGCACGGTGTGGGTACGTGAGCACGCCATAAACATAATGACATAAAAGTTTTGTAGTATCACCCAGGTTTTGATCGAATCACCCACAAACAATAAACAGAGGGACAAGTGGTAATCTTCTGTACAACAACGGAGCCTATGGATGTGGTCTATGGTACTAAAGCCTCTTCGGAAACCGGCTTTTTCGGGAGGCTGGAATTCATCTAGCCTGCGTGCGAGATGGCTCGTAATGACAATGACTCTTGGAAACAGCTTGTAGACATGGCTCAAAAGCGTGATGGTTCGGTAGTTGTTCAGTAGTGTGTTGTCACTTGTCAGGGTTGTCACCATTCTTGAAGGACAGCGCCACCTCGCCTGTGTTTTATGCTTTTGGCGTTCCCCCTTCCAGTAAGACGGAATTTACCCACATGAAACTTATGTGCATTTTTTCGAAAATCACAGTTCTGTTCGAGTTTAGTGCTGATAATGAATTAATGACCATATATGACTACTTCCGGTTCCGGTTCCGGTGTTCGGCAAGCAAACACGTACGCCATTAAGCTCCGTAATTAATAAACAATTTCAGTGCAAATAGTGCAATTGGGACGCGACAAAGTGCAAAAAACATTGAACTAGACAGTGTAAAATCAATATTATAAAGTTTTACTGTTCAAAACGCAATATTTACGAAGATAAAAGCATTAAACTCATTCGCGATATAACCTCAAAGTGAAATCTCGCTCATACCAATATAACCGCAAATAAGCTGTCAAACCCGTCAAACAAACCAGCGAGACTTCCAGTGCAGTGTAAAATAGATCTAAAACCACCCAAAATGGACAAATGCTTCGAAGACCTGTGGTCACGCCTCGAAAAGAAGCTAACGGAACAAACTGTCTACATAACGGAGGCAGTGACAACTAACGTCATGGCAGCGATAGATGACAAGTTTAAGAAGCTATCAGAGGAAAACACGGAACTTAAATCGAAAATATCAAATTTAGAGCAAAAGCTTGGCTTTTTCGAACGAGAAAAAAGGAAATACAACTTAGTTTTGTTCGGAGTTAACGAGATCGGAAAGTCTGAAGCAGAGTTGGTAGACTTTATAAAAGAAATAATAATTGAGTCAGATACACACTTAGACAGCCAAGAAATAAGCAACGTATATAGAATTGGCAAAAAAGTAAACAATAAAAACAGACCCGTTGTTATCACCCTCACGTCCACCTGGAAAAAACATTTAATATTAAAAAACAAAGCTAAACTCCCAGAAGGCATAAACGTCAAAGAAGACTACACGAAAGAAGTGCTTCAAAAGCGGAAAAGTTTACAACTGGAAGTGGAAGCAGAAAAGAAGAAAGGAAACATAGCCTTTATAAAATATGATAAACTTATAGTTAAGAAACCATCAGATGCAAGTAGGGACAAAAGGAAAAGGGAAGAGTCTGGTTCACCCAATTCGTCATCTCAAAAGAAAATAAACACATCAAATAGACCAGAAAAGAACAAAACCAAGGGAACGGTAAAAGAGATCTTAAAACCCAACATTCTGAATTTTGTAGAACGGGAGAGATCAAACTCATTAACGGATCCAAAAAACTAACTAAAAACACCAACACCCGGAACCACACAGAATCCAAATCCACAACTTTAACTAAAATAACCTCAAAAAACCCTCCCCCAAGCCGGCTGGTCACCGAGGGGGAAAACGACCACAACCCTCCATGTGCCACTAAACAACAAAATGTGAAAAACAAAGCAGTAAAAGATACTAGCACACTTCAATTAATAACATATAATGTTAGAACCCTGTCAACACACGAAAGGCTAATAGAACTTGAAGAATCCATAAAGTCAATCAAATATGACATAATAGGAATTTCGGAAGTAAGGAGACTTGGAAACAATATAGAAGAATATGATAACTTTATACTATGCTATATAGGAAGCACCCCTGGCCAATATGGAGTGGGCTTCCTTGTAAAGAAATCCCTAAAAAACAACATAGAGAGCTTCCTTGGAATATCAGAACGCGTAGCATTACTAAACATGAATATACAAGGGTACAAAATATCTATCTTACAAGTATATGCCCCAACGCAATCTTCAAACGACAAGGAAATAGAAGACTTCTACAGTACAATCAACTCGACATTAAAAAATGCACATAAGCACATAGTAATAATGGGGGACTTTAACGCAAAAATTGGCATCCCATCTACAGAAGAGTACTTAGTTATGAAACAGCATGGATATGGTGAAAGAAACGATAGGGGTCAGAGACTAGTCAACTTTGCACTTGAGCATAAACTAACAATTTTAAATACATGCTTCAAAAAAAGGGCTGCCCGAAGGTGGACTTGGAGATCCCCAGACGGAAACTACAGAAACGAGATAGACTACATGCTGTCTAACCAACCAAAAATGTTCAATGACATAGGTACGATAAACCTGAACTATCCTTCAGATCATAGGCCCCTCCGAGCTACAGTAAAACTTACCAAGCAAAAACAATGTAGAGCAAAATTTACAAATAACAGAATGAGTCAACTTAGAAACGAAGAAGAAAAAGTAAAGTTCTTGGAATGCTTACAGCTAAACTTACCAGACCTAAATGACCCCCAGAATAACATGTCAGTGCAGTCATACCATGACACAATCAAAAACGCAATTATTTACAGTTTAAAACAATGTCAAATAAAAACAGAAGAAACAAAACAACAAAAATTTTTATCAGAACGCACAGTGCAACTTATAAACAGAAGAATGGAATTACAAAAAACCAAAAACAAAACAAGGGCCATGAAAAACGAACTCTCCGCACTGTATAAATTAGTAAATAAATATATACGTATCGACTACCAAAAATACAGACAAGAAACCACATTAAAACACCTACTACATTCTGGCAGCACAAAGAAGGCCAACAAGGAACTAAGAGTCTACAAATCCTGGATAGGAGAACTAAATAATCAGGGCAAAAATCTTATTAACAGAACGGATATCATCAGTATGGCAACAGAATTTTATAAAAACTTGTACAGCGACAAAGAATCAAGGACTAGAAACAACCATAGCAAAAATATTATCACAGGTAACATTAAACCAATAGATGAATTGGAAATTTTGGAAGCATTAAAGAAACTGAAGCTAGAAAAGAGCCCAGGCTCAGATAACATCACCAATGAAGCACTAAAACTAGCAAGCAATATCCTGGCAACACCTTTGGCTATACTGTTTAACTTAATACTACAAAGTTCAGAGACTCCTTCAGACTGGTCTGAATCGAACATTATACTAATTTATAAAAAAGGAGACCCAAAGGACATCAACAACTATCGACCAATAAGCCTGCTACCGAGCCTCTATAAGCTGTTTTCATCATTAATCAACTCAAGAATAAGTACAGTATTAGAAGCCAAACAACCAGTAGAACAAGCAGGTTTTAGGAAAGGATACTCGACCATAGATCACATCCACACACTTGAATTAATAATAGAAAAATATCAAGAGCAGAGGAGACCCCTGTATCTCGCTTTCATAGACTATCGAAAAGCCTTCGACACTGTAACCCACACAAGTATATGGGAAAGCTTGAAAGAACAAGGAGTGGATGATGCATACATAGAGACCATTAAAAGTATATACAGAAAAAACTCTGGAAGAATCAAGCTAGAGACGCTCGGCCAAAGCTTTCCCATAGAAAGGGGAGTAAGGCAAGGGGACCCACTGTCTCCTAAGATTTTCATAGCCATTCTAGAATCCATCTTCAGCAAGCTAAAATGGAGTAAACTAGGAATATATATACAAGGTACTTACTTAAACCACTTAAGATTTGCAGATGACCTGGTGTTGATAGCGGAGACATGTACACAACTACAGCACATGACTGAATCCCTACACCTAGAGAGTATCAAAGTAGGATTAGAAATGAACCTAAGTAAGACAAAGGTAATGACAAATAGCTGGAGAAGACCAATAGGCATAGATGGCAACACACTGGAATATGTAGAAAAATACACCTACCTAGGAAAGAACATTAGTTTTATTAAAAATAATAATGAATTGGAAATAGAAAGGCGATTACAACAAACATGGAACAAGTACTGGAGCCTAAAAGATATATTTAAAGGCAACATGCCAATAGCCATTAAAACTAAAGTCCTGAATTCAAGTGTCTTGCCATGTATGACATACGGAAGCCAAACATGGAAATTCACGGCAAACGCTCAAAAAAAAATCATTACTTGCCAACGCGCGCTAGAAAGAAGCATGCTCAATATAAGAAAAATAGAAAAAATTAGACACTCAAAAATAAGAGAAAAAACAGGAGCAACAGATGCCTTGAGCTATGCAAAGAAACTTAAGTGGAAGTGGGCAGGACATACAGCAAGACTAACAGACAAGAGATGGACGCTAAAAGCCACAAAATGGAGAGGCCCACTTGGCAAACGAGGCCAAGGCAGACCACTTACGCGCTGGGAAGACGACATAAAAGGAACAGCCGGCTCAGAATGGATGGCTTTAGCACAGGACAGGGAAAAATGGGCAGCACTGGAGGAGGCCTTTACCCACTAGGGATTCATTAAAATACTAATTTTAAGTCTAATTTTAACTTTAA
The DNA here is from genome assembly GCA_951800055.1 of Cenopis cana. Classification (NCBI taxonomy): domain Eukaryota; kingdom Metazoa; phylum Arthropoda; class Insecta; order Lepidoptera; family Tortricidae; genus Cenopis; species Cenopis cana. The sequence goes on along the minus strand of OX637471.1, from coordinate 33,822,147 downwards.
AATTTATATGTATAACCTTTTTAAAATGAATAAAGGGCTTTTTTATTTTATTTTATTTATATGACTACTAATGGATCACATTTAGTACTCTATTTGATCCCGGAAAGCCGTTAATTCAGTAGGTAAAGTGAAAAAGTAAATTGAAAGTAAGAAATATCTTAATATTTATACTAAAATTTAAAATACAGGCTACCCTATCTGGATATTGCCTATAAAACGATAATGATTATATTATTAGTACATTTTTGTGACATTAATTTAGTTGAAATAGGTAAAATCCCAATTCCGGAACCAGTTCCGGAATTCCGGAATTGGAGCCCAATATCGGATACAATTCCGGAATTGGAAAACCGTCCGATATTGCAACCCCTACACGTAGCAGACAGCTTGTCGCATAGGGTTTATCCAGATATCATGCGCGGTTTTTTGGGCCTCTTTTAGACCCGCCCCTCCCCTTGTGTTTTTTTTAATTTTCTATTACTTTTTAAATTGTAATGTAGACGATAGTGTATTAGTTGATCTCGTGTTAATTTTGGTATAATCGTTATGCAAACGTGATTGTGTAATTTCTACTATCACTGAAAAATAATTTCCTACATGAGAATATTATTTCTCAGATTTGTAGGTACAGCGAAAAAATACACGTGAGGTCACCTTGTACCCCCTCCCCCAACCGGAACCTCGCGTGATTTCTGGATAAACCCATACATAGGTAGTCTAATGTGGTTGCTTTGAGGTTTATACAATTCACCCGTGTACAAAGCTAACGTTCGCTTACGTGGTAAATGAAAAAATAAGTTTGTATTTAAATTGCGGTTAAACGAGTCATTAGTGATTATATGTACCTAATGATTGATTATATGTAGTGATTGTATGTAATGGTGTTTTAATGGTCTGATGTTTCGTCACACGTCACAGAATTTTTCCTCGCAGTTAAAAAATATAGTTTACAATAATTTGCTATATTATATTCATTTCGTTATGTTATGACTAATTTATGTACCTAATTATTGATAAAAAGTACCAAACATCACAATGTTCCTTATTTGTTTTTGTTTCGTCTTTACGAGAGGACATTGGTAAATATACCAATTTCAACTCACGTACACTCGCGGACTTTAATTGTTGAGCCATTTAGAGCTCACTTTATACTGGACACTTAATAGTTAACCTATGTAGTGTCCAGTATAAACTGAGCTCTAAATGGCTTAACAATTAAAGTCCTTGACTGCACATATGTAACTTATGGGTTACTGTTATTTTTTTATCGGTTTCTTGCCAGCAGTCTTTCCGTTTAGCTGGGGGGTGGCTTGTCTGCAGTGGCGGAGCGTCCATACAACTCGATTCCCACCGGCTTGCCTAAGTTTCAGCCAGTCCAAATCTTTTACTATGGCTCATAAAGAATAAGAAAGGCAAATTATTTCCGGCTTCCCTAAGAATATTTTTGACGTCTGACTGTGGGTGAACGGCACTATGGGGCCACACGACAGCTCGACTTTTAAAGCTGGTCACAAGGCCTTCTCATCTATATGCATGCGTGAAAGAGGGACAGTGGTTGCTTACCATAATAGCCGCAAGCCTGTTTGCCACTGTCGTTGTATAAAAATAAATGATGACGAAGATATTTTGTTTTATTATACATACATATTGTGTAGCTATTTTCTATTTATTTTTTTCAGGACGATTTCCAAGATGCTGCCGAAGAACAACTTGAGTAAGCATCCACTATTTTTCTGTATACGTATTTTTTTCTATTTTCCTTCGTATTGCATCAGTTACACATAGATGTTTCTAAAATCATTCAATTTCAGGTGCACTATGGATTTACAAACGGCGTTTGAGGAGTGTGAGGTTGCGATGAGAAAATTTTTCAACAATGATCTAGTAGGAGCCTCAAATATAATGAAACCTTGGTAAGCTTATTCTCACGAACATGACATTTGAATACCATTAATTAATTCGAACTACTAAATTATTTCTGTCGCCTTTATTTTAGTAAACATGACATCAAAAATATTTTTCTCAAACATGTAATGAAATATTGAGGTTATGTTCCTTATTATAGGCTGCGAAGTGTCACATTTCGGGTGCGACTAGACGAGAGGCCTATAAAGAAATTTCATACAAAGTTGCAGGCCTAGGCCTGCAAGATGCTCTTTTTTAATTTCCATTCCACATTCATGTGACTCAGCATCACGGCGTTCAGCCATGAAGAAAACTATAAGCAATAATTGATTTTTAGTTCGTTAAGACATTCTGCCACTACGGTAATTAAAAAAAATACAATTTCTCAAAAATAAGACGGAGCAGGAATGAGACGGATATAATGAGACGGAATTTTAATAAGATTTGATAAACATAACCTCTAAAGTATTGAAAATTTGAAACGTCAAAAAGTTCATGCTTTCCCGCCGTTAATTTTTTTAACAGAATCGCAACTGTATTTTTCCACCGAAAAACGCAAATTATTTAAGAAACATACAAAAACGTAACGTTTCTATTTCTAACAGAAAAATACTAGTTGAATTGGCTGAATACGACCGGGCATGTAATCTGAAATTCGAAATCCGTACTTCACGCGAGAGTGAAAGGGACGGCATGTGCGAAGTATAGATTTCGGAGTAGACACTCTGTGCCGTCTTTTACGTATATGCCTGTTTCTACTTTTAATAAAGTTTAGAAGTCGACAAATAAATAGTAATATATGTGTCAGTTTAATTTTTATCTAGTTTCCTTTCAGTTTCTGTAGAAATTAAAGTTTGATTTCTCGGAGCTTTTTTAATGTATTTCATTGCATGTTTGAGAAAAACACTATACATACCTCGGCGTGAAAAGGGGTTGCCAACCTCGTAACTATCCGGCCTCGCTACGCTCGGCCGTCTATATGTACTCGGCTGGCTCTGTAGTAATGTACTATTAGTCGATTAACAGTTCCTAGTAAATGATTTAGTCAAGTCGGTCCGTTTTTCCTTTTTTTTTCTGGTGAGTATATCCACCCACCACAAGTCGTCAAGAAAACAAGTGCGATACCTGGCGAAACTCTCCATTATGTCGAGTTGATAAGGTTATCGTTATCGATGTTGTATCGTTGGCCCAAAGATACTTTTTTCATTGTAATATATTTATTTAGAGAGTTCTTATGCTAATTCCCGAAAAAAAATAGTAGCTCCATGTTAGTTTTTCGTTAAATCTATTTTCGTAGGTGCACTTATATTTGTCTTTTTCGCATTATTTTCTCCTAATTAGTAGCGAGAAAAAATGGAAATAGTTCAATTAATAAAATAACACAATCATCATCAGTCTTAATGTATATAAATATAAAGATAAATAGAGGATTTGTTCGGGCGAGTGTCATTATTAGGCATAGTCAACCTAGCCATCGTTAGCAATGGTGGATTAGAGGGCTAGTTACCAACGATGATTGTGACGCCCGCAGAGGGTGTTTATTTACTCAGATCAGAGTAATTACGATCATTGATTACATGCGTATTTGAACAACATAACAACTACAAAGTTCTACAAAGTACAACACAATCACTACAAAGTTTCGTGTAGAGTACTTTTATCTCGCGAGCGCGGGTGAGCCATGGTAGTGTGTTGAGCTATACATGCACATTGTCTATGTGTGTGTCACAACTACAACAATGGCCAACCCGCGCTCGTGAGATAAAAGTACTATACCTCCGTTTGACGGACTTCGATCCACGCTAACTGACCGGAGATGGAGAGAGTATGTACCTAAAGGAGAGGACAATTGAAGTTCGCTTATCAACTTATCATCTATTCGGTCAATACTCTTGGCGCCGTCAAGTTGCCCTTCAATTCAAGCGCTAAAGCAGCTATAAATAATTAAGTTGCTTACAAAATACAAATAATATGCGGGGGCCTCTAGGGCATCAGTGCATGTGTGGGTGGCTTGTTTGTGTTATTGCTATCTTGCGGCTTTTCCATATTTTCCATTGAGACGCGTACATGTTTGGATTTTCGACAACGTATTGGGTGACCCTATGACTTAAGCCATCACGTCACGACAACGTAATAACGACATTCTTAAAGACCTTAGATATCATTTGGTAGTTTTGGTACTCGTAAACATGTTACTGGGTGGTCATTAAGAGATATGATATGAAGATGTCGAGCTACACCTAAATTATGTTACTGTTGATGGATATCCAATATCCAGCAATACCAATGCTATGTTATGAATATAATAACATACCCTACGTCCTTCGTTCATCGACGTTAAGAATGGCCGAAGGTCCATTCTGTACCCGAAGGGTCCAAACGAAACCCTATTGCTGTCACTCACCTTCGTGCGTCCGTCTGTCGTCTGTCACACAGGTATTACAGCCAAACGGTTGGAGCTACAGTCTTCTAATTTCAACAGTATAAGCATTTTGTAGACCCAAAGCTATAATAAATTAATAGTTTAAAAACACTACAAAAACACGCTTTGCGTGTGAATTGAAACCTGATCGTGTTCAAAGTCCATTACGTGACCTTTCTCACAAGTGCAAACACGACTATGATACGATATTCCATCATGGAATGCCAGTGCCTATCTTCCGGCTTCATCATCAGACCTTGAAACCTAATCGTGGTCAAAGTTCATTACAAGACTTTTCTAACAAATCCAAACACAGCTACGATACGATGTTCCATTATGAAGTTCCAGTTCATATCTTCCGGCTCCATCATCAGATCAGTTCGACAGTACCATATTATTGTATTGTCATCAGAACTACATACAGCTGCCAATTTTCATGACGCTACGATCCTTGGAAAATGGTTAAACTAGTTACCTTAGATTCCATTACATAGTTAGTTACATACAGGTCGACCTATCAGACCTTGAAACCTAATCATGGTCAAAGATCATTGCAAGACTTTTCTAACAAATCCAAACACAGCTTTGATACGATGTTCCATCATGAAGTTCCAGTTCATATCTTCCGGCTCCAACATCAGATCAGTTCGACAGTACCATATTATTGTATTGTCATCAGAACTACATACAGCTGCCAATTTTCATGACGCTACGATGCTTGGAAGATGGTTAAATTAGTTACATTAGATTCCATTACATAGTTACATACAGGTCGACCTAATAAAAGCGTGTTAAAAACTGTCAACTTCGCCTGGTCTACGATTGTACTTGTATAAATTTATAATATAATATTCTTGGTAAACACGTGTTTCCATCATCCATTAACATTATATACAGTCCACCTCAATTTCACTAGTTATCATTTTGAGTATAAAGATGTGCGCGAAAAAAAAATATTTGACGTAAGTATTTCATTGAGTTGCGTATCGTTGTTTAGAGCTCGATGAGTAAATAAATATTGTATATTGTAAAACAAAGGATTGAGAAACCGTCAAAGTTCGGAAGCCTTTGTTGCTCGAAGTTGAGAAACCACCAAAATCTGTTTTTTTTTCTTTTTAATCCTATTAAAACTAAATTTATTTTACGGTTGGTGCGGAACCCTAATCTGCGATCTCCGACACGCACTTGACCGGGTTTTTTATATTATCTGAGTACCTAAATTACAGTTGGTGTTTACACACGTACGACACTCGCATGCGAGTTGCATTACACTGCGGGCCGCGGAGGTATTAACGAGTTCAATCGCTCTACATATACCGCGCAATGTAGTCAAACTGGCATGCTAGTCTCGTACGGTCAACCAATTTCATTTATGAGCCACATCGTACCTTGTCACAGTGTGACATTAATATGAAATCTCTATCGGCTTTCTTATGGATTTTCACTGTGACAAGGTACGAAGTGGCCCAGCAATCAAATTGGTTGAGTGTAGGTGTGTATAAAGGTGTGTATCGAATCGATACTATCGATCGTTGTACAGGTGCCGCTCGTCGCTATACCACAGCCTCGGCATGTCCATCTTCGAGTTCATCCCGGCCATGCTGACGTTCGACCACGGACAGATCAACCGAGCGCTCGCCGCGCTCAAGGTGTGCATCTCCATCTGCAACCAGCACAGGAAGAACTATTCGCTGGTCGAGAGCATTGGCACTATGATAAGAAAGGTAAATATCATGTACGGTCGACGCCATAGATATATTTACACTTTTGCACCTTATTACATTGGAATAAGCTGCAAAAGTGTAAATGATTGTACCTACCTAAAAGTAAGAATTATTATAGGTACAGGTAAATTACTTTCGAGACGTTTTTGCATTTGTAATAGTGTACGGACAAAAGTTATTTAAATTTTGTCCGTGTGTAATAGTACATTACTTAACAAGGGCGGTAAAACAAAGAATGTCTCAGATCGCAGGTATTTGACGCCCGAGCCGAAGGCAAGGGCGATAAATATGCGATCTGAGACTTTCTTTATTACCGCCCGTGTTAAGTACAAAATTTTATGTCACCCCCTGGCCAGGAAGTGGGTTTTTTCGCGCGCGGAGCGTGCGGTAATGGCCGCTTTATGGCCAGGTGTGACATAAATTATTTTTTAAGTGTGTGTAAATTTAAATATAGAATCCTTGTGAATATACAAATACTACTACAAATGCAAAAACGTCTCGAAAGTAATTTACCTGTATATGTATGTTGGAGGATAACGCTGGCCATCTATACGATTCATATTTTGAATTAGGTTTGGACTGTCAGTGCTGTCTCTGTATATGTCGTCTTTTGATAAACACATTATGTCATACTAAGTTGAATAAATAATATATTTATATTTGTACATTATATTTACATAGTTCCCACTGTGCCCTTTCTGCTGAAACCGCAAAATCATAATAATGTATTTTATGTCACACCTGGCCATAAAGCGGCAATTACCGCACGCTCTGCGCGCGGGAAATCCCACTTCCTGGCCAGGGGGTGACATAAAATTTTGTACTTAACACGGGCGGTAATAAACAAAGCCTCAGATCGCATATTTATCGCCCTTGCCTTCGGCTCGGGCGTCAAATATCTGCGATCTGAGACATTCTTTGTTTTACCGCCCTTGTTAAGTAATGTACTATAAAATTTTCTTCATCATTACAGAACTCGTTTGCATGTTTGGCGTATTAATAATTATAGTGACTGCTCATTATTTTTACTTTAAAGGAAACATAAAAACGTAGGTATCCGGTAACGTAGGTTTTTATATCTTATTGTCTTTGTGAAAAGAGCGAATAAGGCTCGTGGTTTCGAATTCCTTGACTATACACCTGTACAGTCAACCAATTTGATTTCCGGCCTCTTCGTATCTTGTCACAGTGAAAATCAATATGAAAGCCGCTTTGAGGTCTTACATACATACCATACAACTATACTTAAAATTATTTGAACTGTCCGAGTTGTATCAAATTAAGCCGTTCAAAAAGCGACTTTACTGTCCAAGCGTGAAGATTCAACATAATTTGATGGATTTTTTTGTTTGAATTTGGAGGGATTTTGATGAACATAATTACTTCCTGTAACATCTGTATTATTTACATATAACCAACAATAAACAGTTTGAGTTTGAGTTCAAAGTCCAATTACAAGTTTTATAAAGTGTCGGACATTTTAAATAGTTTCTACTATACATTACCTGTTATTTTCGCATCACAGGGGCGTTGATGTAAGCAACAGCGACATTGAAATATAATATGATGAAAGAAAGATCGCAATCGTTTCTAATCTCAATTTTGAAAGGAACCGAAACCATTTTCAGGTATATTCACTCATTAACATTTGTAAAGCAAAGAAATGATTAACTGTTACAAGTAATTACATATATTTAATATTTAGTAATATCGATGAACGAGACAATTCTTGTATATTTATGGTATTTATTTCGGAGATCTCAGAACATGCTCAATTGATTTTGATAAATTTTCGAAGGCGATAAATCGATCCAGCTACGTCTCATTCCCGAGAGAATTCCCTGCTAGTGTATTTAGTAGAAAGACATAGATACCAATGGTAGTTCTAAATCAACAGCCGAACTTTGGCACGTACACGGACCTAGAGGCGCACGCCGAGCTGTGCTACGCGGAGGCTCTGCTGCTGCAGGCCATGATGACCATCATGGAGGGAGAGGATCTCACTGGCCTCATCAAGGGCACCATCAAAGTCAAGAACTGCTACAATAGCTATAAGTAAGAATTCTAAAGGTTGTCGCATACCTAGAGGCTCGGGACCAGACCGGCGCTGCCTCACCTCGCCAGCTCGCCGTCAACGAGGCTTCAACCCAACGCAAGCACGAAACAGCTTCGCCTCAGCAGCGCCGAGGTGACCGCGCGGCGGCGCCGCTCTTGCCGCGAGGTGTCTACTAGTAATAAAATAGATTTTTTCGTTTGAAGTAAATCCGTTGCCGAGCAGTTACGTGTGCGACAACCTGCCCTCGTTCATGGACAAGCATAGTGTTGGGAGAATATGAAATCGCTCACGTGTGCACGTAAACGGAAGCGCTAGTGTATATTGCCATATGTTAATTGTTTAAGTGCGAGGTTTGCTCTGCGCACCGCGTGTTCCACGGACGCCTAATGTTACGAGCCAGGATCGAGCCTACAACTTTTTTCCTAATGTATAATTAAATTAGTGACCGAAGAGCTGGCGACTTCCTCGCACAACGCATCAGCATTGCGATACAGCGAGGAAATGCCGCCAGCATCCTCGGTACTATGCCTCAAGGGCCTGTTTTAGATTTAAGTTAGTTATTATTTAAGTTATTGTTATATTCTTCTCTCTGTATATATTTCCTTGTAAACAGATAATTGTTACACTGATAAAAAAAATTGTAATTATGCAGAGACTGCGCAAAAATCCTCGCGCGCAAACAGTGGGAAAGCGAAACGTCGCGGCTGCACTTCCACAGCGGCGTGCGCCTCGGGACCGCCACCTTCAACGTCATGATATCTCTGCTGCCGCCCAGGATCATCAGCCTGCTGGAGTTCGTCGGCTTCTCGGGGAATAAGGTACAGTGCGTGTTATGCACAAACACAGAATATTGTAATAGTATTACATACAGAATGGCCACAAACCCCCCGCACCGAGGCCAGTTACCTCGTCCCTGAGAGACCCGCCTGTTGTCCATCGGGTGCCGTCGCGCCTCGCGATTCGTCCGCGCCACGCGCTACGCACCCGCGCAAACAATTTACGCGTGTACCGACAGCGCACGCACACATACTTACCCACAGCGCTTACGTTCCTTCGCGTGTCACAGGTGTGCCACGAAGGCGCTCTTCTCCACAGCCCAATCGGTACGATTCGCTATTAGATTTTTTTTTATTGTGCCTTTCGAACTAATTTCCATAGACGATCAAATGTCTCTATGTGACTGACTACAATTAAATCACAATAAAGGGCAAAAATTAGGGAAACGCAGCTTGACGCCAGCGGTCCTCCAAAAGGCTCCTACAAATTGGCACGGGCAAATGACGTCACACCACACGCACAGTGTCGAATAAACCATTGTATGGGAAAATAAGTATTTTGCTGTTTTGATCGTGAAATAATGCCTTTATGCGCCCCTCGCGCATCATCTAATGTAGAAGACAGTATTGAAGGCAGTCCATTCCAATCGCGGCTATATAACAATGGTGTACATATATCAGAGCTACGGTCTGAGCGAACTGGTGGCCGGCACGAGATCCGCGGGTCTGCGCGCGGTGCTCTGCGAGCTGACGCTGCTCGCGTACCATCTCGTCATCTGCCACTTCATCGGCGCGCAGGGCGACCTCGACGTCTGCCAGGAGATACTCGACAAGGAACTCAAGGTACTATACTCTACACTATACCAGTACAATAGGGTATTAAACTAAGGTAAAAATAAATAATTTTTTACTTGACTAATAAAAGATATAACGAAAATACTCGAAAAACATTCATTATTAATTTATTATAGCTAATTGAAAGATTTTATAAGCATAAAGATTTAAAAAGGACGCTGATTTGACCAAACCAATTCACACTGTCTTAGTGACGTCACTAAGACAGTATTTCCCTACAAACTTTATATTAACAAATCGTTTTTGACATTTAATAAAAAGTTGCTGATTTGACTATGAGTTTAATACCGTATTTATGTAATGTATAATAAAATAATGCTCAGAGTAGGTTGCATCACCCACTGAGTGGGTACGTTCAGGACGTCCGAGCATATTTTCGAGCTTGTGTTTTCCAACTGTATACAAAATCATGACAAAGTTGACAATTTTTTATCAAATACCTATCATGCTTGGCCAACCCTCTTGAATCATCCCCGGTGGGTAATTTTTAATAAGTCTTATCAGATTAAAAAATAGATAAATTACGATATAAAATACCTGGTTACCTGTTTTGTGTACAATAAAGTGCTTACATACATACATACATAATTTTAAAATAATGAAAATAATGGGTTATATTTTCAGAAAATAAAGTAAAAGATCTGGGTTACGCAAAATTTACAATGCTTAAGTCTTATTACGCCTGTTTTCAGGTATACCCGGACGGTGTCTGGTTCCTACTGTTCAAAGGGCGCCTCGAACTGATGCGGGGCATGTTCAACCCTTCCATAGTCACGTACAACTTGGCCATCGACAGCCAGGATATGTGGCTGCAATTCCGTCACGTCTGCTATTGGGAGATCATGTGGGTTAATGGGTGAGTATGCAGATACCATTTTTTTTTCACAGAGCACTGGAATCCAGAATTTTTCTACCCAAAGTTTTAAGTCTATATCAAGGCGACTTTTGACGATCGCTTTAGCCTAGTTGGTAGTGTAGTGACCCTACCTACGAAAAGCTGAGCTAGACTTGATACAACATATATTCTTGATCCTTTGCTGCTGACAATCAATCGCATTTTAATATATTCAGGTTGAAAATGGATTGGCGGCAAGCGGCTTTCTACGCCAACAAGTTAATGGAGGAAAGTTCGTGGTCACGCACCATCTACACTTACACCAAAGCGGCGCTGCTGCTGCAGCTGGGAGACGATCTTAAGATGGCGGAGAGACAGCAGTGCAACGATCTTATGAGGTATTATTTTTATTTATCTTATAGCAATTATTTCTAACCGTGAGATCCTTAAAAAGACAGTACGGTTGCCAGTTTTTGTTGCACTTTTAGCACCACCCAGGGGTCACGTGTACACTTCTTCTTTACCCCGTTACCCTCTGCTGGAGTGCACGGCTCGAATCAACTCTCTCCATTTGCTTCGGTCTTGGGCAATTTGGGTTACTTCTTCCCAGGTCATCCCCAGAGAGCCCAACTCCCCATTGGCGAAATGTACCTATACATACCTAAGTTATCTCTGTGGAGCAGGAACGCTTCGTACTACAAGCAGCGCATCGCGGGCAAGTCGCTCCCGATGGAGAAGTTCATGATCCGGCGTTGCGCGCGCTATGCGGCGCAGGGCGGGCGGCTGGTGCTGCCGGCGCTCGAGCTGCTGTGTCTGTGGAACATGTTCCCGGTGCTGGCGAGACACGAGCGCGCCGCGCACCACGTGCTCAAGGTAACCTACTCGTACTACTGACAACTGTACCTCTCCTCTAGTCATCATATAATATTATATTCTATGTAATACTATACTATTCCGTGCCTCTAGTTCTTGTATGAGTTTTTTCGAAACAAAACACGAACAAACTCGTTTGCATAGTCTCATTTTGTAGGGCACCGAGAGCAGCGCCTTTGGTGGTGGTGGTTTGGTGGTAACTACATATTTTCTACCATATAAATTAAGACTAAATGCAAACATGTTCGTTTGTGTTTTGTTTCGAAAACAAAACACGAAGTACAGACTTGATTAATTCGTTAGGTACACGAAGGCTCGGAGGCCAATGCTTGTTCAACATTTTCATTCTTCTATATGGGTATAATTCCTAAAAAAGGTGTGATTTTGTGATGGGTGAGTGTCCTACACTGCGTGTATAAATAGTACCTACCTAGTTTATGTAACTGTTACATAATGAAGGTTCTTAAAACACGAGTGTTGCTTAATGAAACAAGCCTAAGGCGAGTTTCATAATAGAAAAATGGCACTCGTGTTGTCCCTTGCGATTAACGACCCATTAATGACTGGCGAACTCTTTATAACATTTTTTTTGCCTCAAGCCTCCATAATAATTTTGCTCTCCTGGACTTACCTGTGGTATTGTATTTTGCAGTTGATAGAGACGACCCGCGACCAGCTAGATGCGGGCCCCAAGGAGTGGATGCGTATTTACGAGGCGGACAATCGTGCGCTGCTGTGGTACCTACACGGGTGCTGCCTCGCGACTATGGGGCTCCCGCACCTCGCCCTCGACTCGCTTGATAACGTCATGCAGTGAGTATTATAATTTTCTCAAACATGCAATGAAATATTGAGGTTATGTTCCTTATTATAGGCTGCGAAGTGTCACGTTTCGGGTGCGACTAGACGAGAGGCCTTTAAAGGAATTTCATACAAAGTTGCAGGCCTAGGCCTGCAAGATGCTCTTTTTTAATTTCCATTCCACATTCATGTGACTCAGCATCACGGCGTTCAGCCATGAAGAAAACTATAAGCAATAATTGATTTTTAGTTCGTTAAGACATTCTGCCACCTCGGTAATTAAAAAAATACAATTTCTCAAAAATAAGACGGAACAGGAATGAGACGGATAAAATAAGACGGAATTTGAATAAGATTTGATAAACATAACCTCAAAAGTATTGAAAATTTGAAACGTCAAAAAGTTCATGCTTTCCCGCCGTTAATTTTTTTAACAGAAACGCAAGTGTATTTTTCCACTGAAAAACGCAAATTATTTAAGAAACATACAAAAACGTAGCGTTTCTAACAGAAAAATACTAGTTGAATTGGCTGAATACGACCGGGCATGTACTCTGAAATTCGAAATCCGTACTTCGTTGGCATCCCTTTCACGCGAGAGTGAAAGGGACGGCATGTGCGAAGTATAGATTTCGGAGTAGACACTCTGTGCCGTGTTTTACGTATATGCCTGTTTCTACTTTTAATAAAGTTTAGAAGTCGACAAATAAATAGTAATATATGTGTCAGTTCAATTTTTATCTAGTTTACTTTCAGTTTTTGTAGAAATTAAAGTTTGATTTCTCGGAGCTTTTTTAATTTATTTCATTGCATGTTTGAGAAAAGCACTATACATACCTCGGCGTGAAAAGGGGTTGCCAACCTCGTAACTATCCGGTCTCGCTACGCTCGGCCGTCTATATGTAATCGGCCGGCAACCCCTTACTTCCCGGCCTCTGTAGTAATGTACTATTGTCGAATTCCGCGAGCCCTAAGGATCATATGCGTAAATTACACACAGCAGACTTATAGTCAGTGTCAACCAAGATAGCCAATTTACCGTAACGCATCTTTATTACTGTAGGAATAAAGGTGTGTCTGTCGCAGAGATATCTTATTATGTTTATTAAATTTTAGTTTGTCTGGAAGAAACCTATTAAGTACGTTGTCTGGAAGAGATCGCCCTTTCGCGATAAGACCGCATGTTGTTTACCTCTAGTTTTAAATCTACATACATTATTTATTGAGGTGTGCTATAATAGTAGTTTATGCAACTGGTACATAATGAGGGGCATTAAAACACGAGTGTGTCACATAATAAGGTCACACTCGTGTTTTAATGCCTAATTATGTACAGTTGCATACATTACTTTATCTACACACATACTATAACTACTCTAAGATGGGTTCAGAAACCGTAGTAAATAAATACAATAATTGTGTTAATACAACCTTTTTTGCACGGTTGCGGAAATATCGAAATCAGAATTGGCAACCGATGTTATTTTAAAAAGTAAAGAGTCCCTATTCTGATGTGATCATGTCGTTCTAGCTCAAATTTCGTGCGATATATACTAAAAAAACATCGAGCTGACATTTCGCATCGACTGAATTTGAATTTTCAGTGATCTCAGAATAGGGACATGTCAACTTTGACATTTAAATTTTAACAGTTTTGTTTGACGATTAATATTTTAACATCATATATGAGATTAAAATGAAAATTATATTACTGCTGTAGCCTTAGCCACAGATAAGAAAATTACCATAAATTCATTGAATGTTGAAATGAGATTCATTTTCTACGGTTTCCGAACGCATATTAGAGGATGTGTGTAGATAAAGAGTATTTCTTATCCCGTAATGCATTGTAAAATGTTGTATGGTATTCGTGTTGAAATGTATGCTTTTTCCCAATGAATGTCGGTGATATTAAAACACGTACGAAATGAGTGTTTTAAACTGACATGAGTTGGGAAACACGAATATCGTACTTTCCACACTTGTCATAAATAACTATATTGTATGTTATCCAGGTTGAAGGGCGACATCAAAGAGGACACATTTTTGCTGCCGTACGCGATGGCGGAGATCGCCGTGTGTTACCACTACCTGGGCGAGGACGAGCGCGCCACGCAAATACTCACTGACACCAGGTACGTTCGCTCAAGGCAAGCACGTCTTCCATCAGAACACTGATGGCAGGAGTGTGTTTAATAGCCCAGTCAAATTAGACCAATTTTCGTTCAAACCTGGACATTGATACAAAAATACTAACTGAGACCGTTTGGGATATGTTCGGACACCTTCCAGGATGATGCTCAAAAATTCCCGTTTGTTCCGGGATTTCTCGGCTATGCCACAATGGACCCCCCAGTGGAATTTTTTTGAGCGTCATCCTGGAAGATGTCCGGACATATTCCAAAAAGTCCCGCTTAGTAATTATGTCCAGATCAAAACCTAATTTTCCCGTAATTTAAAGGGAGAAAGGCGTATCATTTTCATCTCATTCCACCGCATAACTGCGTCCTGGGGGTCTATTATGATCGCATGATAAACGACAAGATAATGCATCTGTCTCTTTCTTATACAACTCGATAGAAAGTGACAGATGCTTTATCTTGTCGCTTGTCACGCTATCACAAGACCATCATAGACCCCTGCACGATGGGCCTTGATGGCCCATTGTGTGGATACATCTTTAGATGACGTAAAATACCATCGTTTTTAACTTAATGTCGTTTATTAATGTAGCGAGTAGATTTAGGTATTAAAGGAATATACCACATTTTAAGCATTCTCAGCGATAATCCGAATCAGTCCTTATTGTTTCCTAATCTCTTAAATGTGAACTTTTCCGAGTGACTTGCTCAGCATAGTGATTGAAAAAAGTTCCCAATTTCTTTCATAAAGTTGATAATGCTAAAATAAACATAGTCGTATAGAGCGAGAATGAATGGCAAATTTTATAATAATTTATTTGTGTTATTCACAGGAAAAAGTATTCCGGATATTCTCTAGAATCGAGGCTCCAATTCCGCATGCATTCCAGGATGATTATGATAAAGGAAAAAGAACAGAAAAACAAAAACGAATCCAGAAAGAAAACAATATCTTAAATCAAACAATTCTAACGTTTTATGACGGTAGTTTAATGATGTAATTAGTTTAAAACACGGGTAATCAGTGTTCCTCATTTGTAAGAAACCTAATATGTTATTCATATTAAAATATGAACATGTCTTTGGACTGCTGAGTTATTATGGCTTGATTTGCAGATTGTCGGCAGTCGCAGTCTTAATACTGAAGACTCTTAACAAACCGACGCGATACGCGTTAACCGTGTGACACGTGTGTCATTCGACGGGCTTTCCCAATCTGTTACCACCACAGGTTACCACTGATAAATAGCTGGGATTTTTCCCCATCTGTTACGCATGGTATAGCTACTAGATATATAACTAAAAAACATCCCAGCTGTTACCACTAACATGAGGTGGTAAACCTTTAGAGGGGTACAAATAAAGAAAAATCCTAACGTTGTCTATGTGTTCGTAAATGTTACAACTGCAACTATAGCCAACCAACTCTCGCGAGATAAAAGTACTATACTATTAGTAACAAATTGGGTTTGACCTATTGGGTGAGAATTTAACACGTGTACCGACAAGATCTGTTTTGGTGTAGAAACGACATTAGTTTGATGCCTATGTCGGTTCGTATTGACTTTGACACTGTAGGTGTGTCGCATTGTTGCAGTGTGATTTTTAATTTATAATTATTGTTTTTTTATTGGGTGGGTTCTTAGCTATTTCAAGAATGTTATATTAGTCAGTTTTGAAATACTATTTGTCTATTTATTAATTAAGAACTTCATTATAAAAGTAAGCCTTATTTTTTATAGATATGCTATGCTACTAGTTGAAAATTGTTTATAAATGTATTTAAGACCATAGGATCTACATCTAGACAGAAAAAAAAGTTTTTTTTTTGACATTGTGATGTAAAAGTTTACCCGGCGGGAGTTCCGGCGGCCTGTTGCTGATGTATACGAGGATAGCGGGATGATAAAGGATTAATTAATCGACAAGCGGATCAAACGGAATATGGTCCACTAAAGACATTGCGTTCCAATAAACAGCACTAAAGTTTCCTAATAACACAAATATTGTTATAGAGATTTTATAATGTTAATTCCTACACATAATATAGTTAAATGAATCAATTTATTAGTCAAATCATTAGTACAAATTCGAATCAATATCATAATACATTGTTATATCTTCAATATTTTATAGAGATGTTAAAGCGTAAGACATGATTTGATTTAAGTATAGCTTGCTTAGTAATATAATCCATTAATTGTATTATATAATAGTAGTTTATGCAACTGGTACATAATGAGGGGCATTAAAACACGAGTGTGTTTTATGAAACGAGCCGAAGGTGAGTTTCATAATAAGGTCACACGAGTGTTTTAATGCCTCATTATGTACAGTTGCATACATTACTTTATCTACACACATATTATAATTACTAAGATGGGTTCAGAAACCGTAGTAAATAAATACAATAATTGTGTTAATACAACCTTTTTTGCACGGTTGCGGAAATATCGAAATCAGAACTGGCAACAGATACCTGAATGTTATTTTAAAAAGTAAAGAGTCCTTATTCTGATGTGATCATGGCTTCTGATGTGTTCTAGCTCAAATTTCGTGCGATATATACTTAAAAAACATCGAGCTGACATTTCGCATCGACTGAATTTGAATTTTCAGTGATACTAGAATAGGGACATGTCAACTTTGACATTTAAATTTTGAAAACTGACGATTTAAAAGTGCTTGTTGGTAGGCCTATTTGAATAAAGAATATTTTGATTGATTGATTGATTGACAGTTTTGTTTGACGTAATATTTTAACATCATATATGAGATTAAAATGAAATATTTTATTACTGCTGTAGCCTTAGCCACAGATAAGAAAATTGCCATAAATTCATTGAATGTTGAAATGAGAGTCATTTTCTACGGTTTCCGAACGCATATTAGAGGATTTATGATATGTGTGTAGATAAAATATATTTATTTAGGTATCCACTTGTTATGTCAAACTTAATATGTCATAAATAGGGATGTTGATTGTTGACACCAAATAAGAAAATAAATGTATCCGTATTTTCTAGAAAAATGATCAAATTCTCAATCAAATAGCGAAAAAAGTAATTCAAAAGAATAAATAATTACATAATTATAAGTGTTCAAAGTTTTAGGAGGGGGCATTTTCTGTCCCTGTTCCGCAAAACGCACCTCTGTATTGAACGATCGTCATTTAGTATGGCGCTCGAGGTCAGTGACGTCACTGATCTGTAGCGCTTTCTCTCTCGAACTAAATACATTCTAACGGTTGTAGTTTCGTTATTTTTTGAGATATTTGAATGGGAATTTCACTATTTGGCATAGTTTTATGTATTCTTTCGTATGGAGTAATAATAATTTTTGAGTCAACATCCCTATTGGTAAATCTGCATGATCACCAAATTCTTGAACTAAAACTTATTATTTAAAGTATGCCTAAATACACGCCTCAAAGAGACGGTGTAACCGTGTAAAGAATAGAAGAATATTCTTCTACTTATCCTAATGATGAATGAGCCTAGGAAGGAGGATAAAATACTAAATTGTTTTGGTTTACTCTAGTCTAGATAGATACATGTATACATTTTTGACATATTCCGTGGGCCTCGTGTGCTAGATTTCTACAACTTACTTGATGACTAAGACAACTTAATTCTTGCTAGTTAGTTTCTGAAACTCTACGTCAACGATATACCGTGAATATTTTATTCATTGATAGTTATTACTTTACACCATTACTATATTCGACCAAATAGGAATACAGCTTATTGAAGTACAATACAATTTTGATGCCCTTTGCCTGAAAACCGGTTTAGCCCTGATTTGGAATAAGCACATAACATCAGATCGATTTCAAAACTGATGGAACTAATTTTTGTATGAACTGTTTTTGTGTCGAACTGACAGTAAGCATGATTTCTGTGAAGATATTATTTAGACAATGATAATAAGCCTTTGCGCGTAGGATATCGTGAGGAAACCTATATACTAGATACGAAATTCAAAGCAGAACTTGGTGGTATACACTGTATGAGTGAAAGGGACGGCACTATACGAAGTTCGGATTCCGAATTTCGGAGTACAGGCCTTGGAAAAAATTATAGTCGATAGGTGAAGTGAACTCATTCATTCGGCTATTCGGTTAGGTTAGGGGCCTTCGTAAGGATTATAAATTATAACTGACTCCCTCTTTCATGAGACCAGTACCTCTAGTATAAGTTTTTTCGAGAAAAAAAACAAAGGAGCGCGTTTGCGTTTAGTCTCATTCTCATTTTGTAAGGCAACGCGAGCAGCGCCTCTGGTGGGTGGCCTCACAATCCTCAGATGGTAACTATTTTTTGCCATATAAATTAAGACTAAACCCAAACGTGTTCGTTTGTGTTTTGTTTCGAAAAAGTTATACTAGAGGAACAGAACCCCTATATGGGACCGTGCACGACGACAGCGCCACGGACAGGTGGCCATTATGGACATTATGTCATAGCTGTCAAGCGAGAAGTAAGTAAATATTGTGAAAAAAATTAATGAAATCTTGTGTTATTTTACTATATTAGACAATAATGGACGATGGTAGTCAGTAACATTCATCGAAATATAATAAGTATAGAAGCATAACGCCTAACAAACTTGATGTTAAATTTTGACCTATTTACGACGTCTTTGAAAGCAAAATGTCTTATGATTCATTATCCAATCAACATTCACTTGAAGTTTGAGTAGACCTAATTTTCGCAAAGGTTTTATACCATTTTACCTAATTTCACCAATAAGAAAAGTTTTATGTATTGTGACTGGTTAAAATCTATTTGACACGAGTTTCAGATTTGTCAACGGTTTGACATATTCACTCAAGTTGAACTTGACTTGAGCACGTCCCACTTTCAACGTGGATGGTTTTATTCAAGAATAATGCAATTTCGTAACCAACAATTAATTCATGAAAATTTGATAAAATGAAAGATACGTAGAGTTATTAAATGTTTATTAAATGCGCCTTTTACAGATATATAGGTACACATTCGCTCACTTTCTCGAATATAACGAAAAATATCAAGATTTTGTAGTAGGTACTACTACTGTGTACTATGTATATACAATTGGTTTACCAGTTTACTATCTACCTCCAACTGACTTTTCTAATAATAGATACGTTGTACCTATATCTTTATTTACTCCGCTGTGGATACATTTCGCATTGTAGGTGGTGTAAGAAATCACAATAAAAATATGTACCTACATTATAGAATAATTATTTTCGTACCTAAAACGAATTCAATAAGAATTTACAAAATTAACAAATTTTAAAAAGTTTTTTCCTGTTCTGGTCGCCACATAGTCAGACTTTTTAAAATGAATGCTGCATATCCTACAATGCCTGATGGGCAGCCATGTATCATCCCGTCTTTCAAAACGAACCGCGTTTATCCACGCGACGTCTTTCTTCATTTGCAGCAAAACTTCAAAATTAGTCACTACCTAACTAACAAAAGAACTCGTAAAGGACCACCTTATGGTTCGTAAGTGGATATGCAAAATTTTAACAAAACTTATATTGCATAACATCAACCACGGCTGTAAAGTATGGGAATAAATTAATTAATTTTACTTAGTATTGAAAAGAAATGTCCTCCCTTTTTCCATCTGTGTAGCTTCTACACCAATTTACGGAGCAGGCCGGCATTATTACCGGAATATTTGTATCCACTAACCATTTAATTTGAATTATTTTCTTTTGACAGCTTATCAACCGATCGAATCAATGTCTGATAGCCGACTGAGAAGCGATCCGGCACTGAAACGTCACTAACAGTATAAGCCCCGCCTTCGGCACTAGATTTGGTGGCACCAGTTTTGAGCGACAGTTATGCTTCCATACTTATTATATTTCGATGGTAACATTATTGCCAATAACATTAAAATTGTTGTTTTCAGTTGTTGTTGTCAGGTTAGGTGACTTACTTTTTTTTCTTACGGCAATACGCTATTTGACTAAAAAATTTTTATAATGCCAATCGAACCAGTTTTTAGAGACCATCAAATGTCTATATGGGACCAACAACATTTAGAGCACAATAAAGGGCTAAAATTAGGGACAAACCTAGCTCGACGCTAGCGGGTCTCAAAAAGGCTCCTACAAATTCGCTCTGGCAAATGACGTCACTTGCTCAGCATTCGACCAGCCGTTGTATGGGAAAATTAGTATTTTGCTGTTTTAGTCGTAAAATAATGCGTTTATGTACATAGTTGCCATACAATTATTTTTTTATTTTTACATAAGCTTTCTATTGACACCTTTTATTTGAATTTTGGACGGTAAAAAAAATTACATAATTTTCTGAGTTTTTGATGATATCTTTTTATGTAATTAGTAAAATTTTATAATTTACGATTCATTGTGATATTTTGATGGCTAACTATCCAAAAAGTGACACTGTATTATAAATTTTAATATGTGTCAAATACCGTATTATCCACTTATTTCTTTGGTCTCGTTTCCACCACGGTCTTGAAAATTGGTAAAATTTACAGTCGCTATTCTGTGGTGTTTTTACAATTCACAATAACACATTTTACTAGGGCCATATTAAATTTATCTCAAAAGCGATTAGAAAATGTTTATTGCAATATGGATTTGACAGCTCAAGTCACCGACAAAATGTAAATTTTAGCCGTAGCGAGCGCTGTGATCGTTTAGGCTACCCCCTCAACCCGCTTTGCACCCTGCCATTTTTCGAAACAAAACACAAACGAACGGGCTTGCTTTTAGTCTCATTTTGTAGGGCAACGCGAGCAGCGCCTCTGGTGGCCTTAGGTGGTAACAATTTTTTACCATACGAATTAAGGCAAACGCATTCGTTTGTGTTTAGTTTCGAAAAAAACTTATACTAGAGTTTATACAGGCAATAGATATAGATAGAGGCGTGATGCGTTAGTATTTTGCAATTCAAAAACGCCTCTTTTACTTTCTTGTACTCTCTATATTTACAGTTGCGTCCATTGTTATATTATTACTGTCTAGTTATTGCTTGCTTATGTGATATAGGTATAAGAAATAATGAAATATACTTTCAAGCACTACCTTTACTTTAGCATTGTAAGAGTCAAATTGTACCATTCTTTTATATTTTTTATTAACGAAAAGTGTATTTATGTAATAACTATTTGTTCGTAATTGTTATTGACTCGGGTATTCGGTTTGTATTTTTAACGGATTGCAATACTATTACTTATTTACAGTTACATAGTAGCTACGTGTTTTAAATGGTTTTTATTATTTTAAAGATTGATTATTCTTTTAGTTGAGCATCAGAAACACCTCTGAGTTACCACTTCAAATAAAGCTATATCATACATTTTGAATGTAATCAGTAATCACTTACAGAGGCTGTTGTTAGTGCAGTTACACCAAGATGACGAAGGGCGTCAATTTAACAAATGATAATACCTACTGAAATGCTATTACTGAATAGGTCGTTGGCGTTGCTAGACTAAATTAACGGTTGGGTTGATAAAATTTATTACGACTTTTATGCAACGTATAAATATTTTTGTAATGTTAATATTTTGTGAAAAAAATGTATTGATATATTAATTTAATAGCAATATTTGTTTTATTTGTCTAGGAATATACTTATGGTAGTTACCCACCTTGCCTGCTTCCTCGGCATTCTGGTTTAGGCTGATTTAAAGGGACAACTTTCAAAACTAAGTAGTCATTACTATTAGTTAACGAGTAACAGCCGATCTTAAGAAATATACTTTGAAACGCGAACTGTCGGACGAGATATTTAACCCTTTAATTCGAAACGTTGAGTATAGTCAACAATAAAAACAAAAAAATGTTGTAACGATATTGTATTTAACATTAAGGCTGGGTATTACCACTTTCGAGTTTTTTAAAACCATCTGAGACATCCAGTAGTCCAGACAGTCCAGTAGATATGTCCTAACAAGAGGGGGGTACCTGGAAAGTGCTTGGAACTTGACGGAATTTTATGGAGTTACTTGTGGGTACTGTGGGAAGACTACCCTAAGTTTTCCACCTTTTCCAACTTGTGCTAAGGGGGGGAGGGAGTGAAATGTGTGACTTATTCAGATATTCGATTAGATATAGATATATGTCTGAAACTATGCGCTTTTTGTATACCATATTATATGACAAAGTTAAAGAGCATTAAATTACCTATAAAATTGAAGTGGTCGACCAGATTTCTAGACTTAATATTAACGGCAATACAGCCGATCAAAGTAAGAATATAAAAATGGTGGAATTAGATACAGTTAGTTACCATTATTTCTAGTTAACTATGTCGGATTGGTTTTTTTTTCTCAAATGGATCATCATGACAGAGATTGTGAATGACTGAGAATTACAATAAAAATATATGAATAGGTGGGCATTTTCACTTTAAAGTGCACCCCCTACTTTTTTTTCGGATCTCGGTGATTTTGGGTATTCTGACTCAGAATCACGAGTACTATCCATTTCTGCGAAGAAAAAAAATGTCCCGCCAAAAAAAGTCAGTTTTGTGACGCTTTTTTCATACAGTTTATATGGCTCGTCACAAAACTGACACAGAAAATTTGTATGGAAAATCAAGGACATTTTTTTTCTTCGTCTGAATCAATAGTACTCGTGATTATGAGTCAGAATACCCAAAATCACCGAGATCCGAAAAAAAAAGTAGGGGGCTTTAAAGTGAAAATGCCCAGCTAGCTAACTTTTTGGCGCGATTTCGCCCGCGTCTTCTACAATATTGCCGAACCATGTTTAGCACTAAAATGAACTTTAGCGGCAGTACAAGGAAGAAAGAGACAGATTTTCCAACATGGCGGAGAAAGATATGGAGCTGGAGGGTCGAAAATTTCGGGATACGATGACAAATATTATCCTTTACGGCATAGCAAAAACCCATAACAATCGGACCATAGTTAGGGTACCGGAACAACGATTTACCAAATGTACCTACAACGAAAAATTTTGTATGGGATGCACTTTTTCCGGCTCAAATATGGGGATGGAGACAGGCAGATCCGCATTCTGCAGGATCTAAACCCTCTGATAACGTTGTCACCCCAACTGTTTCATGATTTGCCACTTGCACAGTTTAGAGACGCGTTTTCTAGTTCTAATGGGAGATGTACTGCATCGCTCCCATATAGAACCTTTAAATATGGTATCAAGCTATGAGCCATGACACCGATTCTCCAAGTAATTCTAAGAATTTCTAGTCCGAAGCACACAAAAAATTATGCCGCTGCGCGGGGTGAGGGTGAGGGGGGTGCAAAGGTACCGGCCGACCACCTACTTTTAAAAAAATCTACACAGTGCCAGCTGGCTACTGTAGCAAGTTTGGTATCATTTTCGTATAATTTGAACATGTAGAATTAATTTCCGGTATTTATTTTAATCATTTTAATAGTAAATTTTATAATAACTCGTGAAAAAGTGAAAGACATGAACCTGGTTTTTTGCTTTGGGAGCCAATTACTTTTGTATAAAGCAAAACTTCAAGCAACAAAACATACTCAGTTATAGCGCATTTTATGCAGATTCTAACCCCGTAAATAACAAGAACCTGCTTTTGCAAGAACATGTTAAAAAAAAAATTTAACTCTCAGTGGTGGCGACTTACGGACGTTGCGGTGAGAGGCAATCTCCTGTATTACAAAATGGTCCGCATTACTCGCGTCCACGAATATTATTTTTCACACCACCTGCTCGCCAATGCCTAATTATATATCATGCAAACCTTACCGAAAGCAAATCATTATAACCCTTGGCTTAAGCCGGGTTGTAATATTGTACTGAATCTCATTATAACCCGCCGGGTAATAATGAGATTTCACTTTTCGTAATTCTTATTGTTATGTCCTTAAAGTCTAATTTCGTTAAGTCCGCACGGCGGAGGCGAGGCGGCACAGCGGCGTTCCAAACAAAACACTGCGCGGGCCCGAGGACGGGGATGCCGCTCCGAACAAATTTGAAAATCGAACGTATTCGTCGTACTGGCCACCACAAGCTGAATGGAACACATTATGAAAATAAGTTACTTAATTCGATTCTGTAATTTGGTTTCAAGCTGATGGCCCTGGTTGCCAAAGCTTAAATAAATTAAAAAAAAAATGAAAATAAACACAAAACCCGCGAATCTAACAAGACGCTGCGTAAGGAAGTATAGGTACAGAGTAAAATTTCAGATTCTATAAAAATCCATTGGTACTAATATTATAAGATTTATTAGTGCGAAAGTGTGTCTGTCTCTGTGTCTGTTATCTTTTCACGCTAAACTCGCTGCATCGATTCAGATGAAATGTAGTAGGGAAGTAGTTTGAGTACCGGGGAAGGGCAGAATACTTTTTATCCCGGAAATCATCCCTTGAGTAGGTAGAAGTTTGTATGGAAGAGCGATTACTAGGTAATCAAAAAAGCAAGCAAAGCAAAATTCGACTTTGTGAGCGGCTTTGGGGAGCGACTGGCGAGACATCCCTCTGGGAGTCGTGCTTTCTGGTCGCTTGCCAAAGCTGCTGAGGGAAACTTTTGTCGGTCTACGCTTCCGCCACTGCTGAAACCAGATGGTAGCCTGGCCCACAGTGCAAAAGAGAAAGCCGATCTCCTGGGCTCTCTTTTCGCCTCGAACTCGACTCTGGACGACGGAGGCGCCGCACCGCCGGTCAGCCTGTGGTGTGGTAACTCCATGCCGGAAATCCGCATCACGCAGCGGGAGGTCCGGCGGGAGTTACTATCTCTTGACGTCCATAAGTCGAGTGGGCCTGATGGTATACCTGCAATGGTTCTTAAGCGATGTGGTCCTGAGCTGTGTCCCATAATAACGCGCCTTTTCGTGCTCTCTTACCAAAAAGGTTACGTGCCGACTTCGTGGAAGACTGCCAATGTGCACCCAGTCCCCAAAAAGGGCGACAGGTCTGATCCGGCGAACTACAGACCAATCGCTATAACCTCCCTTCTCTCTAAGGTTATGGAGCGCGTGATCAACGCTCAGCTCCTTGGGTACCTAGAGGATCACGATCTAATTAGTGACCGCCAGTACGGCTTTCGTCACGGTCGCTCGACCGGTGATCTTCTAGTGTACCTAACACACCGATGGGTGCAAGCCCTTGAGAGTCAAGGTGAGGCATTGGCTTTAGGCCTTGATATGGCGAAGGCTTTCGACCGGGTCTGGCACCGCAGTCTTCTTTCGAAGCTTCCATCATACGGTCTACCCGAGGGTTTATGCAACTGGATTGCCAGCTTTTTGTCCGGCAGACGCATCAGAGCCGTCGTTGACGGTAGTTGCTCCGATAGCATGGACATTAACGCTGGCGTCCCACATGGTTCTGTGCTGTCGCCGACGCTGTTCCTACTGCATATCAATGATATGCTGTCAATTGACTGTTTACATTGCTATGCAGATGACAGTACCGGCGACACTTTTTACACAGGCCGAGGTAATAACCCTCGTTCCAATGTGGAGCAGAGCCGAAAAGTACTTGCATCTGAAATCGAGAATACTCTAACCAGAGTTTCCGATTGGGGGCGACGAAACTTAGTCCAATTCAACCCCACCAAGACGCAAGTCTGCGCGTTCACCGCTAAGAAAGCTCCATTTACTGTGGCCCCTCAGTTTCAGGGCACACCTCTTACCATGTCTCAGAGCATTGGGATCCTTGGCGTCGACATCTCCAGCGAAGTGCAATTCCGTAGTCACTTAGAAAGTAAGGTTAAGTTGGCATCTAAGAAACTTGGAGTGCTCAACAGGTCAAAGCAGTACTTCACATCTCGACAACGGCTGCAACTTTATAAGTCGCAAGTTAGGCCTCATATGGAGTACTGCTCTCACCTATGGGCGGGAGCTCCAAAATACCAACTTAGCCCTTGTGACTCGCTTCAAAGACGGGCAGTGAGAATCGTCGACGATCCCAGTGTGACAGGCGACCTTGAACCGCTTGATCTCAGGAGGGACTTTGCCTCCTTGTGCGTGTTCTACCGCCTGTATAACGGGGTGTGCTCAGAGGAACTGTTTGACATGATGCCCACGGCCACCTTTCATCACCGCACCGCTCGCCATCGGCAGCGAGCTCATCCCCACACCTTAGAGCCACTGCGTTCTCGTACAGTGCGATTCAACAGGTGCTTTATACCGAGAACACTCAGGTTGTGGAATGAGCTTCCTGCTGAGGTATTCCCAATGGGCTACAGCATGGGGCTCTTCAAAAAAGGCGTGAAAAGGGTTCTTATGGGTCGGCAACGCGTGAGTGACGCCTCTGGTGTTGCAAGCGTCTATAGGCGACAGTAACCACTTACCATCAGGTGGGCTGTCAGCTTGTTTGCCTCCGACGTAGTATAAAAAAAATAAAAATCGTCTGAAATTAAATTCTAGCAATTAAAATTAAGCAATTAAATTCAAACGCGATGAACGAGTTCTACGCGGACAAAGTCGCGGACAAAACCTAGAAGATAAAAAAAATCTACTAAAATGAGTGACGAACGTGATTTGGCTTTGAATTAGGTACTAATTTGATTCTGTCTCTATTAGCCTTGGTTTTTTTATTGTCTCGCTAGAGGTGTGAAAAGTAGAGTATACTCCTCGTGGATAAAACTGTTTTTGTCTTGGACGCTTAAATCCCTCACTACACTCAGGACAGTCTTAATTCCCTCGCTTCGCTCGGGAATTAACTCATTACTCCTAGTAAAATCCGGAGTCCTTCGTTACGTTCAGGATTCAATATCGCGCCCGTGACATAAAACAGTGCTTTATCCCCTTGGTAATTACTTGGTAATTACCTACTATTTAATTCCTATGTAGAAACAAATCGGCCAAGTGCAATTCGGACTCGCGCACGAAGGGTTCCATACCATTAGCTGTAAAAATGGCAAAAAAATCATGTACGTTGTATGGGAGCCCCCTTAAAAAATATTTTTTTCTGTTGTTTAGTATTTTTTGTTATAGCAGCTACAGAAATACATCGTCTGTCAAAATTTCAACTGTCTAACTATCACGGCTAGGGAATTTTAGAATAAATTATAAAAAAGTGAAAAACTGGCAATTGTATTTTTTGCTTCGGGAGCCAATCACTTTTGTAAAAAGGAAAACTCCATGGAACAAAAAATACACAGTTATAGCGCATTTAATGCAGATTCAAACAGCATAAATAATAAGAACCTGCTTTTGCAAAAACATTTTGAAATTCCTATATAGAAACAAATCAGCCAAGTGCAATTCGGACTCGCGCACGAAGGGTTCCGTACCTTTAGAAGTAAAAATGACAAAAAAATCATGTATGTTGTATGGGAGCCCCCTTTAAAAAATATTTTATGTCACACCTGGCCATAAAGTAGCCATTATCGCACGCTCCGCGCGCGAAAAAACCCACTTCCTGGCCAGGGGGTGACATAAAATTTTGTACTTACCACGGGCGATAATAAAGAAAGCCTCAGATCGCATATTTATCGCCCTTGCCTTCGGCTCGGGCGTAAAATACCTGCGATCTGAGACATTCTTTGTTTTATCGCCCTTGGTAAGTAATGTACTATTATTCTGTTGTTTAGTAAACAACAGAATATTCTGTTATAAACAAGAAACTGAGTATTTTACTACCACAAATTCCAAATTCAAGACGTTTTCAGATACAACTTATACTTGAGTTTTGGTTACAGATCAGAACTTGACGATTTTTGTTACACTTCTCTTATGCACCAAGAAACCTTTAAATATTCAAAATCCATATTGTCATAAGTTGGCATAAACATGGGTCAATGACCCGACCCAGCAAAATGAGGTAGAGTGCGTGAATAATGCATGTGTCAGTTAATGGGGTAAATTATTAAAAAAATCGAAATTTGACAGGCGCTGAGAATTTACCCCGCACGATAGGCCCTTAACCTTAGTGTCTGTAGTGCGAACCACGAATACTTTCACAGTTGGCCAGGACGAGATATGTGGTTGAAAGTATATTTTACAGTTAAATCTATCTAATTTTTTTCAAAAATTTCTCGCGCGTCGTGCAGACAGTATGAAGTATTTTCCACTCCTGCATCTCAATGTTCAAAAAATTTCGCGCTTGCTACGCTCGCGTTTGCATCTATATGTCTTGATGCGTATAAAGTACTTTTCTCAAAAATAGTATGTAATGTTGTCATAACATCTGTGAAGATAGTATCCGAAAGTGGGTCATCCTGGACAGTTACCAGAAGTGTCCAGGAAGTAACACCTACTGTCCAGGAAGTAAGTATGTAAATCCTATTACATATCATAAGTTTAGCTGCTGCTGCGGGCGCCGGCGCCTCCCTGCCAGCGCGCGCAGCAGCAGCAGCGGGGTGTGCGGCGGGCGGGGGGCGCCCGCGCCCGCACAAACAAACGCTAGCCGACCACACGGTTTTAGAACAAACGAGGTGGAATTGGCGAAAAATATGATTTTTACCGCTATTTATACAATTTGTTTTATTTTTGAGAAAAGCACTATACAAGCTTCGACCGTAAGTGCCATCCTGGCCTCGTATTATAGCCGGACCTCGCCTTCGGCTCGGCCGGCTAACTCATACTCGTCCAAGATGGCTTACTTACTGGTCTCTGCAGTAATGTACTATTTCATTCCTCATACTCTGAAAGTGGGTCATATTTGACCTAAGGAGCGGGTTGAAAGTGGGCCATTGCGCCCCACGGGCTAACATGTATACATATTTTTGATTCCAAAACATTTAAAATTAACCAATCCAAATGCTTCACCACATTGAATCCACCAATCACAAAACACGTCGACAGCCAAATCAGCCAATGCCAACCAGGATTTCCAATTTTAAATTTTGAGTAAAAAAAAAGAAAAAAGAAAAAAAAAATTTGGCTAAAAACCATCATTATACTCGATTTCGACTAATTCGGGGATGAGGATTTCAAATTTTATGTTAATTTTGAATTTTAAATTTAAAAAAAATGTTTGCTAAAAATCGTCATTATACTCGATTTCGACTAATTCAGGGGTAAGGATTTCAAATTTTATGTTTATTTTGAATTTTAAGTAAAAAAAGATTTTTTCGTGAAAAATCGTCATTATACTCGATTTCAACTAATTCAGGGGTAAGGATTTCAAATTTGATGTTTATTTTGAATTTTAAGTAAAAAAAGTTTTTTCACTTCTCATGCTCGAAAAGTGTGTCATATTAGACTTGTGAAGCGGGGCTAAAGTAGTACATTTAAGCCCTAGGGAAAATATGTATACATGTTTATGATTCACTAAACATTTTAATTTGACCAATCAAAATACTTCGCCTATTAAATCCACCAATCACAGAACAGTAATTTGACAGATTAAAAAATATTTGGTAAAAATATCAACCAACCAGAATACAGCTGTACTAAAATCGACCAATCAGGAAAGACTTTTTCAGTTCTCTAAAGATTAAGCGGTGTCTATGGTCAAAGGACTTGCGTCTCTTAAAAGAAAAAAAAAGCGCGTGTTGCATCTCCTTCTTTAATATAGCAAAAGAAAGGGAGGCGAATACGTAAAAGCCTTATCACACTACCCTACCGATAGGGTAGTGTGATAAGGCTTTTAAGCGAACACGCCAAGCGAGGCATGGTACTGGCCTAAGAAAAAAAAACATGCTGTCAAATTAGACATACGCCCGCCAAGAGTTAAATTATTAATTGAAGGTGGATAATTTGTGTTTTATGTGTTTTCTCGCAATCGAAGTGAAAAGTAGAGTGTATAACTCGGGTCTAAAAGCCATATTACCACTCGAACAATTTTCCCTCACTACGTTCGGGAAAATAACCATCTCGTGGTAATATGGCTTACTTTAGCCCCTTGTCAAACAATCTACTATTGTTTGTGAAAAATCGTCATTATACTCGATTTCGACTAATTCAGGGATAACGATTTCAAATTTGACATTTATTTTGAATTTTAGGGCAAAAAAAATTTTTTTTGTGAAAAATCGTCATTATACTCGATTTCGACTAATTCAGGGGTAAGGATTTCAAATTTTATGTTTATTTTGAATTTAAAGGGAAAAAAAGATTTTTTTGTGAAAAATCATCATTATACTCGATTTCGACTAATTCAGGGGTAAAGATTTCAAATTTGATGTTTATTTTGAATTTTACGTAAAAAAAAGATTTTTTTGTGAAAAATCGTCATTATACTCGATTTCGACTAATTCAGGGAGAAAGATTTCAAATTTGACATTTATTTTGAATTTTATGGCAAAAAAAATTTTTTTGTAAAAAATCCTCATTATACTCGATTTCGACTAATTCAGGGATAAGGAATTCAAATTTTATATTAATTTTTAATTAAAGTTTAAAAAAAAAATTTTTTTTCGAAAAATCGTCATTATACTCGATTTCGACTAATTCTATAAGGATTTCAAATTTTACATTAATTTTGAATTTTAAGTAAATTTTTTTTTTTTGTGAAAAATCATATTGATTTCGACTAATTAGGGATAAGGATTTCAAATTTTATATTAATTTTGAATTTTAAGTAAAAAAATTTTTTTTAGTTTCCTCGTATTCGGAATGAAAAGCAGAGTGTTTAACTCGGGTGAAACCACCCATTTCAGCCTCGAACTATTGGCGCTCTCACTACGTTCGAGCGCCAAAATATCTCGTCTGAAATGGGTCGCTTTCAACCCTTGGTTAACAATCTACTATTGCAGATCTGCATCATAATGTTCGGAAAATTTCGCGCTCGCTACGCTCGCGTTTTCAACGTGATGTGTTATGACTTGATGCGTATGAAGTACTAGCGACCCGCCCCGGCTTCGCACGGGTGCAAATTAATTACTCTTTAATCACTCTATCTATTACAAAAAACCGCATCAAAATCCGTTGCTTAGTTTTAAAGATCTAAGCATACAACGGGACAGACAGCAGGAAGCGACTTTGTTTTATACTATGTAGTGATTTTTCTTGATAGATCTACATACTATAAAAGAAACCTGTTGTTCTAATTTCCAGTTTCTAGCTACATTTTATCCTTAAAAATCACACATTTCCCAAGTGAACTTTCAACCCTCGCTTAAAAAAAATGCCATAATCAATGTTTTTCACTATACATTAGGAGCTTGTGACCGAAGTTTTAAACTTCTTACTTCAAAAACTACATTTTTCTCATACAAAATTTCATCCCTTTTTTGAACCCCTTAGGGGATGAATTTTTATATAAACCCAATATCATTTATCTTGTTTTTTAATAAGAAACCTTTGTACAAAGTTTCAAGTCCATAACTTTCCAAATGAACGATTTCCATACAACGGTTCAACTCCTGTTTCACCCCCTTAGGGGTTGAATTTCGAAAATTCCTTTCTTAGTACACGTCTACGTACTCTAAAGAATATATGTTCCAAATTTCATGGTTATATCTTCAGAGGTTTAGGCTGTGCGCTGTCTGTCAATAGTTGTCTAAGTAACGCAAGAATTTTATAATATGTATAGATATTCTGCACCTGCATCATAAATGTTCGAAAAATTTCGCGCTCGCTACGCTTTCATTTTCATCTAGATGTATTATTACTTGATGCGTATAAAGTACCTATTCGCTGCATTTGCATCACTGTTCGAAAATTTCTTCTCTTCTCTTCTCGCTGCGCTCGCGTTTTAATTTAGGGGTGTTATGTTGTGACTTTATGACCCGTCCCCCCTTAAAGTTTCTTTATCTGCATGCTTGCATTGATCAAATGAATCGCGAAATTAGGATGCAGCAGGAATGCGAATTATCTGGTTTTGATAAGGAAACTATCTGGTTTGTCTGTGAAAAGTCGATTTTTTTCGTCTTTCTCGTTTTTAAAGTAAAAAGGGTGCGAATTTTTACTACGTTACTGTCGGCGTACCAATTTGTTTCGAGTTGATATCAACAGACAGTGATCTTTATTATCATCTGCGGCCCGCGAAGATTTTTTTAGCTACTATGTGGCCCGTGGGTGCTAAAAGGTTGCCGACCCCTGTTCTAGAAGATCTCTCAGTTCGAAATAATTGCCATACGACAAATAAATAACAACTCTTTGGTAACCATACTTATATTTTAATTTAGAACTAAAAACAAGTTTCATGTTCGATAAAGTTGTACTTACTTACAAAGAGAATATAACCACTATCTTCGACTACGCTTACTTAGATCTACGTGGATCCGCTCTCTGACATCTGGTTTAAAATTGGTTTTCAGATTTATTTAACAGCCTTATGAAGTTGCTATGAAAGTGCTAAATTTAACCTCCTTGATTGTGAAAATCGGGTCAACATGGCCACCTAGATAGACTTCAATCAAATCGAAGTTCGAAATTTGGACATCTGACAAGTACAATCGGACAGAGAGACAAAAGAAATTCAACAGGCCTGCTGGATTCGTCAAACGCTCTGACGGAAATTACTGCTTCATATCCAAAGCTTCAAAAATAACTATCCTAATGAGTGATCAGCTAAAGAACGTTTCGGCGATGAACAAACTGTACATAGGTAATTTGCCTGTCGAGGCAGACGATGCCGCTGTCAGGCAGCTCTTCGCCGAACACAACCTGACCGTCGCCGAAATATCCGTCAAGAGAGGTGGCTATGCATTCGTTGATTTCCCTGATCAGTCTGCTGCAGACCGCGCTATCGATAAACTTCATGGTAAGTGAAATATTTGGATATCCTTTATATCTGGAAATCTTTTAAAACACGAGAATACATTAGAGCTATTAATAGTAGACGGTAAAGTAAGTTGGCTAAGTATGTTTATATAGCTGAAACGAATTATTCGCCTATTGCAGTTAAGAAATTATTTATTATTTTATCATCTTATGACAAAATAATGCACTAAATGGCATGAAGAAGAATTAAATGTTCTGGATGTTCAGTCGCCTAAACACCAACAATAATTGTTTTTGGGTTAAATTTGGCCTATTTTCCTACACCCACACCTCACCTCTTTATATATAGTAACTACACGAAAATTACGAAAGAAACTAACAACCTACAGTTCCGCATCGCATCGCGATGCCAATTACTTATTCCGTTGCGATGCGTACGATGCGTGCGATGTGGAACTGTGAACGCCCAGCTTTACCCTAGGCCACCTAGGCTAGGCGCGCATAGCCTTAGATTATTCGAGTTGTCAAAGTGACTTAAATTCGCAAACATAGCAAAATATCAGCAGCCCTTAGGTTTATTC
Organism: Cenopis cana; assembly: GCA_951800055.1. NCBI lineage: Eukaryota > Metazoa > Arthropoda > Insecta > Lepidoptera > Tortricidae > Cenopis > Cenopis cana. The sequence continues at coordinate 33,788,630 of OX637471.1, read as the reverse complement.
TACGCACTTGGTGTTAAATTGGTAGGGACCAATTAAGGTACAATAATTTAAAATGTACCATTTTTTTCTAGATCGTAACCTGGTATATCTAATTAAGTAATTAGTAAAATATTTTTCTGTAAAGTATTGATAGTGGCTTACCTAGGTAGGTACCTGTTTAGGTACCTACCTACGTAAGCCACTAGCCGCTAGTGGCAGCTTTGCCACTATGTTTTTTGGAGCGAATATATAGGTACTAATGATTTGTTCCTGATGCTATACTTAGGTAGGTTTAGATTGAATAATATTCTTAATTAATTCATTATATTTCAGGTTATTCATACTGCGGTCTTCCATTGATCGTTGAGCCCTCAGTTGCTAATAAAAAAAGGTGAGTTGAGCATCAACAGTTATTTTAGTTTATTATAAATAGGTAATGCAAAGTCGAGAAAAGTCGATAGTGCGACTTCCACTGTTGTGAATCAATTTACCGAGAAGCCGGCCGCTTGTGTTTACCTGATAATAACGTTTTAACAAGCCATTGTGAATTCAGAAACAATGGATTCGTAGTCGAGAAGCTTCTAGACTTTTCCAAACTTGGCTTAGAATGTTATGGCCACGTTTTGACCATTAACAATTTGCGCTTTTATACCTACTTACTCCATAAGGTATGTGATATAATGTTCCTGGTGAAACATAAGTACCTACCTAGTTCAGAAAATGCACTGAACGCGTATAGGTATTGAGAGTGAGAGACCCGTATCTCTACAGCTGTCAACTCTACAAATCCTCAAATCAAAGGGTCAGCAATGCTCTTGTGACTCCCAAGCCGCAGGAGTCACAAACGTCCAAAGGTCCCGGTATCTGCTTACCGTCAGGCAGGCCGCATGCTTTTTTGCCATCGTCGAGTTATTCATTGTTCTTTGTTATGAAACGTTTTTAAAGATATTAAGTTACCGAATGTCAGTTTTAACTACCTAGCTACTGTGTAAGTTTTACAGCATGTACAATTAATTGTACATACTTTTAGCTTAATATATGTATGTATACTAAAAGATTCAGAGGTAAAAAAGTAAGTAGCGGACATCAGAAGCAAGCAAATGGACGACACGCTACACAGACATTATGCATTAAGCTTATTACTCGATCTATAAAAGCTTTATCCCACGTACGGTACGGTACGCTACGTAGTTCAGTTGGTTGTGCATGGAAGACAGTTACTTTTGTTGCAATTTATTGTAGTAATCTAGATTTTATTCGTATAACGTTTTGGATTTGGTGGAGCTAAGGAGAAGCGAGGCGTAGGAGTCATGTAAAAAGTCCGTTTATTAGTTACGCTTTGATCAATATTGAATAAGATATTAAAGGATGAAAGTTAATTATAAGTAGCTTTCTAATTCCTTTGTTCTTTTATTTCCATATTTATTAAAAACAAAAAAAAAATTAATTGTTCAAAGGTAGGCCAAATATTTATTTCGCTGCTTGCTTAGTTAAAAAAGGACCCACCTTAAAAACGTTTAAAAATATTCTTAACAATTTGTATAGCTTCGGGTATTGTTATAATTATAAAATTAAAAACGGCTGTACTAAAAAAATAAATACAAGTTTCAAAATAAAGAACTTAGTAACTAAATCTATAGTCTAGGCCCCGAACTAGAAAACGCGTCTCTAAACAGTGCAAGCGGCAAATCATGTACCAGTTAGGGTGACAATGTTATAAGAGGGTTTAGACCCTGCAGAATACGGATCTGCCTGTCTCCATCCCCAAATTTGAGCCGGAAGTATGTTATACGGGAAAAGGTGCAGCCTTACTTCTTCAAAAACGGTCCCTTGACTTCTAACATTATTGAAAATTCTAAATTTTAAATGAAACGGATTTATTATTTTTGTTGTTACTTAACCATTTGCACGCTATTCTTCACGTAGGTACGACAGTGTTTCTATAAGAGATTAAATTTGAAATCACGAAGAAATAGAAATAGAAAGGTGACTGAAGTACAGTCAGCGTCATATAGTATGTAGCAGCCAAAGTGGCCAAATAGTTCGGTACACCATATATTTTGTATGGTGTGCTATTTGGACACTTTGGCTGCTACGTACTATATGACGCTGACTGTACCTACGCCATAAGTAGGTACATAACACAACACTGTTGCCGTTACTAGACTCCAGAAGCATCACAAGCGTGTTGCCGACCCTTTATTGCTCTGACGATTTGTTGTGTTGACAACATATCAAGCAGACTATCAAGATAAAGGCTCAGCCTAGTTTGGTGTCTGATGGACATCGAACATTTTTGTTAAAACTCTTTTGGTAAATGAATCAGTATAGATTCTCCAGATACCATTTTTTTGTGCCCTAGTTCTTTAAAATTAATAATTTTCAGCGACTTGCCTATTAGTTTGAAATAGGAGCAATTAGAGATTATTCCCGTAAAAAATGGAATTATTTTGGTTGTTTTAGCGTAAACGTCCTGAACCTGCAGAGCTCAAGTGCGACTCAATTGAAAGATACCATTAGCGACTGTCAACCCGGCGGCTGGAGGTAAGTCATTATCATATTATTTTTCCTTATACACGAAGCATGCACCAGCGATATTACATTCTAAAGGCGAGTGAACTAGTTTTGGCGGATCTACAGGCAACCAGTATTTAAAACAAGTTTTTTGTCCAAACACGGTTCTCTATTTCATTAAAAAGTAAAAAAAACCAAGTTAATTTTTGCTGAATTACATTACATACTTCATAATTTTCCGGAAAAAATGCAATAATAAAATGGTGAAAGTGGAAAAATAGGGTGACTCGGTTACTATTTTTACGTTTTTATCTTATTTTATATTTTGAGGAAAACCACATTTCCTTGTCTTTGTCTTTTTACGTTTTCTTGTTTTAAAATTGTAATAGTTTATGCATAAAATGATTACCTATAAAAGTACCAATTTTTACTTAAACTTGCCCATTAGATTGGTTTTATAAACTAGGTATCATGTTTACTCGTATTTTGTCATGAATATTTGATAAGTACGACTTATGCGTAGTTTTCGCGTAGGTCGGTATTTATTTCTATGTGGGTTTAGTTGTATTGTAATAATCCGTTACTCCGAGCTAATGGGGGTCGGTGCGTTTTGCAACAACCCTCGTGCTACGCATCCGCACTACGGGTCTCGTTGATAGGGCTCAGGCCTCATTGGTAGACGTCGCACCGGCGCCGGCGCGCTTTGAACTGCGAGGCGACGGCGCACGGCGCAGGGGTTGCTGCGAATTCATGCCCTTATCTCGCCAGTGATCGCCAATCTCCATAAAACATCGGCTTTTAAGATCCACTGTTTGGCTTTTGAGTCATTGTTAGCCAAGCATATGCTTCCAATTTTGAGTAGGCGTTTCAATTCCGAAAAGATTTGTAGTTAATAGGTACAGTCGAGGGCATAAATATGTATACATTTTTGGACCTTATTTCAATGGAATAACGTGAAAAAGTGTATACCTCTACATATTGGTGCCCTTGACTGTACCTACTATGTCCGTAGTATATCGATACAAAGCGTGGGTGTTTGTATTGATTTGATCTTATCAATTCATTTCGGATGGATAGGACTTGTTTATAATCACCTCTGCGCAAAATAAGCAATTCGTAGTAGTATCTGTATATATGTATATAAGAGCAGGAACAGAATTGGAAAAGGCGTCTCTAAACAATGCAAGCGGCAAATCATGTAACAGGGGTGACAACGTTATCAGAGGGTTTAGACCCTGCAGAATGCGGATCTGCCTGTCGCCATCTCGAAATTTGAGCCGGAAGTACGGTATACCGGATAACCGGAAAAGGTGCAGCCCATACAAAAATTTTCGCAGTACATTTAGTAAATCGTAGCTCTGGTACTCTAAAAGAGGTTCGATTGATATGGTTTTTTGGTATGTTGTAAAGGACAATATTAGCCATGGTAACCTAAAATTTCGGCCCTCCAGCTCCACAACTTTGGCCGCCATCTTGGAAATAGTGTCACTTTTTTCAGTTTTTTGCTTATACTGTCGTCAAAGTTCATTCGAGTGCTAAACATAGTTCTGCAATATTGTAGAATATAAAATTTGCTAAAAATTTTGGGTACAAAGATTTTTCCATGACCCCTAGGGACGAAGATATGACAGGAGATATCATTAAAAATAACCACTTTTTTTTAGTTTTCCTCATGTTTACATTTTAAGTACATTTTAGCGCTAACTATAGTTCAGCAATATTGTAGATCACAAAATTTGCTACAACTTTTGTAATGATTTTTTTTTCACGACCATTAGGAATAAAGAAATGAAGTCATCTATGGAGTACCACCGTCGAAATTTGCTACTTTTCCAGTTTTCTTCCCATATTTAGGTTTGAGTGCAATTAATCGCAATCTGTAGGGGATCTATGATGGTCTAGTGATAGCGTGGTAGACGAAAAGATAAAGCATCTGTCACTTTCCTATCTATACCACTTCAATCCCTTAGAAGACAAAATCGAAGTACCCACGAAGTAAGATCGTAGGTACTTTGAATTTGCATATAATTTTGTCTTCTGTAATATTGCTGACCGACAAATTGAGCTAAAATGCACTAAAACGCAAATATGTAAAGAAAACTGGAAAAAGTAGTAAATATCGATGGTAGATAAAACATCGTATCTTAAATTCTTTCCTGATTATCGTGGAAAAATATTTTAATACAAAAGTTGCAGAAAAATTTGTGATCTACAATATTGCCGAACTATAGTTAGCGCTAAAATGCACTTTAAACGTAAACATGAGAGGAAAACTAGAAAAAAGTGGAATTTTTTTTTGATATCTCCTGTCGTATCTTCGTCCCTAGGGGTCATGAAAAAATCTTTGTACCCAAAAGTTTTAGCAAATTTTGTGTTTTACAATATTGCCAAACAATGTTTAGCACTGAAATGAACTATAACGACAGTATAAGCAAAAAACTGAACAAGTGACAGATTTTCCAAGATGGCGGGGAAAGACATGGAGCTGAAGGGTCAAAAATTTCGGGATACCATGACAAATATTGTTCTTTACAGCATATCAAAAACCCATAACAATCGGACCATAGTTAGAGTACCGGAACAACGATTTACCAAATGTACAACGAAAAAATTTGTATGAGCTGCACCTTTTCCGATGTAACATTCTTCCGGCTCAAATTTGGGGATGGCGACAGGCAGATCCGTATTTCGTTTCCGTTGTCACCCTAACTGTTACATGATTTGCCGCTTGCGCTGTTTAGAGACGCGTTTTCTAGTTCGGGGCCTAGACTATCTGATAACGTTGTCACCCCAACTTACATGATTTGCTTCTTGCATTCTACTTCTTCAAAAATGATCCTACTCTATATATATAGTCCTCCTCGCCGTATCCGGCGACAGCGACTCCGTCAACTGTTTTTATTTAGGAATAGGTATTGGAAAGCTCTGATGTGGCTCGCAAATCCAAACTTTGTTTTGAAAATGCGGTCACACAGTGGTGGTATATGACCTATCTACACGCAAAACGCGCATACAGGTAAAAAAACAACACGCTAATGATACAAATACAAAACGCATATTTTACCTGCCGTGAAATGTACACTAGATACACATAGGTATATAGTATATACCTATGTGTATCTAGTGTACATTGTGTACATTTTTGTTTGTAACTTTGTATATAGTATATACAAAGTTACAAACAAAAAATAAACAACTAAATAGTTCAGTACGCTAGGTTATGTTCACTTCGTCCACATTTCCATTTTGTCAACTTCCTAATTAGCATAATATTATCTAGGTAGTTAAGTACAGTATTGTTGTTTTTTTACAGTTTTTGTCGCAAAAATGTAATAAGAATTCGACACTAAATACGACTAAAACCGTAAAGCATGATGTATTTCTGCTTTTTTAAATGCTGCGTGGATCAGTTACGGTAGTGTGAATCCAAATTTGCACTTCCAAAAACTTGAGCTTGCTGAGCAACACGAGGAAAACTGCTAAATTTGAGGACTTTTTTCACTTATTATTCGAAAAATCAAACTGTGCATTTTTCGATGAACAAATTATTGCAACAAATTAAATCCAACCCAACCCAACCAAATCTAGAAGCCCTTCAGGGACAAAAGCGGGTATTACACTGTCCTGAATCAGGCGTCCTAACTAGTGGAGGGGAGTTGAAGCATCACGCTCTAACGTATAGGTCGGAACCCTTCTAAGTGTCCTGAATTCAGGACAGTGTAATACCCGCTTAAGCTTCGGCCAGGGAAAGGTCATTCGAAGATAGCCTTTATCTCCGAATACTTACATTCACTATATTATCAAAATTGTTTTTGAAAAACATTTAGTATCGACTGGCTAGGTAATGTGGACACGCTGGACAAAAGGGCTAGTTAGTTTTAGAACTTCGAACTCTTCCAAGCATTCAAACTATTTATTTGTAGCATTGATAAGGGCCCGGCCACTGGCGATCCGGGGTTATGTGGGGTGGACTGGGAGATGGCTGATAGCGGGCCGGGGCGGGAGCGACGCACGTGGCACCGGCGGACGGGCGCGCCCGCGGCCTGTGGTACGGGCGCACCCACGTGGTCGCGCGGTCGATACGAGTAGGAACCTAGCTCGCAACGCAGGCGCGGCGCCGCCATTCAGCCGGCCGGCCGCCCCCGCCGCATCCCTAACCTATCATAATATCATGAAACTACTTATTTACCTGTACATACATATATACTACTCAGGTAAATTATACACAAGCTGTAACTAGTGTATTATAGCCTTCGGAACCGCAGAATGCCGGCTGGAGACGCACCGTACATTGACTCAGTCCGGAATTATCGCCGCCGCCGCTACAAAAGAATTTGTGCCTACTTACTGATCGAAGCATAATCAATTAATTGTACCAATTAAGTCGACCAAGCTGAATAGACCGCAGGCATCTTTTACAAACCAATGTTTTGAATTCGGGACACTGATAAAGAAAAGGGAGTTAGATCTGGGGGCACGGCAGTGCCCCCGCAAGTCGAGCGAAAAGGTGCACGGCCGTACCATCCTTTTCTCGAAGCCATTCAGGCCATTTTCAACATCCTGTAATTTTGTCCCAGTTAAAGCTAGAACCCTGAATTTTCAGAACATGTTGGGCATAATATGGGTTAGATATATTCTCAATAACATTCAATTTGAACTTTTATTTTAAGAACTATTGCCCCTCAAAATTCCTTAGTTTTGTCACTGACTCACTGACTGACTGACAGATCATCAATCGTTTAAGGTACTTCTAGCAGACCCACAAGCTCCAAATTTTAAACATTATTAGTTTTTAGCCTATTAATTGCTAGAAAATTAAAAAATATTGCAATATCAGTCACGTATCTGAGATATACAAACTGCATAAATAAGTTTGTAATCCTATACAAAATACATGCGATTACAAATTTACTTTTACAGTTTGCATGTTCGTTACTAGAAGTCATACCTGAAAAGAAAAAAAAGGGGATGAGATCCCATCAAAAACATTACATGTAAAAAGATGCAAGTCTCGCAACACAGTTCTTTTACAACAAAAAATAATGATATGTAATCTTAAACCAAGTCTGTTATATTTTAGTCAATAGTACCGGAGGGGTGCCCACAGAACAAAATTTCCACCGACTTGCATCTGCATAACTTTATTATTTTTAATATATATAATGACATGATCAAAAACATAAAGTACCTAATGCTGATGCAAGTCGGTGGAAATTTTGTTCTGTGGGCACCCCTCCGGTACTATTGACTAAAATATAACAGACTTGGTTTAAGATTACATATCATTATTTTTTGTTGTAAAAGAACTGTGTTGCGAGACTTGCATCTTTTTACATGTAATGTTTTTGATGGGATACATTTAATTGTACGAATGAAGAACTGTTCCAAATGATCATCAGGCTCTAACCCAATATTTGCTTTTACCTACCAGGGTTCCATATGTATAGTTTGAGAAATGCATATGTAAGGAAGCGTAGATATCCCGATAATGCCAACCAACAGTAGCAACAAAAGGAACGGAACGATCATTCAGTACCGATACCGATCGATGTCCAATACCGCAACTTTTACATTTTTGTCTCTTTACGCTATATCCATATTATCCATTCTTTCCCATCATGTGCCGTCGGAAACTTTCACAAATTGCGAATTTTTCCACATGAGTAGGTAAGTTTCTGAAATTCCTCACATTTTTGAATAGGGTTTGAAACTTTCCGAAATGTAAAATGGAAATTTCTTATGTTTCTATGAAATTCTCAAGAAATTTCCGAGAATTTTTCAACTTTTTGGAAACTTTCCGCAACATGCACATCTGTACTGTAGTAGGGGTATTCTTTTACTTACCTACCTGTTTTGACGCGTTTTTTCTGCCGACCGAAACTTTACTAATTCAATCAAAATCCCAATTACTTTATAGTTTACCGACATGAATAAACTATACCTCTTATTTTTAGGGTTCCGTACCAACCAAAAGTTACAAAACCCTTATGGTGCGGCCCTCTCCGTCTGTCACATAGCTAAATGTCTTGGGAACATGAACATTGTATATAGTACATTGGGAACATGTACAACGAATGCGCGCCCCTCCACTTCCTCGCCTCAAGGTCGAGGCGAGAGAAGTATCAAAAATAGGATCTCCCCGCACGATGCCTTGCCTATGCAATCGATTTGAAATACTTAGATACAAAAACGTCGCCGGATCGCTAGAACTTCAGGTGGGGCAAAAACTGAAAAATGCCGCCCCTGTGTGCATACTGCATATATTTCACCTATAAGTATGTATTATATTGTAACCTCTATCATTATCATAATTTTAACCATCAGACGCCCGATGGACATAGGCCTAACATAACGAAAAGAACGCCACAACGACCGCTCTCTGTGTTAACAGGCTTTGTTTTTTTACGAAATTTAACGAATAATAGTCAATGTAGTGATAATAGTAAAAGTAGCTTAATTTGACTATGGTAGGTAATCAGTGCAAATTCCAAAAGGGTATTCACTCACACGTTTTATTTTAGTAAATACGTCACTATTAACCGACTTGATAACAAAATGAAAAGTAACAAGCATTATTTTTGGAAGTTGGACAGTTAGATTGTCTCCCGTACTATTTATCTATAGGTACTCTCTTACACTGTAATCAACTCTAACGCATCAGGGTAAAATCATCTATCGCATCTAAAGCAGTCGATCCTCAGCCTGCACCAGGTCTGGCAGTTCTGGCATCACGCGCTTAAGAAAGGAGGCTGTCCACTACGTTCCCATCCCTCCCCTCTCTGTCTTAACTTGCCGATCTAGTAGAAGAGATCTAGCCTTAGGGGTCATAATAATTCCCAAGGAAGCGAAGTTTGATTTTTTAGTTCTTTGTGTGTATCTTTTTGACATACTAAAAATCTTCCAAAATCTGACCGTGCAAAATGCGTTTTTTTAGCCCCCAAAAAAAATTGGATTTTTTTTATTACTCAATGCTTAGTGCTACACAAAAGCTTTGTATTAGAAATATATATGTTTAGCATAAAATTATCTATAACTTTGCTTCTTATCACTTTATTGATAAATGTAATAGTTCACGAGAAAAATGCTTTACAACATTGCGTTCTTACTAAAATTAAACTGTACCTTATGCAGGGGGCCGATTTTTGAGTGTCGAACGCTCGAATTTTCACTCCACATCTGTCAAAACGTCATAGTATTTTGACAGATCTCGAGTGAAAATTCGAGCGTTCGACACTCAAAAATCGGCCCCCTGGGAGCCGATTTTTGAGTGTCGAACGCTCGACTTTTTACTCGAGATCTGTCAAAATACTATGACGTTTTGACAGATCTCGAATGAAAATTCGAGCGTTCGAAACTCAAAAATCGGCCCCCTGAAGGCAAGACACTTTACCCTGTGATACTTGGGACCAATAAGAATGATTTCATCTGAGGAAATGAAAATTTCATCCACTGGATTTCAAGATGGCGGCCCTTTTCTAAAGTGGGAGCTGCATTTTTTCAAAAGTGATTTGTTACAAAACGGCTGCTGCCATTTTATTAATACTGGTATCAATCGATTGGTACTAACACCACTAATCAAAATAAGAAAAAATGTTATTTAAAAATTAAAAATGGCGGCAGGCTATTAACAAAAATTTAACATTTTCATTGTTCTTTTTTCATTATATTAAAAATAACAACTAAATGTCCAATTATATCGTCACTTTATTTATTTAAATAAATTCTCGTAGTATTATCTACGAGATAAAATAAAATTTATGACAATCCGTCGATTAGTTTCTGAACTATATGAATTACAAACGGGCCTCGGCAACTGTATCACGGTAGATATGGAAACAAACTGCACTTTTGTAATGAAAATAAGACGCGTTGTACAGTCGTAGTAGTGAAGAGACCGAACTTAGTGATTGTTTTCGATGCTATCTAATTTTCATCCGTCAGAAACCGAGATTACACAATTTCAAAATAATACATTTAAAGTATTCTACCAAGTTAAAGGGTGGACAGATTTGAAAATTAAATATGGCAATCGAAAGAAAAATACGCTATTTAACAGAAAAAAGGCTTAAATTTTTTTTATTATGACCCTCCCATACATTGATATCGTAGATCTCTACTAATCACTGGTTAGGGGCCGCATGGTCCGGCGTCCTATATAGGCACACACTCACGGAACACAGAACCGGACGACGTAATAACAGCGTCCATCGAAAGATGGAATGCTGCGCTTACGTTACGGCGTCCAACTCAGATACGCATACGACGCGTACACTTATAGGCATTCCCACCGGCCGGGACATCCAACGCGCGATCGAGACAAGACAGAAACAAATAGTCACTATTCGTCCCGTTACCACCGCATACCGAGTAGTCAGTCCGACCCAGACTGGACTCTTCTCCGCTAGGCTTAGGTTTAGTGAATCGGCGACAAAACTCATAGTAGCTCGTTTCCACGTACACCTCAGATTCGGTTGATGCCGCTCAACCAATCTCACCGGAGCGCAAAGAGAGTATTCCAGTGTTTAAAACCGCCCGCGTGGTCTTGTCGTGACGTGTCGGAGGTTTCCTCTGGATTTTCCCCATGCTACTCTCCAACCGCGCACTCCTATCGCTTTATTGGGCCGGCTCATAATCATAAAGCCACTAATCGGTGAGCTGTTTTTGACATAGATTTTTTGATAGAAACAGATGTTTTGTAGATCGACAATAATTAAATAAGTAGTAAACTGATGTTGAATGTTTGAAACAAAACACGGCCGTGGAGAGAAAATCGACGAAGAAGTTACCTTCATCTCTTTCGCACGCAAGCTAACCGCCCTCAAATATGAGGACGATCCGGCGCGCGCAGCCTATGCCTACGCGGTCAAAGTTACGTTGATGATGAGTGATAAGACGTATAATTTGAGTCTGTCAAGCAAGAAGTTTGAATTTGGCACCCGCTGAATATGCCGGGCCCCGGTCGTACCTTTTAATCACTTTATTTTTGTCATAATTTGTAATCTGGGGCGGCAGCCGTACCATCCTTTTCTCGAAGCCATTCAAGCTGTTTTGAACCTCCTAGAACCGAACTAGAAACCAGGATCATCACCATCAGTAATACTTAAGAATTCCAAAATACAGTTCCCATGTTGATGATGATAGTCTTGACCGATTTCGGCCACAGCGACTGTATATTCTGGTTTGGCATACCTATTTAATTTTTTTAGAACACCTTTTCTAGCTCCCTCCTTGGTTAAACAAGGAAAGTAGTGTCTCCCTAAAAAGGGCTGCTTTGTCGCACGGGGTGCTGCCCAGCAGCCCAATCTACGCTGTTGTTCCAGTGCAACATAGAAACGACCACTCTCCCCGCTGCCGCCTGTGTGCAGACCTCAGACAAAACCCGCCTTGCAAAGCCAGACCTCTCTACCTCAGTCCATCGCCACAGGGCTTTTATCGAGAACCTGCAGTATCATGAAATGTCAGTCCGTTGCGCAGGATAGGTATATTTGGTGCGTAAGCGCGCGCGTAAACGCACCCTCTCGTCCCTTCTCCCCTTCACCCGATGGAACGGATAGCCGCTACGAGCAGAGGGAAGTTGGGATGCAGTGTCTGGGCGAAGATAACAAGACCCCTATCAACGCCCTAGTCCTTCCACCATGCCTTCGCTGTCTCGCCACCGGAGGTGGTTTGCACAATGCCGAGACAGTCTTTGTGTGGGAGCGACCGCTAAGGCTGGAAGTGCCGAAGTACTCCAGCCCCCCTCTGCCACGAGTCGACGTGGTTGGTTACCGGGGTGTGGCGCTGCATGCATGACAGCAACGAGGAGCCACTGGCGAGAGTTACCATTACTAATACACAGTTACCATAGGTACCAAGTGATTCAAGTCCAGCCAGAGCTATGTTGTAAAAATGTTTCTAATTCTGTCGTGTTATCAATTTATTATCAGCTAGCTACACTACACAGCCGCGCCGCGCCGACTTACTCGTACGCTTTTTAGAATGATGACTTATTTATAGGTGCTTACACTTTAAATACATTTTTAGTTATTACCTTATTACTTAAATAGGATGCTTAATAGGTAATTTTTTGAAATTAAACACTGAAATATCGATACCCTACTTCACAATCGTACTAATTACGGGGAAAGTGTTGTTGCAATTAGTACGTTACTAGTTCACAAACCATAAGTCTATTTTGCACTAAATTTTTCTAATTAAAGCTGCAATCGCACTAACAGCGGTGGCGGCGCGGTGCGGAGGCGGTACGGGTTGTAATATTCGAACTAATATGAAAGGGTCCGCACAGAACGCTTTTTTCCCGGCCGGTTTTCTGTGCGGACCCTTTCATATTAGTTCGAATATTACAACCGGTACCGCCTCCGCACCGCGACGCCCCGCCCCGCTGCCGCTGTCAGTGCGTTTCAATCAATGAAATGAAATAGGTACTTTTTGAAATGTTTGAGCTCAGTTAGTTGTCAAACTGATGCGGTTTCCGGACTTTTTCCGCAGTGCGAGCGGGACACCGCTATAGACTTGCATAGCGCTGTCTCGCTCGCACACCGCTTCGTCGTGCGGAAACCGCATCAGTGTGACAATCGCCTTAGCTGATTGCGCTACAAATAAATACGGACTCAATACGTTTCTCGGATAGTTTTCCCGGGCCCACGTGGCGGTTCGAGCCGGCGAGCGGGCGTCTCCGGCGCCGCCGCCGGCGTTGCCGCGGCAACGCGCGCACGCCGCCCTACCCCCGGCCCCGCGCGCTGATACATCAACTGCCCACTTGACTAGCTAGGGTCGCCGCGCCATCACTTGTATCTATTACATTACATTTGTTATGTAATACGCAATTTATGTGTACATTAGTGCTGAATGTTGTTAGTTCATATTAATGATAATGAAGCGGTGTTCAGTAAAAGCATTTCCTGTTTATATTAAAATGTTTTTCTCAGCGATATGGATTGTTCTACGGTTTAATATTTAGGTAATTTAATGACAAATCAAAGATTAATTTAATTTATATTATTAATATACTGTACTTAAAATTAAATTTAAACGAGAATTGTATAAATCGAATTTATTGCATAGATGGTTTTGAAGTACTTATGAATTATCTCTCTTCTTCCACTCCCGTCCTTTGGTCGCTAATGTGACCATTAGATTGATTATAAATTGAACATTTCACGTCCGATAGACGGGTACCTTGTAAGTATGAAGAGGACTTGTTACTTAACTCGTTCCCCGTCCCCTTGTATAAACACAATTTAGCCCCTCAATCTCCACTTTAATGTCTATTGTCACTTGTTTTGTCAGTAAGGGTTACGTACCAAATTCAAAAAGTAAATTAAATCAAGAATCGGCAAATACATTCATATATTAGTACTATTAGTAGTGCTAGCGGCATGCCAAAAGATGCTGCGAATGGTGTTAAAAGCATGAAAATCGGTACGATTGAATTTTAGGACATATGAATCAATTTGACCCGTTGGACGAAAAAAAAACGAAAAGGAGAGGAGTTACTCGTATGACGACATCTTTCTTATGCATGGAATTAAAAAAAAATGTTCTGAAACCTATCGTGTGTGGTATCAAACGAAAGAGCTTTCTAATCCAGTTCTAAAAATATATCACATCACATCATTACATTTAAGTCACTAGTCTTAAAATAAAATAACAATAATTTTACCAAAGCATACCAAGTTTGGGCTCCTCCAATACCGTTGGATTATTTTTGTAAAATATAGCTGATTTGGTACCTAATATCCTCCTATCTAACCTCAAGAAAGCAATTTTTAAAAAATATTGAATTTAGTATTTTTTTTACAATTTTTCATTATTACAAAGTTTACTTAGCAACATCAACGAAGGAAAATTGGCGGAAATAATTCGTGACTAAGCGAATTTTGCCAGAGTTGTAGGTACAGTTGACCTAAATAACATACTAAAAGGACTGGTCTATGAGGGTAGAACTAAAGGGTGGGAGGGGGGAGTAACGGTCTCTTTTTTAGTTTTTCGTAAAAAAACTCGTAAATGTTGTCTCATGGCAAAAAATGTTTATAGACACAAGTAATCTACATAAAGTTTTCTGCAAAAAAGGTGCTATACAATTTTTCGCTACGGTGCATAGGTACGACCACTATAGGTAAGGCCAGTCAGTTTTTGACCTCACCCCCCTATGTAAGAAAAATTAAGAATCGCCCGGCCAACTCCTCCCTCGCCCCTTCCTTAATATTTATAAGTTTATAACGTAAGAATTAAAAAAAATGAATTCGTTTGTGTTTTTACTAATATTCTATAAACTTTTTGGTAATAAGTACCTATACAAATCTGCCCTCGCATTGAATGTGCACCTATTCTGTTTTTTAAGCTTCTTATTATAAGTATCTTAAATAGTGAAGATTTATGCTAATTATCAATATCCAAATTCTGACAGTCTCCACCCCCTTGTAAGAAAAAATAAGACATCGTCAACCTCCCAAAATCGTCTTTATAGTAGAAGAGCCGGTGACACTAAACCTAGTATGATAAGATTCCCAGATGGCATATATATAATTAGGTGCGTCATTAGTCGGGGAACACGAAACGGCGATGCTGCAATGCGAAAAACCTGGCGAAGCCATTGAAAATTAAAATTGAAAAATGATGAAAAATCCGGTTTCTAGTATGATAAGATTCCCAAGTTTCGTTTCTTCCTCGAAACAGGGGAGGGGTAGGACTATACGATAGTGCAGTGCTGCAAGCCCTCCTGACTGTCAGTGGCAGCAGTATGATAAGTGTCCACTTTTCTGAGGTATCTAGTATGATCGGATTCCTGAAAATAACAGGGCTCATCTGAAAGATCAGCACTTTCTGTGTAAGAAAAACCACTGCTGCATTTTCCAAACAGTGGAGAAGGTGGTTGCTGCAGCGATTAAAGGAGCCGACAACACTGAACCTATTTCGATAGATTCCCAGATGATTTATATATAATTAGTCGCGGCATTAATGGGGGTACACGAAATGGCGATGCTGCAAAGCAAATGAGCACGCAAACCTATTAAAAATCAAATTTAAAAAAATAAAAAATAAACGGTTTGTAGTATGATAAGATTCCCAAGTTTCGTTTGTTCCTCGAAATAGGGGAGGGATAGGACTATACGATAGTGCAGTGCTGCAAGCCCTCCTGACTGGCCTTGTCAGTGGCAGCAGTATGATAAGCGACCACTTTTCTGAGGTATCTAGTATGATCGGATTCCTGAAAAAAACAGGGCTCATCTGAAAGATCAGCATTTTCTGTGTAAGAAAAACCACTGCTGCATTTTCTAAACAGTGGAGAAGGTGGTTGCTGCAGCGATTAAAGGAGCCGACAACACTGAACCTATTTCGATAGATTCCCAGATGATATATATATAATTAGTCGCGGCATTCATGGGGGTACACGAAATGGCGATGCTGCAAAGCAAATGAGCAGGCAAACCTATTAAAATTCAAATTTTAAAAAATAAAAAAATAAACGGTTTCTAGGATGATAAGATTCTCAAGTTTCGTTTGTTCCTCGAAACAGGGGAGGGGTAGGACTATACGATAGTGCAGTGCTGCAAGCCCTCCTGAATGGCCTTGTCAGTTTCAGTTTCGAGGAACAAACGAAACTTAAGAATCTTATCATACTAGAAACCGGTTTTTTATGTTTTCAAAATTTCTTTTTAATAGTTTGTCTGCTTTTTTGCATTTCAGCATCGCCATTTCGTGTCCCCCATGAATGCCGCGACTAATTATATATATATATTATCTGGGAATCTATCGAAATAGTTTCAGTGTTGTCGGCTCCTTTAATCGCTGCAGCAACCACCTTCCCCACTGTTTGGAAAATGCAGCAGTGGTTTTTCTTATACAGAAAGTGCTGATCTTTCAGATGAGCCCTGTTTTTTTCAGGAATCCGATCATACTAGATACCTCAGAAAAGTGGTCGCTTATCATACTGCTGCCACTGACAAGACCAGTCAGGAGGGCTTGCAGCACTGCACTATCGTATAGTCCTATCCCTCCCCTATTTCGAGGAACAAACGAAACTTGGGAATCTTATCATACTAGAAACCGTTTATTTTTTATTTTTTTAAATTAGATTTTTAATAGGTTTGCGTGCTCATTTGCTTTGCAGCGTCGCCATTTCGTGTACCCCCATTAATGCCGCGACTAATTATATATATATCATCTGGGAATCTATCGAAATAGGTTCAGTGTTGTCGGCTCCTTTAATCGCTGCAGCAACCACCTTCTCCACTGTTTGGAAAATGCAGCAGTGGTTTTTCTTACACAGAAAGTGCTGATCTTTCAGATGAGCCCTGTTTTTTTCAGGAATCCGATCATACTAGATACCTCAGAAAAGTGGTCGCTTATCATACTGCTGCCACTGACAAGGCCAGTCAGGAGGGCTTGCAGCACTGCACTATCGTATAGTCCTACCCCTCCCCTGTTTCGAGGAACAAACGAAACTTGGGAATCTTATCATACTAGAAACCGGATTTTTCATCATTTTTCAATTTTAATTTTCAATGGCTTCGCCAGGTTTTTCGCATTGCAGCATCGCCGTTTCGTGTTCCCTGACTAATGACGCACCTAATTATATATATGCCATCTGGGAATCTTATCATACTAGGTTCAGTGTCACCGGCTCTTAAACTATTACGTATTAATAGGGTACTTGACATTTTTTTTAAATCTGTTTTGTTATATTGAGAATGTTATAATATAAACATTGCAGCAATCAGAACAAAAAAAATGTTTCATACGTTTTACGAAATCTAGATTTTTAAAATTACATTTAAATTTTCGCGTTAAAACGCGGTCCAGTGGTTGCGTGACGTCACACTGTTATAAACATAAAACATAACCTCCGTACACGACTGAATGTGTCAATTTTGACAGATCGGTCTCTAACGGTATGACGTCACTAGCAGTTTAGCAACATGGCGTCGTTTCGATCATCTGAGTCCCAGATAAGGAATACTTAAATTTATTAAAATAATATTAATTTATTAAATCATTTTCATTAAAATCTAACTAGTCCTTTAGGTTCCAGGAATTATAAGCTACATTTAACAATACGTTTTATAATCATTGATTACATCTGTCAAGTACCCTAATGGATGATGCCAAGCCATCAGCAAAGAAAGGTATGTAACTATTTATTTTATAGCTGTGTAATAAAACCAAATATATATTGAGAGTAAGAATTTTAAATCCTTTAACCGCTGATATAGTAATATGATTTGTATAATAATATTACGAGTAACAATAAAATATTTATATCAAACAATGTGTAAATGACACCTTTATGTTAACAGATTTGAAAATTGCCCTTAGGTCGCGTGGTCCGATCGACTAGTCCGATCAATCGGAATACGAAGTTTTTTTTTTCCTGTTGGCTCGATTGATCGGACTATAAAGACTTAGAAAATCCTGTCAGTCCTACTATCGGTGTAATGGGATTTTAAAAGTTCGTCTAGTTCGATCGATCGAACCACGAGACCTTGAAAAATCCTCTTAATCCGATCACACAATTTTTATTTTTCCTGTTTGTCCGACCGGTACTTTCATGGTTACTTTTGTAATCTACCAACATCTCAAAAGTGTTTTCTCACTTTAATTAGCCATACACGAACGGTTTTTCCCGTCGGATCGGGCACATCCGTGGCTATATCTCACCACACACCGACGGATTTGCCTGCGGACGGGTGCCCGGCGGGCAGATCCGTATCTATATTTCTCGACACACACGCACGGATGTGCCCGCTGGCGGTACATCTGGCGGGCTGATCCGACGGGCAAAACCGTCCGTGTATGGCTAGCTTTTCGACGCGGAATTTTACTACCACGAAATAGTGGTTTTGAAGGAAAGATCTAACAAATAATCTTAAGAGCCCTTATTCTCTAAAAACCGCTCAAGGATATTATATCCGCCTGTTTTCAATGTGAATTAGGATTAATAAATTTTATATAGGTATTAAAATAATAGGCATATTCTTAAATAATAGTTTATTAAATTTTTATTCTAGGGCAGACGCTACAGTGTCTAGTAATGAGTTTAGATAACCTTTATGTGTCATCCGGACTTAGAAAAATATCAAGTCTACGGTTACGTCCGATCAGTCGATGCAACAGGAAAAAAAACGTCCTCGTGGTTCGATCGATCGAACTAGACGAACTTTTAAAATCCCATTACACCGATAGTAGGACTGACAGGATTTTCTAAGTCTTTATAGTCCGATCAATCGAGCCAACAGGAAAAAAAAAAACTTCGTATTCCGATTGATCGGACTAGTCGATCGGACCACGCGACCTAAGGGGAAAATTGCGATTACTTTGACATGCGGCGGTTAAAAGGTTTAATGTATGTATGTATGTAATAACTTTATTGTACACAAAAAAAAAACACAAAAAATACAAACAAATAAGGACATTTTGGTACGAAGGCGAACTTATCCCTCAAAGGGATCTCTTCCAGTGAACCTTTGAGCAATTGAGTGGAGACAGGAACCAGAAGATAGACAAACACGTGTACAAAGTCTATATATATATATATATCTACAAACTACCTAATATACTACAAACTACCAAATACAATACATATAATAATCATATATATTTAATACATAATAATATATATACATATATATATCCATATATATACAAATAATATATATAAAATGTATCCAATTAAATCACGTGTCATTGGAGAGCCACAACTTTTTCAACTTCTCCTTGAATGATGCCACAGACTGGGACTGCCTAAGCGACAACGGTATACCGTTCCACAACTTGACGGCTCGCACCGTGAAAGACCTCGAATAGGTGCGCGTCTTATTAGAGGGTATAGCCAGTGTGAGGTTAGCACTCGACCTCAAGCGGTTTAATAGTACAAAATCTTATCGTGTACACCCAGTTACGCTCTTATTTTTTTCTCTCGATACGAAAGTTTTATATTGAATATCCGCAATTTCACCCTTACGACTCAACTCCCTCAACCTCGTTTAAATAATGTAATATGCTATTATTTACGGAAGATAATCTATGATTAACCCTTTAAATTGCAATGTGTTTTTTATACAAATTTTATCGATTTCGATCGATTACTTCGATTCCCATTTTAGGCCGTGAATTTATCGAAATCTGTGACAGCAGTTCAAGCAAATGTCACATCTTCAATATTTAAATAACTTTCCCTCCATGTGGCATAACCGTGGGACACCCTGTATAATATCGGCTGTCATAAACACGTCGCCAGTTCCTTGCCCTGCTTTTACATATAGTAGAGGAGATGTAGCCTTAGGGGTCATAAAGTCATAATAATTCCCACAGAAGCGAAGTTTTTTTTAGTTCTTAATTTGTATCTTTTTGACATACTAAAAATCTTCCCAAATCTGACTGTGTACGTATAACGCGTTTTTTGACCTCCAAAAAAATTTGCATCTTTGTAATAGAAATATGTGCAGCTTAAAATTATCTATAACTTTATTAATAAAATTACTATATAATTGGACATTTAGTTGTTATTTTTAATATAATGAAAAAAAGAACAATGAAAATTTCACAAGTTTGTTAAATTTATAGTCTGCCGCCATCTTTAATTTTTAAATAATATTTTTCTTATTTTGATTAGTGTTGTCAGTACCAATTGATTGATACCCGTATTAATAAAATGGCAGCTGCCGTTTTGTAACAAATCACTTTTGGAAAAATGCATCTCCTACTTTAGAAAAGGACCGCCATCTTGAATTCCAGTGGATGAAATTTTCATTTCCTCGGATGAAATCGTTTATATTGGTCGCAAGTATCACATGTGTCTTGCCTTCTGCATAAATTTAATTTTGGTAAGCCTCTTAACTAACTGGCTTTTAACAAGAAACGCAATGTTGTAAAGCATTTTTCTCGTGAACTATTAAATTTATCAAAAAAGTGATAAGAAGCAAAGTTATAGATAATTTTATGCTTAACTTATTTTTAATCCAAAGTTTTTGTGTAGCACTAAGCATTAAAGTTATAAGAAAAATTTAAAAAAAATTTTGGTGGTCAAGAAACGCATTTTGCACTGTCAGATTTTGGAAGATCTTAAGTATGTCAAAAAGATACAAACAAAGAACTAAAAAAATCAAACTTCGCTGGTGTGGGAATTATTATGACCCTACATACATATACATTGATATCGTAGAACTCCTCTTAGTGGGGCAGATTGCTAGAACAAATGGTCGTAAATGTGGTCACGCTGGACAAAAGCACCAAATTTTTTCCAGGGTCTCGTTAGGTCCATAGCTTTATGTTTTTGATAGGGACCAGCCCGGAGAACCGGAGAAGCCTGTCAGCGATCTTTAATTTTATAGGGGTGGAAAGTTTGTATAAAAAAAAAAAAAAATTAAGATAGAAACTGGGAAATTCGCTAATAAACTAAGCATTTAAGTGGAAGAAAACTGTTTTCAGCGTTTATCAAAATTTGCCCTTTAAAGGATTGGAAAAAGGGTTGAACATTTGTACAAAAAACCTTTTCTAAGTTAGAAACTTGAAACTCCGTTTATACATTTATCATTAAATTACAAGAAAACGGATTTCATCGTTTTTCAATATTCGCTCTCTGAAGGGTGTAAAGAGCATTGAAAGTTTAATTAGGGAGCACTTTACAAAACAGTTTTCATACTAAATTGACAGCTAGATCCACCTAACGTAAGTTTGACGTTGCACGTATACGTAATCAACCAGCTGATATTCATTACACTACAATACTCTTAATTGCACATCAATAAAAATACAAAACAAATCAGATCATAACAGCATCATATAAGCATATGTTTTAATTAGTGCAGGACCGAAACCCGACTTCCAGCCGAAACCGAATTTCTGCTTTTGCTGCAGTCGCGGCACTAGTCCGAAACCGCGGTTTTAACGACGTATTTGTTCATAATTTTACGAACGCTCCGAGCTAATGTCAATGTAAACCGGCCTCCGGCGAACTCCCGAGTTGCCGAAGTTGTCGGTTGTGGTGCCCGTGGTCCCACGAATGCGAACGAGATTCGAACATACCTACGACAATTTTATTCGGCGCGGTCAATATTTCCGCCGAAACTGAAATCATAAATTTTTGACAAAACTGCAACCGAACCTTCGGTCATTCACTAGTTCCATATATTTGACACTTCGCTTGAAAGCGATAGCTGTCAAATGTATGTATACATCTCTGGTATCCACGATACCCTAAATGTCGATAAGTCATACTCAACTTTATTTATTATAACACGTTTAAATTTTTATTGACTTGCTCATAAACAATATTAACGATGATCCCACACCGGCTGTAACAATTGTTATTAGCATAGTGTAGGGTCCCTAGGCCAGTTGGCGGCCTCTTAGCCGAGTTGCGCACTTTAGACAAGTAAAAAAATATGAAACCTATATGCATATTGGATGGCAGTAATATAAATAAGTCTTGAGTATTGTCAAGATGCGTACTTAACAATAAAAGTTAGTACTTTCATCCGTAAACTTGGGAAAAAAGTAGAAAATGTGACAAAATAGCGAATGCGGCAGATAGCGGCCGCCTACGCCAGTTTACGGCCCCCTGTGAGCTAGTTTGCGGCCCCCTTAAATATGGTACTAGAATGATTATAATATAATTTTTAATAAGTTTTTTATATCAAAGGCGCATAATTATGTGGTGCAGTTATTTTTAAATATTTGTTCCGGTTCCGGAAATGCTGGAGGAAGGTAGGTATACAATTATTCGGCAAAACCTAGGTATGGGTGGATTGTCTTTTTGGGTCAGTGAGGGCAGCTACCAGGTCCCGTGCTGCTACGCGAAAATGGTCTTAGAAGACCTTCCCTTAATTTCGAATTAAAGAAGATTCTCATTTATAGATTTTGGAAAAAAAACATACAGGGTGCGAGAAAAAGGTCATTTCTGACAAACTTTTTTTTTATGCCTATCGATCCCATTCCTGTCTAGGATCAAAAGCTTGTATGCTACCAAAAAAAATCGAAGAAAAATTTTCTCATACAAATTGTATGAAAATGAAAACTAGTTTATTTTTCACATGCTATTTTTTTATGCCAATCGATTCCATCCTATCCATTATCAATTGGTTCCTAGGGGTCAACTTCCGGTAGTGTACTAAAATGCCACAAAATAAATGTATGGAAAGATAATTAATTTAATATTTTTTCCCATACATTTACTATGAAGAAAAAGTGAAATTTTATTCAATTTATTTGAGAAAATTTATCTTCGATTTTTTTTGGTAGCATACAAGCTTTTGATCCTAGACAGGAATGGGATCGATCGATAGGCATCAAAAAAATGTTTGTCAGGAATGACCTTTTTCTCGCACCCTGTATGTTTTTTTTCCAAAATCTATAAATGAGAAGTTTTCCTCGATTTATGGATTTTCTAGCTGGAAATTTAACTTTTAATCCTGTATTATAATAGGATCGATTGGAATCAAAAAAAAGTTTGTCAAACATGACCTTTTTGGCGAGACGTGCCCTCACGAAACACATGAAAGAGGATTTCATATATGGATGTCGATAAAGTAGTGTATCCAACTGTACATGATTAGGCATTGCCCATCATTATGTACCAGTTGCATAAACTACTATTATCCCACATTTCACTATGTAACATCTCAAAATCAATGGTCTTTATAGTGGGGCCGCAAACTGACCTTTTCGGTAATTGTGTATACCAGATACCGGCCACCACAATTTTTTGATAAGAAAGTTTTTAAAATCCCAAAATCTAACGAAATCATATCAAAAACTTAATTATTTAACTGATCAAACAAGAAATTTATGAATGAAACCAAAATTAAGTAACATTAATTAACTTTCAATGTCAGCTGTCTCTTTATTTTTTGTACAGATTCACTATAATTCCACGCTTCGCACGCACTACGGATTCAATGCGGGAATTGTAACGTTTTATCTTGTTGAAGATCAATCTTTTAGTTAAAAAATTATATAGATTCTTATAGCATTTCTAATCAAGTTTAGCTTACGGTTAACACTTTTTCTTAAATTAGTTTATAATTGTTATTATCTTTAGTTGAAGGAACCTAGTCGGTCAGGGGGCCGCAAACTGCCGCAGGCCGCGTAACTGGCCTAGCGACCCTAACAAGAATAAGGCTATGTAACACTATGGTGTTGAAGATAGTTGCTGTTATATAGCCAGTGTGGGAGCACCAGTAAAATCTCATCAGGTAGTAACATGATCGAGATATTTCAGTGACCATTATCATAACGGCATATTGAAAGTCCACCCTTTAGCATTACGAGCGCGTTATTGTTAGAATGTCGGCATGTGACAACCCTGGCGCCAGCACCTCGCCGCCCGGCCCGTCGCCCCCGCCGCCCCGCAGTTCGTTCACTCCGCGCTCGTTCGGCACGGGCACAGTTCTCGTAGTGCCCTCTGCTCGTATCGGCGGAGTACTGCGGTCGCTCGTTTTTCACCGCACTCCGTAACTCCGCGTAGTGGTCGCATCACGCGCACCGGTTTTTACCGCAAGCAGCCTGCTTTCCCGTATTGTTTACAACCCTTCGCGCTGATTGACCAATACAAAATGGACGGCGACTTGTCTCAAGATGCTTCCGGGGAGGTTTCCCCAACGTACGAGGATAGGTAAGTTTCAATAATTAGCACTGTTCGTATTACTTATGTATGCTTATTTCCAATATAAAAAACGTTATCT
Source organism: Cenopis cana (assembly GCA_951800055.1). Lineage (NCBI taxonomy): Eukaryota > Metazoa > Arthropoda > Insecta > Lepidoptera > Tortricidae > Cenopis > Cenopis cana. Next base: position 33,764,454 of record OX637471.1, on the reverse strand, counting down.
GATTTAGATTGATTCCAAACCATAAAGTCATTCAATTTTCACTAATACACCCATTAGTTATGTTCTGTTCTCCAGACCCTTTAGATTACCTTCTTATAGGTAGGCCGGCCTGTGTTTAGTTAGGCTGTTGGGTAGGTACCTATATGTTAAGTTATGCTGTGTCAATAATAATAAATAATAATATACACAATACACAAGACTTACTGTTACATTTAGTATTTTGTTCCGTCTCGGTGACAGTTGTTTTGGTTAGGTTTGTAAGTAAACTGTCGAGAGTGTCGAGGACACCTGGTCCACCTGGAAATCCTTATACAAAACTGATGAAATAAAATAACTAACGTCAGAAATGTATCGTAAAGAAATGTATGTAGGTAGGTGTAAATTTTTAATTGGTAGTTATATATCGATACAGGGCTAGTGGGTACAGTCCGCATCAAATTTAGATAACCTACGCATAGGTTATAAGGTCGCTAGGCCAGTTTCGCGGCCTGCGTTAGTTTGCGGCCGGCTGAAGAACCAAGTTTTTAGGGTTCCGTATGAATGGGAATAGGTATATTTAAAAAACAAGAAATGTCCTTTGAGTTTATCAACTCATCCAAGTGGCAAAGTTTGCGGCGCAAACTGGCGCATCAAATTAACAGGCCGTAAACCCACTATTATTATTATTTATTAATTAAAAACAATTGACAAAAACTTATGTCTAAGTACATCGTCCCGCAAAACTGTTTGCACAGTTTGACTGTGGGATCCATGAGTCTATTCTATTACAATATAACTGTTAGGAACTATGCGGAGGTAGGTACTTAAAGTGCTAAAAAATATAAATAAACAGTACTTAAAGTGCTAAAAATGTAGGCTTAAATGTTGTGGCAAAGAAGTAGACAGATAGCTAAATATAATATATTTAAATACTGTTGAGGTAATGTCGTAACAAAGCTCTTTTAAATAACTAAAAATAACTTACCGACCCTACATGAAGAGTTGTAAAGTTTTTATTGCAATGGAATAAGAGCTTTTCATTTACGTACCTACCTAGTTACTTTTGATGCTGACTTTACAAAGAAGAACCGTATTGAGTTACTAAACTAAATTACTGCTATAAGTAAGTACCTACCTAAGTAGATGTTATACAAACATAAGATATGACATGGCACACACAGCTGACTAAAATGGGAAGGTTTAGGTTAGGTAAATCTGAATCGTAACTTCGATTCGATCTAATTTTAATAAAAACGTGGAGTGCTGTGCTTAGGTAAAGGTTACCTTCGTATTTTGTAGGACTATTTAGTTTTAGAGCATCGTGGTCAAATTGTACGTACCGTAAATACTGCTGCTGACGCTTCTAAAATTCATACAGACTATTTACAGACATAATTAGGAGGTAGGTACATACATAAATATTATATCTGAGATCCGATCCGATCCGCTCGGTAGTTTGAGTCAAAATATAATCAAAATACTAGTTTTAATTATTATGACTGACTGGTGTCGTTATGTGTTTATCAGCATTGCTTCTGTATTAGTAATTCCTTCATACCTACAAATTGAATAGATCTCCTTAGATCAAATCAATGCCCGTCGCCCCCCTCACATCTAGTATAACATAACCCCCGCGCTATTAGGTAATAGGTAGTCGTAGGTACCTACGACAGTTTTACAAAGTTAATAGGTATCATAGTAAAAGTAGATTAAAATCGGGAATAAATAAATAAATAAATATATGTGGACAATCTTACACAATTCAATACTTAAATACATAGAAGACATCCAAGGCCCAAGAACAAATATTCGTGCTCATCACACAAATAAATGCCCCGGCCGGGAATCGAACCCGGGACCTCCAGCTTCGTAGGGAGGGTAGCTTCGTAGAAGACCAGTTTGAGAAGCAGATCTACATGTTAGGAAACGAACCGAACGAGCCTGAGCCGTTCAACATCGTGAAATGTTCAGCATCTGCATCACAATCAGGGCTACCGCTAGTTGTGAATTCGCCATTAGAAGCGCTAAGTGTGATACGTGGTCTCCGAAATTTCAAATGTCTCTGTTGTGGGTGGGTTACGCGGGTTTATATCTAATTAGAATAATATGGTGACTATTTTGCAATACCTGAGATTTATTACGGCAAATACGAGTTACGGGTACGGGTCCACGAATTTCAGTGGTTTGAGACAATTTTACCGTTCGTAAACTTCTTATGTACTTTTTTCCGATTAAAACGGGACTGCGGGGTTGCTTGAAACCAATAACAAACTTTGACAGCTGGACCAAAAGCGCAGTGGCGCCAACTGGTGAGCCCTAAAATTGTAGCTCTCATTGACTGACCACCCGTAGACCTAATGTCGTTTTAATAAGGTTCACCAGTGGTCAGTTAACTGTCATGCTGATTGTACAGGTAAACAATAGAATTATGAATGCGTTTTTGTACAGTACAACTTGTAATTGTACTAAAACGAATTGCTCTTTGAGTATAAAAGGACTGGCAATATCATCATCATCATATCAGCCGAAACACGTCCACTGCTGGACATAGGCCATAATCGCCACGGTTGGCATGCGTGCTGTCGATCGCAGCATCTCCACCGCACTCCAGGGATGTTGCTGCTCAAGTGCCCATCCACCGGTGGTCTTGTTTTAGGTCGTACCCGGGGTCGTACCCAATGCTCTGCGTTCCCTCTAAATGTCAGTGTCGTCACTAGGTTCTTAAATTTTGTGGTTCTGTTACTAACACTAAATAGCTCGCACTCTCCTTGCTCCTAACAGATATTAGGCAACCTCGTCATTGTAGTCGTAAGTGCAACTTTCCTCGTGTGCATCGTCGTAGAGCGATGACACTAACAAAGCAAATTGAGCATATCCTGTTCTCTTATTATCCCCTACAGCCTATGCCGTCCGTACCCGTGATTCATGACTGTACTATTTTTTTTATTAATTGGGTGCTTAACTTTCGTTGGTGCAATGGAATTCGCAGCTATAGCGCGTGTCATCCACGAAAGCGCGCCCCTCCACAGCCCAATCCTAAAATTGCGCATAGATTAGTATGAGATTCGCTGTGGAGGGGCGCGTCATCGTGGATGACACGCACTATAATATACTCGTAATATAGGTTGGTCACATACAATATAATGCTCTTATATTAGGTGGATGTCAACATGTCTTAAAACAACGCTATAGTGCACGCCATCTACGACGACGCGCCCCTCCACAGCGAATCTCATACTAATCTGTGCGCAATTGTACGGCTTGGGCTGTGGAGGGGCGCGCCTTCGTGGATGGTGCGCAGCACTATAAACAAATATTTACAATTTAGACGGGGCACTGCGCTGATATTGCAATCACAAAATTCACAAAGCTGTCCGCAGCTACGCTGTATTGACCAGTATGACTAACACATCCGATTTCACATTTCTACGTCCATAGGCCGAATTATGGCTGTCCTTTTAACCAGCCCGGTTGCCCAGAGTCCTTTTCGACACAAACACACAACATATCATTAGTTTTACTATGTTAACTTGGCCTTCATAGTTTTTCTCTTAAGTGCACTTATCAGTTAAAAAACGCTCATTTGTTTAGGCCATTTTCCGTTTAATTGACACACATCTTCTAGTCTATAACAGGACTATTGCGACCTAATGACAAAATTCAAATGTATTTGATGGATTTTTCAATAAGGAATATTGTTTCAAACATTACTCCAAATCGACCATTTACGAGCAAAAAAGGGCCTCTAAAATTCTACTACATACAATAAAATCAAAAAAGATCGATGTTACTATCTAAAACTTTGATATAATCATCGTATTCTTTAATTACTTTATTGGTAAAATCAATACTTATGTCAAAATTAGAAAACAAAATATTTTAAAACTTGTAAGGCCTCTTAAAATAAGTGATATTGGATTCAATACTATAACACAAAAAAAAAGAAAATACTAAAACGATTGATACTAAATATAAAAATAACCATTAAATTAACGAACTAAACAAACTTGTGGAACTATGTATCTTAACTTTGACAAGTGTATAGGTATTAGGTATCGACGGATTTCCTTAACCCTTGTTCAAGCAGAGATTATATCGACCGACCACATATTTAATGCCAGTGAAACATGGATCTTAGACTATGATGACTGATATTCGATTGTCATTTTTCGAACTGGGCAGCCTGACAAAGGGGTAAACGGTTATTCTATGTACCTAATCAATGTATGTGGAAGCCAGAAAACAGTTTTGAAACTTGTGTGGCATGATACCTTTGGGTAAGGTCTTCAAAACTGACTAGTTTCCCCTCCACTCCCCCTGACCTTGACCGGCCCTCGGCGGTGGAGGAGGAGTCCTCTGCGCTGGCGCTCGCGCAGGAAGCCCGTCCTCGGCTCGCGCCGCGCACGCGCTGCCTCGCCCCAACCCTCCCGCTGACTTTTGAAAGTGCACTTTCTCCTCGGTGCATCTCCCGACCCGTCGCGCCCTTTATTCCACGTGAATTATAGACTTCTGCACAATGCCACTCGATCTTCAGCGCGTCCATTAAACGCGCATGACCACGAGCCGACTAACCATATGAATTGAATAGTCAATTTGTAAAGCATCTTATTAACCCGCCGTTTGCAGCCCAACCCGTTTTGATCGCGTCCAATTTGTTGCAAATTCTCTGGAAGGCGACGTATTGGAATTGTGGCGTAGTCACAACATAAACGTGTCGTGTTCGTGTGAGGTGGCTCATGGATCTGGTGACAGCATGGGTGTTCGACTAATGCACTCGCAACTTTTGTAACATAATACAACGTGCACGTTTGTTGTCGATTGCTCTAGACCATTGATGGATCGGAAAATTAGCAATATGCGTCGGGAAGCAAGGAAGCGTGACGGCTCGGTGCAATGACGTTGCATACAATGTTTAATTGGTGATGATTTGAATAGGCGTAATCTCATGCAATTATATCCCTGCTTAATAAATTAACCCTTTTCCGGGCATAGTACGATTTATCGACCACACGCGTGTAGTTCAAATTTCAACCTTAATACCCAAAGTTAAGGTTTAAATCGAATTTAATTTCGGCGAAAAGTTACTTGCGCTTAAATTAATTTCCAATACATAACTATGTTGAATATACATATATTTTGTTTTTCGCAAGACCACGTAGGTTGGTTGGTGCGGCCTGGAAAAGGGTTATTTATTTTATCTACTAAATGTATGGTCATCCTACATTGCTACTTGCACATTGCACTTGTCAACTTTTTGTGTCGTATCGTACGTAACGGGAAATTTAAACAATGTCAATAAAACTCTGAAGTCTACTTGTCATACATGTGACAATTGACAACTTATTATTTATAATTTAATGATTTGGTAATGTTTTAATTATTCTAAGCCACAAGTAACGGTGTCCATTATTTTTAATTGAATGTTAATTCCCGATAGAAAAAAATCTTCAAGAAAAAAAAGGTGTTTTTGGTAACTACTAGCTAACCGTGATTGCCATCGAAATTGTAGCTGTCACTGTCTAAATATGACAGCGTTTGCCGCTTTTTCAGTTGGCGCATTTTACCTTTGCTTGGATAACCCAAATAGCAAATACTATACAGTCAAAACACCCTAAAATGGCATTGATGTATACTAAGACCTACATAAAAAATACCTACTTGCCGTCACGGTAAAATACCTACTAGCCGTCACGGTAAAATACCTACTTGCCGTCACGGTAAAATACCTACTTGCCGTCACGGTAAAATACCTACTTGCCGTCACGGTAAAATCGGCAAACTATAAAAGAGTCATGCCGTCATATGTCGTAGACGATAACGGAAAAATCGTGACGTGGACTTCCACGGTAAAGTATGAAGCGCCCATATAGCGCGCTACCATATAATATAGGTACTGTATTGAACGCAATTCGCATATGTTGTGACCAATCTTCCTATTAATTGAGGCACTCTGGTCTAGACGTCCCATTTCCTTTGCGCGTTCGTTGACTCGCGGGAGTTGGACGGCGGAGCGATGCCGACGCGACGCCCGGCTCTGCGCTGCGCACACGCAATAGTACATTATTGTCGATGCCGGGAAGAGGAGGTATTTGTAGGCTGAGAATTGTTTTAAACGTACGAGCTTGCGCGTCCGTTTAATTATAATACGAAGCCTGCAATTGCCATTCCGACCGAGACCATATAGTTTTTTTTTTTTCAAAAATGGGGGATACGACGAAATATTATTGTAGTCCTGGCGGCACGCCAAAAGATGCTGCAAATGGTGTTAAAAGCATGAAAATCGGTACGATTGATCTTTAAGACACATGAATCAATTTGACCCGTTGGACGAAAAAAAAAACGAAAAGGAGAGGAGTTATGACGACATCTTTTTTTTGTATGGAATTAAAAAAAAAAAAACTGAATCCTATCGTGTGTGGTATCAAACGAAAGGGCCCTTGTGTGCCGCGAGGACTATTAGTAGTAGTAATATTATGGTCGCAGTTGTCTCGTGATTACGACGACAAGATTAAAGCACCTGTCACTTTCTATCGAGTAGTATCAGAAAGTGACAGATGCTTTATCTTGTCGCCTATCACGCGATAATCGTGACACAGCGCTCGCATTGCGCGGCGTCCCGCTTGCGTCGCGTCGCGTCGCGTCGCGGATGCCAGGTGAAGCGCGCGACGCTGGTTATTTCATTTTTTTACTGGTTTTTTATGTCGTTGTTTAAATGGTCAGAATATGAAAAAAATCAAGGTACCTACTTCCTGCCAATAATCAGAAAAATGTGTCTGCGTTAAATAACTAATTATAAATACCTGTTTGGCGAATCAATACGGACGGAAGTATAGTTAAGCTCATCAACATGAAATGAGAAAAAGAAATCATATTTATAGGCTTTATATAAACCTAAAAAGTCTGAACGTCTTGAACGTCATATAAGTAGGAACTTTCCTGAAGAATATGGGAAAATGTAGGATGTTTCGAACCTGGTTTTCGTTGGGTACAATTTGCAAATTTGCAATGGATAACTTTCCACTCACTAACGTTATAGATTGTTTATCTCAGGCCAGCGCATGCATTATTTATTTGCATGAGGATTGTTCAATGCAACTGCACAAAATAGCATCTGTCTGATCTGTCTTTATGAAAGCAGGAAAAACAATAATACATTATGCTATTCTGTAAAACTGAATACACTCGTGCACGTTTTCGCAGTTTTCCTTGATCCCTATCCGGTATTATTTTCTATACTCGTATATAAATGTAACCCCGGATTGGTAATAACAACTGTGCGTTGTAGAAAGTCAGAATGATATCGGTCTTCGTGGAGCGAAGCGGTCAGTAAGCTCCTATCCTATCTATAATGAAACAAATGACACCTACACCTTCTTCACACCAAAACCTTTGCTCGAGTTTTTACTTAGCATCCAATATTATTTAGCAACCCACTATTATCGCATTTTAAGTTACGTCACTACATTTCGTTTAAATATTTTTTTCTCTTGATAGTTATCATAGTATAGTGTCCAGGACGGCCAGGTGTTTTGTCAATATTTATATCAGTACACATATTACAACTATATAAAAATTGGCTAAGTACCAAATTTACTTAAATTGAACTAGATTTTATTCGACTGTTCTGTTGTACATAAGATGGCGTGGTTTGTGCTCTCCCGGCCATCAAGGCTATTCTGTGAATTTGCCGCTAGCCTACTTGCCCTTTAATATGATTCGACTACTAACATAGATTAGCTGTTTAGGATGGACGACCGGAATTTCCTGACGAATGTTTTGAAATAAGGCGATATCTCGACGGCGACTAAACTTAAATATGACACAGGGCCCTGCCTATTCTTTAAATTCCCGCTCGCTTTATTTTTCCATCAACTTAATGAGTACCTACCTAGTAACTATCACAATGATAAGCAAATGTGAAAAACGTGTGTCGGAAGATAACCCAATTACGCGCTTACGTGGCTGTATCGTTGGCGCGCCGGTTCGTTTTTATTTTTTTATATGCAATTAGTAAAATAAAAAAAAAATGTAGCGGAGGGAAGTCGTGTTAGGAAGTTCTGATGCGTAAGCTTCAGCATATTATTTCGTTGTCATTCAGATTACTGAGCATCACGCCATTTTCTGAGGGGCGTTGGGTCCAAGTGTGTGGTAATAGTTTTGTTAAGTCTTTGGTTCAAAATATATGGAAATGCGGCGCCTTCGGGCTAAATGGGTCATAGTATTTTTATATTCGTCCCTAGAAATAGCATTGTTCGCTCTTCTTATCTTCCGGGACTACTAGTCATTTTACAGTCATCTAAGTGAGTACAGGTACTACAGGGAAAGAGTTGCATTGGCATTGCTATTTCTAGGATGAAACCCATCCTATTTGTCTATCCCGGGGTCTTCGAACTATTCCCATGCCAAATCTCAAATAACTCTGAGTTACTTTCGTATTTATAATTATTAATTAGTATGGATTATCGACCACTACTTTATTTTACATAATATTAGGAAGTTTGTTTGTAGTATTTAACAAATTTAATTAGAAACTCGCATTTTGACTAGTATTTAAATTTTCAGTTTGACTGTCTCAAACGTAGTAAGATGGGACCCTATTACTAAGACTCCGCTGTCCATCCGTCTGTCCGTCCTTCACCAGGCTGTATCTCACGAACCGTGATAGTTACAGTTGAAATTTTCACAGATTTCTGTTGCTGCTATAACAACAAATACTAAAAATAAAATAAAATAAATATTTAATCCCTTCGCACCCTTCGTGCGTGAGTCCGACTCGCACTTGGCCGGTTTTGTTAACTTATTTCCGTGATCTACCGATCCCGGAGATTACGGTCCAGATGGTATTGTTTTTGTCGGAAGACGACACCCAATACCTTTTATAGTTAGTGTTTTGTTTTTAAGTGAAAAGAAGTTGTTATAATGAATATTGAATCGGTATGTGCTGTGTCAGCTATTTTGATAGTGTATTTGTCGCGGATGTCGCGGTAAGGGTGCGACGACATTACAGGGTGGGGGTGCATGTGCAGTGATCGGGCGAGGGGTGTGGCCGGCGCAGCCATTGGCGGGCAGAACGTTGCCAGTAGGGTACCAAGCAATACTAGCTGAGGGCATTAATACTATTTGCTAGAACATACTACTTACCTTAAAAAGCGCAATTCTAAAACATACAGTGAAGTTAAAGAAACATACTACGCCTACAAGCTAAAACTACCCAAATAGTTTTCTCATAGTCGATTACTACGTCTGTACGCCCAAATGCAACAAGTGGTTACGAGATGTAGTTACAGTCACTACAATCTAAACAGGATATCAGGATTTTGATCATGAAATAGGTACGGTCAGCCTCACAAGGAGTACCTTTGTACCGTGTCGCTTTAAGGTGGGACGCTTTCCATACAAAACGTATTTTGACATTCGCAGGCTAACGCCGTGATTTTTAGAAACTTATGTAACAAACTTTCATAATAAATTGGCTTTACATTTGCGCGAAATGCCCCCTTTCCTAGAATAAACTTGTATAAACTAGAATAATTTGAGAAATTAGTTTGTCACGTGAGTACTGCTTTGTCGGCATCTCGTTTAGGGTAAAAAAAGCTATGCAAAACGCCCTCATTAGCATCTCGCGATTAACACGTTGGGTGCCATAAGCATCACCGGCGGGATCAAAAGCTCATAATTTTTCAGGGTGGGCAGTCAACGTCAACGTGGTGGTGGGAACTCGATCCAAATGAAGTGGGGCAGCTCAATGGGAGTTACGAGTATTGTCCGCGTCTATCCTACTAGTCAACTAGTGCTGGCGGCATTTTCCCAATAGTTCCGTTAGGTACGACGACAAGCGGCTGGGATTATCCTGTCTATCACATGAGACACCTGAGACTTTGACCTGAGGCTGGCCTCAGATCAGATCACATATTTATCGTCAAATACCTAAGACATTCTTTGTTGTACCGTCCTACTCGTAGGTAAGTAATGTACTGTTATTGATATTAATGTGTTGCTATATGGATAGGGATTTGTCGTGATATAAATATACCTATAAGCACATCCGCACGCCCTGCCAAAAGTTTTACTCACCGGCCAAGGAAGAGCTAACAGTTCACAAAACTCGTTAACCTTGTTGGATTAGCCAGGTTTCGGAGGGGTTGCATTATTATGTTCCTTTTTTAAATGCCACTATACAGCTCCGTCTTAGGTCTCCTGTGAGCAGATACCTACTCAAATATTAGCCAACATCAAGATGATTATTAACAATATTAACCCAAGTCACTCTATGATTCAAGCAATGAAGACCACTAACTGCCAATTGGCGGAAATAATTCGGATATAAGCGGATTTTTGCTTAGTTGTAGTTAAAGATGTCCTTAACAACATACTTAAAATCCTGAGGGGTGGGGGTGGAGCTAACGGGTAAGGGGGGGGGGGGTGTAAAGTTCACTTTTTTAGTTTTTCGTTAAAAACTCGTAAACGGTGGCCCACAGCATAAAATTCTCCACAAAAAAGGTTCTACACTTTCGCTAGAGTGAATATTTAAGGAGATTTTCAAGGGGCGATGTTAAATAAATAAATAAATATTTGTGGACAATCTTACACAAATCAACCTAGTCCCAAACTAAGCAAAGCTTGTACTATGGGTACGAAGCGACGATATACATACTTATATAGATATAAATAGATACTTAAATACATAGAAAACATCCAAGACCCAAGAACAAATATTCGTGCACATGTTAATCAAATATTGCTTCCCATTCTTTTGTTTTACAATATTTTTGAAAACAAAAAATACAGTATTTATGCGCTCAAAGAGTTCTAAATAACGATACCCCACTCGATAGGGTAGGTCAATATATTTTTTCACATCACCTATTCGGATAAGGGCTTTTTCTTCCCTGCTAGGAGGGATCAAAGTGGCACTTTTCTGTTCAAGGACCCTGTGTTGCCAGTATAAAATTCAAATTTGATGCATCATACAAAACCAACAAAATTCTAGTATCACTGAAAATTCAAATTCAGTCGATACGAAAGGTCTTTGATTGCGAAAAATTCTTATTTTTTAAAATTATAAGTAAAAAAATTTTTTATGAATCGTCATTATACTCGATTTCGACTAATTCGGGTAGACGTGTGCGCCGATTTAAAAATGATCGGCGGCGGCGTTTGCCAAAAAATCGGCGGCGGCGGCGTACTTTCGGCGTGAAATCGGCGTGAAGGTCACGTAAATAAAAATGCGAAATAATTCGTATTTTTTTTTAAATCGAAATCAATGCAATAAATCTGTATTCATACAAGTAAACCACATCCCTATATAACAAAAATGCGGTAGAAACATGGACAATACTGGTTAAGGAGCGACAAAGAATTCGATATGCGGTACTGGAGGCGAATGCTGAGGATACCCTGGACAGCCAAACGGACCAATGACCCAGCTCGGTATCAAGACACGGTTATCCACTGTTTGTCGGCAGTGGCTGCTTTCATACTTTGGACAAGTAATGTGCAGTGGTGCTGATAGTCTGGAGAAACTGGTCGTGGTTGGTGGAATGGAAGGCAAGAGGGCTAGGGGACGCTCATCAACTACATGGACAGATCAGGTTAAGGAAGCCACATCTTCAAGCAAATTTCACCAAGCAATGAGGGCTACGTTGGATCGAGACCGATGGAGACATTGGAGACAAGTCCTCAGGGCGGCGAAATCCAGAAGTGATCACGATCCTCAGGAATGAGGGACCGACTCAAGAGAGACAGATATAGCTAACAAAAATATCCAGTCTAAAAACTCCGCCTGGGGCATGGTCCCCATAACGCTAGCCGCGTTACCCCTCTGCATTGCCAGAGAAATTCTCTGTGGAAGGAAAGTGTCAGGTCCCCGAGGTACCGACCAGTCGCCACAACAAAGCTCTTATGAATGTATTCATGTCAGCCGGCCAGGGTCCAGAGTCCACTGCAAGCATTGCAAACTCGCAGAGTTACTTACACAATAAAGACGAGTGTTTACGGTGCTTGAGAGCTTCGTCAGCTCCAGCACTGGCCTGGGAGCGAGTTGCGTGGAAGTGGGATTGCGTAAATGCGGTGTTTCACACCAGAGCCCTCCCTAGTTACCACGGCTCCAACGTGACTCCATATGGATGGTTACCATCGTCTTATGCCATACCCACTAGTTCTGTTGTCCCAGCACGAAACACACCAAGCTTACCGGACCTCCTTCAGGCACGCCATATGGCGTCAGTTTCCGAATGAGACAACTACTAGATGAGGGGGAGGGGGACATTATATTAGATTTATGAATCGATCATTCCCAAAGTAAAAAAAATGTCTTTGAAAAATTCTTAATCGTTTCTGAGTAAAAGGATTGTGACATTACAGGACATACGTACAGACAGACGGATATGACGAAGCTATAAGAGTTTGTTTTTGCTATTATTATTCGGCTATACATGCCTACTTATACGATTTTCTCAGCCGGATTTCCATACTCAGGCGCTCAATGTAGTTCGGACTGCTCTGATAGTATATATAAACTAAGAAAAATATTTATTGTCACACAACAAATTTAATATAAGAAGTGTACCACTGTACATACATTAAAACAATAACAAAGCAATAAAAAAGTTAAACAAAAATGTTAGTTATACTCTTTTATCTAATAAAAAGACTCTTTGGCATTCAGTCAAGGTTACGCCGATTTCACGCCGATCATTTAGTCGGCGGCGGCGGCGTGGCAAAAAGGCCGGCGGCGGCGGCGCGCCGGCGCGGCGCACACGTCTATTCGGGGATGAGGATTTCAGATTTTATACTCATTTTGAATTTTAAGTAAAAAAAATACGAAAAATCATTATACTCGATTACGACTAATTCGGGGATAAGGATTTCAAATTGTACACTTATTTTTAATTTTAAGTTGAAAAATTTTTTTTTTGTGAAAAACTTTCATTATACTCGATTTCGACTAATTTAGGGATAAGGATTTCAAATTTTACACTTATTTTTAATTTTAAGTTGAAAAAATTACTTTTTGCGAAAAATGGTCATTATACTCGATTTCGACTAATTCGGGGATAAGGATTTCAAATTTTACACTTTTTTAAAATATTAAGCTGAAAAAAATTTTTTTGCAAAAAATGGTCATTATACTCGATTTCGACTAATTCGGGGATAAGGATTTCAAATTTTACACTTATTTTTAATTTTAAGCTGAATTTTTTTTTTGCGAAAAATTGTCATTATACTCGATTTCGACTAATTCGGGGATAAGGATTTCAAATTTTACACTTATTTTTAATTTCAAGTTGAAAAAAAAAATTTTTTTGCTTAAATCGTCAATATACTCTATTTCGACTAATTCAGGGAAAAGGTTTTCAAATTTGATATATATTAGAGCATCTATAAATATGTTACCGGTAGCACTTCAGATCTTTCATCATCATCAATAGGTGATGTGAAAAGCAGTATGTGTCACATGGAAGCAAAATTATTTCCACCTTGGGCGTTTATACTTGAATCCCTCACTACGCTCAGGATTCTATTTTAGAATCCCTCGCTACGCTCGGGATTCTATTGTAGAATCCTTCGCTTCGTTCAGGATTCAATGTACGCCCACGCCGTAAATATGGCATTTTGCTCCCTTGTGACACAATCTACTATTTTTCGCGCCCCCGTTTAGCTGTAGGGAGCCCCTTACAAGCGTTTACGATGTAAGTAGAAGTGGGTCAACACGTTGCTTAAACTGTGAAAATTTGAATCCACCCGTTTAGTTTTTAAGGGGGGCTCCACCCCCACCCCTCAGGATTTTAAGTATGTTGTTAAGGACATCTTTAAGTACAACTATGCCAAAATCCGCTTATATCCGAATTACTTCCGGCAAGTTATCCTTCATTTACTGAATCACTAGTGAAACACAGTAATAATAAAATAATTAAAAATACCACAATAGATTGTACATATTCTCCTTCGAGATAATTGGTAAGGTTTTTTAATCGAAATGCGTTCGTATGCCCGTAGTGTACGGTTTACTTTTCCGAAAATAGGAAAAAATCCATCGTATGATTATAATAAGACCGCCATCGCCATTATAAAAAATATATATCATGCTCTAAACCTGATCGCCAATTAATTCGCGTTTTGGAGGGGTCGCCGTAGCAAATGTGAGCGGATGCCTTCTAACGTTCGCAGCGACCTCGTGATTTTATTATTACATGTTTAGTCGTATTCAAGGTTGGTATAATTTAACCGTTACCCCACTGTCCTAATACCTGATTCATTAGTAAACTAAGATGAATCCCTAAAAGCTAAATCACAAATGAGGGAAAGCACTACCGTCAGTCCGCGCACGTTTAATAAAAGCGGTTTTAACGACTAGTCTAAACTATTGTAAAGAGATCGGACAAATTTGCGTCATTGCTCGCAATAATATGGACATGACTCCAAAATTAATCAAAATGTTAATTCATTAATTAATTTCTTACTTGACATATAATTTGATTCTTAGTCAATTAATACAAAATCAGTATTTATTTTCCAAATTTTGTTTGAATTTTATCACTATAAATACGCATTTATATACCATTTTCACGTCGTATTAGTAATTTCTATTTTCGCCATTAATTCGTTTGTAAACTGGCGATATTCAGTACCCATCAGTAAAGAACATGCCATTATTTAATTTTCCTGCCGTTTGGGTACGGTACGTACGTAATTTAGGTACGGCAATTAAGACTGTAATTTGGCAACTATTAATGTCTATATATATATATATATATATCAGTGGCGGAGCGTCCATACAACTCGATTCCCACCGGCTTGCCTAATTTCCAGCCAGTCCAGTTCTTTTACTACGGCTCATGAAGAATAGGAAAAGCCAAGTATTTCCGGCTTCCCTAAGAATATTTTTGACGGGCCGCCACTGATATATATATATATATATATATATACTCTTATATTAACAAAAAGTAAATCCACGGAGGCTTTATATCTATATAGGAAACTTCTTCGTCAGAAATAATAATCATAGTAGGATATTTACCATTACCATGTAGTAGTTGGGTATTATTTCTAGTGTAAATAATCGTGTCAGTTTAAAATCGTAACTTCTTTATTATATATAAATATTTACGAAAACGATGTCCACTTAAATAACATTTTGCTAATAATTATAAGCACATACCTATAAACTATATTAGTTATATACGGAAATTCAAATTTTATTCCAGAAATAATTAATTGATTAACATTTTTATTAATTTTGGAGTCATGTCCACATTATTGCGAGCAATGACGCAAATTTGTCCGATCTCTGAATTTGTAACAGACCAGTAACAGGGATGTGGCACGTCAAGGAGCATGGCATCGAGGCAGGGTGTGTCCGTTTTAGACCTTAAATCGAGCTTGAGCCCCAAGGCCCTAGCAGCTGGTGTAGCGGCACAATGGGACCTTCGAATAATGTTGTAATGAGTATTTTGGGCATTAGAGGGGTTGTCTGATAACCGGCCGTCGCACAGCTGCCGCGTTAGAATTAATGTTAGATGTACAATCAAAAACTAGACTTTTTAATGCTGTATATCGCGAATCTCATTCAATTAATGAATTGAAAACGGGGTTAGTGATCATTGGTCTTAATAAAAAAGGAATATATTCGTCGTTAGATATTTAAATCCCTACTATACACAAGTAATAAAATCATTAATCATTATCGTAGGTGGTGGACCTTTAGGGCCCGGACACATGTCCACGGTACGGCACCGGGCACCGTCTACGGCCTTTGTTCTTTGTTCGTTGCCGCGTACGGCGCATGGACATGTGTCCGGGCTCTTAGCGTTAGCGTACTCCTTCTTGATCAGTCTTGTCTTGCACCAAACCGTCTGTAATCGTAAGCGGTGTGCGTCAAATCTGATTGTATGGAAAGTTTGACAAGTTTCTATGGGATGACAGCTGCCGGCGCCATATTTGACGATGACCGGTCTGTGTTTGTACGTTGGTGCAACTGGCACTAAGTGCCAGTTTCAGGCTAAAAACTATGTATACGAAGTTTAATCATAATCTGTTCAGCCGTTTTTGCGTGCTTGAGTAACAAACATCGAAACATCCTAACTTTCGCATTTATAAAATTAAGTGGGTACGATTCAGATTTTTCAGATGATTTATAGTTTCAGATTTTTCCCTGTACTTGTAGTATAAGACGATATTACTTGCCAAATTTCATAGTTCTAGGTCAACGGGATAAATAAATATAAAAAAACCTACCCTATAAATTTTTCAGTCCCTTGATAGTGTCGAAATGTACGTTTTTTGCGGCATAAACGGCCGAATCCTTTTTTTACGTTAACTAAGAAGTTTGATTTTTTCACAGCTTCAAGGGAATCAAGGGATTCCAGACCTGAGTAATGGTTTTAATTTCAACTCGATACCTTCACGCGTTCTCAATATTTTGGTCTTGACAAACAGACAGACGATTAACAAAGTAATTCTATAAGGGTTCCGTTTTTTTTCCTTTTGAGGTACGGAACCCTAAAAAAGAACTTTATTCTGCAAGTAGGCCTTAATTGGCACTTTTACAATATCTTACTCTATCTTTCGATTCTTAATCGATCTCTATGTTGTCCGAATTAAGCTCTAAAACGCAAAATAGGGAATTCTCCCCTTAAGTTACGATTGTTTTATTCGTTTTCGTTACACATTCGGATTCGTCTACCTGCTGTCTTGTAGGAATCATTTCTTTTATTGAACACCAGTTGTCCCCGCGCCGCTTCCCACCGAGTTTTACAAAGAAGCCGAGGGACGAAGTGTAGCTTATGTTGACTTACTTGACTTACTTGACTTATGATCCTATGTCCCCTAGATGGGGCAGAGGGCTTCCACAGTGCGCCGCCATCCCGTTCAGTCTTGAGCTTCGCGCTTCAAATCGCTTCACGTCTTCCCTATCGTCTTCGCCTCTGCGATGATCGTCCGCCGCTAGGTTTGCTTAGGGCGGCCACGCTTACGCTTTCCTTGGGGATTCCAGTCTAGGGCTTGCCTCGGAATGTGGTCGGGATCCCTTCGGAGCGTGTGACCGATCCAGTTCCACTTGCGGCGTGTTATCTGCTGGTCGATCGGAATCTCACGGCAACGTTCCCACAGTTCGCAATTGGAGATTTTCTCGGGCCAGTAAACACCGAGAATACGGCGAAGACATCGGTTGATGACGACCTGGAGCCGGCGCGAGATGTCCTTCGTAACCTTCCACGTGTCACACCCGTACAGCAACACGGTCTTTACGATGAACCGGAATATTTTAAGCTTTATTCTCCTAGTCAGTTTCCGCGATTGCTATACAGGGCGGAGCTGTGCGAAGGTTGCTCGTGCCTTGGCGATTCTCCAAGCGATGTCCTCTTCGGTCCCTCCAGTATCCCGACACTACACTACCGAGGTAAGTGAATTTGTGGACCCTTTCCACAGCCTCTGTGCCAATGTGTAGCGGCAAAGAACTTGTCGCCCCGCACCTCATTTCCTGGGTCTTCCGGTTTTGGTCATATCTAGAAACAATAAATAGTAATGTAAAGCTGAAATACTGCAACATAATTTTCGGGTACCTGTTCTAGTTATTCTGTTAAATCTGGAAACCCGGAAATGTTTTCCTTACTTTTTTATTATTTTGCTTACAGTTTTGAATTGTATCAATGTATTGAAATTGAATGTAGTTATACGTTATGGCATATTTATTCAACTTTCATTTGATACCATACACGTGTATGTATGTTGCATAGGTTGGGTGGGATTGCCACTTTTCTAAACGCGGCGGCGGCAATTTTCATGACGTCATTACTCGGGAGACCGACCTTGGAAAGATTGTCTCCTGGCAGTTCCGGGGTCCAGGAGATATGCCTAAATAACATACTCGTACTAAAAGCCGGCGCTGGTTTCCGAAAGTGAAGTATTTGTTCGACGGAAACCCGTAACAACCCGCACTATAGGCAAAACTAAAAAAAACAGTATTTTTGAAACATCATATGTCAAAAACTATAAGACATACGTAGCTGTAGATAGGCTAAATTTCATGTAGGTACTTTAAAAATGCTATAGACAAGTAATGTCAAAAAGCCATAGTTTTTGAATTAAACTACAATACCTGAAAAAAGTCCGAAATTTTTACATTTACGTATCTTACGCAGGTAGCACAACTTTTTTTTGTTTGCAAAGTGTGGTTTCACACTACCCTAATGCGTTGGTCACGCGTACCGAGCAAAACGGGCGAGACAGTAAAAAGAGTATGGAAGTTTTACTCGGCCGAGTAAAACTTCCATAAGTACTAATTTTACTGGCATAAGGAGTCCAAATAACATACCAAAAATGCAGCTTTACATCGCGCTTTGCGATTTTAATGTACAATTTCACTGCCCTATAAACAGATTAAGGTTCGCGTCTTTCCTGTGGACATATCAAAAGTTAAGGACCACAAAGCTTAATTTTGTTTTGGATTTGTCTTACTAGATTTAGATTGGGGTTACTACCCGCAAAAACAGTGAATCCATAGCCGTTAACTATTGACCACAGTAGGGACGACTTTTTTCAAGTCTTTATCACCCGGCTGTTTTATTTAACAGAGTAGTAATGGTGAAATCGTCTGAAATGTATGAATAGGCATGACATTGGCATGGCACTTAGTCGTAAAGGCGGGGTTACGTAACGTGTCAGTGACCAACGAGTAGATGTTTCGGTGCGGCCTCGCTGCGGCTGCGGTCACGGTCGCCTGTCGACGTGCGTCACTGCCACTATCTGGGTATCCATACAACACTGCCATGGTCTAGTCTAAGAAAACAAGGTCTGACAATCCGGATCGTGCACCACTGTGCTGCCATTAGGCTGTTCGTTTTGTCACAAAACGTCATTAACGTCAAGTTACTTGTAACTAAAGTGGCAAAAAGTGCCTGTCAAATACACTCTGCGATTTTGTTTTACCGCCCTTGGTAAGTAATGTACTAAAAGGGTGTCGTAGAAATTTAAAAACAATTCTTACTAGGTAGGTACTGGTTCCTTAAACTGGTTATTTAAATAATACCATAATTACATACCTAATTGTAATTACCTACATTTATTTTTCCACAATAGAAAGCAAAATTCGTGACTGCACATGTATTGCTTAATGCGTAAGTAATGCTTAATAAAATGGTATTTTTGTATAAATTCACTTTTTAATTAAATATACGTCCTCGAATTAGTACCTATACTCGTTACTTAGGTGTACTTAGTTATAGTCAAGCAAACGCAATTTATTGTATAAACGAGGGGACAAAATGAAATAACTCGAACACCTTGAACTAAATCTGGTCTTGTTATTTTGTTAGCTTCACATTTAACCGAAAGATTGGCTTACCACGCGAATGCAGGATAGTTTGTTGTGCCTATTGTAATGCAAAGCGTCCATACTCCATACTGTTGGGCTTGGGGCCCATCGCGTTAGCTCTCTCTAACGGTGTAACCAGACTTTAGTTTTCAGGGTTTCGTCATTTCATCCCAAAATGGTTTCAGCGGGACCGTATTAGGCATAGATATAGTACCTATATACAAGTGGTTATAGATGGCCACCGAGCGACACCGGGTAATTTGACCGGTTTGCATATCCAATGTCTTGCTTATGGAAGTGTGCCTGTGGCCTGTGCCTATAACCTATGACCCGACCATGTAAAAATGCTCGTTCGGTGATAGAGACAAGACAAAACATGGCACTCTTTTCTATTTCCTCTTATAGCAATCGCAATAAGAATATCTTTCACAGTGTCAGGCCCTTGGTATGTATTAGAGCTCCTCTCTCTTTAGACAAGTTCCTCTGAAGTCATAAATTAGCCCATTATGTTCCCAAAGCGACACAAATATCTGCCACTGTATGTATTGCGTAAAGTATAGATATATTATTTTCGATGTTGACTGGAGATGGAAGTTGGAACCCACACAGGGTCAGGGCCCAGGGGTCAGGGTGCAAACCAACTCGCACTTTTTAAATCAAAGAATGACTAATGCTGTAAATGGTAATGGTTTAAAAAAAGGGAGATACTTTAGTATGATTTTTTTATTTTGTTCCTATTTTTGGTAATTCAAATTTCATGTTGTGTAGGAACTTAAAATAAGAGTAAATTGTTAACCAAGGGTTAAAACCATCTATTTCAGACGAGATATATTGAACGAATCAACATTTGACCTACGGGCGTTACTTAAATACCTAAGAGTACGTCTTGAGTAGTATAGATTCGGAGCTAGCCCTACTAAAGAAACAGATTCACTTTTATGTAGGTATCAACAGCAACACACAACAGCACAGCATACTTTTTTACCAAATTAAGCTTATCGTGACGAATACATGAGACGAACCAACTTTTTTTGTGATTTCAAGTGAACAATAAAGTAATAATTCCGTACCTATGCAGAATTCATCAAAAAAATCTGTACCTAACTGGAGCATACACTTTATCTGGAGAATTCGTAGCAGCTTGTGACCGCTGACTAACTGAACGCTACAAAAATTTGCTATTTAATGGACTGACTATCAGGGAAACTGATCGATTGGTTACATAAAAAATATGTATTATGTACAATATCTTTAATTCTTTACATTATGTAGATGCAAACGCTGCTTATGTCGGTTTAGGTGTAGGTACCTACAGAGAGTTATTCATATCGAAATGAGCGGGGTTTATCGGCGTGCGATTAATGAGCGCCCGGCGCACCGTACATGCAAGTGCTCTGCTGTGCTGTACTACTGCGGCCGCCCGCGACCGTGCGCACGTCTGTGTCGCGGTCTCGTGCTCGCTGCCCGAAGACCAACCACCGCTAATAACTTTCTTACATTTGACCTCATTACAGGTAAAAGTGCCCTTTTAAGTACAAACTAGGAAATCCCTTTTATTGATTAGGCATGTTTGTAAATAATAACTAATAACACAGTTACAAATATTAGCGTGGGTCTAGCCTAGCGACCCTTGGTGTCGAAGGGCGTTTTCTCCTTGGATCGACGCCTCGACTACTTAATGTTAAGGTGAAGCGGGACACGAGGCGGATGACGCCTGTACCAGACGAAGTAGGCGGTGTCGGGCGACCGCCCTCCGCGGGCCCCGGCCGAACGCTGTAGAAAACGCATGGGCGCGGGGCGCCGTGGCACGGACCCAGTAACAAATATACTTCACGAACTGCTATTGCTTTTAGTGATAGAACACGCTTCACTAGTGTCGATAAGATATGTGTAATAGAAACGGGAAAAGTCAAATACCGCTTTGATATCAAAACGAGTTCATGCGAGATATTTATCATATAACTAAAGCAATGCAAAGGTAAACTGAACTGTTCGCCTGCGCTAATCTGAGCGATTATCTTTAAAACGTTTTACTTACGAGTAAGTTAAATTTTGATACCTCTTAGCACAAGGACCGTGATAAAGTGCGTAAGGTACTAAAATTAAACAGAGGGGGTGTGGTGTGGTATTATTTTTCGTTCAATTATTTTTCTATCTCATTCTTATTCGTCACTTCATTATTCATCTTGTTCGCTTTAATTCTTGGCTCTCTTCAAGGCTATGCGCCCACGAGGCAATTTTGTCTCCGCAACTGTACGTCTGTCACGCTCGCACTTATTGTAAGTGCGATAGACATACTGTCGCGGAGACGAAGTTGCCTCGTCCGCGCCTAGGGAAAGTCTTATTCGTTTTCTGTCTCATTTAGTTATTTTAAAACAAAGTCAGTGGTCAATTGTTTTAAGATATCGCATTCAAGTTTGTCAGAAAAAAAATTGTAGCCGGCTTATTGCATTGGATGATTTGCACTTTTATATCACGAGCTCGGTTTAGCCATAGTTGTTTGTAGTTGTGTTGTGACACATACGAATACGAACACATAGAAATTGTGAACTCATAGCTCCTACGCTGACGCACACATAGACAATGTGCAGACGCACATATAGCTCAACCAGGGATCGTTACCGGTATTCAAATACCTATCTGCCTCCATTCGCAACGTCTCATGGATATTTAACGATTATATTTAGGTTTACAAAACACTAAAATATATATTAGAACTAATATATATAAAAAAAACAATATAATAGAGATACCGTAATCAAATACCGGTTAATTATTTGTATTAAAAGAATACCGGTATTTCCTTGAGCTCAACACACCCATGTCTTACCCGCGCTCTTGAGTACTACTGGACCACTGTTGCACATTAGGCGGTACGAGGATGTGAGCCATTAATTATGACACCAAATTGAGTGAGGATGACCTTGGTATTTACTTCCCCGTGTTTTTTTGATGGATTGATTTTTAACAGCTAGGTTACTTGAGTTAAGTCAAGCGTAGGTAGGTATAAATGATGCAGTGAAATAAGATACAGCAGTTGTCATACATTTAGCTCGGAAGTTCATTATCAACTATAAAATACCTTTGTATGACCTTGGGTATTTCAATCTATGACCTTGAGTCGCTCTAGTCGTGTCCCAAGCCTGCTATCCGTTACATATTTATACGTGAGCACGCAAGTTATACGTGATATAATATACATTTATTATTAAGTGATTTCCTTTTGGGCACGATTTCAAAAAAATCATCACAATAGTACAAAAAATATTGACACTGTTTTTACTCCCAATAAGCACATAGGTGTTAATCAGTTTCCTCAAGTGGTATAAACAATATTTGACACTAAGGATCGATCACCTGTATACCATAATCTCGATACAAATTAATCGATACACGCGCCTCACTAAGTTGTACCGCGCTTGCTTGCTCTCCCCTCGGGCCCCGAGCAGAACCACGCCCAGCGCGCGCATTCTCAAACAAAATCCGCACGAAATGGATGCACAGAGAATCGAGTCGGCGTTGTTCGTTTAGTCACACACGCCAAGTACCCATCAGCTAGCCAGGCAGCTCAGTTGAGAAGTGATCTTGATAGCTGGCACACCGTGCCCTACACACGGCGGCGCACACGTGCTCGCGTCATCCCTTCTCCTCCGAGCGAGCCCGCCGCTCCGCTCCGCTTGCTCGCAAAGCGACGCCGATCACTCCGCCGCCACCGGTCGCCGGTCGCATTCCGCGCCGTTCCATTCCATTCCAATCGACACCTTGCTTACTTCGGCGGACCATACGTATTATGTAATACAAAATAAACAGATCCGTTGAATAAGCAAGCAACCACGTGTATGTACACACCGGCCGGCGTACCAACGGAAGTGTTCCCCGACGCTGCACTATCGCGGCCTGGATTCGCGCGCGGACGAACGATCCCGGATCCCGCATTATTCATACCAGGAATTTGTGGAAGACGTGATCATTTTGACGTAGTGTTTTTTTATACAAGTATCAACATCATTCCAACTATACAGTATTTATCGAAGTAATTTGTGTGTTGAATATAAGTGAAATGTCGAATACCGTGGAGCAGCAGTTCAGCGAGCTTAATTTGTCACAAGAGGACCATGACCAAATATTTGAACAAGACGATAGCCAAGACCTGAGGTTAGTATATTCTCATTCTCAATGTTATATACTATGTTTAACCGACTTCCAAAATAACGATAAGGTAATTCGGTTGTTCTTTTTCGCTATGCTTAGGTACTACTGTTGTTAAGACAGACATTTATTATTTTCTTTAGTTAACTAGGTATTCAATTAATGCGACTTAACTTTGAAGGAGTAAAAACAAAATACTGTAAGAAACTTAACGCACCGCACGCGCAAATACCCTAAATTTTGAGAGTAGGTAGAGGGTCGATAGATCGATTAGCGACCTGCTAATTTGATATTCCAGTTTGCGACCATTCGGAAGATTGGAATTGCTGGTCCAGTAACCGGCCATAAATATATTTTTTTAGGACTGATGATGAACATCGATATCTAAAACAATAAACTAAACATCCCCATTATTCGAAAAACTTGCTAGCTAAAATGTTTTGTCCCTTTCTCACAAACGTTAATGTCAAAGTAACAGATAAGGACAAACGAACTTTATGAATAATGGATTTTGCCCGTCGCCGCGTTGTTGAACACACGTGCTCTTCGCGACGACGGGCTGAATCCACCACCGAACAAAACCAGTTGCCTAATGTCATGGCGTCGTTACCGAACAACGTCTTTGAACAAGTAAGTATTCATTTTTAAAGAGTGAAGTGAATAATGGGGATTTTTAAGGTTGGTTTGGATATAAAAATCTGCATGAAGTAGTCAAAATGTGCACGAATAATATTGTAATGTTTTTAAGCACCTTGTTTGCGAATAATATTGTTGTAGTGTACGGTTTGGCCTTGTCTTCTGCAACTTTAATTAATGCATAATATGGGTGCGCTAGTTACGCGACCAGCTTTTCAATGAGAGGATCAGTAGTAGTAGTAGTAGTAGTAGTAAAACTCTTTATTGTACACAACACAATAAAACACATGAAAAAATACAAAAAGGCGAACATAACCCAAACAAAAGCATGTAGGTACTAAAATAGGTACATAAGGTTATAAGGTATTTACAGTCTACTATCCAATCCCCGCTGATTCTATCTTATATCTTTAAACGAGCAATTCTTGTATATTTATTTATTTCGACGATATCGGAAACTGCTCTAATATCCTTATGCCCGGGAAAGCGCCGAGCAAAGCTCGGCCGCCCAGATAGGTATTTGTACCTAATATGCAGTGAGCTATGTTGTGCTAAGGTGACAAGTTGACCACTGACAAGATATTTTTTTGGATCGAATTAAAAAAAATGTTCTGAAACCTATCGTGTGTGGTATCCAACGAAAGGGCTTTCCGAGCCAGTTCTAGAAATATATCACTTCATTACATTTAAGTCACTTATTTTAAATTAAAAGAAAAATAATTTTCAAAACATTTTTATTTTAAGGCAAGTGACTTAAAGGGAGGTATCCCCAACGCAAATGTCCCGCTTTAACACGCGTGAGTTTATAATTAACCATCCCGCTCTCTACGCAAGCTCTGCGCGCAGTTTTGTAAATATTTAGCTATAGTCATTAAGCCAATCATTCTATCAAAGCAAAAAGATTTTTTTCTATCGAGTGAAAATCATCAGGTCATGTAACTGGCTGCGATTTTGACTAGACAAGATCCTTATGTAACACATATATTTTTTTTTAGATTTTAAGACACTATATTCTATGTCTCAGATGGTTTTTAAAAACTCAAGTGGTAATACACGGCCTTAAATGTAATGATGTGATATATTTTTAGCACCGGCTTAGAAAGCCCTTTAGTTTGATACTACGCACGATAGGTTTGAGAACATTTTTTTTTTAATTCCATACTTAGTGATGTCGTAACTCCTCTCCTTTTCGTTGTTTTTTCGTCCAATGGGTCAAATTGATTCATATGTCCTAAAGATCAATCGTACCGATTTTCATGCTTTTAACTCCATTTGCAGCATCTTTTGGCGTACCGCTAGCACTAATAGAGGAAACATACGAACTTAGATCTTCGGTCACCGTCACTGTTGCAGACTTGCAGGTGACACAGATACAGCATATAGTATAGACTTCGCGAATGTTTTTTTGGGTTTCCATTAGTAGATTGTGTCACAAGGGAGCAAAATGCCATATTTACGGCGTGGGCGTACATTGAATCCTGAACGAAGCGAAGGATTCAAGTATAAACGCCCAAGGTGGAAATAATTTTGCTTCCATGTGACACATACTGCTTTTCACATCACCTATTGAGGATAATGAAAAATCTGAAGTGCTACCGGTAACATGTTTATAGATGCTCTAAATATATATCAAATTTGAAAACCTTTTCCCTGAATTAGTCGAAATCGAGTATAAAGACGATTTTTAGAACAAAAAAATTTTTTTCAACTTAAAATTATAAATGTGCCAAATTTGAAATCCTTGTCCCCGAATTAGTCGAAATCGAGTATAATGACAATTTTTCGCAAAAAAAATTTTCAACCTAAAATTTAAAATAAGTGTACAATTTGAAATCCTGATCCCCGAATTAGTCGAAATCGAGTATAATGACAGTTTTTCGAAAAAATTTTTTTTTGTTTTAAAATTCAAAATAAATATAAAATTTGAAATCCTCATCCCTGAATTAGTCGAAAACGAGTATAATGACGATATTTTTTTTTCCACTGTTTTATCTGCAATCGGCTATTCAGCCATAATCAGAATAATCAGATTGTATGTCTTGTTACAGAATGACGATATTTAGCAAAAACATTTTTTTTTGTTTTAAAATTCAAAATAAATATAAAATTTGAAATCCTCATCCCTGAATTAGTCGAAAACGAGTATAATGACGATATTTAGCAAAAACATTTTTTTTTCCTAAATTTCAAAATAAATATAAAATTTGAAATCCTCATCCCTGAATTAGTCGAAATCGAGTATAATGACGATTTTAAGCAAAAAAAAAGATTTTTTTTTCTTAAAATTCAAAATTAATATAAAATTTGAAATCCTCATCGCTGAATTAGTCAAAATCCAGTAAAATGACGATTTTACGTAAAAAATTTTTTTTTCTTAAAATGTAAAATAAGTGTAAAATTTGAAATCCTCATCCCCGAATTAGTCGAAATCGAGTATAATGACGATTTTACGTAATATTTTTTTTTACTTATAATTAAAAATAAGAATTTTTCCCAAAAAAAAACATTGAGCTGACGTTTCGTGTCGACTGAATTAGAATTTTCAGTGATACTAGAATTTTGTTGTTTGTATGATGATGCTTCAAATTTGATTTTTTTCATTATATATTATTAAATATTTTATACTGGCAACACAGGATCCTTGAACAGAAAAGTGCCACTTTGATCCCTCCTAGCAGGGAAGAAAAAGCCCTTAACCGAATAGGTGATGTGAAACAAACCTAATGCTAACTATAGTACATTGTTGTAGAGGCTAGAAAGTAAGCAATAGATGGACGAGTTAGTTCGAAAGTACGACATCCGGCACTTTCGGCCGAGGCTTAACATAGTGCTTTTCACGTCTACTGAGAGGAAATCAAATCCATTTTTGTAGTTTGTTGGTTGCAGCAACACAATAACTTTTTGACAATCTCCCGCCTTATTTTTTTTCCAGTACTTACGTTCTTAATGGCCAGTATGTTATTAGATAATTCAAAGGCGTTTTTATGTAATAAATGTTCAATGCAAACTTTTCAAAGCACAGTAAAATCTTAAAAACGCCAATCAATAACCTTAAAATCTCCCGCCTAAATATTTTTTCGAGTACGTTCTTAATAGCCAGTGTGTGTAGTTATTAGATAACATAGAAACCTATCAAAGCACATTTAAAAATCTTAAAAATGCCAATCAATAACCTTAAATCTTCCGCCTACATTTTTTTTTCGAGTACGTTCTTAATGGCCAGGGTGTTATTAGATAATTCAATTTAATTAATTACGAGTTGTGATTGGTTGATTTTGTGTCATATGATGGGTGTTCTGATTGGACGATAGCACTACTATAACCGCTACAACAATATAACATTGTTGTAGCGGTTTAGGTGTGGTTTAGCTGTGGTTTCGGTTCATAGTTGTCCT
Source organism: Cenopis cana (assembly GCA_951800055.1). Classification (NCBI taxonomy): domain Eukaryota; kingdom Metazoa; phylum Arthropoda; class Insecta; order Lepidoptera; family Tortricidae; genus Cenopis; species Cenopis cana. Next base: position 33,736,983 of record OX637471.1, on the reverse strand, counting down.
GCTCATGAGTCTACTACTATTGACAATTTTGACGCCCCAATTCCCGCTATCTATAGCCATATTTCCGAGCAGTGGCGTGAAAAAACAATAATATACTTCATTATCCAACTTCTATCGAGAATCGGTAAAAAAAATGCGACCTGTAAGTAGTGGAGAACCACCGGAAATCTTGACATACGAAAGCATTTTTCGAAGCTGAAACACTTTGTTTTCAATCAGTGTTTTTTTTTAAATTTCAAAATCACGTGACCTTGATTAAATTTTCCTTCAAGCTCGTTGAAATCGTTCATTCTCCTGGATCACTTAACACGTTCACAGTCCCCATACAAAATGTTTCAATTTTCTTGGACGTGCAAGCAAATTACTTCCATCACACGTCCGTGCTCCACGTTTGGGTCACTATGAAACGACAAGTAGCTCTAGTATAAGTTTTTTCGAAACATTAACTAATTCGAACGCTTTTGCGTTTTGTCTCAAAATGTATGAAAGTGGTATGAAAACGTGAACAGCGCCTCTGTTGGTCACTAGTGGAAACTAAAACAGCGAGTGTAACATTTGTTGCTAACCGATGAACGCGCGTATTTCAAACTCGGTGAGAGCGTTTTCATACATTTTGAGACAAAACGCAAACGAATGCAGTTATAGTGACTTGAGTGCGTACCTGGTCGGCTATAGTGACACATGTTCCTATGTACGGGGCACAGACTTGTGGAGATAGCTCGTCGTGACCCATGTATGGGGCACTGGACTGTGAACGTGTTAATTGTATTGAGAAGGGTATGTGTGGCGTTAAGGCGATATATTGATTGAAAGAGACGCGCGTATGTTTTTTCGTTCACGACAAAACTGGATGCAACACTCTCCGGGAATGGCTTTTTTTAGACAAATCGCGATAAATATCTGACTGTGTGCAGGTTTATTCCTCTTGTCAGAGTATAGATGGGGTAAAATACCATCATATTAACTTAATCGTGTCTTTTAATAATGCGTTGTTTTAGCAGGCTGAGTGAAAAAAGGAAAATATAAACTCAACTTTGGATTTTAAGCATTTATGTTTCGGCTATTGTCAGTAATGTCAGTACCACAATCATATAGTCAAGAATCATATATCTGAAAATCAGTCCCTATTGTTTTTCCTCGTCTGGGCAGAACAGCGTTTCAAAGTTACTAAATTTCTCGTTGTAGCGCCTTAAAAACTAATATAATACGTATAGGGCGGTGTGTAAAGGTACAAACACACTAGATCGTTCCGTGTCCGGGCCGGCCCGTTTTCTAGTACAAGAAATGGACGGTCGTCGCGCGTCCTGTATTAGAAAACGGGCCGGCCCGGACACGGAACGGTCTAGTGTGTACCTTAAATATAATAAACAAAGTAGTTGTATAATAATTAATCTATTTTCATGGGTTTACACATATCAAGGATATCAGGAAGGTGCAATGAGTGTATGTTTATGTTTTTAGGTTATCTGGTACTGACGAACTTACGCGATTGGTGGGCACTTGGGCAGGCTACACGAGCAGATTGTGTGTAGCGCGAGCGCGGCTGGCGCTGCACCTGCCGGCAGGTGGCCGCGCCGCACGTGCCACCGCCGACCAATTTCTTTGTTTCTCGCTTATTAGGGTTCCGTACCCGAAGGGTCTAAACGGAACCCTATTGCTGTCATACAGGTTTTTACAGCCAAACAGTTAGAGCCAGCCAGTAGATGGCATTGCAATTGCAAAAGTCTCGCTCTAACACGCGTGAGTTTTCAATTAACCATCCCACTCTCTACGGAAGCTCAGCGCTTGTTTTTCTCTTCGCTTCGCTCATTTATTAGGATAATCTTTTTTATCAGGTTTGAGAACTGATTATTTTACAACTATTGAACCAAAAATCGTTGTTAAAGATGGGACGGTTTTAAAGATCCAACCAAAAACATCGAAAAAAAGGGTTATGTTTAAAAAGTAAAAGTATCAAGATTTTTTTGTATAAATCGTGTTTTCACTTTTAACAGACTGGAGGAAAATAGTTCAAGATTAATATACTGAAAGGACAGACATTTAATCACTATAGATGTTGAGATCTAGGTCGATAAACATTGGCAAAAGTGCATATGTGGGCTCTGAAAGGTGCACCCATTAGCATAGACATAAAGGAAACCGCGATAAAAAAAAATGGCCAACCCATCGCGTGGGGTATAGTAATATCGTTGTTATTAGAGCTCGATGAGCAGATAAGTACTTACTGTATTTTTTGTTTTGAAAAATATTGGAAAACAGGGATGAGCAGCCACCAAAGTCGTCAGCATTTTTTACAAAATATTGTTGCGATATTTTTTTAACTTCCATTGGCATTATAAACTTGTAATAATTGACCGAGTGAAACGAAGGTCTCTGTTTTAGCTTCGACAAAAATGCTTTCGTATTTCCGTTTTTCCTCCTCTACAGGAGAAGTAAACTTTTTTGTCGTAATTTTTTGGAAATTTTAAAAAACATTTTTTTATGAATTATCAATTTTTTATATTTTTCTGGGGCCGTCTTTTTCCTCTACAGGTTGCATTTCTCAACCGATTCTCGTGAAATTTTCTGAGCAGGTTTGATGACTACATAGAATTTATTTGTCGAGTAAGTTTTTGTACATTTCGATTTTTTTGTCATTGGTTTGTTCTCCTCTATTAGTCTAGGCCCAGAACCAGAAAGCGCGTCTCTAAACAGTGCAAGCAGTAAACTGGAAACGTAGCAAATTTCGACGGTAGTACTCCATAGATGACTTCATATTTTCTTTCCTAATGGTCGTGGCAAAAATATTTCAATACAAAAGTTGTAGCATATTTTGTGATCTACAATATTGCCGAACTATAGTTAGGGCTAAAATGCACTTAAAACGTAAACATGAGAGGAAAACTAGAAAAAGGTGGCAATTTTTAAAGATATCTCTTGTTATATCTTCGTCCCTAGGGATCACGGAGAAAATCTTTGTAGCCAAAAGTTTTAGCAAATTTTGTGTTCTACAATATTGCCCAACTATTTTTAGCACTAAAATGAACTTTATCTACAGTTCATACAAGAGAAAAACTGAAAAAGTGACAGATTTTCCAAGATGGCGGAGAAAGATATGTAGCTGGAGGGTCGAAAATTTCGGGATACGATGACAAATATTGTCCTTTACGGCATATCAAAAACCCATAACAAGTGGACCATAGTTAGGGTACCGGAACAACGATTTACCAATTATACAACGAAAAAGTTTGTATGGGCTGAAATTGTGAGTATTGAGTGAAATTTTGTGAGTAAGTTCGTAATATTTCTATCAAGTCACTTTTTGGAAATTTAAAAAATGATTCTTCTTTTTATTGATTTTGGTGTTTCTGCCGCCGAATTTCGATTTGTTCATCTCTAAGGGTCGCATTTCACAACCGATTTTCGTGAAGTATTGAAGTATTGTGAGCAGGTACTTTGGTAAAACTACACAGAGTATTTTTGACAAGTAATAAAAAAAATCAATAGTTTGTCCTCTACAGCGTTTTTCAACCGATTCTCGTGAAATTTTGTGAGCTGTGAGTTTGCATTGTTTGCATTACCCGCTAGCAGTGCGTAAACGATCTAGTGTGGAAAAACGTACAGCGCCTCTGGCGGGGTTACTCGAATCGGGGTTAGAACTAAGAATCGGCATACTAAATCGTTTACGCAGTCGCTAGCGAGTAGGATAAGAGTTTGCGATACAGATCTACGTTTTGGATTTCCGTTTTGGAAATTAAAAAAAAAAAAACACGAGGTCTACAGCTCACAGAGCCACTAGTAATCATCTTTAGGGTTCGCTTATTATTTTTGATAATAGAAACATTTGATAGTACACGCCGTGTCTGGCTTTATTTGATCTTTCACACAATGCACTTGAGATTGCGAAGCACACACGCGCATATCGAATCGTTATAACAAATAATATTATGGAATGCGTACACTTATAACCAGTAGCATTTACTTTTCACCCATCTTTCCCCTCTATTTCACTACTTTGACAATCCGCTGATAAAGAAAATTCATTCGACGTCAGTTGCTGGGTCGTTAGGTAATGATGCTGTCCAGCGACCATCTATATTTGTGGAGCCAGCAGTCAACGTCGAAATACCGTGTTTGATGACAATTGTCAAGTTGGTGAAATAGCTGCCTTGAGTTGCGTTGCTAGTCTAACTAAAGTTCATTGCGACAACCTTCTTTCTGATTACGTAACTTTCGGTAGTCGAGGGTTTGTTTGATTAGTTCTTGAACTGTGGGTCATAATACTGATAATGTGACAGATTTTGCCGTGTTATATTATTTTTTATGTATGTAGTAGTAATAGTAGTAGTTATCAAGGCAAGGGGGATTATTTTATTCTAAAATTGGATATTTGGATAAATTGGGTATGCCATAGCACATTTCAACAACTAGAGAAAATGCATGCGGAATGAATATTAGGGTCGACGCTAGCTTACGCGGGTGCACGGAGCGGGTCATACTAAACTGTCCAGTTTATAGTATGACCCGTTCCGTGCACCCGCGTAAGCTAGCGTCGGCCCTTAACTGGTGGCTGTAGACCTCGTGCTTTTTTTAAATTTCCAAAACTGAAATCCAAAACGGAGATCTAGCGACTGCGTAAACGATTTAGTATTCGGCATACCTACTAAGATTATTACTAGTGGCTCTGTGAGCTGTAAACCTCGTGTTTTTTTTAATTTCCAATAATGCAAACAGATTGAGAAACGCTGTAAAGGAGGACAAACTATTTTTAATTACTCGACAAAAATATTCTGTGTAATCAAAGTACTTCAAGAGAATCGGTTGTGAAATGCGACCCAGAGGTGAACAAATCGAAATTCGGCCGCAGAAACACAAAATCATTGATACAGTTTGTTTTGGACAAAAAAATATATATACATAGTTACCGAACCTGCTCACAAAATTTAACGAAAATCGGTTGATAAATGCGACCTGTATAGGAGAACAGAGACCTTCGTTTCACTCGGTCAATTAATATCACTATATATGGATAGTAAACCATCAAATTATGACAAAAAAAAGTAAATTAATAAATATGAAATGAAAATGAAAAATATTTATTAGGTTAAACTTGAGGTTTACACGTATATAGGTTGGACCCTCCTAGTAAGTAAACATATACCTGTGACAGGAGGGCCCCTCTTCCATTATAACATAGTTAAGTACTAAATTCAACATTTCATTTAAATTACTGTGTGTGTCTTATGTGTGTGTGTGTGTGCGTGTGTGGTGTGTGTGGGTGTGTATGTGTGACTGTTTGTATAAGTAGTTACTTGTTACTGTACTAATAATTTTGTATCATTGTAGTCAAGTGATTTTAACCAGTTTGTTAAACATTTTTTACATTTGGCAATGTAGAAGAATATATAGATAATTTGTTATTTAAGGTATTATACAAGTAAGCTCAAAATCAGAAAACATGTAAGAAATATGTATGTGATTTTATTTATTGAGTAAAAGTTAATTAAAAACCACCATCAGGTTGTTTTAGTAAACAAGTAAGTAATTGTAGGGCAACTATGTACAAACGCAATATTTCACGACCAAAACTAATAGTTTCATACAATCGTCACTAGTTTTTTCATACAATTGTAGTTACGGGGCACGTAGTATGTGACGTCACATAACACGCTCATTTAGTATGGGACGTTTTTAGGACTGCCGTTATGCTGTGGTTTGAAACACATTTTGTCTTTTCTGTTGTAGTTGTTCCATATGGGCGCCCTTTATGTGGCATAACTGGCATAATCCTAAAATCTTTTGGCCGAACACTTGGCATAATGTTGAATAGCATATCTCATATTTTCCATAATCTTTTATTTGCATAATTATTTGTCTTAATTGTCATTGATCCTACTCGTAATTTATAACTACTCGAAAGATATTAAGTGATATTAAATAGAGTCAAGTGGAGACTGTGACAACAATTGAATCCATTGAATTAATTCAGGATAAATCTTAAATGTATGTTGTAAAATGAACGCCAGGGTAACAGCGCCATATATCGCTGTATTTTGTTCCTAATTTCTGCGACTGAGTAACCTTGTGCCTATGTTGGATTTTCATGGATAATTCTTGATCACGTGAACAGATTTCAATAATTTATTTTTTATTTGAAAGAAGCTTTAGCTTTCAGCATAATCTCATAGGAATTTAAAAAATACAAATGCATGCGGAGGTGTACCTACTATAGAAGTTGAAAAGTTTTTAGATGGTTAAAAAAAGGATATCTAGAATCTAGATATAGTTAAGCTTATATTTTTCCTGTAATATACAGGGTGGATTTTCTTTTTGGGTCAGTGAGGGCAGCTACCAGATCCCGTGCTGCTGCGCGAAAATGGTATTTAGAGACCTTCCCTTGATTTCGAATTCATGAAGATTGGCCTTTACAGATTTTGGAAACAAAAACATACATGGTGCGAGAACAAGGTCGTTTTTTTGATGCCAATCGATCCCATTCCTATCCAGGATCAAAATCTTATGTGGTGCCAAAAAAAAATTCCGGCTAGAAAAGCCACAAATCGAGGAAAACTTTTCCCATAAAATTTGTAAGAAAATGAAAACATTTTTTCTTGTTAAGGGCCTATCGTGCGGGGTAAATTCTCAGCGCCTGTCAAATTTCAATTTTTTTAATGATTTACCCAATTAACCCACACATGCATTATTCACGCACACTACCTCATTTTGCTGGGTCGGGTCATTGACCCATGTTTATGTCAACTTATGACAATATAGATTTTGAATATTTAAAGGTTTCTTGGTGCATAAGAGAAGTGAAACAAAAATCGTCAAGTTCTGATCTGTAACCAAAACTCAAGTATTAGTTGTATCTGAAAATGTCTTGAATTTGGAATTTGTGGTAGTAAAATACTCAGTTCCTTGTTTATAAAATAAAACTTGTCAAACCCCTGTTTTGTAAAATGTATTTTGTTTTGCCCTTTCCTCACAGACTCATTTTTATACAACTTAAAACAGAGAAAGAATTTTCCTAATCGGTTCGTGCATGTTATGACTGTTTTATGTTTATGACTTAGGTACTTATTTTGAGAGTTTACTTGGTGATTTTCATGATACGAGTATATGTTGTACCTTAAATAGGTTATTTTAAGCAAAACTTTTCATAAATTGATTATTTTCTGTTTATCAGTTGGTTAACTCTAAAATGGACACTGATTTAATGCAAGTTTTAAGAGAAGAAGCGGTAGTTTTATTACAATATATATAATAACTACTGAAACTATTTATACGGCTAATCAACTTTGTATTTGAGGAACCAGTACCTAACCTTATAGGTAGTTATTCACGACCTCCCGTCGTAACCCAATCCGCAGAATTGCGCATAGAATAGTATGACATTCCCTGCGCATCGTCGTTATCGTGAATGACAAGCACTATAAAACCTAATGATATAACAATTATCATCAAGAAAGTCATTGTAACAGTCTGCAATTGTGGAACTTGGCCGGACCACTACTGTATCAGCTCTGACAAATTAACTTTTATATACTTTTTATAAGGTCCATAATTGAAAGGAATAATTAGCAGGATGCGTTTACATATTCTTCTAGTGTGAGCAATCGTGCCGTCGATGACACTTAACTGAACATCCGTGAACCTTATTGCAACGACATAAGGTTCAATAATGGTTAACATTGCGTCTATTTTCATCAATAATAAATAGCAATTATTATTATTTGCTATTCGTTTACTATAACGTCGAGACAATTATTGCGATGCGACATAAGTACTTACTTGTACAAAATCAAAGCAACGGGATTTCCAACGCATGAAAGCTTTAGATAGAAACTAGCGCAGTTTAATATTATAAGTAATTACTGCATATTTGTTTGTTAGACATCGTCATTGTCACCACATCCCCAACAATTACTTGGTTTATTATTTATAAATGAAACATAGGTTTATTATTTTCATTCTAGGTATAATTATATTATGACCAGACCAGGCGGCTTAGACACTACACAATTTAAATCCACATCACTCAAACTGGCGAAGAAACTCCGATAGGTATTCTTTCTTCTGCTTCCGCTGCAAGAGAGCACTCTAGATCTGTTTCTTGGTATAACGCTGATATTTTATAAACTTCTGTTCAAAGCACCATAATAATTGTGCCTGTTTGTACAGATTCTGGGATATGTTTTGTTTATGCAGATTCTGCGATATATTTAGGTAGGTAATCATTGTTTGACGTGAAAGCGCCGTACATATACACATAAAATATAACATTAGATTCGTTAAATTATTGAAATATAAAAATACAATTTGTTTACAAATTTTAATTTGAAATATGATGAGTGACATAAATGTCATAACGTTCCGTTCTGGGTGGCCAATTTATAAAAAGTAAATTACTTTGAACTGAAATACATCGGTAACCTTTTTCCGTTTAAAATGCCTTTTCGTAAAGGAAATTATTATAATTTAGTTGCATTAGTAAACATTGGGGACCAAAGATTGCATTTTTATGTTATAACGAATGGCTAATACTAAAAATGCCATGTTAAAAGAATCTTCAATAGCCGCACGTCAACATTTATTTACCCTACTTCAATTAATGCAATCTTTGCGTGTGGTATACATTTTGTATTTGTATACGAGCAAGCTGTCAAAAAGCGTGTTTTTATGAGATGTCAAACTGAGAAAAGCAGCATACGTCTGCTCCCATTGAGGGCCGGAGCCCATCTGCCGGCAAGAAAACTACGGCGGCCGGTCAAATTTTCGGAATTTCCTTTGCATTGTTAAAAAAATCTCCACATTTTGCAAATGTTAAACACATACGACCTAGATAACATGTAGTTTTGTTACTATTCAAAAATTGAAGACCTTTCATAAAGTATTAACGTTGTAGTTTGCGTTTATTTCCTTTAGTAGAGCTAACTTTGGATTGAATTTTTATGTAGAAAACTATAAGTAATTGTGTTTCTGAAACACATGACGTGTAGAGTGTATCCTTAAATATCATATATAGGAATTACAGAATTCAAGCTTTAGTAATAATAATACAGCAAGTGATCCAACCATCGCAATTATTCAGAAATTTGCTCGGTGCAGTCTTAAAGTTCGGAAATAGGGCGGTATTTTTTTACATATTTCCTCCTAAAGCGGGTATTACACTGTCCCGACCTATGCGTTAGAGCGAGATGCTTCAACTCCCCTCCACTAGTTAGGACGCCTGATTCAGGACAGTGTACTTAATACCCGCTTAAATAAAATTACCCTTCGAAAAAACGAATGAAAAACTATTACGGAATGTGCAAGCTTGACCGAACCCCCTTTCATTTGTCATTAGGTATTCACAGAAAAAAACGGAACCCTAAAAAGATGCATATTCTCATTTAGCTAACAAAAAAAACACCGTTCTACATGCATATAGAGCTACCCTATTTTACTTGACTATGTAGTAGGTACCCAAATAAGAGTAGGACTACACGAAAACATTTTCAAAGATCCCGTTTTTACCATATTGCTGGATACGAAACCCTAAAAATGTTCGGAAAAAACAAAAGGGACGAAATAAGGCGATACAGATGTAGTGCAAATGATTTTCCTTCGTACTTTATCGGAAAAGTTCGTATTCATCGTGTTCTCTCATTTAGCTTCAGTACCCATCTTACAGCCGTAGGGGTAACTTTGACACTTTGACATTTGACACTAAACAATAAAGTTCCATAATAAGGGAGTATCTGTATTTCGCCCGTCGCCGCGTTGGTGAACACACGTGCTCTTCACGACGACGGGCTGAATCCACAACCGTACAAAACCAGTTGTCTATTGTCATGGCGTCGTTACCGAACAACGTCTAATGTACAAGTGGTTGGCGAAATCATCAAAAATTTTATGGAAAGCCATTAAAAAAAAAAGTGAATGGAACATAACATCTGGGCGGCCGAGCTTTGCTCGGCATTTTCCCGTGCATGAGACCTAGCTAGATCGATTGCTCGTCCCCGAAAACCCCCACATACCAAATTTCATCAAAATCGTTTGAGCCGTTTCCGAGATCCACGAAATAAATAAATGAATAAATAACTATACAAGAATTGCTCGTTTAAAGATATACTATAAGATATGAAAACGTCACTCATTTAATACAATCATTGATTGACAGTTCGGGTGCCATCGTATTCCGATTGAGATCCGAGTTTTCCCGAAAGAAAATCATTTTGCAATACATCTGTACCTACTATTACCTACTAAATACTAATACGAGTAATTGGTCAATTTAGTAAAAAACCTAATGAACCGATTATGGGTTTGCGTTTATCCTACTATCCTACTAATATTATAAATGCGAAAGTTAGTGTTTGGTTTGGATGTTTAGATGTTTGGATGTTTGTGACTCAATCCCGCAAAAACGGCTCAACGGATTATGATGAAACTTGGTATATAACGAGATTTTAGCCTGGATTAACATATAGGATACTTTTTATCCCGAAAATCATCCCTTTTACGCGGACGAAGTCGCTGGCAAAAATATATAAGAGAGAAATGTATAAGACTGATGTTATTATAATTCTCGTAGTATGGTCAATTAGCAGCTTAGTTGATTGTCTCCAAGCCTTACCTTACCTACGTTTAGAAGTTGAAGTATTGTGATGGCACCTGCATACCAAATTGACGGTCAGTGTCAGTAACTGAAATTTTATTATACTCTTGATGGACATGATAAATTAAAATGAAGGAATTTAAATATTTGAAGTGAATTTTATGATTTTTATGGCCTACCTACCTACTTACGAATTCTCTTCAAAAGTGTCACCTAAGCGTCTCAAAGTTATTGATGAATTCGATTGATTTGATTTATCCACAAATATTTATTTATTTTATTATTTATTTATTTTATTTCATTTGATAGATATCCGTTCTGATAGACAGATTTGTGCACTTATGTACACTACGACGTCAGAAATGAGAAGAAATGTCGGACGTATGCATTGCGCTTAGCGCGTGCAATGCCCTCGTTTACAAATTGTGCATGTTCTGTGACGTCATTGTCCGCCATGGATATAAGCAAAAAATAATTGACTTGTTTAAATGCGCTTAAGCATTTTTATAGTAACATAGAATGCAGGTACTTATAGCATTTCATTTGATCTTCTTTTATATGATAAAACTATGTCGGGCGTTGTATAATAATGCCAATTTTGAAATTCCGGCTTGGTTATCCAAAGATCAGAAATAATGTAGATTTTTTTAATTAACCTTCAATTTAACTGGTCAGCAAGACGAACTATAGGTAACACTTTTGATGGACGGTCTATACTTTTTATAAATAAAAGGGGTGGTATAGTTGACGAAATAAGCTGCACCGATTCCTCGAACAAGTTGTATGGCGAATCGGTGCAGTGCAGCTTATATTTCGTCGACCATACCTATCTTTTTATTAACTGTTGTGATATGTATTCCCGTCTCGCATCAGATTTAATACAAATACTCAGTAAAAAATCAAATTCATTGATGTATGACATGGAGCTAAAATGTAATTTTTGACTGGCCTTGTGTGTATTCATGTGAATGAACTGGCAGTTATTTTTAGTAGGTAGATCGTTGGGTTGGATTAGCATTTCCCAGAATTCACCATGATGCTTCTAAGACTGCTCATACGTGTACTTGTAACTAGTTTCACTGATTTGATTCGGGTTGGGTACTTCTGTATCAGCTGGAACATAACGTTGATAGTTTAAGTAGGTAAATACAGAATTGAGTGAATGGTTTGTTATTTTTTATCAGTGAGTGCGGGTGGGTAGCGGGTGGCGGGCGGTCGTTTAGTTTAGCATTGCAAGCAAGCCCGGTCGAGCCAGGCGCGCTGCCCGCGCCGCGCCGCGCCGCACCGCACACTCAGTCACACGGCAACATTCGCACTCGCGCTACAGGTTTCCTGCGAATCTACTCAATTCATCACTGACGCTGATTACATTTAATGTAGTATTCAACTACACTCACGATCGTGATTACTCTGTAGTTCACTGTTCCGCAAATGATCTTACTCATTGTACTTACTTGTTAGTTTGACCTGTTGAAGTAGTGATATATCCGCCTAGTAGCTTTCTTGTGCATCCACTCCGAGCGCGTGCTGTTTCACAACCGGCTCATGGCGTACAGAATGGCGAGAAACCGCAGGTATGAATTGAAATTTCTTGATAGACTGCAATTGTTCGTGTTCGCTACCAACTTGTAATGTTAGCACATCCTAATGTGAAGTGTGCCCATGTGACGGATAGATTGGCGTGGAATTGTGAAAGAGTTAATTAAATGCACATGAGCACGTGGTTCGTATTGGTAAAGTAAAATGGCGGCGGCGCGCACCGCACCGTGCACCCGCCTACCGGCGCGACGCCCGCTTCCTTCGTGATTCATTCGCACAAACGGCCGCCCGGCTATTGATAAAATGGTTGTTTTAGATAGATCGTTAGCAGGACCCACAGTCCCCACAGACTACATCTAAACATGCACCGTGGCCTGTCACTAACTTCCAACCCACTTGACTACGAAGTATTAGGTACTTATCGGTTATAAATGTCCTCATAGATAAACAAGGCTCTGTGCCTTATGAATTGCACTGCACCTCCTTGTGTCAGTCAAACCTAACGTGGGCATGTGCTTAGGCAGCAAATCAGCAATGCCCTGTAAGCACCCTTAAGCGGGTATTACACCGTCCTGAATTCAGGACACTTACTATACGTTAGAGCGAGATGCTTCTATTCCCCTCCACTAGTCAGGATTCTGAATTCAGGACAGTGTAATACCCGCTTTACCAACGTGCGTAATCGATTCCTGCTTAGCAATAGGCATCAGGGGACCCCTTTTTGTTAAAGGCCTTAAATAGCGCCATGGAATGGGAACTTCCTCCAGGCCTGAATGGTTTTGTAGAAACAGTAGATTTCCAGGGTAAGCTTGGTTAGACGTATGGGGATGCCGCAGAACGATTCTGGTCCGCAATGCATCCCCTTCGCCCCCGCTCGTGCAAGCTCGTCAGCTCTTTCATCTCCTGCGATACCTGCATGCCCTGGGCTGGGACCCACCGTAAAATAACCTTGTTTATCGCTCCAAGGTTATTTAATGCTTCCCGGCAGTTCAAGAGCACCGCCCGGGTAAATGATATTGTTGAGATAATTGCTTTGCAGGTTGGTTGTCGCACATTCTAAGATGGTGTATACCTCTACTTGGAAAATAGAGCGAGTACTTTCCCAGATTCCAGCTGATAGCAAGTGGGTTGAGTGCTGGAAGTAAATTTGTGGCATACCTACTTTGAAAGGGATATCGTTCCAATTCATCGATTCAGACCAGCACAATATTCGAATCAGCCTGTCTACCACACTACCAACCTACTTTATTCATAGTAACAACTGGCCCATGTACCACAAAAAAATTGTCGAATTGTACGCTTGTAAAGTTTTGTGGTACAGGCCCCTGGTTGCCAATAATACAAATAAAACTTAAAGACGACCGTATTATTGGTAGAAGTTCCTCAAGCTTGTTCTGAATGCTGCGATTATTTAAATAATGGGGTTAGAAATCGTTTTCCTTTAATTATAATTCATAACAAATACAAATTATTTAGAGATATTTATTTTGAACTCCGGGTCAGTTACATAATTACGTAATTCAAAGTTCTAATTTCGTAATTAATTACGTAATTGACAAATCCGTAATTTTGTAAGGCTAAGCCTTACTACGTTATTCAGTCGCTCAAATTAGTAACAAAATTCGCTGATAGAGGGCGATGAATCTACCCATGGCATTCATAGTGCTGGCGGTACAGAAGGGCTAGATATGGAAAATGCTACAAATGGTGTTAAAAGGATGAAAATCGGCACGTATGATCTTTAGGCCATATCAATCAATTTGACCCGTTGGATGAAAAAAAAACGAAAAGGAGAGGAGATATGACATCATTTTTTGGTATGGAATTTAAAAAAAGTTCTGAAACCCATCGTGTGTGGTATCAAATGAAAAGGCCGAGACAGTTCTAAACATATATCACATCATTACATAAGTCACTTGTCATAATAAAATAACATAAAAATAATTTTCAAAACATACCAAGTTTGGGGTCCTCCAGGTACGATACCGTTGAATTATTTTTTGTAAAATATACCTAATCATGGTATCTAATATCCTCGTATCTAAGATCAAGAAAGCAATTTTGAAAATATTTACTTTTTTTTTATTATTACAAAGTTTGCTTAGCAACATTAACGAAGGAAAATTGGCGGGAATAATTCGTGAATAAGCGAATTTTGGCAGGGTTGTAGATACAGTTGACCTAAATAAGATACTAAAAGTTTGTAATGGTCCCTTTTGTTTTTCGTAAAAAAAATCTTAAATGGTGTCTCATAGCAAAAAATGTTTATAGACAAGTAAACTACCTAAAATTTTCTATAAACAAGGTTCTATACACTTTTTTGCTAGGATGGATGGATACCACACACGATAGGTTTCAGAACATTTTTTTTAATTCCATACAAAATAAGATGTCGATTTTCATGCTTTTAACACCATTTGCAGCATCTTTTGGCGTGCCGCTAGTACTATCAATTTCTAAACTAAATTAAATGGGGTCTGGACGAGGGTACACGATCGGTGTACGGAACCCTCAGACACGCACTTGACCTATATTATCTCAGCTACTTAACCTAGTCGAAGTGGGTTAGTACTATCATTTCGTCTAAAACGCAACTGGTCACTGCATCAGAACGCAGCTAAATACGAGTCACCTGAAAAACAAATGGTCTAAAATACATTTATTTTAGACCTACATGTATTTTAGACCATTTGCTTTTCAGGTGACTTGTATTTAGCTGCGTTTTGATGCAGTGACCAGTTGCGTTTTATACGAGTTGCTATTTCTACCAGCTGCGTTTTAGACGAAATGATACTAACCCGTCGAAGTAGCAAAACTATCTGTGATGAAATTTGGTACGAATGTTCATTGAAGGATTTTGAAGGCCTTGTTTTCGTCTTATCAAAGGTCCGCATTTTGGGCGTACTTCCCATATTAAAATATGATAAAGGGCAACATTAATAAATAAATAAATAAATAAATTAAGCTTAACAATAAATTTAGCATTAACATGTAGTATATAATAGCGACGACATGTCTTCGTGGAGAAAAATGCCTTCAAATTCGTCCTTCCAGGGGATAATATCTAATTTTGAAGCTTGGAAGAATTTCAAATCTACTTTACACAATAGCATATATGAGCTATTTTAATATTAACATTTTACTACTACGGACAAACAAATCTCGATAAATAGCTGTGCAGTTTTATGAAATTTCCTCTACAGATGAGGTAAAATACCCTCATAGGTATTAACTTAAATAATCATGTCTTTTAACAATGCGTTGTTTTAGTAAGCTGAGTAAAAAAGGAATATACGAGTAACCTCAACGTTGGATTTTTTTCTATAAAGAACATTTTAAGCAATCATGTTTCGGTTATTGTCAGAAACACAATCATATAGTCAACAATCATATATCTGAAAATCAGTCCCTGTCCCTAAAATTGTTTCCTCGTCTGGGCAGAAAAGTGTTTCAAAGA
The DNA here is from genome assembly GCA_951800055.1 of Cenopis cana. Classification (NCBI taxonomy): domain Eukaryota; kingdom Metazoa; phylum Arthropoda; class Insecta; order Lepidoptera; family Tortricidae; genus Cenopis; species Cenopis cana. The sequence continues at coordinate 33,721,408 of OX637471.1, read as the reverse complement.
ACGCGATATTTCTCGTTGTAGCGCCTTAAATTATCGGGCAGATTTCAATAAACGTGACACGCTAGTGATATGCACTATATATATGAAATATAATTGAGGCGGAAAGTATATTACTAAGTAGTACATCATAATTTATTGACCAAATCAGATTTTAGGGTATTGGATCAAAATGCAAGTGGCAGCTGTCAAGTTCAAAAAATTTGAACTTCGGGGACCATGGGGATAAGGCGCTGGTCCCACCGCCGGCGAGTAGCGAGTACTCTCATCTCATAGTACTACTTACTATGAGAGTACTCGCTGCTCGTAGGCGGTGGGACCAGTGCCTAAAACGCTGCGATTAAAATTATACTAAATTTAATTAAATTTTTTCGAAATCCATTAACGTTATATGAGATACATTACGAATCGAAAGCAACGCCAAAATTTTCATTGTCAAAATAAAAATTAACCTAGAACCTCTTGCATCGGGGGATTACTTGTTTGATTAGATATTGTAACATAGTGTCGAGTGAATCTCAGCTGACTGACAACCCGAGCTCTGCATTAGAGCGTGGACGCGTACCTTTCAAATACGAACATAGCGCGGTGCGGTGCGGGGTGCGGGGAGTGACGTTGGCTGCAGCGGCGGGTGCAACCCGTGTCTACAGCGCGGCACAATGAGAGTTGTGAATGGCGCGCGGTGGTGGGGATGCGCGGGGTGCTTGCCCGGGTGTTGCGTAGCGAGTGACGTGCGCCGTGAGGGCATATACTTACGCATTATACACGATGATGTCATCTCCGCTCCGCCATTTTGTGGCGAGCTGCTAGCATATCGATGATTTCCGGTTCCATTTCTATTTAAATACCTAATCCTATCTAGTTATTTTTGTGTACTGGTTTTTGTCAGTCAAATCAGTTCAATCAGAAGAATCACTATACTCGTAATCTGTTTTGATAGCATCATTATTTGTATGCGCGCGTATGTAAAATATTACAATTCAATTGGTTTCGAAGAATGTATCCTATTTACATTATATTATCACTATTTACTTCTGTACTTAGAGGTACTATTACTTATTCTGTGGTTTTTCGGATGGATTTAATCCGTGCATGGTGGCCATTTTGAGAATATGGCATATAACTAACTACTCATATAAACCTCAGAGTTTGACATATTTATTATAACTATCAAGGAGCGTTTCTATCGACGTGCTCTACCGATGGTTTGACGCCATGAATATCCATTGTGCTTTGGTCTCCGGATGATATCGTTGGCTAGTTTCCGTCCTACCGCTTGCACCATCATAACCACATTATATCAGATGAAATGGTTAACAAACACCTCCAGATCATATTCTCAGATAATTGTAATTCAAAATAATACGCATGTCAACAGTCAGAATAGGTTTCGTCTGTATTTATACTTAACGATAGTCTTTATTTAATTAACCAATGCCTTTTATACGAGTTTCGCAAGTTTAGACAGCAACCAACTAAATATTTGATCAACCAGTTTCAGGATAGGCAAAGTTTTTCAATCAGTAATTTTTAAATGAAGTATGCCGGTCTTCGCCGAGTTGGCCTTATCAATACTTTTGTCAAAATGTTTGATCAAAAAAATTTAAAACTTGTAAGGGTGTGAAGTAGTTTTGTTAATTTGATTTTTAAATTTTGAATTATTCGAATATATTTTTATTTGCTCATTATTTGTGTCGGTCCAAGTAAAATACAACCCAACACTTTTATTTAATATTTATATGCTTAACGGGAACTCGCCTCAGTAAAACCGGTGTGAATCCGCCCGCCGATTACGATTAGTTGCTTCGAATGTAGGGGTCAACTTATACCAAAGACAAGTACGCACTGTTGAAGTGTTTACTGAACAGGCAGGCAAGAACGGTACTCGTCGGCGGTGCACATTCACATGCGGGCACTGGGTAGGCTAATTGAATTAAGCCTCTTTTATTTTAGTCACCATCACTCTCGATCTCGACATCGTTGTTATACAAGCCCTACGATATTGAAGTGAAGATAAGTACTTAGTACTCCGCTGTTTTCTTTGGTTGTATTTGTTGCCAGTTTAAGGTAGTGGTCTCTTTAGCGTTAAGCTGTTTTTGTATTACCTAATATTATTCCTAGTATATTGCTTTTATTCCTTCAAAGGTGGTCTATAAATAGTTGATATTTTCAAGATATTTTGGTTGTTACACACCTACCCTTAATACAGTATTTACTTACAACATTGTAGTCTTGCAAATTCGGAATTTCAACTACATTTTTGCCATAAGAAATCTGTAAGAGCAATACATAAATTCCAATAATTCTTGTAAGCTTGGGGTGGAATGTTTATCGTGCTTTTAAACTAGTGACGCGTTCATATTACTTATTACATAATAAAATACATGCTCGTTATAGCTGATATAGTGAATTGTTTTGTACCAAGCGCGCAACTAAGAGCGTAGAGCTAAAATATAAATCATAGGCGATGAAGATATATGTACATATTTCTGATACTACGCTTTTCATATCACTTAATTTTTCGCCAATTTAATTTTGTCATTATTAGCTATCAATCAAGTAAATATAATTTGTAAGTCTTGTGGTTGTCATGCTTTCCCCGACTCTATTGAAAGATACCTATAGAAAAGGCGAGCGATGATAACGGTCACAGAAAATAGTTTGGTAGATTGTATTGCAATAAGTAACGAATGGTCTACATTGGTGGTTATATCGCTTCTCGCAGCCGATCATCCAAGGTACTCATCAGTGGGCTACCGCTGCATGTCCGTTTCGACAACATCGACGCGCTGCTCTCGCAGTATGGCAACGTGCAGCACTGCGACAAAGCCAACTCGCGCGATGCCAACACCCAGGCGGTGTTCATCACCTTCGAGACCGCCGAACAAGCGCAACAGTGAGTATGACCGCTTGATGCAACTAATTGAGCAATGCGCTTGACTTCAACCGCAATGCTTGGCTTTCCACGCGTTTTTGTCCTTTCCTTTTCTTCCTCTACTCTGTCCATTCGGACATTGCATGTTCGTACATATCGATCGCTATCCTCATTCTGCTTCTTATGGTTTCTCATTTGTGTTACTAGAGCATGACATTGAAGTTGATTGAATTAACACTTAGGTAGTTGTGTAAAACTATATTACTATCTTCCATTGGACTGCCGTGATGGACGGATATGTCGATTTGTTAAGATGCCTCTTGTCAACTTATCATGAAGTTTTACTGTAACATAAGATGCTTTGAAAGCTACGGGAGTTTGTGATTACTAACAATATGAACTGCATCGCATCGCACCCTGTAGGTCTGTGACACAGGCAATCACTTTAGCTGGACTGGAGCTCTCTTAGAAGTTATTCATAGAAATGTGTACTAACCAATATAGTGCCACAACAAAGCTTTATTTCGTTTTGTTACTTATCGGTTTCGAACGCAATTATTCTGGAATGATGTGCAGGGACGCATGTCGTTGTACGGGTCTTTTGATTTGTTGCATGGGTTCTTGTAGTGTAGCATCTGCAAATCTGGTCATCTAAAAATTTCTGCTTATGAGTGTCTTGCATTAAGAGTGGGATCAGTCTTTTGAACTTGGGGTTGTATTTACTCTAGGCGTTGCATCTACTCTAAACAACCGGACACAACCGAAAATCACAATAATTGTGGGCCCCCTTGGAATTAAAACCTAGGACAAAATTCATGGAACAGGGCTTTATTATACAACAAAAAATGTTTTAAACAATATGAATGTTTTTAGTTAGTATCGCTGAAAAACTGCTTTGCCTCCAGAAAAGGAAGTAAGTGCCGTAAGTTAGGGGTTGCAATATCGGACGATTTTCCAATTCCGGAATTGTATCCGATATTGGGCTCCAATTCCGGAATTCCGGAACTGGTTCCGGAATTGGGAAATTTACCTTTTTCAACTAAATTGATGTCACAAAAATGTACTAAAAATATAATCATTATCGTTTTATAGGCAATATCCAGATAAGGTAGTCTATATTTTAAACTTTAGTAAAAATATTAAGATATTTCGTACTTTCAATTTACTTTTTCACTTTACCAGTACTGAATTAACGGCTTTCCGGGATCAAATAAGCAGAGTGCTAAATGTGATTCATTAGTAGTCAATATCTGGGCGGCCGAGCTTTGCTCGGCGTTTTCCGGGGCAAGAGACCTAGCTAGACCGATTGCTCGTCCCCAAAAACCCCCACATACCACATTTCATCAAAATCGTTAGAGCCGTTTCCGAGATCCCCGAAATAAATATATATATAAATAAATAAATATACAAGAATTGCTCGTTTAAAGATATAAGATATATGGTCATTAATTCATTATCAGCACTAAACTCGTGATTTTCGAAAAAAATGCACGAAGTAGGCTAGGTACGTAAGCCACACTAGAGCACACGAACGCAGCTAACGGCGGAGTTTAGTGATCGTCGTATCCAAAATACGGATAGGGGGAGTATACTATACGTGATGGAATACCAATACCAGTTTGAAATCTATTCACAAAATGTTTATGGATCTGGTGATAGGCGAACAATTCCTCAGTTTTACATTGTGAAATTTAAGAATAAACAAACAAAATACTCTATTTTCTCTCTCTAAATTCATCAAATCCAATTCCGGAATTTCCGATATTTCGAGTGTACCAATTCCGGAATTGTAATATCGGAAAAATTGGCCGAGATTCCTGAATTTCGAGATTCCGGAATTCCGGAATGCAAGCCCTACCGTAAGTTGCCTACCTTTTTTAAATTCGATGATAGTGGTTTTAAATGGTGGATGTATTAGGTTCCCTTCATTGTGCTTGGTCCGACACGTTTCTTTTTACCCTTAAATATGTTGGTTGTGGTGAAAATCTCAATTGTACAGAAGCGCGAAATAAGTCTATATACGTCTATGGGCGGTTTCCGCGGCCATTCGGGCATCTGAAGCAACCTAACATACCTATCACTCATTCTAATAGCTATCATTTCGCGTGTGGGTATTTTGCGTACTGTAGGTATGTATTTGTCACTCGAAAATTACCTGCCTGGGGACTAAGATGATTCAAAAATTTAAAATATTAATTTGTTAATTAGTATTCTTTTTAATTAATTTATATTAATATATCATACGGTATATCACTATTTTTCTTTTAACGCAACGGAGTAATTAGATATGACGGTCCACTCACGTGGCACAGATGGCGGATTAATATAAGTAGTAATAATTCTGGACACTGCAGCCTTTTTTTGGAGCTAACTCGGTATGCATGTAGTAGGTATTCCATGTAGCGTGTATTAACTGTTTGACGTAATTGTTTCAGAGCCATCAACGGTCTAAACGGCTACGAGCTGGAAGGTAGTCGCATGAAAGTGGAGGCGGCGGAGCAGAACGCGCGCGGCGGGCGGCGCGGGCGGCCGGGCGGCGGCCGCGGCGGCGGCGGCGCCAGCGGCGGCGGCTCGCGCCCCACCGACTTCCCCCTGCGCCTGCTCGTTCAGAGCGACATGGTCGGCGCCATCATCGGCCGCCAGGGCAGCACCATCCGCCTCATCACGCAGCAGAGCCGCGCGCGCGTCGACGTGCACCGCAAGGACAACGTCGGCTCGCTCGAGAAGGCTATCACTATCTATGGCAACCCTGAAAACTGTACTAACGCTTGCAAGAGAATACTCGAGGTTATGCAGCAGGAGGCCAATAATACAAATAAAGGGTTGGTTGATACTTAGTCATAAATAATCTTAAAATATTGACTTGTTATAAATATATGGTATTAACGTGTCTTCAATTCTTTACAGGGAAATTTCGCTGAAAATCCTAGCGCATAATAATTTAATTGGGCGCATCATAGGCAAAGGTGGCACTACAATCAAGAGAATCATGCAGGAAACCGACACAAAGATCACAGTGTCCTCTATTAATGACATCAACAGTTTCAATCTTGAACGTATAATTACTGTGAAGGGAACTATTGAAAACATGGCTAAGGCGGAGTCACAAATTTCTGCTAAGTTGCGCCAGAGCTATGAAAATGATTTGCAGGTAATTAATGATACATAATCATTGTTCAATGTACCTATGATCTGGCCAGTTTATATGGAAACTATTTAAAAAACAACCTGATTATTATTTTTACAAGATAGGCTTTGCAGATATGTCATTGAATGTTTTGTTTGGCAGGTGCTGGCGCCGCAAAGCATAATGTTCCCAGGTCTGCACCCCATGGCAATGATGTCGACCGGCCGCGGCGGGTTCTGCGGCGCTACGCCGCCTTTCCCGCCGCCCATCTACGCGCCCATGGCTGGCCAGGGCGGCGCCCAACAGGGGGCTGGCGATTCGCAGGTAACATCTCGACAACGGTTATCATTCCCACTCATGTTTGCCTGTTACTTTAGGTTCTCATCAACTCTGCGCTTTATTGACACTGCCTCAAACCGAGCTATCTACAGGGTGAAATTTTATTGACCGTTCAAATTTTTTCCAGGCATTAGGTATCAATAAAAGATGCCATTTCTGTAAAAAAAAACAAGTAAATTTTTCACAATAAGTTTTGCTGTCCGTATAAATAACTAGTAACGTGTGGATAATCGGGAGCTGAGTGACGCTCACCTATCTTATCTCGGCCAATACAACCGCGAACCAGGAACACATGATTTTTAGGATAACTTTCAACTGCTGTCAATATTTTAGGACTGAATGAAAGAAAAATCATGTATTTTTATTTATCGCCAAGGAAACCACTGTGAAAATATGAACGTTTATTAAAATTTCACCCTGTAAGTAAGTGTTCTTTGCGATACACCGTCGCCACGCCCCGCACAAGTAAGAATAGCCTTGGCAACTTGACGCGAGGGTATAGTCCCGGGTTGTTTACATTGCGACAACCACGCGCCAGATGTGCTTTATTTACTATGTATTGATAAATTCTCAAACCATTTTTAGAACGTCTTTTTATACGAAAATTTAGAAGGCGCAAGGCAAAGCATCGTTTTGTTCTATAAGGGTGCATTTCCATCAGAGATGTGCTATGCTACATCCACCAATCATATTCTTTGGTTCACACGTTGCATAGAGCTGGTGGCAACGGAAAGTTATCGTGGCTGTACTGCATAGCATAGCTCTGGTGGAGAGGCCGTCAATTCTTACAAACCTTTTGTACGTTATCGATATACCTTATAATTATTGAGTAATATATTGGCGGAACAGGAGACCACCTATTTGTACATCCCGAACAACGCGGTGGGCGCGATAATCGGCACGAAGGGCTCTCACATCCGCAACATTATCCGGTTCAGCAACGCGTCGGTGAAGATCGCGCCGCTGGAGCAGGACAAGCAGGGCGAGGGCCAGAACAACGCGCAGCCCGAGCGTAAGGTCACCATCGTCGGCAGCCCTGAGGCCCAGTGGAAGGTGAGTCTAGCCACAGAATAAGTAATAGCACTACGTACAGAAGTCCCACTGTTAACAAATCCCCAATTTACAACCCAAAATTATAATAGGTAATTAAAAAAAATTGTCCACACTAAGCGAATGACGCAACGACGCGACCGCCCATTGCTAATGCGCCAGCCACTGAATGGTACCACCTACGGATGTACTTGCAGCGGCGCGGCAAACTGACGGAGTGAGACCTCCCTGGTCTAGTTCATATCACGGGGGTATCCTCACCCAACACCACGAATATTTTTACCACTAGTAAAAGCTGGAATGTTTCCCATCTGTTTTAGCAGTAGTGTAACTATTGAGATAAAAAAAATTACCAGCGGGGAAAACCACAGTTGTAACACTATCAATTTAGTGGTAACAGCTGGAAATTTATTTCCCAATAGCAATGTAGTATTTCCCGCCTGTAACTAGTGGTAACAGATAGGGTGGGGATAACCCATACTAAGCCACCGCCGCTAGCAGGTCAAATGTTTGCTTCTCAACTGCATTGCAACTCCAACAATAGGGTCTAAATTTAAGGTACAGGAAACGGCATGAAATGTGCTTCTTACATACTTGGCCCTACCGACTATTTTTCTAATGAAATTTCTGTGAGTTTAATAATAATAAATAAATAAATATTTGTGGACAATCTTACACAAATCAACCCAGTCCCAAACTAAGCAAAGCTTGTACTATGGGTACTAAGCGACGATATACATACTTATATAGGATTAATAGATACTTGACAAGACCCAAGAACAAATATTCGTGCTCGTCACAGAAATTAATGCCCCGGTCGGGATTCGAACCCGGAGGGAACTTCGTAGGCAGGGTCACTACCAACTAAGCTAAGGCGGTCGTCTCGGTTCTCTCGGTCTCGGTAAGTTTTTGTGTGAATGGTTAATTCTTAGTACATTCCCTTCTTGGATTCCTTAATACTAGCTCTGGATGTGCTAGTTTGTAAAGGAACATTCTTAGAATCCTTAAAGCTCATCTTGTAGGTAAAATATGTGTGCAGTGTAAGTTTGATGTAGTATTACAAAGTGTTGTTTGTCGCGTTTCAGGCTCAATACCTGATCTTCGAAAAGATGCGCGAGGAGGGTTTCATGTCGGGCTCCGACGACGTGCGGTTGACGGTCGAGATCGTGGTGGCGTCGTCGCAGGTCGGGCGCATCATCGGCAAGGGCGGTCAGAACGTGCGCGAGCTGCAGCGCGTCACCGGCTCGCTGATCAAGCTGCCGGAGCAGCCGCAGCAGCAGGGGCAGCCGCCGCAGGACCACGACACCACCGTGCACATCGTTGGCCCCTTCTACAGCGTCCAGGTACACACACTACTACACGTAAATTACTTTCGAGACATTTTTGCATTTGTAGTATAGTATTTGTATATTTACAGGGATTCTACATTTACATTTAAATTTTGTCCGTACACAACTACAAATACAAAAACGTCTCGAAAGTAATTTACCTGATGTGCCGTCGGAAACTTTCAGAAAAAGCCAATTTTTCCACATGGGAATGTTTTAGAAATTTAACACTTTTGTGTGGGTTTTGAAACTTTCCGAAATGTAAAATGGAAATTTCTTATATTTCAGAGTACTTTCCCCAACTCTTTGGAAACTTTCCGCAACTTAAACATGTACACGCAACTACCACCAACATTCCCAGTCCTCACCTCACGTTTGTTCCTCCAACACTTGTCGGATGCCTTAGTTACCACTACTACCCACTTGTGATGCCATCCAATATTGAAATCAAACATATCCTATTTCTAAGTACGGTATAAACCGTAATTAACCTATGACTTTTGGTTGTTATACTCTTTATTAACCGACTTCAAAAAAATAAGGAGGTGCTCAAGTCGTCTGTATGTTTTTTTGATGATTAAATATGTTATATTCGCTGTTATTTAGCGCGCATCGCTCGTCGATGATGTAGTTTATACCGTTAATACGCTGAATCACGCTGAATCGTCCTTTGATATAGAATATGTTTGATGTTTATTTAAGAAATTGCACTGCGAAATGATTTACTACTAACTAGCGATGTGTGCTACTTGCTAGTCAAGTAACACATGTAGTCACAAAGTCCACGTTTTAATGAGTAGATTTATTTATTCATACATTACAAGTATTTTAAGATGTCCGTGCTGAAGATGTCTGTTGGAAGTGTTGTAAGATAAGTATAGAGTTGAAATATTAAATGCGCAATGCGAACTCCATTTTAGGTATTTATGACTTGGCGTATGGCATACTAAGGTTTTTACATTTTGTAGCAACCGATTGAAGCCGGATGAGCCACGTAAAGGAGTGTGCTCGATACTTCAGTCAGCCAATGAAATGGCTCTGCATTATGGCCATGACTTTAGAGATAAACTGCTTTTGGCTACTAGATAGGTGAGTGTTACTTTAGTATTGTATTGACTTATACAACACTGCGAATGTTATCGATGTACAGATTTACAATAAAATATTAATTTATACTTTATTGTTTAATTTTGTGTTTAGCCTTAAATATTAACGTGGTAGTGGACTTTTGTGACTACATGTGCCATCTACAGTGTACTGGCAACTGCGTATTAAGTTTTTTATTTACCTACATCGTGTTTTATTTGCGCGCCTTTATTAACCTTCAGTGGTTAATAAAGGAGCACAACACGTTACAAAAAATAACCAAGTAACCTAAGGCCGGATTTTATAAAGACCAAATGTCAGATCAAATTACGGACCGACAAAAGGTCTAAGGTCTAACGCATCTTTATAAAACCGAACAGAATTATTCGTATCTGCTATCGTTCAAGTTTTTCATTACATCAAAAAAAACCCAAGATTCAGTTACTCCAGTTACAACCTGCTTGCTTCGAGTTGGCCGCTCCCTCGTGACGCGCTTACTTCCGTGTCCGTGCCCATTGGAGGGGAGGCCGCTAGTTGGAACCTATTGTTTTCTGAAAATTGGACAATAGGAAGAAAAAAGGGAACCGCCCTCATGTTGTCAAAACCTCCAGAATCAAAATCGGTTAAAACAAACGCGATATAATCGCGTACAAACGTATAGATCAAATGAGAACCTCCTTTTAAAAAAAAATAATTGAAAAAACGAACATAGAGGGCTCACATATATAGTGGAGGTACTCAACAGAGTACCTACAAGGTATCCCCCATGTCTGACACGCTCGAGTAAATCCCAAAATCCCTTCTTGGGGTCCCCTACCATCACCTGGCGTGGTGAGCGGCGGCCAGTATGGGTACGGGGGGGGGGGGCGATTTTTGAGTGTCGAACGCTCGACTTTTCACTCTAGATCTGTCAAAAAAACCATGATGATTTGACTGATGTCGAGTGTAAAGTCTAGCGACCGACACTCAAAAATCGGCCCCCAGGACTGGAAGTTGCTGCCAACTGGAAGTGAACGGGTAGTAGCTATACCTACTATACCTAGTCTACTGTTTGTACCGTCAAATTATATTTGTCCGGACGTGAAAATATCATAGCTTTTTCTATCGTAGCTGGCAAAAATAAATAATTGATAGTGAACGAGAGTAAATATTGATACTAAGCACTTGCACGTATCCTACGTTATATTACGTAAATAATTGATAAGTGAGATAAGATAATAAAGAACATTAACAGTTTTACTGGCTCCCATATATTCCTTCCACATATAGATGTAATATTATGGCCCCCATAAAGTGCCGCCCGCATGAGTTGGGCGGTACATTCGTGTTGGTATTTGTGTTTAAAAATTTGACACAGACTAACAACCAAGTCTTTTTTGTACGAAACTATTGGAATGTAGCTGATCAGGTCAAATTGGACCACATTTTCCGCTATTTCTGTTCGGCATTAAGTGTCTTTCTACATTCTAAGTCGACGCTTCCGCATACTATGGTTGTCGTATAACAAATCATTCCATCACTATAACTGTATGTACCCTTGCCATGAGTTTGCAATGTTTGCATTACCGTACTCGCTAGCGACTGCGTAAACGATTTAGTATGGACGAAAGTACAGCGCCTCTGGCGGTTATGCAATAGAACTAAGAATCGCCATACTAAAGCCGTGTTCCGAATCACGCTTACAACGCTATAAACGCGTTTACGATCGGACCGAATCACGCTCATAGCGTTTACATGAGATGTCGTGACGTCATTGATGACGTCATGGACGGCGCCATATTGGCGTTTACAATGCTCACACTCCCAGGCGTCAGCACCTCCCAGCCTTAAATCGTTTACACAAGCCGTGTTCCGAATCACGCCAACAACGATCACAGCGTTTACAGTGCTGACGGCCGGTCCGAATCAGTAAGCGCGCTCAAGGCCGCGTGAGTGGTGTTTTGATTCGGACCGAGCATGTTGTGTTTACTGTCATGTTCATATATCAAACGTCAACTTGACGTTTGGTTTAAGGTGCTGACGCCTGGGAGTGTGAGCATTGTAAACGCCAATATGGCGCCGTCCATGACGTCACGACATCTCATGTAAACGCTATGAGCGTGATTCGGTCCGATCGTAAACGCGTTTGTAGCGTTGTAAGCGTGATTCGGAACACGGCTACAGTCGCTAGCGAGTACGGTAATGCAAACATTGCAAACTTATGGTAAGGGTACTGTATATGGTCACTATATATGAATGGTTGACGCATCTGCAACGCTGCGTTGGCAGTGACAACACTAGTTTATTACTATGGAATTTAGGATTGCGTCAGTCTCTTCCTCTTATGAATTACTTTGCTTCTTCGTTTAATTTCACGGCCAAGCGGCAGCATAGTGCGAATTAAAGATTAATTAAGATGTGCAGTAAATACTCTCATGCTTCCGAGGGGCGTTCAAATGAATTCACTGTATTTGTTCTTATACATCAAGAATTACTTCTTTTGTTCTGGTGTTTGTGAGTGTTGATTTCCTAATAACAGACCTCTGTTAGCTAAACTGTTGCTTTTTAGCTAACATAAATATCACAGTGATTGATGCAGACAAACATATTTCAAAAGCATTTTAGCTAAAATAGGTTTGAACGTCTATGACTAAGGGCATAACTATAGTATATAAAGTAGTGGAGTGAGCAGTGTCGTTGTTTGTCCGCAGTCGGCGCAGCGCCGCATCCGCGCGATGGTGGCGCAGGCGAGCGCGCCGGGCCGCCACCGCCGCGCCGCGCAGCCGCCGCCCGCGCAGCAGTAAGCCGTCACCCACCCGCGCGCCCACACCACCATCTCGCCCTCACCGCCTCACCGCCTCGAACCCTCGCTCCACCGTCAGCCGCGGCCGGCCTTCGCCCACCTGGCTTGTCGGCGAGACAACCCCAGCTAGTGTGACCTGGGGCTGGGGCTGCCTCGCCGAAGAGTTTTCGCGCTCACCTCGTTTCCTGTATATGATGTGACGTGGTTGCTCAGTGCTCGCCTAGTAGTTAGACAGATTTGCATAAGTAACTATGATGAAGTTGCAGATTTTAGGTTCTACAAGAGTTGTCCGAATGTTGCGCAGGCAGGCTGTTGTGTTGGCAGCATATTGTGTCCAAATGTTGTTGTTGATATTATTGTAGTGAATTGTAATTAATAACTATTGATAAATCCATATTTTTACCCCGGGATTATATATGTTGATGATGATTCATATTTGAATATATACTATTCATATACACTATTTTCTTAACGATGTAGTGCCACTTAAGTATATGAATATAATGCCGCGCATATAGTTTATTGTTATAGTTTTCATACCATGTTATCCTGCTACTACATTATAAAAGAGTTGTCATATACCGCAATAGTTAATGATTATGTTCTCTATACATATACACATGTTGTTGACAATAGCTATATTATCACTCCATTATTATACAAACGAGAAGTAAATATTTTGTTTTGTTATAAAGTAATAGATTAATCTGTTAAAATCACTACACTGTTAATATTATTTAAAGGGTGTGTGGGATACAAACCGACTAGGAACGGATATAAACACGATATGGCTTTACTGAGGAGGCTCAATGAATGAACAGACAGATGCTTTCGCGAGTATATTGTAATGATTTAAAACGATACAGATTTTGAATTTCTGAATGCATGCTGATAAGAATGTTGTACAATGATTATACAAATGAACGTGTGCGTTGGGTGTGAAGTAAGTGTTGTAATCCAAAGAGAGGCCGCCGGCCTTGTGACGTGACAGGGCCGACGGCGCCCAGCCTGACTAGACTAGCGCGGGGCGCGTGCGGGCGCCGCCCCGCCGCCCCACTAACTGCCACGGTGATGATAAAGTCCACCTATGATGGATATAAATATTTTTGATATAATAGTAATTGTTGGGAAGTAAGAAGTAAACGTACGAGTTTTAATTTGTAAGTGATTTGTTGATCGTTTTCTTTGTAATTTTGTCTTTGTTAGCTTTATGATGTTTTCTTGTATGAAACTATGGTAAAATATTTTGAAAATTTAGTAGACACCGTAGCGTTTGATGGTGCCAGTGGAAGCGTACTGTTTGAATCTATCGTGATATGTTTTATTATTGAAATGTACGATTTGTGTTACTATTGTGCCAAGTGAGATATTTTAACTATGAGATATTAAGATTAAGTGAATAATATCAAAATTAATGAAAAGCTAAGATATTTATATTTATAATTGTGATAATAATATATGGAAGTTTTGGCAAAAGAATGTTAACATTCTTAATTTCATTTATATTGCTTTATTTTTCTTGACTAGACGTAATATCCCAAATGCATTAAAATAATTTTCAATTCATTTTTCCTAAAAATACAAGGCACTGTTGCTGGAAGGTTCCTCTTATAAAATATTGAGACCACGATGGCAATGCGTTTAAATAAAATATCCTATTGGACGTCATTAATTTCGCTACAATGAATTTGTAATGCTTCCACATATTATTGAAAATAATCTCACGTTTGGCATGGGCCCTTATAGCGTTCCAGTATTATTTGGGGTTGACGGTGTTACCCGCGAGTGTATACACCCGCATTGTCTACTTAATGTTTTGACAGCCTGTACCACTTCTTATGATGAAGGGCCAAATGTAAAGTTATGCTGAAACGTTAAAAGGTAACATTATACTTACACATCAGACATGTAATAATAAAACACACCTTGTACCAGTAGTGTCGTCTGTAGGGAACTGCGCCCGTGTCCGCGCCGGATGGGTCGGGCTCGGGCGTGGTTCCCTCTAGTGCTATGGTATGTAATGTATTCGCTTCCGTTTGAAATACTTATGTACGGTCGTCAACTTTACTGAAAAGTACCTGACGAATGGTCAGGTAACTCAACACTGAACACCTCGAGCTCCGCGATCAAACCGGAGTGTAATCGCAACTGACATTATGTGAACCTTGGACTACATAGCATATATAGCTATAGCTACTTAAATGTTATCAATTCATTTGATAGAATTTACAGTCTAGGAAAATTAACGAAAGACTGACAAATCAATACAAATAGTGCTTGTTGGCACGCTAGTAACATCAGGACTTAGCCCAGTTGACAATAGGAAGCAGCTGACCGACCGAGTCGGCAGTTGCTCGCGATGTACGGACCGACCGGATTCCGCGGAGGGCAGCGCAGTAGTGAGCATCTGGAAATGTGTTCCATTACTTTCAAATCTCTGTAAATACGTTGTGTTTATACCATTGGACAAGTTATTTCCGCGCTGTTGTACATTATTGTCATCATCGCATCGGCATGATAGACATATGTGACGACTATGCGCCTAGACCGGCTACAAGGTCAAGTTGATGGGGAAGAGGCATTCGGTGCACGAGGAGAGCGAGACCGCAGCTCACTAAAGGTTAACAATAATAGCCGAATGTCGCCAACTCATTCACTGACTGCTACTTTGTGCTTGGATTCCGGCACACTACAATTTTCACGAAGTTCCATTTTGGGTATTTATTCTGAGGAAAATGACAGCATTAATTATACATTCCAATACACGACATCAGAGTTGTTAACGGTGCTGACACATTTTTTTAGAATTAATATCTAGGTGTAATCTTTGCTAGTCTCATTATTTTTTCATCTAATTGTATTTTGACGAGAAACGATTGAGACGAGTCGAGAAGATACCCACCTGTTTTAGGGCCAAAGATAGATCACCGACCATTTGCTTTGTCCGTAGTAACATTGGTCCTTTGTGTTTTTGTGTGATGTCGTGCAAACTTCTGCTCGACAAAAGTTTGGATACGTTCATTCTGCCGTCTTGTAAAATAATAAATGTTTATCGGTGACCTAAATCACCTTATAAGGATTTGTAATCTAAATTAACTACAAAATTCGAAATGCACATTTTGGTGTTAGCAGTTTATTGTATACTTCAATGTAACACATCCCATTGTAGGGAAATAGTATGCATTTTTAATGTTGCTGTTAATTATGTGTTGAATCTACTAAATGTTCATGTTGGTGTAACATTTCACATCATCATCTTAATAAGAAATACAGAAGTATTGTTCCATATTATTATAATTATACTGGACAAAAGTAATCGGTTGGTCGCGGGCACGTGTCGTGCGTCGAGCGAGGCAGTGTAGGCGCGCCCGCCGCCGCTGCGATGCGGCCTCGGCCCACCGCCCACTGGAGTGTACGGCTACTTTCACCTCACGAAGAGTGTACATAATACAGGCATGTTGTTTATTCCTTCCAAATGTAAAAAGAGGGTACATTATGAGTTTGTAATGTGTTAGGCTGCAGAAATAGTTTTAGTTGATTAATTGTATCGTTGTGAAGTAGTGTTAAGTTGTCGAGACGCGGCGGCGCGCGGCCCGAGACTGAACTACACCCCTGCCGCACGCGCCGGCGCATCCATTACTTTACATGTCATTCTCGCTATTGATATACCTTGTCATTTCTTGTTTGATGGTTCTACTGTTATTTACATATTTCTTTCTCATGTGTGTGTAACCACTATTTTGTGCATTTGGTGTGTGATCGACAGATTTACCAATTTCATTTATGTGCATGATTGTATTTTATAAATTAAGTCTGTGAATGGAATGCTACAATTTTATTATAAACATTATTTAGAAGGAAGTCGAGCACACATTGCATTTTTGGTACCTAATTTAGTTTACGTAATATTACTACTGTATTTGTTGTAACTTGGCGGGGATGTGGAGCACAATCTATTGTTCGTATGTTACACTCCCTTCAGTCTCACTATACCTAATACATTGATGTTCCATCGAGTCTATAGCTAATAGTATTTGTATGTATGTAAATGTACGTACATAGCTCGGAGGGGCGCGGCCGGGCTCGCCGCTCGGCCGCCGCTCCGTTAGATAGAGGAGCTGTTATTGTTGCTTCTAACATAAACGTAATAAGGTCCAATATGCATACATTTTATCAGTTGTAAACGTTCAAACTTAATAGTTTAAAACACACATTTCACCAAAATTTTCTTTGATTATTGTTATGTTTAGAACCATTTTTAATTGGTATAAGTTCTGAAACTAATAACTACCTCAATATTACTAAATGAATATGATAATTATCTTTGTGCATGTTTTTGGGAACTGACTTTGAAACGAAAATTCAATATAGATAAGATTGCTATTTTAAACATAGTAACAGAAAATTGTCAAAATTAGGTTTCTTATCGTAATAAAAGTAATGAAAATTTAGACTGTTTTATTTTCCTTTCCTCAACATCTTAACCCTTTGCCAGGATATATGTCTCCCACATTAGATTTCAACTTCAATCCCTGAGGTCTGAAAAATGAGGTGTTATTATGGCACGTTGTCAAACTCCTTTGTGCGTTAAAGTCCCTGATTCGTATAGATTGTGATATGTAACAGGCTCGCGCAACTAGGAAGAAAAAGTGTCTTGACACTTTGTTATGGTCTTTGGCATTTAAAAAAAAAAGCTACCGATATCTCGCTCTTTCAGTTAATCCATCTCAGTCACATGTCAATGTCACTTTAGCACTTATGATCATTTCCGTTCTGTTGAAAGGAGTTTTTACTTCAATACTCAGTCTCTGGTTTATGCTGTCAATAGTGTCAATATGTTCAGTTGTCAAGAAAACATTGTCGAATTAAAATAAAATATTGTTCTGGTCGATATTATAATAAAATATAATGGTTCTATCGTTTTAAACACGCGTTTACTCTAAATAGGCTTCAAAAGGTTATTCGGTCCAGCCATGGAAGTCATCTCGTCAAAATATTCAATCGGAAGTCTCGAAGGCAAGTCGATTTGGGAGTACAAAATACTTATTATGTTACGTGGCACCGCAGATGCCATGAGTGTGTTTGATGGAAGTCTGACAAAGCCAAAAGATATAGAAGGAGCAGGTGCTGCAGCAGCTTTCTTAAGATACATAAATACAAGTCCTTTGGAGATGTACGTGAGGTTCAACCAAATCAAGAACGAGTGCTGATGGATTTAATACTTTGGCTAGCGTAAATAAATGTTAATAAAATTATTTCATATTGTTATTCTTTTGGCTAGTAAGTACCTATGTTCAAAAACTGAATAGATTCGTCCATTATTTATGTGGACGTCACTAGTCATTATTTATCGATATCGATGTATAGGACATCGATATCGATATCCCTATTGCGTTATTATGTTGGCATGATGTACTTCCGCGTTTTCTTTTTTATCGTGGTTCAAAATGTCTGCCAAACTGTACACTGTCATCAAAAACCTTCTTCGAAGTCCCGTCTCTTAGAACGTAGTGGTTATATTCTCTTTGATATGTAACTTCAAATATTTGAGACATAAGCCGTGTTCCGAATCACGCCAACAACGACCACAGCGTTTACAGTGCTGACGGCCGGTCCGAATCAGTAAGCGCGCTCAAGGCCGCGTGAGTGGTGTTTTGATTCGGACCGGGCATGTTGTGTTTACTGTCATGTTCATATATCAAACGTCAACTTGACGTTTGGTTTAAGGTGCTTACGCCTTGGAGTGTGGGCACTGTAAACGCCAACATGGCGCCGTCCATGACATCATCAATGACGTCACGACATCTCATGTAAACGCTATAGACATGCGCAAAATGTGTCACTAAAAAGAAAAGAGTGATATACTTCAATCCTTCACTGTGAAGTATATCACTCATTTAGTTCACTAGTTCAGTTTAGTTCACTAGTTCAGTAGCTCAACCGATTCAACTAATCATTGATCAGTCATTCGTCGCGTCGCGTTTCTCTCATTCTAAGGCTAATTCGGGTATAATGATATCAAATTATATATATAGTTTGAATAATTTAAGTAAAAATATTTTTTTTTACGAAAAATTCGTCATTATACTTGATTTTGACTAATTCGGGGATAAGGATTTCAAATTTTACATTGACTTTGAATTTTAAGAAAAAATTTTTTTTTTGTAAAAACCGTTACGAGATGATTGATACGTGCACTGAAGTACTGAACTAAGTGTGTAACGGTGCGTGAAACGGAACGTTACACATAAACTTTCTGGCTACTTTAAGTATTCTAAATTTTAAATTTTGAATTTGAACTTCGATTTCCAATTCCACGTGACACTGCGCAGCCATTTTCTGGCAGTTCAGTTCAGTTCAGTTCGATCTTACTGGGTGATCGATAAACAGATCTGCTGATCAATACCAAATCAAATTTAAATATTTTTATTTTATTCATAACTGTGTGTGAATTCTTAGCAGTGCACGTTGTAGTTTACCAGTAAATTGTGTTCTCCAGTGCAGTTTAATCATACAGTTTTCCAAGGCACATTATTGTAAGTTCCTATATTTTTAAATCTAATTGTATATTCTTCAGTTACCAATTAGAATAATAGGCTAAACGCAGTATCTGGTTGTTCCAGGTGCCTTAATTTATATATAATAAATACCTCCTGCCCTCTCCTGCATTTCCTTCCTCCACTCCTCCGTTCCACCTGCTGACGACTCGCACCCTCGCACTGGCGCCCTCAACGTGTCAAACCCACCCCATTCCGGATCTACACCGCTGAGCTACCTACTCCACAACAGCAGCCGACAAGCCTACCAGTCTACCCTACCCTTACCTGGAAACTACAACAAGAACCACAGCAAGACCACAATAGTTTTCTATATCTCTTTTTATACATCCTTGTAATAGTTAATTATATTACGATTACATTTTCAAAATTCCAAAAGGTACGTAGTCTACCGAACCCAAATTTGACATCCCTCTCTCGGCCTAAAATAATTTTCTTATTAGTCCCTCGAACTATATAACATCGATTTAACTGCACTATAATAATTCGACACCGCTCCTAGTCAAATTGCTTCCGTTAAACCATAATACAAATGTCAACGTGACTTTAACCATCCCAACTAAAATCTAACCCTACTCTCGCCTCATACCATATTTATTATAATTAATTAGGTATCACTTATCTCTCTCGCTAAGATCTTTAATTTGCCATCTTGCCTAGTAGATTGCCGCGATACTAAACAAAACACAGTACAACTAATAATACATACCCACCTACATACAATAACACCATCCAAGATTTCCACTGAAATCAACACAATATTGATTTGCCTTTGGTGTTTTTAAAACTCAACTCGAGTCACCGAACCGTAAATCAATACTCACTATACGGCAGTGCTGTTGGAGCATATCCTCCAGTGTATCCTACACCGATAGTAACAACACTTAAGCCTTATTTAAATTATTCTTTTAAAACCAATATTAACCCTTGACTTTAATAAAATAAATCAACACTTACATATTCATAAACTTTTAATTATAATCTCAACAAGCACTTCTTTTCATAAAACCAATTGCACTTCACTTATAGTCTCTATACTCCAGACAGGTAACAATGAATCCAACACTCTTGAATAAACCTGAGCTGATCTACGAACTCAAGCTCAGAAACATCCCATTCCCAAGCTCTACACAGGCTGACGAACTACGACAATTGTTGACTCCTGACTTGTTAGCCGATCCTTGTGCCTCTCATTCCAGTCCTTACTCAATTGAAATTGACCTCAAAGAGATCAAAAAGTGTTTAGCACTAGTTTCTTCACAAATTCTTTTAACAACCACCACTTCTGCGAATCACGATAAAATAAGCACTAATTTAAATCATTTATCAGGCAGAATTACTCGTCTAGAGGTTTCGACAGAATTATCTTCCGAAATCGTACAAACTTACAAAGACATTTGTGAACAATTGACAGAATGTCAAAGAAAATTCAATTTTCCACAAACGTCATCATTTACACCAACGTCAAGTCATTATGCATCTGCGACCTCTTTGGTAGAGCCAAGTACTAATTTTCACTTACTTACTCAGAAGTTAACCAACCTCTGTGAAACAAAACCGGTTGATTTAAAGAAATATAACTATAAAGGCGATAGTTGTCCGCGCGATTTCATACGAAACTTAGAAGAGTTCGCAATAGCACGTAACATTGACGATAAACGTTTATACAACTACATATACGATTTCTTATCAGGAACAGCTCTAGATTGGTATAGGTCAAAGAAATCTATCTTGACTGATTGGAAAACATTCAAGGAACATTTCTTTGAAGACTTTGAACTTCACAACCATGATTTTAATTTAATGCAAAACATTCAGTCACGTAAACAGAAGCCTAATGAACGTGTAGTTATATTTTTCTCAGCTATGGAGGCACTCTTTTCAAAACTACATGAACCCCTTTCGGACAATACTAAAATCAACATTTTACGAAGAAATATGAGTCCGTATTACAGTTCTAAACTACGTCCCACAGATGTCACAACAATAGATCAGTTATTCAAAACGTGCAAATGGTACGAAAGTTGTAATACTGATTCTTATTATAACCCAAACACCATTGATCAACCAAATTACAAACATGATCAACCCATACAACCCCATATACCACCATTTCCATATAAATCATCGATCCATACTGTAACAGCTAAACCATCAACGTCGTTACGATTCTCCTGTCCTCGTTGCAGAACTAATGAACATACATTAGAAACCTGCACTAGTAAAAACATAGTATGTTTCCGCTGTGGTAAACAAAATGTCACATATCCGAAATGCACTAATTGTCATAATTTTTCAAAAAACGCGTAAAGGAGAAAAGTAACTTAAACAAAACTACTGCTACAGAATGGAACCTTTGGTTAGACACTTTACGTTTATTCATGTCATCTTATAAAACTACTTCTGCACTTTTTAATAGAAACCCTAATGACGAACGTCCCTATGTCCAGGTACAATCAAACAACTTAACTTTATGCGGTCTCCTGGATAGTGGTAGTGCTATTAGCATCCTTGGCAATAATTCCCATACAATACTTTTATCCCACGGTTACAAATTAAACCCCAAACATACAATTACCGGTACCGTAGCCAATGGCCAATCTATTCATTCCGTAGGTACAATACAAATCCCTATTTTATTTAAAGGAAAAGTGGCCATAATAACAGCTCATGTTATACCCTCTGTCAAGCAACCCTTGATCTTAGGAATTGACTTCTGGAAGTTATTCAAGTTAGCCCCAGACATCCTCCAAACTTTAACGTCATTTACAGATAAAAATATCGATACATTAGTTATTGATACTCCTTCCAATCACGTCACCCACTACGATAACCTTTCAGACACTCAACGTCTCATTTCTGATACTATAATAGAAAAGTTTAAAAATATTTCAACTGAATCCAGACCTTTGGGCAAAACTCATCTCGTTGAACACCATATCGATACTGGTGATCACCCACCAATTAGACAACGCTGTTACCGACTTTCACCTGAGAAACAGAAAGCCTTATGCAAAGAAGTTGATGAAATGCTTAAACTTAACGTTATAGAACCCAGCGAAAGTCCATGGCTTAATCCTGTCATAATTACACCCAAAAAGGATGGAACATGGCGTTTTTGCATTGATAGTCGTAAATTGAATTCAATCACTAAAAAAGATGCCTACAAGCTCCCATTTATCTCTGACATTCTTGACAAACTAAAAAATGCTAAATACCTTTCTTCTATCGACATAGCCAAGGCTTTTTGGGAAATACCCTTACACCCCTCTGACAGACCTAAGACTAGCTTCCACGTACCTTCAAAAGGGACCTATATGTTCCGTGTTATGCCGTTTGGCTTGACCAACGCTCCTGCTACTCAACAGCGCTTTATGGATACCCTATTCCCATCAGAAAACCTTGACAATTCTGTATTTACTTACTTAGACGACATTATTATCATTAGTAACACTTTTGACGAACATATAGAGTTACTAAACAAAGTTTACCAGAGATTATCCCAAGCCAACATTACAATTAACTTCCCCAAATGCTCATTTTTCAAAAAAGAACTTAAATATCTTGGCTACATAGTAAATGAACATGGTTTACAAACTGACCCTGACAAAGTCAAAGCTATTCTAGATATTCCCACCCCTACGACCCCACGAGAAGTTAAAAAGTTTTTAGGAACGGCTAGTTGGTATAGACGTTTCATTCCTGATTTCAGCACCAAGGTTGCACCTCTCACAAAACTTACTTCTACTTCCAAAAAAGCACCACCATTCAAATGGTCTACATCAGCAGACCAAGCCTTCAAAACTATAAAGGAAGCACTGGTTTCCACCCCAATCCTTGCTTGTCCAGACTTTTCTAAACCATTTGCTGTACATTGCGATGCTTCAAGCTTTGGGATTGGAGCTATGCTCACCCAAGAGTTCGATGGAATTGAGAAACCCATAGCTTATATGAGCAAGTCACTTACCGGTCCTCAAAAGAATTATTCTATTACTGAAAGAGAACTTTTAAGTGTCATTCTTGCCTTAGAACATTGGCGTTGTTATTTAGACAATGGTTTAAAGTTCACCATTTATACCGACCACTCTGCTTTACAATGGTTTCTCCATCTTGACAACCCTAGTGGACGTCTAGCCCGCTGGAGTATACGTCTTTCAACATTTAATTTTGAAATAAAACACAAACGCGGTAAAGAAAACATAATTCCTGACGCATTATCACGATCCCTACCAATAAATGTCATTAATTATAATAGTTCTCAAACAAACGACGATTGGTATAATAACATTTATTCAAAATGTAGCTTAAACCCAAATACAACTCCCGATTATATTATACATAATAATAAATTATATAGATACTCTAAAACAACCTCATTACTTCAATCAGAATACAATTGGAAAGAAGTTATACCTTTAGAATACCGGATTCCCATCATCACTGAAAACCATTCCACCCCTACTTGCGCTCATTTTGGAACATATAAAACATACCATAGAATAAAATTGAAATATTTTTGGCCAGGCATGTACAAAGATATTTCAAATTTCATTGCTAAATGTGAGACTTGCTTAGCTTACAAGCACCAAACTCAACTTAAACTTGGCCTTATGGGTAAGCCTAAGCAATGCTCCCAACCATTTCAATGCATTTCAATCGACCTAATCGGAGCATTACCTACAACACTTAAACATAATAAATTCATTTTCGTTGTAACATGTTGTTTTACAAAATATTGCCTACTCTTTGCAATAAAACGCGCCACGTCATCTGTTATTGTTCACATTCTTGAAAATCTTGTCTTTTTAGTGTACGGTATCCCACAAACAATCATTCTTGACAACGGACCTCAATTTATTAGCCAAGAAATAAGTGATCTCTTCCATTCATACCAAATACCCAAAATACATTATTGCCCAATTAAATGCGCTCAGCCAAATCCTGTGGAAAGATACAACAAATTAATTACTGTAGCTATATCATCATTCGTAGAAGATGACCACAGGAATTGGGACGTCAATTTACATAAAATACAATTCGCTATTAATACATCAGTAAATGAAACTACCAAATACACTCCAGCATTCCTTGTATTTGGACACGAATTGGTCACATGTGGATCGGTATACAATAATTCTGACCTCACAGATGACATTATATTCGCGCCCAGAGACGAATACGCTGATAATATTGGTCTTCTTCAGCCTGTTTTCTCTGAAGTTCAAGCCCGTCTTTGGAGAGCACACCAAGTCAATTCGTCTTCATATAATAAACACCACCAACATTATGAATTTAATGAAGGTGACATTGTCTGGAAACGTAACTACACCATTAGTAATGCCCCTAAGCATTATTCAGTGAAACTTGCACCCAAGTTTCTTAAATGCTTAATTACCAAAAAGATATCACCACTCGTTTATGTCCTACAAGACATGAACGGCAAGATATTGGGTCGATGGCATATTAGAGACCTTAAACCCCTCCCCAAAATTCAAAAATAAACTCTCGTCTTTTATTTATTTAGCAATTTATTAGACACATATTTATTCACAAATCTACTTACTACTTACGAGTTACTTTTCTCCGAATTCGTTAATTAATGTTATTGTATATATTATGTACACTTAATTAATTTAATAATATTATATCACCTCATCATCTATTCGGATCCATTAAGTCAATTGCAATTGTTTATTTTTATAACATTCACATTTTCGAACGCTTCTTCAGCGTAAGATGCTGAACTGAATATTATAATATTTATAATTATTAATTACCTAACGAGTTTCGACAATGAAACTAAATACATACCTACGTATTTTCTTTTCAATACTACATGTAAGTGTAGTTATGCACTTACAATACTTACATACATACTGTTAAAGTATGTTTATCCTAAAATGGATTATACTTATATTTTGTAGTATTTCCTACAAATAGTGATGAATATTATTCAACTTATATATTCATTACTTGTATATATACTTGTAAATATTTATTCATAATTCATACTTATTCAGCGGATGGTAACTGACTCAAAAGCCTTATACCATTGGAGGGCGATTTAACGAGTATGTCCTCATACACAGGAATACTCTATTAAAAGGCATTTTGGTTGAATATAGATTAACCGAAATACTGCAAGAGTGATGGATGAATGGAATTAGTGGATGGTTAGTGTGTCTAAATCGCGCCTCTTGTAATATAAACATTGTAAATAACATCCTCACCTTCTAAATTCCTTTTCATCACAACCCATACCCACTTTACTTATTATTATTTTTTTTTTAATAATACGGAGAAATCCATGTGGCCTTAAGCCCCAGGATTTCCCCTGCCAGGGCAGCCCCGGTAGTGTAACGGTGCGTGAAACGGAACGTTACACATAAACTTTCTGGCTACTTTAAGTATTCTAAATTTTAAATTTTGAATTTGAACTTCGATTTCCAATTCCACGTGACACTGCGCAGCCATTTTCTGGCAGTTCAGTTCAGTTCAGTTCGATCTTACTGGGTGATCGATAAACAGATCTGCTGATCAATACCAAATCAAATTTAAATATTTTTATTTTATTCATAACTGTGTGTGAATTCTTAGCAGTGCACGTTGTAGTTTACCAGTAAATTGTGTTCTCCAGTGCAGTTTAATCATACAGTTTTCCAAGGCACATTATTGTAAGTTCCTATATTTTTAAATCTAATTGTATATTCTTCAGTTACCAATTAGAATAATAGGCTAAACGCAGTATCTGGTTGTTCCAGGTGCCTTAATTTATATATAATAAATACCTCCTGCCCTCTCCTGCATTTCCTTCCTCCACTCCTCCGTTCCACCTGCTGACGACTCGCACCCTCGCAAAGTGAACTATTGAAGTATATGTATCCGAACTGAACTAGTGAATGAATGAAGGACACCAAGTGAAGTACTTCAATTGAATCATTCATTCGTGAACTACACATGTCTAAAACGCTATGAGCGTGAATCGGTCCGATCGTAAACGCGTTTATGCGCTGTAAACGTGATTCGGAACACGGCTATAAGAATTGAAGTTTGTAGTGATGAGGCTAAGACATCTCCTCTGTCAAGTCAAGCGATTATTATCGAATAGTTCATTGCATCGATTTTACAGCCGATTTTTGAATGCTTTTATCAAGCCTATATATATAGTACATTACTGCAGAGACCAGTAAGTAAGCCATCCTGGACGGGTATGAGTTAGCCGGCCGAGCCGAAGGCGAGGTCCGGCTATAATACGAGGCCAGGATGGCACTTATGGTCGAGGCATGTATAGTGCTTTTCTCAAAAATAAAACAAGTTGTATAAATAGCGGTAAAAATCATATTTTGTTCTAAAACCGTGGGGTCGGACTAGCGTTTGTTTATGCGGGCGCGGGCGCTGAAAGCCCCCCGCCCCCGCCCCGCCGCACACCCCGCTGCTGCTGCGGGAGCTGGCAGGGAGGCGCCCGCGCCCGCAGCAGCAGCTGAACTTATGATATGTAATGGGATTTACATACTTACTTCCTGGACAGTAGGTGTTACTTCCTGGACACTTCTGGCAACTGTCCAGGATGAGCCACTTTCGGATACTATCTTCACAGATGTTATGAGAACATTACATACTATTTTTGAGAAAAATATATTCCATATCACAATTGTATCACTCTACACAAAGAAAGAATTAATTAATTATACTTTCTCTCGTTCAGAAATCGATAACTATTTTATTCCAATATGGCAAAGGTACGTTCACGGTTTGTAGTACAATTTGACTATTTTTCGTGTTGTACTTCATAGTTTAATTGTATGATATTTGGTTTTGATCATAAATGTATCGTTTATACCTAATCGATTTCTATCAATTTACGGAAATGTCATATGAATCGAAACGACAGACTTGGTCACGACACTGGTTTAAAAAAATAAAAGACAACTCGTAACTGTTTGGGTGGTGAATTATTATATTATCGTAAAATCCTCAACAACTATGATCTGAAAAAATGTAACGTGGGTTAAATTATGTTTGAGAAAAGTTAAATAATCTTTTTATTTACTTGAGAAGCCGTATTATTATTACCTGATTTTATTTATAATTTCGATGCCTCATGGTTGTTTACGTTCTATGGAAGTTGTCTTGTGTCAGATGTTTGAAGTTATAAATCACAACGATGTGGCTGGACTCTACGACCAAATTTGGCCTTTTTGTACGAAGGGACGCCGACAACTACACTCACCGGCAGAAAATTTGTCCCAAAAACTTCGTGATTTCAAACTATAAATTGAATAAATTAACCCTTTGACCACCAAGAACCTATAAAGTGGTTGTGTGTCGTCGTGCCCAGCACGCCAACAACCACTTAATTTATTCAATTTATAGTTTGAAAGGTCGAAGGGAAGTACTACAGTCAGCGTCATATAGTGTGTAGCAGCCAAATAGTTCGGTACACCATATATTTTGTATGGTGTTCCGAACTATTTGGTCACTTTGGCTGCTACACACTATATGACGCTGACTGTACTTTGATCATGAATGAAATCATTTATGAACTGTTTTAATCTTATCTTATATATCTTTAAACGAGCAATTCTTGTATATTTATTTATTTATTTCGGGGATCTCGGAAACGATTTTGATGAAATTTGCTATATGGGGGTTTTCGGGGACGAGCAATCGATCTAGCTGGGTCTCATGCCTGGGAAAACGCCGAGCTCGGACGCCTAGATATTTTGTTTTTATTGGTTTAGTTAGTTAGTTATACTGGGCATTTTCCGCAAGTCGAGTGCCTATTTTGCGTGAAAAAGGGGTAGCGCTACTCTAATACCACCCTAGTTCCTGTATGAAACCTATTAGTGTCTTTATATTGTTTACTACTTCCTGCAGTGTGTTCGGATTTCCTAGGTGTTTCTTCCTGTATACTTCTACCTGCTTACAGTCTAGTAGAATGTGTCTAGCAGTCTCTTCTGCCTCCATGCATGCTCTGCACAAGGGACTGTCAGTGATTCCCAAGTTGTAGAGGTGTTTGTTTAGTGTGTTTGTCCTGTTATTATGCCTACTACTTTACGTAGTTGGTGTCTGTGTGTTCTTAGTAGTGTGGTTGTGAGTTTGGGATTTTGTTTTAATATTATTTCTTTTGTCTGCCTGCATGTGTCTAGTTTTTCCCAATGCCTTTGATGCAGGTGTTTTATGTATCGATTTAGTTCATTCTGTATGTATTTTTGTGGCAGGGGCACTATTGGCTCCGGTCCGTATGCCGGTGTTTCTGAGCCTTTCCTGGCTAGTTCATCCGCTGCATCGTTTCCTCTCGAGCCGCTGTGTCCCTTTACCCATTGTAAAGTTACCTTGTTCTTGTCTCCGCATACCTCTGCGAGTGTTTGGTGACATTCGTAATTAGGCCTGACGTGAAGTTGTCGCTGCTCAGAGCCTGAAGCACTGATTTGCTGTCAGAGAGTATTCGTAAGTTTGTGTCTTTGATTTGTCGCCTCTTTACGGCATTGCATGCCTCAATGATTCCCATGCATTCAGCCTGGAAGACCGTATTGTGCTCACCTAGCGGTTTTGATATGTGTATATTCAAATCTTCTGAGAATACACCACATCCTGTTCCTTTATTGGTTTTAGACCCATCGGTATAGATTCTTAAGTCGGTTTGATTTAGTCCTTCTTTTGAGTCCTCTGTCAGCTCAATGTAGTATTCTTTCTGAAAGACCATAGTTTTCGGTATTCTGTCTACTTCTGCCTCTATCATGGGAATATTTGAGGTCAGGGTTCCGTAGATTTTTGTGTGCGGTGTGTTATGTTTAGTCCATAGGTTCAGGCGTTTTAAGCGTATTGCTGTAGCAGCCGCTTCTTTTTGTATGTGTATGTGCAGCGGCAGGAGTCCTAACATCATTTCTAAAGCTGCTGTTGGGGTTGTTCTCATGCAGCCTGTCGTTGCTACACCTGCTAGTCTTTGCATTTTCTGCATTTTGGCAACTGCGCTGTTGATTTGGGTACGGGCCACGGGGCCACCATACTATGGCTCCGTAACTTATCATGGGCAGTATTACCATCTTGTATAGCCACAGTATTATATGGGGTGATAGACCCCACTTTTTCCCCGCCATCCTTCGGCATTGCCAGAAAGCGACTGTAGCTTTGTCTAGTTTTGTTTCGACGTGTTTGTTCCAGATTAGTTTGTCGTCTAGGATTATTCCTAGGTATTTCACTTCTTTTGACAGTGTTAGTTGTGTTCCAAATAAAGTTGGTATTTTGTATGTACCCAATTTTCGTTTATTAGTGAAGAGAATTGTGTCGGTTTTCTTTGGGTTTACCGATAGGTCATTCTCCTTGCACCATTTCTCTATTATTCTTAGTGCCGTTTGTGTGAGTTCACACAGTGTGTTTATGATCAGGCCACTGACTAGTATGACTATGTCGTCAGCATATCCTATTGGGACCGAGCATGACGACAGCGCCACGGACAGGTGGCCATTATGGACATTATGTCATAGCTGTCAAGCGAGAAGTAAGTAAATATTGTGAAAAAAATTAATGAAATCTTGTGTTATTTTACTATATTAGACAATATTGGACGATGGTAGTCAGTAACATTATTGCCAATAACATTAAAATTGTTGTTTTCAGTTGTTGTTGTCAGGTTAGGTGACTTACTTGTTTTTTCTTACGGCAATTATCCACTTATTTCTTTGGTCTCGTTTCCACCACGGTCTTGAAAATTGGTAAAATTTACAGTCGCTATTCTGTGGTGTTTTTATAATTCACAATAACACATTTTACTAGGGCCATATTAAATTTATCTCAAAAACGATTAGAAAATGTTTACTGCAATATGGATTTGACAGCTCAAGTCACCGACAAAATGTAAATTTTAGCCGTAGCGAGCGCTGTGATCGTTTAGGCTACCCCCTCCACCCGCTTTGCACCCTGCCAATTGTCAAAAAGTGGTTCTTGTTTTAGACACTACACTAAAAAATCAGTGCTTGGCGTACTGGGCACGTCGACACACTATCGCCTTGGTGGTCAAAGGGTTAATATATAAAAATGCATTTTTCTAATTTGAACCAAGTTTTCTGCCGGTGAGTATATATAGTTTTCCTAATAGATATAGCATAATGTACAAGTAGTTAATATATTCAGATATAAGTAATGGCTTATAGGTACTGTGTCAGGCCTAGAGAGCGTCAGCGTGCGCTCACACGCGTAGGTATGTTGATATTGTCCCGACCGCCCTTATAGTGCAGAAGGGGTCCGGTAGTAAACAAGGAACCCTTAGAGCCCCGACACATGTCCACGGTACGGCGCCGAGCCGTACGCGGCAACGTACAAGTACAACAGTAACTGTTAGTACTTGACAGCTGTAACTTGTCAGGAGTAGGTATAGGTACAAATCAATGACGCCGAGCAGGAATAAAATTTAGAATATTTTATTTGTATGTTCACCTACCTACTAATTATTTAAACAAAGTTACGAAGTCAAAAATTGTATTCCAAGCATTTCCCTCTATACCTTTTATCAGTATTCGTTGCCTGAAGTATAATATTGGAGTTATAGATTAAAAAACACTATTGGAAAGGTAAGTAACATTTATATATTATTTTGATACAAAATGAATATCTTCTTTAACCCTTTGACCGCCAAGAACCTATAAAGTGGTTGTGTGTCGTCGTGCCCACCACGCCAACAACCACTTAAAAGGTCGGAGTGAAGGTGTATTTTGATCATGAAAAAAATCATTTATGAACTGTTTTTATTTGTTTAGACATTACACCAAAAAATAGTGCTTGGCGTACTGGGCACGACGACACACTATCGCTTTGGCGGTCATGGGTTAATATAGTAAACGACACGAAATTGCGTAAGTACTTTAGCTGTCGGAAACCGTTTAATTACAGACTGCAAACGAATACCTATGATTAGTTTAGCATTCAACATTCATTATTAACATATGTACTTTAGTGAGCAAATGTTAGGTATATTAGTCTGTTTGACCCATTGACCGGACTATCAGAGTCTAGGGAGATCGACAGAGTGCATTATTGGGATTCGTAAAGCAGAATGCATTGTTTTCTGGAAGGGGTATGGGTAACGGTGTACTATTTTCCAAAAATATCCTTAACGTCGTTTTGAATCGGAACGCTGGCCATACTGCCTTGGAAGCAAGGGTTGTTGCTTTAGTTTGGATTGTATGTATTTTATTAGGAGTCACGCTTGTGTTTGTTATTGTCCCGTTTGTACTTATTACGGTTGTATTCGTCACATTTGTACCCGACCCTTTTGTTTTCGACGTTTTCGTCTCGTTTGTACCCGTCCCTTTTTTATTTGTCTCGTTTGTACCCGTCCCTTTTTTATTTGTCTCGTTTGTACCTGTCCCTGTTTTTATCGTCTCATCTGTTCCCGCCCCTTTTTTTTTCGTCTCGTTACTTGCTCCTTTATTATCTTTTTCAACAGTGTCAGATTGGCGACGATTTTCTGAAAAATGAACTTTTAGGTATATAAATTAAGCACATAATAAATTTGCACTTTGCACGTAGCAAAATTCGCAAAGCAAGAAAGGCACACCGGCTGTGAGTAGATAATTTTTGTACTTTACCTACACGTAACATTTCGGGCCACTTTTGACCCGCCCGTAACGTAAAATCTATTTGACCTACTCCTACTAGACTAGGATCAGTTTTGAAGGAGTAGGTAGTACAATGCAAGAAGCAAATCGTGTAACAGTTGGGGTGACAACTTTTTAGGATGTTTTGCCTCTTGTCAAATTGCGAAATTTGAAAAGGATGTATCTTGGTATACCGGAAAAGATGCTGCTCATAGAAAAAAAATGTCATGCATTTAGCAAATCGTTGCTCCGCTCCGGTACTCTTAATAAGATGTCCGATTGTTATGGTTTTTTGTAGGTTTTTTTTTATATGTTGTTAATAAGGAGAGTATTACCCTGACCATGCAGCTCTATATGTATTTTTCTCCGCCATCTTGGAAAAACTTCCTCACTTATTTTTTCAGTTTATTTTAATACCACGATGGTGGCAAACAAGCGTGCGGTCTACTTACCAGCAGGTAAGCGGACACCGCAGCCTATAGACTCTCGCAACTCCAAAGGAGTAACGTGCGCGTTGCCGATCCTTTATAAAATTTGAGGACTCACTGCTAGCTGCTGCTGATTTAGTTTTGCTTGTCTGTCGTTAAAGGTACTTGTTTAAAAAATTTGCAAAAAAATGGTACAAATGTTTTTTTCTCGAAGCTACCGTTAAAAATTGCTACATTTTTTCCACGATCTCCAAGAGAGAACATACAGAGTCATCTGTGGAGTGCTACCGTCGAGATTTTCTATCTTTCCACTTTTCTTCCCATATTTTCGTTTTAGTGTATATTTAGATTAAGAGCTGACAGCAAAAAAATGTGATTTTATAACACTTGGAATTGGTATAGTTGTGTTAAGGCTTGTCTAACTGTGGTAAAACGCGGCGGCGCTAGCTGCTGGCGGCTGCAGCGCGTTTTTTTATTACTGAATCCTTAGAATATCATTTACTATTAATTTTATTTCTCAATAATTTTCCTTATAGTCGAAATGAAAAGTAGAGTGTTTAACTCGGGTGAAAGCACCCATTTCCCCCTTGAACTATTGGCGCTCGAACGAAGTGAGAAAATATCTCCGGTGAAATAGGTCACTTTCAACCCTTGGTTAACAATCTACTATTGAAACCAAAAGTTTTAGTAAATATTCACCTGCTACAAAATTGAAGTACCGTGTTTAGTACAAGAATGAACTTTTCTCAAACATCCAAGGAAATGTCGTCCTTATCTTCGTGATAATAGAACGCGAAGTACGTTTTTGCATTACACTTACTGAAGATTCAAATTAGCGGCCGTTTCATACAACTTTGGAGGCCATGGCCCGCAAAGAGACTGTCTTTTGTTATAGTAGGTTTTTTTTTTCATTGTCTATCTATGGCATACTGCCATCTGCCACTCAAAAAAAGTCATCGATTTAATTTCTCATTTAACTAATTCAGGGATAAGGTATTTCAAATTTTATATTTAACTTGAATTCAAAAATTAAAAAAAAAATTGTGAGAAATTGTCATTGTACTTGATTTCGACTAATTCAGGGATGAGGATTACAAATTTTATATCTATTTTGAATTTTAAGAAAAAAAAAAATTTTTTGCTGAAAGTCCTCATTATACTCGATTTCGACTAATTCAGGGATGAGGATTTCAAATTTGATATAATTATTTTGAATTTTAAGAAAAAAAATATATTTTGCTATAAATCGTCATTATACTCGATTTCGACTAATTCGGGGACGAGGATTTCAAATTTGATAACTATTTTGAATTTTAAGAAAAAAAATTTTTTTTGCTAAAAATCGTCATTATACTCGATTTCGACTAATTCGGGGATGAGGATTTCAAATTTGATAACTATTTTGAATTTTAAGAAAAAAAATTTTTTTTGCTAAAAATCGTCATTATACTCGATTTCGACTAATTCAGGGATGAGGATTTCAAATTAGATATCTATTTTGAATTTAAAGAAAAAAATTTTTTTTGCTAAAAATCGTCATTATACTCGTTTTCGACTAATTTGGGGATAAGGATTTCAAATTTTATATTTTTATTTTGAATTTATAAGTAATTTTTTTTTCCAAAAATCGTCATTATACTCGATTTCTACTAATTCGGGGGTGAGGATTTCCAATTTTATAATAATTTTGAAGATAAAGTTAAAAAAACATTTTTTTTTCGAAAAATCGTCATTATTATTTCCTTGGATTTATTTGAGAAAAGCACTATACAAGCCTCGGCGCGAACAGGGATTGTCGGTCTCGTATCTCTAGATGGCCTCGTTAACACTCGGCCATCTATAACTACTCGGCCGGCAATCCCCTATTTCGCGGCCTCTGCAGTAATGTACTATTTTAACACAGTCAGCATAAGTATCCAAAGTGACCACATAGTAGTTCCCTAGTAACCCATATAGTTACCTAGTTTGTATGGTGTTACGATCTTTTTGGGTAGTTTGGCTACTACATGCTATATGACACTGACTGTACATGAACATGAACATATAGGTACCGCATCAAGCCACCTGACCCGGACAAGCCGGATGTGAGTGAGGATCAAACCTCCGGCACATCGCTAAGGCATTACGCGGGTATGCTAAACGCCCCAACGACGATGCACCAAAACCTGGTCCTCTCCCATATACCATATTGTTAGGAGTGACACGCTCTGGGATGGGAAGGGACGACCGACGAGTCGCAACCAATCGGCCACAATCGACCGGCTGTGCAGCCTTTACCCAATATTGGAATCGAGGAGGGGGCATATTACGTCGGTGGATGAGCGTTGGTGAGATGCTGCACGTTGCTTCGTATGAAGTCTTCTTCCTTTCAGAGTGATTCTTCTCGGGATCCCTGCGTGTTCCACTGATTCGCAGTAATCGTCGCTAGATATCTTCATTTCGTAATTTTTTTTAGGTAATTAAGTATTAAATAGTTTATTCGGTAGTTTCCCTGTTAAAGTGGATAGTTTGAGTCATTGGCAGATGTTCCAATTTGAGGAGGTTTAGTGGTGTATATGCTTGTAGGTCATACTTTGATGATAAGCTGTGGTGTACTAACAATTTAGTCAGCTTCTCTGCACCCGGTGAAAACAAGCAATGCGACACTGTTTCTATGATAAGTAGTATTATAATCAGACAAAGACGCAACTTTTCACACACAAACACTTTTTTAGCGTATTCTCCGAAGAAATTAGGTATTTCATATTTTCCGTTACTTGCTGACGGGGTTATTATAGCGCTTTATTTTTTGTTTAGTTACGGCTATATTGTCCCTAGTGGCTACGACGGTCATCTGCTGCAATGTCGATCGGTGTCGGGCGATTCTTCTGTAGCCTTTTGCATAAATAAGAATATAATATACTGGCCTTTTGTGTGTTGCTAACGTGGCACTCCTGTATCGCTAGATTTGGATTTGCTTTAGTACTCAAGGTTGGGTGATAGCGTTTTATCAAACCCTATATTCTTTGGATAAGGTTTCGGCAGGGTAAGCGAGTTTGAAAAAATTCTGGTAGTGCTTGATTGATCCCTCAGTAAGTGTTGTCTTAGTGTGTAGTCCATCTTCAGATATGTATAGCACTAACTTGGTGAACTATTCAGTTATCTTCTTGTTGAGGTCCTTATTCTCCATAGTTAATTCCTTCTTTGGAATCCAATAGGGTGACACCACCAATAATGGATAAAACCGAATGATGTACTCTTATGTAAAAGAAAATAAGAGTCATCCATTTTTTATAGAACAATCAATTTACAACCGTATGATTTTTGAATAAGGGTTGAAGTGTCCATTATTGGTGCTTGTTCTTAAAGTGTCCATAACTGGTGGTGTCACCCTAAATGTGTCTTCATAGATCCGATTAGAATATTATGATCTATAGGTACTACGGTCGGGTAGCCCTAGATTCAGATACATTCGGTTTCTCTTACTAGATGATTTGAGTTGGTAGGTAAATATTTTAATTTTGTTAATTGCGGGGTTTTTACGGATATTTTGGGCTCGGCTTGGACGCGTCCGTACCCTATCGTGTCGTAGACAAGACTACTGTACAGGCAAAAAACTGAAAAGTGTGCCTTTTACAACATACATATCAACCATAACAATCTGGCCTTTTTTAGTTTTTTATCGGAACAGCAATTTACTATGAATGAATGAATGAATGATGATAGTTTATTTGTTAAAATAACAAGCGTATATATAAGGTGATTAAGGTGTTACAAATAATTCATCACAGATCGCATCTTGTTATGCCAATACTGGCGTACAATATTATTATTTTATAATCGTATTCTAATATTAATAAATAATTCTTTTTACAATTTACATTTGTTCAATAAACTCATTAACAGAATAATAACACTGTTCAATTAAATAATTTCTTCTTAAAAATAGTAAACGGTAGTTCTTTAAATGAATCTGAGAGTATATTATATATCTTAATAGCCATGCAATATGAGTTCTTTCGTGATAACGCTAAATTGGTTTTCGGTAACTGTAACTTATATCTATACAAGGAAGGATATTATCTATTTGTACAAGGAACAATTTTGTATGGGGTGGGGGCACATTTTCCGGTTCGGTTTTTACTTCTAGTTCAAACTTCGGAATGGCGATGGGCAGATTCGTATTCTGCAGGGTCAAAATCCTCTGATAACGTTTTCACCCCAACAGTTAGGTACAAATGCATTACGTTCACAAGACATTAGTTACTTACCTACTCTGAAAAAAAAAACGTGATTGAAGAAGAAGAAATACATTTATTTGGTGATTGATTGGCGACTTACGGTAGTAGCTTCTACGCCCCGGACTATAAAAACGGCGTTGGCTAATATCGGGGTCTAGACGCGCATAGGTGCTTGTTTTCTCTGTAGAAAGCTTCTTCTGAGGTACTGCGGCAGTGTTTGTTGTAACTATTTCAGGAGTACCTGGATTGTAGGAGATATATAGCAGTGTAGTACCATACAACTCGATTCCTACCGGCTTAGCTAATTTTCACCCCAGTCCAGTTCTTTTACTACGGCTCATGGAGAATAAAATAAAATAAAAATGCCTTTAACTATTATTCCTTAAAACCAAGAGTTACTTAAAAGGTAATATTACATACAAAAAAAACGTAAGCATAACTTTTTTTTCAGTAATTAGATTTGCAAATTATTTACGGCTTCCCTAAGAATATTTTTGACGTGCCGCCACTGGTAGTTTACAACTACTGGTACTACTACTGGTTACTACTGGTAGTTGGAATCCTTACGTCACCCCCGGTGACATAGGATATGTGACGTTGCAATAAAAACAATATGGCGGAACGTAGACTCCATTTTGAGTGTTCCGTAAAAAAATTTTTTTTTCTGTCCTACCAAGTGAGGTATCTAAATGAAGCATTTGAAGAGACGATTCCATAAAAATATATATAATGTATATGTTTCAAGCAAAAAAAGTTCGAAATAAAATAATAATTATAAAAAATTAAAAACACGACTGCCTTAAAAAGATAAAAACAAGTTTCCTAATAAAGAACTCAAGGAAATATATTTTGTTTGCAGTCGTGGGACCTAATATTTTGGTTTTACTGGTATGTAGTAGGTCCCCGGGGACCGAAGAGCTGGCGACTCCACTCGTACCTACAGTACGTTCAATACTGTAAGGCCAAATGAACGCAAGCAAGAATCTTCAAAGTCAGAGCTCTTAGTCGTTTTTTGCGTGCGTTCGTTTGACAGAATTTGGCCTTAGAGTTTTGTACGAACATACGACGTATCAGCATTTCAATACAGAGTGGGGAAACGCCGCCAGCAGCAATCTCAGTTAGCGTTTTTTTTTGTTTAAAAATGGCTTTCCATCATATTTACGATGATTTCGCCAACCACGTGTGCAAAGACGTTGTTCGGTAACGACGTCATGACAGTAGGCAAGTGGTTTTGTTCGGTAATGGATTCTGCTAGTCATCGCGCCGAGAGCACCTGTGTTCACCAACGCGGCCACTACCAAAATCCTCAGTTAGCTTTAGTATTATTTAAGTCTTTGTTGTATTCTTGTATATATTTTCTTGTCAATTTTATTGTATATATATAAGGGTTCTGTAAGTACTACTTATTGGGTAGAACAATAAGTAAATACAGAATACTCACCGCTAGCCTCTTCTATGCGATTGTAATCATATATATCTTCATTTCTTCTATAGTGTACTAAAATCAGATGCAAGAATTGAAATGTGTATCAAATCCTAATATACAAGGAAAATATTCAATCCCTGATAAAAAGTTACTTTGTTGGTAAATTCCCGTTCCCACCGAAATAGATATCCAAAAAACAGTTATAGGTAAATTGTGTAGCTATAGTAAGTACATCGTTCTCTACCTCTAGTAGTTTCTTCACGATTTTCGTCATAATATTCATTTCTTCTGTAGGGTCCTAGAAATGAAAGTAGAGCAACTAAACAACACGTTAGGGTAAACTTGCCATTCCGTGATAAAACGGTAATCGGATGAAAAAGTCAACTATGCATTCGTTTATTTATTTCGTATTTTAACAGAACACAAATCGGTCCTTTGTTCACAGTATAGTGAAAGGAGATCCTTTCTGTTATGGATACTCTACGAGATACAGCAAATTTTCTGAACCTCGTCAACTTGCGTAAAAGCGTGATAATTAGCTTAACTCCGTGATACATTCTTTGTTAATTACGTTATAACGGAATTAAACTAGCTAAATATTTTTTTAATCACGGAATTAAAAATTAAAACAAATTTTGGCTATTTTTGACCACAGATTTTGACGCTCTCATTTGTATATCATATTAAAAATGACATGGTTTACGGCCAGTAATAATAGTGTTTCGTGCGAGGTTTGATTTAAGGTCATGACCATACGATTGCTATTCTAGATGCAAGTACTTATATTTTCTTTACCTACCCGCGGATCCCTACTACACAATGCTATTTTATAGACTAGGTACTTACCCGATCAACCATTTATAAAAGAACAAGAAAATATTTATGTAATTCCGTGATAAAGTTTTTGAAACATAGGTACATATTTCTTAATATTAAATAGCGGAGGTAATAAAATCAAAACTTCAAACTTCAAAATAATAATAACTCAAGAAAAAAATCGACGATTTTTTTTCAAAATCGTGATTTAACTTAAATAAGCTCTTGCCCACATACTAATTACAATTTGGTAACATTATTAATTTATTACTTTCTATGGCAAATAAAATAAAAAATATACTAAAATGGTAATACTGCCCATGATAAGTTACGGAGCCATAATATGGTGGCCCCGTACCCAGATCAACAGCGCAGTTGCCAAAATGCCAGAAACGCAAAGACTAGCAGGTGTAGCAACGACAGGCTGCATGAAAACAACCCCAACAGCAGCTTTAGAAATGATGTTAGGACTCCTGCCGCTGCACATACACATACGAAAAGAAGCGGCTGCTACAGCAATACGCTTAAAACACCTGAACCTATGGACTAAACATAACACACCGCACACAAAAATCTACGGAACCCTGACCTCAAACATTCCCATGATAGAGGCAGAAGTAGACAGAATACCAAAAACTATGGTCTTTCAGAAAGAATACTACATTGAGCTGACAGAGGACTCAAAAGGACTAAATCAAACCGACCTAAGAATTTATAACCATGGGTCTAAAACCAATAATGGAACAGGATGTGGTGTATTCTCAGAAGATCTGAATATACACATATCAAAACCACTAGGTGAACACAATACGGTCTTCCAGGCTGAATGCATGGGGATCATTGAGGCATGCAATGCCGCAAAAAGGCGACAAATCAAAGACACAAACTTACGCATACTCTCTGACAGCAAATCAGTGCTTCAGGCTCTGAGCAGCGACAACTTCACGTCAGGCCTAATATACGAATGTCATCAAACACTCACAGAGGTATGCGGAGACAAGAACAAGGTAACTTTACAATGGGTAAAGGGACACAGTGGCTCGAGAGGAAACTATGCAGCGGATGAACTAGCCAGAAAGGGCTCAGAAACACCGGCATGCGGATCAGAGCCAATAGTGCCCCTGCCACAAAAATACATACAGAATGAACTAAATCGATACATAAAACACCTGCATCAAAGGTATTGGGAAGACTTAGACACATGCAGGAAGACAAAAGAAATAATATTAAAACAAACTCACAACCACACTATTGAGAACACACAGAAACCAACTACGTAAAGTAGCAGGCATAATAACAGGCCACAACACACTTAACAAACATCTCTACAACATGGGAATCACCGACATGCATGGAGGCAGAAGAGACTGCTAGACACATTCTACTAGACTGTAAGCAGGTAGAAGTATACAGGAAGAAACACCTAGGAAATTCGAACACACTGCAGGAAGCAGTAAACATAGGTAAACTGATAGGTTTCATACAGGAACTAGGATGGTTAGAGTAGCGCTACCCTCTTTTTCACGCAAAATAGGCACGTTGGATGTCGACTTGCGGAAAATGCAAGTATAACTAACTAATTAACTACTTTCTATGGCAAACTAAGTATATAATTATACTTTAGACAAGTTTACAGCGTAATTAATAAACGTTTTTAGGGTTCCGTAGTAAACAAGGAACCCTTATAGTTTCGCCATGTCCGTCCGTCCGTCCCTCCCCCGTTTTTCTCAGTAACCGTTAGTACAAGAAAGCTGTAATTTGGCATGAGTGATACATATCGGTAGAATAAAATCTTTAAAAAAATATTTTTTAGGGTACCTCCCCTATATGTAAAGTGATGGTGCAAATTTGCGAAATGTTACTCTCTCGCTTGCCCGGATGGTAAAGGTAATTTAAATAAATGAAACTTTGTTGAGTGACTCCAAAAAAAGCATTAAAGTGAGTATCACGGAATTGTGCATATCACGGAATAGTCCGAGTTTACCCTACAATCTACTTACTCGTAACCGTCATATACATAAGCAGGTAGGTAGGTGTACATACACTGGATGCTAGTACATATTTGATCCGAAGACTATAGGGGTAAACTATTATAGAGAACAGCGGCCACAAACTAGCCGATCGATGATGCGAATCGGAAGACAAATTATATATGAGCTGTACGAGTATCAGTTTTCATTATTATTTACAAATATCTGGGCGGCCGAGCTTTGCTCGGCGTTTTCCCGGGCATGAGACCTAGCTAGATCGATTGCTCATCCCCGAAAACCCCCACATACCAAATTTCATCAAAATCGTTAGAGCCGTTTCCGAGATCACCGAAATAATTAGCAATCAATTAAATAATTTAATTTTTGAGCCATTTAGAGCTCACTTTATACACAGAATGAGTAATCTTTATACTACACGCTACTACGAAGGTCTAGTATTAACTGAGCTCCAAATGGCTTAACAATTAAAGTTCCCGACTGTATAATGGGTACAATAAGTAGGTGGGCCAATTTTTTTGGTGTTGTAGTTTTTTTTTTCGTTAGAATTGCATGAAGTTGGTATGTTGGAAGAGCTCCTGATTCTGTACAAGTAAATAAAAAATGACAACATGGCGCCGAAAAATTTTTTCCCCTACATTTTATCCACTGAGTTACAAAAATCCCATACGTTTAGTCACTCAATGGAAAAAAATTGAGGGACACTGTAGGAAATCGTGCATATATTGTTCAGAATCAGGAGCTCTTGCAACCTACCAATTTTCATGCAATTCTAAAAAAAAACTATAACTCCAAAAAAATTAGCCGAGGTAGGTATCCTTAAATATATTTAGACGCTAAACATAGTTCAACAAACCATAATAGTACGAGTAATCAGGGAAGTCCCGCCGAAAAGGTCCTGTAATGTACAAACAGATGTGATTAAATTAACGCTTGGACCTAGTCTTAAAATTTAAGATCTAAAAAATCATCCTAGCTTTACAGTATGTACCCACTGCCCACTGGCACTGAAACTGCTGAGACGGCTTAGCTAATACATTCATTACAGGTACAATTATCGCCATTATCTGATGTTGAAGATGTTTTTTACTTATTGCGTTGCGTATAGTTCTTACGGCGACGTAGTGGAAGTAGATTCATTTCGAAGAACCGATTGGTTATAGGGGTAGTTCCGGGCATCGGCCACCCCCATGGGTACACCGGGCCAGGCTTTAGCGGACGTCCCTGCATTACAGGCTCCCATTCCTCATTAGGTACTGTGGAGAATAAAACTGGTATTAATAAAAGTACTAGATTCACCAAATTATAAACAGGGCCGTCCTTAACCACCTAGGTGCCTTTAAACTCGATGGCACCGGGCGGCCACCCGGCAAGCAAGCCCTTGTGTAGTGTAGTATAGTTTATTGAATGCGTTCTTGTTGCACTCACTCGAGAGTAGTATGTTGTTGCTTTGTTCTTGCTTCAATGTAGACGTTTCTACTGGAGAGATACTGTTAGCGGTGGTCGCCGCGCAAGTTGGTTGCTCGACGATGCCGGTGCTAGTCGGAACTATTTCCGAGCGTTCACGCAGCAATTTAAGGTAAGCTGCAAAGTGATTGATAGTCATTTAATTTCGTCAATAGGCTGCTTGGAACTTAAAACGTTCATACCTACTTACCTGATTTCAGGATATCGACTAAAAGCAGAGCTTGATTTAATTTCTCATCGTCCGTCTCGGGAACTGTGTTGAGCGCATCGTCGAGTAACCCTGGCCGGGGTGCTACCGCTAAACAAACTATAACTCCAGTACAAAATAAATACATCATAACTAAAACATTTCTGATTTTATCATGTGCGCCTAACACTGAAATAAATAAAACAAGTATATAATAACGTGCTTGAATTTTAGGTGAAGCAAAGGGTATCGGAAACGGATAAGAAATAAATAAAACCGACAAGTAATAAAAATAGCTAAAGCAACGTAAGTTACAGCACGTGATTTAGAAAATCTAGGTATATACCTACTTACGAATTATCTTAGTTACAGGCAAGAAAATTTAAATCACCGACTTAAGGGGCGGTATCCCCAACGCAACTGTCCCGCTCTAACACGCGTGAGTTTACAATTAACCATCCCGCTCTCTACGCAAGCTCTGCGCGCAGTTTTGTGAATATTTAGCTATAGTCATTAAGCCAATCATTTTATCAAAGCAAACCCTGCGAATTTGTCTATAACTATTTACGATCTTTAATTGAGTACAAAAATTAAATGTTAAATATCAGTAATATAGCCGTAGTATTGAAAATACATTCCAAAAAGGGGTAACTTCGCGATTTTTTTCTATCGAGTGAAATTCATCAGATCATGTAACTGGCTGCGATTTAGACTAGACAAGATCCTTATGTAACACATGTATTATTTTTAGATTTTAAGACACTATATTCTATGTCTCAGATGGTTTTTTAAAACTCAAAAGTGGTAATATACGGCCTTAAAGCACATGCCAATTAAATCAGTTTCGAACTTAAAATTAAGGTACCAGCGTATGGTGCCTAAGTATAAACATTCATTTATTTAAGTATTTTAGGCCCGGTTTTATAAAGATCCGTTAGACCTTATATCGCTATGTTATGTCAAAAAATGTACTGAGTTACTGAAATTTGATCTGACATTTGGTCTAACGGATCTTTATAAAACCCGGCCTTAAACAAGAACGGTTTATTACACTTGTTCACAATGTACCTATTGTCAAATACGTAAGATCTGAAATAAACAATTTATTATATGTACCCGCAACAGTTATTCGATAATGACACCTTCTAAACTAACCCAGTCGAATAGCAACACCTCGA
Source organism: Cenopis cana (assembly GCA_951800055.1). NCBI lineage: Eukaryota > Metazoa > Arthropoda > Insecta > Lepidoptera > Tortricidae > Cenopis > Cenopis cana. The sequence goes on along the minus strand of OX637471.1, from coordinate 33,677,961 downwards.
AATGTTGGTTAAATTTGGTACGAATGTTCGTTGAAGGCCTTGTTTACGTCTTACAAAAGTCCGCAGGCCAGAACCTTCTAGAGCCGCCGTTATCTTGGAAAATACATTTTCCAGTTTGGAGTACACTCCATTCGTAAGATATTCGCATTTTGTGCGTAAATCTACATACCTACCCTATTAAAACATGGTCAAAGGCAACATTGGAGCCTAATAAATTCTGCCTGTAGTTCAAGAGAAAAATGCATCCATATGTGAGTTTTCCGTTTTTGTCCTTCCAGCGGATAATATCTAAATTGGAAGCTTGGACGAATTTCAAATCTAGGTACTTAAATTTACACAATTAGGCCTGTAATAATTATGTTACATTCGGAAATGCAATAATTGGGGTAAACCTAGATAGTATTTACCCAGATTTACAGCAGTTTAATATGAACGCGCGCTGAGTTATTTCCGAAAAACCAATAAGTGGGAAAATTTTCGACCAAAATATCAATAATGAGGTATATCTACGGGGAAATGACAGACAGACGACGGACAGTGTCCAGCCTCTAGGAGCCTCGGTGGTGGTTGGTCATTGGACCGGCGCTTTGGGGACCACCTAAATATTTTAAAATCTGCGCATGCTAGATAGAGACAACCACGGTACAAAGTGTCCTTGGGATACCCGGCCGGAGCGGAGCGACGGCGCGCCGCACTTCTCGGCGACGAGTGACGTGAGCAAGTGTGTTTCGAGAGCCGGCGATCTAAAAATTACGCGAAGGAAAACTCGTGTAAGTATCATTATATTTGCATTTGTTTAAGTGTACTGCCGTGTAATGGTAAGAAATGTATTAATGATCATATTTGTAACTACAGTTTCTGGCCACTTATATTCTTTAATTTTTAATTTTTTTTTGTGACTTGATACCTATTTGCTATCAACGGCCCACATGTAGTATGCGCTATCATTGGACCGGTCCAATCATGGCAACTTTTTTTTCGATTTTAAATACTTTACCTTTTTATATTAAAATTTTGATTTCTGTTATTTTTTTGTATAAAAACACAAAAAAAAAAACCAAAGTCCATTGCTGGCGACTCAGTGGTTTAATCAAGGTGACCATGGCCCAAAGAAGGCAAGAGCCTGAGAAACCCTTTTCACGTTTTTTCTCCAAGAATACCTTATTGTGTTGTGTTTAAGGTAATGAATAAATATATTTCAAAAGTAAAAATTATCAAACTTGTTTTATTTTCTTACATAAATTTTGTACATTACATACAAGAAGGCAGCGAAGTGGTCCAATGATAGCAACCTTCCCCTAAATATTATCTCGGTGGACCCAAGCACCATACCAAAAATGCAAGTTTACCGCAATTAACGCGTTTGTACAATATAACCATACCAGCCTAAATAGGATATGGGCTATTTTAATATAAACATTTTATATCTACTTATATACGTAAATATATGAGGGCCCTTGCGGATGCACTTCGACCCCAGGGGATTTTTTGTGCAATACATTTAACCTAACTAGTCTAACTACGGCTAAACCAAAAAGAAGGGTAATGGTTTAATTAGTTCGTAAAGTTCTGATAGTATGCTGCTTGCACCTTAGATGCTTGATGGATTCCAACATGTAATTGAAGTGGTGTTAGATTTTTCCTAATTCTGATTACGTATACGTATTGGTGCATATTGAGTTTAAGAAAATTCAACATGGAGGACGTGAGAGGACGTTAAGTCTGAATTCGTGGTTTTGTTTATAGCGCTTAAATTATCGGGCGGATTTCAACAAACATAACAGTAGATGACAGGGGTCGTATCGTTAGAACCAATAGCACGGGTGACTGGACTTCTAAATTAAATTTATTCTTATTACACGACTACCCAAAAAAGGACTGTAATATTTTTTTTATTCAGTACTCGCGCTATCTAGACTTGGCTTGCTCGTCTTCGCTTTGGCTTTTAAGGTAATATTTATCTGCTTGAATTCTTTCAACAGCTCCGAAGCCACTTCTGCTTCTAACGGATTTTTATTTGCTGTGGTAAACGATTTTGTCTTCTTGTGCTTTGAAGTCTTTTTATGAAATGTATCTGAAATAAGGAAATCTTTATACACATCAAAACAAGTATCAATTTTTGCGACTTTGCGATTAGACACCGGCGATATGTTGCGCGACACGACTAGCGTGTTTGTTATCAGGAGACTGATAATATTGGGAAAGGTCATAGACGTCATAGTTCCCTTACAATAGGTACGCGACAATGAAAGGACGTGCGGAGCGGAGTGGAGGTCTGCTTGGTCCCCAGTTGTTGCGGGCGGATAGGCACACCCGCATCCCACCACATACGTCGCCTGCACTCTTCTGTCATGACGCATATAAATGTCATCATCATCATATCAACCGAAATATGGACATAGGCCTCCCCCAAAGAGTGCAACAATGACCGGTCCTGCGCCATTCGTATCCAGCAGACTCCCGCAACTTCACCAGGCCATCAAACCACCTAGTGGGGATGGGGACGCTGGGCTACCCACGCTGCGCCTTCCGGTCCGTGGTCGCCACTCGAGAATCTTTCGGCCTCAACAGCCATCGGTTATTAGTTACGAATAAATGTACGTAATGGCTGTTTCGCAGTCAAAGAAGTCGAATAAGTAGGTACATGTTTTCTTACGCCTCTTAGTAGTTCGCTGCCGCGTCGTTGGTGTTGGACGATGCTTAGTGGTGCGTTTCGTATTGGAAAATGTAGAGGCATTACTAGATATCGTGGAAGGCCCTGACTTAGTAGTTAGTCTTAGTAATTCTTTTATGGCCGTCGTGTGAATGGAAACCACAGTTGATGGGCTTGCAGTAGCTAGTGTTGTCGGGCGCTTCTTTAGGGCTAATAACAATAGCAATAAGAGAGTTAAAGGGATGAAAAGTACCGGAAAATCACAAAGTATTTTTATTTTGCGTCAACGTTGCAATCATTCGACCCCTCTTTATACGATCGATTGTTCCGATTAATAAGGGAGCGTCTTTAGGGTCTGCTAAACATTATCTCTGAAAATCAAAGGCGCTCGAATTTTATTAGAGATACGAGGGGCGTATACACTATCAATATCTGGCGCCTTGAAGTATGTTCGTGTAACTGGTTTTTTTTTTGTTAGTGAGGGATAGGTACTTAACTAACTTTTTCTTCTTCCTATCATCCAATCTTCAAAACTCAACGAGGCTCGTGTAAATCCACAGTTATCATCGTGGCCTCCTCTGCTACTACGAATATTACGAGATGGGTGACAATCACTGTCAAAATGTACTTACGTGGGCCTTCAAAGAATTGGCGACGAGGATGTACATCTAAAAAAAAGCTAACTATGTCATATAATTATATACTTAACTTAAGTTATGACCTACGTAGGTAAAGTGAACATCAAAAATATCTGATAAAATTAAGAAACCAGCATAATGTGAACAATCAGCATCATAATATAGATAGGAACAACCAATCTAGCTATTAATATATCATACTGTACGAATAAAGGATGACTTACGCTAGACCGTTCCGTGTCCGGGCCTTCCCGTTTTCTAGTACAAGAAATCGACGGCCGTCGCGCGTCCTGTATTAGAAAACGGGCCGGCCCGGACATGGAACGGTCTACTGTGAATGGATTTAAGGATAGAAGGTAGCATCTAATAACGTAATAATGTCGTAAAATCGATTTAAAAATTGTTTCTAAATACGAGTATTACATCACTTGAACAGGGGCCCGATTTTTGAGTGTCGAACGCTCGACTTTTCACTCGACATCTGTCAAAACATCATAGTTTTTTGACAGATCTCGAGTGAAAAGTCGAGCGTTCGACACTCAAAAATCGGCCCCCAGGTCCTTGCATAAGTCAGTCAGGTCAGGTACAGTTAAAAAAGAGGCATATCGGTATGACCGTGACCGCTTGGTGACAAGTTTTAAATGATCAGACAAGGTCATTCAGATCTCCTTGCCCCTACTTACAATTTAAACTTTGACATTTAAAAAAAGATGAATTATTATATTACTTACCCACCCACTGCATTTTACTTAAGGTAGGGCAAGCTCTCTCCATGCAAACTTGGTGCAACAGTTGCACAGTGCAAACACAAACGAAATTGCACTACAGTTATGATTTTTGGTCAGTATGCTTATTTTTATGTTAGCAATGTCCTGTAGGATTATTTTTATTTATTTAAACTTCTTTTGTATAAGCATGCTTCAGTTTTTTGAATTTTTTAAAAAATTCTTCTTCGGGTTCTTCGTATATCCAATATTTACAAACAAAATATATATATATATATATATATATATATATATATATTTGGGAGTGCCAAAACCGACGAATAAAACGTGCACAATGTTTGTATGGAGAACGCCTTGCCCTACCCGTCGCCTTAAGATGCGAGAGTTAGTGGGCAATGTTTGCATGTGTAGCCGATATAATTCTGTAAAGGCAGATATTTTATCTTATACCTATATTGATTTAAACTTACACGATTTTCACACATTATTATTGGGGAACGGGACTTAGTCGCGTACAATTATAACTAAGTTACCTTTTTAAGGTTTTGCCTGACGTTTCGAATGTATCACAACATCCGTGGTCGCGAGCTGACTGGCGTGAGCGGGTATCAACATCTTCTAGCCGCGCGGGTTTTCCGAACTACCCGCACTTGGTCTTTTGTAATTACATTCTCACTAGGGTTGTCACTTGCGCGACACACAACACTAACTCCGTTGATGTAATGGACGATGTATTTCCACGCTTGCACTTACTAATAACTGGATTCCACGAAGATGAGATTTTGAAAGCGTCGTCCCGGTTGAAATTTCGATGTTTCTTTAATTTCAACGGCTTCACGTAAGTACTTTTCTACTGTAGAAATGGCGTTCTGTAGAAAGGACTTTCGGTTTATGGAGCTCAATCCAGTGGTTTGGTCCTGACTCCAGTAAATGCTCGGCTATGGCCGCCCTGACCTGACGATTTTTGACAGCTGCGATGTGTTCCTTGACCCTTTCTGCTATGGTTCGCTTGGTCTCACCAATATAAGAACTCCCACAGCTGCAATCGATCTTGTAAACGCCAGGTGATTGGTAAGGGATAATATCCTTTGGCGATCTTAGATGCCCCCCGATCTTGGATAGCGGCACGTACACAAACAGCGGTTTTAATAGAGTACTTTTCTAGTAAGTACTGTACCGATCTTATCCGTAACCTCTTTAACGCGATAAAGTCCCGTTCCCCAATAATAATTTTATCTTATGGCCACATCAAAATAATTTCAGATAAAGTATTTCTATCTCACGAGCGCCGAAGAGCCATTGTGTTGAGCTATAGGTACATGCTAGTCAGCGTAGGAGCTACGAATTGATGTTGCCTAAGTGTTCGGATACATAATACAACTACAACAATGACCATCCCGCGCTCGTGGGATAAAAGTACTATACTAATCTAAAAATGTCTGATATTTTACATCAACAAACTAACTGTAGAAATAATAATCAGGAAAATACCGCCCCCAATATCGTTCTATCCGCCGATGGTAGGGCCGTTGTTGCGGTGGCTGGGGAACATTGTAAAGCGTGGTTGGCAAGCCCTGGTTACTCGCAGTGCCAGTGCCAGTGCCAGTGAGTGGCCACCGCCTCGGATACGAGGGAACGGCGCGCGCTGTTGAGTACCACCAAGGAGTTGACTGGCCCGTTATAGTCGCTGGCTCTCTGAACTCTTCGTGGGATACTGTGCAAAAATTATTACAATTAGATTGAGCAGATTCCACGAATTAAATTAGTTGCATGTGCAGAATTTATTACAGGTGTGTGTGTGTGTGTAATCCGAATGTCCAGTGTGTGTTCTACGATAGTCTGAATATTATAAATAAGTGATAAGTAGCAAAATGTATGTGAATATCTGATAGCCGACATTTAAGTACCTACGTACCTATGTTTTCTTTTCGCGTTATAATAGATATTGGATTTTCTAGGGCGCAAGTGGATAGGTCGATGTTTTGGGCACTGCTCTCGGCCACACCTGAACCGCTTTGCAGTAGCTTCAGGTACTCTGTAAAATGACCATATATCATTCATAATAATAAATTAATAATTATTGTCGAAATAACCTTATTACGAGGTTCAATCATTGATTTAAAAGAAAGTATACAAGAATATTACAATCACACCTGTTTTCAGCATATCTACTAGAAGCAAGGCGTGGTCTAAATCGTCTTCGTCTGAGTTCACGATAACTGCGTTATTTTTATTAAAAGTGGCATCATCGGGTAGTTTTTGTACGGACAATCGGATTAAGCAAGAAACAACACCAATAAACAAGTAAATCATAACTGAAACGTTTCTTTGTTCCACCAATCTCCCTTAATAATAAAAGTTGGCTATAAAATATGACGAACGTCCTTGCCAACCGAATCCATGATTTTAAATCTTAGTAAGGTCGCATTTCATGCACACGCGTAAACTGCCGCGAATTTTTTACGAACCCTAACAATCATGTTTGTACGTCTGTTACTACTGTGTAGAGAGAGAAATTTTTACACAACCGCTCAAAAAAGTAGTGTGATGTGTTTGAATTTTGGTGAATAAGGCATTCGCGTGTCCATTTTTTAAACGTAAAGTGCGAGTATTTAGTTAGACCGGTACTTAGAGGTTTAAGCAGTTGTACTGGTCATCAATAAAGCGTCTATCGCCGTACGAGGGTTGACGCGATGCTATGTAAGTCTAGGTTTATAATACAGGGTGAGGTCTATGCTTAAATCCTATCCAATGATTGAAATAGAAATCATCGTCAAGGGGTAGTCCCCTGTAGGCGTTACGGGGCGGATCCGTACGCTCCGCCTGCTGCCACTCATGATTCAGCCTTCTCTAGGTACCCTAGCCCCTAGCTAAGTACAAAATACTAGTGGTAGTTAGCTATATGCCGTGCTCTTTGCTTGCACCGTGTTCTAAATCGGCAAAATGATGATTATGTGTACTAATAAAACACACTAAACGTATAATATAAATCAGCAAATTTATGATAGTGATGTACCTAATTGTGTTATTATTTATGACAATTGTTCACCTAAGATAAAATAAGTTTCTAACAAAAAATCATTTTGTGGGACAAGCTTTTATGGCCGACTGTCCTTCCAGTCAGTCAGTCATTTTTCCACAGGCATCAACTACCCATTCGTTGAGACGGTTCTATACTGAGATTAGTGAGCCTCAACACGACGAGTGCATTTTGTTCAGTTTAGGCGTTTTTATGGGCAGCTTCTGTCTCCAGCTTCAGATCAGCTCGGTGGTACCATAATATTGTATTGTCACCGAACTTGTATAACTAGGTATGCAAAATTTCTGCTGCTAAGTGGCTAAGAAAAAAATGCAAATTTTGAGGACAACTTACACGAACAGTGCAAGCTTGTAAAAAAATAAACCTTGATATAATTAACTTTTGTTCATACAATTTGTTTTATTTTTGAGAAAAGCACTAATAATACATGCGTCGACCATACGGCTAACTCCCCGGTCCGGCTCACTCATACTCGTCCAGGATGGCTTACTTACTTACTGGTCTGGTCTCTGCAGTACCTAATGTACTATTCATGGACCCACATTGGGCGCACCCGGACGTGTTAAAGTGATAGACTGGTTAACGGATGACATATTTTCTAGTTGAACGACATTTTGTGAGCCATTTTGGCAACATGACTTTTGCGGAGTAAAAAAGCCTACTGAATCCGATTCTTTCTTGCCAAGCCGAATTTTGGTTAGTTTGCTCAAAATTCAAGATGGCGTATTTCTACTAACAAAACTTAAAGTAAAAGTAAAAAAAAAGTAAAAAATGTTTTATTGCCACAAACTTAAAATTAAACATAAATATTTTCTAAGAAAAAAAAACTAAAAATTCAATAAAAATTAAAATACATTTTAACAATAAAATATTTGGGCAATGGGTACCAGTCTCAGCCACAGCTGGGTAGGTGTCGCACATCCAGCGCTGATTTTCAGACTGATCCCTTTTATGTATACCTAAACTAAACTACTACTAAACTAAACTAAACTACGTCCGTCATGTTGGGTACGCTCTGCCTATATATCTCTTGTGTGTGCGGCGCGGATGTGTTTATATGCGTGTGTGTGTGTGTGTGTGTGTGTGTGTGTGTGTGTGTGTGTTTGCATGTGTGTGTGTGTGTATATGTGTATTCGGGTGCTATGTTTAAAACTAAATTGTATGAAATACATATATATTTTCATTACACATTTATTTTATTTTATTGGTTTATTTGGTTTGGGGGTGGTTCCGTTTTTACAAATCTAGAAGGTGATCTATAGTTGCAAATTCATATGAACGCATAGAATTCATCAAGCGTAATTGAACAGTATTTGTTTTCATAGGAAATGTGAAAGATCTAGTGAGAAATCGTTATTTTATTGTAAACTTACATAACACTTACGTCACACTTAAGTATGATTTACGTCACAGTAATATTACTTTTTTACTTCTTTTTCCTTCCAAATTGTGGTTAAAGATATTTTATAATCTCAAAAGAAATATTACATTTCACTTAATGAGATTAAGTATGCATGCACTAAGTATATGTTTGGGTTGCGTAAACATTTACGTAACATTTTATGTCACAAAGAGGCAAAAAATACGGCCTGACCCGTGAATGACCCATTTGTAAAGCGGGTTGGTACTCTAAAGCAGTGGTTCTTAACCGGTGGTCCCTGAAAGCACCCGAAGTGGTCTGCAAAGCCATCAGAAAAATATTGAATAAGCGATAACGAATCATTCACCGTATATATTTATAAAAATAGGAAGTGGTCCATGGCAAGACAATAAAAAGTCAAATGGTCCCTCATCACTGAAAGGTTAAGAACCACTGCTATAAAGGAACGTATTAGCCACTTTCTTAGAGTTCAGTATTTGTTAACCTAATTTGCTTAATTCAACTGACTAAGTATTAGGTAGGTACAATATTATTTATTCCGGTTCGGTAGTTTGTTTGTTTGTTTGGGGCAGGGCAGGGCAGGGCGTGCGTCGACACGGGCGGCGCTGTTCTTCCCGCTCGCCGCGCGCGCAGCGCCCGGCCACGCACGCGCGCTGCCGCACCATGAATCCCTCGCCGCAGCTCACAGAGCACTCGCCCCACTTGCTCCACCGGCTCCATACTTTGCGTAACTTCAACGTCGCAGCGTCATCATCGGTTTCTTCTGAAATAATAAAATAATTCGCATGCAAGACTTCGTGAAAACCTGCGTACTTGAGTATCTAACTATCTACTACTGATCGAGAACGAGATAGATCGAACCAGGGGGCCGATTTTTGAGTGTCGAACGCTCGACTTTTCACTCGAGATCTGTCAAAATCTATTGTGTTGTGTCGAGCGTTCGACACTCAAAAATCGGCCCCTGCACTGCAAAATTCACGCTGTCCGCGAAATACATGAATATACCTAGATTCAATATTTCGCTATATACAAATGCGTTTATTTTTCTCTTTAAATTACAATGGTGTATCGGTTAGTAATATCTTATATCTAATTAACCAGCTTATCGCGGTGTGAGCACAGGGATAAGCTGGTTTTAAGCCCACCCGTCAGTAAGTTGGTTTCACATTAAGTAGATAAACAGGTTAGTAAATTAAATTAAGTAGTTACAATTGCAATAATAGTAGTACCAATTGCAATAATTATATGACAAATTCGCTTGAGCAATAAAAAATAAAAAACTAAGGTTTTTCCAAAATTTTTGTGAAGTTTGTTAAAATGGGGTGGGCGGCGCAAAGCTCTGAATAGATGGCGCCACTAGAGTTTGTCCCATCTCGATTGATGCACAATTAACTTAAAAAATATTGTACGTTTAAAATACCGTTATAAATTATAAATAATAATAAGTTTTAAACTTTGTATCTTAGGCCGAGACACTGTCGGCTAATGTTTGAAAGAATAATAATCACGAACTAATGTCTTGGCACAAACTCAGTGGCGCCATCTAGTGGCAAACTTTGGCAGCCGCCAACCCCATTATTCTCTTTGGGCTGAGACCTATGAACTTGATATTTAGTGATAATGTTTATTATTACGTATATTTTACGGAACACATACTAATTCATTAATAATTAGATTTCTTTTTCAGAAATTTCCTCATTTTTCCCATTACATCCACCTTTATTTTGCGGTCCTTTTACTGATTGCTTCGCGTTGCCGTGAAAGTGCTTTTAGCTGTGTCAGAGTCAGACGTCCGTATTTTTCATTTGGACCCATTTTATCGCGCTAAACGGACGAGTATATGTTTACGAAAATATAACTTACACGCTCCTGTCTAAACAAAACCTTTTGTATTTAAATGGCTTTGAAATATTAACCGACAGTGTCTCGGCCTAAGATACAAAGTTTAATACTTATTATTATTTATAACGGTATTTTAAAGTCTAGGGAGTGCAATCTTGCAGCATAATATACAATCTCGGTATTTGTAAGATTGGAAAAGTCTAATCTCGCAAATCTACAAATTACTTTAAATAATTATAACTATTCCATTTAAACTCGGTAAATTGCAGATTTAGGGGCGAAATGATTATTAAATACAATTGTGCCGATTCATTTATTAAAAAATCAAGAGTAATTTTGAAGAACAAAAAATTAAAAAACTCAACATTCGTCTGTCAACTAGCATTTTCTGTATTTTAGATGTTTTGTTCGTGTATTATGCTCAACAACAGAAAAGGTCCATTCTACCTTATAGCTTGTACATATACGCCAACTTTTCCCTCTCCTGAATCAATGAGTTTTTAGTCTATACTTACAGATATGTTTCTCAACTATGTAATGGACATGTTCCACACTTGAAGGACTTTCTTATGACGGGTTTTTATTTCAATTTCTTGATCAAGAGAAGCTTATTATCAAAATGACAAACACATAGAAATGCTGTACTTAGTAAAAAGGTTACAAGTGGAAAAATAAGGGTAAATAAGGGGGTGGGGTGGGAGTGACTAAATTTAGCTAATGTCCTGCAAATAATTATACCTACAGTTAAAATTATTTTCTGGTATTAAAATGGTAATAGTTAGTGCATACATTGGTTACAAAACTATTAAGTAACTTTTATAGGTACAATATTTTACTAAGTCTTACATCATTATTCGGCGCTCACAGACTCGACTCAGCCGGCTTCTGTGCTTATTAGTGTTGGTAGGTTTTATTTGGTACTTTCGTAACTGTACCTATCGTGAACAGCAAAGCTGTTTCAGAGGTGATAACTTGATAATATCGATTTTTCTTTGTCACAATAATTAAATTACTAATTTAACCAGCTGAGACAAATGTTCTATGACCGACAAAGCGGCATATTCTTCTTTTAACACTGCCTAGGTAAAAAAATTCCAATCTTGCAAATCTTGCGAGATCTCGTCCGATTTTGGGTGCAAGATTAATCTTGCGGAATTGGTGCGAGATCTCGGTATTTCGAGATCTCGGAATACCGAGATTGCACTCCCTATTTTAAACGTACAATATTTTTTTAAGTTAAATGTGCATCAATCGAGATGGGACAAATTCTAGTGGCGCCACCTAGTGGCAAAGTTTACAGTCGCCTACAACTGGAACTGGATTAATGAGATTAAACAAAAACTATCGTCTATAACATCGCAACATTGAGTTCGACATAGACGATAGATTCCTTGGAATCTATATAGTCCTCCAGCCGTTCCGGAATCCAGTCCTTGGAAGTGCTGCCGTGCCCAAAGAGCTGGTGGCAAAATCTTTTAACTAATCATTTAATTTAAATCACGGCTGCTTGCGTTTTATAGGTATATCTTAAGGCGCACATCTCTTAGTGGTAGATCTTTAACCGACGTGAGGATATATTCTGAAACAATGCCTTAGTAGGGCATATTTTAATAGTACCTACCTGGGCCATCGATCTTCGCACGGAGTACAATTTCCCAGAGAAGACAAAACTAGATCGATTGTACGCACCCCCCAAAACCCTCACATAGAAAGCCAATCTCATCGAAATCGTTAGATCCGTTTCAGAGATCCCCGAAATAAATAAATATACAAGAATTGGTCCTTGAAAGATGTTAGATTAAATAGATTGATTTAAGTCTATTTCTATCTACTGAACTCCACGTTTAGTCATTTAAGTTCTGAATTTCTGATGCAAGATAGGTACTCCAGGATCTCAAAATGAACCGCGCACTCTAAAGGGCCCAGCACGCTACTTCTGGCTCGTTCTGAAGGAAGTGGTGTGCCGTGTGGTTCTGAAGCAACGCGGTCTTTGCTCTTCGCCGCTGCTCTAGCCATTAGTCGAATGCCATGAGCTCAACCAGGAACAATAATCAGCCTTTTAACACCGGGGAAAGCTACATGTGTCATGGTGATTTGGTGATGATCTGATGATGAATGATCCATGAGAAAGGGTGTAATCTCAGGTATTAAGTACCTATTTTAATGTTCGCCATGTCACTATCGTCACCACTTAAAATAGGAAGTGAATTATCATGTTTATTTTTATATTTATTGGAAGAAACTGCATTTTGCAGTTCAGTTTTTATTCGTTCTTTTAACACGAGATCGGCCAAGTCTGCAGGATTTAATATAAGTTTATCGTCGTTTTCCATGGAACCATCATCTTCATCAGCATATATACTTAATAATAGAGCGACGAAAATAATGCTGGTTTTGAACATTTGGCGTAACAAAATAAGACATCAAACAAAAATGTGTCAACTTGTGGTCAACTTGGTGCAATGACGTATTAGAGTGGACTCGGCGTAATGTTCTATATGTATGCAATCAGTCTGCCGGTCACCCATGTTTAGTACGGCCCAAAATTTCAAACCGTCAATAGATTTGGCAAAGATTATAATAATATATGTCAGATTTGGTTTGATGGCTAGTGATGTGATTATCTTATCGATTTTTAAAAATGTTAGGGCAAAAAGTTTATATATTCGACAGTGCCAATTTTCGCTATATACAACGAATCTATGTGTAGGTAAATCGTATACGACAATCATATACGATTTACCTACACATGAGGCGATCTAAGAAGCAATCTAGGGTGCTTCCCACCACTCTCCCGATATTGCCTCTGATTTTAGGGCTGTGTGTAGGCCGCTTTAAGGTCAAGTCCATAATTCGGCGGAGTAAACTGGCAGATGAGATGTTGCCAGGAGTAGAAAAATTAAATAGTGACGGTATATATCGATAAAAATTTGTCGATAAGTATAAAGTAACTAACTGTATAGTTAGTTACTTTATACTTATCGACATATTCACGAACAAAAATGTGCTAGCATTTTTCGGAATATTAAAATCGATATATACCTATTCAATAGGAAGTTTTTCGATCAAGATTTAAGTCCTACTACTTTGTTACCTAAAAGTTTCTACTTTTCGGCAACTAAAGGCTCATTAAGCGGACAAAAGTAAAATAAATATGAAAAAATCATAAAATTTACAAATTATTTTAATTTGTCAAATTGAGAGCTACTATTGAGAACACTACTAATTTCGATTTTCGATGATCTCGGCAAGCACCAAGGGGTACCCGATAAATAGGTCCGTAAGATCCGTACGTCTAGTGAGGCCTTAAATAATATCGATATGAACAGCACTGGCCGTACTGTGGCAACATTTGTGCATTTTGACTTGTCAAACAACTCCGCCGAATAGTGGACCAGAGTTTAGTGTAATATTTTTTGAAATCGGTTGTGTAGATTACCCCCTTTATGATCATGAAGTGAGTGAAAAAAAAAGCTTACGAGGGGTGATCCAAAAGTAATGATAACGAATATGTAAAACAACACATGTGTTCAAAAACTAAATTTATTTCTTAACGTAGTCTCCTAACAAGTCTACATACCTATGCCATATTTTCTACAGACTACGAATTCCATTTAAAAAAAAAATCTTTGTCTTGACTCTCCAAATATGCCTCAAACAGCGGCCAACCTCACTATCATTCAAAAAAATTTTGCCTCGGAGATTTTCCTTCAGCCGTGGAAACAGATAAAAGTCGCTGGGGGTTAGGTCTGGCGAATAGGGGGGTGTTCCACCAATTCGAAACCCGCATCCCGGATTGCAGCCATTGCAACACCTGGCCCTATGAGGAGGTCCGTTGTTGTCTGGGTGGAACATTCTAAGCACCCAACGAGCGGATACTTTATTCATGTGCAATTCTTGGGTTAAGATTCTTTGAATGCTGCCATACGAGATCCCTGTGACCTCATTTAAATGTCTGATTGTCACTCTTCTATCAGTTAAACTAAATCTTCTATTTTTTTGACATTCTTCTCAGTGCGGACGATGGAAGGCCAGCCCTCGCGGTGTTCGTCTTTACATGATGTTCTACCCAAGTTAAACTCCTTGCACCAGTGTGCAACTGTAGAATACGGAGGAGCAGAGTCCCCTAATGTTCTCACCAATTCAACATGTATATCTTTAGTACACATTTTTTTCAAACAGAAGTACTTAATAACGGCTCTCACTTCAGATTTTTCCATTTCCACGCATTTATTCCGACAACTCACGAATAAATAAATTTATTTCAGTGACAGATATCAATTTTTTTACATATATTTTTTTAATTTACTGGCCAGTAACTGCCTTAATAAATAAAACCTCTTTTTGCTTTTTTCAGCCACTGAAAGTATTTCATTATCATTACTTTTGGATCACCCCTCGTAGAATCTCTCTAAACCGAAAATATAAGGCCAAGTGTGAAGGATATACAACAAAACATAATTAAAATTAAACGTGATTACGATTCGTAAAGAAAAAGAAGACGATACGTACGATTGTTGTTTAATTGTTACGCGTGATTGTTGTGTTATTTAAGAATTCGAAAGTGTCTGTCGGTTACCTTTTCACGCTTAAACCGCTGAACCGATTTAGTTGAAACTTGATATGAAGATAGTTTGAGTCACGGGTACTTTTTATCCCGGAAATGATCCCCTAAGGGGGTGGAAGTTTGTACGGAAGAGCGATGGCTAGGTAGGAAGGTGCCTGATAGGTATAAAATAAAGGAATATCAATTAAATTCTATCGCGAATATCGCGATGAACAAGTTCCACGCGGACGAATCTGCGGGCAAAACGACTAGGTTTTGCCACAATAAGCCAAATGCCTCCAACTCCATATCGTTTTCATCGACGACGACGATATGTACCTATACTTTAAACAACGTATACGTTTAGTAGTACCATGTCACTGTTCTTTTGTTTTATCAATATCGTTACACCAAACCAAACTTGTTTTCGCAGCTAGATACCGCCATATTTAGATATCATCGACCGCACTTTTTTTTTTTTGAAGAAGAAGAAGAAGAAGAAGAAGAAGAAGAAGAAGAAGAAAAGTATTTATTTAGCACGCATTAAAAGACAATTAAATTAAGAAACAACTTGAACAACTTAAGTGCTAAATAGAACACCCACTCAGCATGTTGCCACGGGGACCGTGACGCTGATTTTCAGTGAGTGCCCCAAAACTAGAAATAAAATAAAATAAATAAACTAAACAATATATAATCAAAACTTTTATAATTTTTAGGCAACTTATTACCCAAAAACTATAAAAGTGGACTTAACACTAGCGGGAGACATCACAAGATGTATTGTCCAAACGCATTCTAAGCTGGCAACACTAAACTAATAAGCAACTAAGCATTAAGCAACTAAGCACTAAGCAAGCTAATTATAGCTACGGTTAACAGAAATCTTGTTACAAACTTACGTCGCGGCATACCTCAATTTAAATATCATTAGCAGATATAATATTCACAAATAATAACATCAAAAATAATAAAAACCAACTGCAACCTTTAAAGTAAAACGGTAATGTTAGCCTAATAGTCACGGCTAGGTATCTAAAATAGAAATAAAACGTAAGAACATATACGATAAGCCTTTATTCACTGCCTCTCGTTATATAAAGGAGATTACACAATATATAAATGTATTCACACTAAAACTCATGTATCAATCAAATATATGCAAATAAAACTATTGTGGCTTTAATTATAATTAGCAATAATAAAATTAATTGGAACGATACCAATAACCGCGAACCGTAATAACCACTTTATTCGTCGGCGTCTGGAACAGAAGAGAGCGCGCCGGCCGTTGCAGGTGCCTTTTATCACCTCTCGGAGCCACCCCCAACCAGGTGCTCGGCAGGTATTCGTAATACTCCAGCCGGTCACCGATGGCGCCACTGGACGGTTAGTGACGTCACGGAGTGCGCCGGTAGATGTCGCCAACACGGCCATGCTGCAGTTGTGCCCGCCCCGGGCACTCCACGAGTCGGGTAAAATGCTGGAAAACAAATACATCCATGTTTATATATTGAACTCTGTTATGATCATAATATTCATAAGAAAGGGGTCTTATCGCAATAATCGAAAGCCCTTGGTTTAACATATAATCACCACACCAAGTCACAGTACAGAGTGTCTTTCTAGCACTATGGTTCCTTTATTGGAACTACATGTGCTCGTGCTCACCCCCGTTAACGTTAGTGTTTGCCGGCTCATTATATTGATTAAACCATTGATACCTCTTTTATTGCGACTCAACTATCAGAAAATAATAATGCTTTATATCTTCTGTTAGTGAAAGGGTATGAAATGTAGGTATTGCAATAGAATAAAGTAGACATTAAGTCACCACTTACAATTGGAGCGAAACTTTTCATACATATCCAGTGATTTGATTATTGTACCGATTATTGTTCATTAAAATAATTAGGTACCTGCCAGACAGCATTTTACCAAGGCTCGCCATAAATAAAAGGAAAAAATAAGAGACATGTGTTAATTATAACATTCAGAAATAAATCAAACAATTAGATATTTACCTCGCCAACACTGCTAATACGTTTTCATGTCCCAATCATCGATGTGTATCCAGGGTTTCATGTTTTCTGCTGCCGCTGTCCCTGTGTAACGCTTACTACTACGTTCAGCGCCTCTGACATCTTCCACCTGATACCTGTCTTTTCCCAAGACCCTTACCACTTGAAACGGCCCTTTAAAAGTCGGCAGTAACTTCGTACTCTGACCATCATTGGATTGACTTTGTATTTTAATAAGAACCAAGTCACCTTCGTGGTATTGCCGAGCCTTTCTGCGTGTTTTATCGAACATTTCTTTCTGATGCATGGAGCTCGACTTAATATTCTCGTCAACTACTTTTCTTAATTTCGTGACATCTATTTCAGGCTCATTATCCGGTGCTAACGCATCTGCATCTGTACGTAGCCGATACCCGAAAAAAACTTCACTGGGCACCGCTTTTATAGTTTTCTGTATGGTGCTATTTAAGCCCTGTTGCAATGGTTTTACACATTTGTCCCAATTATCATCGGACAAATCAGCACCCATGGCTCTCATGGCTTCTAAAATGGTCTTGACAAACCGTTCTGCTTGACCATTTGAGCGTGGCATACCCGTGGCTATAGTATGTAATCTTATATTCTTGCTACTGCAATATTGCTTAAAACAATGGGATGTAAAACAAGACCCTGCATCAGTGATTAGTCTCTTCGGATATCCAAAGATTTTCGAAAGGTTATCCAATTCATTAATGGCATTGGCGCTGTCAGTGTTAGGCACCGCAAAAATAAAAACAAATTTCGTAAAAGAATCTACCATTACCAATAAGTATTTATTATTTTCTGAACTTTAAACGAAAGGACCGACGTGATCTAAATGCAGTGTGTGATATGGTCTGGCGTGCTTTGGTAAAGGGTACAATTCGCCCTCTTTTGGACCTGATTTGTTTTTATTATATATGCAATTTAAACAATTACTAATATATTTCTTTACGGTACGTCGAATTTTGGGGAACCAATATTTATCCTTAATTCGTTCGACCGTTTTATCTACGGCAAAGTGACCAAGGTCGTCGTGGTTGTATTTAATAATTTGCCAAATACATTGTTGAGGGACTACCCAGCGACGACCTTGATCTGTTCGTTTGTACACTTTTCCACCTAAGAGCTCGTAATTGACAAAAATATTTTTATTCGTGTCGGCCTCTCCTGATTCTAGAATGGTTTTTATCTTAACTATTTCGGGGTCTTGAAGCTGTACCGACAACAGCCAGTCGGCTTCGGTAATCGACAAAATCAACTCTGACTCTGATCGTTCCCCAGACTGCACGGGGTTGCGGCTAAGCGCATCAACATGCTGCATTCTATTACCATTCCTATGGAATGTATCGAAGGTAAACTCTTGAGTAGAAAGTATCCAGCGTGCAATCCGTGGAACGATCTCTTTCTTTGTTACCGCAAAACTAACTGCACTACAATCGGTTACGATTTTGAACGGAGCTCCTAATAAATATGGTCTAAACTTCTGCAAAGACGCGACAATGGCTAGTAATTCTAACTCAAACGAATGAAACTTTTTTTCATCGTCTGAAGTTTGACGGCTGTAATAGTGTACCGGTTTTTCTCCTTCGTCAGTCATTTGCATTAATATACCTGCAATTCCGTCCCTGCTAGCGTCCGTATACAGTACACATTCCTTATTTGGATCATAAATGGCCAATACATTGTCCGATGACAATGTGTTCTTTAAGGCTTCGAAAGCCTCCTGATGCTGCTGTGTCCAGGCCCAAGCAGTATCTTTTTTCAGCAATTGTGAGAGAGGACTAGATAAAAGAGCACAATTTTTAATAAATTTGCGAAAATAACTAATGAGCCCAAGAAATTGACGCAATTGATGAACCGTTTTTGGCTGAGGAAATTTTTTAACAGCTGTTATTTTATTTTCATTAGGCTTTATACTATTGTATTGTACTATATACCCCAAAAACTCAATTTTAGTTTTAAGAAAATGACATTTTTTTAGATTTAGTTTCAGATTATGCTCTTTAAATATTTTTAAGACAGTTTCTAACAATGCTAAATTCTCTTCTGGGGTTTCACTTATTAATAAGACGTCGTCTAAATATATTATTATTCGCCCAAATCGTAGATTTCCTAATACTTTATTCATCATTTGTTGGAAACAAGAAGGTCCATTACAGAGACCAAATGGGAGTTTTAGGAACTCGTAGTGTCCTTCCTCAGTTATAAAAGCGCTTTTATGTATGGACTCGTCACTCATTTTGATCTGGTAATAACCACTCTTAAGATCTAAGCTTGTAAAATATTTACAACCTTGTAGTCTGTCGATGAGATCTTCAATTCTGGGCATAGGGTATGTGTTTTTAACGGTTATTTTATTTAGAGCCCTATAATCTACGCATAACCTCTTTTCGCCATTTTTTTTATCCACTAATAAAACGGGGCTAGCATAGGCGGAATTGCTTTCTCGAATTATCCCGCTTTCTAGTAATTCGTCAATCATTTCGCGAATAACTTTCCTATCGGCATGTGAATTCCTATACGGTCTAAATTGAATAGGTTTCGTGTCTTTTAATTCAATAACCATTTCATGGTTGTCGACTTGACCTAAATCTTTGATATTACTTGCGACACAATCGCTATATTTGTGAAACAATTGCGCTAATTCGTTATGATGGGAATCAGTATCAATCTCGAACTCGCTTATCGCACTGCAAAAATTTTCGAATGATTTTTGATAACTAAATGTCAGCACGTCTCCAACACGTGAATACATAATGTCTTGTCGTTCAGTTACATTACGACCGATCAAAATTTCACAACCAGATATTTCCTCTATTACATACATCTCTACGTTTTCCAAATTAATGGTATCTAATTTTAGAGATACGGTGATACTATTGCACACCATCTTACAATTATCCTTCGAAAATCCATGCAGTGCTACTGGAGTGCTCAGCGGACGAGCCGTTAGCGCATATTTATTAACTAACGTTTGGCTAATTAGACAACAACTACTTCCGGTGTCAATAAAAGCGTCATGTTCAAATTCGTTATTAATCAGCACCTTTTTAATGAATCTACTTTTTGACTCTGTACTATTAATAAACTTTGTCTCCTGTTTTGCAACTTTTTGATTCTTTTTACTAAAGCATACAGCTTCGGTGTGGCCTTTCTTACCGCAAAATTCACATTTAATATCACACTGGCTTCTTTTATGCGCTCCGCCACAACAAAAACATTTAACGCGATTTTGAGGCTGACCGGACTTTACAGAATCTGAAGTTTGCTCCACAGAAGACAAAGCCGTTTGACCTATGCTTGAATGAGGCGAAGCCGATTTATTTCGAATATCAGTCTGTTTACTATGCGAGGGTGCCGTTTGTTTAACGCATGATTTACTTTTGTACCTTCGACTGTGCAGAAAACTGGCCAAACCATCGCACGTGTTGAAATTACCCGCTTCTATCGAATTACTCAAAGTACCGTCACGCATATTACCTAAAATTATAGATACGATATCGGTTTCCGTAAAATTCAATGAGAGCCTGTCTATTTTGCATTTTTGTTCAAAGAAAAATTCATAAAGAGACTGATCTTCAACAGGTTTACGTTCGATTATTTCCTTTAAACACTCAAACATATTTCGTTTAATCTGGAATGTTGTCGAGATTTTACCACGCCACGTATGCCAAT
Organism: Cenopis cana; assembly: GCA_951800055.1. NCBI lineage: Eukaryota > Metazoa > Arthropoda > Insecta > Lepidoptera > Tortricidae > Cenopis > Cenopis cana. Next base: position 33,657,419 of record OX637471.1, on the reverse strand, counting down.
CCCATTTTGTCCATTCACAACTAGTGCGCAACAGGGAATCGTACCAAATTTTAGCAGATCCTTTAAGTTTATTCAGGGCCTGATAACGCGTCATTCTATCGCTCCATGCAAACGTAGAAGTTAATGATTCGATTATATTCAACCACGCATCCACATTGTCCTTAATAGGGTCGAACTCAGGTATCATACTGTTAAGTGAAACTGAATTGGATGTACTCACAAATTCTCCATCGTCTGATTTGCGTACCCTCTTTTTCTTTCTTGGAGGAGGCGGAGACGGGGTCCTTGCTGATGAGGACGATGAGGGCGTAGGCGAACGTGAACGCTTATGTTTCTTCATCTTGCAGCACTTCTGATGTTAGCCTAATAGTCACGGCTAGGTATCTAAAATAGAAATAAAACGTAAGAACATATACGATAAGCCTTTATTCACTGCCTCTCGTTATATAAAGGAGATTACACAATATATAAATGTATTCACACTAAAACTCATGTATCAATCAAATATATGCAAATAAAACTATTGTGGCTTTAATTATAATTAGCAATAATAAAATTAATTGGAACGATACCAATAACCGCGAACCGTAATAACCACTTTATTCGTCGGCGTCTGGAACAGAAGAGAGCGCGCCGGCCGTTGCAGGTGCCTTTTATCACCTCTCGGAGCCACCCCCAACCAGGTGCTCGGCAGGTATTCGTAATACTCCAGCCGGTCACCGATGGCGCCACTGGACGGTTAGTGACGTCACGGAGTGCGCCGGTAGATGTCGCCAACAGTAAGTATCTACCCACACTTTTAAATTTAAAATCAGTCACCAATTTGTACATGTAAAAGATGTGCTCGAAGTTTTGATTTAAAACCTTGTATTGATTTTAAGCCACGCAGAGGAGGGGGTATATTATTTTGCAGTTATGTCCGTTCCATTTGATTCCTTTTTCATTGACTTGGTGTCAACCAATCGATTTGACACTAAATACGTAGGTATATTAGGACCAAAGAGTATTTCTAATCTTACGCGTTGTCCTATATAGGTGGGCGAATCAAAGCGAACACAAATTGCGAAGCGGTGAAACGCGAATTTTTACACGACTGCCCAAAAAAAGGAGTAATGTTTTCAGGTTTCATGTATTAAGCGATGCGTTGGCCCTGTCCTACGTGCACGCGAATCGTCCCGCTTCGAACTACCGGCGCCGCGCCGCCACAGTGAGCATTGTATGTTGATCATGGATTCAAATACTCAAGAAGTATGTCCGTCAGAAAAGTGGAACAAATATTGTGTATTTAAAAAGGCATATTTATGGGGAATTTCACAATTTGTACGAAGAATTACGGACTTAACCCTTTGACCGTTAAGAACCTATAAAGTGGTTGTGTGTCGTCGTGCCCACCACACCAACAACCACTTAAAACTTTGATCATGAATAAAATCATTTATGAACTATTTTAATTTGTTTTTATTGGTTTAGACCTTACACCAAAAAAACAGTGCTGGGCGTACTGGGCACGACGACACACTATCGCTTTGGCGGTCTAAGGGTTAAGGTTGCCTACATAATTTGACTATTTTGTGCAAGCCATAAATTTACATACATTACATACCTATAATACATTATTTTAGAAACCGCGTCCCGCTCGCGAGAAAAATCAAGCTGATCGTGTTCGCTCCACATCGAATGTTTGTTTTTTCCGCGCCGCGCCGCTTCGCGTGCGCGTCTAGTTCTCCCACCTGGGTCATTGTCAGATTTAGGTGCGCGTCTTTTCGGTGGACATGCCAAAAGTTAAGGGCTACAAAGCTTAATTTTCGATTGATCTGATAACCCGCATAATCTGTAATTCTGTGTCTATAAATCCATGTAATAAAAACGTAAATTACATGCACACAAGCCGTTAACTATTGTCCACCGAATGGACAACTTTTGTTTTTCCGACTGACAATGACCCACCTAGGAAAAACGCGTAAAGATTTTGATGAAATTGGGTATGTGGGGATTTCGGGGGCGAGCAATCGATCTAGGTAGGTCTCATACACGGGCCAGCCGAGCAAAGCTCGGTCGCCCAGATATTTACTTACAAAAAAATCAATTATCGCTTCATTATCGCAATCAATTAAGTCCGTCACAGACACGTATTTTGGTATATTATTATAGCTGTTGTGACGGGCTTTATTTCGATATAATTCAGTGAAACAAGTCGGTATTTTACAATAAAACACAAATATTTTTCAAACATTTTATTAAACAGCCTGATAGGTAGGGTCAAGGAACCAAAAGATGAACACTTAAGCGACTAACCCAACTTTAGGATTTTTTTTCGGGGTGTTGTAACCTACTATATACAGGTTTAAATTTTTTATATGAATCGGTATATAATCGAGATTGAATTCCAATATTTTAAATCATCCTATTATAATAGAGTATTTTTAAAAAAATAATCTAAGCAAAAATATGCCAATTTGCCCAGAAGTTGAACAGTGTGCCCTAATTCTGAACACTTTGACACCATTAGATGAACGAACACTTTCGCACCAATTTACTCCATTGATAACGGTGTATGTTAATAAAAATGAATGAAATATTAGTGTAAAATGAACAAACATATTTATTTATGCATTCTCCGGGCATTTATTAGCAAAAAAAATAATGTACGAACTAACATAATACTATAAATAATATTTACCAAAATAATACAGTAAACTAGAGAACATGAAAGCTAAGGATGGCTAAAGTTGCCAGGTTTTATGCTAATTAGTAACTTTGGAGTAAAGACGTTCATTTACTAACCACTGCCTAAATCATGAACGACTAAATTATCTTAGTTCAAGTTTTGGACACGATAGCTGTGAAATGAACGAACCAAAATCAACAAAGTGTTCACATATTGGAATAGTAGCCAGAAGTTGAACTAGTTAATTTTATTCGTTCAAGTTCTGGCCTCAGGTTCTATGTTGAACACTGGTATTTTTCATAGTAAAAGAAACTCCAAAATAAACGTTTTGTCAATAGAAAGTTGCGTTCAACTTTTGGTTGAAAAATCAACGACAAAGAAACGATTAATTTAAGCTATAGAGGTTCTTATTATCTTTTCAGTAGGAATTTAAATCAATGTTTGAAAAAACGACACCATGCCCGAAAGTTGAACGCCGTTCAACTATTAGCTCAGGTACACAAAATTGGAACCATAACTTGAACAGCAAATATCTCCCAAATTATTAAAAATATATATTTATCTAATATACAAAAATGTAAAGGCATTAATCAAGAATCTATTTCACTCAAAACCTTGTAAGTATACGTTATATTCAATTTTATACGTAATTTAATGCTTAAATTTGAGAGCGCTATCCTTAGTAAGATCTCCATACAAACGGAGTTTTTGGCGCGAGGCCTGGATTCAACAGCGGCTTATAGCCACGTGTGTATGGTTACAGCCTGGGAGTTTAATTACCAGCCTCGACAAAGGATTGCCGCGTTAGAAAAAAAATATTCCGAAAGGATAAAATGTATCACGATTTTTTTATTTCAATTTTTCGGTCGAATGTTCAACTATTGGGGTGTGTTCATCTTTTGGTTCCTTGACCCTAAATGTTAGTCAACATTTTTTAATTATGCTCATAGAGGAGCAAGTTTGAAAATTGTCAAGGCCATTATTACACTGTACATGATTAATAAGTATTTAATAATATATCTTGAATAGGCGTAGATATAAGCGGCCTACACACGGCCCTAAAATCAGAGGCAATATCGGGAGAGTGGTGGGGAGCACCTTAGATCGCCTCGTGTATAGGTAAATCGTTAGGATAATAATAATGATTACGATTTACCTATAGAGTAGGCCCATTTTTTAAGAAGTAGAATGCAAGAAGCAAATCGTGTAACAGTTGGGGTGACAACGTTACCAGAGGGTTTAGACCCTGCAGAATACGAATCTGCCTGTCGCCATCCCCAAATTTGATCCGGAAGAATGTTATATCGGAAAAGGTGCAGCCCATACAATTTTTTTCGTTGTACATTTGGTAAATCGTTGTTCCGGTACTCTAACTATGGTCCGATTGTTATGAATTTTTGATATGCCGTAAATAACAATATTTGTCATCGTATCCCGAAATTTTTGACCCTCCAGCTCCACGTCTTTCTCCGCCATCTTGGAAAATCTGTCACTTTTTTCGGGTTTTTGCTTGTACCGTCGTTATTTTAGTGCTAAACATGGTTTGGCAATATTGTAAAACACAAAATTTGCTAAAACTTTTGGTACAAAGATTTTTTCCATGACCCCTAGGGACGAAGATATGACAGGAGATATCATTATAAATTGCCACTTTTTTCTAGTTTTCCTCTCATGTTTACGTTTAAAGTGCATTTTAGCGCTAACTATAGTTCGGCAATATTGTAGATTACAAAATTTTCTACAACTTTTGTATTGAAATATTTTTTCCACGATCATCAGGAAAGAAGGTACGATGTCATCTATGGGGTACTACCGTCGATATTTACAACTTTTTCCAGTTTTCTTCACAAATTTGCGTTTTAGTGCATTTCTCGGCAGCAATATTACAGAAGCCAAATTATATGCAAATTCAAAGTACGATACCTAGAAGATCGTAGAAACAGACGATTATGTCTTCCGAGGGATTGAAGTGGTATAGATCGGAAAGTGACAGATGCTTTATCTTGTCGTCTATCACGCTATCACTCGACCATCATAGATTGCGATTCATTGCACTCAAACCTAAATATGGGAAGAAAACTGGAAAAGTACCAAATTTCAACGGTTGTACTCCATTCATATCTTCTTTCCTAATGGTCGTGGAAAAAATATTTCAATACAAAAGTTGTAGCTAATTTTGTGATCTACAATATTTCCGAACTATAGTTAGCGCTAAAATGCACTTAAAATGTAGATATGAGAGGAAAACTAGAAAAAAGTGGCAATTTTTAATGATATCTCCTCATATCTTCGTCCCTAGGGGTCATGGAAAAAATCTTTGTACACAAAAGTTTTAGCAAATATTGTATTCTACAATATTGCAGAACTGTTTAGCACTCGAATGAACTTTGATGACAGTATAAGCAAAAAACTGAAAAAAGTGACACTATTTCCAAGATGGCGGCCAAAGTTATGGCCCTGGAGGGCCCAAAATTTTAGGTTACCATGGCTAATATTGTCCTTTACAACATACCAAAAAACCATATCAATCGAACTTTTAAAGTACCAGAGCAACGATTTACTAAATGTACTACGAATAGTACGATTTTTTTTTTAAGTGCTGCACCTTTTCCAGTATACCGTACTTCTGGCTCAAATTTCAAGATGGCGACAGGCAGATCCGTATTCTACAGGGTCCAAACCCTCTGATAACGTTGTCACCCCAACTGTTACATGACTTGCCACTTGCATTTTTTAGAGACGCCTTATCCAATTCTGTTCCTGATGCTCTACTACACACGAGGCGATCTAGGGAGCAATCTAGTGTGCTCCCCACCACTCTCTTGGTCTTGATATTGCCTCTGATTTTAGAGCGGCCTACACACAGCACAGCCCTGCGATAATCATATACGATTTACCTACACACGAGGTGATCTAGGGAGCAATCTAGGGTGCTCCCCGCCACTCTCCCGATATTGCCTCTGATTTTAGGGCTGTGTGTAGGCCGCTTAGGGCCGTGTGTAGGCCGCTATACTCTTGTTATCCTTGGCCACATTATTAGTAAGTATATGAGTAAATCGTGCATGCTTCGCTTGTTGATCATTTCATTTCAACCTTATCGTCGAATTTTGCACAAGAACAATGCGGTGCAGTGTGCGAGTGAGACAGTGCTATGCATTATAGCGATGTCTAGCTCCAACATCGCACCGCCGTGCGGAAACCGCATCGGTGTGATAACCGCCTAAGATTTAACATGCTGCGTAAAAGAAAATACATAGTTATAATATACATCATCGTTTTACAAATTCTGAGGATAGTCATTAGACTAGCTAGTCGGAATTAGCCGATTATGTTTTGTTTTAGTTGTTGAATTAGTAGGTACACCTGAATAATCTACTGTGAGAACAGCCAAAATTGAGGGGCTGTTTACAAAAACAACATACTTAACTGCTTAGACTGGTTGACACTCTGTCCAGAACAATTTAAATGACAGCAGATGTAGTCCAGTCTAGTCAGTTATGTTGTTTTTGTAAACATGCCTTAATTGATATAGGGGTCAGAAGGAATGGTAACTCGAACTCCTAAAGCAAGAAGCTAAAGACGAAACGATCGCGTGCAGGCTCTTAATCATAAGTTAGGTACGTTTTGACTGATTGATGACTTTCGGTGACTATATCATCAATTCATTATACGATCGTTTTTATTTGTTGAAACTCGAAATCGTTTACCTATAAATACTTTAGGCCTCACTAATCGTTTTACTTTTGCTGCAAGAATGTATTACTGGCAGATACACGAGGCTGCTATCAATGAATAGCATAATCATATTTAATGTAATACTTTTATCTAACAATCTTAAACGTGGAAAGACTTTTTGTTGTACTTGTATGTAAACTTTCACGCAAATACAGACATTAATATAAATCGAATTCTGCTAGGACATGATCTATGAGCATAAATTTGTATACTCTGTTTCTATTCACATGAAATGCTTTAGAAGCATGCAAAGGTAAACATTAGGGTTTGCTCCCGGGAAATACCGGTACCGAAAATACCGGGATTTCCCGGTTTTTTGAACCAAGGTAGGAACCGGTACTACGAAATCGAATTCCCGGTATTTTCGGGATTTTCGGGAAATGTAATTTGCAGCTTAAATTTAATACGCTAATCTATTCATGATAAGAGATATATCGATAAAATAACGCAAGCGATGTTTATAAACGGAAACATCGCTCTAAGCAGCCAATTCACGACCACGGCTGGCCATTACTCCGTCCCGCTTATACAAATTCATCAGCGCCGTCACCTAATCAGTCCTCCACCCGTATACTTACCCCAACGTGCATGTTCATTGTTCTACAGCTACACTATTAGTAGGTAGTCGCCCAACTAGCACCCAACCAGCACGCTAGCGTTAAGAATACCTGTATATCATTCTTATATCGGTTCCATATGATTATTAAACTGTTAACACATGCCTGTATAAAGATGTTAGAGCATGCTATAACATCGTTATAACCCCGAAACAGGCCCACGCGATACAACAGGTAAAGATTACAGAAGGCCTGTAGAGCAGTGATCTTTATACCCGTAGTGTTAACCAACCCTCGACAACAGCAATAATACCGACGAAGTGTTAGCTGAGAGTGAATTAACACTCTTGTGCAGGTACTATTACAGGTACAGCAAGAGTGTTAATTCACCCACAGCTAACACTTCCACCGGTATCACTGTGGTTGTAGAGGGTTGGTTTTGGTTACCGCTATTAGTTATAGAAGCGCTTCGGCTGAGAACGATTTACCACTTTAGACTTTATTACACCTATTAAAATATTTCAAGTGAGAATCTTACTTCTTTCTTATTAATATTATCCTACACGGTTACAATAAAATTATGTGACAAACAGCTTACCAAATGACAAAGGAATATTGACAGAAGGAGATAAGCAATAACTAATTATTGAAATGATTTTTGTTTGTGAAGTGTAAACAACAAACAAAACAACTGCCCTCGTAATTTTACGGTTATTTTATACGCTTTTTGAGATGCAAATACCTTTAGTGAAGAATATTGTACAGGATTTGTCTTCATTCATAACAATGTAACATAACGGTGTAATAATTACACTTACTATATTCTGGACAAACACTGTACTACAACCTTAAGTTGTACAAGACACTCCACGGCAGCAATGATTATGACAAACTCTTGATTCAATTAAAGTTTAAAATGATAATGAACAAATTGTAAGCATTTAGTAAACTCTTTGATATAATTTTGAGTCCGTTTTATAAAACGCTAAGATAAAATAAGCAAATTCATTGTGATTTATATAATTAATGTGTATTTTGATAACAAAACACGTGTATTTTCTTTTTGCATCCCTGATATTATTATCATATTGTCCAAAAAAGGTATTAGGCTAAAACTACTCACGTCTCAAAACCACCACAAGTAATTTCCCGAAAGTACCGAAAATACCGGGAAATCCCGGTTCCTCTACCGGCCAGTACCGAAAATCCCGGGACTGATAAATGGTACCGGTTCTGCTTTCCCTAGTAAACATTATCATAAATGTATATTTTGAATCTAATTACATATTTAAACATATTTATTTACATAGGTTACCTTAATATCCCATTGTGTATATTCAGACTTTTGAACAATGTCTTTCATTGGGTCTATCACTAATTATTTCTTCACTTTACCATAATTAAAAACATCTTCTACTTATTCACAGCAATTATTGATTGATATCCTAATACACTCAACATAACAAATTCGTCGAAAGGAAGTTTTAGACGCGTGATATATAAATTCTATAATTCAAAAAGCGAAGCCGTTAAATTTTAGTTGACTTGCCAATACGAGCGCATGCAGTTAGAGGTACACTAAGTTCATATAAAAGGCGATAATGATCGGTAATAGGGTCGTTTCGCCAGTCACGCGATCAGCGTAAGCCAAGAAATATTCCTGAAGGCCTATGGTATGCATTTCATTTAATATTGAATTGGATTGAAACTCCTTAATAACCTGGAAATTATCATTTCCTCAACTCATGACATCAAGTGGTCGTAAACCGGCACACTAAATTAACTGGTAGCTAACCGAAGTACCATGTAGCACCAACTCCCGTTACGATTGGACGCTTTATCTACGCTCGAACTCGAAGTTGTAGACGATTATGTATACCTAGGACAGACTATCTACTGTCCGTTAGGTACCTAAGTCCAACTTTGAGAAAGAGGGCAACCGTCGAATCCGACTCGGCTGGGCAGCGTTTGTTAAACTAAGGCATCTTTTCCTCCAATATTCCGCAGTGTCTCAAGACGAGAGTCTTTGACCATTGTGTGTTGCCAGCAGTGGCGGAGCGTCCATACAACTCGATTCCCACCGGCTTACCCAGTTTTCAACGAGGCCAGTTCTTTTACTACGGCTCATGAAGAATAAGAAAGGGAAATGATTTCCGGCTTTCCTAAGAATATTTTTGACGCGCCGCCACTGGTTGCCAGTGATGACATATACTACAGTCAGCAGCAATGGTTGCTGCGCGAGCGAGGTGTTCAAAATGATCTTCACCTGCTCTTATTCCCTTATAATATAGACGTGTGAAGATCATTGTGAGCACCTCGCCCGCGTAGCAACCATTGCTGCTGACTGTACGGAAACATGGTCGCTCACCATGGAGCCTCATAAGGCTCAAAGTCACTCAGAGGGCAATGGAGAGGGCTATGCTGGGAGTTTCTCTGCGTGATCGCATCAGAAATGAGGCCATCCGTAGCAAAACGAAAGTAACCGATATAGCCTTTCGAATCGCTAAACCAGTTGTTGCCAGTTTTTGTTGCACCTTTTAGCACCACCCAGGGGTCACGTATAGGGTAACGGTGGGTACTCCCTACGGAGGCGGTGCAACTTAGAACCCTTGGCAACTGGCAGTGGGCGGGGCACATTGCACGTAGAACCGATGGCCGTTGGGGCCCAAAGGTTCTCGAGTGGCGACCACGGACCGGAAGGCGCAGCGTGGATAGACCCCCACAAGGTGGATTGATGACCTGGTAAAGGTCGCGGGAGTCCGCTGGATGCGGGTGGCGCAGGACCGGTCATTGTGGCACTCTTTGGGGGAGGCCTATATCTAGCAGTGGGTGGACGTCTTTCGGCTGATATGATAACCGAAGTAACGGCGGTTTATTTAATTGCTATGGAAAAAGCAGAAGTTAACTTGCTGCGCCTGTTATTTGGAACGTCGCTTGGACAAGTCGAGTTTGGTAGATTTTCTTACTAATATTACCTACTAGATTATTCTATTATTATTAGCGTAGTTTATTCTACGTTAACACGCATGCCTAGCAGTCGGAGTTTATGTTCCATGTACACGTCTTCCGAAGCTTGATAAGCGCCCATAAACTCCTAGTCTTTACAAACGCTTCGATGCCATTCATATGTTTGCGAGTGCGTTACTGTTCCAAGTTCCAATAGGGCTACTATGTTTGAAAAAGTACTTCAAAATGTTGCTTTTCCTAATAAAAAGCCACAAAAAAATATATTTTGGAAAAATAAACTCGCTTTCTTGCCATAAAAATAAATTAAATTTTAAAACTTTTTTATTCCCTTGAAAACGCTGTCAGCCATTTTGATGACGTAATATTGGTAATAACAACAGAGGGCCTACCGCAAACTGGAAACGAAATATCTGCCTCTCTGTCGTACTGCATATTGAAGCAACAGAGAGGGAGATAGTTCGTTTTCGGTTCGCGGTAGGCCCCCACATTCTTATTTATGGAACTGACAGTAGTGACAGTTTTGTTATTGCCAATATGACGCCACCATGGCGGCTTGTCTTTTAGGTCACGTCATATACAGATAAAAAATTACGACTTTTAATTCCAATGTAATAAAACAATAATGTACTTTTATGATGATTCAAAATCAGAATATTTAAGTATATTTCATATTTTATTTTCACTACCGAAAGAACCCTATCCCAAACAGCCAACCATGGCAGACGTGGACGTGAATGCTGGGTATTGTGTTTGCCTCGCTTCGCAAGCGAAGCGCATGCCGCATTCATTGTTTGACTTATGTTCAAAAACCGACACTAGCCCGGACCGGCAACTTCGTTTACAGTCTTGTGTTTGTGGATGCAGGCAATCTAGGCATGCGTGTTAACGTAGAATACACTACGCTTAACCTACCGGCTTTGCTCGATATACTTACTTCATAAAATAGGCAAGAGCAGAAATAATTTAACGAAATGATTACTTTATAACTACAAAGAAGTACACAGGAAAATTTACCTAGGGTCTCACACTTTGCACAAAGCAGTAACCAATAAATATCAAGGCATTACTAAATGCGCAGCCTGTGCAGGAACTGGGGTGGTGAGAGTAGCGCTCCCCCGTTTTCACGCAAAATAGGCACGTAGAATGCAGCCTAACTAGGTAATGTAGGATTCACATCAAACGGTAGTAGTTTAGTGACACTCCATATTTAAATGACATTGCCGCGTGCTCGCGGCTGCTCGAGTGCTCGCGACCATTGCTGCTGCCAATCAAATATGAAATTTAACTTCTGTATAAAAGATTAAAACTCCCCTACCCCTCCTTGTAAGATGCACGCCGTTTGATGTGAATCCTACAATAACAAGTAACAACCCGTTTTAACAATTTTTTTCCTAAATTAACTATAAAATATATCGGCTTAAAAAATACACATTAACTACTAAAAAGGATTTCCCAATACGGACTTGTCGGTGCAATGGTCGTAAGTTGATAAACTGGGTTTTGTACAGTCAGCATCAAATATATCGCATTACTGCAAGACATGTATGACATATGTCATGTGCTTATTTGGCAATGATAACAAGTTAATGCTCCTCATGTGAGTCGTTCACTGAAAATGTGATGAAAAGGGTTCACATCTGTGATACTGCTAGAGGTGGACATTTTTCTGACATTATTTTCCATATTTAATTGCCGGCCCCAAATACTATATTTAACAAAAAAATATCTGTTATTTACCCATCTTGTATAAATAAGAGTCTAGCTGTAAAGCATATTAAAAAGCAAAAATTACACTTTTTTGTTCTCATGTGAAATATAATACGACAATGCTAGCAAGAATAGTACAAAATAAAAACTTATACAAACCTCATACAATATACATTTTAATGACAAGGAATCTTTTTTTGTGCCAAAATTATAAAATAAAGAGATGATCAGGTAGGGACGATACTCCAGCGTCTCCCAAAGTGGGGTGCGCGAAGTCGTTTACAAACAGAGATATGCAAAATACTTTAAAAAAAGTATTTAAATACAAATAGTTTTCAAATTTACTATTTCAAATGCAAAATACAAAATACTTTTACTTTTTGTATTTTAAATACCAAATACAAAATACGTATTTTCAAAATACTTTATTCAAATAAAATACCTTTAGTTTAGATGAAATTTGTGTTCTTTATTTTTTATTTATTTATGATTTTAACATTGTAATTGCTCAAAAAGAGCATCCGACATGTTGCGTCTTGTGTGGACGCATGATCATGCCACCCTATGGAAAGACTCTCTCCGCAACCGCATGTGCGGAACTGGGTAGACAAGTGTTGTACTTTAGGAATACCCTTTTATTATCAAGGAACTGCTGATTACTATATTTCAACAGTAGAACACTATCTAAATCCAATACTTTCTTTTTGATAAATAATAAAATAATTTTAACGGTGTCGAAAAAGCAAGACCGGTAATCCAAGTATTTTAAAATCAACCTCGTCTCGTTCCACAGATAACGTCCATATTGTTTTGTCACTCGCAAGGATGCAGCACTTGCAGCGCCTCTAGTGGCTAATCCTTGACGAATGACACATTTACATGAAAAGTTAAGTGGTAATGTTGGCGAAACTTGGCAGTAAAGTATTTTGCATTTTACAAATACAAAATACACCTCGAAAAGTATTTCAAATAAAATACAAAATGGTTTTCTTAAAAAGGTATAATACAAAATATAAAATACCTATTTTGCATTTTGTATTTGAAATACAAGTATTTCAAATAAGTCGCATCTCTGTTTACAAACCACGTTTAATAGGACTATGTGGAATTATACGTTTGGGAAACTATTACCAGCACTGCGGCGATTACACGGCAAGCAAGTATGAAACGGTTACAATTACGACCTATTGACTTACTCTTGTATTGTCATTGATTGATGTTTCGACTTCGATCAATTATGTAAATTTAGGATCCACACAATATACATTTAAACCTATAACTATTCAGGTCACAATGGTAACATGACAACTTTCGTATGGTAGAGAATAATACAATAATAATGACGTCGACAGCCACACCTAAACCTATAAATTCATAAAAGGGTTTATAAAAGGGTAATTATTATGTAATTCCTTAAAATTCTTTATGACGTTTTCAGACCTTTAACTACTTACGGCTGGACCGAATTGTATAAAATTGTCTTATGTATTAACATGATCAAAATTTCTGATAGTGTCCTGTACTTGCGGTCGTACAGTCAAGGGCACCAATATATATACACTTTTTCACCTTATTCCATTGAAATAAGGTCCAAAAATGTATACATATTTATGCCCTCGACTGTACCTAGTCTATGAGACTTTATTTAATTACAACAAGCAATAACGCGAATGTGTAGTAGGTCGGTACTCTACATAAAAAGTGTTTTAGGTTTAATAATCGAGAAACATCTCAGAATATAATGATATACAATACATAGATAGTTACTTACTCGCATGCACACTGACGAGAAACTAATACAAATGTTCCTCTCTAAGAGAGACAAGGGAAAGCAAACACCAATTCTTAATAGGTACCTACATCCACAACTGCTTGAACTCCTTATCAAAATCCTTGTTCCGATTAATAGTTAAATTAAAAAAATATATAGGCGCAGGCTTCGTAAAGATGCAGGGAAGTCCTGGTTTGATTGAAATAATTTTATGCGAAATTATTGCAATAATATCAGATATACGTAACTAATATACTTAATATAGCTAAGTGAGTAGGTAAGTAGTTTTAAAGTGCAACTAGTAGTAGGTGTGAATCCCCATATAAATGGATCTTGGGAGTTACAAGTCATGATAAAGTTTGGCCTCACGATGGAAACTGTTCCTTAGGCTACTTGTAACTTATACTGAGCGAGGCCAAAAAATCCACGCAAAAAATTCAAAATGGCGGCTATTTTAGTTTCCAAATTTTTTTATTTTTTTTAGAACTCAAAAATGCTTCGTGCTACACAAAAACTTTGTATGAAAATTATGTTTTGCATGCAGTTTGGTCTCTTCACTAATACCATTGTGCAAAAGCGACTTGCTTAAAGTGCAGTTTGTTTCCATAACTACTATGACACACTCGCCGAGGCTCGTTTGTAATTCATATAGTTCAAAAACTAATCGACGGATTGTCATAATTTTTGTTTTGTCGCGTAGATAATACTATGAGAATTTATGTAAATATATAAATTGACTATATCATTGGACATTTAGTTGTTACTTTTAATATAACGGAAAAAAGAAGAATGAAAATTTTACAATTTTGTTATAGGTGGCCGCCATCTTTAATTTTTTACATGGTATTTCTCTTATTTTAATAATTGGTGTCAATACCAATCGATTGATACCCATATTACTTAAATAGCAGATGCCGTTTTGAAATTATACACTTTTTTAAAAATGCGGCTCCCCCTTTGGTAAATGACCGCCATTTTGAATTCCCGTCGATGAAATTTTCATTTCGCCGGATGAAATCCTTTATATTGGTTCCTAGTATCACTGGAGAAAATGGATTGATTTCTGCATACGATGCAGTTTGATTTTGCTAAGCCTTTTGACTAACAGTGTTTTAACAAGAAACGCAATATTGAACACCATTTTTCTCATGAACTATTAGATATATCGAGAAAATGATAATAACCAAAGTTATAGATAAATTTATGCAAAACATAATTCTCATACAAAGTTTTTGGGTAGCACGAAGCATTTTTGAGTTCTAAAAGAAATAAAAAAATTTGGAAACTAAAATAGCCGCCATTTTGAATTTTTTGCGTGGATTTTTTGGCCTCGCTCAGTATAAGTTACAAGTAGCCTAAGGAACAGTTTCCATCGTGAGGCCAAACTTTATCATGACTTGTAACTCCCACTTAAGGATTCATACCTACTATAGTACCAGGGCACGAGGGCTTCAACGGCAACGAAAAGCAGACGAGCTTGCAAAAATGAAAACCAGAAACGGTTTGTAGGTCCGGAACCGTTCGTGGGACTCTCGCATAGAACCATAACATCGGATTTGAAAGACCAGCACCAGCATGATTGGAGAAACGAGGCAGGCTTAAGGCACTCAAAGTTCTTCATGGAAGGTGTGGGCCCCGGCTGGACCAAGAATCTTTAGAAATAAAGCAGAAAGCAACTCAGAGCATAGCTGAATCATGGGGCGTTTACAAGTCACTTCGGGGTCAAAGGTTTGGCCAAGGTGGGACGGGACGGGACTATCGGACGACATAGATTGTAGGATGTGTGGCGAGGATGACGAGACAAAGGAACACTTGTTGTGTAAATGTCACGCCCTTACCAGACAAAGAATGAATGACTTTGGTAATGGCTACCCAGAACCAGAAGAATTCAGAGTACTCCCGCTGAGCCCCAATTACCCGTTTCATGGTTATGTTTATGTTGATGAACATAATTAATTGTGCAGGTAAACGACCGAGTTATCATTTTCACTAAAACGTTTTCGCAGAGCCTGAAGCTGAAGTGCTAAGCAACCAGCGTAGTATCTAACAACAATAAAAATAAAATTATGTTGAGGTTCAAAAACCTGCATACATTATTAAGTATCTACATAATTTTAAGACTGTAATATGTATCTGCAACGCCACTGAATATCACGAACGAGTATTTTTATTTATTTATAAGAATGGTGAGTATTTTTTGAGGTTATATTCAGATCGCGATATATCACTTTCATTACGTGAAAATAAGTCGCTAGAATTGCAAACCGGCTTGTGCGTTGTACCGTAAATATTAGTAATAATATCAATTTTTTGTTGATCTTTTGATCTATATCAATATGGGTCAATCTACAATATTAGTTTAGAAAACGGCCTTCTAAATCGATTTGCAATCATAGAAATTTCCTTCATAAACGTGCTTTTCATTATGTACAGATTTTTTAAAATTTTTAGCTATAACAAGGAATCGGGCGAGCCTTGGTTACTGAACATATCTCCGAGTATAAATAAACTGTTGTTAATGCAAAGAATATGTTCATCACAACAAATTATTAACCAAAATTCGACATTCTTTAAACCTAAAATGTGTCAATTGAATCAGATTCCAACATTAATTATAATTACTCATATCGGTAAGTTTTGCTAAGCAAAATAAACATGAACGGAAAACCTCCCCGTGGTTAGTAGTGTAGTGAAGCAATGTTGTGATTGTGGAGTCACTGTGAGTCAGTGTCGTATTCTACTGGACCCAGGAGGCGGGCACCCACAGCGGCTCGGACTGCACGCGCCACGCCGCCTTCAGCAGCTGCGCGAGCGCACCGGCGAGCTCCTCGTTCACGATTTCCTCGTCGAACATGTAGCCGTAGAGGAAGTTGATGCGATTGGAAGACCGGATTATATCCGCTAATTCTTCCTCCTGTAATGACAATATGACCACGTTATATGATATGATACATACTCCAACCAATCCTCTGCTCCTGTGGACCACTTATGTGCAAAAGTTGAATCTACCTAGGGAGGCACATCGTGCATCCAGAGGAGATAAAACAGGTTACCCAAAGAGCCTGTATTGCATTCATCCTTATTATAAATTAGAAAGTAGACTTAATAGTAGGTAAGGTAACAGTATAATATAGGTAGATAACAGTGGCGATGCGTCCATACAACTCGATTCCCACCGGCTTGCCTAATTTTCAACCAGTCCAGTGCTTTTACCATGGCTCATAAAGAATAAGAAAGGCAAATTATTTCCGGCTTCCCTAAGAATATTTTTGACGCGCCACCACTGGTAGATAATATACCGTGAACGCTCTGGAGCTCTCCTTATCGAAGGTGGACCGCGCGTGGTGGGCGGCTCGCGTGGCGGCGAGCCGCTCGATCGGCGGCGGCCGCACGAACACGATGTAGGGCCGCAGTCGCGCCGTGCGCAGCATCTTCAGGGCTTGCCAGTGCGGGCTTAGCACGCACACACGACCTGTAGTCAATAACTTCCGATATCTAATGTGCGTATACAATTTGAGGATTTTTGTCGATCCTTTAAGAGTTCCGTCGGTACCATTTCACCACGATGAAGATGAATTCTAGGGTGGGCCGTTGTTGTATGGGAAAAAATAAAAGTTCCAAATTCGAAGTGTAATGTAAGGAATAAAAAGTTGCAGTTTAATAAGTAGATTATGGTGATAATATCAAATTTAAAAATATATACTACTTTTAGCCCTCTACCAGGTGCCAAAAATTAGAAGTTAGGGTAATATTTGATAATTATTTAAAGGTATAATATTACTAGTATTTAGCCCGTTTATTTTTGTAAATTAAAGACGATTGTTAATATAATAGAAATCATCACTATTATTTATTTCTGTTTTTATATAATCAATATTAAAAATATCCCAATTTTTTTGTAATTAAAAAAAATACCATTAAACGACCGATGTACTGTATTATAAAAAAATCGTACTACGTATTTTTCAAATATAATCTCAAACAAAAGTACGAATGTTAATATTAAAATAAAGCAGGTTTTGATTGAAAATATATAACTTTTTAATGGTTTAAATAGACGGTCAAAGGTCCTATTTCGCACTTTTCCGGGCATGTTGCCACGTAATTTTGGCCATATTTTTGCTTTAATTATTATCATTTTTATGCTTTATGTAATGTGTTTAATCCACGACAGTTCTGACGAATGCTTTAAGCACCAATTTGGATATATTTAATAGATCAAAAAGCCTTTTTTGAAAAACCCCATTTACGTCGTCTAAGCGGGTCACAAAAAAAAATCTTCTGACAATAAATAATAACCAAAAACAAGTATAATTGATACCAAAAGATGTTATTTAATTAATAATAAAGTTTAAATAAATTTAAAATATAAGATATATATTTTTTAAATTTTTGAATTTTCTGACATTTCATCGTCGGTAGAGGGCTAAAAGTATATGCCAAAAATTTTTTTCTTATTTTTCCCCTAATCTACAAAAAATCATACAGCGTATGTATACTATTACATTACGAAATTCCAAAATTTTGAAAATCGGCCCACCCTACTGCAAATGTCCCGCTCTAACACGCAGGCGTTTCCATCCCGCTCCCTACAGAACTCTGGGCGTAGTTTTGTAAATATTTGGTACATTTAGATAGATTTTTGGAATACTGGATCACTTATCAAATATCTATCCGGTTATTGTGTTAAAACAATAAAAAAGCTTTGCTTTTTGTAAAAAAAAAACACTGCCATTGACAATTACGAAATAATCAGCATGAAAGGTTATTTTTTTATGATGACATTTAGGATTTTTAGACAGGCATTTTTCAATATTTTGTTCGGTTATTGTGTTACTTTGTTTCTTTTTCAGTCTACAGTAATTTTTGTGTAGTGTAATAATGTAATTATCCATCATTTCTTCACACTGGAGCTCCAACTTCATTATTTTGGTCGATTCGTGAACTGACCTTGCCTTAAATGAAATCTCATTGAAATCTTAGCCGTTTTGCTATTACCATGTACCTGAGTTAATAATGGTCTCGACGCTCTCCGCGGTGGTGCCGTAGAGGTTGCCCTTGTACTCGCCGTGCTCGATCAACTTGCCGTCAGCGATGTCTTGCTCCATGCTCTCTCGCGTCACAAACATGTACTCTTTGCCATTTTGTTCACTTGGTTTTGGCGGTCTAGATGTATCTGTAGACAGATTTAAACATTTTTTCACTTGTCTACTTCTATCTTTGAATTAGAACTTCATATACCATTGTACAATACCATACATTTAAAGCTGAACCAAAAGTCTATGCTCTATTCTATGGAGTATAGGTAATTAAATAATTTATTGTACAACTGTGCGCAGTATCGAAAAATCACACATGTGTCACACATGATACTTATTGTGATATGTGTAGATCACGTGTCATATTAATCACCGTGTAACATTACACCAATGAGATCGTTTCAGCGTCAACTTTGTTATTTTCGTGAACTCGTTGAATAGTATTCTATACAATCGTTATATAATGAATGCTTTTTAGGGTTCCGTAGCCAAATGACAAAAAACGGAACTCTTATGGATTCGTCATGTCTGTCTGTCTGTCCGTCTGTCTGTCTGTCCGTCCGTATGTCACAGCCACTTATTCCAAAACTATAAGAACTATACTGTTGAAACTTGGTAAGTAGATGTATTCTGTGAACCGCATTAAGATTTTCACACAAAAATAGAAAAAAAACAATAAATTTTGGGGGTTCCCCATACTTAGAACGGAAACTCAAAAAATTTTTTTTCATCAAGCCCATACTTGTGGGGTATCCATGGATAGGTCTTCAAAATGATATTGAGGTTTCTAATATATTTTTGTTCTAAACTGAATAGTTTGCGCGAGAGACACTTCCAAAGTGGTAGGGGAAGGTGGCCTAAAGCGGGCATCGTGCCTAAAGAGGGCACAGAACTTAATTAACATTGCCGTTTCAAAAAAGAGCGCGCTCCTTACACGTGACAGTACTCCCCGCCACCCGCGCACCTCGCGTCATTAGTCCGGCTCACCTGCGAGCACGCCGTTACACGCTCCGTCGAAAAAAAGTTTCTAGCTGTTTTTTTGAAAAATATTGCAAGGTATGTTTCGTGTTTACCCTCATTTTTGATGTTTGCAATGCTATTATCAATGCTTGTTAGTTATTAATTACTTATCTGGCCGCAATACCGTTACATTAAACTCCACCACATGTTTCAATATTTTGAGGTTAGATTTTGCTTGCCTATTTTAGGTGTCAAAAAAGGCAAAGCGGGCAGGGTAATGCGGGCACTGCCCGCTTTGCCCGGTAGGTATGTTTTGTATAAATATAGTTGGTTTAAGGGCCAATTTTTCTGGCGTTGTAGTTTTTTATCGTTAGAATTGAAAAAAAAACAACACCTTCAGCGCCGAGCTGCCCTTCCCGCCCCCGCGCTGTCTGCGCGTGCGTCACGTGCCTTGCGGCGGGCGGCAGGTAGTTCGACAGTGTGCAATCGGCGCGGGTCGCAGACGCACTCATCCTGAGGAAGAACTCCCGAAGAGTTCGAAACATGTCGCCCGAAGTGACAATTAATACGTGAGTTTTAACCGTTTAGTAAAATAAAGTTATAACACGTCTCACGAAAGTTTAAATTCAAGTATTTTATTCACTGAGTTACGAAAATCTCATACGTTTTGTCACTCAATGGAAAAAAAATGTGGGACACTGTTGGAAATCGTGCCTATATTGTTCAGAATCAGGAGCTCTTCCAACCTACCAAATTTCATTCAATTCTAACGAAAAAAAACTACAACGCCAGAAAAATTGGCCCTTAAATTGCTACAGTTTACTTATTTTCTTTCTTAGATGGTAAATAATTACAAACGGAAAACTACGCAAGCGTCATGGACTCCTTCAACCATGCAACACGCAATACGAGAAGTGCAAAGCGGGCAATCGTAGGGGTTTTGTAAATTGCATGTAATTATTTTGTTTTTCAATTTTCGATAAATTAAGCCATACTCCATCGAAAAGTGTTTAATAATGGACCTTGAGGCAAACAAATGAATAATGTTACTAGGTTACAAACCATATTTTTTTCTTAAGTTGCCCTTTGGGCCTTTGGGCCACCTTCCCCTAAAATGTGCCCCCCCCCCCCCCCTGTAACATCTAAAATAAGAGAATGATAAAACTAAAAAAAATATATGATGTACATTACCATGCAAACTTTCACCGAAAATTGGTTTGAACGAGATCTAGTAAGTAGTTTTTTTTAATACGTCATAAATCGTAAACCGCAATTTACCTTTCAATATCTGGGCGGCCGAGCTTTGCTCGGCGTTTTCCTGGGCATGAGACCTAGCTAGATCGATTGCTCGTCCCCGAAAACCCCCACATACAAAATTTCATCAAAATCGTTAGAGCCGTTTCCGAGATCCCCGAAATAAATAAATAAATAGATATACAAGAATTGCTCGTTTAAAGATATAAGATTCAATCAACTCAAATATAAAAATAAAAACATTTAATTTCATGAACCTTAATGCATAAACCGTGAACCATTATTTTATAATAATAAATCTGTAATAGGTGCCTAATTGAATTTCAGCACAGAGGTTCGCCCCATGCTCACAATGTTATGGCTTGAAGAAGCACCGATTTTTGTACCAGGACATTCGGATACTGTTCAAAATGTAGGTAAATTTGTAGATGAAATTGTATCATGTGATAGTAACGAGATTACAAATGACCTTCTTCGCCTTCAGACACACCCACACATGCAGACCTAAACTTGATAGACCATGTCGCTTCGATATTCCATTTTTTCCTATGGATTGTACCATAGTATTAGTGGAACTCCCAAAAGATGACACTTGTTATAAAAGAGTCAAAGATTTAGCCAAGAATATACAATCAATCCTACAAAGTTTGCCAGAAGAAATAAAAACATTTGAAGAGTTTTTAGACGTTTGTAATGTTACATATGATGATTACATTTTAGTTATTAGACCGAAAGAAAAAGAGACTTGAAGAGGCCGAAAGTATTTTTGAAGCGATCTCCAAAAGATGTTTACATTGATATTTGATATTTTATAGTTATTTAATCATTAATTGTTTACATTAATTCATTCTCCAAGAAAATCTTAGAGTTACATCAGGCAAACATGGATGTTCAGTACATCTTAGATCCATTTGCTTGCGCAGTGTATATTGTAGATTATATAAATAAAGCTGATAAAGGAATGTCACGTTTGCTTCGAGATGCTGTAGAAGAGGCTAAGAAAGGAAAGAGTAGTGTAAAGGAGTCTCTACGTAGTATTTCAAATGTATTCCTGAACGCCAATGAAATTTCTGCGCAGGAGGCGATATATTGTATATCAGGTGATGTCACAATAGCTAGTGAAGCAGAAATATATTTGAACACTAGTTTGCCCCAAGAAAGAGTACATATTTTAAAGAGTATGCAAGAAATTAGAAACATGGATGAAGATTCATCTGACATTTTCCAAAATAGTTTCATCGATTATTACGCTAAACGACCTGTTGCTTCAGAAGACATTACTTATTTTGCAGCCTATTTTGTTTATTCGAAACGTCGTCCACGTATATCAGTAACACAACCAAATAATAGTTCAGATAGTAACTGTTCTCAAAACCAAACAGATGAAATGATTGGTAACTGGTGGCCATTACAAGACAATCTAGGATTTATACGACGAAAAGCAACACCAAGGATAATTCGTTTCAGACGTTTCATTTTTTTAGACGATCCAGATAATTTTTATAGAGAGCAGGTTATGCTGTATATTCCATGGCGAAGCGAAGAAGAAGAAGAATTGACTAATCCAGACCTAAACATAAAGGAAAAATCTATTTAATTTATAGAAATGAAGGAAAACATAAAACTTGAGAGCGAAAAATTAATAAATTAGGAGGACCAGAGCAATTCGAAACTTTATTGTTAGCTATAAGAAATACAGAGCTTATTGAAGAAAGTGAAGAAGAAGTTATCGGAAGGGGACTTAATGAAAATCCTTTTAATGACTTTGAATTTGAGACCCAGGTAGCAGACGTCGCTGAAGACATGATACTACGTGGTAATCCAGGACCACAGCTATGCGGTGACAGTTGCAACTATATAGCTTTACCTCCACAATTAACTGAAGATGAGGTATTAACTTTAACCAGAAAACTTAATTCTGACCAAAGAGACATATTGTTTCACGTTACTGACGAAATATCTAATTCGTTTACTCCTATTTATCTGTTTGTGAGCGGTGGAGCTGGAGTCGGCAAAAGTGTTTTAAGAAAGAGCTTTTTTTCAAACATTGACGCTTAGTTTTAATAGAGAGCCTGGTTCTAACCCAGATGACTTAAAGATATTACTTACAGCTTTTACTGGAAAAGCTGCTTTTGGCATAGGTGGCCAAACTGTTCACAGTGCATTAGGTTTACCAATTTCACAAGCAGGAAGTATTTTACCAGAACTTTCACCAAGTGTTGCCAATACATTTGCAACAAAATTATCAAAATTGCGATTAATCATTATTGACGAAATTTCAATGCTTGGGTCTAGATCTAGAACTTTTCACCAAATAAACCGCCGGTTGCAGCAAATTTTTCATACATCAGTTTTATTTGCTGGAAAGTCCCATTTTTCGGTTTTTCATGAAAAACTCATAAACGGTGACCCATAGCGAAAAACGTTCTTAGGCATAAGTAATCTAAATAAAATTATCCACATAAAAGGTTCTATACACTTTGTCGCTAGGATCAATATTTAATGAGATTTTAAAGGGGGAATGTTAAATTATATGAAAATTTAAGTGGCAATTGATTCCTTTGTTTTTCAATATTTTTAAAAACAAAAAAAACTATAATTATGCACTCAATGAGCTCTATTCATTAATACCCCACTACCCTTGAAAAGTTGTAATAATATTTTTGAATTTTTTTTATAGCTTTGGGTCAACGAGATGCTTAAATGGTGAAAATTTGAATTTTTTAGTCGAGAACCGCGTTCAGACCACGAGGCTTGCCGAGTGGTCTAAGTAAGGTTCGAGACTCAAAAAGCATTCATTATGTAACAATTGTATAGAATACTATTTCATAAACAGCCTGTAACAGTACCAGTACAAATTTTATGTCACCCTCTGGCCAGGAGGTGGGATATTCCGCGCGCGGAGGTGTGACATACATAGGTGTTTTTCACTTCACTTCTCATACTCTTAAAGGTTGCTATTACGCTGGATGTAGGCTTCACAAATTGTAATTTATATACCTAGTGAAAACAGAAACAGACAAATATCAGAGTAAAGCAGATCGGAGTCAAACAATTTAAAATAAAACTAAAGCGTAACCAAGAGACTGCCGATCCCACAGTCAAACTGTAACCACAGTTTTGTGGGGCGATGTATTATGTTTACATGTATTTAACTTGTGTTTATTAAATAAATAAATAATATTTGGCATTATTAGATGGAGTAAATCTGACCTCAAAACTTTGCAGCGCACTATAAACACCACTATGACCAAATTCAGAAAACACCACCCCAGATCATGTATACAAAGACAAACCCTACCAAGAAAGGAAGGTGGAAGAGGACTCATAGACATAACCAACCTACATAACAAGCAAATCACAGCATTAAGAAAATACTTTCACCAGAAATCGAATACTTCCGTCATCCACAAAGCCATAGAACAAAATGACCACCTATGTAGGTACACCACTGAACCTCAAAGAGCGAACTGCCCAAAAAACCGAACAACTCACCGACCATAAATCCAAGATAGCCGAATGGAGTGCAAAGTCGCTACACGGAAGGCATCGTCATGATTTAAGCCAACCCAATGTCGACAAAGTGGCGTCGAACGCATGGCTAAATCATGGCGAGCTATTCCCAGAGACCGAGGGCTTCATGATGGCTATTCAGGACCAAGTTATTGAGACTCGCAATTACCAAAAATTCATTATGAAAAATAGAACCACAGATCTTTGTAGGAAGTGCAATAGTCCAGGAGAAACGATCCAACACATTACCGGAGCATGCAGAACAATAGTACAAACGGACTACAAGTACAGACACGACCAAGTAGCCAACATAGTACACCAGAAACTCGCGATCAAGTATAACCTTATCCCCCAACCAGCCACTGCTTACTACAAGTATACACCTGAAACTGTTTTGGAAAACCAAACCCATAAGATGTATTTTGATAGAGCTATCCTTACAGACCGGACCACACACTTCAACAGGCCTGACAACACTGTAGTGGACAAAACAAACAAAACAGCCCTTTTAATAGATATTGCAATCCCGAACACCCATAACATACAAACTACAATAGCTGACAAACTTACCAAGTATATAGATTTAAAAGATGAAATAGCCCGGATTTGGAAGTTAAATACAGTTACCATAGTACCCATTGTGTTGTCCACTACAGGTGTCATCCCACAACAATTACACACCTCCATGAAAACACTTTCGTTACCACCGTATTCCTATTTAACAATGCAGAAAGCCGTCATTCTGAACACCTGTAGGATAGTACGTAAATTTTTACAGAGTGATGTACCCCCCTGAAGTGAGACTTGACCTCTAATATTATGAAATGCACTTGGCTTCGGCCCGTGTATTTCATTCATTACACCAGTATTCTATTACTGAGCAATTTAAAGAAAAAAGATAACAATAATAATAATTGCGGAAACCTTTAGTTCGCCAACATAGAGTCCATGTATTTGCTTAACCCTTCTTCAGGCATAGTACGATTTATCGACCACATGCGTGTGGTTAAAATTTCAACCATAATACCCAAAGTTAAGGTTTAAATCGAATTGAATTTCGGCGGAAATTTACTTGCCCTTAAATTAATTTACAATTCATAACTATTCTGAATATATAGACCATCGCTTTCCAGGAGGTAAACCTGGTATACGATGGTATCTCAGCTTTCTCAAACATAATCCAAACATAAGCATCAGAGAGCCAGAAGCTATTAATAAGGCGCGAGAAGCCATCAAGGGAATTTCGATTCGAAAATCGTTTGCAGATTTACACACTTTCTTGGCTGAACGAAATGCAATAGACATTTAAGATGATCCGAATCGTCTAAACGCTGATTGTTGGGGCGTCTAACCTCTGTACAGACAGACCTGACAGACATATGACTGGCCGACTGACTGACTACTTTTAAATTCAAATATAGAATTAGAACGCGACAGACAAATGACATGACAGAAAGAGAATTGAGCAGAACCGATTAGACCGCAGCGAAGGACAGACGTTCCTCATCGACAGCCGCAGACAGCGACACCAAGAACAAGATCTCACTTGACCGCAGCGAGGGCCAGACGTGCCTCTCGCCGCAGCGGCAGACAGCGACACCAAGACCAAGAACCAACTAGTCCGCCGCGAGGGCCAGACGCGCCTCTCGCCGCAGCGGCAGATAGCGACACCAAGACCAAGAACCGACTAGTCCGCCGCGAGGGCCAGACGCGCCTCTCGCCGCAGCGGCAGATAGCGACACCAAGACCAAGAACCGACTAGTCCGCCGCGAGGGCCAGACGCGCCTCTGGCCGCAGCGGCAGACAGCGACACCAAGAATCGACTAGTCCGCCGCGAGGGCCAGACGCGCCTCTCGCCGCAGCGGCAGACAGCGACACCAACACCAAGAACCGACTAGTCCGCCGCGAGGGCCAGACGCGCCTCTCGCCGCAGCGGCAGATTGCGACACCAAGACCAAGAACCAACTAGTCCGCCGCGAGGGACAGACGTGCCTCTCGCCGCAGCGGCAGACAGCGACACCAAGCAAAACCAAGAACCGACTAGTCCGCCGCGAGGGCCAGACGCGCCTCACGCCGCAGCCGCAGACAGACGAAACCGTCGACCGATGACAAGACCGTACAAGACAGACCGTATACTGATGAAACTGGAGTTTCATTGTTTCCGAAATCAGGGAAGGTTCTAGCTCCTAAAGGTTATAAAAACGTATACGTTGTCAAGAAAGGTAATGAGAAAGAGCACTTCCAGTATGGCGTCGGGTTCAGGTACTTCGGGTTCAACTGATGTAAACATTTACAAAACGACACTAATAAGCTCTTTGTTACCCCGGCGGCTAAAACTTCTGGCATGCAAAGTAGTTGTTGGAAGTATTTCGGGCAATGGACGATCAATATAGATGGCAAAAGAAGAGCAGTGCATAGTGAACAAGTGTTTTGTGGTGTATGTTTAAGCAACGCAAAAGACGCGACGTGGCCCTATCTTTGGTATGATACTTATCCCAGGTTTTGAAACCAACAACGCCATTTATTAAAAGATTTGAGTTCAGTTTTACATAAATTAGTAGAGGAGTTCTTCGATATCAATGTATGCTAAAAATCTTCCAAAATTAGACTGCAAAATGCGTTTATTACATACAAAAATTTTTTTTTGGATTTTTTTATTACTCAGTAATGCTTAATGCTACACAAAAACTTTGTATTAGAAATATGTTTAGCATAACATTACCTATAACTTTGCTTCTTATCACTTTATTGATAAATCTAATATAGTTCATGAGAAAAAAGCTTTTCAACATTGCGTTTCTTGTTAAAAGCCTATTAGTTCAAAGGCTTACCAAATTTAAACTGTACCTTAATGGAGAATGCAAGACACTTTACCCTGTGATACTCGGGACCAATATAAACGATTTCATCCGAGAAAATGACATCCACTGGATTTCAAGATGGCGGTCCTTTTCTAAAGTGGGAGCTGCATTTTTTAAAAGTGGTTTGTTACAAAAGGCACCTGCCATTTTATTAATACTGGTATCAATCGATTGGTACTGACACCACTAATCAAAATAAGAAAAATGTTATTTAAAAATTAAAGATGGCGGCAGACTATTAACAAAAATGTTAAATTTTCATTTTATTGAAAATAACAACTAAATGTCCAATTATATCGTCACTTTATTTAAATAAATTCTCGTAGTATTATCTACGAGATAGAACAAAAATTATGACAATCCGTCGATAACTTTCTAAACTATATGAATTACAAACGAGACTCGCCAACTGTATCATGATAGATATGGAAACAAACTGCACTTTTGTAATGAAAATAAGACGCGTTGTACAGTCGTAGTAGTGAAGAGACCGAACTTAGTGATTGTTTTCGATTCTATCTAATTTTCATCCGCCAGAAACCGAAATTACACAATTTCAAAATAATACTTTTAAAGTATTCTACCAAGTTAAAGAGTGGACAGATTTAGAAATTAAATATGGCAATCGAAAGAAAAATATGCTATTTAACAGAAAAAAACGCTTAGATTTTCAAAAATACAAATACAAATACAAATGCGTGTGTTTTAAAACTTTACTTCTGGAATTAAATATATAAAAACTTTTTTATCGTATTGCAATAATAAATAATAATAAACGACTTTTTATTTATTTATACCCTGAAAAAGCCCAGATTTTGTATATTTTGTTCAAACAAATGGTTTTTTTAAGGCGCTACACTGAGAAATTTTGAGACTTTGAAACGCTGTCCTGCCCAGACTAGCAAACAGTAGGAGCTGATTTTCAGATATATGATTCTTGACTATATGATTGTGGTACTGACAATAGCGAAACATGATTGCTTAAAATTTTCTCGATAGAAAATAAATCCAAAGTCGAGTCTATATTTTCCTTTTTTTCCTCAGCCTACTAAAACAACGCATTATTAAAAGACACGATTTAGTTAATATGATGGTATTTTACCTCATCTAGGTACTGACAAGAGGAAATTTAATAAACCTGCACACAGTCAGATATTTAACGAGATTTGTCTAAAAAGCCATTCTCGGAGAGGGTTCCATCCCGTTTTGTCGTGAGCGAAAAACAAAGGGTGTCTCTTTCAATCGATACATCGCCTTAATGAGAGAAAACGGTTTTTTTTTAATATTTATATTTTATTACAAAATGCGATTTTTACATTGTATTTTGAATATAAAAGTAGTTTATCTACACACATATCATAAATCCTCTAATATGCGTTCGGAAACCGTAGAAAATGACTCTCATTTCAACATTCAATGAATTTATGGCAATTTTCTTATCTGTGGCTAAGGCTACAGCAGTAATAAAATATTTCATTTT
Organism: Cenopis cana; assembly: GCA_951800055.1. Taxonomy (NCBI): domain Eukaryota; kingdom Metazoa; phylum Arthropoda; class Insecta; order Lepidoptera; family Tortricidae; genus Cenopis; species Cenopis cana. Next base: position 33,628,907 of record OX637471.1, on the reverse strand, counting down.
AATCTCGTATATGATGTTAAAATATTACGTCAAACAAAACTGTCAAAATTTAAATGTCAAAGTTGACATGTCCCTATTCTAGTATCACTGAAAATTCAAATTCAGTCGATGCGAAATGTCAGCTCGATGTTTTTTTAGTATATATCGCACGAAATTTGAGCTAGAACGGCATGATCACATCAGAATAAGGACTCTTTACTTTTTAAAATAACATTCAGGTATCTGTTGCCAGTTCTGATTTCGATATTTCCGCAACCGTGCAAAAAAGGTTGTATTAACACAATTATTGTATTTATTTACTACGGTTTCTGAACCCATCTTAGAGTAATTATAATATGTGTGTAGATAAAGTAATGTATGCAACTGTACATAATTAGGCATTAAAACACTCGTGTGACCTTATTATGAAACTCGCCTTCGGCTCGTTTCATAAAACACACTCGTGTTTTAATGCCCCTCATTATGTACCAGTTGCATAAACTACTATTGTTGCGTAACAAAGAAAAATAAAAGTATTCTGTTTAATGTTCCCCATTTTTAGGGTTCCGTAGTAAGCAAGGAACCCTTATAGTTTCGCCATGTCCGTCCGTCCGTCCCCCGTTTTTATCAGTACCCGTTAGTACTAGAACGCTGTAATTTGGCATGAGTATACATATCAATGACGCCGACAAAACGGTAGAATAAAATCTTAAAAAATAGCTAATTATGATACAAGTGCGGAAAGTGAGTGATTTCGGACGAGTGTCTTTCTTATACACGAGCGAGCGTAGCGAGCGAGTTTATAATTGGACACGAGTCGGAAATTATCTTTACGCGGGCGTATCATACAAAGTTTTACTATGCATTGTGCGAGAAAATAGAAAAGTTAATTTCAAAAATATAGGCTGTAATTTACCTTGCTCGATATGTTATTTATTATTATCAGGATCTTCATGTAACAACTTCTTGGCATAGAGTGCTATTTATTTTGATCGTTTTATTAACACAAAAACTTATAAAAGTTCACCGCAAAATTCATCACAAGTATAGGTTTTTAATTTGGATTTAGCCGCTAAGAAACCGTTGTTGGCATTTTGTGCTTCTTGAAAATTATTTTCTGGGGTTACATTTGATCTGATTCGTCACTTTCACTCGATATTTTTATCAAAAACTAGGTAAACAAGAAAATAGCAACGCGCGCGAGCGCGCAGCGAGGTCGCCGCATCTAGAGTTTAGAGATTTTCCCGCGAGTACGCAGCGATTTCGCTGCGCGCTCGCGGCGAACTCGTTGCGCACTCGCCTCGCTTCCAAGTTGCTCGCAAGTCGCTAAGTGTGATGAGGCTCATTCTGTTAAATTTGGAAAGCCGGAAATGTTTTCCTTACTTTTATATTATTTTGCTTATAGTTTTGAATTGTATCAATTTATTGAAATTGAATGTAGGCATAATAATACGTTATGGCATATTTATTCAGCTTTCATTTGATACCATACCCGTGAATGTATGTTGCATAGGTTGGGTGTGATTGCCACTTTTCCAAACGCGGCGGCGGCAATTTTCATGACGTCATTACTCGGGAGACTGATTTTGGAAAGATTGTCTCCCGGCAGTTCCGGGGTCCAGGAGATATGCCAAAATAACATACTAAAAGCTGGCACTGGTTTCCGTGGTGGATTTAGAATTTTACGTAAAAGCGACTTTTTACGAGGGCTGCTACCTATGTATCCGGAATCCAGAATTCAGAACTTTTTAAACGCTATATCTGACCTCCATGGCAAAATTTGAAGTTTCTTTTTAATACTGGCCACTTTATTTTTTTTCTTTTTTACGCTAGTCTTTTGTTTTTGGCGGGTTTAAAATGTTATCTCGCTGCAAGAATGGAACTTAGTCGTGAGAATATTCGTGCCATGATTTATTACGATTTTCGGCGTGGTTTAACGCAACAACAGTGCGTAGGTCAACTAACATTAACTTTTGGTGATGAAGCTCCATCAAAAAGCACAGTGTATCACTGGTTTAGTGAGTTCAATCGTGGACGTAGTATGCTTAAGGACGAAGTTAAGGAGGGTCGCCCGAAATCTGTCGTTGTACCACAAAATATTGAAGCTGTGCGACAACTTATAATGCATGATCGGCATGTTACATATCGCGAGATAGAGGCGACTCTGGGCATATGTATGACGAGTATTAATAAGATATTACATGAACATTTAGCTGTAAAAAAAATTTGTTCGCGTTGGATACCGCACATGTTAACTCCGGATCAAAAAGATGCTCGCGTCGAATGGTGCAAGAAAATGCTGAAAAAATATAACCGTGGTGACTCAAAGGCTGTTTATAATATCTACACAGGTGACGAATCCTGGATCTATGCGGAACCCTACGAAAGTAACTCGTGCGAAAAGCACCATGAAGCAAATGGTGGCCTGCTTTTTTGGTATTAATGGCCATGTGGCTACAGTGCCACTGGAAAATCGTAAAACGGTTAATTCGGAGTGGTACACGACCATTTGTTTGCCGGAAGTATTTGAAGAAATACGAAAAAACAACGAGCGACGCAGAATCATTCTCCATCATGACAATGCCAGCTGTCATACATCACGCGTAACAACTCAATTTTTGGAAGGTCAAAATGTAGAATTAACCGGTCATCAACCGTACAGCCATGATTTGGCACCTAATGATTTTTATTTGTTTCCAAATATAAAGAATAAATTACGTGGTCTACGATTTTCGACCCGTGAAGATGCAGTCGACGAGTCGACGCCTTCAAACAACACGTTTTGAAGATACTCGTACCTCAGTCAGAGTGGCATAAGTGCTTTCAAAATTGGTTTACACGTATGCAAAAGTGCATCGATCATCATGGAGAATACTTTGAAAAACAATAAAACCATATTTAGTCATATATGCTTGCTTATTTTTTCTATTCCAGATACATAAGTAGCAGCCCTCGTACGCAATGTTTTGAGTTCCCATCATGTTATGGTGCAAGCGCACTAAGCGAAAAAAATACTAATTATTAATAAGTTTTAGTGAATCCCAAGACAAGGAGATTATACAGGGTGGCTCATTCAAATCGGTCAGTATGGGAATGTCTGAAACTATAAGATATACGAAGATTTGTTCTTAGGAACCATGTCACCGATTTTGATAAAAAGAAAAACTGCATTCATACATTTGAAAAATAAAATTGTACCCAGCTCGGGAATCGAACCCGGTTGTTTTAAAAAAATAAACTTACACTTTTTCTATTTAAATATCGATTGTGTAGGTCTTAAGCTGTGAAGGTCTCTAAGAAACATGATGTCTAAAATGAATAAAATGCATTGTTTTGACGTACTTTAATTTATCATAGTAGGTGTTTGAAGTGACCACCGTTACAATATTCAACAAGTTCAGGCATGTAAAATTGTCTCTATGGCTGTTTGTATGTACCTCCCTACTTGTTACATACACCTTATCATGTGGCATTAGCATTGCATTAAAATGTTTAAGGAAGTTTTGTTATCTACAGTAATCAAACACTAACAATCAATTGAAAAGCCCACTTAAAGTAAGTATGTAGATATTGTAGATAGAGAGACGTGTTAAACCTCATTTGAAAATGGAACGTCTCGGTGTGACTGGCCGAATAGCAATAAAAAGAAAGAAAAAAAAGAAAACTCGAGTGTCAAATGTTTTGGCGGGAACTGAAAATCAATGCTTCGGTATTTTTGTGTCTTTCGCTGTGTGATTGGGAAAATGCGTTTTACAAACTCTGAGCACTTTGATTTATTGGAAGCTTACTTTAAAAACGACAGAAATTGCTCCCATGCACTACATTGGTACCATATCAAATATCCGACACGTATTTTACCTACTCGTAAGATATTCATCAAAATTGTTCACAATTTGAAGACCCATGGAAGTTTTAAAAAGCCAAAAAAAGTAAAACCAAGAAAATGTGATGAAAACATGGAAATTAACATTTTAACCTATTTTGAAGCAACACCAGATGCCTCCACACGTAATGCAAGTCGTGATATTCCTGAAATTTCACGTCCGACTATTCAAAGAACCCTAAAGAAACACAAATACAAGTGCTACAAGAATGGACATTGGGTGCAGGCCTTACACGCAGGAGATGATATTAGACGATTTGAATTTTGCAATTGGATAAAAGAAACAATGGGTCTAGACAGACATTTTTTAAAGTACGTAATATTTTCTGATGAAACTCAATTTTCCAACAACGGAATGTACAATCGTAAAAATCATCACTATTGGAGTCGAGAAAATCCCTTACGAATGCACGAAGGACGCCGTCAAGTTAGATTCTCATTTAACTGCTTGGTCGGCCTACTCCACAATAAGGTACTCATGTTTAAAATTTATGATGGACATTTGGACAGATTCAAGTACCTTGCAATCTTAGAAGATCTTTTAGAGGCCGTAGGAGAAATGTCAGCAGAAGTAAGAGAACAACTTTATTTTCAACAGGACGGAGCACCGGCTCACAATAGTCGCATAGCAAGAGACTTTTTAAATGAAAACTTTCCGCGTAAATGGATTGGTACGAACGGCCCTATCAAATGGCCGGCGAGGTCGCCCGATTTAACGCCTCTAGACTATTTCTTGTGGGGTTACGTTAAGGATGAAGTTTACAAAACAAGCTATAACACCGTTGAAGACCTAAAAGCAGCCATAGAATCAATTTTAACGCAAATTCATCACATGAAGAAACAAAATGCAATAGTAAGATCGTTACTTAAACGTGTTGAATATTGTATTGAAAAAAAACGGTGGTCACTTCGAACACCTACTATGATAAATTAAAGTACCTATGTCAAAACAATGCATTTTATTCATTTTAGACATCATGTTTCTTAGAGACATTTACAGCTTTAAGACCTACACAATCGATATTTAAATAGAAAAAGTGTAAGTTTATTTTTTCAAATAACCGGGTTCGATTCCCGAGCTGGGTACAGTTTTTTTTTTCAAATGTATGAATGCAGTTTTTCTTTTTATCAAAATCGGTGACATGATTCCTAAGAACAAATCTTCGTACGTCTTATAGTTTCAGACATTCCCATACTGACCGATTTGAATGAGCCACCCTGTATACTAACGGTTACAAAACAGTTTAGTAGTAATTAGTAGTTACAAGGACAATTTTTTTGGTATTAGTAAATAACTACTATTATCAAAAACTGTTTTCTAACCGTTAGTATATAATCTCCTTGTCCTGGGATTCACTAAAACTTACTAATAATTAGTATTTTTTTTTGCTCAGTGCGGTAGGACGGAAACTAGCCAACGATATCATCCCGAGACCAAAGCACAATGGATAATTATGGCGTTAAACAATCGGTAGCGCACGTCGAAAGAAACGCTCGTTGATAGTTATAATAGATGTGTCAAAGTCGGAGTTGTAATGAGTATATGCCATATTCTCAAAATGGCCACCCTGCACGGATCAATGCCATTTTCTTTAATCAAGAAGAAATGATTAGACCATGCACAGATAGTTTACTTTACGAATCATGTGTAATTGCGGTTTGCGTATTTTGTATAATTAACGATACAGTCGATCTAATAGAATCAACTACAGTCCGCTTTTCCCGTGGCTACAACGAGAAATTTACAAAAATTTATATGCTGCTCTGCCCAGACGAGGAAACAATAGGGACTGATTTTCAGATATATGATTCTTGACTATATGATTGTGGTACTGACAATGATTTTACCTCATCTATACTCTGACAAGAGGAAATTTAATAAACCTGCACACAATCAGATATTTATAGAGATTTGTCTAAAAAAGCCATTCCCGGAGAGTGTTGCATCCCGTTTTGTCGTGAACGAAAAACATATCCGCCTCTCTTTCAATCAATATATCGCCTTAACGCCACACATACCCTTCTCAATACAGAGCCGAGTACTGGCTGAAAATAGTCGAAATAAAAATGTATGTCCAGGAACCCCCATATAAAAATATAAAAATGTTATAGGTAACCCTTTTACTTATTCTACCCTTTTCAAATTCAAATGGCATCTTCAGCTAGTTCAAATTGATTAAGACAGACCCGTGGAACAGGCTTAACATTGATACTAGTGAGGCCTTGATGCATGTATTTGTTATTTAAATACCAGATGCCAATTTTGCCTAATAATTCAAGACTCAAAAGACGTGCTCAATGCTATTTTAGACGACGATACTATTATTATTTTGTTTGTGCAGCTCTTTTGGATGGTCGATTTTCCGGTTTGCAATAGATTGATGCGTTCCTAGAAAAAGAGCAGATTTACTACACGCCCTGGTTTTCTTGCGAAACTGATCAGATGTGTTTTTAAATCAATTTGGTTGATTATTCGACAGAATTCTGGAGTTCCTACTGCGATGCGAGCCACGCGACGTCGTCACCGACTAAACCCAGAAATCGAATTGAAGACCCAATACAATCGTCTATTATAGAAAATAATTGACTGAAATAGCCTTGTAATTTTAATCGATGCCCGCTATCGATCATTTAATAAATTACAATTATTAGATTTAATGAACAAATCCAAATACGCCCAATATTCTAGATCATTTCCTGAGGTAGTCTAGGCCCCGAACTAGAAAACGCGTCTCTAAACTGTGCAAGCGGCAAATCATGTAACAGTTTATGGTCGATATGTGCGTCTAGTGTCATTTTTGTGTCAAGAATTACACCTAGATCTTTAATGTTATTAACTGTTTCAAGTGAGTATCCATTTAGTTTATATGAGTTTCGTAGAACGTTTCGATCTTTTTTCTAGTGAAAATTACATGTTTGCACTTGTTGTATGCCAAAGATAACTTATTATTCTCACAGTAATCATCGAGTCTGTTTAAATCATCTTGAATTAGTTGAACATCTTCGTTAGTATGAACTCGTTAATAAATTTTTAAATCGTCAGCATACAACATAAAATTACAGTTCTTGAAACATATTGAGATGTCATTAATAAACAAAACAAATAGGAAAGGGCCAATAATTGAGCCTTGCGGCACGCCAGATGTTACGATTGTAGGTGAAGAAGCTAGCCCGTTGATCACTACGGATTGAGTGCGGTTTTGGAGGTAAGACGCGAACCACCTGAGGAGGTTGCCCTTGATTCCGTTGTAGGATATATTTTTTTAGTAGTATCAGATGGTCGACTTTATCGAACGCCTTTTGAAAATCAGTGTAGATTGTGTCAGTTTGAACATTTTTATCAAGAGCTCCGAATAAAGTGTTAACAAATAAAGTAAGGTTTGTAGCCGTCGATTTAAGTTTGACAAATCCGTGTTGCTCTTCTAGGATATGGTTTTTGAACATTTTAGATATACGACCATGAACCAATTTCTCAAACGTTTTAGGAATGCAGGACAACATGGAAATAGGTCGGTAATTTTGCATATTGTCTTTGGCACCCGATTTGTGTATAGGTGTGATGTGCGCCATCTTCCACTGGTCCGGGAATATACCAAGATGCATGCATTTGTTAAATATTATCTGTAACGGGAGAGCTAAAGCACTGCATGCACGTTTGATGAACACAGGTCTCAACTCGTCGGGACTAGGACCTTTATTATCGTCAGTTTTCTTTAGTGTGGTAAGAACTTCATATTTCGTAAAAGTTATGTTATTTAAATGGAGGATAGAGTTGTCGGCTTCGCTCCGCTCACGATCACTTGTGTCACAAGCGTTTGATGAAGCCGGCTCAAATACTGATTTGAAGTTGTCCGCAAACATGTTGCAGATTTGTGTTGGACAATTCGAACTCACATTACCTAGTTTCATAACTTCAGGATAGCCCGTGTTCGATTGCCTGAGATTAGATGTGAATTTCCAAAATTGTTTTACTCGTATATAAGACAGCAACGAGGTTTCAATATTTTTAATGTAGTTTTGAAAGCATAGGCGTAAGAGGAATTTGGCTCGAGAGCGAAGCAGACTAAATTCAATTGATTGAAATGCTGATAATGCAGGGAGAAAATTTAATAACCAAAGCACGTTGAGTGTGAATTTATCTCGCTACCACGACTTTTTCTTCATAATTTGAGCGTCCGAAAAAACCCGAGCGACTGTTCCGGACCCGACCCTAGCAGAGGCACAACGTTGAGGTAAAGATGCCTAAAAATGATTTTTCACAAACTATTGCTAATACCTAGAATGAGGCCAGTCCTAGTATCATAAAAGACTATAGATGAATTCCCCAAAAATTTTTTTTCCGGTATTTTTAGTTCCATTCGCGTTTTTCCCCATTTTCTTTATTCTCTATACATTGTTTCTACGAACAGATAATTTCCTCACACGCATTTTTTTCTAGGCGTTATTTTTGCTACGTGCATATTTACCGATGCAATTTTTCACCAATCTGTTTTTTTTTCACATGCGTTTGGTTCCCCCGTAGAATATATTTCCACTAGTTTATTTTTGTCACACGATTTAATATCTTATCTTTTTTTAGCAAGACGCAACTTTACCATGTTTTAGCATAAACACTAAGCGGGCGGCGTCGTGAAAACTTCTTAGAACTATTATAGGCATAGATAGTTTTCGATAATAAGATAATAAGCACTAGAAATAAACCTTTTTAGATAAGTAACGAGTTCTATTGGCAGGGTGCAAAGCGGGTGGAGGGGGTAGCCTAAACGATCACAGCGCTCACTACGGTTAAAATTTACATTTCGTTGTTGTAGACCGCGGGCCAGAAGGTTAAAATCGTCAGTCATTTCCTCTCGCACGAAAACTTGTACAGTGATTAAGAAAGATGAATAAAAAATTGCTGTGGACGTCTGCCACGATTCCGTTGGTGGGTTGAGGAGCAGCAGCCTCCCAAAGACGTAAAAAAAAAATTAAATTCAGTCATTTCCTCTCGACTGAAACTAGGTTTAAATGATAGTTAAGAAAATACCTTAACGAAAAAAAATCGTCTGCCACTTGTAGGGCGGTGGAATACCCGTCTGCCAAGCACGTGAACATGTAAAAAAAAAATTCAGTCATTTCCTCTCGCATGAAATTTTGTCAGATGATAGTTTATGAACTATTATGAAGAAATAAATTCGTCTGCCACTTGTATCGCGGTGGAAAACCCGTCTGCCAAGGGCCTAAACATTGTATGGGGTGAAAAGGAAAAAACAATGTACATCGGCGTGTGGGGTATCTATGGATAGGTCTTTAAAAATGATATAGGGGTTTCTAAAAAACTTTTCCATTTAATTCAACCGTTGGTGAAATATTCGCCGTGAAAGTCGTAAAAAGTTCATCCCCCTCTTTAATTTCTAAACTGTGAGGTCAAAAATTCTGACAAAAATTGGGAGGGTGTAAATAAATAAAGACTCAAAAATATTCGGTTTGAATAAACTACGTCAAACGGTTTTTGAATAAACGCTGAAAAACTGTCTTGTTCAAACAAAACGACTAAAGCGACGTGAGTTTCCCATACAGATACGACCATTTTTGCTACGATTTATTGAATAGTGGTTTAAAATGTGAACTAGTACGTGTCGGTACGGAAACCTTCATTGTGTGTAATCCCAGACGCACTCTAGGACTGCTTGAAAGTTATTCGACATGCCTCAGGTCGTGTCTTCATAGGAAACTCACGTCACTTAAGTCGTTTTGTTTGGGCAAGACAGTTTTTCAGCGTTTATTCAAAAACCGTTTGACGTAGTTTATTCAAACCGAATATTTTTGAGTCTTTATTTATTTACACCCTCCCAATTTTTTCAGAATTTTTGACCTCAGTTTAGAAATTAAAGAGGGGGATGAACTTTTTACGACTTTCACGGCGAATATTTCACCAACGGTTGAATTAAATGGAAAAGTTTTTTAGAAACCCCTATATCATTTTTAAAGACCTATCCATAGATACCCCACACGCCGATGTACATTGTTTTTTTCTTTTCATCCCATACAATGTTTAGGCCCTTGGCAGACGGGTTTTCCACCGCGATACAAGTGGCAGACGAATTTATTTCTTCATAATAGGCCATAAACTATCATCTGACAAAATTTCATGCGAGAGGAAATGACTGAATTTAATTATTTTTTTACATTGTCACGTGCTTGGCAGACGGGTATTCCACCGCCCTACAAGTGGCAGACGATTTTTTTTCGTTAAGGTATTTTCTTAACTAAGTATCATTTAAACCTAGTTTCAGTCGAGAGGAAATGATGAATTTAATTATTTTTTTTACGTCTTTGGGAGGCTGCTGCTTCTCAACCCACCAACGGAATCGTGGCAGACGTCCACAGTAATTTTTTATTCATCTTTCTTAACCACTCTATGTAGTTTTCATGCGAGAGGAGATTGGTAATCGTGACCTGTCGTTGGCCCGCGGTCTATTGACTTGAGCTGTCAAATCCATATTGCAGTAAAGATAAATTTAATATGGCTCTAGTAAAATGTGTTATTGTGAATTGTAAAAACACCACAGAATAGCGACTGTAAATTTTACCAGTTTTCAAGACCGTGGTGGAAACGAGACCAAAGAAATAAGTGGATAATTGCCGTAAGAAAAAAAAGTAAGTCACCTAACCTAACAACAACTGAAAACAACAATTTTAATGTTATTGGCAATAATGTTACAGACTACCATCGTCCAATATTGTCTAATATAGTAAAATAACACAAGATTTCATTAATTTTTTTCACAATATTTACTTATTTCTCGCTTGACAGCTATGACAAAGTGTCCATAATGGCCACCTGTCCGTGGCGCTGTCGTCGCGCACGGTCCCAATTCTACTTCACCGTGATTATCTGGACATTTTGGACAACGTCAATGTCATTGTGTTTGAAGTTTTAATGAATATTCGTAATAAATTGTTTTATGAATATTGGTATTAAATAGCCAGGAGAAATATGATGGAACCGAGTGATGAACCTCAAAAGCGATCGTCAGGACCGTGTGCATTTACTTTCTTAGAGAGTACTCATGGAGGGCGTATATTAATTAATACGAGGTGGATATCGCCATTATTTTAAACGAACCAATAAAAAGTCACGTTCCTCCGTGTGGAATTGCCATAAAAAGAATTCATGCAAGGGATTTGTAGTAATAGATGCAACAGAAACAAGCATATTGCGAGATGTCAACCATTCTTGTGTGCCGGATTACGAGTCTATCGATATTGAAAAAGAAATTATAGAGCTGAAAAAAAAAGTTTCTACTGATTTACAAGCCCATCCCAACGATGTACAAACAGCATATGAGACAATTTATGCGTGAGGAATATTCTGACAAATTACCACCATTTCATTGTGTTAGAGATGCGTTGTATAAAGCACCGCAGAAATTGGCAGGAACGTCGAAATGCGAGACATTCGAAGATGTGGCCATACCTGTACATCTCTCCGAAAACTTTGTTTGCGTTCATGATTGTGACATTATAATTTATATAACAAATGAGTGTAAGCAGTGGATTGCTGGATTAAAAACCTTTTTTATTGATGGAACTTTTAAAATCGTGCCTGAGCCGTTTGTTCAGTTGTACACAATTCATGGCGACATTGGTTCTGACGAAAATTGCACGAAGGTGGTTCCTTGCGTATATGCGTTGCTACCTAACAAGCGGCAAACCACGTACGAAAGAATGTTTCAACTCATAAAAGAAAATATACCTAGTTTTGAACCTGATCTTATATAAATTGATTTTGAAATAGCAGCGGCTAATGCGATTAAATGTTTATACCCGACAGCGAAAATAAGTGGCTGTTTCTTCCATTATAAAATCAAAATCAAAAATCAAAAAATCATTTATTTTTAAACGGTTTTACAGGTGGTGTCGAATCCTCCTTTTAAGTATGACACTTGTGTTAGGAGGCATTCGCTCTTTCATACACAGATGTAATGTGGTTAAAAATAAATTTAAACTAATATGTTATGACATGGAAATTATAAAATAAACTAAAAACTAAGCAATCACAAACGTTGAGGGAAAAGAATAGAATATCCCATGATGCAAGGCGAAGTTCGCCAGTTTATATGGAAATTATATATTGTGTGTGTTTTTACTATGACTGTATGTATGAGTATATATTAAGTTAAGGGAGAATGTGTGTTAGTGTATGTATAATGTAATAATGTTTTATGTGTTATGGAAATTTTACAAAATAGGCTATAAATTATTGGTGATTAATGCAAGATTGATTCGGTTTCCTCGTAATTTTTCGTTTTTAACCATATTGTAATAAGTTTTTTACATTCATTATATGTTTTGTTGTAGATTTTGGTAGACCTGTTTACCCTGTTATACAGGAAGATAGAAGCAGCCCCAAATTGCTTCTTAGCAAAAGTAGTTTAAAAAAATGTAGGTTGAGAGATTACCGAATGGGGATTACGTTTTTTAATTATATTTTTATTCGGTTTAATAGTTTTATGAACCCTATATAAGCAAGCCGTGTATACTAATGCAGATATACTTGGAGCAACCAATTCGCGTGAAGGATGCAGCCACGTTGCAAAATGTGCCGCGATAGCACACTTACCTGCAATGAAAATTCACGACGCGTGGATTTCGATTTTGAACATATCACCCCAAACAGACGAGATCCTAAGTTTTAACGTCTATATGTCAAAACAATGGATCAACATTGATATGATTCGCATGGTGTCTTGTATGGCCACCGCCACAGGACAAATAATGTAGTTGAAAGCTGGCACAAAAAGATGAAAAATGTTTTTATTTCAATGGACAGCAAAATAGAGAGAATTGTGAATAATTATCTCCAGGGATCCACAGCTATAATCTATACTTAAATATAAGTAATAGTATTATTTAATTAAAAATAACAATACTCATATTAATTAAGAAAATATTGTTATAATTTTAGTTTTAATTTTAATTTATGTTTTTATTATGATAAAAACGAAGTCAGGCCAACTTTCAATAGGGATGTCGACTCAATCAATAGAAAGAAGACATTAAACTATGCCAAATAGTGAAAATCCTATTCAAATATCACAAAAAATAACGAAGGCACAACGGTTAGAATGTTCGTAGTTAGAGAAAGTGCTACCTAACCGTGACGTCACTGTTAAGTAGCGCCATAGTAAATGACGATCGTTCAATACAAAGGTGCGTTTTGCGGAAAAGGGACAGAACATACCCACTCTTAAAACTTTGAAGACTTATAATTACGTAATTATTTATTTTTATGAATTACTTTTTTCGCCATTTGATTGAGAATTTGAGCCTTTATGTAGAAAATTTGGATTTATTGATTTTATTTTATAGTGTCGTCATCCCTATTGCATTATCATATCAATAGCATATTTAAGTTCCTATTTTTACGTACCTAAGCTAAAGTACAATTTTTGTTTTATTTTGTCCTGAGTATACATGGTTAACCGTGTTTTAATAATAACATATAAAACTAACTGATTGCCTTTTCCTTTCCACATATATCCTCATCCTTTTTTTTTTTTTTTTTGTACGTGGGGAAATGCCTTTATGCATTCCGCCTGGCTGGGGAGGCCAGGACGGATATGTCGGACTCCCGGGAACCGCCCGGACTACCGACTAAAACCCCACGGTGTTCGTCTCTCTGCGTATCGGCGGGGTCACGGGAACTGGTACGCGTCCGCAACCCCGTCAGCAGTTGCCCCGTTTGGGCCCATCGCGGGAGGACTATAGTCCCCCGGACAGCATGTATGGGCGTGTCCGAACACGTAACACGCCCTCCGACTCGAGGACCTCCTTCTTATGGGTGACAGACGCCCCCGTGACTGTCACCCGGAGATCCTCGTTATGGCGGCAAGCGCCGATTGTGCGCGGCACGCCTTCGCCCTATTCTGCGGCGGCGCATTGGGTCAGCTTCGGCACTGACCTCTCGCTCGCGCTCCGCAGCCTCCTTCTCGGCCATGACCTTTTCGCAGAAGTCCAGCATCGTTTTCCAGCTGGCTTCGCTGGACAGCATGGCCCTCACTACAGCTGGTAGTGTTAGGTCCGGCCCTAATCGGGCGACCACCTCCTGCCTTTCCACGCCCCATGCAGGTAGGGTTGCCATATGGAAAATTGAAATGTCCTGATAAAAATCCGGACATCCCTCTAAAAGTCCTGACATTTCTTCTAACAAGGTGCGAAACTTCGGTTGCCTCGAAAAAAATAATTTAATTTGGTTTCTACTATCACTGTGCAAAGTGGCTTCCTTTCATCAAAAAAGTGCGGAATTTTTTTCATAACCCATATGACTATGAGTGACCTCCACAATTCAATATCATAGTTCACAAACCTATTTATACTTTTTTTGCCGTTTTAGAAATGATTTTTTTTTTACTTTAAAAAAAAAATTCAAAATGTTCTGAGTGCGCTGAGATAAATTTGGCTTGCTGGGACTCGCGAATTGATTCACTTTGGCTGTGAATTATCCTATTTTATATTGTTTTCGAAGAAGTATTACTATTTTTGTTGATTAAAACTGTGTAAACGTTAAAATAAATGTATCGTAGACACATTTTTTTAATAGGGTCATTCCTAAAAATCCTGACACTTACCAAGTCCGGCCGCAATCCGGACAAAGGGTCAAAAATCCGGACATGTCAGGACAAATCCTGACGTATGGCAACCCTACATGCAGGGCACTCTGCCAACGTATGTTGAGCGGAGTCTACGTCGGCTCCGCACTCGTGGCATTCCGGGGTCGGCTCTCGCTGTGCGATTTTGTGCAGGTAACTGCCGAAGCAACCATGCCCCGACAGTACCTGTGTCAGCCTGAATGTTAAGACCCCGGAGCGCCTTTCCAACCAGCCTTGGAGGACTGGTTGTATCGCCTCTATGGTGCGGAGGCCGGCGCTTGGCCGCTCCAGCCGCTGCCCCCATCTCTCCACCGCTTCTTGCAGTAGCTCTGTCCGTCGCTTCTTGATTTCCTGCGGTGCCAGCAGGTCCCCTCGATTTCGCGTCTCCCCGCGCCACTGATACAAGGTCGCGAGGGCCCTTGCGTCCAGGTCCCAGGGTAAGGAACCGGCCAACACACACGCAGCTTCCGCGCTTACGGTGTGGTATGCCCTGATTGCCCTCTGAGCCATTGCTCTCTGCGGTCGGCGCAGCTGGGCAATGTTATGGTTGTAGAGGGCGTCTACCCAGACTGGTGCACCATAGAGCGCCATCGAGCGCACTACTCCCGCATATAAGCGGCGACACGAGCTCTCGGGCCCTCCCATGTTCGGTAGTATGCGCCCAAAGGCCGACGCCGCACGCAGCAACTTGGGCGCCAGGCGCTCAAAATGTGCTTTGAAATTCCACTTGCTGTCAAGCACGACGCCAAGATATAGCAGTGTCGGCTTGACAGCAATTGGGACTCCTCCCACCACGATGTGTGCGTCGGCTGGGGGTGCTCGCCGTGGGCCATAGAAGCATATGGCCTCGGACTTTGTTAGAGCCACCTCCAGGCCCAACCGTATATATCCTCATCCTAACCTAACCTAACCTAACCTAACCTAATTGAAATTATGCAGGGGAATAATGTAGTCTGGTCGTTTCGTTACTACTGTCAAGGACTATAAATATAAATACCTTAATGTAGTCCTTGCTACGGTATAATAGAAAAGTGACGGTAGCGAGACGGGTCACATAAGTTTACTAAAGTGTACGTTTTAATGCTTTTAGTGTATTAGAAGCTTATCTTTACAAAACATTTGATAACATTTTTACATTAGCCTAATGGTCTCGTTTTGAAATATTTTACAAGAAAATGGTTTGATGAGATCAATTACAATTTACAACTAATATCGTTTGCTCGAGCCCCGCCCGCTTAGTGTTTATGCTAAAACATGGTAAAGTTGCGTCTTGCGAAAAAAAGATTAGATATTAAATCGTGTGACAAAAAAACTAGTGGAAATATATTCTACAGGTAACCAAACGCATGTGAAAAAAACAGATTGGTGAAAAATTGCATCGGTAAAGACGCGTGTAGCAAAATAACGCCTAGAAAAAAATGCGTGTGACGAAATTATCTGTTGGTAGAAATAGAGAATAAAGAAAATGGGGAAAAACGCGAATGGAACTAAAAATACCGGAAAAAAAATTTGGGGAATTCATCTATACAGTCTCATAAAAAGCGGGTTGATGCAAAGCATGTTGTGGTTGGCATACACTAACAGCAAGAGGTTGCGCCCAAGGACACAAATAGCGGAAGCTTCACTAGGTATAGTTCGCTTTTCAAGAGAATAATTTTTTTTGGATTTCATTTACTCGACTATCGGCCACGTGTGGTCGTCGATTACAGGAACACGGGGGTGCTACAGATGTCTGCCTGTAGGGATTT
Source organism: Cenopis cana (assembly GCA_951800055.1). NCBI lineage: Eukaryota > Metazoa > Arthropoda > Insecta > Lepidoptera > Tortricidae > Cenopis > Cenopis cana. Next base: position 33,612,663 of record OX637471.1, on the reverse strand, counting down.
CTTATCTAGGAATCGGTTTCAATAACTAATGAGGTTCCTACATTTCACGAATAAATATGAGATGCCACCCAGTGTTGCCAGAGCACTCCCATCAAAAAGTGATTTCGGGTGTCCAAAAAAGCACGTTTAAGGAACAAATAACATTTGAATTTGTATATGGATCCTATATTAGCATCATGAACAAAACGGATATGGGCAAAACGGATAGCTATCATACAAATAGGTAGTTAGGTCCAGCAATAATTGATTGTTTAGTTTTGTTACATGCTCTGTATATTGATTGTTCATTTTGTTTGTATTTTTCCACGTGTGTGTAATCTAATCACTCGTTAGTTGTTAGACAGGCCCTCACTAAAAATCAGCGCCGCGGCTATGCTGAGTGCGGTCCTTTTTACCCGACTGCAAGGCAGGGTTATGTGTTGCGCGCGTATCTTGTTACCGTTGCTTCTTAAGTTACCTACCTGTATTGATGTGTATACTTATATGCTAAATAAATGTATTTTCTTTCTTTCTTTCAATATTAAGAAGAATAAGACAAAGGCGTGTGAATTGCCGAATTCCAGCAGTACCCAGAGGATAAAGACATCTGAGAAGACTAAAAGCATCAAACCTAAGAATTTAAAGACACACATTAAACGCGATCTAAGCAAAATGGAACAAATCAGACAAATAATAGCTATCTGTAAGGCCTGCAATAGGGATTTTGACACTATAAAAGAAAATCAATAAATCCAAATTTTCTACATAAAGGCTCAAATTCTCAATCAAATGGCGAAAAAAGTAATTCAAAAAAATAAATAATTACGTGATTATAAGTCTTCAAAGTTTTAAGAGTGGGTATTTTCTGTCCCTTTTCCGCAAAACGCACCTTTGTATTGAACGATCGTCATATACAATGGCGCTACTCAACAGTGAGCACTCTCTCTTACTACGAACATTCTAACCGTTGTAGCATCGTTATTTTTTGAGATATTTGAATAGGATGTTCACTATTTGGCATAGTTTTAGGTCTTCTTTCTATTGAAGTAATATTTTTTTTGGATTCAACATCCCTATTGTAATATTTTGAACCAGAAGCCATCAAGTATACGCTACATGGAAACTGAAAAACGTAAGCAGAACATTGCCTCAAGTAACAGTCGGTCAGCATATAGCTTCAAAAAAAGATGAAGAATTGGCTAAGAGAGCAGAATTGAAAATTGGTGCTTTCTTAGTACAACACAACTTACCCCTAATCCCTAGCTGACGATTTAATACCTTTTATAAAAAAACACTTTCATAGACAGCATGGTCCTAGGCGCAGCACCGTAAGCAATCTGCAGCAAACCACAGATTTTTATCCGCGTACGGATTATTTTCCGCAGTGCGCGACTTCAAGGACGTTTCATACTCCACAGATTTTGCGGAAAAAAAACGCACGGAAAAAATCCGTAGTGCGCGCGTAGCCTTACTCACTTAAAAGAAAGAGTGTCTAAAGTGGCCCGTGTAAAATGCAGCTGCCATATGATTCACCTGGTGGCATCCAAGGCCTGTTTGATTGGGATCTCACTTTAGTAGAAGTTATAGAGCTCATCCAACGTTTTAACCAGATTCGATTTGCGTGACCCTATCTTTGATACTATACCAGGGTTTGAAACGAACAAACATTTTTATTCAAGTATCGAATTTAAGTCGTCTAGAATATGGCACAAAGAAAGCGGAAGAAATTTTTGACGATTGGTGTCAAGAGTTGGAAGCCGAAAGTGACGCCGACGACGACGATGGCGATAGCTTGTTGACGAAAGCCGTCGACGTAAATTTAGAGGCTGCTGTTTTGCCTCCGGATATGAATGAAGAGGCAAGAGCATGGCATAACAATGAAGACGCAGAAGCCGACCGGTCTTTACAAACTATGTTACCCATAGACCACTTGACGTTTGACTGGAGCTGTGACCATACTACCTTTACTGGACAGCGAGAACGATTTACTGCCTTACCTGGACCTACTTTTACAATGGACGATAAGACGACTCCACTGACAGTTTTTGAAAAATTTTTTGATGACAAATTACTAGACTTGATTGTGACACAGACGAATAAACACGCGAGCGTACTTATTGACAAGGTGACCAAAGAGAATTCCCGACTGCTCAACTGGAAAAATACAGATAAGGGGGAGGTAGTCGTATTCTTAGCAATAATCATATTGCAAGGTTTGGCTCCGCTAAATGTGGAATATGATTATTGGAAGGAAAACGGCTACCTCACCTTAAAATATTTTAAGGAGTTAATGACGTACAATAGATTCATGCTAATAAAAAGACTGATCCATTTTGCCGACAACCACACTGACGCGACAGGACTCTCCCTTGCTCAGCGTAAAATCCGAAAAATATGGCCCGTTCTGGATGACCTCAATAAAAAGTTCAGCGCGCTATATATTCCGCAGCAGAATATTGCAATTGACGAATCCCTCTTGAAATGGCATGGCCGACTGTCATTCGCTCAAAAAATTGCCACGAAGGCCGCAAAGGTCGGCATTAAAAATTATGAGCTTTGCGAGTCGGAGACAGGCTACTTGTGGAGCTTTTTTATTTATACGGGCAAGGGAGAGAAGACAGGACCAGAGGTGACCAATAACAGTGGACAGACGGACTTCACAGATGACATCGCTGACACTGACGAAACGACGGATGACATACTGTCAACGGAGAGCCAACAGATGACGGCTTCTGCGTCTTCCTCGCCGCCGCCTCCCCAAAACGCCACTGCGCAAATTGTGCAAGTCTTGGCCAAGCCTTTGCTTGGGAAAGGTTACACGCTAGTAATGGACAATTTTTACAATTCTCCCTTACTAGCACGGTACCTTAAAGCAAACAAGACTGGCTGCTTCGGGACTCTTCGGACAAACCGTGAATTTGTCCCCGAAGCAATCAAGTCCTTGGCAAAGACGGAAATGCGGGTCGGCGAGTCGGTACAAACATTCAGCAGGGACATTTCTATAATGATGTGGCGCGACACAAATGTCGTGTCTATGATTTCAACGTTCCACGGGGGTCAAGTCGGGGGAAAAGAAAAGTACGGGAGGTACAAATACAAACCCCAGGTAGTGCTAGATTACAATCTTGTCATGGGGGGCGTCGACAAGAAAGACCAGCTGCTTTCCGCCCACCCCATGGAAAGATCACGAAACCAGGCTTGGTATAAAAAGGTATTCCGGCGCCTTTTAAATGTGACGATACATAACTCGTACGTCATATTTAAAACCCGGAATCCTTTTATAACGAGCCGTGCGTTCAGGCAACGCTTAGCCGATGAAATGATTAGGGCATATAGGCCACCTCGGATACAAAGCACCCCGCCGGTGAGCACCAAGTCAGTAATTCAGTATCCAAGTGGCCAAACCCGCCCCATACTTCAAGGGAATCATTTCATCGGCATTGGCGTGAGCAAGTACGCACGATGTTTGTGGTGCCAACAAGCTCGCTCGAAATACATCTGCAAACAGTGCAATGTATCCCTGTGTTTGGAGAAATGCTTTGAAGAGTACCACACCAAAAATTGAAAACATTTTAAGATCCTCAATCCCGGTTGAGAACTTTCACATACACCTTTGAATTTCTTTGCAGATGTATAAACAGATTTATTCACTTTCTTTTTCTTCCTTAACTTAGATATATAGATCGATTGCTCGTCCCCGAAAACCTCCACGTACCAAATTTTATCAAAATCGGTAGAGCCATTTCCGAGATCCCCGAAATAAACATATACATATTTTAAATAAATAAATTTATTGTACTGTACTGTGTCCTTTAATTGAGGTGTACTTACAATAAAGAGAACCTATTTGTATTGTATTGTAAATACAAGAATTGCTCGTTTAAAGATATGTCATATATGTAAGGTAATATTACATTTTGACTCAACTTTTCTCACTAGATGACATGCTTTTCGAAGCGCTTGCAAACTTAACCACTTGCGAAGTAAAAGTTTGAATGTTGATAATAACGCCTAATTTGGCGACGAAATAAGACACATCATTTGTGGCGCTTATTGTTGATAGATTTGACATTTCCCTAATTTGAAAGATAGATCGATAAGGCTTTTATTTGTTTAGTTAGAGTAAACACACACACATTAGGTAGGTGTTTGGCAGTAATAAAGCGTACTGCACGAGTTATCAAACACAAAATATTTAGACTTATATATTTTCAACTAAAAATTTTTCTACCGTAGTAAAATACAATTTTTGTACAATTGTGATTGTGTGGGCTGCACTGTCACTGATACAATTGTGATACTGACATTGTTATGTAATTTGTATATGTATATTGTTTTGAATAACTACACCTCGCAGAGTTTCTTACACCGGTACTTCTTGAGGCAAAGGTGATTTTTTTAGGAACCAGTGGTAGTTTTTTTGACATTCATAGGTGCATTTAATATGCCTAAATTGAAGAATAAACATTGACACAAAATCATACAAAGAAAAAAAAAGTGTGCATTGCAGTACTTAGATAATAAAGTTGTAAAGTTAAACTTGTACAGTGCCTAAGAAAGCAACATGTGGAATTTATATGTAAATTTTGAACATAACTAATTTACCGCGTTGGTATAATAGATGAAATAATTGTGGCATTTATTTATCATTGCTTGTAACTAACAGGGATCGGATACCGGTATTATTTTCAAACCGGTTTCGGCCATTGACCCCAAACCGAAATGAATAGCGTTTGTGGTTTCGTTCTTGTTTCTGGTTTTCGGCACTCAAAACCGGTTAGTGAAGGAACTGTTCTGGGCCCAATTTCGTTTCCGTGGAACGAAATTAACCGGTTTTCGACGGAGACAACTAGTCTTAACTTGAATTTTTGACAGAGGCCGCCAAGGGTTACTATTATCCGCAGCGGGAGTGCGCTTAAAATTTATTTAAAAGCTAATTTATAATTTGATATTAAATTTTACCACTAGACCTGATGTCGAGGGTCTGATGATGCAGCCGGAAGAGAGCCACTGGAACTGCCTAACGGAAAGTGACAAAGTAGTCGAGTTTGGGCTTGTTTGTTTTGTTGTCTTGAGTACTTACCAATGGACCTGATGTCGAGGGTCTGATGATGCAGTCGGAAGAGAGGTACTGGAACTGCCTAACGGAAAGTGCTACGATAGTCGAGTTTGGGCTTGTTTGTTTTGTTGTCTTGAGTACTTACCACTAGACCTGATATCGAGGGTCTGATGATGCAGCCGGAAGAGAGGCACTGGAACTGTCTAACGGAAAGTGATAAAGTAGTCGAGTTTGGGCTTGTTTGTTTTGTTGTCTTGAGTACTTACTAATGGCCCTGATGTCGAGGGTCTGATGATGCAGCCAGAAGAGAGCCACTGGAACTGCCTAACGGAAAGTGATAAAGTAGTCGAGTTAGGGCTTGTTTGTTTTGTTGTCTTGAGTACTTACCACTGGACCTGATGTCGAGGGTCTGATGATGCAGCCGGAAGAGAGGCACTGGAACTGCCTAACGGAAAGTGATAAAGTAGTCGAGTTTGGGCTTGTTTGTTTTGTTGTCTTCAGTACTTAGCACTGGACCTGATGTCGAGGGTCTGATGATGCAGCCAGAAGAGAGCCACTGGAACTGCCTAACGGAAAGTGATAAAGTAGTCGAGTTTGGGCTTGTTTGTTTTGTTGCCTTAAGTACTTACCCCTGGACCTGATGTCGAGGGTCTGATGATGCAGCCGGAAGAGAGGCACTGGAACTGCCTACCGGAAAGTGATAAAGTAATCGAGTTTGGGCTTGTTTGTTTTGTTGTCTTGGGTACATACCACTGGACCTAATGTCGAGGGTCTGATGATGCTGTCGGAAGAGAGCCACTGGAACTGCCTAAAGGACAGTGCTACGGTAGTCGAGTTTGGGCTTGTTTGTTTTGTTGTCTTGAGTACTTACCACTGGACCTGATGTCGAGGGTCTGATGATGCAGTCGGAAGAGAGGCACTGGAACTGTCTAACGGAAAGTGATAAAGTAGTCGAGTTTGGGCTTGTTTGTTTTGTTGTCTTCAGTACTTACCACTGGACCTGATGTCGAGGGTCTGATGATGCAGCCGGAAGAGAGGCACTGGAACTGTCTAAATGAAAGTGATAAAGTAGTCGAGTTTTGGTTTGTTGGTCATGTTGTCTTGAGTACTTACCACTAGACCTGATGTTGAGTGTCTGATGATGCAGCCAGAAGAGAGGCACTGGAACTGTCTAACAGAAAGTGATAATCTAGTCGAGATTGGGCTTGTTTGTTTTGTTCTCTTGAGTACTTACCACTAGACCTGATATCGAGGGTCTGATGATGCAGCCGGAAGAGAGGCACTGGAACTGTCTAACGGAAAGTGATAAAGTAGTCGAGTTAGGGCTTGTTTGTTTTGTTGTCTTGAGTACTTACCACTGGACCTGATGTCGAGGGTCTGATGATGCAGCGGGAAGAGAGGCACTGGAACTGCCTAACGGAAAATGATAAAGTAGTCGAGTTTGGGCTTGTTTGTTTTGTTGTCTTGAGTACTTACCACTGGACCTGATGTCGAGGGTCTGATGATGCAGCCGGAAGAGAGGCACTGGAACTGCCTAACGGAAAGTGACAAAGTATTCGAGTTTGGGCTTGTTTGTTTTGTTGTCTTGGGTACTCACCACTAGATCTGATGTCGAGGGTCTGATGATGCAGCCGGAAGAAAGGCACTGGAACTGCCTAACGGAAAGTGATAAAGTAGTCGAGTTTGGGCTTGTTTGTTTTGTTGTCTTGAGTACTTAGCACTAGACCTGATGTCGAGCGTCTCATGATGCAGCCGGAAGAGAGCCACTGGAACTGCCAAACGGACGGAACGGACTACTTTACCCCTTACCGTTAGGCAGTTCCAGTGCCTCTCTTCCGGCTGCATCATCAGACCCTCGACATCAGGTCCAGGGGTAAGTACTCAAGACAACAAAACAAACAAGCCCAAACTCGACTACTTTATCACTTTCCGTTTGGCAGTTCCGGTGGCTCTCTTCCGGCTGCATCATCAGACCCTCGACATCAGGTCTAGTGCTAAGTACTCAAGACAACAAAACAAACAAGCCCATGCTCCACTACTTTATCACTTTCCGTTAGGCAGTTCCAGTGGCTCACTTCCGGCTGCATCATCAGACCCTCAACATCAGGTCCAGTGGTAAGTACTCAAGACAACAAAACAAACAAGCCCTAACTCGACTACTTTATCACTTTCCGTTAGACAGTTCCAGTGCCTCTCTTCCCGCTGCATCATCAGACCCTCGACATCAGGTCCAGTGGTAAGTACTCAAGACAACAAAACAAACAAGCCCTAACTCGACTACTTTATCACTTTCCGTTAGACAGTTCCAGTGCCTCTCTTCCGGCTGCATCATCAGACCCTCGATATCAGGTCTAGTGGTAAGTACTCAAGACAACATGACCAACAAACCCAAACTCGACTACTTTATCACTTTCATTTAGACAGTTCCAGTGCCTCTCTTCCGGCTGCATCATCAGACCCTCGACATCAGGTCCAGTGGTAAGTACTCAAGACAACAAAACAAACAAGCCCAAACTCGACTACTTTATCACTTTCTGTTAGACAGTTCGAGTGCCTCTCTTCCGGCTACATCATCAGACCCTCGACATCAGGTCCAGTGCTAAGTACTGAAGACAACAAAACAAACAAGCCCAAACTCGACTACTTTATCACTCCCCGTTAGGCAGTTCCAGTGGCTCACTTCCGGCTGCATCATCAGACCCTCAACATCAGGTCCAGTGATAAGTACTCAAGATAACAAATCAAACAAGCCCAAACTCGACTACTTTATCACATTCCGTTAGGCAGTTCGAGTGGCTGTCTTCCGGCTGCATCAGCAGACCCTCGAAATCAGGTCTAGTGGTAAGTACTCAAGATAACAAAACAAACAAGCCCAAACTCGACCCCTTTATCACTTTCCGTTAGGCAGTTCCAGTGCCTCTCTTCCGGTTGCATCATCAGACCCTCAACATCGGTCCAGTGGTAATTACTCAATACAACAAAACAAACAAGCCCAAACTCGACTACTTTATTACTTTCCGTTAGGCAGTTCCAGTGGCTCTTTTCCGGCTGCATCATCAGACCCTCAACATCGGTCCAGTGGTAATTACTCAATACAACAAAACAAACAAGCCCAAACTCGACTACTTTATTACTTTCCGTTAGGCAGTTCCAGTGGCTCTTTTCCGGCTGCATCATCAGACCCTCGACATCAGGTCCAGTGGTAAGTACTCAAGACAACAAAACAAACAGGCCCAAATTCCACTCCTTTATCACTTTCCGTTAGGCAGTTCCAGTGGCTCTTTTCCGGCTGCATCATCAGACCCTGGACATCAGGTCCAGTGGTAAGTACTCAAGACAACAAAACAAACAAGCCCAAACTCGACTACTTTATTACTTTCCGTTAGGCAGTTCCAGTGCCTCTCTTCCGGCTGCATCATCAGGCCCTCGACATCGGTCCAGTGGTAAGTACTCAAGAGAACAAAACAAACAAGCCCAAACTCGACTACTTTATTACTTTCCGTTAGGTAGTTCCAGTGCTTCTCTTCCGGCTGCATCATCAGACCCTCGACATCAGGTCCAGTGGTAAGTACTCAAGACAACAAAACAAACAAGCACAAACGCGATAACTTTATCACTTTCCGTTTGGCAGTTCCATTGCCTCTCTTCCGGCTCCATCATCAGACCCTCGACATCGGTCCAGTGGTAAGTACTCAAGACAATAAAACAAACAAGCCCAAACTCGACTACTTTATCACTTTCCGTTAGGCAGTTCCAGTGACTCGCTTCCGGCTGCATCATCAGACCCTTGACATCAGGTCCAGTGGTAAGTACTCAAGACAACAAAACAAACAAGCCCAAACTCGACTACTTTATCATTTTCCGTTAGGCAGTTCCAGTGACTCTCTTCCGGCTGCATCATCAGACCCTCGACATCAGGTCCAGTGGTAAGTACTCAAGACAACGCAACAAACGAGCCCCATCTCGACTACCGTAGCACTTTCCGTTAGGAAGTTCCAGTGGCTGTCTTCCGTTCCGGCGGCATCATATAAATTAGCTTCTAATCTAAATATTATAAGCGCACACGCGCCGCGGGGCCCGCGGGTGATGGTATTACCTGACGACAACGCCTTCAAAAGTGAGAGAGTGACAGTCGTGACATTTTAAACCGGTTTAATAAAGTTCCACGGAACGTTAAAATTCCGTTCTCCTAGAATACTGATAACCGAAATAATTCGTTCTTTCACTAACAGGTATTTTGATAAACCGGTATTATGTAAGAACGAAATCAAACCGGTTTAGGAACAAAATAATACCGGTATTTGGAAACCGGTTCCGATCCCTGGTGACTTTACAAGTGCTTCTAAGCATTAGTTACTAACTAATGCTTAGAAGCACTTGTAAAGTCAGATTTGTAAAAGTAGCTTGTGAAATAAATAATCGAATTTCGTACAACTCCGTTATACTTCTTTATGAACATTTGCTACGAGGTATGTCATAGGTATATCACGTAAGATGTATCCCATTTCGTCTACAAGAAAAAAGTATATATAGTATATGTAATGTTAAACCAAGTCGGTTATAATTTAGTCAATAGTACCGGAGGGGTGTCCACAGAACAAGATTTCCACCGACTTGCATTGGCATTACTTAATTTTTTTAAATATACGTGACTGAGATTGCAATACTTTTTGATTTTCTAGCAATTACTAGGCTAAAAACTAATTACGTTCAAAATTAGGAGCTTGTGGGTATGCTAGAAGTACCTTAGACTTTTGATGATCTGTCACCTGTCAGTCAGTCAGTATGTCAGTGACAAAACTAAGGAACTTTGAGGGGCTATAGTTCTTAAAATAAAAGTTCAAATTGAATGTTATTGAGCATATATCTAACCCATTTTATGCCCAACTTGTTACTAAAAATTCAGGGTTCTAGCTTTAGCTAGGACAAAATTACAGGATGTTGAAAATGGCCTGAATGGCTTCGAGAAAAGGATGGTACGGCCGTGTCTCTTTTTGCACCACTTGGCGGGGGCACTGCCGTGCCCCCAGCTGTAAAATTACTGAACTCTAATCTTCTAACTAATGTTGACGTTGATATGTTATGTAAACGTGTTAAAGTTAAGTAGTAATAAGTTGTGTGTACTTTATATACTTACAATACCTTGTAACACCATGTTTGGCATTTTAATAAATTAAGTGAATTATGAAAAAATGGATTAAAGCCGCATGTCACCGTTTACATGTGTAAATAATATTACACACATTATACCTATGTATGAAATGTGTTGTACCAGTAACCTATTTTCATAATGTTGATATAAAACTTGAATTTCGTCGAATTATATGTTTTAATCATATCCTAGAACTTCTACCCCCGTGTTTATTACTTCCGTGTATGTATAGGTACCATCCAGGTAAGGACTAGCTTTGGTGACAGGCGCCGTAATGATGATGTAATGGGATTTACATACTTACTTCATGGACAGTAGGTATAATTCTTGGACACTTCTGGTTTTGCCCAGGATGAGTCACTTTCAGATACTATCTTCACAGATGTTAAGAGAACATTTCATAATATATATGAGAAAATATGCTTTCTTGGAAAGTAATTTCATTGTTATTAAATTATTATTATTATTTCCCCCCTTCGGTGGCAAACAAGCGTGCGGTCCGCCTGATGGTAAGCGGTCACCGCAGCTTATGGACGCTGGCAGCCCCATGGGCGTCACATAGATACACATTATATAGTAGAACTGAAATAATATTCAAGGAAAGTATGTATAATTTTGAGATTTTGACAAATTGTAGTTATTTAGGTAATGACCTGCTCTCGCTACCAATCTTTTCTCCAGGTGCATCGCACCATTAATATAATTTGGTACTTTCCACCACTTTTAGTGGATATGGAGTGGTAGTTCTAATTATCTGTACCTGATATCTAATATTCCAATGATATTATCAATAAATGTAAACGAGTATAAATTTTTTGAATGTTCTAAGATTGAAGATACATAAAGTCCATCCTTACGAAAGATAAAAAATAAATTTTAGGACAACTATGACTATGACCTAGACGCAGTACTTCACGACCAAAACAGCCATTTCACTTATTTTCCCATACAACGGTCAATTCGAATATTATCATGTGATTTCATAATAGTTATAATTTATTGTAGGAGCTGATTCGAAAGCCCGCTAGTGCCAAGCTACGTTTCTTATATATTTTTAGCTTTTGTTGTGCTCTAATTTTAGTAGGCCATAATAAAGACTTTTTAGGGAACGGAACCTTAATTAGTCTAGTAGTCAATTGTTTACATGTTAGCTGTAAACTATTTATCGAGAAGCCTTTGAATAACTGACTACTAATAATTAAATTTAAACTTTGAAAGACTGACTGATTACTAATAATATTATGTATAATTATGTCCGGTTATACCTACCTACGTTTCTAATTTTAGATACCTTTATCACATTTAAGTATATAAATCAAATCATAATGAAGAGATTAGTTTTTTACAATTTACTAAAATATATAACGTGAACATTAAAATCTTATTATACCAAAAGTTCCGTAGCTTTAAATTATGTGATGCGCGCAATGTGTCGGCGACCTAAATCGGACGCCATTTTGAATAAATGGCCAGTTGCTCCCAGTTCCCGGTTCGCGCGCGAAGGCCTAGTTGAAAAATGGCTTAACTCTTGTGTTTACAATATGAATAAGTGTTATAATCTAATAATTTCTTATGTTAACCATTATAAATTACTTGTTATGTCTTAGTGATTGTGTAGTGTGTGTGATAATGTGGTTAATTAACGTGTTAGTGAAGTTTCAAAGTGTTCCCGTTGCCGGTAATTATTGTTACAAAACATCTGACCCGTAGGTACGTAACACTGTTTGTTTTGTTGACAAATATTCCTGTATTTACGACGATAATTGCGACTAATGCACATTAAATTGAAAGATTGTTAGTGTTTTTAACTATTTATGACTATATTTTAGTTATTTCATACGTATTTTAACAAAACAATCGTCACGAACCCAACTCATTGTACCGGTGCACATGAACTATTGTGAAGATTCAAGTCTGGAATTAAAAGTAATTTTTATCTGCATTTATATAGGAAAGCTGATATCTTGTTTGGTCTTATTTGAAAGAGATAATTTATTATATTTTAATTTAAAGACAAATTGAGGATACGTTATCGCATGATATTTTATATAAAAAACGGATTTTTGCCAAGAGACGACATAATTATCAATGTAACAAGTTTGTGCATTAATCTTAATATTTTTTTACGTGAAAACCCATGTAATAGTATACATAATCTAATTATTTGTTTCATTGGCTTTTTGACATATAAATTATAATTGCAAATGCTTTTATAGAACCCAAGTTATCGAATTTTAAATACGATATGACACCGCGCCATTTTTTGAACGAAATGTCAAAACAATCTAGGTTACCGTTTCTCGAGCGCCAAAGCAAGTGAGTGGCTAAAAAGACTTAAATGCGACCTAATTCATAATTTAAGTCTCTTTAGTTTATCTTTTTACCAACTGTTATATTTTTTATTTTACTAAACGGTTAAAACTCACGTATTAATTGTCACTTCGGGCGACATGTTTCGAACTCTCACGAAACATGTCAACAACAAACAATGTCAATCGAACATGTCTCACGAAAGTTTAAATTCAAGTGTTATATTTTTCATTAACAACAAAAACAATAAACCGGATACCGGGAGGAAGAAATCCGTTTGTAACAGAAATTCTAAAGATTCTCCAAAATTATAATATTGATAATGCTTTTGCAACATCTCGCTCTATTCAAGATCCCAACAAAAAGTTTAATTAAACTGAGAATAATAAATTTCCGATGGATTTAAAAAAAATAGCTTTTTTTGTAGGTTTGCCATTTTTCTTTTTTTGGATAACATAATGAACTGAATAGCAGGACTGGCTGACGATAAAAACGGTTCCCAACAGAAATCCAAGAAAATCTCGACAATGTCAATGGTTTTGTAATATTTCGCTCTAGGACCTCACTAAAAAGTTACCTCAAGCTAGAAGTCAAAAAAATACGATTAAATTCAAAATTTATCTCATTTTCCTTGCTTTCAGAATTTATCTTAGACAACTTTACCAAAAACCTCAATAACCTAAAAAGACTTAAATACGGTCTTATTCGTAATTTAAGTCTCTTTAGTTTATTTTTTTTATCAACTGTTATATTTTTTCACTAACAACAACAACAATAAACCGGATACCGAGAAGAAGAAATCTGTTTGTAACAGAAATTCTAGATTCTCCATAAAGAAAAAATCAGTTCGTAACAAATTCTAAAGAATCTCCAAAATAATAATACTGATAATGCTTTTGCAACATCTCGCTCTAGTCTACATTCCAACACAAGGTTTAATTAAACTGAGAACAATAAAAATACGACGATATTAAAATTTTAAGCCTTTTTTTGGACAACATAATGAACTGAATAGCAGGACGACCAAAACGGTTCCTAACAATCCCAAAAATATCAAGAAAATCTAGACAATGGCAATTGTTTTGTAATATTTCCCTCTAAGACCTAAACAATAATTTACTTCCAACTATAAAGTAAAAATTACCATTTATTTCATATTTTTAGTCTTTTTTGCCAGCTATTCGAAATTAGGTATTTTAGACAACCTCACCAAAAAGTTCAATAACCTAAAAAGACTTAAATGCGATCTAATTCGTAATTTAAGTCTCTTTACTTTATCTTTTTACCAACTGTTATATTTTTTCATAAACAACATAAATAATAAACCGGATACCGGGAAGAAGAAATCCGTTTGTAACAGAAATTCTAGATTCTCCATAAAGAAAAAATCAGTTCGTAACAGAAATTCTAAAGAATCTCCATAATAATAATACTGATAATGCTTTTGCAACATCTCGCTCTAGTCTACATTCCAACACACGGTTTAATTAAACTGAGAACAATAAAAATACGACGATATTAAAATTCTAAGCCTCTTTTTGGACAACATAATGAACTGAATAGCAGGACGACAAAAACGGTTCCTAACAATCCCAACAAAAATCAAAGAAATCTAAACAATGGCAATTGTTTTGTAATATTCGCTCTAACACCTCACCAAAAATTTACTTCCAAAAAGTAAAAATTACTATTTATTTCATAATTTTAGTCTTTTTTGGCAGCTATTAGAAATTATTTTAGACAACCTCACCAAAAAGTTCAATAACCTAAAAAGACTTAAATGCGATCTAATTCGTAATTTAAGTCTCTTTAGTTTATCTTTTTAACAACTGTTATATTTTTTGATTAACAACAAAAACAATAAACCGTATACCGGCGGAAGAAATCAGTTTCTAACAGAATTCCTAAAGATTCTCCAAAATTATAATATTGATAATGCTTTTGCAACATCTCGCTCTATTCAAGATCCTAACAAAAAGATTAATTAAACTGAGAATAATAAATATACGATGGATTTAAAAAAATTAGCTTTTTTTGTAGGTTTGCCATCTTTCTTTTTTTGGATAACATAATGAACTGAATAGCAGGACTGGCTGACGATAAAAACGGTTCCCAACAGAAACCCAAGAAAATCTCGACACTGACAATGGTTTTGTAATATTTCGCTCTAGGACCTCACTAAAAAGTTACCTCAAGCTAGAAGTCAAAAAAATACGATTAAATTCAAAATTTATGTCATTTTCCTTGCTTTCAGAATTTATCTTAGACAACTTTACCAAAAAACTCAATAACCTAAAAAGACTTAAATACGCTCTTATTCGTAATTTAAGTCTCTTTAGTTTATTTTTTTATCAACTGTTATATTTTTTCACTAACAACAACAACAATAAACCGGATACCGAGAAGAAGAAATCTGTTTGTAACAGAAATTCTAAAGAATCTCCAAAATAATAATAAAGATAATGCTTTTGCAACATCTCGCTCTAGTCTACATTCCAACACAAGGTTTAATTAAACTGAGAACAATAAAAATACGACGATATTAAAATTTTAGGCCTGTTTTTGGACAACATAATGAACTGAATAGCAGGACGACAAAAACGGTTCCTAACAATCCCAACAAAAATCAAGGAAATCTAGACAATGGCAATTGTTTCGTAATATTTCGCTCTAAGACCTCACCAAAAATTTACTTCCAAAAAGTAAAAATTACTATTTATTTCATATTTTTAGTCTTTTTGGCAGCTATTAGAAATTATTTTAGACAACCTCACCAAAAAGTTCAATAACCTAAAAAGACTTAAATGCGATCAAAATCGTAATTTAAGTCTCTTTAGTTTATCTTTTTAACAACTGTTATATTTTTTGATTAACAACAAAAACAATAAACCGTACACCGGCGGAAGAAATCAGTTTCTAACAGAATTCCTAAAGATTCTCCAAAATTATAATAGTGATAATGCTTTTGCAACATCTCGCTCTACTTAAGATCCCAACAAAAATTTAAATTAAACTGAGAATAATAAAAATACGATGGATTTAAAAAATTTAGCGTTTTGTTATAGGTTTTTCCATCTTTCTTTCCCATTTTTCCCACTTTCTTGCCCACCTCTGCTTTCCCGGATAAAAACTATCCTCGAGTTACAAATAGTTTAAGCATGACAGACAAGAGTTACTTTTGCATTTATAAAATTAGGGTTAGTTGCACCAAACCGTCTGTAATGAATGGTAAACGGTGGTTGATTATTAAAATCTGATTGTATGGAGTTTGATAAGAGTCTACTCTATAGGATGAGAGCTGCCGGAGTATTTCGGTGCAACCCGCCCATAGTATGGATTTCTACGCAGACGAAAGTTTAGTATTTGTATGTGCAACTCACAGGGCACCGGCGTGACGAACTTGTCCGGGTCTGTAGCTATGAGGCGGCGGCGCAGCTCGTTGCGGCCTACGCCAGGCGCTCCGACCAGCACTATGGGCCGCACCAGCCCTGGCCGGGGATACAGCCGTGCCACCTCCTCGTACGTCGGTATCACTTCACGATCGAAGTCGTCGTTCTCCGTTATGTCATATATGACCTTTTTGACTTTAGGTATGGACTTGCAGGGGAGAAGCGCGGTGGCCGTCGGCGAGGGGGAACAAGGGGTCTGCGGCGCGCAGTCCGCGGCACCACCCGTGGGGCTGCATAGTGCAGGCTTGCCTGTCCGACACGACAATACAGTCTGGTCAAACAACTGTAACCCTAGAATAGAGCACGCTACGCTACTACTACCACTTTCTTACACTAATACAATGCTAAAAAGTGATGAGGGTATGCTTAGTAGCGGTCGTAAAATCAAATTAAATAGGTATGTATATTGAAGAAAAGTCTCTAGTGGCGGCGTAAGGGGGAGGGGGGGGGGGGGGGGGGGGGTCGGGGGCGGTCCGCCACGGGTGCCAAGCACCAAGGGGTGACAACGACAAGCCAAAGAATGCAAACGAAATCTCCTTCGGATATAATTTCAAATTCCCTAAAAGAGTGAATTCATGTTGCGCTTGGTCTCACTGAGCGAAATAGTACATTACTTTACAAGGGCGGTAAAACAAAGAACGTCTCAGATCGCAGGTGTTTTACGCCCGAGCCGAAGGCAAGGGCGATAAATATGCGATCTGAGGCTTTCTTTATTATCGCCCGTGGTAAGTACAACATTTTATGTCACCCCCTGGCCAGGAAGTGGGTTTTTTCGCGCGCGGAGCGTGCGATAATGGCCACTTTATGGCCAGGTGTGACATAAAATAAATTAATTATTACTAAGTTTTAGTGAATCCCAGTACAAGGAGATTATATTCTAACGGTTACAAACCAGTTTTAATATTTTTTATCACTGAAGAATAATTTTGAGAATCCTATATCAACACTCGAGGAAATGGGTGATCCCAGCACCAGCAACGAAAACGTAGAGACAAGAGAAGCAGCATCAACACTCATAGAAGCTTTGTGTGACTTCAGTTTTCTTTGCCATCTCTCCTTTTGGTGTGAAGTGCTAGAAGAAGTTAATCAGGCACAAAATTACATACAAACCCAGACGCTATCATTGGAAAAGTGTGTAGTAAAAATAAAAACGCTTACAAATATTCTTCTTAGTCAACCAACCCAATAAAGGAATAGTCTATTTGCTACGCAACAAAAAAATGTGAGGACTTAGACATTCCAATTTAGGAAAAACGTATGCCTGGAGAAATGGCCCGAGATGCTGGACTTACATTGCTAGAGGAGCTGCAAAGAGCAAAGTTAGAGTATCACGATTGATTTCACGACGAACTGAACCATCGTTACAGGGCAATGGATTTTATTCTGACTACATTTAGTGTTATTCAGCCTAGAGCGTTGGTAACATCACCAGAAAAAGATCTTCGTGGAATGGTTCCAAATTTGTTAAAAATTTACAATGAATTTTCAGCAGATGACATCGTGTTGGAGATTTTACGATTGAGGCGCCATTTAGAAGCAGCCGACATTTCCGCTGAAGAAACTCAGATTCATAGTAAAATGGGGCTAGTCTGAGTGTGTTCTAAATTAAGTGCTGTCTTAGTTTTTTTTTTACAAATTGCGTTTCGGTAGCTTCGTGCGAAAGAAGCTTTTTGAAATTGATAAAATCTTACTTAAGGTCCGCGATGAGCCGAGCGCGACTGACCAATCTAGCGATTTTATCAATTGAAAAAGACAGGCAGTCTCCTGCTAAACGTTTAGTAAAATAAAGTCTCGTAAGCACTTTTAGTATTTGGTGTTTTATTTTACGTATGGGGGTGTTGAATACAAATCCGCCCCGAGTGCCAATCTGCCCTACGCCGCCACTAAAAGTCTCTCCCTGCCGTAACGTGAAGCAGCATTTTTCCGCATACATAACTAGAGTAGCCTTTCAGTAACTTACCCCTCTGATGAAAACGTTAGGTACACAATATGCAAACAATTATTAAGAACGAACGACAATTATTTCCTCTTATAGGAATCGCAATAGGATCTTTCTCTAGCAAAGCGTGTCAGCCCCTTGCTTTATATGCTGTTTTCGGGAGCAAAAAACGTTTATCAAAATTACAAAAAAATAATTATCATTACACATGTACGTATACTTTTGCTTTAATTACCTATATATATTTACTTTAAACTTTAATTATATATATAATATACGTATTTGCACAATTAAAGTTTAATACACTTCGTAAAACGAGCATCGATTACAAAATCGATTTAAAAAAATATTCGTCTTCACGGCTGGCCGCCGTATGACACAAATGTCAACCGTATTTCAGGAAATAGGGACTGCCGTCTATGAGAATTTCTATGAAATATGATCCTTAACTACATTGGTCAATTTGGCCATCCGATAATGGACCTTGTATAAACTGTATATGTCTATTATGATTTTATAGAATGATCCCCAAACACTTCTTTCGAAATGTGTTCAAAATCGGGAGCATTCGAAAAGGGTAGGCGTCTGCTCAGCAATGCGATGAGACGCACAGGTTATAAAAAAAATCTAGGTTAAGTTAGGTAACCTAAATATGTAGGTGTGTGTTTGCAAAATGTTACAAGCAGGTATTTACATACAAAGACACACTGCTGCTGAAAAATAAATCACTTGTTCGCCGAAGCAGCCAAAAGCTCAAAAAGGGTGGATGAATGAAATGTTTAACGTTATGTATTTTTCCTTTGTTTTTGTTTACAATACATTAAAGGAACGACCACACCGAAACCCACAATAGGCACTGTGCGTTTACCTATGCATAAAAAATTACAACGTACGTCGAATATAATATGACGCACAAGACACGTCAATGCTTAATATCTACGCTGCGCCAAGCTACAGTGTGGTGAGGTCGGTTACAGTGGGCAGAGGTGGGATAATACGGTGACAATCGCAAGGCTTGGAACATTAAACAAGTTGTCGGAGTCACGACTAAGCTTTGCCTTATATGTATAATAAATAATACATATTTAATTATGTACCGTCCATTGTTTGCGGATCTGTTTGCCTTTCATGGATGATCCGACCTTCTTGCAAGGCCCTCGATGGTATTAGGCCGGCTCTCATGACACGCTCCCCCTCCCGACGAGCCTGCCACCTAAAACGAAAACAAGTCAACACCGAATACTTCTCGATAGCATGCTTCAACTAGTACGCCTTCAACTCACCAATAAGCATCGTCCTGTGATACTATGTGTAAAACGTCACCTTTCTTAAAGTTCAGCCCCGCTTCTTTGCATGGAATATAGGGGTCTTCGGCAGAACTGTAATTGAATAGAGCCCGGACTCTCACTTTACTTTCGCGCGATCCGCCTTTGCCAAACGATGGCACCAATTTAAAAGTTATCGTGCCTTCCGAACTTTGCTGAAAAACAAAAACACTGTTATAAATGACTGGACACAAGTAGGAATGTTAGTTAGTGGGCAGAATGTGGGAGATGTATGGTGAGTAAGCAGTTTTGACTTGCACTAACTGGTTCGCGGTCTTCGCGGATGTTGGTGCCGCACCGCCATCGTCTTAGAAAGCATGCAAGGGCCAGCCACGCTAACTGTGCTACGCCGTGTAGCAGTATTTTTCCGCCAGTGAGTCATGGCCCATGCCATCCAAGGCCCGTGAGCCTTGAATCGGTGTGGGTGTGCGATGGTGAACTTATTACCAGGATGGCAAGGACGTCCGCAGGCGTCTTGTTCTCAACCGTGATCCCGTTGACCTCGATGACCTCATCGCCGGCGTGGATGAGCCCCGAGCGGTCAGCCGCGCCGCCGTGCATCACGCGTGCTATCACAATCTTCCCGGTCTCCTCGTCTGTTTTGATCGTTGCACCCTACACATATACAATTATTTATTTAGGTGTTGTGGCTATTCCCGGGCTTCTCAGCCCTCGTATCACTGGGACCATTTCTGATTTATTGTGATCAGCATCAGCACATACACAAGTATTCGCATAATCCAACTGGTAGCTGTAGCTACTAGGTACCTATAGGTAACTAATGACGCCGACGAGTTCGGATGATATTAATTTTAGGATTACGTATACCTGATTGAATGAGCGGACTAGACTAGATTTGATTTTCATCGCTCCAACAATTATAGAAGACAGCATTATGTACTAAATGTTAATATGATACCAACCACTTCGGTGCCTGTAGTAAGTAACACGTATTTATTACTATAGGAGTAAGGATGTGTGGACGCTCTATGTAGCTACTTTGGTTAATTTTAACAATAATAACTGTACACTACGTTTGGCACCATAGTAAATTTAATTGTTTTCTGGCCATTCAAATGCGCGAGTTTTGGGAGCCTTTTAGATAGAATAGATATCTTTTTCAACATGCTCAGAGAAAAAAAATATTTTTTGTTATTTGTGAAAATTTTCAAGGGCCCATATTTAAAGAAATTAAATACTTTCCTACCAAGGAGCATTACAATCTTACAAGCCCTTTATTTCTAGCGCGCTTTACAGTGTGATAGCTTTTTTGCTCTTCGTTGTTTAATTTTATGATTACAAGAAAAAAAAAACAAAAAGTTCAATTAAATTTAAGGAAATTCATTAAGTAACGCACGAAATTAGCTAAATGTGTTACGAGTAATCTTATCTTGTCTAGATGAGGGACCTTGCTTAATTTCCTCACATTGCTTGCACAAAATACTATCAAAATTGCCATAGCGAAAACCGGGATTGCCTGACTCGTCCCTGCGCAGGCCTTGCAAAGACTTGGCCTGCAAACCACGTTGTCAAGCAACCCCTTACTGTCTACAGCTAGACGTTTAAAAAGCATTGTGAACGGAGGAAGTAGCTTAGGGAAACAACTATACTTACAAACCTAAATATCAAATACGATCAACAATAAAACTTGCATAAACATCTAGAGATAGCAGCTAATAAGAGTACCTAGTAAGTATCGAGATTGTTGACATGTGGAGAGCAAAGGGTCGTATGAAGATACTTACAAACAAAAAAGTGTATGAACGTACAATTCACAAGCCAGGAATAGGTAGGTGAACTGAAAGCATCCAAATAAATAGCAGCAAATTATTGGAATGAACTTACCACGATTGGCTCGGCACTCTGGGCTCCACCCTTGTGATAGAAAACATTTATCTTCAATCTTTTCCCTACTAATTACTATACAAAATATATTGTATCAACTACTACTGGTTAAGATATATTAAGTTTTATCCAAGAATGTACCGGGCAAGGTTTTTAAGGACTTTAAATCTTGGTTAGATTTGTAGATACCTGTAAGTAATCCTTTTAGTTGCAATTTCAATTAGTTAACCAAATTATAAAACATAGCTGCTATTTCTAAATGAACTTATTTTTATCTATTTCAAAAAATAAATATAACGTTTCCACTTAATTATGTAAATTAAAAGCGAAGATATACGAAAGTTGTATAGGCTGGTTATATGTTATATCGTACATATAAAAATTGCGGTAAACTTGAAATAGTCGTGGTGACGGTTCTAATGAGACTAAACACGATTTTAAAATTCCCCACTTTTTGGTTTTTCAGGAATAACTCAGCGCGCGTTCATTTTAAACTGCTGCAAATCTGGGTAAATACGATCTAGGACTAGGTGGACCCAAACAACATACCAAAAATGCAAGTTTACCGCAATTATTGCAATTTCGAATGTAACATATGACAGGCCTAGTAGGCAGGCCGTCAAAAATGTTAGTTATATGTATTATTAAGCTCTTTTTTTTTAAAACCATGTGTTTTTAAACCAATAACTTTGGCTCACGGTTGTGTACAGTCAGCAAAGAAAGTGGTCTACCACTTTTGGATTTTAACGTACACATAATAGAGTCGAAAAGTGGTAGACCACTTTTTTGGTCGACTGTACAACATACATTACATTTATTTATTTTTTGTTAAAATAAAATATTTCATTAATGTGATGCTGATGTACAAGAAGAGAGGCCTATGCTCAGCAGTGGGTGATTACGGGCTGAAGATGATGATGATGATGATGCTGATGTGACGTTTTACTGCTATCTAGGAATCTAGGATAGGATAATGTCAAGTATTTAGTGGAGGTCGAAATAAATCTAATGAACCTTTTCACAATAGCAGTCTGTATAACTCACTGGACTGGTGGTTAACTACAATTATTTACCTTACAGTTATTGGAATAAATAAAACACCATTAACAAAATGTTATCTTCAGTTTACTGGGAACTTGGGAGTACTTTGTTAGTAACCCCTAAAAAGATCCCAATAACAAAGTGTCCAACATAGCTGAACCTGTGATCAACGATGGTGACCAACAATTTAATGTATCCCGGGAAACTACCCAGGCAACCATATGTGGATGCCATAAGATGGATAAACGGTTTTATTATATCTACATATAAAAATTACCGTGATTGTTAGGTGTACTTAAGTACTTATCAATAATAAAAACTTTTATTGGGTGTGGGTCATAGTGTCATCAATTCATCATCATAATCATAATCATCATTTTATTTTTCAATTTCATTTATTGGTCTACTAATTTTAATAAATAGTCCAGGACCTGACTAATGTCCTGTGGGAAGCTTATGAATGGTTTTTTTTTTCCGGAAAGTTGAGTAGTATTACAGCTGTTACCTGGTAAATTTTTCAGCTAAAATGTCATCAATTTCTGTTTGGAAAAATAAAATCAATTCTCTTTAAAAACCTATCAAGTTGGGTATCAAATGAAAGGGCCCCATGAGCTGATTCCAATATTATACCATACCATTACATTTCAACCAGTGGTTTCGTAAAAAATAAAATTTATTTTCACACCAAGATTCGGCTTATCTAACCGGAGCGGACACGTCTGGTCTGAATGAATTTCTCTAAAATTTATATATCGAAAGACATTATATCCTCATATCTAATATAATGACAGGATTCCAGAAAATATGAATGCCTATTTTTTTTTCTATAATCTATATATGAACACATTTGCCATTTTTGACTACCACTTTAGCTTAG
Organism: Cenopis cana; assembly: GCA_951800055.1. Lineage (NCBI taxonomy): Eukaryota > Metazoa > Arthropoda > Insecta > Lepidoptera > Tortricidae > Cenopis > Cenopis cana. The sequence goes on along the minus strand of OX637471.1, from coordinate 33,589,687 downwards.
TTAGTGGTGGTAGTGAGTAGTGACCCTGCCTACGAAGCTGGAGGTCCAGGGTTCGAATCCCGGCCAGGGCATTTATTTGTGTGATGAGCACGTATATTTGTTCTTGGGTCTTGGATATTTTCTATTGTATTTAAGTATTTAAGTATGTATATCGTCACTTAGTACGCATAGTATGTACAAGCTTTGCTTAGTTTGGGACTAGGTTGAATTGTGTATGATTGTCCAGAAATATAGATTTATTGATATTGATTGATTGATATGCAGTCAATACAATGTTGTAGTGTAACTATTTGTTCTCTTGCTACCGCTTACCCTCTTTTATGCTGCGACAGCGACAATGCTCGGCTAATTTGCATGATACCCTCTCTTACCTAGATTTAAGTACATATACATTGTTTTTCTCAGTAAGTGATTGTAAAATCTTATGAGAAATAAATATCTAAAACCGAATATACATATTTTAAAGATTTTTTTTCATATAGAAAATTGATGGAAAATGTACTAGGTGACAGCTTTCCACCCAAGTCTAAAATACTTACTAAGACTCTTACTCACCTTACCCCAAAAAAAAAAATATACAATATATGCGAATTCCCTACAGGGAGTAGCCAGGTACTGGGCTAAAAGTAGTGTTTTATGTCTATCTATATGAAGTGTACATTAATTGGCAGGGATTACAGATCTATCCCCAGCCTGAATAATGTAAATTTATTACTATAGAATGCCATTTTTAGAATAACATCAATAGTAAAAAAAAACTGGCCGTTTGTGTCGTCACACTGTGACATATATGGACAGACAGACAGACATGACGAAACTATAAGGGTTCCGTTTTAGCCATTCTGGCTACGGAACCCTAAAAAGAATGAAATTACATACCAGTGGTTCATCACTTTTCACCAGCTGCACTATTTTCACAGTTTCCTCTTCTTCATCAGCATCTGACGGCACATCAGGCAGGTGGGGGTAGTAGTCCTTTTGTGCCACAGCATCATGTGTGCATAGAATCGCCTAAACAGAAAGAGCACAGTGTACACAACACATAAAAAGACAGCTTTACTTAAAAAAACATGTTTTACCATTTCTAATATGTAATTCACAGTGACTTACCCCCTTATTCATAAAACTTAACAAACATCTGCTAACTAAAATGTAGTTTGTCCCTTTCTCACAAACATACACGTCAAAGTGACAGATAAGGACAAACTAACTTTAGCAACTTGTTAACTAATAGAAGTTTGATGGATGTTTATGAATAAGGGGGTTAGTTTTTAACTGTGTTATTATTATGAATTAATTAAATAAATAAATTTCTAATTACCCACCTGGAAGTGTGGTTTCTGTAAGAGACTTAGAAGCTCCTGATATTCTTTGGAAACTGACACCAAATTGCCCAGCAAATCCAGAACTTCAAGTGTAACTTGCATTGCATTTGATAGTAGTGGAAAAAATTTGTCATCTTTGCCCTTTGCTGCTATCTTGTTGTGAACTTGAACTAGCGCATGAAGCTGCTTTGACTGCAGAAGTTCACTCAAAAAGGCTACATCTTCGCCGCCTGATTGGACTTCTTTCAGCGAACTTAATAGACGAGTCAGGGCTTCAAAATAAATAAATAATGGTCTTAGTTTCACTATTATACTATCATAACATAGCATAATATATATTATGATTGTTTAATGGTACCTATAACTTCTTAGTAATTATAATTCAACTGGGTTAATATAATTTATATTGTGATATAAGACAAAATATATTACCTGGATCCCAGTTCTCAGATGGTGTATCCATATTTACATAATAATAAATAAGTAAATATATCTATTGTAGAAATTGCATGGATAAATATTTAAAGCATTACTAAACGTGAGTTAGATTGATATTGCTAACAAGTTCGGACAAGATTAAATGCATATTAAAATTACATTCTGAAAATTTCGTTTACCGCACTGATACCCACAGCACATTTCATAAATTTGACTTTCAGTAGCATTGAATGCTCCAAGGAATAAGTGTTAGTAACTTTGAATTACAAATATTAGACGATGGTCTTACACTTACAAAAGCTTCATCAATTACAATGCATTAAAATTTACAAGTTTCTAACGAAAGCTCCATATTTCGAAAACCGATCTGTCATTGACAATCTGATAGAACTAGAAGAAACGAAGCGAGTGGCGCGAGAGAAAATTGAAAATCAATACAAATTATTACGTTTCGTTTCAAGCATAATTAATACACTTCTGCAATGTCATTTTGTAAATTTGTTTATGTTTAACCAATTATTTCTTGTAATAAACAAGTGCGAATCTATAAAAATAACAATTATAATTATTTGTCGTCATTATCTAAATAGCCAACACATTATTATTATTAGCCAACACTACTTTGATGATTGCTAATAATAGAAAAATGTACATTAAACAGTTATCTTTACACAATAAATTACCATTTTATTATATTTATTTACCTTAAAAAATATACATAAGCGAAACTTCTCATAGTTCCAACATAGTTCTCATCAGGCTGGCGCAACTAGGAAGAAAAACCGGCCAAGTGCGTGTCGGGCCACGCGCAAGGTAGGGTTCCGTAGTAGTCCACCCGTTACATTATGTGGACTAAAAAGTTCGCAAACTTGTATTTACTATGTTTTTGACAGAATTAACTACATTATCTAAGGTATCAATGGAAATTGTACGAAAGTTTGCTTTTGCAAAGTACATTTCTGAAGTTCGACTATTACTCGTAAACTAGTAATGTCTACCCAGCTGTGATAGTTTTCCTTTTAAATTCGTCGTATTTACTACTACCATGATTTTTTTGACGTGCCTAGTAGCCACCATTTAGCTGGCAGGGGGGGCAATTGACCATTTCAAAAATTATCACTTCAAAGCTTAATATCACGCCAACCTATTCTTTAATCAAAAAATGCTTTTAGAAACCTCATAATATTTTTAAAAGAGCTATCCAACGATACCCCACACGATGGGGTTTGGCAGAAAAAAAAATGCACCACCACTTTACATGTAGGGGACTTAGTTAACCTAAAAAAAAAATTTTTTCTGATTTTATTCTACCGTTTTGTCAGCGTCATTGATATATATATACTCATGCCAAATTACAGCTTTCTAGTACTAACGGTTACTGAGAAAAACTGGGGTCGGACGGACGGACATGGCGAAAAGGAGTTTACTACGGAACCCTAAAAAGTGACTTTGTATGGTGTGTGGCTTTACAAACACAAAAAAACATTGCGAATACCGATATCTCGCTCTCTCAGTTAATAGACCGCGGGCCAACGACAGGTCACGATTACCAATCTCCTCTCGCATGAAAACTACATAGAGTGGTTAAGAAAGATGAATAAAAAATTACTGTGGACGTCTGCCACGATTCCGTTGGTGGGTTGAGGAGCAGCAGCCTCCCAAAGACGCAAAAAAAATAATTAAATTCAGTCACTTCCTCTCGACTGAAACTAGGTTTAAATGATAGTTATAAAAGAAAATACCTTAACGAAAAAAAATCGTCTGCCACTTGTAGGCGGTGGAATGTTACCCGTCTGCCAAGCACGTGAACATGTAAAAAAAATTTAAATTCAGTCATTTCCTCTCGCATGAAATTTTGTCAGATGATAGTTTATGGACCATTATGAAGAAATAAATTCGTCTGCCACTTGTATCGCGGTGGAAAACCCGTCTGCCAAGGGCCTAAACATTGTATGGGACGAAAAGAAAAAAACAATGTACATCGGCGTGTGGGATATCTATGGATAGGTCTTTAAAAGTGATATAGGGGTTTCTAAAAAACTTTTCCATTTAATTCAACCGTTGGTGAGATATTGGCCGTGAAAGTCGTAAAAAGTTCATCCCCCCCTCTTGAATTTCTAAACTGTGAGGTCAAAAATTCTGAAAAAAATTGGGAGGGTGTAAATAAATAAAGACTTTCAAAAATATTTCGTTTGAATAAACTACGTCAAACGGTTTTTGAATAAACGCTGAAAAACTGTCTTGTTCAAACAAAACGACTTAAGCGACGTGAGTTTCCCATACAGATATGACCTTTTTTGCTACGATTTATTGAATAGTGGTTTAAAATGTGAACTAGTACGTGTCGGTACGGAAACCTTCATTGTGTGTGATCCCTGACGCACTCTAGGACTGCTTGAAAGTTATTCGACATGCCTCAGGTCGTGTCTTCATAGGAAACTCGCGTCACTTAAGTCGTTTTGTTTGGGCAAGACAGTGTTTCCTATGAAGATACGACCTAAAAGGCATATCGAATAACTTTCAAACCGTCCTAGAGTGCGTCTCGGATCACACACAATGAAGGGTTCCATACCGACACCTACTAGTTCTCATTTTAAACCGATATCCAATAAATCGTAGCAAAAAAGGTCGTATCTTTATGGGAAACTCACGTCGCTTAAGTCGTTTTGTTTGAATAAGACAGTTTTTCAGCGTTTATTCAAAAACCGTTTGACGTAATTTATTCAAACCGAATATTTTTGAAAGTCTTTATTTATTTACACCCTCCCAATTTTTTTCAGAATTTTTGATCTCACAGTTTCGAAATAAAAGAGGGGGGATGCACTTTTTACGACTTTCACAGCGAATATCTCACCAACGGTTGATTAAAATGGAAATGTTTTTTAGAAACCCCTATATCATTTTCAAAGACCTATCCATAGATACCCCACACGCCGATGTGCATTATTTTTTCCTTTTCACCCCATACAATGTTTAGGCCCTTGGCAGACGGGTTTTCCACCGCGATACAAGTGGCAGACGAATTTATTTCTTCATAATAGTCCATAAACTATCATCTGACAAAATTTCATGCGAGAGGAAATGACTGTTTTTTTTTTTTACATGTTCACGGGCTTGGCAGACGGGTATTCCACCGCGCTACAAGTGGCAGACGATTTTTTTTCGTTAAGGTATTTTCTTAACTATCATTTAAACCTAGTTTCAGTCGAGAGGAAATGACTGAATTTAATTATTTTTTTTACGTCTTTGGGAGGCTGCTGCTCCTCAACCCACCAACGGAATGGTGGCAGACGTCCACAGTAATTTTTTATTCATCTTTCTTAATCACTGTACAAGTTTTCGTGCGAGAGGAAATGACTGACGATTTTAACATTGTGGCCCGCGGTCTAATTATGCTGTAGTATACGTTCATACTTTTAGAATTTCTTTGGAATCCTCAAAGTTTCCATTCGTTCGAAACTGTAAATGTATTTTATATATACAATACAAGCGTATCATATCTGCGACTGTACTTTCTATATAGAGCGACCGATATACCTACAAAACGGTGCTGAGATTTGCTGCTAACGGCATAAAATCAAATCTGACAGATGCGCTACAGAAACCAAGAAACGGCTTGATCTATGGGTGTTATCATAAAAACGCTACCTATAAAACCGAAGTGGACGAAGCGATGGCAAGAAGATGATTACCTCATTCTTTGTAACCGTCCTTGTCCTTGTAACCTTTTTTTACGTCTTTGGGAGGCTGCTGCTTTTCAACCCACCAATGGAATGGTGGCAGACGTCCACAGTAATTTTTTATTCATCTTTCTTAATCACTGTACAAGTTTTCGTGCGAGAGGAAATGACTGACGATTTTAACATTGTGGCCCGCGGTCTAATAAGGGGAGTTGAAGCATCTCGCTCTTAAGCTGGCTACACAAAGCCCTGCCTGCAGGGCCCTGCTTGCAGTGCCACTGCCAAATCGTATTGTGTGTAGGCATGCAGGGCCGATTTAACAGATAAAAAAATCTTCCCTGCATGCCTACACACAATACGATTTGGCAGTGGCACTGCAAGCAGGGGGCCCTGCAGGCAGGGCTTTGTGTAGGCAGCTTTAGCCTGGCCGCAGACGCACTGAATTCCGATACGGTTTCAGAGAGAGGGGAGTTGAAGCCTCTCGCTCTAAACTATCGGCATATATGTTATTCTATGGTCTTTCTATAATGTCACGACAGCATTGTAAAACTATCGATCGTGTAGACTAAAAGCCGATTGTTTATTATCTCGTTTGTATATTAAATAAAGTATCTTCAACAGATAATTTTATTACTCATTGGAATCTTAGCGGTAAGTACCAAGTATAATTTAACTCCGTAAAGGCGACGTGCTTGGCACTAATAAATGAAAAAAAAAAACGTATTAAAGTAGAACAGATATCTTTGCGAATTTGTTAAAATGAAGTAGCACAGCTATCGTGTTAGTGTTTTGAGACATTGATTGATGAAAACAATCAATAGTGCGCCGTCTTGTGTGTTTAACCTTGTAAGATTTAAATGTTTGTTTTATGCTGACTCTGAACAAGACAAATGATTTACTTTTATTTGGTCTCACATATCGTAGTTTTTCTTCTAATTATTTGGGCTTTCTTTTCATTGCAAATGTGTTATTGTGTCACTAAGTTATATTGTAAGCTGAATTTGTATTTTTTTGTAATCAGAGATAGATCAGTAGACCATCAATAGTTCCTAAGACTGTTTTTTTTCTAAAGCCATGTTATGAACAATGCCAGTGTTGTATTGTAAGGTAGCTTTGCTTAGTTCTGGTGGAGAAGCATCCTAATAGTAAAATTAACCCATTGCCTCCTGGCGAAATAAATAAGTAAATATTTTGTGGACAATCTTACACAAATCAACCTAGTCCCAAACTAAGCAAAGCTTGTACTATGGGTCCTAAGCGACAATATACATACTTATATAGATAAATAAATACTTAAATATACAGAAAACATCCAAGACCCCAGAACAAATATTCATGCTCATCACACAAATAAATGCCCCAATAACATAAAATAAACAAATAATAAGATTATGTTAAGTGAGGTTTAGACTAGCAATAAAATTTGCAGAAGTTGACTTCCTCCAGCAAGTCACTTTTAGAAGTTTTGTAGCTTGTGCAACTTGCACGTTTAGATTAGCAATAAAACTTCTGCAAATAAATTTTCATATGCTATGTCAATTATTACAATAAGTCAAATACCTGCGATCTGAGACATTCTTTGTTTTACCGCCCTTGTTAAGTAATGTACTATTGTATGCTATGTCAATTATTTTAACTAAGTACTTACGTAGGTACTTAGTATTAAGGTAGCTACATATTTATTATTATTGTTATTACTTATTAGTTAATTCAATTATTTATTTATGTCAAGTCAATTATTTATGTCCTACACTTTACCCACTTTCAATTTTCTTTCTTTCTGCGATTATTATAAATATTATAATATCACCTCCAGCTGCACGCATTTTACTATGACAGGCCATTATTAAGCTCACTGAGGAATAATCGCAATAAAATTGGCGTAGTTTAAACACCTCTGCAAGAACTTGCGAGAGAAATCTTGCCGATGACTTGTGAAAGAGACTTGTGATAGAAAAGTTGCTGCATGTCTAAACAGATCAACAATTTCATGCAACAAAAATAGCTGCAATTTCTCGCTAATTTAAACACTCCTGCAAGAAACTTGCAGCGAAAACTTGTTTAAGGCTTGCACGCATAACTTGTGCTACAAATATTGCATGTAGTGTAAACACCATCGCAAGAAGTTCTGGTTAAAGATTTTATTTATTCTCAAAGAATACATTTCACTTATTGAGAATACAGTGTTTATCATGCCTTAATTATATGTTACGCTCGTGAGCGCTTACATATTTGTAACATATAGTAAAAATTCAATATCTATTTAACAATTATTCTACGATAATAAATAATAGGGTATAACAATTACAAAAGTATGTTATTATTGCACTCATAAGTGGGTAGAATGTTGTCAAACCAAGAAATAGATTCATGTCGCTCGCAGAATGTATTTAGCGATAGCAAGTCAGGGCCGGATTCTAACACTAATTAAATAACGGGAATATTATTGATGACATGGGTCTTAAGTTGGTTTTTAAAATTATTGAATGAGTCTGCTTCTTTTATAGTTTGATGTAAGTTATTATATAACCGTGCTCCTTCGAATGTGATGTTTTTAGTACCATAGGTCTTTGTTTCGGGGGAAAGGTACATATAAATTGTCTGCGCTTCTAAGAACTCGACGTCCTTTCTGTCTGTTAGTTGTAAATGTTGTTTGGCAATGTATTTGTTTATTGACGATTTTTCGTATTAAGATACATGTATTATAATAATATAATTGGTTGAGACTCATAAATTTAGTTTCCGCATAGATTTTTTTTGTTGAAGTTAAGAAGTCATAGTGAAACAAAACTTTAATTATTTTATTAAGTTGCGCAATATATTGCTGGAAGTTCTTGCTAGTCTAAACCCCGCTTTATGTGCCTGGATATCTCCGGGCCCGGAACAACGGGTTAAGTGTACCCTGATCAAAGATCAAAAAACATCGTATTGCTGCAAAGAAGTTTAAATTAAAACCTCACAAGCTGATTGTATTAGTAGGTATGAATCATTAAGTGGGAGTTACAAGTCGTGATAAAGTTTGGCCTCACGATGGAAACTGTTCCTTAGGCTACTTGTAACTTATACTGAGCGAGGCCAAACTATCCACGCAAAAAATTCAAAATAGCGGCTATTTTAGTTTCCAAATTTATTTATGTTTTTTAGAACTCAAAAATGCTTCGTGCTACACAAAAGCTTTGTATGAGAATTATGTTATGCATAAATTTATCTATAACTTTGGTTATTAACATTTTCTCGATATATCTAAAAGTTCATGAGAAAAATGGTGTTCAATATTGCGTTTCTTGTTAAAACACTGTTAGTCAAAAGGCTTAGCAAAATCAAACTGCATCGTATGCAGAAAGCAATTCATTTTCTCCAGTGATACTAGGAATAGGGCTTCCATTCCGTAATTACGTAATTACGGAATTACGTAATTACGGACAGATATTTGACTTCTAATAATTACGTAATTCAAAGGTTAAATTCCGTAATTACGGAATTATGTATTACCACTTATTTGTTTAAAATATGCCTACTATTTCAGTCTAAAAATGGAAAAAGGTTTTATGAAATTGTAAATTAACGTATTATTAAATAACATAAAAGATTATGGGATATTATTTGGAGTTAGTACCTAGGTACCTCGACACATCACTAGCGAGAATGGACAGGATTGCGTTGTAACCCTTTCGACTAGGTTACTCTGATGTCTGTGGACTAGATACAAGAAGGAGGTCCGACAGGGGCCAGGGGTGCATTATTTTACCGGGCGGGTGTTCGATGTGGTGGCTGGAATGGCGGAACAGATCAAAAACCTATTAATATCATATTACTATTTGGGGGTAGTGGCTATAATTGCTAAAATTGCCTAAAAGTGGGTAAAGTCCTGCAAACTTAAAGAATTGCAGGATTTTGCTGAACTCGAGAAATTTAGTCTCTTCAGGGCACATGACGTGTTTGCCCAAGAAAGAGCTACGGCTGTGCATTAGGCTAGGGCAGTCAGTTAGGATGTGTGCAAGCGTCTCCTCCACTTCAATGCAGCGTCTGCACCTCCTTGTGTCACTCAATCCTAACGTGTGCATGTGCTTATTTAGTAAACACCCTTACAAACACGCGTAGTCGGTCCCTGCTTAGCAATAGGCATCAGGGGACTCCTTTTTGTTAAAGGCCTTAAATAGCGCCTTGGAATGGTTCAGACATGGGAACTCTCTCTAGGCCTGAATGGTTTTGTAGAAACAGTAGATTTCCAGGGTTAGCTTGGTTAGATGTATGGGGATGCCGCAAAACGATTCTGGCCCGCAATGCATCCCCTTCGCGCCCGCTTGTGCAAGCTCGTCAGCTCTTTCATTTCCCGCGATACCTAGCTGCATGCCCTGGGACGGGGACGGGACCCACCGTAAAATAACCTTGTTTTTCGCTCCAAGGTTATTTAATGCTTCCCGGCAATTCAAGAGCACCGCCTGGCTATACGATTGAATATAAATGATATTGTTGAGATAATTGCTTTGCCGATTGGTTGTCGCACACTCTAAGATGGCGTATACCTCTACTTGGAAACTAGAGGAGTCCTTTCCCAGATTTTCAGATGATAGCAACTGGATTAAGTGCTAGAAGTAAATTTGTGGCATACCTACTTCGAAAGGGATATCGTACCAATTCATCGATTTTAGACCAGCACAATATTCGAATCAGACTGTCCACCACACTACCATACCATACTTGATCAATAACAACTGGTTGCCAATACAACAAATAAAACTTAAAGACGACCGTATTACTGGTAGAAGTTCCTCAAGCTGGACTGACCATATACGTTCAGCTCTTTGTTCTGAAAATTACACGTAGATGCTGCGATTTATTTAAATAATGGTGTTAAAAATCGTTTCCCTTAATTATAATTAATAATTATAACAAATACAAATTATTTAGAGATTTTTAATTTGAACTCCGGGTCAGTTACGTAATTACGTAATTACGTAATTCAACGTTCTAATTACGAAATCAATTACGTAATTGACAAATCCGTAATTTTGGAAGCCCTAACTAGGAACCAATATAAAGGATTTCATCCGACGAAATTAAAATTTCATAGACGGGAATTCAAAATGGCGGTCGTTTACCATAAGGGGAGCCGCATTTTTTAAAAAGTGTATAATTTCAAAACGGCATCTGCTATTTAAGTAATATGGGTATCAATCGATTGGTATTGACACCATGAATCAAATAAGAAAAATACCATGTAAAAAACTAAAGATGGCGGTCACCTATAACAAAATTGTAAAAAAGAAATCTTCTTTTTTTCGTTATATTAAATATAACAACTAAATGTCCAATGATGTAGTCAATTTATATATTTACATAAAATCTCATAGTATTATCTACGCGACAAAACAAAAATTATGACAATCCGTCGATTAGTTTTTAAACTATACTAATTACAAACGGCAGTAATGTTTGTTAAAAATAATCCTGCAAATTTCAAAAATATTAATACCAGTGGCAGGTCCTTACGACAAAAACGCAGAGAGGACCTGTAGCTCTAGTATAAGTTTTTTCGAAACATTAACTAATTCGAACGCGTTTGCGTTTTGTCTCAAAATGTATGAAAACGTTATCACCGAGTTTGAAATACGCGCGTTCATCGGTTAGCAACAAATGTTGTACTCGCTGTTTTAGTTTCCACTAGTGACCACCAGAGGCGCTGTGCACGTTTTCATACCACTTTCATACATTTTGAGACAAAACGCAAACGCGTTCGAATTAGTTAATGTTTCGAAAAAACTTATACTAGAGCTACTGTACACAGTAGCTACAAAAACGGCCTTAATGCGCAAAAGTGTGTATTCCGTAGCAATCAAGCTCTTGCAACAAATTGCCGTCAGAACTGAAGCTGTCTCCGTTACCGGTTTTGAAACGTAAACTTAGGACGTTACTTTTAAATAAATATTATTATTCTATTTCTAATTATTTAAATGATGACCTCGAACGAATTGATATAACTATTATGAATTTTATTTTATTTTGAATCATATGACATGGAATTTTTATAATATAATGTAATGTTATAAGAATATAATATAATGTTATTAAAATTATAATGTAATGGAATAGTATAGTAGTGCTACTTGCTCAATGTTTTTGTATGCCAACTGGCAAAACATAGTGATACCCTATATGTATTTTAACAACCCTGTATTCAGTTATACCTATGTTTTACAATAAAGCACTTTGAACTTTGAGCCTCGGCGACTGTGTCATAGTAGTTATAGAAACAAACTGCACTTTTGTAATGAAAGCAAGTCGCTTTTGCACAATGGTATTAGACAAGAGACCAAACTCGATTATTTTTTCGATACTATCTAATTTTCACCCGTCAGTAACCGAGACTACGCCACTTCAAAATTATAAGTCTAAAACGTTCTACTAAGTTTAAAGGTAGACAGATTTGAACAATAAATGTGGCAATCGATCAGTAGCGGGGCGTCCATACAACTCGATTCCCACCGGCTTGCCTAGTTTTCAACCAGGCCAGTTCTTTTATTACGGCTGATGAAAGATAAGAATGGTAAATTCTTTCCGGCTTTCCTAAGGATATTTTTGACGCGCCGCCACTGCAATCGATAGAGAAAAATGTTGTTCAACTTATAAAAAATAAATACGCTTTTTGTTACAAAACTAAAGAATACATTTTTTTCTGTGTTTAGCAATAAACTTTTTATTTTATTTTTATTTTTTTGATATTTATACTCTGTAAAATCCTACACTTTGTTTTTTCTGCGTTTAAGAATATTTTAATTTATAGTACATTGTGCATTTAGGGAGGTAAGGAGGTTATTACTAACGAAAGTCTAATTGAATTACTTTTATTGACTTGAGTTGTAATAACCCTTACCATACATACATACTTACACACATCATATACTCACGCCCGTATCCCATTGGGGTAGGCAGAGACCAAAGAACGCCAAGTACTACGGTCCTTACATACATCTCTTGCTGCAGTCACATCCATACATCTCCTCATACAAGCTCGTCGGTTGCGGGAACCCTTACCACCCGTGATACAAATATATTATATTACTTACACTTTATCATGGCTTATAACTCTCATAGTTCTTTTTTTGTATTGGGGAAACTTTCTGTAGTGTGATTGTTTTTAGAAAAAAATATTCATTTAATGTTCAAAAAATATATAAGGTATGAATATAAGTACTTACAGGGTATGAATATCAAAAGTTTATTGCAAAAAAAAGGATTTTTTTTCTTAAGTTATGTTAAATAAAATCACAGCGTTATTTTTTATGTTGAACAACATTTTCCTGTATCGATTGCCACATTTATTGTCCAAATCTGGCCACCTTTTAACTATATAGTAGAACGTTTTAGACTTATAATTTCGAAGTGGCGTAGTCTCAGTTACTGACGGGTGAAAATTAGATATTATCGAAAATAGTAATCAAGTTTGGTCTCTTCACTAATACGATTGTGCAAAAGCGACTTGCTTTCATTACAAAAGTGCAGTTTGTTCCCATAACTACTATGACACAGTCGCCAAGGCTCGTTTGTAATTCGTATAGTCCAAAAACTACTCGACGGATTGTCATAATTTTTGTTTTATCGCGTAGATAATACTATGAGAATTTATGTAAATATATAAATTGACTATATAATTGGACATTTAGTTGTTATTTTTAATATATAACCAAAAAAAGAAGTATGAAAATTTTACAATTTTGATATTAGTTGGCCGCTATCTTTAATTTTTTACATGGTATTTTTCTTATTTTAATTAATGGTGTCAATACCAATCGATTGATACCCATATTACTTAAATAGCAGATGCCGTTTTGAAATTATACACTTTAAAAAAAATGCGGCTCGCCCTTTGGTAAATGACCGCCATTTTGAATTCCCGTCTATGAAATTTAAATTCGTCGGATGAAACCCTTTATATTGGTTCCTAGTATCACTGGAGAAAATGAATTGCTTTCTGCATACGATGCAGTTTGATTTTGCTAAGCCTTTTGACTAACAGTGTTTTAACAAGAAACGCAATATTGAACACCATTTTTCTCATGAACTATTAGATATATCGAGAAAATGATAATAACCAAAGTTATAGATAAATTTATGCATAACAATTCTCATACAAAGTTTTTGTGTAACACGAAGCATTTTTGAGTTCCAAAAAAAAAACATTGGAAACTAAAATAGCCGCCATTTTGAATTTTTTACGTGGATAGTTTGGCCTCGCTCAGTATAAGTTACAAGTAGCCTAAGGAACAGTTTCCATCGTGAGGCCAAACTTTATCATGACTTGTAACTCCCAAGATCCATTTATATTTATTATATCGATTAAATCCTTTGATGTTTAGTTATGGAATCATGCCAAATACTTGTACCTGTTGTTTTACATCTCGAAGTCATAATTTAACTGGACAGCTGCATACAAGGGTTTAGTTTAAGGCCCCTTTTTGAGTTCTTGGTGAGGTAAAAGTGCATGTAATGAAGTAAACTTAATTTGAGGAAAGAAAAACAGATTTTTGACATTATTATTTCTAAGAAAAAGAAAAGTCATTAAAAATTCTGATTTCTTACTTTTACAAGTCAGTTCCTTTCCTCAAAAGTTGAGTTGCACCGTATATTTCAACGAAAATTTTACCTGATTACAGACAGTAGGTGTCTGAAGAGTGCACAGTCTTAAGTTTGGAATCCTAAATGTTTATGATGTTTAGTTTATGGAAACCCAGTTGTTTACAAATGTTTATTTCACAACCGCAATATATATCCTTTTTGTGCTATATGGCCTTTAACACGTTCGCAGTCCCCATGCAAAATGTTTCAATTTTCTTAGACATCCAAGCAAATTACTTCCCCTTCCACCACATGTCCATGCTCCACGTTTGGGTCACTATGATACGACCAGGTACGCACTCGGATTATTACAATATATTATAGAATGCTATTTCATATGTAACTAAAATATGAATTGATAAATCAGAATTGTCTTTATAAACCTTTTATCGAATGCAGTAGGAAGTGAATCATATCTTTGACTATGAATTATTTCAAGGGCTGTACCTAGCAGTGGCGGCGCGTCAAAAATATTCTAAGGGAAGCCGGAAATAATTCGCCTATCTTATTCTTCATGCGCCGTAGTAAAAGAACTGGACTGGCTGAAAATAAGGCAAGCCGGTGGGAATCGAGTTATATGGATGCTCCGCCACTGGTACCTAGTACAATACAAACTCATCAGCAGCAATACCTACTAGTTTGACACAACACTTTATGTGCAATGATCAGTACACAATAATTCGCATCATGATCGTCAGGCTTTATCTAATCTAATAAGGTCTAGTTTCCCCTCGGTGTTGGATGTAATAATAGTGATTTGGGTGCGTACCTGGTCGACTATAGTGGCCCATGTACGGGGCACGGACTTGTGGAGATAGTTCGTCGTGACCCATGTATGGGGCACTGGACTATGAACATGTTAATTTTCGTTATTTTGTTCATGTATGATATTTGTTAATTATTCTTATTTATGCCATATTTTTCAACGAATCTTACTGAGAACAAAAGGAGTTTGTCATCATTGTTGAATTATTAATAACATGAATCATACATGTCATTAATGAAAGTTATTTTTTTAACAAAACAATTAATAAAACAAAAATTAGAATATTTTGACTTCAAATAATATCTACTGGACTGAAGAAATAGTTTAATTATGGTAGTGTCCCGTGTACGTTACCACTGAACCACGCAAGCAGACACACTATCAAAGAGTACAATATAATTATATTACACTATTTGTCGAAATATCGCTATATACAGGGTGGATTTTCTTTTTGGGTCAGTGAGAGCAACTACCGGATCCCGTGCTGCTACGTAAAAATGGTCTTAGAAGACCTTCCCTGAATTACAAATTAATGAAGAATGATTTGTCGATCGATAAAAATAGAAAAATGTTAGAAGATCAATAAACCTGTTGCAGATATTCTCTTCATTTTATTTAAGCACCTCCATCAGTTTGTGGAAAGGGATAGGTACCTGGCGCCTAATTTCAAACAAATCCTTGGTACCCCGGTCCCTCCAAGCGCGTGGCGCATCGACACGATGATGTTTATAGATTTTGGAAAAAACATACAGGATGCGAGAAAATGGTACCAATAAAATATTTACCTGAATACTAACTAAAATAACTTAGATAACAATTTAATCAATTGAATATAAAACTAAAACTACTTACAATTAAAATAACTAAATAAAAACATTTTTTATTGCACCTATGAATGTAAAAAAATTACTGCCAATAGATAAAATCAAGGAATACAATACAAATGATTGTATTGTATTCCTTGATTTGTTCTAATTTGCATATCAGTGAGAGTTTTATTTTATTTGCACTCAGATTGTGTTAAGTTCAGCCGTAACTACTTCTGGTGGAAGTACCCTAAATAATACAACATAGGTAGTTCATAAAAACTTGATATAACAATCAAACTTTCTAGGATTACTCATGTCATGAGTCATGTGGGTATCTATCTACCTACAAGAACTGAAGATATTGTAATTTTGTTACTCCATTCTCTCTTGATCCATATTACGCATTACACACAGAACAGACATTTAACACGTTTCCTGTCCGGGTACTCCCAATGTGAGGTTACAAACCTTTTTACAGGAGACCATGCTTTGCTTCCACTGTGGATTCACGTCCCCTTCTATACAGTCTATTCATCCTTACGTGTCCTATCATATAAACAAACTATTTTTAAAGACTAATCATTATCACACTTTCCTCTAGGATTTCATTACTTTGTGAGCTTCTTTTAGTATTTTCATTCATTACATCAACATTTTGAGTGAATGATTATTGTCCTCAAGAGAGTCTGCTGTATACATAATAGGACACGTACTTAAGGATGAATAGACTGTAGACTACTATATAACACGTACTTGAATGGATTCCACTTGTCCATCGAAGTACACGCTAAATACCTACCTATGTGTTTTCATCGTAAGTTTAACGTATATTTTAGATGCATTCAGGCTTTTATTGTCGTGAGCGGACCGTCGTCGTGCGTATGAATAGGCGTGATATCAATGTTGCTGCTTCTGCCTTATGATGTCATTCGCGGCCCGACAGTATGGAGGCATGATTAGCATACCAAATTAATACAATACATTACTGCCTGCATTTTTATAACAACTGCTAACGTTAACTACCGAACCATTACCATAATCATTCATTAAACAAATGAAATACTTAACTGTTAAATTTAAACTTAACACGATTTTCACACATTATTATTGGAAAACGGAACTTAATCGCGTACACTAAGGCTGCGTTTCCACCAGAGATGTGCGAGGATGCGTTTTCATACATTTGACACATCGCAACGCGCCGAGCGAGCGAGGTGTCAAATATATGAAAACACATCCTCGCACATCTCTGATGGAAACGCAGCCTTATAATTTATTTAAGGTATGTTGGGGTAAGATCGGATCGGGTCAAAATAGGATAATTCAATTTTCTACTAAACTAGAAGAGATTGTCGATTGGTGGCAACACACGTGTCTTCCCCATTTTGTTGCGCCCCACATCACAGTCAGCCGCGTGGATTTAAAGCGACAGCTTGTGTGCGACAGCGTGAAATATAAATTAATTAGTGTTTTTTTGCCTACTTTGACAGGAAAATCTCGGATATATTTTTTTTCACACCACGTGCTCGTCAATGCCCAATTATATATCATGCAAACCTTACCGAAAGCAAATCATTATAACCCTTGGCCTAAGCCGGGTAGTAATATCGTACTGAATCTCATTATTACCCGCCGGGTAATAATGTGATTTCACTTTTCATAGTTCTTATAGTTCTGTCATTAAAGTCTAATGTCGTGGAGTCCACTAAGCGGCGAGGAGGCGGCACACCAGCTCCGTGTTTTGTTTGGAACGTCGTGTTCGAAACAAAAGACTGCGTCGTCGGCCGCCGCCTGTAGCGCGTCAAGCGCGTGGTTTTAGTACTGAATATTTGTAGAATTACATTTTGGAGTTTTCTTATACATTATTCTCATATTTTATTACATTTTTAAATAAAATCACTACGTAATATCCGTGCCTCGGACGTAGCTAGGGCTGGCCTTCCTCCCTTCGCAGCAGTTGCAGCAATGTAAATAAATACATACTTACATATTTGTGGACAGTCTTACACAAATCTAC
The DNA here is from genome assembly GCA_951800055.1 of Cenopis cana. Classification (NCBI taxonomy): domain Eukaryota; kingdom Metazoa; phylum Arthropoda; class Insecta; order Lepidoptera; family Tortricidae; genus Cenopis; species Cenopis cana. The sequence continues at coordinate 33,572,036 of OX637471.1, read as the reverse complement.
CTAGTCCCAAACTAATCAAAGCTTGTCCTATGGGTACTAGTCGACGATACACATATACCTATAAAGATAAATTTATACTTAAAATACATAGAAAACATTTAAGATTCAGGAACAAAATACTTGTGCTCACCACACAAATGAATGCAAGCAGTCGTCAATGAGTTACAAGACGCTTAATTATACGGAGTAAAACAGATTCTATTAAAATAGATACTAAAATTTGCTGCGATTGACTGATTTAATTCTGTTTTAGTAGCCTTGGTTTTTTTTATTGCCTCGCAAGAGGTGAGAAAAGTAGAGTATACTCCTCGGGGATAAAGCTGTTTTTGTCTTGGGAGCGCTTAAATCCCTCACTACACTCAGGACTCAGTCTTAATTCCCTCGCTTCGCTCAGGAATTAAGTCATTACTCCCTCGCTCCGCTCGGGAGTAAAATTTGGAGTCCTTCGTTACGTTCGGAATTCAATATCGCACCCGTGACATAAAACAGTGTCACGTTATCCCCTTGGTGTATAATCTACTATTATGAGCCTATGAGCGCGTAACTGCACAGAGTTCAGTTTTGAACTTAGTCCGTTGCTTCCCGTTTACGTCCGATGTTTTCCCGATAAAAAATACTATCTTTAAACGTATATTAAATAAAAACGGTTTCACATATGAGGATATGAAAAATATGGGTTGAAAATATATTTCATACTTATTTATAACAAACGATAATAATTCAAGGAATCGTTAGATAAGATATCGTTAAAAAAAACCTAGTACTTACCAAAGTATCGAAAATCAGTCCGATCTTACCCAACATACCTTACCTTTTGTAAGGTTTTGCCCGACGTTTCGAACGCGAAAAGTAAGCGTGGTAAGTGTACGCGATTAAGTCCCGTTTTCCAATAATAATACTTAACTGTTCATCTTAACAGGTTAAAAAAATCGTTTTTATTTATTCCGTTATATTGTGCCTCCTCCCTTGAGATTGGGGACACCTTCTGTGTCAACTTATATGCTAAGCCTAAGGATATAAACACACAGTACATATATTATATGTACATACGAGAATAAATAGGGAACTTGCATTATCTCAATGATTTGTCTTAGGTCTTAAAGATTTACGGATGACGTAAAACTACCAAACACGAAAAAGTTAAAATATGCAAAAATAATTTATTTAATATAATAAATCAGAAACCCACATATTGAAATATGATGAAAAAGGCACCTGTTCATTTTCTGAGCTTTATTGATAAATCATCAAAATATCTCTCTGAAAAAGTTATATTGAGAAACTGCTCCAATTTAGAAGCGAGTTAAAATTGATTTAGAAAGTGAGACTGCATTACGATATAATATCATAGTATATTGGAGGCGATAAGGATATGGACTGATTAGATAATTATGCAAGTCGAGTCATAAATAAAAAACCTTATGCTTTTTACATAAAACCTATTATCTCTTAACCACGTCCGTGCTTTTTGTTGTGTACCAATGTACCAAATGTAATCTTTGAAAAATCTTCGACATTACATAATAGATTTATCGTCTTTCCTGCAGGTCTTTTAAATTAGATACTGGGCTGTGTGGAGCTTACCCATTCCGTGCATAAATAAGAACAAATAATCTATACTGTAGGTGATAAAAAAATTAAAGCGAAGACAGCCTGAATCCTATCCAAATTTTAAATGAATTTATTCAATAATATATTGTGATTAAGAAAGGTACCTACAATTGGTTAATTTGGAAAGATTAATTCATCGATGCGATGGCGTAATCTGATGAATACAGTCGAATGAGGAAAGCTTCTTGAACGACTGATGATTGCACGATGAATGATCTATTCTATTTCTATTTGGCACAGAACTAGAAGTTATTATAATTGTTTTTGTTAGATCTGCGCACATAAACATCGCCGACAACGGGTGTTGTTGTTATCAAACCGTAAACCCTAGCGGAATGCTAGTTGCTATTTCATTCATTGATTTTTAATAGATTTTATTTGTTTTTAGTGTTATTGACGATCACGATAGAGATTCTTGTAAATTGACATGTAATTTATAATGTAATCGTATATTGTAAATATAAACAAATCTGAATGATGTGTGTAGTCAGTCTACGTCTCCTAGTTCCAGTACCCTTAAGCCAGCCAGGCTGGCTTTACCATGAGATTGCAATGTTTGCATTACCGTCCTCGCTAGCGACTGCGTAAACGATTTAGTATGGCGATTCTTAGTTCTATTGCGTAACCGCCAGAGCCGCTGTACGTTTGTCCATACTAAATCGTTTACTCAGTCGCTAGCGAGTACGGTAATGCACACATTGCAAACTCATGGCGATTCTTAGTTCTATTGCGTAACCGCCAGAGGCGCTGTACGTTTGTCCATACTAAATCGTTTACGCAGCCGCTAGCGAGTACGGTAATGCAAACTCATGGTAATGGTACAGGTGTCATTTCTTGGACGGAAAAAGGGACTATAGCTGCGCCAGCGAAATTGCCCTATGTTAATGACATGCGCAACCATACGGCATAACCCTGCAGTGGATCAAAGGTCACAGCAATTCACGCGGTAACGACGCAGCGGATGCACTAGCCAGAGAGGGTTCAGACTCTAGGGTGGAGGGACCAGAACCTATAATACCTCTACCTCCTGCATGGCTGCGTAGTACACTGCGACAGCACACTAAGGTAGAACACCAAAAATACTGGCATAACCTAAGTACCTGCAGGCAAAGCAAGAAGGCCCTCCCAAAGATCAACCCCGGATTGTCAAGGAAGCTGATGCAGCTAAGGAGGCCAGCACTCCGTCTCCTCACGGGGGCCATTACTGGTCACGCCTTACCAAACAAGCACATCTTCACTTTAGGTGTTACAGATAGCCTTCTCTGCAGAGCCTGTATGGAGGGTGAAGAGACAGCCGCCCACGTCATCCTGACATGCTCTGGGGTGGCAGCATACCGGGCAAAACACCTCGGATCACCGAGGTCCCTATCAGAAGTCGTTGGCAACGTCAAGGGTCTGCTAGGCTTTCTGGTAGAATTGGGTTGGCACGAGTAACGTTGTCAACCCACCACGCAAAATAGGCGCATTCGACGTCGGGTTGCGGAAAACTAGCCCGCGTAAACCTATAACCTATGACATGCGCAACGAATAGTAGTTGCCCTGAAATAGAGGGCCGCGTTCACGTACAAAATTAGGTGCGGCGGAGTTGAAAAAAAATAACGTCTCGGGCGCTATGTTATTAGTTATATTATATCAGAAATCAGAAATGTTTATTTGCTTCGATACAGTTTACAAAGTTGTTACTTAAAATTATATGTCACATTGTATCTAGCCTGCAAGCAGGCGTGCAAATTATTAAAGAAGAAAATAAAGGTACAAGTCAAATTGTCAATAAATTATTAAATTACAATAAACTAAATAAAAAAAATTAAAATGTCAATAATGAATAATTTAGAATAATACAATGATAATTGATAAGCAATAATTAGACAATACAGCGACAGATAACTAAATGAATATAAAATTTAAATATTTTTATAAGAACTATATAAGTCAATTTATATGTTGCGATGCCCTTACAGGGTTCATGTTTGATAAGATAATTATATTTTAACATATAACACCGTCTATGTATTTGTAACAACATGAGTGCAATAAATACTTGAATACTTGACGCCTGAAATGCAGTGCGGTGCATTCCACAGCACAGAAAGTAGCATGCACGTGAACGCTACTTTACAGAGAGTATCCCAGTTACGGCGGGTAGCACCAACTTACGATTACAGACCGATCAACGTTAAATATGGATATGGCACTGGTAGCTGTCATCCCATAGAATCTTGTCAAACTTTCCCTACAATCAGATTTTAACGAATACTGTTTACGATTACAGACTGTTTGGTGCAACCCACTCTTTAAGTGTATCACCCTGTTAGTATCGACTAAAAGTTCTAGCCTTATTGTAATCGGGTATATATTTACAACCGCAGGTGTAAGAGATGCTTGATGCCGGGGACTCGCACGAGGGTTAAGCCGGTGTCGGCAGCCGAGCCCTCAGCCTCGGATGAAGCGTCGCTGTTGGAGATTCATCTCCAGAGGCAATTAGAGGAAGATATAGCTAGGTACGTATCTACGTCATTAAACATCGACGCTTTCATAATTAACGCTTGAGGTTCAGGTGCCGATCATTCTATTTGTACGGTCAACCAATTTGATTTCTGGGCCCCTTCGTACCGTGTCATGGTGAAAATCTATATGAAAATTTTGAAAGCCGCTAGTGATCTGATCTCATAGAAATATCACTGTGACAAGGTACGAAGTGGCCCAGAAATCAAAATGGTTGACTATAACATTGTGCGATTTGTGCGTGTGTATCTAGTATTGAATTGTAGGTACTGGTGTGGCTGTCAATTATTCAAATAAACCTGTTTAGTTGTATTAATATGTCATAAAATTGGCATATTTCTGAGCTCTGTAGAACTTTAAAAAGTGTGCAAATATAAGTTTTTTTTCGTATATAGTCATTATAGTCTATTCGGGTCAACTCAACCCTTACGCTGTTTCAGTTAAGATAAATATTTGGAAAAAATTCCTATGTTTATTTTCAAAGTTAGAATCATCGAGTGGATGCTTTAATATAACCACTACTTATATGATACTGATTATATACTATAACGCTGCCTTGGACTAACATGACGGTTTGCTTACATTTTTTCGCTACTTGTTGCAGAATATTTGATGAGTCTATATATTCCGATCTTGAGGTGGTCTGTGGTAAACTAAAAATCCTTACTCACTCTTGTATACTTAAAGCACGCACGAACGAATTTTACCATAAGCTTCAAACCATTTTGCATGTCAATATTGGGCGCAGTACCTTCGATGAAATTTACTCCTTTGTGAGGTGAGTAAAACAACTAAACTTTGTATATCAAGTTTTGCTTACAATAGACAAATAGCTACCGTGATATTATTGTGAATAACTACACGATTTTCTATTCCTAGATAAGCATTTGATAGTTATCTTTACCCTTATATTTAGCCAGATTTTGTTTTATCACAGCTTACTTTTAGTCAGAATGACAAAACAAAATAAATGGAGATGAGAGATAGTTTTACTGATCGATTCTTTTATCCGTTGATCGTATAAGTAATATAAGCCTATATAAGTAACTACTTTCCTAATTGAATATCATAAGACCATATTATGTTAAACACTCTTTCCGGGTAAGCGAAACGTATAACGGCTTCCGCCTGGTCTGGTCCAGTTACCAAGTCTCCGACAAATGGAAGTTGACGAGGACGAGGATGGGCTTGCCAAGCTCTTGCCAAATTTCATTACATGGGTAGGTTGTTTGTTAGTTTAGGTAAAATAAGCAGGCCATATTAATATTGCTATAAATTTATATTGAATAAATTATTGGGCCAGTGTGGGGCACGGAGACATAAGTCCGCATGAAGTTAATAATTATGGCATGATAATTTTATAAAGGCGTCATTAGGAATAGTTGCGATACTTGCGATTGGCCCCGAACTGGAAAGATTTTTTAACATCTTATGGACTAGGCTTACTGTGTATATTGGTTTTATGCGAAATATGTACGTTACAAACTGTTTTTTTTTCAGCGATGTGTACACTGAATGCAATATCAGAAATCAGGAGAAAGAAATACTGGCATATCTGAATGAAACATTTAAAGTTATAAAAGTAGTTCCAAGTAATCATTGCAAAAATAAGGAAGACTCTGAGGAAGCAGAAGTATTTTCAACTCCGAAGTGCTTGAGTCCTTATGTTGAAAAGGGCGAGAAAAGTGTAAGCTCTAGTCCAAGCACAGAATTAACAAAAGAATACTACGCTTTAGTACCAATCGATGGCAACTTATTAGATAAAGAACTAATAGAACAGGATGTCCTATCGAATGCATTTCACTCTATAATAAAAACACAGTCTGATGATTTAAAGAAAGCTAAATCTTCGCAGTGTAATAAGCCCACATCGTTATCTCTTAGTTCTAGTCATAGCTCTAAAATAGTCAAGCATTCCAATAGTTGTGATATTTTATTTAAATGTCAGTTTAAAGATAACACCGGGTCAGAGATCGTAAAAAGTAGTGATATATTTAGCAACAGCGTCATAAACGTAAGCTTCGGCAGTCAGCCAGAGTGCAGCGAGGCGGGCCTTGTCGGCGACAAGGGCACAGAGCCCGCGTACTCGCCGGACAGCCTCATCACCGACGAGCCCAGCTCGTCCTCCGACTACTTGTCGGCCGCCTACACCTTCTCCCCCGGAGCCAGCTCCTCTGCTTGCGTCCCGCCATTAAATGTTTCGGACAATATCACCAAAATGGACAATATATTCACTTCATCAGACTCTGGGTTGGAAAATACCGGATTAACGGAGAGCCTTAGCAGTCATAAAGACGTTACGTTAACGGATTTATCTCTAACAGAGAGCACATTGCATGATTTGACTATAGATGACCCTCATTACTCCACATCTAGTCCTATACAAAATCCGGTTAACAAACTAAGAACCGTGAGTGTTAGTAATGCGGCTTCCGCGGGCGGACATTCCCATGTCGAGACCAACGGACAAAAGGTGAACCATCCCAACAAACACAAAGATTCGGCATGCTGCAAATCTTCCAAAGAAGAAAAACAACGGCAGAATGAAGAAATATTTATAATGGAGTCTTCATCTTTATCTTCTGAGACTGGCTCGTGGGAATCAGTGTTTCCACCGAAATTAGCCGAAAGAGAACTTTGTGAAAGGTTCATAAAGAAGGAACGCCAGCATGCATTTACTGACGATGTGAAAGGTAATTTGTTTTACTCGCCCCAAACTCATCTTTGTCCAACAAACATATACTCGTATTTAATCATATAATCAGCGTTGCAATTTGCACGGCCTGCAAATAGCAACACATGCTGAGTCTCAGCCTTTTCTTTATCGCACACATTGCTGGACTCATTGTGCATACCTGTGTGTCTTCACCAATAAGGCTACCTGTATTTTTTTCTATTAAGTCCGGTTGTGTGTGCTTTACGGAATAAATGGTTTTCTTTTCTTCTTAATCAATACTGCTTTTCGATATTTTAGATATTGTTTCTTAATCATCCTTGATTTTGTCCTCCCGTTCCGGGATAGTTGTAGAACACATTACGAAGGGTCTCTTATTTAACCTTATTGAGCGATGTTGTTCTTAATTAATGTAAATAAAAAATCGACCAAGTGCGTGTCGGTCAGGCCACGCACAATGTAGGGTTTTTGTTTTGTCCACACATTACATTATGTGGGGTGTCCTAAAAATACATCCAATATTTTATTCTACTGTTTTGTCCGCGTATTGAAATATTATATATACTCTATACTCATGCCAAATTGCAGCTTTCTAGCACTAAGATCAACAATTGATATTTGTTATTTCAGAGGATTTGTGCCCCAGTTTAGTTCAAAAATCTCCATTCAAAAATGCCTCTTGCTTCATTGACGCTGCTAGTTTGGCTGACGAAGAAGATGATACAATTAAAATAGTCCATTCTATGGAATCTGCACAAGTGGCTAACTCGCATATTCTGCCGACGCCGAGTCAACCAGTTCCATGCTCCACAGCTAAACTTGACATGAGTCCAAATGATTGGTCTGAAAGCAACGATAATGAAGATTCCTTGGAACAACCGGATAATAAAGACCCAGACTCAGCCCACAAGGACTTATCGCCTACTATTTTTGAAATGACTCCTATAACTGAAGATTCCCTGTGCGTGAATGACGAGCCGGCCTTGACTGCAAAAGAAAAGAGCACAGTCGACACAGCAGTTGTCAATGAGGATACTTCTCAACTGTCTCAAGACAAGAACACATCCCTATCCAGTACAATATTTGTAACCAGCACACCACATAATTCTATAATGTCTTTAAACGTTTGCACTGTGAAGCAGTACAATTCTGAGGAGAGTAGAATAGACTCATCGACGTCTGGGTATGAAAGCTTAGGAAACCTAAAAAAGCTTCAGAAATTCAACGAATCATCTCCTATAGTTTCAGGAGGAGCATCTATAGATGATTATTTACCACTATCTAGTAGTCATTCTGATAGCCCTGTGCCTAGGCGAAGAATAGAAAATATCCCGATAGTGTCTGGAGCTTATACACCCCCAGTAGAAGAAGGTAGTCATAGAAAGTCTCCAAAACCCGCTTCATTTGCTTCTGCGTGGGTTGTTGATATGTCAACGAGCCGGAAAACGGACGAAGACAAAGGAACTTCCCATTCTCAGTTCACTGCCAAGAAACCAGGGGACAGGGCGTGTGAATCTTTGAAAAATGAATGCAGTAGTAGCCTAACCGACAACATCCACAAAAGCCGAAGTTCGCTAGATTCCGACAGCAGTGAGAGATCAAGCCATAAATTTTATATAGATTTGTCGAGTTTACCTGACCCACTACCACCAAAAAATGAACAGGATTTTGAAAATTCAAGTGAAAAGAAGAATATATTTTCAATGTACATCGACTTAGGAGAAAAATCAACTTTAAAAGAGATGCCGGCTAGACTTTCTTGTTCTTTAAATTCAAAAAAGAATTCGTCTATTGATGCTAAGCCTAAATCTGCTGTAAGTAAGCCTATTAAGAGCGTGGCTGATAATGCCGTGTCACCTGCTCCAAACAATAAAGAATCCAACAGTCCCGGCACATTTGAAAAGTATGAATCGCTTTGTAATGACTTAAATATCAGTATTTCAGAGATTATTCGCTGCCCAGCGACTGAAACAAAGACTACTACAGGAAGCAACGACAGTATCGTCACTGAGCCTTTAAGAAAGGAAAGGCCATCTCGCGTTTCTGGTGTAGACAAGTCCTCATTTCAACGTGACGTGGTCATCCACGAGGAACCTGGTCCTGATCAGTCTGGTGACCTATTTGTGAAATTGTCAGATTTAGACAAACCAGCCCCTAAAACTGATGCACCAATTATCACGACTGTTTACGAAGAGACGACATCGAATGTAAGAATGACTAGGTCAATTCCAGATAATAATTGGGGGAATCAAAGCGGAAGTTTATCACGGCCGATAGATATTATAAGTTCATTCCATTCAGAGAACGCGTTGAGTTTGAATAGGTTGTTTCCGCACTTGAAGAACGAGTTCAGTAAGAGCATGCCAGGGTCGCTGTCGAGCAAGGGGCGCGGGCGCCCCGTATCTGGCCGCGACACGGACGAGGCCGTTTCGGATGTGTCGGAGCTTAGCAGCGTGCAGAGTAGCATGTGCCGGTCTGTTGTCGGTAAGTCGGAGGCATTTAAGGCGGGTTGCACCAATTTAAGATTACAGACGGATTAACGATAAATATGGCGCTGGCAACTGATAGCCCATAAAAACTTGTCATACAATTCAATCTATCCATTCCATACAATTAGATTTTAAGTAACACAGCTTGCGATTACAGGCTATTTGGTGCAACCCCACCCTTAAACTACTTATATTCTAGTAAGAACCTACTTCACTGACCTTCATAGTTCTCTTAGGCCTACAGCAAACATTAGTTCCCTGATAAGGTGACACGATGAGAGGGGGCCAAAAGTTGAGCTTGTAGTCGAGCAAAGCTGTCAACGTTATTTGAAACAACGCTCGAATGTGATATTGGAACCTGAATCGGGCTTTGGGCCTTTAGCATTTCGAATTCCTCTTTGGGGTCTCTGGAGATCAAAACGAGAATCACATTTCGTGCTTGAGACCAAACACTCGTCGTTTACGAGCGAGATTCTGACTGTGTCATACACAATTAAAAGTTGTTTCTCCTGTGGCCAATAGATAAGTAATATTTCTGTAACTTAGATTTATAGAAACAGAGATGTCTGTTACGAAGATAGCCCTTTAGATAAGTCCACAGGAAAGAAGCGATCCTCAATCTGTGTATGACCCGTCTGGGTTTAAAATGTTATTGGTGTTGATTTAATAGAATTATTATTTCTTAGAAAACAGCACTACAGAAGAAACAACCAGTCAGACATCGAGTCTAATAGGATTCTGTCAGTCGAGATTGGGCCAGGATCTGTTGCGAATGTTTCTGGAAGAAATCACCCCTGATGTTATAGTGGAAGTTTCCGGGAGACGAATCAAGGCACACAAATGTATTTTATCGTCAAGGTAATAAAATAATTTTGGTGCCTAGCTCACTTTTGGTTAAAATAAGTACGAAAGAGTTCATCGGGGTCCATCTTTCAACGGTGGCACAGTCAAGGAAATGGAAACACGTACCTTTTTCGCTCTTGTCACATTGTCAATAAGGTATAACACCGTGCACGTCGATCACGCACAATGAAGTTCGTAGGGAACTTACTAGTCCACATTTAAATCGTAATTTGTCATCACTTTTGTATAGCGGTTTATAGAATAGGTACACCTTCTTGCAAAATTTCATGAGTGTAGTGCTTTAAAATAGTCTCGACTGACGCGGCTGCGACATACGGATGGACAGACAGACCATTTTGGCTACGGAGCCCTAAAAAGCTTTTCCGTTTCCTTTACTGTACATATGACGATAGTTTTACGTTTTACCTACGTCAATGCTTTTAAACATTGGCTTTATGGTAATTTTGAGGTAGAATATTCACTGTATCCTATAATCACACAAGTGTTTAGTGAAAATACTCACCCAAAAGATAGAAACATAATAGGCAATTAAGTACCTACACACCGTTAGACCTTATTTCGGCCATTATGTCAAAAAAGACATTTGGTCTAAAGGATCTTTACGGCCGGTGAATTTGAAAAATAATAATGACTTGTGACGTTTCAGGTGCCAGTATTTCGCCAGGATACTGAGTGGCGGATGGGTGGAGAGCGCAGGAAATGTGATAGTTTTGCCACCGTAAGTTTGTGTTTGTTTACCTATTTGAAAACGTATTACAGGTAAATTAGGATTTGACACTGACATATTCGTGACGTTTTTAACTTAAAACTATTTGCCGCTCGTCACAGCGTGTTGACAGCGCGTCAGCGTATTTTGAGCTGCGGTGTGGCCGAATCTTTAACACTTCTACGATGCATTTGCACAAAAAAAATGCAATAAAAAAGTTATTGCACCAAAGCAGATCTGTCTGGCTGGACATAGCAAACTCCAGGCGGTGCGCGTCATATTTTTTTATGTTAACCGACTTCTCTTTCCTTCAACGCGTCGCTCTAGTCTTTAAGGTCGAATATCGTTCGACATATATCAGACTAGTACTCATGAGAACCAGTCGCGTCGGCGGCGGCGGCACGTCGCGGACTACGTGCCCGCGCTCTGCCCGCTCGGCTACTCGATGCTGGCGGAGGCGGCGAGTCGGCAGCAGTGCTAGACGTGCCGCCGCCGCCGTCGCAAACCACTCATCATTTCAATATGATCGACGAATAAACCGACGTGCACAGTTATCCTTTTCGCTTAACCACACGTACTGCTTTGATTTTGATACCCATAGACCGAGTCGGTTTATGGGTATCAATACAATTTGGTTCAGGAATCAGTATTTTGTGATGCCCAGGTTTTCCTTCAACGTGGTGCACTTCGCGCTTTGCCACATCTACTCTGGCGTGTCCACGATCCCTGACGCCATCAGCATCGTCGAGCTGGCCACGCTCGCCGACATGCTGGGGCTCGAGGGGCTCAAGGAGGCCATCATGTTCACGCTTAAAGCCAAGTACTGCCACCACTTCCACAGGGTGAGTGAGTCCTCGTATGCTCGAAGGCAGAGATCGGTCGGTATAGCCCGGTCTTGCGCAGCCCAAGCTGAACTTTAGTTTTCAAGTAATTCATACTTTAAGAAACTATTAAACGGGGCATTGTTAGATTTAGGTGCGCAACTTTTTTTGGTGGACAATATCAAAAGTTAAGCCATTAGGCTAATCATTTTGAAGGTACAGAGGGAAATGCTTAGAACACAATTTTTGACTTATTAACTTTGGGCTAGTTAGGACTACCCCCGCCGCTTGGGGGGGCTTAAAGGTCCCATTTTTCGATATTTCGTAAAAAAAACTCGTAAACGGTGGCCCATAGCAAAAACCGTTCTTAGGCATAAGTGATCTATATAAAACACTTTTTCGCGGCTCCCATACAATTGAAGGGGGGCGCGAAAAAAAAATATTTCCTACCCCATCAAGTGGGGTATCGTTGAGTAGAGCTCGTTGAGTGCATAAAATATACAGTACAGTAAAGGAATGAGAAGCCATTTGAATTATCACAAAAAATATATTCCCCCTTTAAAATCTCATTAAATATTAATGTTAACGAAAAAGTGTATATAACCATTTTTGTAGATAATTTTATGTAGATCACTTATGCCTTACAACGTTTTTTGCTATGGGCCACCGTTTACAAGTTTTTTACGAAATATCGAAAAATGGGACCTTTAAACCCTCCCAAGCGGCGGGGGTAGGTGCGGGGACTTTTGATATGTTAACCTCCTAACTAGCCCAAACAAAGTTATAAGTCAAAAATTGTGTTCTAAGCATTTCCCTCTATACCTTCAAAATGATTTGCCTAATGGCCCAAACACAAAGGGAACGTGCCACACAAGTCTTTTTTACTCACAACTGGTTGGCTGGATTTTAAAATGTTTTAATAGTCTCATACTTAATTACTAAACTCAACAATATTTCTCAAAATACCATTTGTTCAAAAGAATCGGGCGTTTTGAGAAAAAAAATAGCCATTCTGAGGTTTTGAGTTTGACACTGTCGCTTTGAGATCTAGAGTATTAGGTGGGATAAAATTAAGTCGCAATAAAATAGTTTCGTGGTGTTAACATGTCGTTTGTCGTGCAGCCTTGCGCGGTGTGCACCGCCGGCGTGCTCGAATGTTTCCCGCTCTCGTCAGTGTACAGTCTCGACGACCTCTACCGCAAGTGCCTCAAATGGATCACCAAGTACTTCTCCAAGGTGTGGCCCACCAAGGCGTTCGCTACACTGCCTAAGGAGTTGCTAGACAAGTGTTATCAGCAACACATCATCAACTTGACCACGGACAACCTGGTCGATACCGTGTATGGATGTGCTATAACGGGTGCGTACCGGTTTATTGACGATAATATTGCCATCTGGGCTGGCGCCGGCTGCTGCAGCGCGTTTTTATTACTCCAACTGATCCTTAGAAATCTTAGAATTGACAACATTTCAAAATTTATAATGATGCTTAAATCGAAAACTATTTCGGTAAATATGTATTCGTAATAAAATAGTTCCTTGATTTTTTCTTCGCTAGATTTGAAGAAAATCGCCAAAATGTATAAAACTGAAGTGTGACGTCATTCCTACGACTGTTAAGGAGCAATGCTGTCAAACATAGGTAATTCATAAAAATTACGTCATAATTCACTTACGACTCGCTACTTTTAGATTAGATATTTTTGAATGAAAATTAGGATTTCGGGAGAAATAAAAAACACGTGGACCTTAAAATTTCAATTTCTATCGATCCTAGGACATAAAAAAGCCAACTTGAAAAATTGAAATGTTGTCAATTTTATTTGGATTTTTACTATTATTTTCAAATTTCCTCGCAATTTTTAAAAGTTTATATTTAGTAGGGAGGCCAAGTGGCTAAAATCAAAATTCCGTTTGTACGAGCAGTCGCCTACCGACGACTGGTATCGTTGGATTCAGTGACGTCTCCCGAGTATGGAACTCGATGTCGTCACTCTCTAAAGTGGTGGAGGGGGTAACTATGACGTCACAAAGATGGCGGTTGGTGGTATCAAGTTTTATCGAATATCTCTTTAACTATTCAACGTATTGCAACAAATGAGGTATCATATGAAAGTTCTTTATATTGCCATTAATTTGTTTCAAGTAATGAAATGTGTAAGTAAAACAATTAAAAAGTTTTTCCATAAAAATCGTATTTTTGAAAAAGTCATTTTTATTTTAACTTCAAAAAACTCGATGAAAGAGGCTGTTTCTTTAAAAATACTTCATATGATTGAAAATGCTACATTTATCCTATATATAATGCTTTTTGAATTATTAGAATCGGTTCATAAATGAGTACGCCAGGGATATTTCGCCGCGGGCGGGGCGAACGTCGCGGCGCGCGCGCGTTTTCTGACGAACGCGACTGTGTAGGCTTTCTTAAGTGTAGCTCAACAACTACCTAACCGACCTTTACCAGGTCATCAGTCCACCTTGTGGGGGGTCTACCCACGCTGCGCCTTCCGGTCCGTGGTCGCCACTCGAGAACCTTTCAGCCCCAACGGCCATCGGTTCTACGCGCAATGTGCCCCGCCCACAGCCACTTAAGTTTAGCGATTCGAAAGGTTATATCGGTTACTTTGGTTCTGCTACGAATGACGTCATTTCTGATGCGATCACGCAGAAAGCTCCCATCATAGCCCTCTCCATTGCCCTCTGCTGAGTGACTTTGAGCCCATGGTGAGCGACCACGTTTCCGTACCATATGTCATCACTGGCAACACCCACTGGTCAAAGACTCTCGTCTTGAGACACTGCGGAATATTGGCCGAAAAGATATGCCGTGGCTTCCCGAACGCTGCCCAGCCGAGTTGGATTCGACGATTAACCTCTTTCTCAAAGTTGGACCTACCTAACTGGACAGCCTGTCCTAGGTATACATAATCGCCTACAACTTCGAGCGTAAAGCGTCGGATTGTAACAGGAGTTGGTGCTACATGGGCATTTGACTTGATCTTCGTCTTATCCATGTTCATCCTTAGACCAACTCGCTCGGAGGCTTTAGTGAGGTCATTGAGCATTGTACTTAAATCCTCCATGGTTTCAGCCAAGACTACTATGTCGTCAGCAAACCGAAAGTGAGTGATGTACTCGCCGTTTATGTTGATGCTTAGCTTTCTCCAGTCCAGATTCTAGAAAACATCCTCCAGTGCAGCGGAGAACAGTTTAGTAAAAATATCTCCTTGCCTGCTGACTCCCTGCTGCAGCGGAATGGGTTTCGAGTTCCGGTCCTGGAGTCGGACTGACATAGTAGCGTTTTCGTACAAACACTTCAGTACTTCGATATAGTGGTAGTCTACCGCTGGCACCGCTGGTTGGCACCGCTGTAGAGATTGTAGTACCGCCCAGGTTTCGATCGAATCGAAGGCTTTCTCATCTGATCATCTTTCTCTTTGCAAACGCTAAACAGAGGGGCAGGCATCGAAATATAATAAGTATGGAAGCATAACTGTCGCTCAAAACTGGTGCCACCAAATCTAGTGCCGAAGGCGGGGCTTATACTGTTAGTGACGTTTCAGTGCCGGATCGCCTCTCAGTCGGCTATCAGACATTGATTCGATCGGTTGATAAGCTGTCAAAAGAAAATAATTCAAATTAAATGGTTAGTGGATACAAATATTCTGGCAATAATGCCGGCCTGCACCGTAAATTGGTGTAGAAGCCACACAGATGGAAAAAGGGATGATATTTCTTTTCAATACTAAGTAAAACTAATTTATTTATTCCCATACTTTACAGCCGTGGTTGATGTTATGCAATATAAGTTTTGTAAAAATTTAGCATATCCACTTACGAACTATGAGGAGGTCCTTTAGGAGTTATTTTGTTAGTTAGGTAGTGACTAAATTTTGAAGTTTTGCTGCAAATGAAGAAAGACGTCGCGCATGGATAAACGCGGTTCGTTTTGAAAGAACGGGATGATACATGGCTGCCCAGCAAGCATTGTAGGATATGCAGCATTCAGTTTAAAAAGTCTATGTGGCGACCAGAACAGGGTAAACGTTTTAAAATTTGTTCATTTTGTAAATTCTAATTGAATTCGTGTTAGGTACGAAAATAATTATTCTATAATGTAGGTACATATTTTTATTGTGATTTCTTATACCACCTAGAATGCGAAATGTATCCACAGCGGAGTAAATAAAGATATAGGTACAATGTATTATTAGAAAAGTCAGTTGGAGGTAGATAGTAAACTGGTAAACCAATTGTATATAGTACACAGTAGTAGTACCTACCACAAAATCTTGATATTTTTCGTTATTTTCGAAAAAGTGAGGTGAATGTGTACCTATATAATATCTGTAAAAGGCGCATTTAATAAACATTTAATAACTCTACGTATCTTTCATTTTATTAAATTTTCATGACTTAATCGTTGGTTACGAAATTGCATTATTCTTGAATAAAACCATCCACGTTGAAAGTGGGACGTACTCAAGTCAAGTTCAACTTGAGTGAATATGTCAAACAGTTGACAAATCTGAAACTCGTGTCAAATAGATTTTAACCAGTCACAATGCATAAAACTTTTCTTATTGGTGAAATTAGGTAAAATGGTATAAAACCTTTGCGAAAATTAGGTCTACTCAAACTTCAAGTGAATGTTGATTGGATAACGAATCATAAGACATTTTGGTTTCAAAGACGTTGTAAATAGGTCAAAATTTTACGTCAAGTTTGTTAGGCGTTATGCTTCTATACTTATTATATTTCGATGGGGGCAGGGTACTCTTCAGTCTTCTGTATACAGAGTAACATAGAACACATCCATACAGGTTATAACCTGACGAAGCGTATGGTGAGCGTATGATGTGGTCTATGGTACTAAAGGCTCTTCGGAAACCGGCTTGGTCGGCAGGCTGGAAGTCATCTAGCGTGCTGCCAGACGGTTCATAATGACTCTTGAAAACAGCTTGTAGACATGGCTCAAAAGCGTGATGGATCGATAGTTCTTAACAGGACCACCACGCCTGTGTTCCATGCCTTTGGCGTTCTCCCTTCCAGTAAGACAGAGTCGGACAACTTCTGAAGGGCTGCAAGGACCGGTTTTCCACCCTCCTTCAGGAGTTCGGCTGTAATTCCGTCTTCACCGGGTGCCCTGTTGTTTTTGAGCTGTTTAAGAGCCATTCTAATCTCGTACAGGCTGATGTCCGGAATGTCATCGGTATAGTGCAGGGTTAGTCTAGCTCTAGGATCTTCCACTAGACCAACTTCGGGGTCTGCTAGTTGACGTGTATAGCTGTCCATAGAAGCGCTCTATCTCGCTCAGAAGCTCAGGTCTGGATGAGACAATTTTACCATCCTCAGTTTTTAATTTGGCGAGCTGGCTCTGCCCAATCGACAGATCTCTTGCGAAAACTTTTGAGCCCTTATGCCGCTCGATGGCTTCTTCAATACGTTTAGTATTGAATTGGCACAGATCACGGGTCAGGGATTTGGAGATCTATCTATTGAGCTGCCGATATAATGTCGCATCAACTGAAGACTGTAGAACCATCCTACTCCTTTACTCGAAGAGCCTTTGAGTGGAGTTAGAGGGCCTATTGGTTCAGTTGGTCCGGTAGGTTTTAAAGAATTTAGACCCTGTGGTATGGACAGCGTCCACAAACCCGTCATTGAATTCATCCACATCGCCACTTAGGCAATCGAGACGGTTCTGGAGTTCCAGCTGAAATCTCTCGGGGTTTTTGATTTGGGCTGCTTATGGTCGGAGCGTGGAGTTCATCAGACGAGAGCGCTCTAGCTTAACACATATATTCAATGTGCCTCTTACCAGACGGCGATCACTTCCGGTTTTAACCGTATTGATCACAGAGACATCATCGAATATATGCTTCTTCGTCGACATGATGAAGTCAATCTCGTTTTTAGTTGCACCGTCGGGACTCATCCAGGTCCACTTTCTATGCTCACGTTTCTTGAAGAAGGAATTAATCATGTAGAGATTGTAGAGTCCCTCCTTCTCCAAGAAACCAGCCAGTAGTTGGCCCCGGTGGTTCCGACTTCCAACTCCAAATTCCCCCACTCTCAGCTCTTCACCATCTCTCTTGCCCAGTTTCGCGTTGAATTCCAGCAGGTTAAAACCTGACGAAGCGTATAGATGTGGTCTATGTTACTCTGTATACAGAAGTGGTGGTCTGTATACAGAAGACTGAAGAGTATAACCTGCCCCACTGTTTAGATTTTGTGGACTATGAGAAAGCCTTCAATTCGATCGAAACCTGGGCGGTACTACAATCTCTACAAAGGTGCCAAGTAGACTACCTCTATATCGAAGTACTGAAGTGTTTGTACGAAAACGCCACTATGTTAGTCCGACTCTAGGACTGGAACTCGAAACCCATTCCGCTGCAGCGGGGAGTCAGGCAAGGAGATATTTTTCCTAAACTGTTCTCCGCTGCACTGGAGGATGTTTTCTAGAATCTGGACTGGAGAAGGCTAGGCATTAACATAAAGGGCGAGTACATCACTCACTTTCGGTTTGCTGACGTCATAGTAGTCTATGCGGCTGATGTGATGGCGATGTGATGATGAACATAAGGCGAAAACAATTTTTTTTGGATTTATTTTCATTATTTTAATCTCTAAGCAAGTGTTCTGGCTATCAACATTTTTTTTATTAAGTAATAAAATACCTTTCATATGACACCTCATTTGTCTAAATCGGTTAGGTAGTTGTTGAGCTGCACTTAAGAAAGCCTACTCAGTCGCGTTCGTCAGCAAACACGCGTGCGCCGCGACGTTCGCCCCACCCGTGGCGAAATGTCCCTGGCGTACTCATTTATGAACCGATTCTAATAATTCAAAAAGTATTGTATAGAGGATGAATGTAGCATTTTCAAACATATAAAATAATTTTTAAAGAAATGGCGTTTTTCGTCGAGTTTTTTCAAGTTAAAATAAAAATGACTTTTTCAAAAATACGTTTTTTTTTTAAACTTTTTAATTGTTTGACTTACACATTTCATTACTTAAAACAAATTAATGGCAATATAAAGAGCTTTCATATGATACCCAATTTGTCTAAATCGGTTAAGTAGTTGTTGAGCTACACTTAAGAATGTCTACACAGTCGCGTTCATCAGAAAACGCGCGCGCGCCCGCGACGTTCGCCCCGCCCGCGGTGAAATGTCCCTGGCGTACTCATTTATGAACCGATTCTAATAATTCAAAAAGCATTGTATAGAGGATGAATTTAGCATTTTCAATCATATGAAGTACTTTTTACAGAAATGGCCTCTTTCATCGAGTTTTTTGCAATTAAAAAAACTGACTTTTTCAAAAGTACGATTTTTTAAGGAAAACTTTCTAATTATTAGACTTACACATTTTATTCCTCAAAACGAATTATTAGCAATTTAAAGAGCTTTCAATTGACACCTCATTTGTTGCAATACGTTGAATAGTTAAAGAGATAATCGATAAAACTTGATACCACCAACCGCCATCTTTGTGACGTCATAGTTACCCCCTCCACCACTTTAGAGAGTGACGACATCGAGTTCCATACTCGGGAGACGTCACTGAATCCAACGATACCAGTCGTCGGTAGGCGACTGCTCGTACAAACGAACTTCGTTATTTGACGACTTTTTTCAAATTGGCCTCTCTACTAATTTACCTCGGGCGTAACAGGTATTGCCGACCGAGATGCGAGGCCGTATTGTCATATGATTCCTTCCGGGCCTTTGTATATGTAGGTATATAGAGTACTTTTATCTCTAAAGCGCGGGTGAGCAATGGTTGTGTGTTGAGCTATACATGCACATTGTCGATGTGGGCATCAGCGTAAGTGCTATGACTTCACGTTGTCTATGTGTTCGTATGTGTCACAACTACAACAATGGCCAACCTGCGCTCGTGGGATAAATAGTACATTATTGCCGTGGCCGGGAAGGGAGCAATTGCAGGCTGAGTATTTGTTTAAACGGACGAGCTTGCGAGTCCGTTTAATTATAATACGAAGCCTGCAATTGCCATTCCGGCCGAGGCTAATATAGTGCTTTTCTCAAAAATGGGGAAAATACGACAAAAATTTAATTAATATTTGATAAACATAACCTTAAAACGTCAAAAACATCATGTTTTCCCGCCGTTTATTTTTTTTAACAGAATCTCAAGTGTATTTTTCCACCGAAAAACGCAAATTATTCGAGACACATAAAAAACGTCGCGTTTTCAACAGAAAAATACGAGCTGAATTGGCTGAATACGACCTGTGCCTCCTTTTATATGACAGTTTCTACATTTTAAAAAGTTTATAACTCGACAAATAAAGGAATTTATATGTGACATTGCAGGCCATATATGTGGCCTGCAATGTTTTTTTACTTTTTAATTTGGATCTGACCTTAAACTATACACTTTACCTTCCAATATGTAGCGACTAAAGTCCAGTTTGCGGGCCATTTTTGAGAAAAATACTATACTTACAGACTTTTCTAAATGTAATCGACAATCGTATTTCCTTTTAATTTCGAACGTATGATATTTTGGTGTCGTAGTTGAGTCCCTTCAGAACAGCCGTTGGGCGGAGTGCGTGGCGCGCATGTGCCGGCGGCTAGTAAACGCGGCCGCGCACTTCGCCGCGCCGCGGCTCGTGGCCGTCCTGCGCGGCGTCCGCGCCGCCCCGCCCCCGCCCGTGCCCGCTGCGGCCCAAGCCCTCCACGACTGTCTCGCGGCTGCCATCGAGTGGGCGCCGTCGGATGAAGCCGCCCGCGCGTACGCATTCCTCTCCGCTCTTCCCGCGGACCGTCCAGACCTCATCGCGCCTCATCAACCGCCATCCACTGATCTGCTGCTCACGCACGCCGCTAGCTGGCGACTACAATGCGAGGGAGCGCTAGTTCGCGCCGCGCCTCGCGCTGTACTCACCCAGGCCTTCAAGGAACTGCCGCCTGATCTTAGAAAACGGTTAGTCCATTTTTTTTTTAATTTTCTGGTGTTTTAATTAAAAACATGTTTTTCCGTATAACAGATATATCATAATTACAAAACTTCAGTTATTAAATAAATTATTAATACATCTTTATTTTGGTTACTTCATGCTTGCTATATGATAATGGAGATAGAGCCATCGAAATATAATAAGTATGGAAGCATAACTGTCGCTCAAAACTGGTGCCACCAAATCTAGTGCCGAAGGCGGGGCTTATACTGTTAGTGACGTTTCAGTGCCGGATCGCCTCTCAGTCGGCTATCAGACATTGATTCGATCGGTTGATAAGCTGTCAAAAGAAAATAATTCAAATTAAATGGTTAGTGGATACAAATATTCTGGCAATAATGCCGGCCTGCACCGTAAATTGGTGTAGAAGCCACACAGATGGAAAAAGGGATGATATTTCTTTTCAATACTAAGTAAAACTAATTTATTTATTCCCATACTTTACAGCCGTGGTTGATGTTATGCAATATAAGTTTTGTAAAAATTTAGCATATCCACTTACGAACTATGAGGAGGTCCTTTAGGAGTTATTTTGTTAGTTAGGTAGTGACTAAATTTTGAAGTTTTGCTGCAAATGAAGAAAGACGTCGCGCATGGATAAACGCGGTTCGTTTTGAAAGAACGGGATGATACATGGCTGCCCAGCAAGCATTGTAGGATATGCAGCATTCAGTTTAAAAAGTCTATGTGGCGACCAGAACAGGGTAAACGTTTTAAAATTTGTTCATTTTGTAAATTCTAATTGAATTCGTGTTAGGTACGAAAATAATTATTCTATAATGTAGGTACATATTTTTATTGTGATTTCTTATACCACCTAGAATGCGAAATGTATCCACAGCGGAGTAAATAAAGATATAGGTACAATGTATTATTAGAAAAGTCAGTTGGAGGTAGATAGTAAACTGGTAAACCAATTGTATATAGTACACAGTAGTAGTACCTACCACAAAATCTTGATATTTTTCGTTATTTTCGAAAAAGTGAGGTGAATGTGTACCTATATAATATCTGTAAAAGGCGCATTTAATAAACATTTAATAACTCTACGTATCTTTCATTTTATTAAATTTTCATGACTTAATTGTTGGTTACGAAATTGCATTATTCTTGAATAAAACCATCCACGTTGAAAGTGGGACGTACTCAAGTCAAGTTCAACTTGAGTGAATATGTCAAACAGTTGACAAATCTGAAACTCGTGTCAAATAGATTTTAACCAGTCACAATGCATAAAACTTTTCTTATTGGTGAAATTAGGTAAAATGGTATAAAACCTTTGCGAAAATTAGGTCTACTCAAACTTCAAGTGAATGTTGATTGGATAACGAATCATAAGACATTTTGGTTTCAAAGACGTTGTAAATAGGTCAAAATTTTACGTCAAGTTTGTTAGGCGTTATGCTTCTATACTTATTATATTTCGATGGATAGAGCCCACAAAAATAAACATCGGATGCTTCATTTATATTTACTTATTTACTTTTCGATAAGAAAATCTTACACTCCTTTAAGTAACTTAAAGCAACGTTTTAAAATCAATAAAACGACCGCTATTATAAATTAATATTTAACTTTACCGGGCTAGGTTGCGCGAGCTCGGCTGCATCATGTACGGCCCGCAGGCCGTCCCCGCCGCCTCGCCGCTCCACGACCGCAAGAGCCGCAGCGCCTATCACGCGCGTCCCAAGCCTCCCGCGATCAACACACGCAGCCTCGACATAGACCAGGTGCGCGAGTCGTTCGTTCCGTACGCACCTCGCCCCTCCGCTCACCTCGGCTCCGCTGACACCCTAAAGAGCAACGGCGACCTGCGGAAGCCCCTGAAAATGATGCCACCGAGAATCCGGACGACAAAAGCGCAAGAGGAGCGCGCCAAGTTTAACATGGCTAAAACGAATCAATCGCAGGATCGGATGGGGAAAGGGCGACCAGTTCATTTATTCGAGAATACCAAGCCGAGGTATTTGGAGCCGCGAATGTACAAAGAGAGCGAGAAGAAATCCCCAGCGGCGAAAAAGCTGGTAACCAAGATGATATCATCCAGTGATTCTTCGAGGAACTCTAGCCCTATCCAGGCTCGGAATATGCGTACATCGCGCGGGAGGTCGCGCGAGGCCGTGCTCTCGCAGGACAGTCTGGCGAGCGCGTCGCGGCCGCGCACCGCCGAGCCCTCCACCGACTCGCTCAGCGAGTCTCACAACAGCAACAAATACGCCACCTACACTAAGAAGAAATACACCGCAAAAGGCTCCGTTGAATGTAAGTAACCAAGATGGTGTATACAAACTGGTCGGTATGGGGAAATTCTATCATAGACAGTTGAATCATGTCAAACTGTCTGTGATAGAATTTCCCTATCATAGATAATAATTTTCGGGAAAATAACCATCTCGTGGTGTGGCTTACTTTAGCCCTTTGTCAAACAATCTGCTATTGCTGTTTTAGTCGTGAAATATTGCGTTTAGGTACATAGTTGCTATACATTTTTTTTATTTATTTTTTAGCATGAGAAATTTTTTGATACTATTTATTTGACTGCTGGGCGTTAAAAAAAAGCAACGGGTTGCACTCCGGGAGTGCCGGCAGAAGTGAAAACCAAACACACACGCACATTCACGCAAGCGCCCTGCGCCACCTAAACGAAACAGCAGGCGCAGGCATACATTTTCGCCGCGAGAGAGGAGGATAAAATCATTTGTTTTTTAGTACTTATTTGTATTAAAACAGGTCATACGATATTAGGAGGGGTCAACTTAGCTGGTCGTAGAGCATCCTAGGCGTACTTCCGTCCAGTATATTGAGATCTCCTTACGTGTACGATATTAGGAGCGGTCATCACCAGCTAATCGTAGAGCGTCCTAGGCGTACTTCCGTCCATTGTATTGAGACCTCCTTACGGATCTGTCGCGAGTTTAAACATTTTTCCCCATCACAAAAAGTGCTCAGCGCCGCTAAAGAAGTTTTCACTTCAAAAACACAATTTTTTGCGAATTTTCGATGTTAATTTTTTTTATTTGATAAATGTATAATTTTTAATTCATTGTGATATTTTGATGGTTTAGTATCCATAAAGTAGGACCTAGACAGAGCAAATACATAGTTTGTCAGAGTCGCCGTCATCGAAATCGATGAGGAGGACTATATATATATATATCCATAAACTGACACCATGGTATAAATTTTAACATGTGTCAAATACCCAATTCACGTTCACGATCTATAATATAATAGACTGCGAAACCCATCGCTTCGGGGTGTCGCGAATTTATAACTCGATAAAGGGATAATGGGATTGTCGGCGAGTTCTGACGTTGTCGACTTTCCGGCCTTTGTAATAATGTACTATTTCTAAATCTGCATTAATTTAACCTATTGCCCCTCCTAAATACACGTTTGTAAATTAAACTTCATGCGTCAACAGAGTACGAGTAACTTGACATTTTGTTACAGCGATCCAGTCTACGAAGTTGCAAAACGCTTTGGGAAATAAGATGAAAACTAAAATACCCGTGTACCTTAATCAAAGCGCTAAAAGTCAACAAGCGACGAAACAATCGCGGAACAGTAACAACATTGAACAAACAACACAACAAAAGCCAATAAATCAGCCAAACAAGGCCACAGGAGCTGGTATACAACAGGCGAACTCGCAACGCAGAGTACCATTAGAAAGGAAAGTTCCCGGTTCCCTCATGAATGCGACCAAATCGAGCTCGGCAAAGATGGTCACGAAACCAAAAGAGAAACAAATGAAACCTAACACTAGGAGCACACGGCCAGCCAAGCACACGAGCCGGCAGGAACTCCACGACCAAGCGGAGATACCGGTCATGCAGCGCTCCGGGACCTTCCTCAAGGACGAGCCCACCTTCGGAGATATTACTACCGACATAGACGTAGACCAGTAAGCTCATTTAAAAAAAAAGGTTTTGGTTATTAACTTATTACTCAACAAAAGACTATGCCGACGTGGAGCTATGTCTATGCTGCTCTATGCTGATGTCTACATAAGTTCTCGCCTAAGAAAAGAATTTTAGGTGTACGTCCTACTAGCCCGATTACACGCATTGTACATGCTTTTACGCACTTTCCTAAATGTTCTCACTATTGATCTCACGTTCTTAGACGTGACTACTAAAAGGCGCTTTTAGGGCTTATACTCGTACGCGACGTAACATACCGATAGAGATTTATAGATACCGTACCTGGCGAATCTATTAACATGTAATGTGGTTTAATTAGGAAAAATGCCACCCTACCATGCCACGACCGTGTACTCTCGGCTCATTCGTTATCTATTCCTGTAATCAATGTGTTTCAAAATCAAACTTTTATTCTGCAAATAGGCCACAGGGGCGCTTGTCCGTTCTTATGTTCCGTCGTAACACCAATGGCTCAACCGAATTTGATAGCACGAGTGTCACTGGGTACAGTCAAAATCAAAAATATCGAGCCCAAGCTTCCGCCGGAAACTTGCTTCATCTGCGCTTCGTCTCACAGGCGAACTCGACCTAAGTAGGCTTTGCTTGGGAGATCGCCTGCTCGCTTCGCGCGCCTGTAATTTGGTCATAATCAAAAATTATGATGATCTGTCACCACATTTGGTGATCGGGTAACAAATTTGGTGATCATTTACTCAGTGTGTGATGTGTAACCACATTTAGTGATCAATTACTCATTTAGTGATCAGCAGTCTGCATTTGGTGTTTAGTATATATATATTTAGGGGCGAAAATTGGTGTTTCAAAGCATTTTTCGGTGGTCATTATATTTGTTCCAATTTTAAAAGGCGTACGAAAATATATGCTTAGTCTATGTGGTTGAAAACAGATTATAAGAAGTACGAGTATGTATGTCCTTGTTGACTACTTATACAGTCGCCATGTGATTCTGACACAGAAGTTAGATATCTGAATAAAATAGGGGACGCTTTTTTATTTACCTTATCAGAATCAAGTGCTTAATGATTCACAGTAATTAAAACCCAAGTTTACAAAAAATACAATTCTGAGTGGAAAGCCTGTCCCTTTTCACTCAAAAATGTACCTTTAATTTTACAACATGCGGCTAGACAGGTTCTATTTAATAGGCCAATATTTTTTTTAATTGTAATTACAAATGTTTTAATTTCTATGATTTCAGTGCAAAATAAATATAAAATATGTATTTTGTACTTTAGAATCTCAATTTATGTATATATCTATATTTTAAGCATATACTTAAAGCTGAAGCGCCTCTAGTTTTAGGAGGCATGTTACATGTCCATGTGGATTATCAAAACCTATTTTGATTTTCCATTGTGTTACATTTCCTGTTGCTAAGAGTATGTTTATGGCCTGGACTCGGCAATGTGCAAATAAAGAATACTATTTATTCCTAATTGTAAGTAATAATATTATTAATATTTAAATGTCAAAAAGATTTTATGATAAATCGATAAATCATACCTATTAGGCCAGTCATTTTACACTCAAAAAGGGGTATGGTGGGAAATGTTTGGAACACAATTTTTGAGTGAGACTAAAGCTGTATCCGTTAGTTTTTAAGGGTGGCCCCCATGCCACTAAGGCTGGTTTTCCACTAGAGCATGCTATGCTTTCATACATTTGACACATAGCTCAAGCTGGAGCTATGTGTCGAATGTATGGAAACATAGCATAGCTAGTGGAAAACCAGCCTAAAGGGGAACGTGAATAAAAAACATAGACTACCCCATAGAGCCCCCCTCAAAAACTAACGGATGGAGCGATAGTCTTAAAATTTTCACAGTTTAAGCAGCGTGTTGACCCAAAGCTATACAAATTGTCCAAAAACTCCCTTTAAAATCTCATTAAATATTAATCCTAGCGAAAAAGTGTATATAACTTTTTTTGTAGATAATTTTATGTAGATCACTTATGCCTTACAACGTTTTTTGCTATGGGCCACCGTTTACGAGTGTTTTACGAAATACCGAAAAATGGGACCTTTAAACCCTCCCAAGCGGCGGGGGTAGGTGCGGGGACTTTTGATATGTTAGCCTCCTAACTAGCCCAAACAAAGTTAATAAGTCAAAAATTGTGTTCCATGCATTTCCCTCTATACCTTCAAAATGATTGGCCTAAATCCTAATAATAGGTAAAAATACTTTTATTGCAAACACAAGACCGTTTCGTACGATAATTGCTTCGTACCAGCCATCTGAATGAGATGTAATGTACGTTAATTTACAAAAATATAATATTTTAACTAGGTTAATTTTCGGAATGATCTCATTGATGCACAGTATTCGATGTATTTTATTTCTGGTCTGCATCAGCCATTGTTATAAGTGTAAGAAATAAAATTAGGCCATGATTTATTCGTATACATTTTTTCTATTAGGTTAAGATACGATAGCTAACACTTCATTAATTTTGTAGCGAGATCTTAATCGCGGCACATGAAATTGTTCGTGAGGAAGCCCACATCCAGATTATACATCAATTGATCCCTATTCGTACTACCATAGGCTAGTCTCTCCAAAATGTCTCCTATGTTTAGCTCTGTCTGTGGCTGCCTACGAAAACGATGGTTTAGGTATATACAATGCGCGAATATTTTCTCTAAAAGATATCGAACTTTTGCTACCTGCTCTTGTACTATAATATATATATATATATATTTGCCTGTAATCAGTTTAGCTATTAATGTGGAATGGTGCGAATAAAGGTCGGGGGTTATGAGAGGTTTATCGATTTTGTACAGGTATTCACGCAAATCTGCCCGAATTACTGATCTATCTTTCCTACTTTACTATATTTTTATAAATAATTTATATGCTGGCATAATTAATTTATTGATAACGAATATTTGTATATCGGACTTTGATCCTGTGATGTCTTTTGAGACGTGCATAGGATCCTTATGGATCTAAGCTGCTACCACGAAGCGCAAACTTCTTTCGTGCAGGTATCACCCTCTCTCGCGCGAATATGCAAGTGCGATACGGATGGAGACGTTTGAATGTTTGCGGCGGTTATATACTGCGAGACAAGCTTGATATTATTTGAAACGTACATAAACACAAAGCTGTTGTCATGTAATGTATAGTGGACATTTTGTAATATGTCCGAGAAGCCATAAAACGCTTATCGTTAGCACTTCAAAACGAAAGGAAGTATGAAAAAAGATTATCCGCACAAATAGCTATCTTCCGTACTAAACGATAAGGTTCAAGTTGTAGTGACTTGGCAGTAAAACAGTAGCAGTATTTGTTACGCCGGCCGACTACCTGCGCAAGCTCCGACCACCGACTGTTTTATTGTCAAGTCACTACAACTTGAACCTTATCATTTAGAACGGAAGGTGGCTATTTGTGCGGATAATCTTTTTTCATACTTCCTTTCGTTTTAAGTGCTAACGAAAAGTGTTTTATGGCTTTTCGGACATATTAGAAAATTACCACTATAAAAGCAAGAAGGAGGGCTTGCTTTTACTGCATGAACGGTGATTATTTTGTTATAGATGTTCATATCAAATAATTTCAACGATGCTGAGCTTTTATCAGGTTATGCAACGTTTAATATAATTAAAGCTGTAACCGTGTGAATATGGGCTTGCTGATGTTACTAGTAATAAGGTAATAAGTACATGAGATGGCCTAACTGTAGCAGGTTACATTCTTGTCCGTCCGATAATCGAGAATTTGTTTACCTATGAAGATCACAAACCACATTTAATAATTGAACGTATTACCCCGGCACATGCGTGTATTGTTAGTTGACATTATTGTAGACCAAAATGAAATTGATGTTAAATATATTTAAAAATTGGTTACATTATTTAATGAATTCTTATTATACTCGACGACTGAAACATTCTTCCCGTACCATATGTAACTGTTTTTATTGTAGTTTAATTGGTAGAAACCAGAGACTAGGACTAGTCTCTGGTAGAAACATATTTCAGTCTCCTTTTGCTCCGAGCGTCTTATTGAGCTCGAAGGTGAACTTGCATGTTGTCATATTACATGTTATAAATAAAATTAAACTATACACTTAACGTATATAATACATTAATTCTAGGGCAATGTATCTTTGGAAATTCATTGCATTAGACCAGCGCATAAACGCGGTTTAAGGTCAAATTCTTAAACCAGCAAGTAGGCTGCAGTGGCAGCACTGCTTACTTACTAGTTTCTTTATACCTTTGTAGGGAACTTTTGATCCATCCAAAGGGAAAATTTAATTGGTGCTTGCTGTCGGATACGGAAAAATACCTAATACATGACCCCGAAAGCTAATCAGCTATTACCTACTCATGTTAAGTGTTCGCGCCTATTGATACTGAGCACCGCACTATTCACCGTCTAAGTAAATAATTCAAACAGTAAATTATATATGTAGAAAAAAAACTGTCCCGCTCAACAAGAAGCTCGGAGCATAAATACTCGAGTCTAAACAAATACCTACTGTTGATTAAATATTGTAGTGCATAGTTATGTAATTATAATTATAATTTACTTATTTCAATAAAGGCAGATGTGTTAATATGTCCGAATTTTATTTCATGAAATACCTAGGTAGTACCTATTGGACGCCAAACAGGCAAAGGGATTTTACCCAATAATACACTAAGTAAAATTTACTTAGTGTAAGATTGGGTAAAATCCGTTTGCCTAAATGATCATTGAAAGCCTGGCATAATTTATTTTTCTCAAAATTGGCCCGCAAACTGGACTTTAGTCGCTACATATTGGGAGGTAAAGTGTATAGTTTAAAGTCAGATCCAAATTAAAAAGTAAAAAACATTGCAGGCCACATATATGGCCTGCAATGTCACATATAAATTCCTTTATTTGTCGAGTTATAAACTTTTTAAAATGTAGAAACTGTCATATAAAAGGAGGCACAGGTCGTATTCAGCCAATTCAGCTCGTATTTTTCTGTTGAAAACGCGACGTTTTTTTATGTGTCTCGAATAATTTGCGTTTTTCGGTGGAAAAATACACTTGCGATTCTGTTTAAAAAAAATATACGGCGGGAAAACATGATGTTTTTGACGTTTTAAGGTTATGTTTATCAAATCTTAATTAAATTTTTGTCGTATTTTCCCCATTTTTGAGAAAAGCACTATATTAGCCTCGGCCGGAATGGCAATTGCAGGCTTCGTATTATAATTAAACGGACTCGCAAGCTCGTCCGTTTAAGCAAATACTCAGCCTGCAATTGCTCCCTTCCCGGCCACGGCAATAATGTACTATTTAGCCCACTCCTTATAGCCATAACCTAACGAATATAAGTTATAGGTCCAGGCTAATGAGGGCTACCGCGTACATAGATTCGCCGCTCGCCGCTAGAAGCGCTAGTGTGACCTCAGTCCTCCGAAATGTCAAATTTCATACTTTGAGGTTGGGTTACGCGGCTTTATTTCTAATTAGATTAATATAATGACTATTTTGCAATATCTGAGATTGATAATGGCAAATATGAGTTACGGGTCAACGAATTTCAATGCTTTGCGACAATTTTATCGTCAGTAAACTTGTCATACTTTTTTCCGTACAAAACGGGAGTGCGTTATAATACGGAATGTTCGATAATAGTAGTTTATGCAACTGGTACATAATGAGGGGCATTAAAACACGAGTGTGTTTTATGAAACGAGCCGAAGGCGAGTTTCATAATAAGGTCACACGAGTGTTTTAATGCCTAATTATGTACAGTTGCATACATTACTTTATCTACATCCATATATTAAATCCTCTTTCATGTGTTTCGTGTGGGCACTTCTCGCCGGCGTGCGCCATGTTTGCGTCGACAGGCCGGCCCGCGCCTCCGCCGCCAGCCCGCAGCTGTGTCTTAATTTTGTACGTGATCTCGTTAAAGTGTTATATTTCGTGATCTAATAGGGGACGCACGCAGCAGCCGCACAGTATATCATAAAGCGGGGTCTTATCTACGGTACCTATTTGAACTTATAAAAGAGGATTTACTATATGGGTGTAGATAAAAATATTAATGGTGCGGTTTTATAGTATAAAATACGATTTCAACGTGAATTCAGTTTTTACGCCCATAAAAACCAATAACAAACTTTGACAGCTGGACTGACAGCACGGTGGCGCCAACTGGTGAGCGCAAAAACGATAGCCCTCATTATGATGAAATAGTAGACTGAATATAAAGCCCGAAAAGGAAAATATGACGATGCGCCGTGTTTCGGAATTTCGCTGGAACTATTTTTTTCAATTTGTAAGTACTTTATTTGAAAGCAAGTACCTAGGTAATGTGTTTATATTAAATGACGAAAAATGCTCAAAACGATTCATAGTCAAGTCACTCTTGTTTTATGACCTAAGTAATGAAGGCTACCGTTTTTGTGCTCACCAGTACCCATAATATGAGTTTGCAATGTTTGCATTACCGTACTCGCTAGCGACTGCGTACACGATTTCATATGGCGATTCTTAGTTCTATTGCGTAACCGCCAGAGGCGCTGTACTTTTGTCCATACTAAATCGTTTACGCAGTCGCTAGCGAGTACGATAATGCAAACATTGCAAACTCATGGTAAGGGTACAGTTGGCATCACTGCGCAATCAGTCCAGCTGTCAGTTTGCTACTTATTGGTAGGTAAGTAATTTAATTATAGGAGTAAAAACCAACGTTGAAATCGTATTTAATACATTAAAACCGTACCGTAAATATTTTTTCATTTCTCATACTCTGAAAGTGGGTCATTGTTCATCTAAGTAGCGTACTGAAAGTGGTCAATTTCTGCTCTAGAGCAGAAAAGTATTAAAAAAAAATGTATGGTGAATCGGAGTTCAATTGGGCAACGGCACTAACCTATACAGCCACATAGTACAGATTCTACAGAGATCCTATACCTAAGTACTTGTTCAAATGCCTGACTCGTAGCAAGAGGATATATAGAAGGAGGGTTAGCGAATCACACACAAGGACGGAGATATTGTGACAGTTTTTTCTGGGGTTACCACAAAAAGAATAATCTCCCCATTTTTACTGACAAGTAGGTTTTTAATTATTGAGAATCTTCAAAATAAACTCTTAGTAAATATTAGCGGGCAAACACAAAACATCCGATGTCCTCCCAATTACAATATAAATGTGTACTAATTTAATACCTACATTAAAGTTAACAAAATCACGATTAGATTAAAACGTCTTAGTTATTCAGCCATTATAATAATCAAATTCACAATAGTATTCTAATCACGTCACAATTAAATTTTTAATCTGTTATTTTTAACATTCGAGCCGGTTTAGTTTACCCAACATTATGGGTAACATATTTTTTTATACTCTGGCCACTGGCTTATCGATGACACTTTGGTGGCAGACAATCGCTGCCTTATACGCGATGAGGGACAGGAGATATGTCATTGTTTCTCGCTCCCACGTGTGTTATTTTCTATGCTTATATCTCCTTCACACAGCTTTGTATGTGTGTATCACCAGCTCCATCTATACTTACTTCATGGCCTGACTGCCTGACTGCTTACCAATAAACAACCTCCTTAATTTGTTTGCTTTTTATTGCCACAGTCGGAAGTAATATCAATAGTTTGTGGCAGATAAAAAAGGGAAACTATGACAAGGACAACAAAATCATTGTCTCTCTCTGTCGCTCTTATATAAAGTTGTATATGACCATCTCGTTCAGGTATTATTATTTGATGTCGAGTCTAATTGGTCTGAGCGTAAGCCGATAATTTTTTTAATAAAAATCAATGAATTAAAATGGTCCATACACAAACACCATTAACGTCAGTCAACAGTCGGTAGCCCTCATTACGTAGGTACAAAGTTGCAAGACACGAGGTAGGTTTATATTTCTATACAGACACACATACACATACATATACTCACACTCACGCCCGTATCCCATTGGGGTAGGCAGAGACCAAAGAACGCCAAGTACTACGGTCCTTACATACATCTCTTGCTTCAATCACATCCATACATCTCCTCATACAGGCTCGTCGGTTGCGGGAACTTCTGACCTGGCCTTTTTTCAGTATCGCAGTAATCTGATCAAGATACCCTCGCCTTGGTCGCCCCATAGATATAGTATGTGACACAAACTACTAAGGAGATACTAACGTATGGTATGTGATTGTGATATGTAACTTCAAATAATTTGAGACATATGAATTGAAGTTTGTAGTGATGAGACTAAAACATCTCGTCTGTCAAATCAAGCGATAATTATCGAATGGTTCATTACATCGATTTTACAGCCGATTTTTGAAATGCTTTTATCAAGCCTATATAAATATATTCCATACATAGATATAGTATATACTCTGTAGTTATAGATGCGCCAACAAGCGACCGGGGCTATGTCTTTCTCATATTATGACGTCAAAATATGGGGATACCATGGTTGCAAAAAATTACCCCAAAAATTTAGTCGGATAGCACTTAGTTACAAGTGATCAAATTCCATAGTGACTAAGTCGCCATTTTGACTCACTAAGTAAATTTACACAACATCGTAGGCGATATCGTAAAATAAGTGATCCCGACCGGCCACTTTTTTTGTGATAATCTTACCCATAATTATATAGTCACCGGTTATCACCGTTGCATCAAACGGCGATTTCACTGATCCAAATCTATACATTTTGTTCTCGCCGCTGGCCGCTGGCCTTCCTGCTCGCCGCTTGACTTGCTGGTCATCACGTCACCCAAAGAACCATGCTAACTGTTTAAGTCTCTAGACGATGACAGTAGTAAGTAATGTAACCAGATAGTGCTTACTACTTCCATGCCCCTTTTTGTCTTTCACAGATAAATTATGTAGTTGTTGGAATAAAAGGATAAACTTCAAATTAGAACAGGTAATTTATTTACAATAATATATTACATTTATAACTTTATTTTTCAACAAATAAGCAAATATATAATAAGCAGTTATAGATTATTTTACCCAATTTAATTTCCTGTTCCCTCAGTCCTCAAATCCATTTTTTCGGGATTCATCCTCTGTTGAAAAACTGAAAAAATCAAATTACTTGAAATTCCCGAAATGTGGGGTAATCTTTAGGGGATTTTTTTATTATTTGTTGGTACCCCGAAATCAAATTATAAACCGACTGAATGGTGGGACATCAATGCTAAGCTGGCTTCTATGGTAGATTTATACTACGCGATTTGACCGGTTTGTATGTCAAATGTTTGGAGGTTATTTTTTAATTAATTCACATATTTTTCCTATTTCATCTATTGTCTCATGATATAACTAATGATTTAGCTCAGTAATTTGGTTCCGGCGAGATTTTAGAAATAAACACGGGTCCAAAATTCAAAGAAAATGTACTTACGCATGGGATGTAACATCCGCCTTTTTTCGGTCGAAATTGCTTTTACAGCTAAACACTGAACACCCCACCATGTTTGCACTGAACAACCAAACACTACGGATCTGATGATTGGTAAATTATTATTCATTTAAACCAAATTCATCATTAATTTTCCACTTATAAAATGCACTGCAAAATATTGCCACTTTGTTTTGCAATCTTCTTGACACTAATGACAGATTGCCTTTACCCGACCATGAAAAAATGTCCGGTCGGTGATAAGGACAAAACATCGCACTTTTTTCTACTTCCTCTCATAGGGATCGCAATAAGGCTATCTTTCTCTTACAAAGCGTGTCAGGCCCTTGATTCCATATCACAATTGTATCATTCTACACAAAGAAAGAATTAATTAATCATACTTTCTCTCGTTCAGAAATCGATAACTATTTTATTCCAACATGGCAAAGGTACGTTCACGGTTTGTAGTACAATTTGACTATTTTCCGTATTGTATGATATTTGGTTTTGATCATAAATGTATGGTTTATAATCGATTTCTATCAATTTACGGAAATGTCATATGAATCAAAACGACAGGCTTGGTCACAACCCTGGTTTAAAAAAATAAAAGACATAACACGTAAATGTTTGGGTGGTGGATTATTATCGTAAAATCCTCAAAAACTATGATAGGAAAAATTTAACGTGGGTTAAATTATGTTTGAGAAAAGTAAAATAATGTTTTTATTTACTTGAGAAGCACTATTATTATTACGTGATTTTATTGATAATTTCGATGAGTCATGGTTGTTTACGTTCTATGGTAGTTGTCATGTGTCAAATATTTGAAGTAAGAAATCACAACGTGTAGTTTGCGTTCGTAAAAGTCGCTTAGGTATACGGTACAAAATGTCGCTGTGTGTAACTGTAAACGCTCTTATCGAATGAGATAATATTCATTAGAAGCGAAGGGAGAAATGTGCTTAGAAATAAGAAATACCCATCGTAAATTAAGTATTTTATTTCAGAAAACGATACAATATAGCATAATAGTATAACAACAATACCATACGAATATTTTAATTAAACTATAGTCTCCGTTAAATTAAAAAAAACAAATGACATTAAAATAACCTTGTCCCAATGAATTCATCATCTCTCGAAATAATAGGAGGCGAAACTCTAACAGTGGAATACAGTAATATGAGTAGAATAATATTAAGTCTGACATGAATACAAGTATGGGGCACAGACAGACTGCCAAGCGAGCGTAAATTTGCGGCCCAGTCGTGTGTCGTGCATTACCACCAGCTACAGTAACGAGTGGACGGCAGGACGCGAGCCGGCCGTCTGTAAGGCCCCGCGGGCTTAACTGTTCACCCGTCTCGACTTAAACAATTATGCAATCGGTAATTCTTTACACTACATTACATATTATTAAGTAATAACACAATCACTTACACCAAATGATTAAAACGTTTAACAAGCCGAGTACTGCCTGCATAACTACTGCCGGTGATCGTTGCTGTCGCCGCACAGCGCCGACTTGTTGTTAACACAATCCCTTCCAACAGGAACATGTGACAACAAGTTTCGTTTAAACCTATTTAAATGAATGATAGTACCTACTTGTCTTTTTTTTAGTAATAGTGCTCAACATACCTATACATTCTTTATTTGCCATTTTCACATCTAATTTTAAATAGGTATACAAAAGCTTAAAAACAGACAATGAAAGTTTCAAAGTAAAAAACCAATCGATATCTAATAATTTACGCCAGATAACTAAAAATAAAATTGCAGCAGGTAAACAAGAGAAAAATCTTCCTAATACATAGTGACACGAATCTACAATCAAGGGCTATAAAACATGACGTTTCGACATCTTATCATTAGCTAATAGTCACGTGGCGTTACAAATTTATGAACTTAGGCGACACCAAATGACCCATTCAACAGTGGTATCCGGTATGTGAATTATCAGTTACCATACCTACTGACAGGTATCCTGCCTGTCAGTTGCCAGTCATTTAAGTATTACCCAAAAACCTCGATTCCAAAGAAAGACAGTTAATGCTTCGACCACAAATAAATAACATATTAAATATTAACGATAAGCCCGGACACTGACCGGTCGCGTTTAAGTCTACGAGTAATAGCTTTTTGAAGGAAGTAAGAATCCTCACGGGCCGTTTCCTCTCCCGGCGTGCCTCGGCGGCAGCAGGCGGGGACTCTGTCCACCGATTTTCAAGGCAAGTATTCACTGGTATTCTGCGACGTAAGCCATCGTTTAGACAAATACGAGGTGCAATTTGAATACGTCGTAGTTTAATACTGTGTTACATAATATTCGTTGTAAATTTAAAGTAAGGACTAGAGGAAATGGGAAAATACTGCGTGACTTCGCATTGGCCAAATCATAATCGATATGAATCTGCATTCACTTATTTTGTGAGTGAATTTCGATCTGGTATTTATTCACGAAGAAGGTACAATAAACTTGTTTAGACACGGTACTCGCATCAAGAACTACATTTACTGTCATCTAGTAGCATTTCTGTGAACACAAGACCAAGATATATATAAGTCTGTTTTATACCTATCCCATGTTAAGACCCATTTTACATCAACATTTTAACACTAGGTAGTAGGTATCTACACAAAACTAAATTTTGCTAGGCGCCTTTTAAATGTCAACTCAAATTATAGTCCATGTTGGTACATTCAGCAAAATAGTTAGCAGCGCACCTTCTGCATACCAGTCCCTATGTCCCTATATACGGGTGCGTAGCTAACTACTTTGATGTCTGTACGTATTAATATTATCGGCAGAAACATTCATCTTCTCTATGACACATGCTGATCCTTTCCGCTTTACTACGAAGCCTAATAATAACGAGCGAAAGAAAACTATTGCAGTGCGTATCAAACCAAAATTAACGACTAGTCCTCCCATGTCTCCAGAGGTTGCCACTTGAATAATCAAATAAAAGATATTTGGTACATACAGCACAAGTTGAACGGCTATGACGCCATGATAATTAGGGTGTTAGGTACATCGACCACATGGAGCCGGTACGTTAACATTAAATATAGCCCCAGTTTATTGTTCAACGTTGGTGGTGGTTATACGTAGGACGTTATTTGAAGATCCCTATGACACTTGCAGTGACAGTTCATTTATATAACCTTGGAACAGCGTCGATGTCACATCGAAATGTTAATAAGCATCTTTTGGGAATGTAGCTAATTAATTTATGTAGGATTGTAACATTTACATAATAACAATATGAAAGAAACTTGAATTGTCCCTTATTTCCCAGAAATATGCTTAACGGAATATACACGGTGACGTACTGCAAAAGTTATATCGTTGGTCTGTATCGACTAAGGAAGCGGTGCCGTCGATAACAGATGTCGATAATTGAAGTGATAATAATAAAACGTGTCATATTTCATTTTAATTGTTACGTGACTGTGTAAAAATGTTTTGACCTGTAGGTACTGGTCTTTCTTCTGGTGCGGCGTAAGAATACGTTATGTCCAAATTTTATGTCAATAGGTCAAAGGGAAGTTGAAAACATCTTCGAAAAATATTTTTGTGACAGACGACCGACGGAAGGACGCATGAGTGACAACAATAGGGTTCCGTTTGGACCATTCTGAAACGGAACCCTAAAAATGGCGGTTTAGTAGCCAGAAACGTCTTTTACACGATAACCGCATTTGAGGTTTAAATTAATGTACGTGAGAGGACGCTGATAAGAACCGCCACAGATAAAAAAACAATTGAAGTATCGACACATGCACATCACTATATGGTATGTCACTGTCAGTGTCATAGGGATCTTCAAATAACGTCCTACGTATAGTTAGCTGTCATGTTCATATAATAATATGATGAACCTTGTCATATTAAGGCGATATATAGATTGAAAGAGACGCCCTTATGTTTTTCGCTCACGACAAAACGGGACGCAACACTCTTCGAGAATGACTTTTTTAGAAATCTCGTTAAATATCTGTGTGCAGGTTTATTAAATTTCCTCTCGACAGATTTTAGATGAGGTAAAATACCATCATATTAACTTAATCTTGTCTTTTAATAATGAGTTGTTTTAGTAGGCCGAGTAAAAAAGGAAAATATAGACTAACCTCATCGGGATCTCTACGGGATCATAACATAACGATTGTTTTGTTTCGTTTTGTTCGCCGTCAACCCAAGGGTTGACAGGGTTCCATAATTGGTTAACAAAATTGTTGATTGTTTATTTCTTATATTTCCATTGACTTTGTGGCAGAACTGGGGATTTTATCGACTCGAGTCCTTAGAATTTACGTGAGTTCTAATTGTAGGTAGATTTATTAGTTTGATACAATTCCAGAGGCCCGTTTCACGAAGTTACGAGTTAAAATCAAAGGAAAAATTTGCAAATATATATATATCGCACAGAGCAGTTTTAGAACCTCTGACCTTCTATCAGATGGAAAACTAATTTTATTATTACAAAAACAATAAACCAATTACAAGAGATCATTCGAATATATAAATTCTACAGTTTTATCTTTTCAATTTAAATAACGAATAAACCATAATAAATTAATAATGTAACAGCGTGGGGGCGCAGCAAATTACCAAAATAAACCTTAGTGAGAAAAAGAAATGAATAAATATGTATCAGTATCTAGTACCTTTGACGTTTTTGTTACTTTTTTTAACCATAATGCTTCACACGCGCAGTTTAGGCACTATCTAGGTACGTTACTTAAAACTCATTAGGTACCATTAAAAATAACAGATCTTACCGGCCTTATTCATAAGTTATGATCGTCCTATAGACTAGCCAAACAAAAAAAAAATTATAAACGTTAACGGCTCGACAACTTACCGAACGGTCGACCTTACTTCTTAACCCCCGACGCAAAACAGGTTTAACCTGTGTGTCTGTGGCATCGTAGCTCTCAAACAGAAAATTAATGTAGTTTAATTTTAATCGGAAGTCTTGCCGTTGACCATTGACATGTTTGTTGTGCCGGAAGTTAATTTAGTTTAAAGATTTTTAATTTAGGTTACTAGACTAAAAGGTTAGCAGTATATAATGCGAATTCGACCTGGATTTAATTTAGCTTATTGAACCCTTGTCGTAAGTGTTATTTATTGTGTAACCAAGAGGCCGTTGGAAATTAAAGCGAAGCTTTTGGGTCATTGTCACTTTAAAAAACAAGTTGTCCCTCCGGTGGTTAACGACTTTGTGCATGTAAATTACGGTTTTATTACCTGGATTTATAGTAACGAAGACACTGTTTATGCGCGTTACTAAATCAGATAGAGCCAATCCAACTTTAAGCTTTGTTAAAACTTGTTATATGTCCACCGAAAAGAGGCGCACCTAATTATGACAATGATCCTTTTATAAAATTTATTTGGACTTTGAATGAATTAGCAGATATTATTCAAGATATAAAAATGATTTTAAAAAGTGTCGCATAGGCGCACTGGCCACATTCACTACACAATTTCTTAAAAATATTTGTTAGGGCGTTTTTATTATGAATAAGGCCGCATACGCTCAAATATTCCCTATTTTATAACTGATCCATCAAAAAATATCTTGGAAAATTATTAAGTGTCTGTTCATTTAACGAATAATTAATTATAATTGCCCTACTTTATACAGATACCATGAATGCTATAAAACCTCTACATATTTATGAACTAGTCGAATATGAAAGCGGAATTACTCCAGAGTGTAAAGGTTAGTTATCCCTTAAGTTTTAATAATGCTTCAATGTAATACGAGTCCTAAATGTACAGCGACGATGTCACACTCATCCACGATATATCAACTCTAAATATTCAAGTCTTTACAGATATCTCTATCTCAAATAATTGTGACACAAGTACACGTAAAGAGAAGCTATTAATTAAATCTTTTTACAAACACTTACTAGTATACGGTTGATTTACAAAAATGATTACTTTACATGCTTTTGGTAGCAAATGCTTAAGTTAGTTCCAAAACTTAACCAATAATAAAGGAAACAGTGTGGAGGCCTAGAAATCAAGAGCCGAGAAACAGCGCCCCTGATGCCTGAGGCGAACGAAAGCGTAGCGGAACGAATGGGCTATCCCGGTCCCAGGAAGGGGACAGTTTAGTCACAGCTGCAGGTCGGGAGCGCGTCTGGACTGAAGCGGAGCCAGAGGGGCAATGCTTAGGTTTCATTAACACTCAATTTTATTTTTCCCGACACTCCAATACGCCAAGCTCTGAAAACGATATGTGTCAAAATGCCAGAATGCCTATTTAGCTGAACAAACTGGACTATTACGAACACATGTTGTTTTGAGAAAAGGTTGTTGATAAGTTTAAACATTATGAGACTAAAATAATTTAACTTTCATTCGCTTTATTGACAGGAAAAAAAGCGTTCTGGGGGTATAGGCATTAAGACACTACGTCGTTTTGAGATCTGGGTGTGAAGAGTAAAAGGGAAAATTAAATTAGGCTATATTGAAACTGAAGCCGTTAAAGGAAGGTGAAGCTGCCTTGTGTGAGGAGGAGGCGTCGGGAGTGTAACAGCGGTGAGTGTGAGGCGTCCGGTCACCGCGGCGGCAGCGTCACCGTTCACATGAGGAACTTGCCGATGATGATGCCGAGCAGAGCCATGGCTACGGCGGTGGCGAGCCACGGCATCATGGCCGTCTGCTGGTGCTTCTCGGGCCCGTAGGAGTGGCGCCGCGCCGCACGCACCTCGCCACCCGCCTGGCGCAGGCGGAGCAGCTCTTCCTGTACACAAACAACACACTCAAACACAAGATTCCAAGGTAACAAGGCAATTTTACTCCTTGACAATTCGCTATTTGACTAATTCGCTTTTATGGTGCCATTCGAACCATTTTTAAAGACGATCAAATGTTTGTATGGGACCATCTACAATTAGAGCAACATGTCAATTTTATTGGTAATTTTAAACTTACATTTGGACTATAAAAAAATACTGTATTTTTGTAGTCCCATATTTTTTATCTATATATATATATAAAAGAAGAAGTCCTGAGTGACTCATCAACGCACAGCCGAAAGTACTAAAGCTAGAGAATTTATTTTTACACAGTCGGTTACTTTTATAACGTAGGCTAGGGATAAGAAAGGGTTTTTCGAAATTCCACCCCTAAGGGGGTGAAAAAGGGGTTCAAAGCTTGTATGAAAAAACGTATTTATTGAAGTTAGAGATTTGAAAGTTCGTATATAGATTCTCTGTTTAGTTCCACTAAGGGCCTATTTCAGCGTTTTTCGAAATTTCTTCTCAAAAGGGGTTTAAATTTTGTATGGGGAGCTAATCTTTTTTGAAGTGAGAGATTTGAAATTTCGTATATAGACTGTATGTTTAATTACACTAATGACGTATTTCAGCGTTTTTCAAAATTTCTTCTCAAAAGGGGTGAAAGAGGGGTTCAAAGTTTGAATGGGGAGCAAATGTTTTTTGAAGTGAGAGATTTGAAACTTCGTATGTAGACTCTCCTTATAATTAAACTAATGACATATTTCAGCGTTTTTCGAATATTCTACTCAAAAGGGGTGAAAAAGGGGCTCAAAGTTTGTATGGGGAGCAAATCTTTTTTGAAGTGAGAGATTTGAAACTTCGTGTATATAATAAATGTGTGTGAAATATTGAATATTTCAGCGTTTTTCGAATATTCTTTTCAAAAAGGGTGAAAATGGGGTTCAAAATTAGTATGGGGAGCAAATCTTTTTTGAAGTGAGATATTTGAAACTTCGTTGTTAGACTTTCTGTTTAATTACACTAATGACATATTTCAGCGTGATTCGAAATTTCTTCTCAAAAGGGGTGAAAAAGGGATTCAAAGTTTGTATAGGGAGCAAATTATTTTTGAAGTGAGAGATTTGAAACTTCGTACATAGGCTCTCTGTTTAAGTACATCAATAGTGTATTTT
The DNA here is from genome assembly GCA_951800055.1 of Cenopis cana. Classification (NCBI taxonomy): domain Eukaryota; kingdom Metazoa; phylum Arthropoda; class Insecta; order Lepidoptera; family Tortricidae; genus Cenopis; species Cenopis cana. Next base: position 33,530,116 of record OX637471.1, on the reverse strand, counting down.
CAGCGTTTTTCGAAATCATTCCTTAAATGGAGGAGAAAAGCTGGTTCAAAGTTTGTACAGGGAGTAATTTTTTTTTGAAGTGAGAGGTTTGAACTTCAAACTTTGAAGCTATGTAAACAGACTCTCTGTTTAAATATAACAAATACGTATTTAAGCGTTTTTCAAAATTCATCCCTAAAAGGGATGAAAAGGGGGTTCAAAATATTTTTTTCAGTACGAGATTTGATATTTCGTATGTAAACTGTCGGTTTAAATTCAACGCAGAGTATTTCCGCGTTTTTTTGAAATTCCTACCCTAAAGATGTTAAAAGTTTGCCCGGGAAGCAAATCGTTTTTAGAGCGAGAAAATTGAAACTTTGTTTGAATACAACAAAACATATTAAATGAATGAATAATTTATTCGAAGCACTTAAAAATATGTATACACTACCTTATAACAAAACAATAAGAGTTAATACATACACAAAATACATAGTTTACAGTAGTAGTAGTTAGTTTTTAGTATTACATAGTTTTAAAAAAACCATCCACTAAAGGGCATAAAAGTTTGTATGAGGTAAATGTTTTTTGAAGTGTAAGTATAAGAAGAGATTTTAAACTTCGCATGTACATTCGCGATGTTTAAATAAAACAAATATATATTTGAGCGTTTCCTCCATTAAAGCGGTGAAATGGGGTTAAAACTTTGTTCGGGAGCATATCTTATAAAGTGATATATCTTATAGATTGGACGTCGAGGGGATAAAGCACTGTAATGTTTTATATCACGGGTGCGATATTGAATCCTGAATGTACCGAAGGGCCAGACTGATGAGTGCAGCGAAGAGTTTAGGTCTATGTGGAATGTTACGTACGATTTTCATACAATTTTCGTCTGGACTACATATGAAATCCGCTACCGAAAATGTACTAATTTTCCATATAGCTTATAGAAAAAAAAACGTATTATACCATACATGTATATTTTTTAATTCATCCCTAATAAGCTGAAATAAGAGTTAATTATACTAAGGCTATCATAAAATGTTTATGGTGTTATTTGTTTTAAATTAACAAAACATAAGAATTAGTATAGTAATAATATTCGTCAATATGTGGAGCCGGTAGTACCAATTTAACTGTCTTTCAAGTAATTTTCTTAATTACTTACATGTTTTTAAAATAATTTGAGAAATCACCTACCAAATAACATTTGATGATGATGATGTATTATGTCATTCATTACCTTTGCTTTTCGTCAACGTAGCGTTAGTTGTGTAATTTTTGAAGAAATTTGATGTAGATGTAGATGAAAATAATTATAAATAGGGCATTAAACTAAGGTAAAAATAAATTATTTTTTACTTGACTAATAAAAGATCTAACGAAAATACTCGAAAAACATCAATTATTAATTTATTTTAGCTAATAGAAAGATTTTATAAGCATAAACTTTTTAAAAAGGACGCTGATTTGAACAAACCAATTCACACTGTCGTAGTGACGTCACTAAGACAGTATTTCCCTACAAACTTCATATTAACAAATCGTTTTTGACATTTAATAAAAAGTTGCTGATTTGACTATGAGTTTAATACCGTATTGTTTATGGTACCTATCATTTGATCTAATAGTCTAGCATCAGGCGTTAAAAGTGCCACTCTTGCCTTCTTATGGATAATATTCATTTAATTCAATATCCCCATTTTCTAATTCCAAATAGTCCAAATCCGTTGGTCGCAGTATCGGACAACTGAGAAAAAAGATGACCTAATTTATTACTATGTTTTTCTTATCATCTAAAATCTACGCGGACGAAGTCGCGGGCGGCCGCTAGTAAGTTCATATAGCCACATTATGTTTAACATGTGTTAAATACCAAATTATCAGACAATTATTGGGTAAATATGACAGGCGTAGGCTCAGTCAACAGAAAATATAACGGCCAATGTGACAATAGTAGTTTATGCAACTGGTACATAATGAGGGGCATTATTAACCTAATTATGTACAGTTGCATACACTACTTTATCTACATCCATATATTAAATCCTCTTTCATGTGTTTCGTGTGGGCACTTCTCGCCGGCGTGCGCCATGTTTGCGTCGACAGGCCGGCCCGCGCCTCCGCCGCCAGCCCGCAGCTGTGTCTTAATTTTGTACGTGATCTCGTTAAAGTGTTATATTTCGTGATCTAATAGGGGACGCACGCAACAGCCGCACAGTATATTATAAAGCGGGGTCTTATCTACGGTATTTGAACTTATAATAGTACATTATTGCCGTGGCCGGGAAGGGAGCAATTGCAGGCTGAGTATTTGTTTAAACGGACGAGCTTGTGAGTCCGTTTAATTATAATACGAAGCCTGCAATTGCCATTCCGGCCGAGGCTAATATAGTGCTTTTCTCAAAAATGGGGAAAATACGACAAAAATTTAATTAAGATTTGATAAACACAACCTTAAAACGTCAAAAACATCATGTTTTCCCGCTGTTTATTTTTTTTAACAGAATCGCAAGTGTATTTTTCCACCGAAAAACGCAAATTATTCGAGACACATAAAAAAACGTCGCGTTTTCAACAGAAAAATACGAGCTGAATTGGCTGAATACGACCTGTGCCTCCTTTTATATGACAGTTTCTACATTTTAAAAAGTTTATAACTCGACAAATAAAGAAATTTATATGTGACATTGCAGGCCATATATGTGGCCTGCAATGTTTTTTACTTTTTAATTTGGATCTGACCTTAAACTATACACTTTACCTTCCAATATGTAGCGACTAAAGTCCAGTTTGCGGGCCATTTTTGAGAAAAAGAGGATTTACTATATGGGTGTAGATAAAATATTTAGCGACACGTCTTTATTAGAGATATCCAGCAAAATTATATTGGATGTAGAATATTCGCTGAAATATTCATTTCTAGAAATCATATTAAACGCTGGCAAGCAGAAACTGCTAAAATAACGCAAAAATGTAAATAACTCATTGTTATCAACGGCAGCACACGCTTCATGATATTTAACAATCGCATAGGCTGAAGGGTAGCACAATGTGAGTCAAGCCCAGATAAAATAATATATGATATACAGAATAGATATACAAAATTTAAACAACTATCTTGTTTTCATTGTTATTTTCTTTATTTACATTGTTATTGGATATGTATCTAAATTTTTACAATTTATCTTGTCTTATTTTATCTATTGTGTTGTGTGATTGGTGAACACTCGTGTAAAGCAATGCTCTACTGTCAACCGTTTGCTATTTATAGAGGCACTAAATCTGTCTAATTAGTTTGGCATACTGTTATTTATTAATTCAGGTGAGTGGCAGAGCTTTTCAGCGGGGGGAGTAGTTGGACAACAAAGGCGCTGTACTAAGCAATTGAAGATGCCCCATTTATAGGTCTGGATTGGGTGTGGAAGATTGCTAATTATGTATTTAATTCGAAATCGTAGCACGTCATTTTGGTTGGGGGAAAAGTAATGCCAGTCACCATGAAAGGTGCCTGAAAATACGGTTGCAATTTATAGAGAAACGAAATCCATCTAGTTGGTGAGCCATACTATTATTATTGATTCTTCCGGGCGCCTGGCAGCTGTTTAGCGGTGAGGGTGGGAGTAGTTGGACGACAAAGGGGTTGTAAAAGCAATTGAAGGTGCCCTATTTCTAGAGGTCTGGATTTGGTGTGGCATGATAGCCAATTATATATTAAATATGTATCTTACGAAATCAGTGATAGCTGATAACACAATGACAGCTTTTATGGTCGTATTTTACAGCGCAAACCAGCGTTAAAATATTACACGTTACCTAATACGTTTTAGTCTTAAACTTGTAAATTATATTTAACATATGGCGCATATTTATATATTACTAGCGGCCCGCCCCGGCTTCGCACGGATAGTCTAGTTTTGCTACCTAATGTTTTGATCTACTTGTACCTGCTATATTACTACAGACGACATTTCTCTTCGAATATTGCTCGTTTTTCATACAAACATTCAACCCCCTTTTTTACACCCTTAAGGGATGAATTTTCTAAAACGCTCAAATCACTTTTCTTATATTTTAACTGAGAGTTTCCCCAAGTTCTTATGAAGCCACTCACATTAAAAATTCAGGTTGCCCAAACAATGTTGTAATCCGCCTTTTCACCCCTTCAGAGGGTGAATTTCATAAAACGCTGAAATTAGTTTTATTTGTATTTAATTCTAGGTCTACAAACGAAGTTTCAAGCTCCTCGTTTAATAAAAAAATTGCTCCCCATACAAACTTTCAACCCCCGTTTCACCCCTTTAGAGGGCAAATTTCGAAAAACGCTGAAAACAGTTTTCATCTATTTTGATGCTTAGTCTGTTAGGAAAGTTTTAAGTTTCTATCTTAAAAATTATTTTGTTTCCCATACAAAATGACCACCCCTTTTAAAGTTTTAACCCCCTTTAGGAATGAATTTTGAAATAAATTATAGCCTATGTCCTATTCTGATGTCTAAGCAACACTACTGGAAAGTTTCATACAAATCAGTCCAGTACTTTTTGAGATTAAGTGGAACGTACATACATTCCTACATTCATACATCCGCACAAACTTTCACGTTTATAATATTAATAAAATATTTTGTGGACAATCTTACACAAATCAACCTAGTCCCAAACTAAGCAAAGCTTGTACTATGGGTACTAAGCGACGATAAACATACTTATATAGATAAATAGATACTTAAATACATAGAAAACATCCAAGATCCAAGAACAAATATTCGTACTCGTCACACAAATAAATGCCACGGCCGGGATTCGAACCCGGGACCTCCAGCTTCGTAGGCAGGGTCACTACCAACTAAGCTAAAGCGGTCGTCGATATTAGGATATGGCGTATCTTTAGAGTTTTAGACTTTCGAATGTGCCTACTGTAGCCAGTTTCACTATGCAGAGGTCTCTGTACATTCATTTCGCGTGACAACACCTCTTGTTTAACTCAAATGCGCCATTCCTAAATAGGAAGCAGTAGCATTAGAAGGAAAAGCAAATTATTTCCGGCTTCCCTAAAAATATTTTTGACGCGCCGCCACTGATACGAAGTGTTTTATCGTGTTCATAGATGGCGCAATTGTGTCCAAATAGAAAATTATTTTAAAGGTACGCCACAACGTGATCAGATGATGGGCAGAAGGTGACCCAACTCCTAACAATTTTCTGTAATGAAAATGGAATAAATCGACTTTGTCACTGTTCTTTAGAAAATGTTGAATTATAGGACTTACACACGTCTGTTCTACAAGATATTTAGTACACACTGAGCGAAAAAAAATACTAATTATTAGTAAGTTTTAGTGAATCCCAGGACAAGGAGATTATATACTAACGGTTAGAAAACAGTTTTTGATAATAGTAGTTATTTACTAATACCAAAAAAATTGTCCTTGTAACTACTAATTACTACTAAACTGTTTTGTAACCGTTAGTATATAATCTCCTTGTCTTGGGATTCACTAAAACTTACTAATAATTAGTATTTTTTTCGCTCAGTGCACGAGTTGTTAGAAAATTTTATAACGCATTTTTGTTTCTTTTTAAAAATAATGTTTACTTTCAGTTTTTTGCTTATACTGTCATCAAAGTTCATTCGAGTGTTGAACATAGTTCTGCAATACTGTAGAATACAATATTTGCAAAAACTTTTGGGTACAATTTTTTTTTCTATAACCCCTAGGGACGAAGATATGACAGGAGATATCATTAAAAATTGCCACTTTTTTCTAGTTTTCCTCTCATGTTTACATTTTAGGTGCATTTTAGCGCTAACTATTGTAGTTAACGAAATTAGCTTCAACTTTTGTATTGAAATATTTTTTCCACGACCATTAGGAAAGAAGATATGAAGTCATCTATGGAGTACAACCGTCGAAATTTGCTACTTTTCCAGTTTTCTTCCCATATTTAGATCTGAGTGCAATGAATCGTTATCTGTAGGGGATCTATAATGGTCGAGTGATAGCGTGGTAGACGACAAGATAAAGCATCTGTCACTTTCTGATCTATACCACTTCAATCCCTCAGAAGACAAAATCGTCTGTTTCCATGATACCAAGAAGATCGTAGGTACTTTGAATTTGCATATAATTTTGTCTTCTATAATATTGCTGACCGAGAAATGCACTAAAACGAAAATATGTGAAGAAAACTGGAGAAGTAGTAAATATCGACGGTAGTACCCCATAGGTGACATCGTATCTTCTTTCCTGATGATCGTGGAAAAAATATTTCAATGCAAAAGTTGTAGAAAATTTTGTAATCTCAATATTGCCGAACTATATTTAACGCTAAAATGCACTTTAAACGTAAGCATGAGAGGAAAACTAGAAAAAAGTGGTAATTTATAATGATATCTCCTGTCATATCTTCGTCCCTAGGGGTCATGGAAAAAACCTTTGTACCCAAAAGTTTTAGCAAATTTTGTGTTTTACAATATTGCCAAACCATGTTTAGCACTAAAATGAACTATAACGACAGTACAAGCAAAAAACTGAAAAAAGTGACAGATTTTCCAAGATGGCGGAGAAAGACGTGGAGCTGGAGTGTCAAAAATTTCGGGATACGATGACAAATGTTGTTCTTTACGGCATATCAAAAATGCATAACAATTGGACCATAGTTAGGGTACCGGAACAACGATTTACCAAATGTACAACGAAAAAATTTGTATGGGCTGCACCTTTTCCGATATAACATTCTTCCGGCTCAAATTTGGGGATGGAGACAGGCAGATCCGTATTCTGCAGGGTCTAAACCCTGTGATTACGTTGTCACCCCATCTGTTACACGATTTGCTTCTTGTATTCTACTTCTTCAAAAATGGGCCTACTCTAATACAAGAAGATGACAAGACGTCCCCCCTGTGTCAATTCAATCGGCCGACGGCCGCTGTCAACGTTGGGTCTGTGCTCGTCGCGCTCCCGAAAAATTACGTAAATATATGTTTAAAATGTTATTTTATTCGCGTAAAACACGAGGAAGTAATCAAAACGAAAAAGGAAAGCTTGTTTAATTGATTAGTGTAAAAATATGGTTATAAAAGGTAAGTAAAAACGCAAATAGATTAATTCACCAACGTTAGTAAATGTCATTCAATGTTCTAGTTGGAAAAGAACACAATGCCATGGAGTCATCTCCGGATTTAAACGAATACGAAAAAATGTCATGCTATATAAGTTTTGCGAATCGAATACTCACTAAGTATTTGAGACATAAAACCTACTTACCTATAAACTGTTTTAAGAGTATTTTTTAACCAATATCAAGAAACCGGCCAAGTGCGAGTCGGACTTCGCACATTTAGGGTTCCGTACTAACCTCAAAAATGTGTTTTATCAATATATTCGTATTTGTTAATAATAAACCTACTTATAGCAATTTTTAGGGTTCCATAGTAATTAGGAACCTTTATAGTTTCGCCATGTCCGTCCGTCCGTCCGCCCGTCCGTCCGTCTGTCCCCCGATTTTCTCAGTAACCATTAGTACTAACCGTGAGGAAACCTGCATACATCCGCGAAGAAATTCAAAGTTGTATGTGAAGTCCCCAACCCGCTCTGGGCCAGCGTGGGGACTACTGCCCAATCCCTCTCATCTATGAGAGGAGGCCTGTGCCCAGCAGTGGGACGTAGATAGGCTGATGATGATGATGATGATGATGATGATTAGTACTAGAAAGCTGAAATTTGGCATGAGTATACATATCAATGACGCCGACAAAACGGGAGAATAAAATTTCACAATAAGTTTTTTTTTAGGGTATACCTCCCCTACATGTAAAGTGGTGGTGCAATTTTTTTTTCTTCTAACCCCCATTGTTGGGGTTGGTATCGTTGGATAGCTCTTTCAAAAATATTATAAGGTTTATAAAAGCATTTTTTGATTCAAGAATTGGTTGGCGTGATATTAAGCTTTGAAGTGATAATTTTTGTTATCGTCAAAACAAACCCCCCCCCTGCCAGCTAAACGGTGGCTACTAGGCATGTGAAATAAAACATGGTAGTAGTATATACGACGAATTAAAAAGGAAAACTATCACAGCTAAGTAGACATTATTAGTTAAAGAGTAGGTAATAGTCGAACTTAAGAAATGTACTTTGCAAAAGCAAGCTTTCGTACAATTTTCATCGATACCTTAGATAATGTTGTTAAAAACATAGTAAATATAAGTTCGGAATCTTTTTAGTCCACATAATGTAACGGGTGGACATCTACGGAACCCTACATTGTGCGTGGCTCGACACGCACTTGGCCGGTTTTTATTTCATTGTATGAAATCTAAGAGTGCACCATCTAATAAGTATGATAATCTTTCACCGGCCACCCCATTGAAGTCGGATTTGTTTCTTAAAAACTATTAAATAAATATATATATATATCTAATTTATTACGTACACGATCTAATCCTTAACGGTATTACAAAATCCAAAAAAATATTTAAGAAATGTGGAATGCATAAATGAATCCTCAAATTTAATAAAGGCTCGGCATCGCGCACTGAATTGCGAGCGTCTGTAGATTGCGGTATCCGCTAACCATCGGATGGACCATATGCTTGTTTGCCACCGTCGTATTAAAAAAATATATACTCGTATAAGTCTCCTTTGATGTCTATGTTCCGTGCGGCGCTCTGTCTGTCAACTCTGTCATGCGCTACTCGATCGCGAGCCGCGTAAGAAATACCGGGGTGTATGAGGTGAGGAGATTTCGGCACACTATTTGAGTTTCATAGTTTATCAGAGCCTTAAAAAAGTAATTTGTCATAGTTATTATTAAACTGTCACTTATTCTGATCTTTCGTGCTAATAAGTATTATTATTATAAAAGAGAAATGGCAGCCTCGAGGGCCTTTCCCAATGTCAGTGAAGGGATAAATTAACTACGAATTATTGAATAATACTATTTAGCAAAAATAAATGGTGTGACTCTCGCCAAAACGGCAACGAGAATCATCTGCTGATAAGTAAGTAATGTAAAATTGTATCACGCGTAACCCTACGCAATAGACTGACGTTTCAAGGTCACCGGCGGACGGCTCACACCGATAGACCGGTGTCGCGCCTTTGGCACTGCTGCGGTTTCCGGACCGGCAGTGCGAGCGGGACACCTCTATATACTTGCATATCGATATCCGGCCCCAGAAAATGGCTTTGAAACACTATCCGCCGGTCTCTAGGCCTAAGATACAAAGTATAAAACTTATTACAGATAATTAATTATTAAGTTTTATATTTCATATATTTTTAAAACACATATTTTTTTAAGTTAACATTGTATGCAACGAGTGTTCCCAACTCTAGTGGCGGCATCTGTTCAGAGCTTTGCGCCGCCTTCCCCATTATTTTGTTCAAAGTGACTTTATTTCATATATTTTGCATAGGCCGAAGAGTAGAGTTTGGAAACAGGTAGGTGAGTTTTCGTGACCGTGATCTTTAGATGAACTTGAAGAAGAAGATTAAAACTATGTACCAAGCACTTTGCATCATCTTTTATAAATTTTATAATGCGCACCTGCTAAGGCTAAGGTTTGGAATTCTCTGCCGGCGTTTGTATAACCTAGACCTTTTTAAGGCACGGCACGAGTGAATAGAGTAGGCATCTTCTGGGTGAGCTCGCTTCATCGTCGAACTCATCTTTGCCCCCTGGCTAGATGCTGGCCAATGGCAATCCCATTTTTAATAAATAATAATAATAATGTGCTTAAGGCGCCTGTAGAGGCAAGGCCTTCTCCATACAAACTCTGTGCAAGTTTTATTCGTCGGTTTTGGCACTCCCGCATATTATTTCTTTTTGCTTGTTTATATTGGAAATACGAAGAATGTCAAGGAAAAAAAACCAAAAGTTTCAAAAAAATGCAATTTTAAAAAATACAAAAAAAACTTGAGGTTCTGGCTAACAGAAAAATAAGCATACTGATTAAAATCATAAGTGTCATGCAAACACAAGCAAAGAAAAACTTGCACAAAGTTTGTATGGAGAGTGCTTGCCTCTATAGGCGCCTTAAGTAGATAGTTGTAATCATTATACATAATAAATTATGCACGTGTCGTTCTGGTAAACCAAAGGCAGAGGCATAGGTAACAGCGGAGTTAACACATGAACCATTACATTAATTATACTCGTACTAACAGCCAGGGCAGACCTGTAGCTGGCTTATCCGGCTGGTAGACAGACATGTTATATCATAGGTTAATACAACCACATTTAAAAGTAAGTACGGTCGGAATCACGAGGGGCTTAACATATTTCTATCTTGTCACTTTAACGACATGTTTAAACTTTCAAACTAAATTTCCACCCGATAAAAGTGACAAAAAGTACTAGTGTTCAGCTACTTATGAGTTCGACTGTACTTACTGATAATACACACTTGCAACAAGTTAATTAGTAAAAATCGGTTCGCAATGCATTTGTCTTGGGCATTAACGATTGCAAAGCTGTAGATTTAGTTCACCAATGTTTAAATAAATAAATAGGAACAATACAAAAATAAAAATAAACAGGAGCACGCGAAACTCACTTTTAACTGTAGATTTTCATGTCTAAGCTTGCTTTCTTCCTCCCTCAAGAGAATCACCTCCGAAGTTGCTTTTTGCAAGTCGCTTTCAGCATTCTCCGATTTGGGGAAAGACAGAGTCTGGAATTGTGTAAAAAATTAAATAAAAACAAATGTTCTTATGTTTAGCACACTATAACATTAGTACGACGGACATTACGATGTAAAATAAAAATAAAATTAATGACGTTTAGGATTATCGTCAGATGTTGGCTATTCAAATTTTATTGAACCCTAACGAGAACTATGCCTAAGATAATTCTTCAGAGGTAAGTGATTATAAAAATATCAGTGGCCAACGTGCAAGTACTCGTAATTGTGTAAATTGGGCATTTTACAGACAGAACTCGCAGGACAAAGTGCTGAGTGTGGAATACCGTTCTACTGCGATGTTGTAATGAGACGACGCCATAGTATCAGTAAAAATGTCGTTAACATATGTAGTGACATGAATACAGCAATGACTGTTCGAAGTGTAACAGGGTTAAATAATGAAAATGAATGAAAGTAGTTGTTTATTTAAAAAATATTATTGAGATGTGCTATGTTTCGTTAGCATCCTTCATTAACATTATATTATTACTAGTTTTTGCCCGCGATTTCGTCCGCGTGGAACTCGTTCATCGCGATAGAATGTAATTGCTATTATACTTTATATCGGCGCTTACCTGGTCGCATCGCTTTTCCATACAAACTTCCACTCCCTCAAGGGATTATTTCCGGGATAAAAAGTATCCTATTCTTTTTTCCCCGGACTCGTACTATCTCCATGCCAAATTTCATCTAAATCGGTCCAGCGGTTTAAGCGTGAAGCGGTAACAAACAGACACTTTCGGATTTATAATATCAGTATGGATATGTTTAAAATCATAATGAGAAGAATGGTACCGAACCTAAAATACGAGATTCAAATGTTTGGAAGGCGCCGCTGTCGACCTATTTATCGTGGTTACCGTTACCCGTATAAAGAACGTTCATACATATTTCCCGTGTTCCTAGCACTGTCAAACCGACAGTAGGACATGCTTAAGAAGGCAGTGCCGGCTGCTATCATCATCAAATACGACAAAAAGTGAGTTACGTTATGATTAGAAAGCCCAAGCCGGCAGACAGTGCATCGACGTTATTCCAACACATACTTCCTAATTGTTCCATGGGACTGAAATTAAGCAATCCCCTCTCATCGACAGGAGGTCTGTGCCCAGCAGTGGGGTGGTACTGATGATGATGAAGTCAGAGGACAGAACAGGGATTCTGATTGAAAAGTCCGAGTACGCCCATGAATGAATGAATATTTTATTTGTCAATAGTGGGTTAACCATAAACACGGTTAACCTTTTCGACGCTAACCACGTATACATGCGCACCATCGGTTCGACGCCAACGACGCATAAGGTAAATGTACGGAATTCCGTAAACGTACGGAATTCCGGAATTAATCGGTTTAGGTCCAAAAATAAGAAAACTATAAACTATTTTCATAAAATATATATGTACAAGTAAAGTGTGGACTATATTGCGTTAAATGAACAAGAGTTGTTGGGACTGTGAACATATGGTATATTTTTACGTAATATGTTTTGGTCAGTCCTTGTCAAATCGCCAAAATGGTAGGAAGTGCTTCGCGTGTGCTTAAGTGACGCAACGGATTTTCTTAAGGATTTCACAAGTAATGGGCAAGAATTTTCATTATAAATTGTTTCAATAATGGTGTAGGATTTGATAACAAGTTGACTAAATAAATTAACATGGAAATTCAGTTAGAATTTAGTAAATTACGGCCGATTTACTGATTGCCGTAATTACATACATCAAAAAACAGCCTTGTCCCGAAAAGCGGCAAACTTACGCAATTGAAGAAAATAAAGGGATTTTGTTTTTGGGTTTAGCCAGGAATTCAGATAAGATAATCAAACAAACAGCGCCGTTACGAGCATGATGTTTGCCATAGTTCCATATGATCAAATTACGTATTATGATTTTGTGGACCATTGTTATAAAAAAACAGTCTGAAGTTATCAAATTTCTGACTTCCGCAATTCCCTTCAATGTTTCTTTGGCTGTGCTTCTAATTGCGTTAAAATAATTCCGAAGTTATACTTATGATTTTAAATGATTACTCAGTATTTTTTAGCTATATTTATGTAAACTAACGCACATCGAGTTTTTAGACCGAACTAGACACTTGGGGAAAATTGGGGACACTGATTTTAGGACCCATTTGTCTCTAACCATCAGTCCCCTGTGTGTGTGGGACAGATTCAGAATCAGATTCTTCCCATTTGTCTCCACTGGCAACGACTTGGAAGACGTCATTTTCATTTGCCCCACAAAAGTAGAGATTAACTGATTTAACTGATAATTATGACCGGATCCACTTACCCTCGGTCTCCTCTAATAATATATATATTTAAACCTTTTTTTTTTGTCAAATATGTAATGTTATTTTATTTTTGATCAATTTATATTATTTTTTTATGTCCTATTTCATTAATTCTGCAGAAAAGGGGCATTTACAGTATTTACCGGATTTACGTGCACGCATTAACGGAATAACCGACTGAGACTATTTTTAATCCGTAATAACGGACATTTAAGAGGGTCATAAAAATGACTATTACTTATCAAAATGCAGTGTAATTTAAAGTTGTTGTATAACATCCTATACTCTTAAAGCCAGTCTTTACTAGTGAACCAATTTCAATTAGCTAAAATGTCAGGTTTTGCTGCAAATAGCTTACAAAGTCAAAAATGCCTTAATACTCCGTAATTCCGTACACTTACCTTATATCAGTCATGGCGTCCAATGCGATATCAATCTACATGCATTTCGATAAATATCACCAACGTCGAAAGATAGCGCATGCCATCGACTGCATTGGACTCAGGAGGCATGAGTCCTCTTGAGTCAGGACCAGCTGTTATACAGCGCAAGGTGCTAATCGAGCGTACCGCTGAGTGACGGGATACAACTGCCATGACTTCAATACAACGAGGCGTTCAAGGTAAAGTCAGCTGCAAAGAGATATATACTCGATTAGTCTGCTCAAAATTAACTTCGCTAGACTCTATTGACCATTAATAGAGTCTAGCGAAGTTATTATTGAACAGACTAATCGTGTATATCTTTTTGCAGGTGACTTTACCTACTGCTACGGCTGCCGCGATGCTGCAGTGCGTGAAGTATGTTCGCGGAAGGCTGTGAGCGTCATAGCAGAGATATGACAGTGGTCTAATCAAGCACTACACTACAACAAGCTAACAACACACCAGCCTTTATTTAGCTAGTTAACAAATTTCTTAGTGTGTCATATCATATAAAAATTCGCCCAACAGAACACTTATGCGCTCACCCGGCGTCCGTCACAAGCAGTTTTTTCGTAACACCAACCACATGGAACAATTAGCAGAACAGAACAGAACTAGGACGCACTAGCGCTTATTTAGTAGACCCCAGGCGCTTAGTCAGTGGTGATGACGGGATAGCTTTTAGAAAAAAAGTGCACTGAAAATGATTGCACATTGATAGTTGCTTATAAATAGCTTGCTGCCGCAAATAATTTAAAATAGGTTGTAGTATTTTTGTTCTTTATGCAAACGGTAATAAAAAATTCTTAACGATAAGAAATAAATAGAAAAGAATGGTACCGTTGAAACCAGGTTTGCACTTAAAGGTCCAGATGTGTGGTCACCATCCTTGGTCTCGTTTTGATAAAGGCCTTCTACGGCGTCCTGTAATACAATTTTAAAAATGCCAAGCATGGGACTCGCACCGACTCTCTATATTGTATAGAGTATATTCTTCCTCCGATATGAGTAACACAAGTAATGAAAGGGTTAACGATCATGGTCGGTTATGGAAAATAATGAGTACACAATCGTCGTCAACAAGGTCAAAGCGTGCTTTTCGTTTTACTTAATAACAAATGATGATAATAGAAGGGCAAATAAAACATTAAAAAGCTTACAAACACTATAAAACACTTAAAAATACTATGTCTAGGAGTGTTACATGCAAAAACGGTTTCTTTATTAAGCAAATATGATAATTGTGAGTTGACGGCCAACCACTGGAAAGGTAATCATTGGTCAGCAGTATGAGCAATACCTTTGACGGAGCCTTCGCGTCATCTGCGACCGCGACTCGTTTCTTGGAGACTTCGTTCTGCGCCGCGACGTCACCGGCGTCCTGCGGGTACGCAAGTTCAGCGTCACGCGAGACTATACTACACTACAGTATAGTACTATCTCACGCGCGCGGGTTGGCCATTGTTGTTGTAGTTGTGACACATACGAACACATAGACAACGTGAACTCATAGCTCCTACGCTGACACAGACATGGACAATGTGCATGTATAGCTCAACACATAACACTGGCTTCCCCGCGCTCGTGAGATAAAAGTACTCTACCCGGCAATAAATTATTGCACGTCGGTTTTGGAAAGAGACAATTGGCTGTTTACGACAATTTAGGAAAACTGCGAACGTCCTTCAATCAACCTATTTATTAATTGACGTTTCATATCAAATAAATACTGCACTTTTTGGAATTCATTACTTTACGTCAAATCGATGACATTTAAACTTTGGATATGTATAGTTTCTGACAAACGTCACAGAGGTCGTATGATACAACGCTCTATGAAGGCGAAATGAGGAGCCTCTTTCCCAAGGTCGATGTGCAGTGCAATACTTATAGCCGGGTACTGTACATGTCAATAGATGAAATTCACTAATTCAAGTTGACTTACGTTGAGATTAGTCCCGCGAGGGGTTTCAAATACACATTTTAGCTTGTAGTCCATAAGTTGATCAGGACTGGTTTCCTTCCACTGTAAAACGATGACAATTATTATAAGATATATTATTAGAGTAGCACTGTTATAAAAATTGTGTCAATTAAACTTACCACTTGATCTATGTTGGTTTTGCCCTCGGGCGCAATAACGCTTTGAACCATAAACTTGTGTTTGTGTTTATCATTAGGATCAACAAACACTGGCTGTGGAGTGACTGAAAAAGAACGAAATGTTAAAATTGTATCTTTTGTTTAGTATAATCCCTTCAGAACCGTTTCCAGGAATGGGTCAATACATTATAAACACTATATCAACGTTAGTCAACAAATTTTAGAAAGAACAAGATTCAGAAAATGTCTTAGAATATTTTTAATTTTTTAGTTTTCTCGTATTCATAATAAAAATCAGTGTTTAACTAATTAATGGGTGAAACCACCCTTATAAGTCTCGAACTTATAAGCCCTCTCATTTTGTTCGGGCGGCTAAATATCCCTTCAGAAATGGGCGCGTTACAGTCCTCGGTTAACAGTGTATACTACTATACTTTATCGACGTTAGTAACCTGTACTGTACGACGTTAGTAATCGTCGCTTTCGCAACTTAACACCAGTTATTGGTTGAAGCATATAGTATAAATATACTTCAGATCAGGGCCGGATTAACCTTTACAAGAACTAGGTATTATATAATTTGTGCCCTTACGCAGAGTAAGCAACTAACTAGGGGCCCCACATGAGTTAGGGGCCCGGCGTGGACAGTGGACACAAAAGAAAAAGAAGAGCGAATAAACTTTAAAAACAGCTGAAAAGGGGCCCGAGAATTGCATTGCCTAGGGGCCCCAACATGGTTAATCCGGCCATGCTTCAGATACAACACCAACTTATAGTCCACTAATTAATATCTACACCAAGTAGATAGTAGCAGCCACTAGCCAAGAAATACTCGTTACTCCTACAATAATAAAGTCAGTAAAGATGTGTTGCTATATATTATTTGGATCCTTTCTCTGCTACTAACTGTACATAATAGTGAATGTAACTTGATCAATATGTATGTTTTAGATAAAGATATAAGTGAGTACTTACTGGCTATGTCCACCTTGGAGTTGGGCTCGAGCACGCCCGAGTTGGGGCGCACGCAGTACTTCTTAGGTGCGGTGGTCTTTATCTTGAACAGAACTGTATCGGTGGTAGGGTTTATCAGCCGCATGTATGTAGTGTAGCCCTGCTCAAAGAGCCCTGAAAAGTCAACTGAAAAAATCAATAATAAACACTATACTTTTGAGGACACAAGGCAACTGCATTACAAGCTTATCATAATAACAAAAAAATTTTTTACTTTTAACCTTCAATTACCAAGTATCTTGCGCGCCTAGCACTGCAGGAATCCGTCAAGTTCCAAGAAGACAAATAAAGCTAAGTTCAAACTATACATGTAGTACATTATGAAATATGTGGTCACATTCACATCATGTCTAGTCAAGCAGCGAATTGTGAAGCCAAATTCTGAGGAAGTATTGTCATACTTCCTGGACCATTATGTTATACTATTCACAAACCTTTTCCAGTTACTTTTGACAGAACCTTATTTCATCATTCCTTCTTACACAGCTGTCATCTTATATGCCTATTACATTCGGTTGTTGCTGTCACTCCCATTCAGTCTTACCAGCCGCTTAAGTAATACTGAGTATGACAGGTTTTTGATGAAGAACAATCGAGGGTAACATACAATTTTTTTAATTATTTATTTATTTAAGGAGAACCAACGCCTAAATATACAAAGTTGCAGCTTAATTATAAGATATTTTTATGATAAAAATGTGTGAATAATAATATCATTATGCACATTCACTGCTAGAAATCCTATCCTAATCCTAATATCCTAATAATATTATAAACGTGTAAGTTTGTGCGGATGGATGAATTGATGGATGTATGGATGTACGTTCCGCTTAATCTCAAAAACTACTGAACAGATCTCGATGAAACTTTCCAGTGTTGTAGCTCAGACATCAAAATAGGACATAGGCTATAATTTATTTCAAAATTCATCCCTATAGGGGGTTAAAAAGGGGTGGTCATTTTGTATGGGGAACAGTTTGTATGGGGAGCAATTTTTTTTTAAACGAGTAGCTTGAAACTTCGTTTCTAGACCTAGCATTAAATACTAAGAAAAATAAATTCAGTTTTTTGAAATTCACCCTCTGAAGGGGTGAAAAGGGGGTTGAAACATTGTATGGACAACCTGAGTTTTTTTAACCCTTTATAAGGCCCCAGTTATACAGATATGCTACGTGAACGTTAAATACGCTACCATGTTTGTAATGCACTGGGGAACACATCTACGGCAAAAATAACGAAATTATTAAGAAAAACATGCGGTCAATATATGCACTCAGCCTGTTAGTGCACTTGAGTTTTCAGATGATCTGTTTCCAATACACCTATTCATTCACATTGACACTACAAACAACGTAATACAGTTATTGCAATTCACGATGGAGAGTGGATTTATCAAAATTAGACCTTGTCATCATACCAATAGTCTCGCCACTCGCCATCGTGAATTGCAAGTTCAGCAAGCAAGCAATAATTTTGCTTGCTTCCTTTGACAGGCATAGTGCATAAATTGACCACATACTATAGATTAATTAATTACACTAAAATTAAATACTGACCGAAAAAGTATGAATGAGGAAAGAAAGCCTGATATATTCGCTATATAATACCATTATAGTTAAATAAAAAAGAGGATGTTCTTCTCCATAAATGTTTATTAACTAAGTGGTTTCCAAATCGTCTCTGCCTTATAAAGGGTTAAAGTGAGTGACTTCATACTCGGTGAGTAGACTTTCAGTTAAAATATAAGAAAAGTTTTTGAAAATCTACTCCTTAAGGCTGTATAATAGGGGGTTGAATGTTTGTATGGAAAACGTGTATTCGAAGTGAGGGACTAAAAATTTCGGTTTTAGTAATATACCTATAGAAGATAAATAGATTAAAAAACTGCCCTACCCATGCAAAGTCGTGGCGGGTTACAAATAATATTAAAGTATGTCTGTCTGTTACCACTTACATTTGAACCACTGAACCGATTTATATGAAATTTGGTATAAATATAGTTTGAGTCCCAAGGATGGACACAGTATACTTTTTATCCCGGAAATCATCCCTTAAGGGGGTGGAACTTTGTATGGAAGAAAGGTAGCTAGGTATAAGCGCCTGACATAAAATATTATCAATAAAATTCTAACACAATGACCGAGTTCTACACAGATGAAGTCGCGGACAAAAGCCATAATTAATAGAGCTCCCTTTGCCACTATTTGTTTATTACCCTCAGAGTATAATTGAGGTATTGGAATAATGCCTTCAACTAACTGAATCTAGGATCAGGATAGTCAAACATAACAAACTAGTTTTAACGAAATACAGAATGTGTTATTGTTAGTGTGTTCACACTGATGATATTATCAGCCGAACACTGCCATTGCCAGCTTCTTATTGTGCTTTCACAATTTGTTCTCATAACACTTATTATGCCCATGCTTTTGCCCAACAGTGGGACACCCGAATAGGCTAAGAAAAAAAAAGAACACTTATTATATTTGAAAAATACTAATAATTATACAAGCCAGAAATCTAGACTGGCAACAATGACAAAATTGGACCGATATGCACACACATATGATAATATGTCAATGTGTACACTCTTAATGTTTGGCTACCTAGATTATCACATGGTGTATGGAGAAGGGGTCATGACACCGACTTGTGCTTTCTTTATATATACATGACATGTAACACTACATTTCATTAGATTTATTTTGAATATTGTATTATTTTTAGTTTATAGAGATAGATTTTGACTAGTAAAAGTGCCCTTGAGAATTTGCAGAATAAATGTTTTGATTTGATTTGATTTTACTTTTAGCTACAAGACGGGATAACCGTCATTAGCTCACCAAGCAAGCTAAAGCCGTCCTCTCCCGGCGAAAAATATATACAATGTGATTCTTTTGTTATCTGCCCTGGGATCCCAGGGACTGGTAGACGACGGGTTATACAAGATAACAGTACCATTGCAGTGCAGTAATTTATGTTTTGAAATACCAAACAGAATGCACACTTGTTTCATTGTTAATGCAAGGTATAATTATATTATACATATGCAGTAACAAGCATACATTTATAACAATAATGCATTTGGGCAGTATTGACGCAAATTTCAACATAATCACCTCTGATTAATTCTAATATAATCACTAAGACCTTAAGAGCACTGTATTAGATGGTTTTTGTGAAAAGAAAGAAACTAGTAGTAAAACTAAGCCTATAATGCCACCATATAAAACGAAGGTACTAATTGGGACGAAAAATGATGATATCATTGGAATTTTGACAGCTTTGCACTTTAATTACTTAGCACTGTTTATTATCAATAGTGATTTAAACACGAGATCAGGTTCATTTAGGATTGTTCCTAGCAGTTGAAATGCGTATGCACTATATAATAAACATTCATAGCCGATACAACTATTCATATGGCAGATAATACGTCTGTGCCCGGAGCAGGCAATGTCTATCCATCTATATATCACGGATTACTGGCTAAGTATGTCTTAATCTAATATATGTTCCTACAATTTAGCTGAACCGATGCGTAATTAAAAGTTATTACTCGATTTCATTAATGAAAACAGAAAAACCGCACCCTGACAATACGCCGATATCTGGAAATAGATACTCCATTTGTCAGCAGCTAGTTCCCGACCTATGTGTGATGCCTAAGTTTCAATGCGACTGCTTGCTGCTTACGCGTCAGAAAAGATAAAACACTCACCTTTAAACTTGAGCTCATTTTGTGGCTCTATAGTTAACACCTGGTTTGGCATTTTCTATAATTAGTAATGGGGTAATTCGTTGGCAAAATTTAACTGATTTTAGAAAATGACGGTTTCGTGATGTCGGCCACAGCGAACGATGAATGACGAATCCGACATGCGCATGCGTAGTGTGCGTGAATGCAGTTTACCACAATATTTGACGTAATGTGACCAACTGGCATTACGACCAATAATTTACCTAAAAAAAACACATTTCATACAATATATACACAAATTGCTTGCAGCTTCAATTTGCTACAATAAGCTATTTGGTTGAACAATTTGAATCGTAATGAAGTAAAGAATAAGTTTTGTTCTAGGCAGTAATTTAATATTACCAATTATTTTTATCATCTTCATAAATAAAAAAGCTAAAAACTAGGTAGTTACCGATATTGCAGGATAAACGAAATTTACATATGCAACAAAAAAAAACATTACGATACGGAAGTATAGAAAGATCTCTTTGTCAAATTTAATGTTACCCAGAATTGAAATTACCTAAATACATATATATATATATATTTAACATTAGTTCCCTGATAAACTGTTTTAACAGTTTATATGCAGGTGTGACTCTAGAAATCTAAATAGATGTTAACATTGTTGTGTTGACATATACATATTCATGTCATGAGTGTGCCATCACTAAAGTGTTTGTGGTAGGTACTTATTTTTTATTTATTTTTGAAGTGAAAACTTCTTTAGCGGCGCTGTGCACTTTTTGTGATGGGGAAAAATATTAAACTCGCGACAGGTCACGTGACCGACAAATTCATCAGTTCGTCAGATTGTAAAATCGTAAGACGGACACGTGACCTGTAGAAGATGGATATTGTTAACAGCGCCACCTATGAACAAACAAGCGAAGTTTCCCACAGTGCAGGTTTACCGTGTTAAGTTACAACCGACGGCAGCGTTCTGAATAGTTAGTGTCTTGTATTGGTCGTAGGTGGCGTTGTTATCAAAAATGTATTAAGTGAAAACTTCTTTATCATGTCATTGTGTTTTCACTTCTGCCAACACTCCCGGAGTGCAACCCGTTGTTTTTTTTTATTTACACTTATTTGATTCATGTCGGAAGCCTTTTGAAAACGCTAAAGGAAATTTTCTTGTATTTTTTAGTACAGGGGCTTCAGACAGATCTAGTCCCTCACTTCAAATAATAATGTATAAAATGTCATTCAATGGAACTTGCTAACAATGTAAACGAACCGCCATATTGAAAAAATAACCTAACTTATGAAACCATTTTAAACTTTTAATGAAATATCCAAGATACAGTTATAAATTTTATGATTTTATATTTTACGGTAACGACCGTTTCAATAGTTTCCATTTGTCGGATCAGGGCCTGTACTGTACTCCGAAATTCGAAATCCGATCTTCGTATAGTGCTGTACCTTTCACTCATATAGTGTATAACACGAGACTGAAATGGACGGCACGATATGAAGTACGTATTTCGTATTTCTGAGTAGACCATCAGTTTGGGCAAGACAAAAACCATTCGACCTAAGATCTTGTACAAACCAAAAGTAATTGAAAATATAGCTTTTCACGATATTTACAAATTTTATTATCAATTTTAGAGGCCTATATTCCTAGATATTTATTTTACAACCCCAGTTACACGTAAGAGTGGGTCCTATAATTTAATATGTTTTCGTAATTTCAAATCACTTATGTAGCGGCTCACTCATCCGCTCATTGTGTACAAAATTTCGTTCACTTTACGATTCTATTTTCGACTTTTGACTACGTAATCCTAAAAAATGCTGAAATGCGTCTTTCTTTATTTAACGCAAGGCCTTTGTAGGATGTTACAAATTACTCGTTAAAAATATACTTGGCTTTCCTATAAACATTGTCAACTCCTTTTTCCCTCTTAGTAGTCGAGTTACAGTACAGAAGTATACAATACCTACTGTTCTTGACCAGTGACTTGAAAGTCAGTAGTTTTTGCTCTGTTTTGATTTTGATGTATTGTAGGACTGTAACTACGTAGTTAAATCTAGGTATGTTAGTAAACTATTTGGTAATATATAAAAACAATTAGTAATATACTTATATTATTTAGTAAATATCCAGTAAACCCGTGAAAGTACTCAGGGCATACTTCGAAATAATTATTTTTAAGTAATCTCAATGATTCCTTTTTACCCGACTGCAAGGCAGGGTTGGGCAGGGTTATTATAATATTACCTTTAATTATTAGTCAATTTATTACTTTTTATTACTTATGTTTACTGAACACACTCCATTGACGCACACTTTTTTTCTGTGGCTACACTAATGGTTTATAAGGAATGTGTACACGAAGGATTTAAAATTTGAGTTTCACGTTTCACGATATAGCCGGTTATGTACAGTAATACAGTTGATGTACAGCATGGCACGATACGATAGTTGACAGACGTAGAAAGAGGATATATAGAAGGAGGGTTAGCAAATCACACACAAGGACGGAGATATTGTGACAGTTTTTTCTGGGGTTACCACAAAAAGAATAATCTCCCCATTTTTACTGACAAAGTAGGTTTTTAATTATTGGGAATGTTCAAAATAAACTCTTAGTAAATATTAGCGGGCAAACACAAAACATCCGATTTCCTCCCAATTACGATATAAATGTGTACTAATTTAATACCTACATTAAAGTTAACAAAATCACGATTAGATTAAAACGTCTTAGTTATTCAGCCATTATAATAATGAAATTCACAATAGTATTCTAATCACGTCACAATTAATTTTTTTATCTGGTATTTTTAACATTCGAGCCGGTTTAGTTTACCCAACATTATGGGTAACATATTTTTTTATACTCTGGCCACTGGTTCATCGATGACATTTCGGTGACAACGGCCGGTGACAAATAATCGGTTCCTTATACGCGATGAGGGACAGAAGATATGTCATTTTTTCTCGCTCCCACGTGTGTTATTGTCTATGCTTACATCTCCTTCACACACCTTTGTATGTGTGTATCGCCAGTTCCATCTTATACTTGTTCCATGTTGACAGAAGAACCAAAGAGAATATAACCACTACGTTCTGAGAAGAACCATAAGAAGGTAATCTAAGCCTGGCCGCAGACGCACGGAATTCCGAACGGAAACGGTGCGTGGGGAGGGGAGTTGAAGCCTCTCGCTCTTAGCCTGGCCGCACACGCACGGTTTTCCGATGCGGTTTCAGAGAGAGGGGAGTTGAAGTCTCTCGCTCTAAGGGTCGGTTGCACCAAACCGTCTGTAATCGTAAGCGGTGTTCGTCAAATCTGATTGTATGGAAAGTTTGACAAGTTTCTATGGGATGACAGCTGCCGGCGCCATATTTGACGATGACCGGCCTGTGTTCGTATGTTGGTGCAACTGACCCTAAGAGTGAGAGGCTTCATCTCCCCTCACCTCCGTTTCCGTGCGTCTGCGGCCAGGCTTAGAGCAAGATGCTGATCTGAGTGCCAATTTTCTTTTGCGTACTGGGCTGTTACCGCGAACGGCATTCGAAATTTTCCCTCTCTGTCGCACTTGCAAGTTTGCACATAAGTGCGACAGAGAGCGAAAACTTCGTTTGTGGTTCGCGGTAGCACTCCTGGTACTGGAGCGAAAGATACTTCATTTTGGACGTGGTTCGTTAGTATATTTTTTTGAGAAAATGGCTGACTGTCGAGTTTCTTTCGGCGTTTCTTCTCGGCAGTGGCCTCTGTGAAACGCTAGTAGGGTTTGACTTGTAAAAGTGCCATTGCGGCCTACTTACAGAATAAAGTTCATTTTATTCATTTTTTTTTATATACCAAAGAGAATATAACCACTACGTTCTATGGTATATACTGGTCCTAATAACCAAAAAGTTTATTCACGCTGGTAGCACTGGGACGTCAGAAATTAAAAAAAAAAACTACTACCCATTATTTATTTTATCATAGTACTTTTCAAATAGGCTAAAATATTATGAAATCTTTTTTGGTTCGAGGACATTCAACCATTCAAATTGCTAGTCAGCTCTTTTTCAAAATATAAATATTAGAAAAGTGATTGCGTAATATGCCCGGTTAACCCCAATAGAATAATTTAATATGAATACCTTGCATGTAAATATAATCCTAAGGACTTGTCTGCGATTAAATAGGTTATTACGACAAGAAATTATTAGTAACCGGTATAGGACTTACAAGTTAGAATATCGTAGTCCTCTGCTTGGTAACTCACTGGTTCGCACGAGACGCTTACACTCTCCGCCAGGAGAAGGAAAGGTCCAGAAAGATGGAATGACTGTATTACCTTCGCCACAAGAGGTAAGCCCTCGAAACGTAATATCCGATTCCATTACACTACGACCATGTCACTGCTTACATGTTAATTGTATTCAGTATCATTATTAGATTCTCCGAATTTGAAATACTATTACTGTAATTAAAATAGGAATGAAATTGCCTGTGTCACATTACCAATATCACTACAATCTTACCCTGGGCATGAAAAAGCACCCCTTTTGTGAGTTTTTTTTGTTATATGACTTCCTTTATTATTATAATCAGGGTAGAGTGGATGGAGTGGCCACTCTTATGTGCCAGATGCCTATGGGCGCCTAAATGCCGAATGAAAAAATGATCATGGTAATGATACAATTTTGGAGGCGCCTTTTGAGTGACACAGAATGATACTCTCCACCCTGATCAGGACCTTGGGCTGGTGCTGATTACACTGATAACAACAATGACTGCATAATTTCATGCTTGTGTCAACAGACCTTGCAGGTTGTGAATCTGAATCAGCCAACAGCTTTATCGGCCAATAAAATATCACTTGAAATAATTTTCCGAAACAATTGTTTTGTGTGACCAGACAGTGACACTTTTTTTTCTAAAAGTATTTAAAAAAGTCAATTCGAACATGAATATGATATTTTTGGGCAGTAGTGTACAGAATTTGTCCCTTACTAATAAGTATGTAAGTTTGAGAGAGACACGCTATAATCATCCAATGTAGATATTGATCATGCAAGCTAGGTATATTTGCTAGCAAAGCACCATGCATTGAGCGAAAGTGTTTTTAAATAATTATGTATTAGATTAAGGCCTTCAATAAAAAAAATACTTCAGACTTTATGTACAAATGAATTAAATAGTGCCTGTATGCAAAAAGAGTCCATTCTGCAACTTGGGTCTCTGAACATATTAACTATCACCCATCTGCACCTATTATGTAATGTGATCATGTTTATAATAGGTGTGAAGCTTTTATCCTTGTCTAGCAAAGGTGAGGGACAAAAGACTAATCATTATCATAAAAACTGCCTGTGCTGGAATTTGCAAAGAAATTTTTAATTAATTTTTGTACTGTTCATAAGCATGACAAACCCTTCTGCCCGCAAGAGGTAGCTGGCCCACCCTTACCTGGTTGTGCCTATAATGAAAGTTGAGCTCATGTACACATAACCCAAGAATAAATCAATGTTGCCAGGGCAATTCAAATAATTCAATGTTGTCTCTAATTGTGTTCGAATAGTGGATAAGTATGTATACAATATATATAAACTAAATGTTTTATTTTAGGTAACAGTAATATTAAGAAAAAATGAGTTTAGTAAAGAATTTACCACTGGATCTATCAAATCTTATGATTCAAATCAGTTGGCATCAAATACTCCAATAGAAGATACACGAAGCGAGGCACAATGCAAGATGATACCAGGTGAGTCTCATCTCATCAACTCTGGTAGCATATATAGTACCTTATATATATTACCTTGCAGATTTTCAAAGACTTGGCACAGGTTTGCCTAATGGTCATCTGAGAAGATTTAGTCTTGTATGCGCGAAATTCTTCCATGGAATAACTAAAGAAAATAGTATAATTAATAGTGTATTATAAAATAGTAGATGCAATATTTGTTAACAGTCTCCCCTGCAGCCACACAGCTCTGAGCACTTTATTTCTCTTTTTAAGCAATTGCACCTTCTCTGCATCTGCTCCTGATTAACCCCATGTAAGCAGCAGTTGCTGGGATAGGCTCTATTGCTTTTAATACTTGACCTCATATATGTTCTCCCTGATATGCCGCTCGCAGAGCTTTGGGTTACCTATATGTTCTTAATTGTAATTTTAGGTTTACTAATGGGCGTGTTCGATGGTCACGGCGGCCCCGCCTGCGCGCAAGTTATATCCAAACGACTGTTCAATTATATCGCCGCAGCACTCCTTCCCGATGATCTGTTAACTAAAATTATTAATGAACAACCCCAGGAGAGTCTGGTGGAAACTTACAATGATAGAGTGAGTATCTATCTATCATCTTCTATCTATCTATATATATAAAGTTGATGGGTGACTGATTAATCACCGCCCCGCCGAAACTGCCGGTCCTAGAAATTTGAAATTTACACTATAGTTAGGTTATATAACGGAGGCAAGGGATAAGACGGGATTTTTGGAAATTCCACCCCTAAGGGGGTAAAACAGGGGTGCAAAGTTTGTATGGGGGGCAATAATTTTTTAAAGGTATAGAGTTGAAACTTTGTACAAAGACTCCTTAAAATAAGACAGTGAAAGTGACATCTGCGTTTTCAAAATTTTCCTCTCCTAAGGGGTTGAAAATAGGGGTGAAATATTGTACGGGGAGCAATTTTTTTTTAAAGTGAGAGTCTTCAAACTTTGTATGAAAGTTCCTTATAATAATACAAAAAAAGTAATTTCAGCGTTTTTCAAAATTCATCCCCTAAAAGGGTTAAAAAGGGGTTCAAAGTTTGTATGGGGAGCAAATTTTTTTTAAGTGAGGTACTTTAAATTTCTTACAGAGACTCTCTGTTTAAATAAAACAAAACTAATTTCTGCGTTTTTTGAAATTCAACCCCTAAAGGGGTTAAAAAGGGATTCAAAGTTTATATTGGAAGCAAACATTTTTTGAGTGAAGGACTTAAAATTTCTTACTACGTAACTGTTTAAATGAAATACTACAAAACTAATTTCAGCGTTTTTTTTTTATTCATCCCCTCAAGGGGTTAAAAAGGGGTTCAAAGTTTGTATGGGGAGCAACATTTTTTTAATAGAGAGACTTCAAATTTTTTACAGAGTCTCTGTTTAAATACAACAAAACCGGTTTTAGTAATATAATATAGATAAATATATTAAAAACTGACCAACCCGTACTAAGTCGTGGCGGGTTAGAAATGCTAAAGTATGTCTGTCTGTCTGTCTGTAACCCCTTCACGCTTAAACTGGGAACCGATTTAGATGAAATTTGGTGTGAATATAGTTCGAGTCCGAGGAAAGGATAGAGGATAGTTTTCATCCCATCCCTTAAGGAAGTGGAAGTTTGTATGGAACAGAGATATGTAACTAGGTAACCGCCTGAAATAAAATAAAAGAATAGCGATGACCGAGCTCTACGCAGACGAAGTTGCGGGCAACAGCTAGTCTTAGATATATTGTAACAAATTTTACACATCATCCCTCTTCTATAAACATTACTTTATGATTTTTACAGGTTGAAATTGTACCAGATCTCAAATTGACATATGAAAATAACTTTAAAGATTATTTAAAAGAACTAGCTAAAGCATCTAACGGTAGTATAATTGATGTAGGCACTGCGTTAGAAAAGGCAATAATGAAATTAGATAGTGATCTATCAAGAGAAGCAGTAGAGCCATATGAAAAAAATGGAAAAATTAATCCTAAGACTTTATCGGTAGCTTTGTCTGGAGCTGTCACTTGTATAACGCACGTAGACGGCCCGCACCTGCACGTAGCCAATGTCGGAGATTGTAACGCTGTGATAGGAACCAAGACGGAGGAAGACGAATGGGTAGCTAAGAAGATTACTAAAGAACACAATTCCGAAAATTATGACGAATTGAAAAGGATATGGAGCGAACATCCTGAAAGCGAAAAGAAAACTGTAATCAGGAGAGACAGATTGCTCGGGGAGCTAGCTCCCCTTCGTAGCATGGGGGATTACAGGTACAAGTGGCCAGTGGAGACTCTCAACGCCTTAGCGGTCCCTATATATGGGGAGAGAGCAATACCTGCACACTACCACACTCCTCCTTACTTGACAGCGCTACCTGACATTTATTACCACAGGCTAACTCCGAAAGATAAGTTCCTGATTATAGCGTCCGATGGATTATGGGATATGATTACTCCGTTGCAGGCGGTGAAGCTAGTCGGGGAGCACATGAAGGGTAAAGTGTTCTTCAACCCGCTCAAGTTACCGCGCAAGAATATCCAGCTGGGGGATATAAATGAGTTGCTGCTGCACAGGAAACAGAGTCTGAAGAGTAAGCCGAAGGATAGGAATGCGGCGACTCACCTGATAAGGCACGCCATCGGGGGTACGGAGTATGGCGTGGACCACTCGCGGCTGGCGCACCTGCTGAGCCTGGCGCCCGACGTCAGCCGCATGTTCCGGGACGACATTACCGTCACTGTCGTCTATTTTGACTCAGAGTTCCTAAGACAGTGTCCAGCATAAATTCATGCCATATTCAGTAATCTCAAATACAATAATATTGTCTAACAGTTTTATTTTCCTCTCACAAGATAATTTTTTACCTGTTTGTAGTCCGTCGTTGCAACTGTTGTTTTTGTGTCCCGTCAGTTAGTTTTGCCAAATCTCTGCTTCTCTCCTCGACCCTAGTGAGTTTTACTATTATTTATATACACATACGCAAGTTTGCCCTAAAATAATTTGTACGGAAAGTGACACGAATACAGCTGATTTGAAACACGAATATGACCCCTGTAATGTCGTATAATTTCTGTAAAACATAGATCCTTATTTACATTCACATGTAGCTGTCTTTCGAAATATCTAATAATTTTGAAACACGAGCCTAATATTACGGCTTAGCCAAACATTCAGATCTCCTTTCCATCGTTATAATATTTTAATAGTAACGCATGTTTAATTACCCGTTAAGCCGTTATGTTCGTTAGTAAAAATATTTAAAATGTTCAATGGTATGATCAACGGGGTAATGAATATTAAAGTTATGTCCTTGAATTTAATTGTTTCTAGTTTAATTGCATATGTTCTGTCTGTTTTCCGCCTATTGTGTGATTTCATTAAAAGTATAGCGCCTTCTTTCTGTTTCACTAGCAACATTTAATAGTAGATTGATAGGTAACCATTTGGTAATGGTAACCATTAACCAATAGTAGAGCAGTTCTACGATATCAATGTATGGGAGGGTCATAATAATTCCCAAGGAAGCGAAGTTTGATTTTTTTAGTCCTTTGTGTGTATCTTTTTGACATACTAAAAATCTTCCGAAATCTGACATGCGTTTTACGACCTGCAAAAAAAATTTGGTTTTTTTAAAATTACTCAATAATGCTTAGTGCTATACAAAAAGTTTGTATTAGAAAAATATGTTTAGCATAAAATTATCTATAACTTTGCATCACTTTATTGATAAATCTAATAGTTCATGAGAAAAAAGCTTTTCAACATTGCGTTTCTTGTTAAAAGCCTGTTAGTTCAAAGGTTTACCAAAATTAAACTGTATCTTATGCAGAATGCAAGACACTTTACCCTGTGATACTTGGGACTTGGGACCAATATTAATGATTTCATCATGATTCATGATTTTTTTTTCTGATTCTGATTCTGATTCATCTGAGGAAATGAAAATTTCATCCACTGGATTTCAAGATGGCGGTCCTTTTCTAAAGTGGGTGCTGCATTTTTTCAAAAGTGATTTGTTACAAAACGGCAGCTGCCATTTTATTAATACTGGTATCAATCGATTGGCACTGACACCACTAATAAAAATAAGATTTTTTTATTTAAAAATTAAAGATGACGGCAGGCTATTCACAAAAATGTGAAATTTTCATTGTTCTTTTTTTCATTATTTTAAAAATAACAACTAAATGTCCAATTATAACGTCACTTTATTTATTTAAATAAATTCTCGTGGTATTATCTACGAGATAAAACAAAAATTATGACAATCTGTCGATTAGTTTCTAAACTATATAGTAGGTGTGAATCCCCATATAAATGAATCTTGGGAGTTACAAGTCATGATAAAGTTTGGCCTCACGATGGAAACTGTTCCTTAGGCTACTTGTAACTTATACTGAGCGTGGCCAAACTATCCACGAAAAAAATTCAAAATGGCGGCTATTTTAGTTTCCAATTTTTTTTATTTTTTTTAGAACTCAAAAATGCTTCGTGCTACACAAAAACTTTGTATGAGAATTATGTTTTGCATAAATTTATCTATAACTTTGGTTTTTATCATTTTCTCGATATATCTATTAGTTCATGAGAAAAATGGTGTTCAATATTGCGTTTCTTGTTAAAACACTGTTAGTCAAAAGGCTTAGCAAAATCAAACTGCATCGTACGCAGAAAGCAAATCATTTTCTCCAGTGATACTAGGAACCAATATAAAGGATTTTATCCGACGAAATGAAAATTTCATCGACGGGACTTCAAAATGGCGGTCATTTACCAAAGGGGGGGCCCGCATTTTTTTAAAAGTGTATAATTTCAAAACGGCATCTGCTATTTAAGTATCAAATTCATTCATCAATCAATTGGTATTGACACCATTAATTAAAATAAGAAAAATACCATGTCAAAAATTAAAGATAGCGGCCAGGGCCAACTAATATCAAAATTGTAAAATTTTATTTCTTCTTTTTTTGGTTATATTAAAAATAACAACTAAATGTCCAATTATATATTTACATAAATTCTCATGGTATTATCTACGCGATAAAACAAAAATTATGACAATCCGTCGATTAGTTTTTGGACTATACGAATTACAAACGAGCCTTGGCGACTGTGTCATAGTAGTTATGGAAACAAACTGCAGTTTTGTAATGAAAGCAAGTCACTTTTGCACGATCGTATTAGTGAAGAGACCAAACTTGATTACTTTTTTCGATAATATCTAATTTTCACCCGTCAGTAACCGAGACTACGCCACTTCGAAATTATAAGTCTAAAACGTTCTACTTAGTTAAAAGGTGGCCAGATTTGGACAATAAATGCAGAAATCGATACAGGAAAATGTTGTTCAACATAAAAAATAACGCTGTGATTTTATTTAACATAACTTTAGAAAAAAAATCCTTTTTTTGCAATAAACTTTTGATATTCATACCCTATAAGTACTATTACACCTTATATATTTTTTGAAGCATAATTAAAACAAGAAGAGGAAGAATGATAGGCCACCTACTACGACATGACAACTACATCAGAAACATTATAGAAGGGAAAATAAATGGGAAAAGAGGAACAGGAAGACCAAGGAAAAGTTATATGAACCAGATAAAGGAGGATGTGGATGTCGGGTCGTATCAGGAGGTCAAGAGGCTGGCCTCGGACCGACAAAGATGGAGAGAACTGCATCAAGCTGCACCGACAAGAGCTCGGCTCTTAAGATGATGATGATGATGAAAAAAATATTTTTTTCCAAAAACAATCACACTACAGAAAGTTTCCCCAATATAAATAAAAAAAGCAACTATGAGCCATGAAAAAGTGTAAGTAATATAATATTTTATTTGTATCACGGGAGGGTTCCCGCAACCGACGAGCTTGTATGAGGAGATGTATGGATGTGACTGCAGCAAGAGATGTGTGTAAGGACCGTAGTACTTGGCGTTCTTTCGTCTCTGCCTACCCCAATAGGATACGGGCGTGAGTATATGATGTGTGTAAGTATGTATGTATGGTAAGGGTTATTACAACTCAAGTCAATAAAAGTAATTCCATTAGACTTTCGTTAGTAATAACCTCCTTCCTTCCCTAAATGCACAATGTATTATAGATTAAAATGTTCTTAAACGCAGAAAAAACAAAGTGTAGGATTTTACAGAGTATAAATATCAAAAAGTAAAAATAAAATAAAAAGTTTATTGCTTAACACAGAAAAAAAAAAAACTTAAGTTTTGTAACAAAAAGCGTATTTTTTTTAAGTTGAACAACATTTTTCTCTATCGATTGCCACATTTATTGTCCAAATCTGTCTACCTTTTAACTTAGTAGAACGTTTTGAAGTGGCGTAGTCTCGGTTACTGACGGGTGAAAATTAGATATTATCGAAAAAATAATCAAGTTTGGTCTCTTCACTAATACCATTGTGCAAAAGCGACTTGCTTTCATTACAAAAGTGCAGTTTGTTTCCATAACTACTATGACACAGTCGCCAAGGCTCGTTTGTAATTCGTATAGTCCAAAAACTAATCGACAGATTGTCATAATTTTTGTTTTATCGCGTAGATAATACCATGAGAATTTATGTAAATATATAAATTGACTATATAATTGGACATTTAGTTGTTATTTTTAAAATAACCAAAAAAAGAAGTATTAAAATTTTACAATTTTGATATTAGTTGGCCGCTATCTTTAATTTTTGACATGGTATTTTTCTTATTTTAATTAATGGTGTCAATACCAATTGATTGATACCCATATTACTTACATAGCAAATGCCGTTTTGAAATTATACACTTTTAAAAAAATGCGGCTCCCTCGTTGGTAAATGACCGCCATTTTGAATTCCCGTCGATGAAATTTTCATTTTGTCGGATAAAATCCTTTATATTGGTTCCTAGTATCACTGGAGAAAATGATTTGCTTTCTGCATACGATGCAGTTTGATTTTGCTAAGCCTTTTGACTAACAGTGTTTTAACAAGAAACGCAATATTGAACACTATTTTTCTCATGAACTAATAGATATATCGAGAAAATGATAATAACCAAAGTTATAGATAAATTTATGCAAAACATAATTCTCATACAAAGTTTTTGTGTAGCACGAAGCATTTTTGAGTTCTAAAAAAAATAAAAAAATTGCAACTAAAATAGCCGCCATTTTGAATTTTTTGCGTGGATAGTTTGGCCACGCTCAGTATAAGTTACAAGTAGCCTAAGGAACAGTTTCCATCGTGAGGCCAAACTTTATCACGACTTGTAACTCCCACTTAAGGATTCATACCTACTAATATGAATTACAAACGAGCCTCGGCAACTGTATCATGGGTAGATATGGAAATAATCTGCACTTTTGTAATGAAAGTAAGACGCGTTGCACAATCGTAGTAGTGAAGAGACCAAAATTAGTGACTGTTTTCGATGCTATCTAATTTTCATCCGTCAGAAACCGAAGTTGCGCCACTTTAAAATAATATATTTAAAATAATCTACTAAGTGAAAGACTGGTCAGGTTTGGAAATTCAATATGGCAATCGAAAGTGGAAACGCTGCTTAACATTTAAAAAATAGTAATTTATGCTTATGCTTTTTTTTTATAAAAATGGGGAACATTAAACTAAACTTTTATTTTTCTTTGTTACGCAACAAACCACTTTTATATTCAAATTAGCGATGAAAATGGCGAAAGATTCATGTTGTTTCTATCGAAACTTTGTATCTTTCCTATAAAATACATGTAACTTTCGAAAAAAAAACAAAACTGACGTTTGTATGAAAAATACAATCATACACGTTAATACCTGTTTTTACTGTGTATTTTACACATATTTTACATGTTTATTTAATTGTCATGCCTTTGACGCAAAATTGACTTCACGTCACATGGACCATAGATTAACGATTCCAATTTATAACTATTTCGTCATAATTGATAACTTCAACCTCTTTAGTTAACTGATCTGATATTGAGATATAGTCTGAGCGGAATGAAAAGTCACCTGTTTGTATCATGTTTGTATGAGAGCGAGAGCCAACACATTCCGAGTCACTATTCATAATATAATATACTTAATAATGCGAAAAATACAATGTATTTTACCTACACGTAAAAAACCTATACTTGCGAAAGATTCAATCGAAGATTCGCAAGGAAAGATACTGTATTTTGTTGAAAAATACAGGGGCGTTTGAAAGATACATGTATCTTTCATGTAATTTTCATCGCTAATTCAAATATATATATAAATAAAAAGACGTTTATACCGGTTCGGTTACCGAAAATTTTTTCATTTGGTTTTAGCTCTAAACTGTCGTGGAATTGCTGATGCAGATACTACACGTACTACAAGTTATTATCATGAGAGGCTGTGCAGCGAAATATAATTTTGGTAAGCCTTTGAACTAACAAGCTTTTAACAAAAAACGCAATGTTGAAAAGCTTTTTTCTCACGAACTATTAGATTTATCAATCAAGTGATAAAAAATCAAAGTTATAGATAATTTTATGCTAAACATATTTCTAATACAAAGTTTTTGTGTAGCACTAAGCATTATTGAGTAACAAAAAAAAAAACAAATTTGCTTCCTTAGGAATTATTATGACCCCTAAGGCTAGATCTCTACTACAACTGTCTCCCCCGACCACCCATCTCATACTCGATATTTTGGGTGGTTAACTAAGGGCTCTGGACTACCTTAAATCCTCCAATACGATGCTCATTACTTAATTAGACGAAATATTATTTTGTTTAAAAGAAAGAAATAAAACTGCATTACATCACACTAAACTAATTACTAAACTACATGCATTATTTTTTTTTTTACTACTTTCTACACCTTGTATAATATTGAACAAAAGTGCTTAAAATAGTACATTTTGATGCAAGTGCGAAAGGTACGTAATTTTGCACGAGTCCCGAGTTGTCTTGGCCCGAGCCGACGGGCATGGGACAAGACTTGGGACGAATGAAAATGACACTTTCGCACGTGTATCAAACGACATTTTTTAATACAATTGCGAAAAAATATCAAAGAAACTAAAATAAAACAGTAATTAAAAGATACAAAACACACTGTGGGCTTTGCATACTAGGAGTGGAGTGACACTCGCTTCGCTTTATTACAAAAGAAATCGATTTTTCATCTCACCCGCTCGGAAAGGCTTTCTTTATCGTTTCAAATCTGCGTGCAAAAGTCCACTTTCCACGCTAGCGAGGAAAGTGATTTTGAAATTCAAACGTTACGCAGTTCAATGAGTTCCAACTTTTTTCTATAAAGTGAAATGACAGGTCATTCCTAAGCGTTTAGAAATATACCTATCATGTACCTAATGGTGCAGTTCATTATTGTTTTGTTTTTCATAATGAAATTAATAATACTTTTTCTAGCGTAATTTGATTATATTAAATAATCATTTAGTTTTATTTATAAGAAATAACACGAAGAAACATATTTGAAATGTTTATCTATTTCAAAATTTTACGCTCAGTACAATTTCCGAACGCACCGTTTAAAAAGGTAATTTTTAAGACAAAAACTCGATGCGTGAGATTTAGATATTTATATTGTTTTGTTTTGTTGTTGAGCTAGAACAATATCAAAATAATGAATTTAATTAATTGATTTCAGTGCAGAAGATATTTATATTAAAATTTTAACTCCTGAATAAGTTTGGAAAGAGTGAAACATATATGTTTTAGCCGTGAGCCGTGAGTTAATGTAGGAATAAAGGCTCTTTGATGCGTTTAAATGTTAATAATCCACGAAATGCTTTGTAATGGATGGAATTTAAACAACCCTTTATTGAACATGAGTACGTATTACATACGACTTGAATTATACATGAAAGTATTTCCTCGCTATGGTGAGATGAAAAGTTATGTGTTGCGCTCGGCAGCAAAGTTGTTCGGCGTCTCGTGCCTTGAGAGCCTCGCTACGCTCAGGATTGTACTTACTCGCTACGCTCGTGATTCAATTATAGAATCTTTCGCTTGCTCGGGACTCAACATCAACACTCGCAGCAAAAATCTACTTTGCTCTCTTGTTGAACAAATAACTATTATACGATTTTACTTAAGCTTTCGCTTGCTCGGGACTCAACATCAACACTCGCAGCAAAAATCTACTTTGCTCTCTTGTTGAACAAATAACTATTATACGATTTTACTTAAACTTTAACGATTCTATCTAAATCTATGACTACAATGTCTAGATTCCTAAACTTTTCTTCTGTGAGTTCCTGGTTGTTCTTGGTTGTAGCTGTAGATCTCGATGCTGAAGACTGAATGAACAGCCCAGGAACTAAACTCCTTTATTTTCTCGCTTGAGGGCTGAGCTTACGTAGGGTCAAGGCTAGCTGCGCAGTAATAAATTGGACTTTTCCTTTGTGTCCAGGGGGGAGGTAAATGAGTATACGGCCTACCCCTAAATACTTATGTCGAACGCTAACTTATGTCGCTGTACGAACGCTAAACTAGTTGGGTAAATAACATGTTTTCTTAAATATTTCACATAATGCTACTTAACATAGTTTCCCTTAGATTTACCTATCTTTTTGTTTATCTTTATTGGCGTGTAAAAGGGTCATAGTGACCGCAAAACTAGGCTCATTTTAGCCGGATTTGGGCCCGTCCGCCACACTGTCTGTTACCTCTTCACGCTTAAGCCGCTGAGCTGATTTAAACATGAAATTTGGTAAATAGATAGGTTGAGTTTGAGTCCCGGGGAAGGACATAGGTCACTTTTTTATTCCGGAAATCATTCCTTAAGGGGGTGGAAGTTTGTATGAAAGAGCAATGACTCGGTGACTAGGGAAACGCCTGATATAAGTTAATAGTAATTACTTAAATTCTATCGCGATGAACGAGTTCCAAGCAGTCGAAGCCGCGGGCAATAGGTAACTATTTTAAATAAAGACTATATTTTTATGATTAGATTACAAATTCATTGATTTAATTTTTTTCTGTACATACCCTATGAAGACCTGAGTGACAATAAAATTGACGGAAATAATTCGTGTTGTAAGCGAATTTTAGCACACCTGTTAGGCAAAGATAAACAACATATACTAAAAGTACCGGAGGATGGGAGTTTTCCGTCAATTTTCCTTCGTTGGGTGTACTATTAGGTTGAGTGTACCTACTATCTGTAAAAATGAAAGGCGTTGTTACGAGACTTGATGTAAGGCATATAGGCATAAACCTACATTTATTTTTCCAAAATCTATTACAGTTTGGTAGCGAGTGTTGCGTTGAACAGTTCACTGTTAAGTGTTTATTGCTATTTTTGGCTGAAATGGTAAGGCAATTAGCTAGTTACAATGAAATAACAAACACAATTTTAATATGGTTTATTTATTTACCAATCATTGATATTAAAAGTGAATATTTCCGTATTAATCTAGTAATAGTAGGCGAATAATAGTAAAGAAGATAATTACTATTTATATACACGTAAAGATAGTTATAAAGTTGGTTTATAGAAAATGCCTATTTAGTGCTTTGCACCGAACATTACAGCAACTTATTGGTAAGTATGCATGGAGCTAATATTTTTAACAAAGTGCCTGTTTGGGGTAACCTTGAAATAAATCTCTGCCGATGCTAGAGATGGGCAAAATTTATTCGAATGACGAATAACGAATAAGAATAACCAATTTATTCGCGAATGACGAATAAATTTCTCGAATGATTATTCTTATTCGCGAATAATTTATTCGTGGAATGGATTAGCAAGAATAATATTTTATATTTGAATATCTGAAGCATACCCTTAAATATTATTTGTGGATTTATCCGAATCAAAAACGAATAGATCATTCTTCATTTTAAAGGTGGTTGTTTGATTTATTCGTGGATAAATTATTCGTGAATAAATTATTCGAGAATAACAAAATCGTGAATTATTTTTTATACGAATAATTATTCGGATGAAAAATTATTCGAATAATGCCCATCTCTGGCCGATGCACCTTTAACCCTTTGAACGCCATTCTCCATTCTACGTCGGTGACGGATAGACGCTTATTCATTTTCCATAAGAGGTTTATTATAAATATTATGATTATAAACTTCAGTGCAAAGCACGAAGGTGACTTTGACTATGTACTATCGAACCAACTGAATCGTGACTTACCGTGGAAACTTGTCACAGAAAAGGACATAGGTAGTGGCATCGTACTGCCTGACAAGGAAAATCACTATGACACTTATTTCTGTGACAAGGTTCCACGGTGGGTCACGATTCAGTTGGTTCAATAGTACGATATAACACCCATAGGCGTTATTGGCGCCGTAGGCACGACAACACGTACGTGAGTTGTGACACCTATACGTGTTTATGATGTTCAAAGGGTTAAATTTATAATATATTATTGAAACACACCTATCCACTGAAATGCGCTGTCGGGTATGAAGATTTAATAAAGCTATTCATTAGGTAGGTACTATTATTATTACAACTACCTAGAAGATGATGATAGTACCTACCTACTATAAAAAGGTAGGTACCAATGTTGGTAGAAGTAGGGAAATCCACAAAATGCAGGCAAAATCTAAACAAATTAAAAGAAACCGTCAATTCCTCATTATCTCATTAAATATTACTATGTTTCACAAACACGAAGGATTCAAGAACACTCTATTACAATTTTATTGTTTGTGCTACATACTGATGATTCAATCAAAGAATACCACTAACTGCCAGATGGCGGAATAATTAGTGTATACTTAAGCGGATTTTTTTTCGGCCCCCCTTTCGCATTTTTTTATAATTTACCTATCTTTGGGTCAACACTATTCTTATAATGTGAAAATTTGAAGACTAGCTCGCACCGTTTGCCTGTAAAACCTGTGTGACAGACGACGGATGCCAATTGGCAGTTAGTGGTCTTCTTTGCTTGAATCACACAGGTTTTACAGCCAAACGGTGCGAGGTACAGTCTTCAAATTTTCACAGTATAAGAATAGTGTTGACCCAAAGCTAGGTAAATTATAAAAAAAAAATTTAAGGGGGCTCCCAAACTGCGAAAGTGGGGCCCGAAAAAAAAAATTGACCTAGCTCATCGAGTGAGGTATCGTTGTTTAGAGCTCGTTGTTTTGAGGTATCGTTGTTTTCAAAAATATTGAAAAACAAAAGAATTGGAAGCAATATTTGATTAACATCGCCCCTTGAAAATCTCCTTAAATATTCACTCTAGCGAAAAAGTGTGTAGAACCTTTTTTGTGGAGAATTTTATGTACATTTTTTACCTCTCAGATTTTTTTTTGCTGTGGGCCACCGTTTACGAGTTTTTAACGAAAAACTAAAAAGTGAACTTTACACCCCCCCCCCCCCCTACCCGTTAGCTCCACCCCCACCCCTCAGGATTTTAAGTATGTTGTTAAGGACATCTTTAACTACAACTATGCCAAAATCCGCTTATACACTAATTATTTCCGCCAAGTTATCCTTCATTTACTGAATCATGAACAATGTAGAAACAAACGCAGAATTGTAAATTTTAATAATGTTATGTATACCATCACTTACCATGGAAACCCGTTACATACAATGTCAACTGTGTTATGGTAACTTACCAAGGCAACCTAGTGCACATAAGGTAAGTAGGGGTCTGAACCTGATGATTCCACGATACATGCCAATAAGTGGCTCGTTTACTCTCTCAAGCATACATAACAATACTAAAATTCGAAATACCTACTTATTACAAAACAAAAACCATTTAATAACTGAGGTTGTAGGTATTCACATTTATTAAACGGTTTAAATATACCTACTTATAGTGGCCAATACGATCGTGCCCTTAAGGTTGAGATTATGGAAATAGCTCATAAATTACTTAAAGAATTTATTTTACTTTAAGACTGAAAGGATAACATATATCGAAATTTCCTTGTACCTATAATTTTTCTTATATTTTTTGGGATATAATAAGGTCATGCCAAAAGAAGTTAGTTAAAAAAATACTTTTTGTTATTTATAACCGGTATCGATTTTGTGCAAGCATTCACACGGTGTAAACTTTTTCATCCGTCTATACCTACCACCCCTATTATTGGAAATATCAATCACCTTTCTTTAGACATATCTTAAATCGTTATACAAAAAAAGGGCTTTTTCTTTGCTTTTAAACCGTTTCCCTCTTATTTAATCTGCAATTTTTGCAAAGATAGCAGGGCGCTAGGTCGGGAATATGGCAGATGAGGCAAGTTGGAGATTTTTTTTTACTAAAATTGTCCGGCAGAAGTGTGTGACTGTGGAGAGCCGTTCTGTCTTCCCCTCAGGTTCAATGTTCCCCTGTCCGCTTTTGAATTCAGACAACCAATTAAGAACAGTTTGCACGTGAACACGCAGTGTCACCTAAAGTTGTGATCGCGTGAGCTCCATTGTTGCGGCAATTTCATTCAGAACGAGAAAATATATTATTTTTCACAGTGTTCCATTTTAAAATTTAGGTAGGGTGTTACCCTTTTTCGTTCACCCCCCAATAACTGGCCACTTTGCAGTATTCATAATATAAAGTAATGTAACTAAGTATGCAACTGTACATAATTAGGCATTAAAACACTCGTGTGACCTTTATATGAAATTCGTCTTCGGCTTGTTTCATAATTCATAAAACACACTCGTGTTTTAATGCCCCTCAATATGTACCAGTTGCATAAACTACTATATTCTTACTTGGCCTACCCTAAGTTAAGTAAGTAGGTATAGGTATCCTACGAAAATAACCGACCATTACGACGGTGGGATATAGTAAATGAGCATTGATATTTAATTACTTTTGGCATGTCCCTCGTACGTTTTAATAAACAATTATATATATATTATTATTGTACCTTTAACATGCCATGCAGGGTGTCATAAAGTAGGTATACATTAAATAACTCTGGGTTTTAATCCCACGGACAAAATGTAAACAATGGTGTTGCCGTTAACAAGAAACATTTGCAGTAATGAGCAGTTTTATAATTTTCACAATTAAAAGAAAAATGCGTCCTATTACAATTGTATATACCATTATTATTATTACAAAAGACCAATTAATTTTGATGTCGTAGATCTTCATTTTACAAAAATCCTCCGTTATAATTATTTAAAACGATAATACTGTTTTTATGTGCAGATTTTATTTTTAGCACTGGTATAACTGTTTTGATACGCCGGGGTTATGCATCTGTGGGTTGCTTGCTATTTTTTTTTTCACAATCCGAATGGCAAATATGGTCAGTAGCGGGAACATCCGCCATTTTGTCCGCCATATTAGAGTTTATTACGAGATTAGCCCATTAAATTTTGACGTTTAACTTTTGAGTAAGTCATTATTCGTGTTTGGTCGAATCCGGCCTTAAACGGATAAGCTCACCTTTGTCCACTTTAGGCAATAAAATGCTTTGCTATTACTACCTGCCGTTATTTATTTCTCAATTTTAATTTCTAATTTTGCTATGAAATGGGACTTTAAATATTAAATTTATATATTATTCCATTACCGATCCGTACTAAGTATAAGAACCCCTGACATGTGACTATGTGACTTTGACAATGACATAAGTTGGTTTAAATTTTTTCCGGTTGGTTTTTAAAAACTCAAAATTGGTAATACACGGCCTTAAAACCCAGAGTTTAGGTAGGTAAATAAAATGAGATTTATGGAAGCGTGCTCGGCGTGAGCACAACAGACCGGTGTTGCTCCACCTATGTTGAGGTGTTGTAGACAGATGACAGATCACTAGTAAGTAACATTTATGTCGTAGGCTTAAGTACTTTATCCTATTCGAAATGCACAGCCCGCAACAATTTTCCTACTCTAGTTCGTTAACTTCTTTACGCCTATAAAAATTGTCTAATGACATAAATTGACTCACAGTCCGAAGCAA
Source organism: Cenopis cana (assembly GCA_951800055.1). Lineage (NCBI taxonomy): Eukaryota > Metazoa > Arthropoda > Insecta > Lepidoptera > Tortricidae > Cenopis > Cenopis cana. Next base: position 33,488,284 of record OX637471.1, on the reverse strand, counting down.
ATAAGTACAACAATGTTTACTTGGAAAACTCCGAACAAGCGGAGAACGTAAGTACTAAGTACCTAATATAGAGATGTGAATGTTTATTCTAGACGGGTTAGTTGCAGTGGCCACTAGAAGAATTTTCTAGGGCGAGGGCATCTTTTTTAAGGAATACAATACAGACTTGATAGACTGATAGATAATTTGCCGTGTGACATAAATTCATGTAGATACCGTAGATGCATCAGGTCACCATTAAGCGGACTATACGCATGTTTGCCATCGACGTGGTATGAAAATAGTCATATAATATGTATATTTCTTCAACTCCGTAAAGAAACACTAAATAAATAAGACCAGGGGGCCGATTTTTGAGTGTCGAACACTCGACTTTTCACTCGATGCCTGTCAAAAAACTATGATGTTTTGACAGATGTCGAGATTGTCGAGTGAAAAGTCGAGCGTTAGAGACTAAAAAATCCGCCCCCTGGTCAAAGGTTCAAGTACCAATATTTTAGGGGCGTAATGCTGCTTAGGATAATAAAACGAATGGTACGACTAGGTACTTAACACATCCACAAAGTGAGGTTGCCCGCCCGCCCGTCGCCTTAATATAGGGCGTCTTCAGGCCACTGCTAACAAATCACCCGATCTTAAGGCTTAGAATAAGCATTTTTTATAGATAAGTATAAATATCATAAGAGAATTTACAAGCGAAAGATAACATTGTTATCGTATAAAGCTGCAGATGCGTAATTACCTTATGTTATAGATTACTTACATCGATAGGTAGGTACTAAGGTTACAGTGAGAGTCGCTAACGGAAATATCCAAAAGACCTCCAAAAAATATGTATTCAGGTTCGCCGAAAAGGATGGAGATGTTAATAAGTAAGTATTCAAAGAGTTATTTGTACATAGACTAAATTTGGCAAAGATTTTAGAACAGTGAGTGATCCATGCGTCGGCACCATCGGCGTGAGCTGGCCGCGGTGCTGTGAGGTGCTAGTTGAAAGGTTTATACGATCTACTTCACACTACGACTCTAGTACATTCATAAGATTTAACTTTATTGAACAAATAAGGTACATGACTAATATGCACTTATTTGTCTGTTTGTTTGTTTATACTCGACTACTGAGTGGATGAATGCGAACCCAAATAACTTTACCGGGTCGCAATATTCAAACAGCCAAGTCTTTTAACAATGTCTACTAGGTACTTAACAATTTACGACATTTACTCTCCGAAAAAAGTCTTGTTATGGTTAAATGGTTTAAGGCTTTTCTGTCTTAGGTATCTACCTATGTATTCTTGCCGCACTAGCCATAGAGGTAGTGATCTTTTGTGGTATCGTTAAAGGTGGCTAAACAATTGATTTAGATACCTACTTGGCGTGTTATCCTTGAAATTTTATAATGGGTGGTTGCTTGTGTGGCTGGTAAGGGGCACCATTAGGGGTTCCACCCTTAGGGTAGCATCGTTAGCGATGGACGTGCGGAAGCTGATGGGAAAACGGGAAGGGAGACGCACCAGTGGCAAGTGGAGTAGGAGCATCTGCCGAATGCAGCGACCAGTAAAGGCACAGGGCTCGTCTCACTTCGTTATTCTCTACCTTACATTACTCTACGCATTCATACGCGGATGGTAGGTAAGTACCATGCCATTATCACTAACGAATTGCTTTGCGATTTTAACATTTCGGTCTTAACCAACATTTGCGTCTTAAATTTAAATTACTTTTCATAAATTTATAAAGTTACACTTCGCTTTTCTTTCATCTACTGTTCCAAAATTTTACACGTGCAAAAAATTGTTAAAAAATGATGTCTAAATGTGACTTCGCCACTCCTTATTAGTTCTTTAATTTTTCGTTCAACTTTAATATATAATGGGGGCTGTAAAAACCCAAAAATCGCGTAAAATATGTGCCAAAAATTGTACATTCTTTCATTATGCAAATGTAACGTTAATGGGGCGCAACTCTTAAAAACCTAACAATTATTGATCAACAATAACAGTAAATTTGTAACTTTTTGTATGGAGACCTTTAAAATACGAACTGGGCGTTCAGGAATTGAAACAGATCTAGAGTTATATACACAACGACAGTCAACGGGTCACAGGTGATCTCGAATGTGGCCGGGGCGGTCACAGCAGCCACGCTCTCGCGGCACTTCGCGTGTGTTGTTGAAAATCATGACATGTGACATGCAGCCATTGACACTACAGCACAAATAATGTCTACTATAAGATCGACCTAATAAGTAAAGAATATATGTGTAACAGCAATATGACTTAGAAAGTACGTAGTCTACAAATAAATTATATGCAATACCATTTGTAAAGAGTTGGCTGTAAGCCTTATTTCATCGCTCTCGCACGGACAAAGCAGGTTTGGTGAAATCAGGTTAGGGACCCATATGAGTGTTTTAGACGCTAAATAATTATCAAACTATTTCAAATCACTAGTTGGCAACCAACTAGTGCAGTCGGAGAAAAGTAACGGTAAGGTAATCATCATTTTACTTTATAAGAGCTTGTAATTAGCCAACACGAATTGGATGTCGAGGTATTTTTTATTTTATTCATTATGTCATCTAACATTTCATATTCCTATGACGACCTTACTTAGATCGATTGCAAAATGGACACAATGTAAACATGTATTTTAACTGAAAGGGAAGTCGATACTTTACCCATACAGAATTACGCGAAGAACAGAATATAAAAACAATGAGAGTGTTTGGGCAGCACTACCTAGATAAGTTTCAAAGGCGGAGGCGACGCGACGGGGAGGCAAGCCCCGCGCGACGCAAAATGCGACAACTCGCACACGGTTGCTCTAATACCAATCTACTAACCTTCTTCACTAATAGGTAAAACATATCAAAATATTAATCTCACAGATTATTATTTTTTAATACCAACGCTGTCTTTATTCTGCTCACTGTGCCGTACACTTTTTGTACATTTTTAAATACCTATGTTGAGCAGAATACGGTTATTAAGTTAACAATTACCTATCGATATCACACTCCAAACTAAAAGCAACATCAAAATAACGCCTCGTCTTAGCCCGTTGTTCATATTGACAAATATTATTTCTAAGGAACAACCGGCGTATTATGGCTTTGGTTTTACGTTATCACTGAAAAGTTAAAAAAGTTTGAAATGGGGAGCGGGGTGGGCGGCATGTACTTAACGCCGTAACGGGGGTTATGTTAACCCAGTGCAACGGCGGCGTTGCGTTGGCTCTAAGTAAATGTGAAATCCGGCGAGAGGATGACCGTGGATTAATCGCCGCCTAGCGACAGCGCCTGCACGATGCGCGGGTCGGCCTTGCTGCCCTCACGGAACTCCTCCAGCGTGAGCCGGTCGTCGTGGTTCTTGTCCATCTGGTCGAAGATCTTGTCCACGCGCTTCTGAGGCGTGTTCTCGTCCTCTGCCTGAGGCGTCTGGCCCTGTCATCAACAACAAACTCGTTTTAAATGCAGTCAAGCGGATGCGACAGCTAACCAAAATAATAAATTTTCAAACAAAAAGAGAATATAACACTTCAAACTCTCGCGCTTTGTAAACATACTTAAAACGTTACGCGATATTTATGTATAATTACCGTTTTTACCGACGTTTCGACACGGGTTACATTACACTGGTCATGGTCTCGGAATCACTGTCGTCTCAGCAAGTTCTCAACGGAGATATGGGTACACAACATTTGACTACCCCACAAAAGTTGATAAAAATGTGAAGGGTAGACTCGAAAAAAGTTCACTACCCGTCCACTATGTTCCTAATAATAAAAGGTAAATTACATAAATATCGCGTTAGACCCGTTAAAACAAACATTTTAGAGTCGTTTTAAAAAAAATGTACATAGTGGGCATAATGAAAACAAAATTACGATCGCGTCCTGTTGGAACGAAAGTTAGCCATTCAAAATATATGAGTCATCGTAACACAGGAATCAATAGTTAAGTTTTGTTTTAAAAGCCCTTAACTATGTACAAATTTTTTGAAAACTACTCTTTAAAAAGAGAATAATTGCAAAATTGAACGCCACAGGTAAGAGAGTTATATAGAACGCGGTAGATTTCGCTACCTACGAGCCTTAAGACTTTAATTATTAACCACCACAAGAGATCAGCTCAGTTGGTTAAGCAATGGACGGATTCCAGAGGTCGTGGGTTCAATTCCCTTCTGTGGCGACAAATGTTTCAATTTTTCTCTTTGATTCGTTCGTGTTTTCTCGTTTCAGTATTTCTTACAATAACGGTTTTTTAGGTACCTACTAACGATTACCTACTTAATTTGCCTGTTTGGTCGGTTCTTCCGAATCCAATCAAGAATTTCTGAAAGTTAATTCCTATAATAATATATATTACGAATAGTTTAGTTGATATGAAAAGTAGTAAGTAAAGACTTACCACCATCTGGTAGATGGCGTCAACTATGTTGTACATTTCGTCCCGCGTGATGTATCCGTCGTTATCGACATCGTATAGACGAAATGCCCCTGGAAGCAATAAATACCTAATTCATATCTTGTTTAACAAAACCTCTTAATCAACGAGTTTAGAACCGATAACTTAAAGTTGAATATCTAACCCGATTTCAATTCGATAAGTCAAAAGAGCCCACTAGTCGTTTAGGTATTCTGCAAAAAACATAGCAATATCTACATAGACAACAATTTTGTATTGCTTTAACCTGTATTTGACCACTACATACATTACATACATGAAATTGGCAATGGTCGAGTCAGTCATAGCATAGGCAAATGCAGACAATGCAGTTATTTAATAGAAGCAAGTCTCTTTTCTGTAGAATTTGCATATTAAAGTTTAAGACAAAAATTACAGTCTATATCGCGTTTTTCCATTCCTAATAACATGTTGGCAGAATCGATATCGTGTTCTTTTCGCATTGCTGACAAACGTAGCCTGGGGGCTCCAGGCTGACACCCGATTCTATGTCATATTATTTGTTTCTTCGTTTCTTTAAGACTTAGTTTATTTTTTCTTTAATACAGAATAACAGAGATATTGAAACAAAACCGAAATATCCTCGGAACACTTATTTTAGTTAAGGCAATCGCGTTCCTGTGCGTCGCGTTCCAAAATACTATCCTAAATTTTTATTCGCTTCTATATAGGTAGAATACAATACAATATTCTTCTATATGCTAATTTAGGGTACAACATGAAACCATGTACGAGTATTGCAAATTTAAATATATGTACGTACTATCGAACCAACTGAATCGTGCGATTCGTGCGTGAATCACCGTGGAACCTTGTCACTGAAAATGTCATAGTGATATCGTACTGCCTGACAAGGAAAATCGTTATGCCACTTTCTGTGACAAGGTACCACGGTGGGTCACGATTCAGTTGGTTCGATAGTACTTACATTTCAAAAATAATAAAGACCTAATTTATTACCTACTTTATTCTAACAACATTTATAGTAGCTATTTACATCCAGGAACCCTTGCAGTGAATAAAATCAGGCTATTAAATATGTTTTAAAGCAATTAACAAATTTCTCATCTCATCAGCTATATCCTTAGAAAGACTATTGTAAATTCGTAAGGCTATGATATGGGGACCTAAATTTCATTTTTTTGAAATTTTTGATTTTTTTCTTGACATTCTTCGGTATCCAATATTAACAAGCATATATATATATGCGGGAGTGCCAAAACCGACGAATAAAACTTGCAGAGAGTTTGTATGGAGAAGGCCTTGATGCCTCTACAGGCGCCCTAACGAACAAATTTACAAACCTCCAAGATTACATACTAAATATAAAGTGAGGGTAGTGGCAAGATATTTAATATTTTAAAGTAAAATGAAGGAAGTCTTTATTTCAATGAACATCATTGCTTGTACAGCGGCACACCCTATGGCAACTTTACGCACTTTACGTGTGCTCCTGAGGCTCACGACACATGAAACTGCCCGTTGAATAAATTTCATACAAAAAGCATGAAAAGACGAGTCATTTGGAGGTATATATTGCACTCCGCCTCCGTCCCATCCATAGCGGTCCACGATCCAAGTCTTTTTGATTTGTATTGTGCTCCAACAACAGAAAACTGGCACAGACTATCTTACTTTTAAGCCTACTTCCACTTACAATGTAATTTTTCGTCCAGATTTCCACGTGACGTCACTGATAATGCCCTTATGAACTCCTCAAACTCGATTGATCCGTCCTGCAACAGATAGGTACATGTCAATAATTACCTAGTAATTGTTTCAATTAATTATGAGTTCCAAGTTTTTAAATAAATAAAAATAATCCTCCCGGTATTGGTGAAACTTCACTTAGGTAATTTTTAGGGTTCCGTACCCAAAGCGTAAAAAGGGACCCTATTACTAAGACTCCGCTGTCCGTCTGTCCGTCTGTCACCGTCCATGCTGTATCTTATGAATCGTGATAGTTAGACAGTTGAAATTTTCATAGATAATTGTATTTCTGTTGCCGCTATATCAACATATACTGAAAAACAGTACAACCGACATGTTTTTTTTGCCGTTTTTATAAACAATGGTACGGAACCCTTCGTGCGCGAGTCCGACTCGCACTTGGCCAGTAGTAACCGGCCAAGTGCGAGTCGAATGGATTGTTATCCATTCATAATAAGTATATTATACATCGAATTTATATACCTGGATTAAACAAAATGCAGACACTCGAAAAAGGACATGTAAGAAAAGTCTGTATAGAATTCTACAAGGAACTGCGTAAAACAATGAGTACTAATAGTCGAGAAGTCGATAAAAAGTTAAAAAAGTTTTTAGGGTAAGTATACATATGTGCAAAGGGCCAATAGTAGATTGTGTCACAAGGGAGCAAAATGACATATTTACGGCGTGGGCGTAAATTGAATCCTGAACGAAGCGAAGGATTATATAACAGAATCCCGAGCGTAGCGAGGGATTCTAAAATAGAATCCTGAGCGTAGTGAGGGATTCAAGAATTAACGCCCAAGGTGGAAATAATTTTGCTTCCATGTGACACATACTGCTTTTCACATCACCTATTGAGAATAATAAAAGATCTGAAATAACAATGGTTGTGCATTTACTTTATCAAAATCGATACAATACTTTACTATCAAAATCGATACAATACAATTACTCGTTACAGAAAAGTGCCACTTTGATCCCTCGTAGCAGGGAAGAAAAGTGCCATTTTGATCCCTCCTAGCAGGGAAGAAAAAGCCCTTATCCGAATAGGTGATGTGAAAAATATATTTCTTTTTATTGCTTTAATAAAACCAATTCAAAATCGCTTCTCCAAAGCAGTACACGCGCGTTGCTGACCCTTTATAAATTTTGAGGATTTACTGTTTACCGAATATTAAAATTATCTATGATAGCGCGACCAACATATTTTTCAACCGAGTCACTGAAAGTTCTTTTTGTTTGTGGAAAGAACGGTGTAAATATTACTTGTAGGTAGGTACGTAGTTTGGAAGCAGTAGTAAATTTTATACTGGAAACAGCCTTAGGCGACTTCCTGACTTGTCGGTGCGGAGGCGGTACGATATGAGAAAACTGTCAAATGTCAGTGTCAACTGTCAGTCAACTCAGTACTACTTTTTACTGCGCCCCTACATTTAAATGAGTGCTTCGTGACTGGCGCGGAATGCGCGGAAGCGGGACGATGCCAAGGCAGTACTGGTCCGCTTCTGCGCATAATATTACTACTGCGCAAATGTAATACTGACAGTATTCTGTCAAGTGGGAATCTTTGCGACGTCAGTATGTTTACGTCAAAGAAGAAAATGTCACATATCGATCCCGCACCGCCAAGTCAGGAAGTTACCTTACATCAAGATTTTTTTTGACATAGTATTTAATGTACTAGAGAAAAATCAAACGTTCAGATTATAAAGGAAAGATTGAAGAATAACATATATCTATTTCAGATTTTTTCACCGGCTCAATTCAGATCCTTAGCGTTTCAAAATCTATCATTTGGGGATTTTGGGGCATATCTTGGCCTTAAGTAGGTAGAATACGAGTAGCCCACGTGAATGTTTTGAATTAAAAATGGATCTTTACATCAATCTTATCTCACTGGACTGCTTTCCAATTTTATCAAACAAGTTTAAGGTGTTATGCAACTGTGTTTTATTATCGCATAGGCCTGTACGAAAAACGCGACACACGACGAAAACGTATCCCATCGGTCGAGGGGTAATTCCAGCACGCGTTTTTTAATATTACGATATGGAAATCGTGTTGCGTAAACGTATACATACCTACGTGTTAATGGACATAAATAATGCACTGTTACGAGCTTTTGATATTGAGTTGATTAAGGCTTTCTTATTGCAGCGAAACTACATACGCGACACAAAAACAGTTCAGGGTTTGGGTTCAGTTTGCACAGTTCCGGGTCTGGCTTGTATATAATAATACATTACTTAACAAGGGCGGTAAAACAAACAATGTCTCAGATCGGATAAATATGCTATCTGAGGCTTTCTTTATTACCGCCCGTGTTAAGTACAACATTTTATGTCACCCCCTGGCCAGGAAGTGGGATTTCCCGCGCGCGGAGCGTGCGATAATTTCCGCTTTATGGCCAGGTGTGACATAAAGTCCTTTATCTACACACATATCATAAATCCTCTAATATGCGTTCGGAAACCGTAGAAAATGATTCTCATTTCAACATTCAATGAATTTATGGCAATTTTCTTATCTGTGGCTAAGGCTACAGCAGTAATATAATTTTCATTTTAATCTCATATATGATGTTAAAATATTAAACGTCAAACAAAACTGTCAAAATTTAAATGTCAAAGTTGACATCTCCCTATTCTAGTATTACTGAAAATTCAAATTCAGTCGATGCGAAATGTCAGCTCGATGTTTTTTTAGTATACTTATATTGCACGAAATTTGAGCTAGAACGACATGATCACATCAAAATAGGGCATAGATATAGTATATACTCTGTAGTTATAGATGCGCCAACAAGCGACCGGGGCTATGTCTTTCTCATATTATGACGTCAAAATATGGGGATACCATGGTTGCAAAAAATTACCCCAAAAATTTAGTCGGATAGTACTTAGTTACAAGTGATCAAATTCCATAGTGACTAAGTCGCCATTTTGACTCACTAACTAAATTTACACAACATCGTAGGCGATATCGTAAAATAAGTGATCTCGACCGGCCACTTTTTTTGGGATAATCTTACCTATAAATACATAGTCACCGGTTATCACCGTTGCATCAAACGGCGATTTCACTGATCCAAATCTATACATTTTGTTCTCGCCGCTCGCCGCTGGTCGCTGGCCTTCCTGCTCGCCGCTTGACTTGCTGGTCATCACGTCACCCAAAGAACCATGCTAAATGTTTAAGTCTCTAGACGATGAAAGTAGTAAGTAATGTAACCAGATAGTGCTTACTATTTCCATGCCCCTTTTTGTCTTTCACAGATAAATTATGTAGTTGTTGGAATAAAAGAATAAACTTCAATTTAGAACAGGTAATTTATTTACAATAATATATTACATTTATAACTTTATTTTTCAATAAATAAACAAATATGTAATAAGCAGTTATAGATTATTTTACCCAATTTAATTTCCTGTTCCCTCAGTCCTGAAATCCATTTTTTCGGGATTCATCCTCTGTTGAAAAACTGAAAAAATCAAATTACTTGAAATTCCCGAAACGTGGGGTAATCTTTAGGGGTTTTTTTTATTATTTGTTGGTATCCCGAAATCGAATTATAAACCGACTGAATGGTGGGACATCAATGCTAAGCTGGCTTCTATGGTAGATTTCTACTACGCGATTTGACCGGTTTGTATGTCAAATGTTTGGAGGTTATTTTTTAATTAATTCACATATTTTTCCTATTTCATCTATTGTCTCATGATATAACTAATGATTTGCTCAGTAATTTGGTTCCGGTGAGATTTTAGAAATAAACACGGGTCCAAAATTCAAAGAAAATGTACTTACGCATGGAATGTAACATCCGCCTTTTTTCGGTCGAAATTGCTTTTACAGCCAAACACTGAACACCCCACCATGTTTGCACTGAACAACCAAACACTACGGATCTGATGATTGGTAAATTATTATTCATTTAAACCAAATTCATCATTAATTTTCCACTTATAAATTGCACTGCAAAATATTGCCACTTTGTTTTGCAATCTTCTTGACACTAATGACAGATTACCTTTAGGTACCCGACCATGAAAAAATGTCCGGTCGGTGATAAGGACAAAACATCGCACTTTTTTCTACTTCCTCTCATAGGAATCGCAATAAGGCTATCTTTCTCTTACAAAGCGTGTCAGGCCCTTGAAATAGGGACTCTTTACTTTTTAAAATAACATTCAGGTATCGGTTGCCAGTTCTGATTTAGATATTTCCGCAACCGTGCAAAAAAGGTTGTATTAACACAATTATTGTATTTATTTACTACGGTTTCTGAACCCATCTTAGAGTAGTTATAATATGTGTGTAGATAAAGTAATGTATGCAACTGTACATAATTAGGCATTAAAACACTCGTGTGACCTTATTATGAAACTCGCCTTCGGCTCGTTTCATAAAACACACTCGTGTTTTAATGCCCCTCATTATGTACCAGTTGCATAAACTACTATTTCATACAGGCCGTGCCCGGGACTGCAAACCGATTCATAGTGGCAAGAACTTGCATGCAAGTTTATTCACATTGCGTGGTTGCGGCCGTCTATATAGGTCAGATGAATACGATCAAATCCTGCAATGTAATGAAAGTTAACTGAAAATTGCACATAAGTTCTTGCTAGTCTAACTAGTGCTTTACAGTTGGTATTGCTATTAGATCGAAGTGGAACAGGGAATGAGTATAATTAAATGATGCAATGATTTTAGAAATAATGAAAAACGTCAAATAAACATGTCGCTGTTCTGCAATATAAATATAACTAACCCTTTTTTTTTGCCGCTGAAACGATCTCATTTGTGCAAATATATTATTTATTTTAAATAACTAACCCTTATTCATAAAAATATTACGTACTTCTAATTGTAAAACCTACCTATTCATTTGTAGACAGCAATGTTTAAAACAACTTAGAGGATTATAAGAAATAATGGCATCGGAGTCAAAGTTTCGAGACTGACTCGCCAAATGTAAACAAGTTTTAATTAGAAGTAGGAATGGGGACTCCGCTTACATTGTTTTCATCGAACACCCGGAACACCAGCGAGGCAAATTTGCTCGGGTCACCTTGGGGGAAGAATTGCTTGTAGATCTTGATGAAGCCCTGAAAACGAGACAAATGCCGATTAGTTACTATCGTACGTCAATAGGCTTGTGCCCGATGGACCCCTTTTTGACTAGTTTGGGAACTGCATATGCACATCGGCTGTGTTGATAGCGAGCAGTTTTCATACAAGTTGCAGTTGGAATGCGGTCATCTGTTGCAAACGTCAATTATTTTACATACTGGCATAATGAAATCGAAATGGTGATAAGAAAATCACTTAAATTAACAGAAAGATTAACGGTCTTATTCTCATAAAGTTACATCGTAACATTTTCCTCTTGCTGCTCCTGTAAAAGCAGTGCCGTGGCTCGAGAAATTGGAGTGAACGACATTATCCAGTGAACGGCAATCCTGCTTTAACTAACGCCTTGATGCACTCAGGTGTCAAACACGCTGAAAGAGCACGTGGATGGATCGTAGATAATTCAAAAGGTCACCTGCTTCGAGACATCAGCACGTATCATACGTTGGGCGCAACAGTTGGGGTTTTGATGTCAGAGTAGGTACGCGTAAGTTGAGTCAGATAGTCCTCCTGTTGGACTCAAAACTCTCAAATCTAGGCATCGATCCTCGTCACTATATGATCGAAAATGATATCGTAAGGTATATTACCTGCTCGGTTAGCAATCCGTTCGGGCAGTCTTTCAGGAAACCTTTGTGCCTGAAACACCAATAATAAAATATAGAACTACTCTCATAACCCAGTCGAGATAGCACAACCTCGAAATGTTGGTAACTTTGATGAAATTTGGTAAGAATGTTCATTGAAGGTCTTGTAATCGTCTCCCAAAAGTCCCCACGTCAGGACCTTCTACCTCTAGAGCCGCCGCTATCTTGGGAAACGTACTCCATCCGTAGGATTTTCGCATTTTGTGCGAAATCTACGTACCCTATTAAAATATAGTCAAGGGCAACATAAGAAGCCTAATAAATTTTGCATTAACCTGTAGTAGGTACATAACTGTGATGAGAAAACATATTTTCTTCGTCTAGAAAAATCCATCTTAATGTGAGATTTCCGTTTTTGTTCTCCCAGGGAATAATATCTGAATTTGAAGCTTGGAAAAAAAATCATATCTATACACCAAATTATCAGTTATTGTGGAGTTAAATGAGAAGACGATGTGATAGTGAAAGAAAAGTTTATTAGGTGGTATTATTAGTTTGAGTCTTATAAACACTGGCTGGAGGACACGACAAACACTGCACTAATTGTTAATACTATTTCTAGACATGGAAACTGAATGCCCCGGCTATTGGCTCAGTCTAAATATTAACTAATTAGGTAAAGTAACAAATAACTTTAAAATGTATGCGCGTCGGTACAAGCTCAGCGGTGGACTGCTTCACAGAACATGGCCGCCGCCCGAAATTGGGCGCGTGCCGCGCGAATGTGATTCTTATGGAGTTAGGGCGCGAAGTTTGAATAACGGCCGAGAGGCCGGGTTGCGCGCGTGGTACGGATTGTAGGAGAAGTATTTGCGACACAGTACTTAACGATCTACTTAAACCATAACCCTTCTTTCTGGTATAGCCGTAGTTGGGTAAAATGTTTATATTAACATAGCTCACATACTACGGTGTAAATCTATATAGATCTAAAATTCTTCCAAGCTTCAAATTCAGATATTATTCCCTGGGAGGACAAAAACGGAAAATCTCACATTATGATACGTGAAAAACTGCAAAATTTTCGGACTTTTGTCAGGTATTGTAGTTCAATTCAAAAACTATGGGTAATTGGCATTACTTGTCCATGGCATTTTTAAAGTATATTAAATTTGCAACAATTTAAGCCTATCTACAGCTCCGTATGTCTTATAGTTTTTGAGACATGATGTTTCTAAAATACTGTTTTATTGAGTTTTGCCTATAGTGCGTGTTGTTACGGTTTTCCGTCTAACAAATACTTCACTTTCGGAAACCAGTGCCAGCTTTTAGTATGTTATTTAGACATATTTCCTGGACCTCGGAACTGCCGAGAGACAATCTTACCACGGTCGGTCTCCCGAGTAATGACGTCATGAAAATTGCCGCCGCCGCGTTTGGAAAAGTGGCAATTACACCCAAACTATGCAACATACATACACATGTGTGGTATCAAATGAAAGCTGAATAAATATGCCATAACGTATACGGACATTAAATTTCAATAAATTGATACAATTCAAAATTATAAGCAAAATAATAAAAAAGTAAGGAAAACATTTCAGGGTTTCCAGATTTAACAGTATAACTAGAAAAGGTACCCGAAAATTATGTTGCACATAAATAATAATTAGTATTTCAGCTTTACATTACTATTTATTGTTTCTAGATATGACCAAAACAGTGAGAGAAATGCTGAAAAAACCAACAGCGCGAAGCTGTTTTTCCATACAAGATAAAAAAATGATGAAACGTCTATTTTCCATGAACCACCTCCAGCGTTTTAGTACATTGTTAGACATGTTATGTGAAACGTAAAAGTGCAAAAAGTCTTTACTGGAGAACCAGGCAGGCCAGAAACAGTCTCTTTGCAGTTATACGGTTCACATAATATGTCTAACAATATACTAAAACGCTGGAGCTGGTTCATGGAAAATAGACATTACATCTTTTTTTTTATCGTAATGTATGGCATATTTATTAAGCTTTCATTTGATACCATACACGTGTATGTATGTTGCATAGGTTGGGTGTGATTGCCACTTTTCCAAACGCGGCGGCGGCAATTTTCATTACGTCATTACTCGGGAGACCGACCTTGGAAAGATTGTCTCCCGGCAGTTCCGGGGTCCAGAAGATATGCCTGATAACATACTAAAAGCCAGCGCTGGTTTCCGAAAGTGAAGTATTTGTTCGACGGAAACCCGTAACAACACGCACTATAGGCAAAACCCAATAAAACAGTAGTTTTGAAACATCATGTCACAAAAACTATAGGACATACGGAGCTGTAAGTAGGCTTAAATTGTTGCAAATTTAATATACTTTAAAAATGCCACTGACAAGTAATGTCAAAAACCCATAATAGTTTTTGAATTGAACTACAATACCTGAAAAAAGTCCGAAAATTTTGCAGTTTTTCACGTATCTATATCTACCTGTAGGTAGCACAACTTTTTTTTGCTTGCAAAACGTAGTTCCATATACTCCTAAGGCGACTTCCTGATTTGGCGGGGCGGGATCGATGTGTGACATTTTATTCTTTGACGTAAACTTACTGACGTCGCAAAGATTCTCACTTGACATAATACTGTCAGTATTACGTTTGCGCAGTAGTAATATCATGCGCAGAAGCGGAGCAGTACCGCCTTCGCATCGTCCCGCTGCCGCGCATCCCGCGCCAGTCAGGAAGCACTCATTTAAATGTAGGGGCGTAGTAAAAAATGGTATCGCGTCGACTGACAGCTGACACTGACATTTGACACTTTTCTCATATCGTACTGCCTCCGCACCGACAAATCAGGAAGTCGCCTAAGGGGTGCGAATATCATACCAAAAATGCAGCTTTACATCTCGCTTTGCGATTTTAGCATTTTTATTTGTAAGATTTCACTGGCCTATTTTTCGAGTCTGATTTAGGCGATCTTGGGCGCTATTCGACACTCAAGATGTGACAGATCGTCAGGATATCATGGGGATGCCCAACTTTCGTGTCTCTGCCAAATACATATGGCAAATTGAGTTTATGGCGTACAAAGTTTATGGTCATCTGCGTAACTGGCCTTCTGGCCAGTAGCGTTCTAGATTCCGATTGTGTACCAGGTGAAGTGATTTCCTGGCCAAATGCGAATCTGGTTAGTTCAAAATCTGTCCAAATGCGATCAGACCAAATTTATTTCATAGATTGCAAGAGTAGCGATATCTCTTAGGGCCATTCCCTATCATTAAAAGAAACTGAATGTGAATACCGCTATTCAAACATGAAACTTTATTGCAAGTACTACTTTTTAGCAATGATCATAGTTTACGTTCGTTCACTCACCAAAGACGAATTTCTTTCTCCGTAACTGTAACAAAAGAAATGAAAATTAGTATATTTTTTTTAAACTCTCAATCTAGTTGATTGTTTGTTAGAAATGTTAGAATAGAATAAAATTGTTACGCACGCACTTTATCCTTAATCCTCGGTCCTTAGTCATCCCACTGCATGCTGGTTTGTATCCAAGATAGTTCGAGAATGCCATTTTTATACCTATTACTTGGGACTGGACAACACGCTCAAAAGTATCTGACACAGCTCTATTTGTAGGTAGAGTCATAAGGGCGATTCATACATTTTTCAGTGATTTATCACAGGTTTCGATTTTTTAAAATCAAACTGAGAATTGAAAAATTAAACACCACAGGTGGGATTTGAACCCACGACCTCCACGACCTGATTTTTTTTGATTTTGCATTGATTTTTTGAGTCAGCTATTTAGAGGTTTTAAATGTTGAATATTTATGTTGTATCGGTTTGTTTTATTTTTTGCTACTTAATGTATAAAGTTCCATAATGTATTGAAATACGAATCAGTCTATTATGACATTATAAACGAGACATTTATAAAGCCTACTCATTATTCCATAGCCTCATTGGCAGCGGAAGTAAACTTGAGTTTCAAAGTAATGCTTTATGCAAAAACTTTGAACACCTGACAATATTTTACCATAATTCACGGGGAAGGAAAGTCTTTATATAAACCCACATGTCGCCCGAGGTAGGCTCATCATTTAGTGGCGGACGCTATGGCGATCGAAAGTATTCAGTATCAAGAAATCTATTATATTTATTGTTTTGGTTAGTTTTTCAAATATTATGTGTTAAGAGTTTTTAAATCAGAAATGTAGATGTTGTTCACAATCCCTAAAAGTGCGGCATTTGCCTTTGATATATGTTTGATATGCGTCACTTTTCTCAGAGAAGAATTTGTTGTGGGTGGAAATCGAATTGAAATTTGCGTCGGGGGATATCTTTAAACCTAATGGCGAGATTAATCGAGGCGAAAAAATATTTTGATTCCTATTTCTTATTTTCTTACAGGTTGCACCTGCTGCATTAGCGCAAAATGGATATACCGGTTACGACTATCGCTATCGGGTACCCTCTGTACCGTCCCAGTTGCGGTCCAATAAGAGGCTTAATTTTTCAGAAATCATACTATACCAACCAAAACGGCCAGTTACAAAATGAGTTTGTTCCACCCGCGGTATATCCCCAGCACTACGCCGGCGACATTTATAAAAATCAACAAACTCAACAAGGATATCACAATGTTGAGTCAGCCTATCAAAATGCGAATTACAACAGCTTTACTCCCAATGTCGGTAGCGGCATCTTCGTAGGAGCACAGAATGTTCAGCAAACTGTACAAGCAAGTCCCACGTAATCCCAGCTTCAGTAATATTCAGCCTAAACAGCCGATCATCACGAAGCATATTTACTTCCACCTGCCGCCGGATAAGACGGCTACCGCAGCGCCTGTAATCCGTCCGGCTCCCAAGAAAACGTACAATATTATATTCATCAGATTGCCGTCGCAAAAATTTGCAAGCGCGGCCCGACTTCAGCAGCTGGTCAACCAACGAGCGGCTGCCGAAAGCAAGACACTTATATACGTATTAGTGAAGAAACCTGAAACGCAACAAACGCAGTCCATTCAACCAGTGACTTCCAAGCCCGAAGTGTTTTATGTGAAGTACAAAGAGCAAAGAAACGTTGCGCAGCCAGTGAATAGCGGTTTAGTGCAAGTGCAACTACCACAGAGTCGTGCATCTGGACTTCTGCCAGGGCAGATAAATGGATACGTAGCTAAGTAGATCCAGTGGTTTTCAATAATTTAGAATTGCTATAATGCGTTGCTTTAGTGTTATTTAAAACGACCTTGAGCTTTTATAAGCGTAATGATTCGTCATATATCATGAGTAGGTATTTATTTATATTTATAACGTTAAGTAACGCTTACGTTTCAGAGTAGGTAACATGAACTGTAACTTATGAGACATTTAGATTTTATTCATAGACATAAACATAAACAGTTACGTAATTCAAATTCTGTAATTTTAAAAATTAATGTTTTTTTAATCTCTATCGCTCGTCATCTCAGCACTCACATCCTTCCTCTCCACATCATCTTTCACGTAGTCTATCTACCTTTTTCTTGGCCTACCCCTTCTCTTACATTCCTCCACATTCATACATAATAGGGATGTTGACTAAAAAAATATTATTACTCCATATGAAAGAATACATAAAACTATACCAAATAGTGAAAATCCTATTAAAATATGTAAAAAAATAACGAAACTACAACCGTTACAATATCTTGAGTTCGAGAGAGAAAGCGCTACAGATCAGTGACGTCACTGACCTCGAGCGCCATAGTAAATGACGGTCGTTCAATACAGAGGTGCGTTTTGCGGAACAGGGACAGAAAATGCCCCCTCCTAAAACTTTGAAGACTTATAATTATGTAATTATTTATTCTTTTGAATTACTTTTTTCGCTATTTGATTGAGAATTTGATCCTTTTTCGAGAAAATTCGGATTCATTGATTTTCTTATTTGGTGTCAACATCCCTATACCCTTCTTGTAAATGACTATCATTCCTCCGCATGATATGACCATATCAACGTAGGCGATGAGCTCTATGAGCGTAGACTATGGGTGCTACTTTCAGACTTCCTGTTATATACTCATTTCTAATCCGATCCATTCTGGTAATAGACTGGTTAACGGATGATATTTTTTCTAGTTGAACGGCATTTTGTGAGCAATTTTGGCAACATGAATTTTCCGGAGTAAAAAAGCCTGCTGAATCCGATTCTGAATGTTGCCAAGCCGAATTTTGGCTAGTTTGCTCAAAATTCAAGATGGCGGATTTCTACTAAAAACTTTGTAAATATAACTCGAAACTGGTCGAGTGAGGTATTCTAGAATGGGTTATAGGGGTCGCTTAACTCAATTTTGATAACCAGAGGTCGGTCCGGGTACCGAAAGTGGATCCAAACATTTATGGTTCCGCACCAACCGCAAAATCAAATTGGTTTAATAGGAAAAACATGAAAATTAAACAAAAAAGAAATCAGATTTAGCAGCATATATTAGTATTTTTTGGTAAAATATACGTAATAATAAACATTATCACCAAATTTGAAGTTCATAGGTCAATGGGAAGTCAAAAAATTCTTCGGGTGGCTTCTCATTCCTTTGTTTTCTGATATTTTTTAAAACAAAAAATCAGTAATTAATTATCTACTCAATGAGCTCTAAACAACGATATCCCACTCGATGGGGTAAGTCATCATTTTTTTTCACGCCCTCCTTTAGCTGTATGAGAGTCCCCCCTTAAAAACATTTGGACCTACTTCCAATTATCAAAATCGAGTTCAGGGACCCCCAAAACCCATTCCACGACACCTTACTTGACCAGGTTCGAGTTCAAAATTTACGTATTTTTAGGTTTAAACGCTTTTTTGGCCGCCATCTTGAATATTGAGCATAAGAGCCAAAATTCGGCTTGGCAACATTCGGAATCGGATTCAGCAGGTTTTTTTTACTTCGGAAAAGTTATGTTGCCATAATGGCTCACAAAATGCCGTTGACTGCGAGAAGGAGAGCGATTTTTAGAAATTTTTACCAGTCTATTACGCCACTCATCCATTTCAACATTCTCATCTCTGTACTAAGCTTAAAGAGTTATAAAGGCCGGAAGAAATTTTTATTCAGAATTTGGCTATTTCAATGACCTTTACTCACACGGTATGGCGCTTATAGCTGTAAACATTTGCGAATTGCTATTACTCAAACTTTATTCAACATGGCTGTGTTACTTGGGTATCGATTGAACATTTACAAAAGTAGATACCTAGTGTCCATTTTCAATGCACTTGGATTGCGGCGGCAAGTGGCAACCATAAATACCTATTATCAACATCCTCAAATCGATTGTTTTGGTTTATTCAGTTCACCTTTCGAGTGCGTATTGACCCGTCAGTCTTCAAGTGGCTTCCAGTGGAAAGCAAAGTAATTGCACAAAACTAAATTCCACAAACATTAAGTGACTGTAGTTTTAACTAGACTAGATGGATACTGTAAGTACGCGTGCCTTGTGTATGTTCACTAACGGTACCTAGTTACAGTGAAAGGGAAGGGAAGTAATCTTATTTTGTCAGTTGAATTGTCCTGAATTAATAATCTATAATGTATATAGATAGATTCAATGTAATAAAATACACTCAAAAGTAAGTAGGTAAAGGCAGTTTACTTTTTAGGTACTTAATTTCCTTTTACTTGTGCGTTTTTTTTTATAGTTTACTTCTCTAAAACAACGGTAACTTGTTTCGCTCTGTACGTACTTGATAAATATCGTTAGTAAAATAATAACTTTTTATTTCAGATTAGAAGCGTAATCCTGGCCATGGCGTATATTATATTTACAGCTCAGAGCTCACCTATTAGTGTCAAACACTATACCAAGAGAAACTCTTCTTGTAATTCAATGGAATCAATCGCCCTTTTCTTTAAGCTGATCCCAGACCACAAAACGATAGCTGGTGAGGAGCCCAACGTGTTTCTTCCTGTTCACAAGACCGCTAGGCACGGCTACACCATCGAACCCGGCAAACCAAAGTTATCGAACGTCGCAGGTAGCACGTCTGCTAATTCTTTTACAAAGCTTTCCCACTTCATTTCCGTCCCCGTTGCCCACCCATATGAAAAGTATAAAATAATTGTGGTCACAGCACCTCCGGGCATAAAATTACGGTCGGGGGACAACGAACCCTTGGTTGTATATATGGTTTTCCACGACAATACAGAAGACGATTCCGAGGCACTGACCATGCCGGAAGTATATTTTGTGATCCAGCGACATGAATTTGACCTCTCCGTGAAAAAGAAGGACGATCCGATGTGGATAATGAATAGCAACCGCACAGTTACAGGTTTAAAGAGCAAAGATGTTGTTAAGTTCATGAAGTTCACTAGAAAACGCAGACAAAGCGATACTTAGTATGTCTCAAATACGTTGGCAAATATACCTACTGCAACTTCCCCTAATTAGATCACAAGTCTCACAAGAATTAATTAAACCAGTTTTTAACTATACCATATACACGTCTACTGTAATAATATAAAGATAAATATTGAATGACGTGATGTAAAACTGCATCATACAGTTACCTAATTACTAATAATTATAAACTTAATTTACGAAACGCGAGTGCCATCTGTCTATGTGATTAAGAGCCGGCAGTAAATATAATAAGTGACTTAATAACACTTGGAATTAGTATAGTTGTGTTAAGGTTTGTCTCTGGACTATAAATATGCCAGTCTGGCTGCTGGGAGCCGTTGCGATTGGAAGGGGTGGGAGTTGAAAGATAGTGAAAAATCAACAAAATTAAGTAATTTTATAAAGGTTGTACTTTTCATTTTCCATTAATTAATAGCATAAGTAATCATGTATTAGTGTTGCCAGACTATTTACTGCTTGCTAAGACACTGCCAGACTGGTCTAAACTTGCTGAAACCAACAGGAAATTCAAGTAATTTTATAAAAGTTGAAATAAACGAATTTCAATACCTTATACTATCGGATTAACGTTTATGGAAACGCCAGACCAACTAGAAGTTGTTAAGGTGTTGCCAGACTGGTAAACTCTTTCGCTTTCAGATTAATAAAAACCTCAATTACACGCCAACAGATTCTTGAATCAAAAAATGGTTCTAGAAACCTTACAATATTTTTAGGGTTCCGTAGTAAACAAGGAACCCTTATAGTTTCGCCATGTCCGTCCGTCCGTCTGTCCGTTTGTCTGTCCGACCCCGGCTAAGCTCAGTAACCGACAGTACTGACTAGAAAGCTGTAATTTGACATGATAATACATGTAGTGGTGCATTTTTTTTCTTTCAAACCCCATCGTGTGGGATGTCTTTGGATAGCATTTTCAAATATTGTAAAGGTTTCTAGAGCCATTCTTTCATTCAAGAATCTGTTGGCGTGATATTGTGGTTTTTATTAATCTGAAAGCGAAAGAGTTTACCAGGTCTGGCGTTTCCATAAACGTTAATCCGATAGTATAAGGTATTGAAATTCGTTTATTTCAACTTTTATAAAATTACTTGAATTTCCTGCTGGTTTCAGCAAGTTTAGACCAGTCTGGCAGTGTCTTAGCAAGCAGTAAATAGTCTGGCAACACTAATACATGATTACTTAAACTATTAATTCATGGAAAATGAAAAGTACAACCTTTGTAAAATTACTTAATATTGTTGATTTTTCACTGTCTTTCAACCCGCACCCCTTCCAATGGCAACGGCTCTCAGCAGCCAGACTGGCATATTTGTAGTCCAGAGACAAACCTTAACACAACTACTTATACTAATTCCAAGTGTTATAAAGTCACTTATTATATTATACTCTCAGCTCTTGATCTATAATGTATAATCAACGTGAAAGAAAGTTAAAACCGACGTGTGGGAGGGAGACTTGCGAGCTCACGACGTCAGGTACACGGCAGTTAGTTCCCGCAGTTTGCAATAGAGGGCAGTTGAACATGCTAAAACTTACATTCTTCTTTAATTTTGTTCCCAGCAAATATAAAGTATCAACACTGTCACCTGTCCCGTCAGTATGTTTATAACCTTTTTTCAAAAATAGTATGAAATGTTCTCATAACATCTGTGAAGATACTGAAGATAGCACTCGAAAGTGACACATCCTGGGTGCCGATTTTTGAATGTCGAACGTTCGACTTTTCACTCGACATGTCAAAACATCATAGTTTTTTAAGAGATCTCGAGTGAAAAGTCGTGCATTCGACACTCAGAAATCGGCCCCCTGGACAATTACCAGAAGTGTCCAGGAAAACACACCTAGATACCTACTGCCCAGGAAGTAAGTACTTTAAATCCCATTGCGTAATATTTAAAAAAGAACTAGAGGTTAAAGTTGGCAGTAATTGTCATATAAAAAAAAGTAGGTAAGTACCATAGAGGTTGACGTGTCCGTATTGCATGATGCAAAATGGCGGGAAATACAGTTCAATCATGTTTTTAACTATTAGGTAGGTACGATAGGTACTAATTTAAATAGGTATTA
Source organism: Cenopis cana (assembly GCA_951800055.1). Taxonomy (NCBI): domain Eukaryota; kingdom Metazoa; phylum Arthropoda; class Insecta; order Lepidoptera; family Tortricidae; genus Cenopis; species Cenopis cana. The sequence continues at coordinate 33,465,916 of OX637471.1, read as the reverse complement.
ACATAATTAGATTGAATAAAATAATAGTAAGTAGATTATTATACACACCGCTTAATCTTTAGAGAGCTGTAGAACGTCTTTCCTGATTGGTCGATTTTAGTACATCTGTATTCTGGTTGGTTGATACCAAATACCGAATATTTTTTAATCAGTCAAATTACTGTTCTGTGATTGGTGGATATAATAGGTGAAGTATTTTGATTGGTCAAATTAAAATGTTTTGTAAATCATAAATATGTATACATATTTTCCCTAGGGCTTAAATGTAAGTACTACTTTAGCCCCGCTTCACAAGTCTAATATGACACACTTTTCGAGCATGAGAAGTGAAAAGTAAATTATTCATAGGAAACATAAAAATCATACGATTTTTGTGTATTTATTCTATATTATGGCATAATGTCAGTATCTTAAACAACTTCTGGCAAATAAAAATACTCATCCAGGATTGCTTCCTTACTGGTCTCTGCAGTAACATTACCTGCAGAGACCAGTAAGTAAGGTGCAAATAGATCACGTTTAGGTTATGAAATGTATTGAAATGACAGGTGACAGGATTGAGCTATTTTGGGACCATCTGCTGAAAGTTGAACTAGCAAGGGTTTGTGTAGGTACTTTCGTATTTATAACATCATGTTTAAACTTTAAGTTGGTAAAGATTCTAGTTTTTGGAGTCCATATTTCAAGCACATGACTCATATTTACGGGACTTTGAGCTTAAAATACTTCCGAGTCTTTTGAGTCGTTAGTCGAGTCCTTTTTAGAATCTAATCGAGTCCTGTCTCGAAGTCTCGATTGACTTGGACTGCAAGAATTACCTAATATCGGAAATTTGCTTGCTTAAAACTTTCTCGATAAATATAAAATCCAAAGTTGTCTTTATTTCCCCTTTTTTTACTGATCCTACTAAAACGACTCCATAATAAACGACAAAATTAAGTTAATGTGAAGGTGTTTAATCTCATCTAAACTCTGTAAAGAGGAAATATAACAGAAACTTCACACAGACAGATATTTATCGACATTTGTTTTAAAAAGCCGTTCCCGAAGAGCGTTGCATTGCATAAATACGTAATCGTGTCTCTTACAAAGCGGACGTGGTCCGTAGAATTCAGGAATCCCGTTGTCTAGAAATCTAAGTCGAGTCTTAGGAATGGAAACCCTAAATACTTGAGTCTTCGCCAACACTTCAATCTACAGTATAGTATCCTTAAAATGAAAGCGCGAGCAAAAATAATGCATACGCTTTGTATTGAACTTCCATAGAAAGTGTACCCGTTGTTTTTGCTCTTGAGTGTATGTTTACGTAGTTTTGAAAAAGATTGATGTTTCTATGATAGGTATTAGGTACCTACTAAAGAATTATCTAGTTTAACATGTACCTAATATTACACTTTTATATAATGAATCCTAATTTTGTTTAATTTTACGCCTTAAACACAATGACCTGCGTCACCTGCGTTCAGTTGCAGATTGGTTTATTTAGGTACTACTGGTACTAGGTACTTATACTATACTTAAGGTAAAAAGGCCCTACACTGGAAAATCTAGCCCTCTTTGTAACTCTGTACTGACCACAGTAGGAAGTTACAAGGGCTGATTGCTAGATATTATGATTCTGGACTATATGATTGTGGTACTGACAATAGCCGAAACATGAATGCTTACACTTTGCTCGATAGAAATTGCGTCCAAAGTAGCGTCTTGATTTTTGGATTGTCTCTCAGTGTAGGTAAAAAACACGTTATCAAGCGACAAAACCTACTTAAAAGTGATGCTATTTTACTGGCCTTGAACTGGACAAGAGGAAATAATTTCCTTCATGATAAAATTCTAATATTTCTCATTATTTTTGATTTCGCGTTTTCGTACACAAACGCCCCCTTCCTTTCAATGTTGCATCCCCTTCGGCCGCGTACGATACCGAAGATTCGTAACCAATTGCGACAGAAGAAAGAATCTACTTTTTACGATACTAGTTACAACTCAAGGCTTTTTTTTACTCAAACGAAACCACGTAATTCTTTCGTAACTAGTTTCGAGCGACAATTTTTATGTTTTTTCCGAAACCTAACAACCTACCTACCTCGCCTTAACATCAGTTAGGTCGTGAGGTATTTTTTTTTATGCGCCTTAAAAACCTTCCGCCGCAAGACCGCTTAAGAGTAGGTACCTACTGACCTTAACATCACAGTCGGTATTGCGACGGACGGTTTTTTAAGGCGCATAAAAAAAAAAACCTAACAACCTATTACCTCGCCTTAACATCAGGTAGGTCGTGAGGTATTTTTTTTTATGCGCCTTAAAAAACCTTCCGCCGCAATACCGACTGTGATGTTAAGGTCAGTAGGTACCTACTCTTAAGCGGTCTTAGTCTTTAGAGGTTCTGATATCATTTTGAAAGTTTATTTTAGTTCCGTATTCAGAATGTAAAGTACGCTTACGTAATTCATTATTTCAATAGAAATTCCTACTTCGATACTAGTAACGTGTAAGGAAAAAAACTTATTGCTTAGTAACTAGTATCGTAAAAAGTAGATTCTTTCTTCTATCGCAATTGGTTACGAATCTCCGGTATCGTACGCGGCCGAAGGGGTTGCATCTTGTGTTTTCATACGACAATGACATAAGCTTGTCTCTTACCGGTGGTACGCCCATTCGGCCGCGAGCCGCCAGAGACGTCGGATCTATGTCAGACAACGCGGCAAAATATTTTACGTAAAAAATAAAAACCAGTAAAATGTAGACCCACAGCTCCGTGCAGTGGGGAAAGAGCCAAAGGTCATTCTTACTGGCCAGTCAGCCGCGCCGAAATCCCACGCACACATACACAATAAATATTTACGTAAATGATTAAAATTTTCAACAGGAGCTCTAGTGTAATGGTGGCTCAGTGGATCTCTTGTCGTCAATATAACTATATAACGGAAACTATGTATCAGGGTTCGAATCTCGTTGAATAACGTTCATTTTGTCTAATTTTAGTTGTTTCCTTTTTTTATTGAGCACAATTTTGTTTCTTTTTTTATATATTATTTTTAAAAGTATATGTATATAGTTTTTATACTGATTTATGTAATATCTATATCATTTATTCATAAAAATAAGGACTTAATAACTTAAGGTAAATTTACAACTTTTTATACTTATATATAAAAAGTCTCGTAATAACTAAGTATGTACCTACTTACGGTATTTTAGCCTTTAGGTACATGTACTTTAACGAAAAAAAACTGTCGGTTTGTTTGCGGATACAAACGTAATGTTACAATTTAAAAAATAACGAATGTAACAAAAGCTTTTAAAGAAAACGTAAAATGTAGTAAGTAAAACAGTTTATTTAAAATTAAATACTATATTCTACTCGCTTACTAAATACAGGAATATAAATAAATGCTTAAAACAGTTCGGGGGGCCAATCGAACAAGTACCATAAACATTAAGTCCCCGAGTGTACATAAAAATAATAAATCCACTTCGAACAAACACAAAAAGATGACGTTCTACCAAGGATCGAACCCAAGTATGTTTCTAACGTTACTTGGAGATTTAAGCAAAACGGAATATCACAGGACCACCATGCATTCAGCGAGTAGGCGAAAAAATAGTACTATTTATTACCGCCTTATTTACGTATGTCTTAGTTGTAGTAAACCTTTATTCTAATTTCGAAAAATGACGTTCACTGAGAAGAGATCAGTATATCAGTAATGTCAAACGATACATTCGTCCCTTTCATTTTTGTCTACGTCATTGGGCCTTCATTTGTTTATGCATAATTACATAGGTACATTTATATTTTCAGATTTTGCTTTTTGCGAAGTAGGTATAGAGTAACTTACAGATGGTTCAATGCACCAGCCAAGGTTTTTTTTTCTCTCCATTAAATAAGGTGTCGCGTGACAAGTACCTATTATTCGTTTGTTTTCCTTGTATGTAGATTTGTGCAATAAAGTGTTTACTACTACTACTTCTATTATTGAAGCGCGATTAGTTAGGGATTGAGGTAGCTGTCACTTCATACAACTTTAACGTAAGTATACGTAGTTAGGTATAAGACATATCTGTCATCTCCAATCCCGTTCTGATCGTGGTCATGATTGATTACTTGATGGGTTGATGAACGTGATGGCTGGACTCGGCTTGATGGGTATCGTAGGTTACCACTTAACGCAGTTAATTTTTAAACTAATCACTACGGAACATTGCCTTTACACGTTGCAGATCGGTGGTCAAAGGAAACCTTTTGTTCATGTATACAAATATGCATACTTACAAAGTAAAGTTAGTAAGAGCTTGTTGCAGAAAATTATTTAATTTTTTTGACCACTCTGTTTTAAGCTGTGATTTGACTATAAGTAGAATAAATTTGACATATAGGTATTATTTCAATATATGGCCAGTATTTACTACTATCACTTCTTAACACCTAAATAGGTTTAATGCGAAGGATAAGTTATAACAAGTGGAATATTTTTAAATGCACATACAGATGTATTGCAAAATGGCTTTCCTTCGGGAAAACTCGGATCTCAATCAGAATACGATGGCACCCGAACTGTCAATCAATTGATTGTATTAAATGAGTGACGTTTTCATATCCATTATTATGGAACTTTATTGTTTTGTGTCAAATGTCAAGCTAATTGCGTGTCAAGTGTCAAATGTCAAATGATATTTGACAATTAGCTTGACATTTGACACTAAACAATAAAGTTCCATAATAATGGATATGAAAACGTCACTCATTTAATACAATCATTGATTGACAGTTCGGGTGCCATCGTATTCTGATTGAGATCCGAGTTTACCCGAAGGAAAGCCATTTTTGCAATTCATCTGTAACAATACTTTACTACGAAATAACCAAATGCTTATGGGGCTGACAACACCTAGAAAAAGTCCCGCTCTAACGCGCGTGAGTTTTCTATTAACCATCCCGCTCTTTACGGAAGCTCTGCGCGTAGAATAGTAAATAAATACTACAATAATATTGAAGTAAAAAGAAGTGTAGATTATTTGTGAAATATGGATCGTTAGCGGTTTAGGTATGAATATGTTGACTTTATGTTTTTAATTGCAGACCCATACGTAATAAAAATAAAGACATAGAACCGTTTAAAGATGTTTGGATGTTTGTTACTCAGTCACGCAAAAACGGCAGAACGGATTCTGATGAAACTTGGTACACTACTAGTTTATAGCCTGGATTAACATATAAGATAATTTTTATCCCGAAAATCACCCCACCAAGGGGTGAAATAGGAAGTCGAAGTTGACGCGGACGAAGTCGCGGCAAAAAGTTAGTTAAACATATATTTATATATATTTTTTGTGATTCTCATGTGAGAGACTGTGATGATGTCCTTTTGAGAAAAAATAATTAATCCGACATAGTTAACATACAAATAATGGTAAATAACTGTAATTCCACCATTTTTTTTTCTAACTTTGATCGGCTGTATTGCCGTTAATATTTAGTTTACAAATCTGGTCACCACTTAACGTTTAGGTAATTTAATGCTCTTCAACTTTGTCATACAATATAGTATACAAAAAGTACATATTTTCAGAGGTATAAGCGAAAATCTGAAAAATGTCACACATCCCCCCCCCCCCCCCCCGGGGGGGGGGGGCCCTTATCACAAGGTCCTCAAGGTGGAAAACTTAGGGTACACTTCCTTGTGTAACCCCAAATAACCCCATAAAATTCCATCAACTTCCGAGCACTTTCCAGGTACCTCCCCCTTGATAGGAACATATCGACTGGATTAACACCTTATAGTTTTTGAATAAAATGCCTGTGACACACGGACAGACGCACATGACGAAACTATAAGGGCTCCGTTCTTTTTTTGCATCAGGATTGAATATGGTAGTGATTCTGAGTTGGAGGACACCAAAAAGATCAGGATCTAGGAGAATTTCAATATTTTATGGAAAACGCTCATTAACTTATTTATTTCTAATGATAATTCTAATAACAAAAAAAAGTACTACGTCGAGTTTCGAACTCGTGTCCTCTCGCATGCATGCCCACGTTACCCACGTACATACCGCAACACTATTAGAGCATACTGACACAGGGTGAAATTGTCTACTACAACAATCAGAAAAACACTGTTTGTATGTGTGAGTAACCCAAATAATAATTGAGAAAATTATATTTAGTCTCGAATGCACGACATCTATATGTGTATTCATAAATACTCTGCTGTGCATAATGCTTAGTAACGAGTTCTCAATCATGTCGCTAGGTGACGTGACGTGCACGCAGGAGTTCGAATGTGTGCGTAAAATATATGTACAAGGGCTTGTCTAGACGAATGAAAGCGTAGTAAGGCGTGGCTTAAAATACCTAACGTTGCTCCGATACATCGCCTTAAGCCTTTCAACCCTTTCTTCTTTGGTCTCGTATCTTTCTGGATGCTTGACTACGCTCATGAGTAGAACCTGTATGTAGAGACACGGAACTGTTAGAATATTTAACTTAATAAAGTGTTCTCTACACGACTGCATTTGTGGGATACGGACCATTGTTCTGATGGCACGCTTTTGTGCGATGAAAGCTTTCCTTATGTTGTAATCATAGCTTTGATCCCAGAATTTAATGCTATATCTCAAACGAGATTCTACTAACGCATAATATACAGAAGTCAGTTGGTTTAGGGTAATTTCATCTCGTAAGCTTCTAAGCGCATAGCAAGCTGAACTAATACTGTTTTCTAAAGACTTTAGTTCGTCTTTCCAGTTTAGATCACAGTCAATGTGCACACCAAGGAACTTTACAGAATTTCTGTTGTCCACCGTGGAACCTTCCAATTTAACATGCAAGGACTCTTTGTTTTTAGACGTCGTTCTAAATAGCATAACTTGTGTTTTGTTCATGTTCAGGGTTAAGTTATTACTACTGAACCATGCCTGAAACTTTCCAAGAACCGCAGTAACCTTATTATTGAGTTGTTCAGTATTGGTCGAAGATATTATCGCATTTGTGTCATCTGCGAACACCACAACTCCAACATCACTAAATTGATGACTGATATAACCTATGAGATCGTTCACAAAGATTACAAACAATATTGGACCCAGAATTGAGCCTTGCGGCACACCTCTGGTAGTGTTGACTAATGCGGACCTATGTACTTTTTGACAACCATTCTCGATCGACTTCATTTCGACAAGCATCTTCCTATGGTCCAAGTTTGAAGTTAAAAGCATTAATACACTTCCACCCTGCGAGCATATAGCTCTGGCACCGCACTCTGACCGGCCGGTTAAGGCAAGCCAGAGGTGAGAGTCCTGCGGCCCATTTAATCTTGACTTGACATATGTATTATCCTTGTTATCATTACTCAAAGAGTACATCTGAATGTCTGTCAAATTAGACCAGCTTGACAGGACTGGCTTCCCACGAGGCGGCTTGACCCCTGCTGGGGTCCACTCCGCTGGCCAACAAAGGCAAGCGGAGAGAGGGGCCTGGCCGACTCTCGGGGGCAAAGGACCCAAGGGACGCCACTTCCCATGCAGCTCGCCACAAGCTGCCCTGGGGGCTTAATATTATTATTATTATTAAATCAACGCGGCTGACTGAGGTGTGGGGCGTAACAAAAATGGGGTAGGCAGGTGAGTTGTCAAATCGAAAATCTCTTCTAGTTTAGTAGAAAATTGAATTATCCGATATTGACCCGATATCCGGTCTTAACCCAACATACCTTAATATCTTTCTGTAAACAGCTTCAAGCCAAAGGAAATATCTCCAAGATCTCGTTATACCGCGCCGCGGTCAATATACCTATGGTACCTAATGTCTCCGAGATCTCGTATATAATACCGCGCCGCGGTCAATATACCTACTCAGCTCAATAGTCCTGGCACGAAGATCGTCATTCATTTCCATGAAAATAGCCTTCGGGCCTTAGCACATTATTGACAACGCCAACTCTACCGGATATTAACCATTGGAACGTCAGTTTCTTAACATTAATTAAATTTATTACTTTAGGCCCCTTTTATGAAGCGCTGGATCTTCAAAGAATTATGGAATTTTATGCGCGCAGTCCAAAATATTCACCCTTTAAAGGGTTGAATAAGTTAGGTATATATTTATCAAAAAGCTTTGACTTTTTTTATTGCGTTCACACTAAATTATAACTTTAATGTACATAGTACATACCTAGTAGTTACAAATAATTCAACCATAAAAAGAAAATCCTTGTTTTCTAAGTAAGATTTTGTTTATCGTGTCTATAAGAACGATTTACAAACATATTTGAACCGAAATAATGACAAATTGAAGCCGCACTAAAATAATATGTATCTATTACTGTTGTGAATAAACATTTTAAATAACTGGGTTTTTATATAAAATCATAAAGTTTAAAGGCTCAATCTTAAGAGCCCACATATGCACTTTTGCCAATGTTTATCGACCTAGATCTCAACATCTATAGTGATTAAATATCTGTCCTTTCAGTATATTAATCTTGAACTATTTTCCTCCAGTCTGTTAAAAATGAAAACACGATTTGCAAAAATTACTTTTATTTTTCAAACATAACCCTTTTTTCGATGTTTTTGGTTGGATCTTTAAAACCCTCCCACCTTTAACAATGATTTTTGGTTTATATTATGATAAGTTCTCAAACCTGATAAAAAAGATTATCCTTATAAATATACACGTTTAGAATAAACATCAATATTTACGAAAAACACGCGCTGAGCTTCCGTAGAGAGCGGGATGGTTAATTGAAAACTCACGCGTGTTAGAGCGGGACTTTTGCAATGCCATCTACGCCCTCTTAATCCTTAAATTGGCGACGGTACTCATGTGGTACGCTGACTTTGAAAAAACGCTGATCTCGATATTCAGGTTTAATCCCATTTTTTATGCTAGCAATTATCAAAATATGTTATAATTAATAGTAGAAAAAATAAGTCACACTGGTAACTATAACCTACAAATGTCAGTGTCAAGATGAGTTCGTGGAAGTCATAGATATAGTATATACTCTGTAGTTATAGATGCGCCAACAAGCGACCGGGGCTATGTCTTTCTCATATTATGACGTCAAAATATGGGGATACCATGGTTGCAAAAAATTACCCCAAAAATTTAGTCGGATAGTACTTAGTTACAAGTGATCAAATTCCATAGTGACTAAGTCGCCATTTTGACTCACTAACTAAATTTACACAACATCGTAGGCGATATCGTAAAATAAGTGATCCCGACCGGCCACTTTTTTTGTGATAATCTTACCTATAAATACATAGTCACCGGTTATCACCGTTGCATCAAACGGCGATTTCACTGATCCAAATCTATACATTTTGTTCTCGCCGCTCGCCGCTGGTCGCTGGCCTTCCTGCTCGCCGCTTGACTTGCTGGTCATCACGTCACCCAAAGAACCATGCTAAATGTTTAAGTCTCTAGACGATGAAAGTAGTAAGTAATGTAACCAGATAGTGCTTACTATTTCCATGCCCCTTTTTGTCTTTCACAGATAAATTATGTAGTTGTTGGAATAAAAGAATAAACTTCAATTTAGAACAGGTAATTTATTTACAATAATACTTATATTACATTTATAACTTTATTTTTCAATAAATAAACAAATATGTAATAAGCAGTTATAGATTATTTTACCCAATTTAATTTCCTGTTCCCTCAGTCCTCAAATCCATTTTTTCGGGATTCATCCTCTGTTGAAAAACTGAAAAAATCAAATTACTTGAAATTCCCGAAACGTGGGGTAATCTTTAGGGGTTTTTTTTATTATTTGTTGGTATCCCGAAATCGAATTATAAACCGACTGAATGGTGGGACATCAATGCTAAGCTGGCTTCTATGGTAGATTTCTACTACGCGATTTGACCGGTTTGTATGTCAAATGTTTGGAGGTTATTTTTTAATTAATTCACATATTTTTCCTATTTCATCTATTGTCTCATGATATAACTAATGATTTAGCTCAGTAATTTGGTTCCGGTGAGATTTTAGAAATAAACACGGGTCCAAAATTCAAAGAAAATGTACTTACGCATGGAATGTAACATCCGCCTTTTTTCGGTCGAAATTGCTTTTACAGCCAAACACTGAACACCCCACCATGTTTGCACTGAACAACCAAACACTACGGATCTGATGATTGGTAAATTATTATTCATTTAAACCAAATTCATCATTAATTTTCCACTTATAAATTGCACTGCAAAATATTGCCACTTTGTTTTGCAATCTTCTTGACACTAATGACGGATTACCATTACCCGACCATGAAAAAATGTCCGGTCGGTGATAAGGACAAAACATCGCACTTTTTTCTACTTCCTCTCATAGGAATCGCAATAAGGCTATCTTTCTCTTACAAAGCGTGTCAGGCCCTTGGTGGAAGTAACACTTGTCGGCACCTTCGGTAAGTTACTTAAGTTTTTTATGTTTTTATGTTTTATTGTGCGCATGTATGGCTTGTTATATGACAAACGTAATTAATAAACATCAAAGTATAAGAATAATTACTAATTTTCTTATTTCTCTCCATATTCAGAACTTGTAAAAGAAAAATTCGTATGTGCCACAGGAGTCCCGTTGCCAGTTATATAGAAAACAACAAGTCATGCACAACGGGACACACGAGTCACGTTGCCAACTTGTCAGAAAAGTTCTTTTGTTTTTTAATTGCACGGTTTTGGAACTTTTGTTAATTTTTTGGCATACATTTTTGCATGCTTTTGTTTCTTTGCTTACAGTGCTTACCTAAAGCTTACTCGAGCGCACAGAATCTTGGCTTTGTTTCCTTCGTATAATGCATGGTCAGGCGATGGCTCGGCTTCTGAGGACGAAACAACTTTATTGCGGTCACAGATACTGTCAGACACAGATATAAGTTCTGATCCTCCATCTATTAGTTCCTCATTAAAGAGATTAAATCTGTTGGGCAGCACCTCAGATGAGAATTCTGACGACGATGACTGTGTACAAAACTACGATTCTGATGACGACTTTGTCCCAGCGAAACTACCCTCAACAATTTTGAAACTGCCCTACTGCCCATATGCTGTGATGTTCTACCATCTCCTTCTGCTTCTATTTATGATGCTTTGTGTCCATCTGAGTAATCTGTACCCTCACCAGAATTGCGTAAATTTGTAGTTCACTTATTATTTGGCAATGTGTCACACAAGGCACATACCCTAGTCAAGGTACTTTTCCGCTTAATTGGCATTGTGACTCGTGTGGTACATAGGTTTTCCTGAAAACTGGAAAATGTGGAATTTTTCTTTTATTTTTCTAAGGCACCTGAACTATATTTAGTTTATCCTGTTGTTTGTTTTTAAGAAATTTGAAACTTTTATGTATTGCCAAATGCCAATTTAAGACCTCGCGCGCTCTTTACAAACGTACTGTCTGTCATCGGGTACTTAAATTGACCCGTTGTTCAACTGTATTCAGTGAAAATTCAGTTCAACTCTGAGGCCGCTAATCTCAAAATAAGAAACAAATAAGTAACCAGAATTTAGAATAACTTTTCTGTTACTTAGAATTATAACATCAAAAACCCGTTTTTGACGCCTTTTCTACACCAAAAACACGATTTAAGGCGAGGGGTAGGGCAAGCTCTCTCCATTCAAACTTTGTGCAAGTTTTTCTTCGTTTATGTTTGAACAGATTGATTTTTGGTCATGCCTGTCAGCCATGTCCTGTAAGTAGGTTTATTATTTCATTTAAACTATTTTTATAATTTTCAGTTATTTGACATTTTTGAAAATTGCCGTTTCTCGTCCTTGTATATTTAATATTTGAAACCAAAAAATGAATATCGGGAGTGCCAGTACTGACGAATAATTTTTAGGGTTCCGTACTCAAAGGGTAAAACGGGACCCTAAAAAGGGAGTGTAAATAATGTAAAAGTATGAAATATATATATATATATATATATATATATATATATATATATATATATATATATATATTTATAACAACAACCTTGAGGTTTCTTTTCTATGAATTAGAACGAGCAACGTAGCGCGATAAACCACCATTAAACATTCAGGATAAGCATCAGCGGTTGGATGGTTAAATTATCTGAAGCCATCACGATAATAACATCGATTTTGTAACGTGGTCATGTTTCCTAATGACCCCAAACCTACGTTTGGTCACGTTTACGTTAGTATATCTTCTTTACTTTGGTACAGATTCGTATGGATTAAACAGGTTTTGATAATAATTAAAATTTTATTATTGATTATTATAATTTGAGAAATTAGTGAGTATCACGTGACATCATTTTTTTCAAATTATTCTAGTTTATACTTACACCTTAAACTATAAGAGCCTACCTACCAATGTATTCAGTCACTGACGTTAAAGAATCAGGTTGCCGGTACAAATTTCCAACCCCCCTTTCATCCCTTCAGAGGGTGAATTTTCAAAAACTCTGAAACTACTTTCTTATTAATTTAATTCTAAGCCTATAAACAGTTTCAAGAGTCTAAGTTGAAAATAAAATTTGCTCCCCATACGAACTTTCAACCCCTTTTTCACCCCTTCAGAGGGCGAATTTTGAAAAAGGGTGAAAATTTTATTCTTTCATTTTAATGCTTAGTCGATTTGGGAAGTTTAAAGTTTCTGTCTTAAAAATAATTTTGATCTCCATACAAAATTACCACTTTAACCCTTTTAACCCCTTAACGGGATGAATTTTGAAATATATTATAGCCTTTGTCTTATTCTGATCACTTTCATAGAAATCGGTTCAGTCGTTTTTGAGATTAAGTGGAAGTATCGCACAAACTTTTACGTTTATAATATACCTCTATATAGCATATAGGATCTACAGGTAGGATGTACGTATACATAATATATTTTTACATACGTATATTAAGGCCAGGCCAGTTCGTGAATCGACGAAAATATTCAAGTTTGAGGTTAGAGTGTGAAGAAATAATGTAGAATTACACTACACAAAAATTACTGTAGATTGAAAAATAAAGAAAGTAACAAAATAACCAAACAAAATATTGAAAAATGCTTTGGTAAATCTGTAAAAAAAATCTAATTATTAGTATCGTAAAAATAAACTTTCATTCTGATTATTTCATAATTTTCAACGGCAGTGATATGTTTTTTTTACAAAAAGGGTAGCTTTTTTATTGTTCTAACAAAATAACTGAATAGATTTTTGATAAATGATCCAGTATTCCAAAAATCAATCAAAATGTACTAAATATTCACGAAAACTACGCGCAGAATTCCGTAGAGAGCGGGATGGTTAATTGTAAACTGACACTTGTTAGAGCGGGACATTTGCAGTGGGACTGCCTTGCCTTAATTATGTACTATGTGGAAATATTATCATAAATGGAACGACGAACCAATCTTGGGGTAATAATATTTTCAGGGATAAGTCAATGTTACATAATTATTTCCATGTATTAGGCAGCTAATCATAATTATTTACAATACATAAACTATATAATCAGAAATAAACAAAAACACGATTAATATATAATAAACTAGACAAACTTAAAAATAAATTAAATTAAAATTAAATGTAATAAGTACAAAAGATTTCTGTATTATAGGGAAAAAACGGCGTCCAGTTCTTTTCCTTGTGGCATGGACCCCAGGACGCTAGCGGCATTACCTCTTTGGATCGCGAGGGCGATCCGTTGCCAATAAGCGATAAGTCAAAAACCCTTAGACCCATATTGTTCAAACCAAAACCACACACTATTTACGACTTTCACAGCTAATATCTCACCAACGATTGACTTAAATGGAAAACTTAGTAACCTCAATATAATATTTAAAGGCCTACTCGTATCCATAAATACCCCACACGAATATGTGCATTGACTTTTTTCATCCCCCTGTTACATGTATGGAGTGATCGGCTGTGACATACGGACGGACAGAATGCGGACAGACAGACATGACGAAACTATAAAGGTTCCGTTATAGCCATTTTGGCTAGGGAACCCAAAAAATACAGTCACGTAAACTGAAATATTATACTAACGAGAAATATTTACGTAGGTACCTATATTTATTTGTAAATGAATTCTCGAGAACGATTCGAACTAGCTAGGGCTATTTTTCCGGGAAAACTCGTTTGCTCCGAAAAAATATGGAAAACGGTCCCCCAAAGAAAGCAAGACTACGCAGATGTTGATGTTGATACCTAAATAAAATGAATTGCGGCACTTTGAAGTGGTTGAGTTTATAATATTACTTAAAGCTGCATCTCGCGCTTAAGTATAATAACGTAATTTGGGCGGCAACCGGGTTGTCTATGGGTTTACTTTAGGTATTACGCAATAGGGTGCATTAATAAAGCGGGAGACGTTTTCTTCTGATACTGGGTTAATCGGGGATAAAAGCCACTTTTATATGTAGGTAGCTTGTTCCCAGAATGGAACAATGGACCATGGATTACCAGCTATACTCGTATGCACAATACCTACCTACAAGTACACTTTGGACCTTACTGCGCTTTAATATTTTTTTTAGTGTTATATATTTATTTATTTATTAATCGTATGGCATTTATTAAAGTGTAATAAATTACCAAAAAACTGTTTACTTGAACAGGTTTGATTAATCATATTTAAATGACATTTACGCAATCTTTGTGCAATCATATCACTAACAATATTCTCCAGTCGCTTATGGGTACTTATCTTAAAAATCCGAATTTGCATATGGAACGATGTGTTAATCGGAATTTGAGTCATGGCTTTAAACAAGGTACGCGTAGCATCAGGCTATCATTAGGCGAGCAGGGTCAAGGGCGGGCCTGGCCGCAGCAGCACTGCATGCTCGCATTGATCAAATTTCTCCAATCTCTTAGTATATTTTACATGACAATTTCTATTATTAAACGAATATAGGTACCACTCACCAAAACCTACTCTTATTTGTTTTAGGTCCTGGGAGACGGACTTTGAGAAACGATTTACAATCAAACCTATTTTCAATCTCTAACCTCTGGAATCAATTTAATATCAAATAAATTTACAAATATTGTTCCTGTATTGGTATACAATTTGGTAAATATCGTTGTACTTATTAAGTATGTCCCTTTCATATTTATATTCAGAAGAAATTGATTCATAAAGGTGCGCCTCAGTAATGTATTAGACATATCGTAAAATTCGACCCATAAAATAAAACCGTCCCAACATATCAGCGTGAGAATAGGCAAAATAGCGTGTGGAATAATGTGAACGCAAAATCAGTGTATATCCCGAACCGTAACTTTCTTTGTACAGGACTTTTTCTTTTTAGTTCGGGAAGGAGTCTGAAAATGTTTCTGGCATAGGTAGTTATGTTATATAATGTGTACAACGAAGTACTTAAACCTCAGGCATGAAAAGTGAAAAATTTAATAATTTATTTTAATGGCTACAGATTATCCTTGTTTCTTGCATAGGAATCGATTACTCGATCTGAGTGAGGAACGATAAAAAGTTGAGAGAAGTATATACTCCATGACTATCGCTTAACTTTGCTTGTCTAAATAAAATGAAACAATAGGGTATTAAACTAATTAAAAATAAATTATTTTTTACTTGACTAATAAAAGATCTAACGAAAATACTCGAAAAGCAACAATTATTAATTTATTTTAGCTAATTGAAAGATTTTATAAGCATAAAGATTTAAAAAGGACGCTGATTTGAACAAACCTACTCACACTGTCTTAGTGACGTCACTAAGACAGTATTTCCCTACAAACTTCATATTAACAAATCGTTTTTGACATTTAATAAAAAGTTGCTGATTTGACTATGGGTTTAATACCGTATTAAGTAGTCACTTTGAAAATCTGTAACATATTCACTATTCAGGGGGCCGATTGTTGAGTGTCGAACGCTCGACTTTTCACTCGACATCTGTCAAAACGTCATAATTTTTTGACAGATCTCGAGTGAAAAGTCGAGCGTTCGACACTCAAAAATCGGCCTCCAGGTCATACAAAGGCGTTTTGCAGCTGAATACGTTTACTAATTTTTTTAATAAGCCTCAGCGTAGAGTCAGATCTTGCCAATAGATGCTGTCATAATCATAATCCATTATTATTATAATACGTGGGTAATTGGGTATGTACCCGTATGTTTGAAAAAGTGTCTCCGGAGTCGGAGGGATACAGAGGCCAGTGACACCGGAGATAAATTCGTTTTCCTTGCTCTTTAAGGCTTATGTTAAATGGTTCGGCAATTCTACGCACCGTATTGTTTGATTTGCGTATTTCATCGATCATGTGAAGGAGGAAACGATTTATGAATTGATTGTTAAAATATAAGTACAGTAGCTAGTTTACCTACCTGCAAAATATTCTATACCTATAGATTTAAAAGACTATGTAAGACTGTAAGTATTAACGTCATTTTAAAGTTACAGTCAACCAATTTGATTTCTAGGCCACTTCGTACCTTGTCACAGTGAAAATTAATATGAAAGCCGCTAGAGATTTTATATCAATGTCACGCTGTGACAAGGTACGAAGTGGCCTAGAAATCAAATTGGATGACCGTACCTACTGGTTTTCAGTAATGAAATGTAAAGTTGTAAACAAACCTTGTACAAAAGATTTAATACGTAAATATCTATTTTCATAATAAGCGGTTGTAGGTAGGGATTGCAATCCAGCAACGTTTTCAGTCCAGCTGGATTTCTGCTGGATTTATATCAATCCAGCTGGATCCAGCGCGGATCCAGCAACTTATCGATTTTGTAAATAATAAACCGATTTTCTTCCAAATCTTAAGATAGTTTCATTAATAAGAGGGCCCATGGCTATTTTGAATAACCGACGTACATTTACGAGTTTGTTCTAAAGTATCGTACACGACCCAGAGCTGAGTGCTGAATCCGCTTCTAATAGCGCTGGACATGTTGGTTGTAGCCTGTAGTAAAAGCCCCTCAGCATCGACGCTAATTGATTTCATGGTTTTTTTATCAATTATTCATAATTATAATAGCTGATTTTACTTTGTGTTCGTCGATTTTAATCACAAGAAAAACTATTTTACTATTGCGTTTTTCTTTTCACTAAAATCGATGACATGGCTCCTAAGAACAGAGATCCTTGTGTGTGTTTTTCCTTGTGTCTTATAGTTACAGACATCCATATTGACCGATCTAAAAGATTTATAATTTTTCGTAAGTACATTCTTTAGTAGAGAACTTGGGATTAAGTAGCGGACCCCAGGCATCCTTCAGGATGCACAACTGTACTGGGATATCGCTAGGAGGATGATAATTTTAGTAGAGATCTAAAGAGAGTACTTTCACGTTTTGTTTGACCTTCTAGTTTTAGTTGGTTGGTTGTGAAATTGAGAAAATTTTGATCATCCGAGGCATTGTTTTCTTATTTTTCTTCTTATTATTTTCACTGCGGATCCGCAGTGTTGGATCCAGCGGCCGGCGCTGGATCCAGCACACTGAAAAAAGCGCTGGATCCAGCTGGATTGCTGGATGCTGGATCCAGCGATTGCAATCCCTAGTTGTAGGTAACATGCTAACATGCCCTTTATGGTTGGCGGTATTAAGCACCTGTCGATGACGTCACTTTGCCATAATGGCGACGTGCACGGCCACTATATAGAGTTCAACGGCCTAGGGTACAACGAAAAACCTAACCCCCACGTTTAATAACATAGCCAGCAAACTACAGGGAAACCTAAGTACCTAACGTTGCAAGGGGCAACAACATTTTACACGACAATTTTTTGAATTATAAGTTCTTAAATAATCTCTAACTTAGCTGCAAAGAAAACTTATTTCGTATAATTTTAATTTATATTAGAGTTGCGAATAATACTGCGTACACAAATACCTAGATATAAACTACGCGGGGGTGGCTGCGAGATTAACGAGTGTAAATAAGCCCGACCGCCAGCTACCACCGAACTGAACGCCATTATAGCAGTTCATCTCTACGCTCTGTTTGTAACAATGCTATATTGTGGTGAAACGATATTCATCTTACGTTAAACGTATTCCTTCTCTGTGTATGTAAACGAATATCCACGCTGTGAGGTCCAACGGTCAGCGCATACGTAAATTAAGTTACTAGTGAGATGATCAGAGTCAATAGCGCAGACTTACAATTCGCCACAACGGAATCATAATATTTCATTATCGTTTAAGTAATGTGCCATTGAAATGAAAACTATTCATTACGTGCGTGCGCATTTCGTGTAAGTTAACGATTTATTGGGTCAAATCAAGAAAAAATATTCAATAGGCATGATGACTCAAAAAAAATTATTACTTCAATAGAAAAAAGACATAAAACTATGCCAAATAGTGAAAATCCTATTCAAATATCTCAAAAAATAACGAAGCAACAATGGTTAGAATGTTCGTAGTTAGAGAGAGAAAGTGCTACTCGACCGTGACGTCACCTTTGAGTAGCGCCATAGTAAATGACAATCGTTCAATACAAAGGTGCGTTTTGCGGAAAAGCGACAGAAAATACCCACTTTTAAAACTTTGAAGACTTATAATTACGTAATTATTTATTTTTTTGAATTACTTTTTTTGCCATTTGATTGAGAATTTGAGTCATTATGTAGAAAATTTGGATTTATTGATTTTCTTTTATAGTGTCATCATCCCTATTAATAGGTCAAAATCAAAAGCGGCATTGTAAAACGCCGGCCATGTATTGATGATGATGATGATGTTCAGCATTTGAAACGCGTCTCAGAAGTCTTGGCATTGGCAGCCCTATGAGCTATGCTGGCGCTTGGCATCTAGAGCCTGGCGGATCTAAATCTGATCTAAGGTCTCGGCTCTCGGCAGTTCTTTGAGCTCGGCAGTTCTAAACCCTGACGGGCTTGGGTCTGCTCAAAAGTCTCTGCAGCTCTGCTAGATGCATGCCTCCGAGCATAAAACTTGGGAGGCTCGAGCCCGTAGCCCTTCGAGCTGTGTGACGCTCGGCATCTTAAACCCGAAGGGTCTGAGTCTTCTCCTCAGATTCTTGGTTTCGACCTACTCTCGCTGCCCGAGCTCTGCTACTGCTACGCGCTAAATTAGATTTACGCTTGCGACTTGCGAGTCATAATATAATTATAGTCGAAATAATCCGGTCAAAAAAATTGCTTATCATAATTAAGTAGAAGCAAAATCACTCAATTTGTAACTACGATCATAATAATGTAAACTAAACCATGAGAAAACCTACTTTATCTCAACCACAATAAGACTCAAATTAGAAAATTGTGTAAAACTGTCTGTATTAGCTTTACTCGTAACATTACTGAATGTTATTCTGTATGGCACGCGAGTCCCAAATTAAATGCGAATGCGAATGTCAAATATCGTGATATATTTACCTACAACTCTTGACCCTTAGATTTGTGTGGCCATATTCGGAGGTTAGGCTTATACTACTTTTTCCGAGAACGAATTTTCCGTACGGCGGCGAGCATTGTAAATATCTTCATAACTTTGGTTGTACTTCTACCCCCGAATTGGGTACATAATTCATGTCACAATTTATAATATGGTGTGGTTATATGGATAAAAAACCATCAAATTCCTAAAATAGTAAAATAGACAAATTAATCAAAAACATAAAAAGTTATGGAACTATAATAGTATTTTATACAATCGTTATATAATGAATGCTTTTTTAGTCGAGAACCGCGTTTAGACCACGAGGCTTGCCGAGTGGTCTAAGTAAGGTTCGAGACTCAAAAAGCTAATTATATAACTATTGTATACAATACTTTTTCTACGAGTCCACGAAAATAACAAAATAACAGAAAGTTGCCGCTGAAACGATCTCATTTGTGCATGTAGGTTACACGGTGATTAATAGCACGTGGTCTGCACATATCACAATACGTATCACGTGGGTATTGATGAATATTGAAAACAAGTCTAAATAATTATGAAATTTACGATAATATCACAAGTATTGTAAATTTGTAATAACAATTCCCACGGGGCCGGTGCCCTGTTAAGATTAAAAAATATATATATATTCAGTCCATGCCCGCCTTTGGCATCATGTCAAATTTCGACCAATCACGACGCAAGAGAATTTAAGTTTTTTTTTCTAATGATTATGGCCAGTATCCAGACGACCGTTTAAGTAGGTAGACAATTTGACAAGTGCATTGACGTTTTTACGTTCAGAAGCGCGGGAAGCACTATCAATGTTGAAATATTCATAAAATGAGTCTCCTTAAACTTAATTTTTTTCATCAAATTACGGCGTTCTATTTTTGAATGATATTTCGATTCTCCGCGCAGTTGTACAATGAAATATTATATTACTCCATAGAGCATAGACTTTTAGTTCAGCTTAAAATGTATAATATTGTGCAATGGTCTATGAAGTTCTAATTGTAATATTGTAGTCGACGAGTATAAAAATAATTTTATGTCACACCTGGCCATAAAGTGGCCATTATCGCACGCTCCGCGCGCGAAAAAACCCACTTCCTGGCCAGGGGGGTGACATAAAATTTTGTACTTACCACGGGCGATAATAAAGACAGCCTCAAATCGCATATTTATCGCCCTTGCCTTCGGCTCAGGCGTAAAATACCTGCGATCTGAGACATTCTTTGTTTTATCGCCCTTGGTAAGTAATGTACTATTTTTTTTATAGCGTAAATGTAAATTGATAGTTACCAATAGAATTATCATTAATTAATGCTGATGATCATAAGAAGTGTAAATATTATAATAGCATTCTGACTTTCAAACTAGATTAATAGTCAGGGCCACGATTCCATTCATCTTAATTGATGAAAGAGGCGACATTCTTCGCAGGCCATTTAGATTTTGAAAAAGAGATACATGATTCATGAAAGTTGGAATTGGGATATCCTAATGACATGCCGGGGCGTAATATTTTGTGGCCTACAATCGGGCTAAGTATCCAGTTTCTCAACACGATTTCCCCTGCAGATGGAACCTCTCATTGTCTCATTTAAGTAAATACAATTTGTGACCTGTTACCTACCATAGAGGTAAAAGACGGTAGTAAAGTAAGTGAAAGGAATGAATACAATCCGTGTTCGATCACCCGAGTGCGGATGCGACGCCGTTTACATCGCCGAGTATAGTGCGCGCCATCCACGACGACGCGCCCCTCCACAGCGAATCTCATACTATCTGTACTCTGTGCTAAGGGGAAGCGAGGAAAATGACGTCAACTTTCGGTTTACAGTAATTTGCGATTTTTTCCAAAATTAACTGAGAAAAAAATCTAAAAAAATGTTTTTTGTGTACTTCACACGTTTTTACCGAAATGGTTTTCGAATGAAGACTTTTGGAAATTATGAAATATTGTCAATTAAAAAAAAGCATTTTTGGGTATCGAAAGAATTATTTGGGTGTACTTAATTTTAATAGGATTAGGGGCTCTATAATATTTGGATGTAAATTATTAGAATTTTGGTGTAAATTTAGTATTTTTCGGTAGAAAATAATTTATTTGGTAACAATTTAATTTAATTGGTTATCGAAATGTTATTTATTTGTGTTGCGCCATAAATTGAAATGGGGTGGAAAATTTGGTGCAGATTTAGTATTTTTGGTAATAAAATGTAATTTTTAGGGCTTCATTCGGCAATTCATTTGGTGGTTCGATAAATGCTACCCTTATTAAATAACGCGATAAATCGCTGTTCCTGGCGAGTTCGATTGATGATAAATCGATACGTTGATAAGTAACGATCAATCATAGCATTCAAGTTCATAGAATGTAGTGCGAGGATTGAAGAGGTTCTTCAATGTCAATGACATGCAAGTCGAATATCGCAACCGGCTACCGACTTCAAGCGAGGTTAAATTATCTATCTCGTAATAAAGCCTACGCTAACCGATGCGTTCACTGCATCATCTTTTTTTTTTCAATTAGTCTGTCATGGTTAAATTCTACAGTAATACAAAAAGTAAGTATTTACTCACTTTTTGGTCTTTTATATTAGTTAATATTAAGGTATGTTTTTTAACTCGTTAACTATAAGTCCATTCATTTACCACAAGATCGTTTAGAACTAGTTTTATTAAAGTCCGAGCGTGTTAAGTAATGAGGAGATAAATCCGTGATTCACCGGTAGAGAGAGATAGTGGTCACCTTGAGCTATAAATCAACGAGCTTTGAAAACATACTTAATAGCAGAACAACCTTCAATGTTTTGATTTACAACTGCGTAGTTCCAAACAAAATATTTCGTTATTTCTAACCGCGATGCATATTTAAGATGAAACGGGCTTAGATTTATGTGTATTACAATATTTATTGATCATTATTGCGTAGATACATCGATGCAGGTGCATTTCATAGGTATTATTCTAATACTACCTGTCTACTTAATTATACTTTCAGATGTCTGCGTTAGTAATATTTTTTATTAACTTAAATACGAAACAGAGGTAAATTAGTACCTACACGGTAATTTTAATTCTTTTTTACGGTAAAAGTAGGTAACTGCTGTTAATGTCAGTGACCTATTAATGTCCCTCGCACCTTCTGTGTTACTTAATGATATTTAGAAGTTGAAATGTGTGGCCTTTTTAAATATTTTTCAGTTGATTTCAATTATAATTATAATATCAGGGCGACCGAGCTTTGCTCGGCGTTTTCCCTTTCATGAGACCTAGGTAGATCGATTGCTCGTCCCCGAAAACCCCCACATACCAAATTTCATCAAAATCGTTAGAGCCGTTTCCGAGATCCCCGAAATAAATAACTAAATATACAAGAATTGCTCGTTTATAGATATAAGATTTATCATACTGAGCCAATAGTCAATAGGCAATTGTTGTGGCGGGTTTGGATCAAATGAACAAACTCTGCCGAAGTTCTTTCGTAAAGCTACCGTATGTGCAAGAACGATACTGCCCAGCAGATTAATCATGTCAAGCCAGTACGTATTGTATGCTATCTGTAGGCGTCGATAATTGTTATGGTAGGTGCACTTACCCCGCTGGTGCATTTGTCTGGATCTCGACTGTTCATATTTAGGCGAAGGGCGGAAGTTTCAAGTTGCAATTCCGATTTCAAGCTGGTATTTTTTGTTCAAGCTGAATTTCGAATACATGCCGAGTTTCACTATACAGAACGTGTCTAAGTCTTTATCTATTCTAATAACGAACTTGCGTAAAGTGGGTAAGTACGTAAGCAACAGTTTATCTTCGTTAACTAAGAAAACAAAGAACGATAATTGCATTAAAAGTTGGTTTTAGGCCCGGGGTACTGTGAATGACCTTGACCACTTAACGACTGCCGATGGCCGACCCAAGCGACATCTGTTCAACAATGATCGCGTTAGCTCGATTCGCTTGTAAACGGGCTGCCTTGATAATCGACCTGTTCCGCTGTTGCGTCAGTAGATGGCGCTCGGATTGCCCGGTGAACTACGCAGAGTAGTGTTTGTATCAGATGAAACAATATGAAGACTGAAGAAACATTCATATTTGGCTCGTTGTTTTTTGTTGTATAGTTGACGAAATATAAGCTGCCCCGATTCCTCGAACAACTTGTATGGCGAATCGGTGCAGCTTATATTTCGTCAACCATACCTACTACGTACTACGTAGTAGCAGTGGCGTGCACAGAGTTTTTAGACAGGGTAGGCAGATTTAAAAAAAGCCACGAATATTTATTATTCGCAGGTAGTACCACCTATTAGTTAGTGTCAAATTTACGATTCATATTCCTTTACTAATGCACTAATTCCAAATCAACGGTAGTGAGATCAAATTGAGAAAGGGTAGTGTACCTACTATCCGTTCTCAATGGAGAATGTCAATAGGTCTGCAAAATCACTTGAAAGTTTGTTACGGTAAAGCTTTCATTCATACAAATACATTAGTTTTTGTTTCATTCAAAAATACCAAGTAGTTTTGATTTTACATGCATTTAAAGTGAGTCCCGCTAACCGCGTGTGACGTCATTTTGCAACGCTAGTCTAGTACGTACGGAAGCGCGCGAACGGAGTGAGCACGTGTATAGCGAGTGTTGCACTATGACGTCACGAAGGCGGGTCGTCGCGCGTCACTTTAAAATTCAATATCTTGGAAACTAAAGGACGCATCGAAATAATTCCTTCACATATATTTTTTATTTTCAACAAAGAATACAGAAAAATGGAATTCTAAATAAGTTAGGTACCATTAGGTACTGTACGAATATCGTTAGTTATTGAATAAAGTTTTCCTGTGATGATGATTATAAAAAAAGGTACTTACTGGCTTTACTTCGCCAAATAAAGTTTCCAGAAGAACACACGTAGTAGGTACGGTGAACCAATTTGATTTCTAGGCCACTTGGTACCTTGTCACAGTGATATTAATATGATAGCTCTAGCGGCTATAATATTGATTCTAACTGCGACAAGGTACGAAGTGCCCCAGAAATCAAATTGGTTGACTGTACGTACCTATTTATGATCTAAACAGAATTTGATATTTATTATTGCGATAATAAAAAAAGCCAATAAATGCTTTTATTGGAATATAACTTTTTTTTAACCAATCAGATCACACACAAACTCATAACTCCCACGGGAGTTATAAAATTCCATAATTCCCGCGGGAGGTAAATCTGCTATAATTGCTTTATACGCACGCGTGCAATAACACACTTTACGAGCAAGTGTGTGTGTTCAGATAAAATATTGCTCTTACGAGTATATGAAGAATTTACTTAGATATTTTACAATAATTAAGGGATATGCAAAACCGTACAATTATTAAGAGTGTACAATCGAGGTCATAAATATGTTTTCACACCACCTGGTGGACAATGCCCAGTTATATATCAATGCAAACCTTACCGAAAGCAAATCATGCTTACCGAAAGCAAACCATGATAACCCTAGTTTGCCGGGTTGTAATATTACTTATATACTGAATCTCATTACAACCCTCGGGTAATAATGTGATATCACTTTTCATAGTTGCTATTGTTATTCCCTTAAAGTCTAATTTCGTGAAGTCCGCACGGCGGCGAGCAGACGGCATACCGGCGCCGTGTTTTGTTTTGTTTGGAACGCCGCGTTCGAAATAAAACACGGTACCGGTGCGCTGATAAGTTGTTTTTTTTCAAATGAGTTTATAACTAGTATTTACAAAAACGAACTGTTTTAAATACACTATTATTCTGTTTTTACTTACTTACGGTTCAGGTTCAATGGATAAATTGTCATTTGGTGGACCATCATCAGATTCAGATTCATTTATTTCATTAATGTAATTTACAATATAAGTTTGCATCGATGTCAAAAATATAAGAATTCACATAATGATCGTCAAGTTAGATATAAGTAAATAAAGAGAATAATGAGATACGTAACGTAACATAATTGAATACGCGCGCGACGACCGCTTTAGCTTAGTTGGTAGTGACCCTGCCTACGAAGCCGGTAGCTCTAGTATAAGTTTTTTCGAAACATTAACTAATTCGGACGCGTTTGCGTTTTGTCTCGAAATGTATGAAAACGCTCTCACCGAGTTTGAAATACGCGCGTTCATCGGTTAGCAACAAATGTTAAAATACTCGCTGTTTTAGTTTCCACTAGTGACCAACTGACCACCAGAGGCGCTGTTCACGTTTTCATACCACTTTCATACATTTTGAGACAAAATGCAAACGCGTTCGAATTAGTACCTAAGTTCATTTATTACCAAATTATGAGATAGACTGTGAATAAATCACCAAAATAACGTCATCATACAATCCGAAAGATACCCTACGTGATATAATTATAAAATAACAAATTAAAATAAAACTAAAACTAACCTAAAAATAACCTAAATATACCTAATATACCTAATAAAAACCCTAATCTAAAAAACTTATACTAGAGCTACAGGGCATTCACGAATATTTGTTCTTGGGGCTTGGATGTTTTCTATGTATTTAAGTATCTATTTATCTATATAAGTATGTATATCGTCGCTTAGTACCCATAGTACAAGCTTTGCTTAGTTTGGGACTAGGTTGATTTGTGTAAGATTGTCCACAAATATTGATATCGATATTGATATCGATATTGAATACAAAAATTATAGTATAGGTACAAATTGAATTGAAAACAACGATGGCAATACAAATAAATAGCGAGGTCAAATCAAATATCATTTTACAAACGTAAACAAATGTCAGGATCCTTATGATCATTTGCAAAATGAATCGGAGTAGTATTGAAACAACAAGTGTTATACGGCCTCTTAAAACTCCAACTATAATAGATAAGTATAAATAAAACTGTCTTACAGGTTGTATGTCTCTATGTGTCCGCACTACTCTGTGCAACGGGAATCGGCTCAAGCTCGGTGCAAACTTCCAAACTAGATAAGTAAACAAATATCTGACAACAGCGCTGTGCCTCGAGTGAAGCGAAGTCGCAACGTCGCATTCACTTTCATATTTGTGGGTAGAAAAATTTGACGAGTGTTCACGGCTCACATAATATGTGAGATTTGAAAAGCAACTTTTTGCTTTTTAAAAAAATACTACACATTTTTATATACATTTTACTTGCTTTTTCATAAAAATATTCACTGTCATGATCAAGACTGGCAGTAATTTACTATCAGCGCTAAAATAAGCGCCTACCATTTTATACGAAGCAAAGTTTTCAAGTTTGAAATTCATATTACAATACTTAGACGATTATTAACTACAACAGAAAATAGGTTAAATCCTCAAAAATAACTGAGCTTAATTTGGAAACTTAGAATTCTGTCGTAACCGAATAATGCTTGCACACATTTTGTTTTTAATGTTTCTTAAGCGTGGTTTTTTGTCGTAATTACAATGAATGTGAACAAACTAACTACAACAGCAAATACTCAAGGGTATGCGAGTCCTAAATATGTACTTTGCAGGTCATTACGTTCAATATATTCTTCAAATATTCTGCACAAAAACACCTCGATTTCAATACTTTGCCCACCTCTTCACCTTAAGAGACGTCCGACCGTCATGTGTCTTGGTAGCATGCGCTTAAACCTGGAGGGCTCTTTTTATTCATCGCTTCTGTTCCCAATCGCATTATGTGTATTACGGTAGGTATTTGGTGAGCTCGCTTCCACGAGTGCCAGAACGAGCGCGTGAAACGTATTAAAATGCGATTGGTATATAAAAGAGATGAACTGAATGGATACCATGCTTGAGCTTGTGCTAGAATTGTTAACCGCATAATGCGATCGTTCCAAAGCTGACAGACGATTTCGCGAACTTCTACACGCAAACCTGTTGAGTGTTAAGCATGAGAAATAATTGAAAATTTGTTACGTAAACTTCGTTTTCAGTGCTTGTTGCAGTGGTCGAATCCGAAATGACAGTGTGACCCTAACCATGATTTAAGCAAGCCAAACGTGATCCGAACGTAAGTGCTATAATTTTAGTTACGACACGGTCGTAATTTCGGCCGGGTTTCCGCCGAAACCGAAACAGAAACTGGTATTTTGGCCGAAAATCGCTATCAGCGAAACCTCGGACACTACGTATTAAGTACATTATTTAATATTCATGTGAATAATCGATATTGATCTGCCTGCTCATCAAAATTACGAGAAAACACATAAGACGCCAAATAGCGTAACAAATATGTTAAGCCCTCATACACAAAAATCTATGAAATACCATTTAAAAATAAGGTTTTTTGGATCATGAATTCAGTCTAATAATCTGAGAAAATTACGCCGAATACGGGCAATCAGCGGAAATAATTCCGTTAGTTTTGAAAATTGGTACAGTTATAACTTACGGTATCCAGATAAACACAGTGGATAAACATACTATAAAATCCCCGAGGGTGGGGGGTGTGCTGACGGTGTAAGGGGGATGAAAGGTACCTTTTTTTAGTATTTCGTGAAAAACTCGTAAACAGTAGCCCATAGCAAAAAATGTTCTGAGACATAAGTTTTATTTTCCCCCTTTAAAATCTCATTAAGAGGGCGCCGAGCATATTTAGCAAAAACAGCCTTCACCTCTCAATCTGTGGAGGTCACGATTCTCTACAAAAATATGTAAAATATATGTAACTATTATCACAAAGAGTGTGTTTACAAGTTATCACTATTAGTAATCTATAATAAATTACACTTTAATAAATACAATACCGTAAAGTTGCACTAAAAATGAGAAGAACGCGTGTCGGCGTTTAGGCAAAATTGAATTGAAAACTCTATTATTTCGTTTCAAAATCACACTCAAACAAATCTCAAAAGTATTCACTATAAGTTATCACACTTTTCACATTTTTCCGCGCAAAGACCAATGAGAATTTCAAACGTAAATCTAAACTTTAGTGACTTTTCCATACATTTTCCCTGCCACCATACTTTCGAAAAATCGACAGATGGGCATTGGCCCTCGGTGAGAGCAGACGCATGCTCCTTTTTTCGCTTTGACAGCTCTGTTTTTGACATTTTGCCCGTATACGAATACAATATGTATACCACACACAAAGATTGTATTAATTGAAGTAGGGTAAATAAGTTTTAAGAACCTTTTAACATGGAATTTTTGGTATTAGCCTTTTATTTTTTAGAGAACATACAGTGTTTGGTCCCGAAAGTTTACTTATGCGTTCAAATTATAATGTTTTCCTTCCCGAAAACGCATTCTAGACGCAAAAAGGTTGCCGATGCGTTTCATTACAATGGAAATTAATTTCAATGAATGGTCACCCTGACGGAACATCTTTATAACGTAATCACTTTGTCACTTACTTCAAATGAAAATTTGTGTACATTTTTCTTTCTTTATATTTCAATAATTTTACGTATCTAATGTTGATATTGAACACCAAATACGCATACACACACGCCTCTCGACAGTTTGCCAACAACGCATACTTATCTACTGGCATTTTTTGGACATATCGCGCGTCGTCCCTATTAGCCTCGAGTACATCATGATGACGGGAAAGGTGGAGGATAGACGAGCTCGGGCCAGCCAGGTGGATTGAAAAAATCTCCAAATTCGCCGGACTCCGAGAACACCAGGCGCTGCATGCAGCGCATCATCGGAACCACTGGCGAGCCATCTGCACTCCCCGCCAGAGACATAGCGGTCACGATCCTCAGCATTGAAGAACCCACTGATTGGATTGATTGGACTGGAATACTTATTGAAATTTGTGTGGATATTCACGCTTTCTCGTCAAATAGGAATACATTTAATGGCTAAATATATCTCAGATGTCGTGATATAACTTCAGGAATCGTGGATTATCAATCTGCAGTGTCACACAACAAAGAAAGTAATAAGCAGCAGAAGATTGTACTGTCGAAGCCGCATGGTCATACTAATTATAGAATGAAAATATTTATAAATGTGTTTTTTTAGTTAGTTATATCTCTAACGACGACGTATAATCTGAGTCTTATACAAAACATATGTATGTAGTCCTACTTATTTCTGCAGGTCCGTAAGTACGGTTTCTAATTTCTATTTGATTGTTTTTTATGGCTTGAAATTATTTGGTTCACTGCTTTGATTTTGGATATACGGATATACGTACTTTAGTATATATATATTGTAGTCTTTGGATATACGTAAGTACGTCACACCGTGTAGAGTCAGTCCGACCCAGGTCGGGCCTAGTAGAGTTTAGTGAACCAGCGACAAAATGACAAAACTCCCAGTAAGTAGCTCGATTCCACTCACAACTCAGATTCGGTAGAAGCCGCGTAACCAATCTCACTGGAGCGCAAACTCTTAGAGTATCCCAGTGTTTAAACCTCCCGCGTGGTCATGTCGGAGGTTTCCCCTCGATTTTCCCCAGGCCACTTACCAACCGCGCACTCCTATCGATTTATTGGGCCCGACCTATAAGGCCACAATCAGGTTGAAAAAACAAAAAAAGTACGTCGCAATAATTGTTTGGACGTTACGTAAACGTAGTAAATAATAGTAAGATTGCAATTTCAATTGCGTATATTATAAGTATTATAACTGTTATATTACAGCATGTATGCAGCATGTACATGGATTTAGCTATACGCAACCATTGTTCAAGTACTGTTAAAAGTTCAGTAAAATTTACTCCACTAATTATTCTATTCAATTATCGTTCTTATAAGAAGGAACATGAGAGCTAATTTGTCATAACATAACTATGGACTCGTACATTCAACCATGCACACGATAGCGCGTCCGGCCGGCCAAGTTCCAATACGGTATTAATCCCATAGTCAAATCAGCAACTTTTTATTAAATGTCAAAAACGATTTGTTAATATGAAGTTTGTAGGGAAATACTGTCTTAGTGACGTCACTAAGACAGTGTGAGGAGGTTTGTTCAAATCAGCGTCCTTTTTAAATCTTTATGCTTATAAAATCTTTCAATTAGCTAAAATAAGTTAATAATTGATGTTTTTCGAGTTTTTCGTTAGATCTTTTATTAGTCAAGTAAAAAATAATTTATTTTTACCTTAGTTTAATACCCTATTACAGATAGTGACAATGATTTACTAAATCCTACTTGATCATATTTGTCCTACTTATTTCATTATCATTAGGTTTTAAGAATACTTAACAAACTTATTTCAAAATACTGCCATTAATTTTCATTAAGTTTCATTACATAATATATATCGAAATAAAACAACCGCATCTTCGCTTAAAACTCGCATTACCTATAAAAGCCGCTTTAGCTTAGTTGGTAGTGACCCTGCCTGCAGAAAGATAACTCATTCTTAAGTTTTATTCACCATTTATTCAATTAAATATAATTTAACAACATAACAGCTTAAGCCATGGCATTGATACACTTAAATATAGGTATTTTAATCTATTTGTATATGAATAATTTCGTAAAATTTAATGAAGCGTTTTACTAAAATCAAATCCCAATTTTCAGAAGTAAGGTTTTGGTGACAGATCAGAATTCAGAACTTGACTTTTATTTTTACATTTTTGTCATGCCTTAATAAATCATCAAATATTGTAAATCAAAACTTTGTATTCCTTACAGAAATTGACAGAGCATTGTCATTGTACAGTGACAAGTTATGACAATTTCGATTTCTCTAAGGAGTTTTTAACTCTGATTAACTGGTGGCAATACACAACCGAAAATACCTATTAAAAAAAATGTAAGTCAATGACCCGGGCCAACAAAATGAAGTAGTGTGTGTGAAATATGTATGTGTGAGTTACTGGGGAAAATTATTTAAAAAAATAGAAATTTGACAGGCGCTGATAATTTACCCTGCACGACGCAGTCTTAAGTTACAACCCCCTTAGTCAAGAATATTGTAAATGCTTTGTCTTCATAACAGTGTAACATAACGTTGTAATAATTACACTTACTATACTGATGAAAAACTCTGTTTTACAACCTTAAGTTGTATTAAGACACTCCACGGCAGCAACTAACTAAACAACAATAAGAGTTAACAAGTCTCAGCGAACACTCTTTTAAAGTTTAAGTGCTACAAACAGGCTAAAGCTAACCTCTTAAGTAACCTGCTTTGATTAACTATTAGTTTCAACAGAGATAAATATAACTCACTTAAATAGGTTAAGGTTATAATTTAATGCATGTATCTGACGCTGAAATGTTAGTTGGGCTGCCTGCTGCCTCGTTTAGGTTTACTAATTATTTTATTAAGTACTCATTTGCGAAAAGTTTAATAGCTGTAGCTAATGCTAATGGGTCATTTAATGTGTAATGAAGTTCAAATATGATATAGTATACTAAATAAAATGAGTACAAAAATATAATTAAATACATTTTATGACTCAAGTTTCTCAATAATCCTACAAAATTAGATCACTGTAGCATTTTCTCTTGCTCGTATTTTTAGCAATCAGCCCTTATAGAAATCGAAGCCATAATAAAGCGGGTATTACACTGTCCTGAATCAGGCGTCCTAACTAGTGGAGGGGAGTTGAAGCATCTCGCTCTAACGTATAGGTCGGAACCCTTCTAAGTGTCCTGAATTCAGGACAGTGTAATACCCGCTTTAGACTAGGTAGCTATTACGTGCGATTACGTAATTGCGATGCATGTTGGTGAGTAGAGTTGTGTCCTGGTGGAGTCCATGATTGCCAGTTTGTCTCTTGCTGGTAACACAAAGAATCCTCTTCGATAATGGCTCGGCAATGCTCGTTATTAAGTACCCATCATATTTATTGTAGTACCGATTAATACTTGGATATGCCAACTCAATTTGTTTAGGTAAACACCTGAATAAATAGTGGCGAGTCCTTGAACTGCTAAAATTAGAACGCATATATATAGGTAGTCAAGACGAAAATATCACTTTAAAGGTTCATAAATGGATTCCTGAATCAAAAAATGGTTTAAGAAACCTTAAAATATTTTTGAAAGAGCTATCCAACGAAACCCCACACAATGGGTTTAGAAAATCGCACCACCACTTTACATGTACCTAGGGGAGCTAGCCTAAAAATTTTTTTTTCATAATTTTATTGGGAACATATAAAATGATCACCGAAATAACTTTTGATATCATCAAATTTTCGAACCCTAAAATAAGGTTGAACACTCAAAAAAATGTATCGATCAGCAATTCCGAGTCACCAAATACTTCTACCTATTTTTGCAGCACTTGCACCTATTTTACTTATTGCGTTCCTACAAACTTATAATCGCATCAATAAAATTGTCAAGTACCACCAAAAACACTAAACTACCACCTAATCTCATGCACCTTTTTTCATTAGAATTACATCCAAATATTATACACATCGCATGCTACATTTTAGTAAACAGTTTCATATTCATTGTTTTTAGCACTATAAATATTTTCGTGATTTCCAAAATGTTATAAATTAGGAAGTAAAATTCTAAATTAATTTAAAAAGCAACGTGCAATGTGGCTGTGTGAAATAATACGTCATACAAATCAAATCAAATCAAATATAAAGAATTGTCTGAAGCATAAAAACCTATTGATATGTAGTTAGAGTGAAAGGTACCTATTGCTGTTTCATTCTAACTACCTATTGCTGATGGTTTACAAACTGCAAGAACTTTTTTTTTTTTTTTAATGCGTTGACGTGAGCGCGTTTGATTGAAAACTTTTATTTGAAAATGAGTTTTGTTGATTTATTAACTTGTTAGTTTGTTATGAAAATGGATTAAGGTCCTCAAATGAGTTTACTTTAGATAGACTAAATAAATAAATTTAGATAGACTTTCATGGAAAAATTAAAGAAAGTTAATAGGTAGAAATAGGTATAGGTAGGTTTAGGTTATGTTAGTTTTGCATCGGCCCGAAGGGCCAAAACAATCCAAAATAGGAGCTCCGTCAATACTGTTCCAATGTCCAGTAGTTTGAAATAAAAATAGATTTCATAGAAAAATACTACTAGGCAAATTGACGATTATCATCATCTGAGAACAAATAGCTGCGACCAGTAAGGATAGCACAGTTGAAAATATATTAAATGAAATTATATAATGTACGGGTCTCATTAAAGTTAGAGTAATTTTGAAGCTTCTATAAAAAAAATCATATAGCGCTGTCTTGCCCGCACGCGGTGCGACGTGCGAGCGAGACGGACCGTATGGAAACCGCATCAGTGTGCTAGCAATGAGGTTAGACTATATTGGAACTGGTTTGCGCATCGGGCGTTAAAACAATTGACGCGTGGAATTTGGTGATCATATAGCATTTTTTGGGTATCGAAACAATTCGACAGTGAGGAACGAAGCACTGTTTTACGAGTATGTATGTCATGGGTGCGATATTGAATCCCGGACGTAACCAAGGACTCCAGATTGTGCTCCCGAGCGTAGCGAGTTCATTTCATTTATTTCATATTTGCATACTGAGTATAGTGAGGATTTAAGCGCGCCCAAGACAAAAACAGCTTTATCCCCTAGGAGTATACTCTTATTTTCTCACCTCTTGCGTGACAATAAAAAAACCGAGGCTACTAGAAAAAGAATTAAATGAGTCAATCACAACAAATGTTATTATCTATTTTTATAGAATCTGTGTCTTACTCCGCATAATTAAGCGTCTTGTAACTCACGCGGGTTTTGTTTTTGGTATTTAACACCTAGTACATCGACGACTGCTTGCATTCAGTTGTGTGGCGAGCACGCCAAGGGTTACAATGATTTGCTTTCGGTAAGGTTTGCATGACATATATTTGGGCATTGTCGAACAGGTGGTGTGAAAATATCTTTAATAAATCGAATACCATCGATCATCACGTAGGTAAGTTCAGTGATATTAATACGATAATCGAATCAACCTATTCACAAAACGGCTCGAACTCGTCTGTGAGTCCAAATCAAGTATAATATGGCCGTACATATAGCTGCTCGTAACAAATTGTCCGAGTTGTTGGAGGTTATACTTATATGTTCCACCTAATAAACGTCTGCTTTATGAATGCCGCCCTGCTGTGATTAATATGTATTTATGAGAACTCACCTTTAGAGTATTTCAATACCAAGTTAATATTGATATCAGTTAGTAGTTTGTGTTTAAGAATTGGGATGAAAAAAAGAGTGTAATGTATTATAAAGAAATTCTCGAAATAATGACCATTTTGTCGTAACTTCCTCAGTTAAATGAGTCATAAACAGATAATAATGCTCGCGTATTTCCTGTGGACATATCAAAAGTTAAGGGCTACAAAGCTTAATTTTTGATTGGTCTAGTAACCCGCAAAAACGGTGTCACCCTTTCTATATAAATCCATGTAATAAAAGCATAACTTACAGGCTCATAAGCCGTTACCTATTGACCACAGGAGGGACAACTTTTGTTTTTTCAAGTGTTTTTGACCCAAATAAAGACAAAGTTTATAGTATCAAGTACCTGCTAAAGAACGTACAAAGATCCGTTTGATATCAGATCAAATTTTGGTACCTTCGTAAATTTTTAGACATAAATTACCAACATAAATCCTACGGATCTAAAAACCGAACCTAGGCGTCTTATTTACACTAGGAACTACGAACGACGAATAAAGACTAGGTCGTAAGTAATATTACTTCTCTCTGTGCGCAAATGGTAAATATGCAAATGTCGTGTTACACACTTTATGCTTAAATTTAACTCGGGTCATTTACATAATTAAATTAATTTATGATTGGTATTGGATAAGTATATATTTTAATTGAATTCTCATTATTGTACATGACACATAAAAAGCACTGTACTTAACTTGACTTTGTATTCATCCAATACGTCCAGTTACGTGAGCGCTAACTTTGTGTAGTAATGTTATGTTGAGAAACAGAATCACATTACTTATCGACTTAGCCTGAGCTCCGCCAGAGAGGAGAGAAATTCCATATTATTGCATGTCTGCGGCTAAAATAAAATAAAATGTTTATAGACGGGTAATGTAATGCTCGCTATTTATGTGTGAAGGGGAGTCTGAGGAGATCGTATACCACGTCAACGGTAATTGAAGCTTTGTAAATAACATTACATTTTTGGTGCAAGCAATAACAATAAGGTTTTTAGATGAAAATTTATCTAAAAGAGAACGGTGCCTAATGTAGGTTTGTGGTGATTTAGGAGTTTAGTGATCATCAAATGATATTGGTCCCTAACGGTTCGATAAACTGTTCCATTGGGTTGCATACATTTGAAAGCCATAATATCGGTATGCATAACCACTTTTGTAATAATAGTCTTTGCGCATAAATAGTGTTAGTCATTAATTGATCCGCATAATTTTTATGGCCATAATGTTTGTACAGTAAGGCATAGGTAAGGAATGTCATATAGTTTTGAAGCAGGAGCATATTAACTTAAACATAATCATTAAACAGCATAATGTTATTATGCATATCGTGTTTTGGCGCATAATACTGAAAAACATAATATTATTCTTCGTACTAAATTAATTCTTTAAAAATGTATGGTTCTGGCGCTTCGCCGGCCGCTACGCTGCGGCCTAAGTAAGGTGCCGGCGCGTTTTTGACCACGAGGATTGCCGAGTGGTCTAAACGCGGTTCTCGACTAAAAAAGCACACATTATATAACGATTGCACAAAATAATATTATGAGCAACAACTTAGAGTTATGATAATCGAAATTATGCCAACAATTTTTATTCTACTAGAGAGAATACCGTCCCTTGCAGACTGCAAACTCCTAAAAAATTAAAAGAAGGAAAAATATAATTTTTCGGATGAACAAGTGTACCTGTAATTTGTGTTTATTTTAATTGGTTATTGAGAATATTTTATTGAGAAAATTTTGTATTTTCCGTTGCTAAAGACGACTCGACTGGTAATTTTGTGGCGTGTCCATTTGACATAATTTTGGGCTGGGTACGGGTCTGGTGACCGGGGAACTTTTAAATGGCAAATAAATGTAAGTGTACAAAATATTGTCAAATATTGTATTATATTAGCTTTTGCCGCGTCGTCGTCCGCGTTGAATTAGAAGACGGGCAGACACCAGAGTTACTTTCGCATTTATAATATTAAGTATGGATTCAAATTTGCAAAAAACAACATAACTAGAAGCACACGCGTAACAACCTACATTACTACTTGATCGATTGAAGCGAGTAAGATATGTAGCGTTAACCAATAGGGTAAGTGCGGTCATTTGGTCTGAGAGTGAAAGTAGAATGGCCACATGCTGTCAGTTTTTGGTCCGGAACGACGCGCTGCATCAGGTTAATGACGACTTCTGTTTGGTTTAGATTATCTGCCAGATTAATTGACACGCTACTTTTAATTTAAAAGCTGTGCTCCGGCTGAAATGCGCGTATGTAGGGGCAACCAGTATTACGGTATACAATTACATACTTCATTAATTTACTTAAGCTCTTAATTATCGTACTTAAGGCGAGGCGAGGGGTAGGGCAAGGCATTGTCCATACAAACATTGTGCACATTTTATTTGTCGGTTTTGGCACTCCTGAATATTATTATTGTTTTGGCTCTAAATATCATACGAAGAACTTAAAGAAGAAATTTACAAAAAAATCAAAAAACTGAAAAAAAAATACAAATAATAAAATCTACAAGTTATGGCTAACAGAAAAATACTGACTAAAAATCATAACTGTATGTAGTGCAAACACAAACGAAGAAAAGTTGCACAAAGTTTGTATGGAGAGGTATTAGTTTAGCTACAAAATGTTGAATTTTTTTGAAAATCGGTTTTTAATTGTGTCCTGTAGGTGGTCCCTTTAGATTGGGTATTGTAGAAAAACGAGTATTTCCGTATATAAAAAGTAATGTAACTTCTATGATTATTGATCGATTATCATGGTGATGGTATTAAAAGATGCGGATGCAGGCGTAAACTGCATTCGAGTTGAAATTTTGAAAATCGGTTATAGAAGATTACACACCAAGGGGATAAAGCACTGTTCACGCTGTTGTCACGGGTGCGATATTGAATCGGACGGACTTCAGATTTTACCGGTAATGAATCCTGAGTTCTCAACATTGAGCAGGAAAGAAGGTCCCTGTTGCAGACTATTGAGAACAGAAGAGGAAAGATGTTTGGGCACCTGTTACGACACGACGAATTCATAAAGCATATTGTGGGAGGGAAGGTAGAAGGAAGGCGGAAGAGAGGGAGACCAAGAAGAACGTACATGGACCAACTTAAGGAAAAAGTAAACGTCGTGTCGTATCAGGCGGTCAAACGAAAGGCTCAAGAAAGAGATACATGGAAATTGCTCCGCCGACAAGAGCTTGGCTCTTAAATTGATGATGATGATGATGAATCCTGAGTGTAGTGAATATTTATGAAGAAAAGATTTTTATACATATTTTTAAGAATCATCAAAAGCTGGAGTGATTATTGACATATCGTCATGGTAATGGTATTAAAAGATTCGGAAGCAGACGAAAAGTGCATTCTATTTGTAATTTTGAAAATCCTACTTGATATTATAAACACGAAGGTTTGTATGGATGGATGTTTAGATGGATGTTTGTTCATCTTTCACGCCGAAACGGTTGAACGGATTTGGATGAAATTTGACATACAGACAGTTTATAACCAGGATGTTCCTGTAGGATAGCTGCATATCTGGGAAACTAGCCAGTCTAGCCACCTAGCGAGAAATTGTAGGGCTTGACGAGATCTTTATTTCTGATGACAGCTATTAAAATTGAAACGGCCATAACTCAGAAACTACATAACTTGGAATTTTGAATTTCGGTTATAGTAAATTATACGCCCAAGGGATTAGGGAACGAAGGACCCGATGTTATTGGTAATGAAACTGAATCCTGGGTGTAGTGAAAATTTTTGAAGAAGATATTTTTATTTTTTTTAAGAATCATCAAAAGCTAGAGTGATTATTGCCCCCATCGTCATGGTGTTAAAATATTTGGAAGCAGACGAGAAGTGCATTTGAGTAGGAATTTTGAAAATCCTACTTAATATATAATTCCTTATTATTCAGATTGTAAAGTGTTATTCTAGATAAAACGAATTATTTTCGTAAATTTTTGTATTCATTTTCAATGCTCCGATTCTTGCGGGACTGCGGAATCTGTGATTTTTTTCTGTAGGGTTTGTCTTTTTGTCAACATCTGAAACAGTTTGCAGTTTTGATGGTAAATTAGATTGTACTTGGGCTAGGTATTGTTGCACTTGAATTAGGTAAAAAATACCGGACAAGTGCGAGTCGGACTCGCCCACCGAGGGTTCCGAACAAATTGTAGAGACAAACCTGCCTGCCGTTTGCTTAACCTCGATAATTGATGATTACGTATCCATTCCATACTAATCCATACATTAATATGGATCGCATTTATAATTATTATTGTGTATCTGTCTGTGTAAGTGTGTCTGTCTGTCTGTTACATCTTCACGCTTAAGCCGCTGAACTGATTTACATGAAATTTAGAAAAGAGATAGATTGAGTCCCGGGGAAGGACATAGGTCACTTTTTATTCCGGAAATCATTCCTTAAGGGGGTGGAAGTTTGTATGAAAAAGCAATGACTCGATGACTAGGGAAGCGCCTGATATAAGTTAATAGTAATTACTTACATTCTATCGCGATGAACGAGTTCCACGCGGACGAAGTCGCGGGCAATAGGTAACTATTTTAAATAAAGACTATATTTTTATGATTAGATTACAAATGGATTGATTTCAATTTTTTCTGGACCTACCCTACGAAGACCTGACTGACAATAAAATTGGCGGAAATAATTCGTGTGTAAGCGAATTTTAGCACCTAGCACCTGGGGGCCGATTTTTGAGTGTCGAACGCTCGACTTCTCACTCAACATCTGTCAAAACATCATAGTATTTTGACAGATCTCGAGTGAAAAGTCGAGCGTTCGACACTCAAAAATCGGTCCCCTGTTAGGCAAAGATAAACAACATACTAAAAGTACTGGAGGATGGGGGTGGAGCTAACGCGTAGGGTGGGTGTAAAGGTCTCCCTTTTTTATCTAGTTTTTGGTTAAAAATTATTTGAGACAAGTAATCTACATAAAATCTAATTATAATGTTAAAATCATTTATTTTACAGGAAAATATATACGTCCTTACACCTCCATACGTCCTCCATACGTCCTTATTATGTCTTGACACTAGGATTCGTGACAAACATGTACATATTCGGAGCTCAGGCTTATACCTACTGGTTCTTCTGAGACGAATTTTGCGGCAACAGGCATTGTAAATGCCTACTTGACTCTGCTCTACTTCATAGATTCATCTCCCATCCCCGATATATCAATTTCAGGGGTGATTTAAGGGTAATAATCCAGGCTAAGAACTCTATGTATACGTTTCATCATAATCTGTTGAGCCGTTTTTACGTAATTTAACAAATATCCATATATTACTTGACAAATTTCATAGTTCTAGGTCAACGGGAAGTATTAATTTACTAAATGTGGAAATGTACGTTTTTTACGGCATATACGGTCGTACTCGTATCTTTTTTTAACATCACATTCATACAACACAACATTAATAATGCAATGGAAAACGTATTTTACAAGGGGTCCAATACCCTTAAACGAGCCTGATTTTATTGGCTGTTTTAAGACTGCGGCAAATCCAGAACATACATAATTAAAATAACCACAACTATCGAATGAACTGTAGGCATGCTGACCAAAAATTGTTGAACTAGCTACCTACCCGCGTATTACAGAAAACCCAGGCAGAGCCAAGGAGTAAAATAAAAGCCTAATGGATGAGTAGTTCCGGAGATTACACCCTACGGCCTACACATACATTCACAAAGCAACAAATAGACTTAGGCATCATTGCACTGCAGATGTAGGCACATCCAAGTGTCTGGATTAGGTGAGGATTTTAGTAGGTGCTCACCTTTCATCTTCTCACTCTTACGAATCTGGGGCACGTCGTAGTTGCTAATCGCCTTTTAGAACTCCAACAACAAAGCGTTATAGCTAGACCAGAGATCTTCCTAATCGGTGACTTTTGAAACAGCACATATGTGTTACTTGGCCACGGCTGTGAGATTCATACATGAAATACTTACCTAATAAACGAAAACTAAATGCATGCGGTCGTTTCGCAAAAAAGAAACGATCCAAATCCTTTCGAACATAGTACTCTAAGAAGATTATTCACTGGCACCGAGGCAATAATGGTCGCAGGCATCTCCGCGGATCATAGGCTTAATTCTTGATAAAGGCATTTAAAATGAGGCATTTAAAGCAGAAATAACATTAGAACTGAACATACAATACACGGAGGATGAGAAGCGTCTGAAAGGTCAACAGTGTACCGTGTGTGCATTAATTTGCAATGCTATTGTTGCCGCGGATTTGATTGGCAGAACATGATATAAGCTCCTAATTTACTGGTATGAACTGAACTCACTATAATCGATAGCATTACACAACTACATATCTAAGCAAATTGTACTGAGAATCACACATTTTACAGACTGTCATTCAATTAGCATAACTATGGTATTTAAGTATCTATTTCATGTTGTATTATACAATTTATTTATATATTAATAAAATGCAGTAAGTGAGTTGAATATTACTGGGTCATTTTCTAAACTCGATTTGTTTGTGTCCGAGTTGAACATCGTAGGGTAGGTAGCATGAGATACTTAATACGTACCAT
Source organism: Cenopis cana (assembly GCA_951800055.1). NCBI lineage: Eukaryota > Metazoa > Arthropoda > Insecta > Lepidoptera > Tortricidae > Cenopis > Cenopis cana. The sequence goes on along the minus strand of OX637471.1, from coordinate 33,424,868 downwards.
TTTTTTTATAAAGAATACTTGTTTCCACGTTGAGGTCCACTCAAATTCACTGACTAATTTGTTTTTAAAATACATTTAAAATACCTAACCTAACCTAAACGCTCAAATTAAGACTCCGTGCCCTGTCCGGCATCGAGTTTTGAATCAATCAAAAATTCCTATCAAAAACAGTACTTTAGAATCACTGATTTCGTGTCAAAAACTTTAACTTGATTATATTTACTATCACTGAGCACAGACACTATTCACTTCAATGTGGTGAATAACTTGTGATTGATGTTTAAAAATCGTCCGAGAGCGAGAGTCCAATTTTGTCGGCAAAATTCGAAGGTAGCTGCCAACCATCGTTCACATTTGATCAGCTTCGCGTCCTGCTTTACATGTGCTCTCAAATGTCAGCTATTATATATAAAAAATACATATATAGCAAACCGCATTAAGTTCGAGTAAACCACCTAAGTACTTCGGTTTCTGGGCGGGCGACAATTTTATTGCAATTTCGGTGGCCCTTAGAAATTCAAATTCTTACATAAGTAATCATTAACATATGTATGTATTATAAAACACTTTGGTTTCTCTATATAAACGATAAATCAAAATATTATTAACATGTGATTTGAATTTTTTACGATTTTTTTATAACGACTTCCAATTCCCGTTGCAATGCAGTTAGGTTGAAATAAATAGTCACTCATCAGTTTACAAACTCACACACTGCCATCATTCCATACATTTCTTCCCTAGTTCGGTGAAACGGCATGCCGATCCGGTAATGGGTACAAATTCCGTTTCTTAGTTCGTTGAATGGGACAAATCAGTGTAATCGATATAAAAAACTTTAAAAAATATTTTTATATACGTCTAACTATGTAATAAATTTCGACGTACATTTAAATGATGACAAATTTATCTATCTTCACCATATGCTATTGATCATAATCGTACAAAAATTCTAAACCTTATTAAAAAAACAAACGTACATGTAGGTCTTAAGCGTCCGGTGAAGGGTACTTTTACCTTAATACGTACCATTTTTTTTATAAAGAATACTTGTTTCCACGTTGAGGTCCACTCAAATTCACTGACTAATTTGTTTTTAAAATACATTTAAAATACCTAACCTAACCTAAACGCTCAAATTAAGACTCCGTGCCCTGTCCGGCATCGAGTTTTGAATCAATCAAAAATTCCTATCAAAAACAGTACTTTAGAATCACTGATTTCGTGTCAAAAACTTTAACTTGATTATATTTACTATCACTGAGCACAGACACTATTCACTTCAATGTGGTGAATAACTTGTGATTGATGTTTAAAAATCGTCCGAGAGCGAGAGTCCAATTTTGTCGGCAAAATTCGAAGGTAGCTGCCAACCATCGTTCACATTTGATCAGCTTCGCGTCCTGCTTTACATGTGCTCTCAAATGTCAGCTATTATATATAAAAAATACATATATAGCAAACCGCATTAAGTTCGAGTAAACCACCTAAGTACTTCGGTTTCTGGGCGGGCGACAATTTTATTGCAATTTCGGTGGCCCTTAGAAATTCAAATTCTTACATAAGTAATCATTAACATATGTATGTATTATAAAACACTTTGGTTTCTCTATATAAACGATAAATCAAAATATTATTAACATGTGATTTGAATTTTTTACGATTTTTTTATAACGACTTCCAATTCCCGTTTCCTAATTTCCATAGCTTGTTTACCCAAAACAGCTGATTTTGGGGCACGGGAATTGGGAAGGTTCATTTATTTTGTTAATAAACCGCATTAAATAGCAATAATTATGGATGAAATGCATAAATAAATATAGTTTGTACTAAGTATATCAATTAAAGTTAGTTTATGCGTTTATTTAAAAAAACAACAGGCCAAATGCTATAATTATACTTAGCTTCTTAAAAATTTGAAAAGAGTCAATAAACAAAGTTAATGAACATTATGTACATAAAATCATGTCGGTATATATCGATACATGCGCATTTTAAATACAACGACGATGACAAACAAGTAAGCGGACAGCTCAAATTTTATAAAAGGTCGGCAACGCGCTCGTTACTTTTGAAGTTGCGAGCGTCTATATATGCATCCGCATTTAGTGATAGTTTTAAATACCACTCATTATCGCTTGTACTCACTATCACTTTTTAACACTTGTATGATTTTTTACAAAGAAGTTGCTATATGATTGTATAATGAGAAATTTAACTTAAAATACAGATATTTGGTTTATAAATTTCCTCGGTTAAGACTTGAAACCATGATTGGTAAAATTTGGCTAAATAACTTCGATATAATTGAACTCTATAATTCTTGATAAATTAGATGGTAAATAATAATTTTAATACATTTTTTTCTAAGAAAAGGAAATTCCCATGGACAGATAAATTCCCGTGCCCAGATCAAATTTTCAAATTGCAATAACTTCCGTAATTTTATATGTATAAGTACCCCGTAAGGAAATTTGTGTTTATTAATTTCTTATTATCAGCATATAATTTTCTATACATTATTGGTATTTCAAAATTCCATGGGAATTAGACAAAAATGCCCGTTTGGTGAAATTCACTCTGCATTTCATGCTCGCAACTCGCCACCGAATGTTTAAAATAGTTTCACATCTGAATATATTTTAGATTTACACAGTACATACTGTACTAGAATTGTTTTCTTTCTTTTTAGTTATCAATTTATTTTGAGTGTTATTATTTTAATTAATAGAGATAGATCTTAACTTACAAATGTGCCCTTGTGGCCTATTAGACTAGGCACAGAACTGGAAAAGGCGTCTCTAAACAATGCAAGCGGCAAATCATGTAACAGTTGGGGTGACAACGTTATCAGATGTTTTGGACCCTGCGCTAATAAGCACTTCTAACATAAATATGGGAGGAGAACTAGAAAAAAGTAGCAAATTTTAACACTAGCTCCCATAGACGATGGCATACATTCGTCCCTAGGAGGGGTTGTGGAGAAAAATTATGTACACAAAAGTTTTAGCAAATTTTATAATCTACAATATTGCAGAGCTATGTTTAGCACTAGAATGAACTTTGACGACAGTACAAGCAAAAAACTGAAAAAAGTGACACAATATCCAAGATGGCGGACAAATTTGTGGAACTGGAGGGTCGAAAATTTTGTGTCACCATTGCTCGTATTGTTCTTTACAACATATCAAAAAACCATAACAATCAGACCTCTGTTAGAGTACCGGAGCAACGATTTACTAAATGTCCGACGAAATTTTTTGTATCCTGGGCTACACCATTTCTGGAATACCATACTTCCGGCTCAAATTTCGAGATGGCGACAGGCAGATCCGTATTCTGCAGGGTCAAAACCCTCCGATAACGTTGTCACCCCAAATGTTACATGATTTGCTTCTAGCATTCAACTTGTTCAAAAATAGTCCTAGTCTTTATTTGCAGACTTTCCACGTATCTAAAGCTGGGACACTCAGCTTGCTTTTTGCAAAATTGACGAAAACCCTGGCATCCAACCTTTATTAATTAAAAATAGTATTATAAGAACGCGATTAATTTAGGATTGAGATATTATGTCTTATTGTCATTGCGACAAGGGCAAAAAAGGTATGTATGCAACAATAATCACCTTTAATCCTATTACGATTAATAACGGGATATCACTCACTCGGAAACTCACATATACAAATATACATGGTAAATAACCCGTTATTAATCGTAATTCTAAGTAACTTAAACAAAATTATGAAATATGATATTTGTGAAGGAAACTGTTATGTAAAACAAAATTATGAAGATCAATCAAGAATCAGACATGTTCTTGGTAGTAAAATTATGATCATAAAATGTATAACAACTGACCATTATGACTTCGGCTGTAGTAATAGAAATTTATGAACAAAAAAAGTATGAGTACGAATTTTATGAAGAGTGATAATTGGGAATACTAACTTGGTAGTATTACAGAAAATATGATAATGAATGGCTAGGTTAGGTTAGGTTAGGCTATTGTGGCTCGGTACGCATGCGAACCATTTCAAATGTTTAGTACTAATATTTAAGTAATTTTACATTTAATTACACACAGGGCAGCACAGTGCATATATGCACCGCCAAATGGTAGTAGTTACGACATGACTACAGTTCGTCGGGTCTTTATTGCCTACTGAATTGCATTCAGCTTTAGCTTTATGTATCCGCTCGATTATCAGACAGCCCCTCGATCGACCTTCAGTGATATAATTAAGAAGTTGGTGGTGTAACTACGCTGAGTGCAGATACGTGTCTCGCCCGACTTACCTATCACAGTGCATTTCAGCCGTCACTGATTACTCTTCGATAGGAAGTTGGTGCCGTGTTTTTATTGAGTCTGTACCAATACCAACTCCTGCGCCATGATGAAATGTTCCATTATCTTTGATCTAATATGAATCATATTTGTTCTTGCTAGCTTTATTTCAATGTTACTCAGGTTAATTATGTAAGTAAGGGTATGTAGGTAATGAAGACCAAATGAATTAATAAATGAATGCTATTTGCGTGCTTGGGATTTAAGATATCCTAAAGAATCTTAAAGATTTTTCACAAAAGTACGTACTGGTTTTAGTGTCAGGCTGAATCTCAGCGCCTACTGCGCCGCGTGCAGCCAGTGCACGCTTATCAGAGACCGGCTTAGAGAGCTTTTAGAATAATTTAGAGCAATATACATGTATACGCTAATGTGAAAATTTGCTACTACAGACAAATCTAACAAACCTTAAAATTTTATTACTTATACAAAATTACTTAAAATTACTTATGGGATAGTGATGCAGATTTCGTAGGTATGTAATGGGCCATTAGTTACGTACCTAATGGCAGGAATAGAAATTAAATCTGCGGTTTCTGTTCATCACTCCTGCTACTTGATCAATGTAACGTGTCAAACTTTCCCAGCAGCTCGATTCCACTGACACCTCACATTCGGTTGAAACCAATTTCCACCAATTTCACTGGAGCGTAAACTCTTAGAGAATTCCAGTGTCGGAGGTTTATCGTGAATTTCCCCTGGCCATTCTTCAACCGTGCACTCCTATCGCTTTATTGGGCCCGGCCTATAAGCTACAGTCAGTATAAAAAAAAGTGTCAAACTTGTAGATTTAACAGTCATTTTAGTATGGATAATGTCATTTAGATTCCTGACGCACGTTCGGTAACGTTACGTGGGTAAGGCCGCGAATTTTGACCAATGTGACATAAAATTAACATAAAAAATAATTCGTGACGTTACCATAAAACGAAACATAAGTTGCTATAAATCTTAGCTCATACTTACTGGTGAATATTCTAATTAGATAACGATGGTAAGAAAAAATCATATTATAAATAAAAATGACGTTTTATCGAGGAATCACAGTATTTATTAACTCAACGAGCTCAAAACACCGATGCCGCACTCGATGGGATAGATCAAAAAAATATTTATGCGCCTCCCCCTGTAAATTTATGGGAGCCCTTAAAAATATTTTTTGACAATTTGTATGACTTTGGGTCAACAAAATGCTTATACTGTGAAAATTTGAAGACTAACGCTGCAACCGTTTGGCTGTAAAACATGTGTGACAGACTACAGACAGACGGACTCGTGAGTGACAGGGCTTTACAAGCCAATGTTCCGCTTCCGAAAATATATCTGACACTCACCTGAAAAAATCTGTGTCACATTACTAACTTGCCGAGTCTTTTCATTGGAAATCTAAAAAATATATTTTGAGCTATAATTTTTCTGTGTGCACTTCCCTTTACCACATTTTTTCGTTGCGTTACATAAAAAATACGTTGCATTCTGTAAGAATGTAACGAAAACGTAACGTATTTTGGAAAAAAAAATTAAAATCATGGTGAATTAACGTCATTTTGAATACTATAATACATGTTAATTGCATAAAAAACATAACACTATCGCATAAAAAAACAGCAGGTAAAAATAACCACTACTTCGCTTTAAAATTACACAAGCACATCACACGAAAATTTAGTAAACTTGGGCAGCGTCACCTTTGGTCACTATTTCTCTACAAACTGACGCCATTTGCTTTTCTCACCGGTGTTGCCCTAGTAAAGCATGAGTTGCCAGTGTACAAGAACGCATTTCCACTATGATGTGATTAAAAATTAGCGTGTAAAAGCGTTACGAAAGTATTCGTAACGAAAACTCGGAATTTTTGGTCAATAAAAGAAAGTAAGATATAAATAAGAAAATTATATGAATAGCATAATCCCGCAGACGATAGGACTATCGTTATATAATATAATTTTGTTTAAACAAAAGCATGATCATGAGAAGTTAAATATCATGAAAATAAGAGGGCTTTAAGTACACGGGGTCGAAATTTTTTTACTAATTTCGTTACGTAAACGGTACAAATATATTTTTATTATTATTTGAGAAAGATTTAAATGAATTTCCTCAAATATGCCCCTTAGAACTTTTTATGCGTAATTTAATACAAAAATTCTTAACTATCCAAGTGTTACCAGTTTTTTTTAATCAGCAAAGGAAACTTTTTATGTCACATTGGTCAAAATTCGCGGCCTTACCCACGTAATCACTCATGGCACCTACGTGTATGGTCTATTTTTATTTGTATGAGGCTTACACAATTTAGTTATGTTAATAGGTATAATCTTTAACCTATCCAACATTTCATCATCCTCGATAGCACCTAATAATAAAAGAATGAAAAATGGTTTACCACCAGACAACGACGGATGCGTATTTAGAAAAGTATCTAATTTTAATCCGGAAGAAGGAGATCAAGCGTCTGCGAAAAGAATGATTGATGCAGATTAATATTAACGACTTTGGAGCCTTTCGTAAAATTCAACAAAAATATGAATTTTCCTTGTTTCCAATATAAATAACAGGTGCTGCTACGTATCTTCCCCGCTTTTACTCAGTACAATGAAATGATAGTACCTAATACTTACGTGTTTTATCAGGCAAATAGGTACTGTGACAATAGCTATACAGGTTCATATTATGTAAGAATATAAGCATGACTTTTACGGGTTGCATTATATTTTCAATAATTCCAGAGAGGTCGGCTTAATTTAACGACCAATTATAGGTCTAGCGGTCTTATTATATTTTATAATAGTTGTAAAATCGCATGACAATTTCCGTGAATAATGATGAGTCTTGCCTTGAGCATTAGCGCGAACTATTTAGTGATGAACATAATATCGACTCGCGTGCTTAATAATAAGGACGATGCCTAGCAACCAGAGTTGCGAAAAGCACGCGAGTGGATAAGGCAACGGCAAGATGTTTGAGGAAGTGGACCGAAATCCTCTGAACTACGCCTAGTTGGTCAACGGACACTACTCATGCTATTTGCTGGCTACCACAATTTAAGATTTTAACTATCCATTCTATATAGAATCAGGGAAGTGTAAATAACGTTTATTTTTAGGTGTATTCATTAAGGCATGAGTAGCGGCTGAATGTTAAGAAAGGTCACGCCAAGGTTCGCGGCTTCTAAACCTTATACATCTTGATTGGGTAATGACGACCTCCAAGCGATAACGAGAAGCTTGCGAGGGAAAATTATCTTATTAATTTAGTTACGTAGATATCTAAATTACTCTTGATTACCATTAAGATCCGCTCGCCAGTGCGACAATAAAGAATAGCTATTTGATACGAACGATTTCATTAAGCACTTGACGAACAATGGCTTAATCAAATAAAAGTAATGAACAAATCGTGACCAAGGGTTTTAAACATAATCAGATAAATAATTTTAATTGTTAAAGAAAAGGCCTGCAGTATAAAGCTACCTTGCGCACCAAGGACTCTGATTTTTTTCATTTGTACCACCACTTTAATATCTGCTTGTATTTGATTTACACACTGCATCATGCTGAGCCGGATCCATTTCGTGACAACTTTTTCTTGCACTAGGTATTTCTTTGTTATATTATATTTTTGTACTTATATGTCACGAATAAATGTTTGAAGTAAAGTTTGAAGTTATATCATATATGCATAAAGCACTGCAAAACCTCTGTTAATCTGACCGAATGACTTCCTTAACATCATTAAATTTAATATTATTATTAGACTACTGTTATATCAACAACTATTGTTGTCCAAAGTGCTGTGTGCACTTGAATCACTGGTTTGTATGGTATTTCTATCCACTAAAAATCCCACCGCGTGGACGCCATTCTCTGCGCTTCTACGCGGAGGAATCAGCACACTGAAAGTACTATCGCACCACGCTATTTTTAGCTCATAATAAAAAAAAAATGGTATTAGTAAATTTTTAGGGTAAATATTAAACAATTTACAAGTAAAATAGCCATTTTCCAATTTTGAACACTATAAATGTATTTCCATGTCTACCAATTAACGGAGTTAATTGACGTTGCGAATAAATACATGGAGATTGGCGCCCACATCTGCGATACACGGAGGGAAAGTCAACACTGCTATTATTATACTGTTTGGTCAAATTGACACAACGTTGGTTGCTGATGATTTCATACTAGTGTAGTATACATTATTGCACAGCCCCAGGGAATGATTTCTGGGATAAAATGATTAGAACATATCTTTTATCCCAGACCCAAACTATCTAGTATGTATATATAGGTGGCAGATAAAAGTAGTTTCATCCTTGACTGTCCTTAGAATATCATGTCAAACATTGTAAATAAACTCTTCTTGAAGACATCATTTACACTTTTCTCTAGGATTACAATACTTTGTGAGCTTCTTTAAATGTTCAACAACATTTTAAGTGATAATGATTAATGTCTTTAAGAATTGTTTGTTTATATGATAGGACAAGTGAGAATGAATAAACTTTATATCACAATCGGTTCAGTGAAACATACATATAGGAAAGATACAAACAGTCACATTGTTGCATTTATAATACATTGTGTATTACTATTAGTAAATACAATTAAACAAATATATCATGTAGGCGTGACATAGTAAAGTTCACAATACTGCATATTATACACCGTTTACAAGCAGATAGAGTAGCAGGACGCGAGGCCGGCGGCTCGAGGCCCGAACTCTACATAGTTCAAGGTGCCAGGTTACATTGTAACCATTCCTACGACAAACTTTCCCCAACAATTCAAGAGATTACAAACCTATTTGCCGCTTGTACTACACATATGTTTTGAAGTTGAATATTCATTTTATTTATTTACTTATGCGTAGTTACAAAAGTAACAGAGTAATATAAAACTGAGTTCTACACGAGAAAGGTGTAAGGTGTTGAACTAATCCGCTGTGATTCCCTTCCACGCTCAAGCCTAACTAGACTAGACAAGTCCTACGCCTACTCTGCATTTCATTTTCAGCCCTCTTTAGGGTCACAGCGAACTAATCGCGTACCTATACGACTGATACAAAGCCGATTTTCATTTCTAGTTTCTCGGGCATAAGTAACAACACAGGCTTATACGAGCGAAGTATGTAGGTAGGTACGAGTATAACTGTGATATCATTACAATTTCAGTTTTGAAATGTACTACTAAGTACCTATTTTAGGAATTAATTTCATTTAAAAACTGTAATTCCTTACTTACCTTGTCTTGCCTCCCTGCGTTACCTTTACTTATTACTGGGTTTCTAATTAAGTCGTTTCGCTGTCGAGCTTGATTATTAGCTTATCTAGACTCAAGAGCAAAAATAACGGGTACACCTTCTATGGAAGTTAAATACAAAGTGTATGCATTATTTTGCTCGTGAGTGTATAAACCCCGGTATTAAATCTATAACGCGTTCGGTAACAATAACGTCTTCAAAGGAGAAAGGTACCAAGTATTATGTGATCGATGAAATATGAAAAAATGAACTAATGAAAAATGAACTAGGTACTATCACAAATCGATTTGAGGATTTTATAAGTCTATAGTCCGTATTTCTGTCTGTCTATATTTATAAATGAATCCTAAAACTACTATTGCTGAAAAGAATCGATACGATCGTAGGTATCCTCACATTGTTATTCTATTTACTGATATATAATTATTCCAAAATGGAAGGAATAGCTTACCACCTATTCAACCAAAGATGAAAAGTTTACTTTCTTAACAAAAAATAATATTGACGCGACGATACCGATACTTCTTTTACAGAAAGGAAATAGAATTTAAAGGATCCCAGCTTCCAAGGCAGTGCGCGGTTTAATGCATCTAAACTGTGCAAATCCTCGGCCCGTTGGCAGTTTTGACCTGCATTTTGTGTCAGTGATTGCATTTGGTGTCTGGGGACGAAACTCGTTTATACTGAAGTCGAGCGATAAAGTATTTAATCTTTATTCAATACTAGCTTTTGCCCGCGACTTCGTCTGCGTAGAACTCACCACGGTCACCGGTCACCGCGTTAGAATGCTATTTTAGGACTTACTATTACTATATATGTACTATCTCTCTCCCATAGAAACTTCCACACCCTTAAGGGATAATTATCGGGATAAAAAAATATCCTATGTCCATGACAATTTATCATCAAATCGGTTCAGTGGTTTAAGCGTGAAGGGACAACAGACAGACATAAATACTTTCGTATTTATAACCCGCCCCGACTTCGCACGGGTATAGTCCAGTTTTTAATCTATTTATGTACTATAGGTATATTATTATAACCAAGTCGGTCACTTCGAATATATTACTTACTCTTTTTTATACTAACATTCAACCCCCTTTTTTACACCCTTAAGGGATGAATTTCCAAAAACGCTGAAATTTATTATAATGTATATTATATGTTATGTGTATAGGTAACCGAAGTTTCAAGTTAGGTACTCATTTAAAAAAAAATAGCTCCCATACAAAATTTCAACACCCTTCAGAGGGCGAATTTCTAGAAACGCTGAAAAAAGTGTTCTTCCGTATATTTATTCTTAGTCTATTAGGGAAGTTTTAATCTTAAAAATAATTTTGATCCCTAAATCCCTATACAAAATTACCACCCCCTTTTAACCCCCTTTAGGGATGAATTTTTAAAGTTATTATAGCCTATGCCCTATTCTGATGTCTAAGCTACAATACTAGACAGTTTCATCGAAATCAGTCCAGTAGTTTTTGAGAGACCTTCAATACCTACATCCATCCTTTACATCCGCACACACTTTCACGTTTATAATATTATTATATTAGGAAAATCGAGCATTTCTTTGCTATGTAAAAATAAACTTTCACTGACTCTTTGAGCTTGGTTTTTATGTGGATGTGGAAATCCCTTACGGGCCGTTATTAAATTATTGACGATGTCTATTAAATAAGTTTGGCTCGATTTCGATTCGCCGTTAAGATTAGGGGCACAGATGGGATGGGATAACCGGTTAGCCGCCCCAACATAGTTAGATATTTGACACATGTTAAAATTTATAACATGGTGTCTTTATTGGATAGTAAAATTATAGTAGTAGTAATTAATTATAGTAGTAGTATTATAGTACTTTACCAAAATCATAAAAAGATATTACAAGTAACATCAAAAAATCGGAAAATTGTGTTATTGTCCTAAAGTCAAATAATTTATCAATAGAATGCTTATGTAAAAATAAAGAATAAATTGTATGGTAAATATGTACTTAAAAGCATTATTTTTAAGACTAAAACAGCAAAATACTTATTTTCCCATACTACGGTTGGTTTGATAAATACTGTGCGTGTGACGTCATTTGCCAGTGCCAATTTGAAGGAGCCTTTTCGGGGACGCTCGCGTCGAGCTAATAGGTTCGTCCCTATGTTTTGCCTTTTATTGTGCTCTAATCATAGTTGGACGTCTCTAAAAACTAGTTCAAATGGCACCATCAAAAAACATAGTCAAAAAGGTAGCGGATTATTTGAAATACAATGTCAAACTTTTGCGACCGAGTAAATACGAAGGTTTAGAAACAAACTTTATGGCGTGGTTTGGTGAGTATATTTAGGTGGGTGTCGTTAGATACTTTATTCCTTTCCCAGATTTTATTTCGAAATTGTATTAAGACATTAATGTTTAATTATATATTGTTTTCTAACTGTAGTATATTAAGTATAGCTAAGCCAACGGGACGAAACATATTATGTAATCCTTGTCTGATACGTCAATGTTAATATTGCTCTCCTTTCATTTAATTCTCATTGGTCTTACTTTAGATAGGTGAGATGGAATTGGAATGCGGTATTTCAATGTTTTATTGTTCGATGAGAGACATTGTTGATACTTACATAGAACGAGAAGTTTATAAACAGATTTTTTTTCGGGCAACATCATCTTTATCTTTCTTTCGCATACTTACTAGCCGTATTGGAACAACATAATATATTTGTTCGATGAATTTAGGTCTACTATTCTATACTTAAATTACAATCAATACGTATATTAAGTATGATAAGTTCAAAAGAATAAATTAAAATCATTGTACTTATTTGGGTGCTCTGGTAAACAATTTCTTAATGTAATTATGCATTAAAAGCACGAGGCTTGCCTTCAGGGCCGGGTGTTCAGTGCAGTAGCAAAAGTGGCAAGTACCTAAACATACCTCGTAAATACAATCTTATGTAATTATTTTATTTATATTTATAACCTAGTATTAATATATTAATCAAATGCAATAAAATTGTATAACCGGCAGAGACAGACGGTGACAGGGAAGATAGAGGATCAAAGGCCACGATACCTATACCACAACAGTCAGCCCTGCTCTCTACCGGACGTCTGAGCATAATCGATGGCAACAACTGGTTGACAAGATCATAAAGATTCACGTTTTTCAGCAGTGAGAGAACTATCAAGAAGAGATACATACATCGCATCTATCTGGATCGGAAATTATTTGGAGTGTGGTTTACTTCGTTTTTCATGCAGCTAATATTCTAAATCACGGTCGACCCGCCATGGGAATTATAGAGAAACCTATCGGGCTTTACAGCAAAATATCGTATAATATTTTACAATGCATATGCTCAGAAAGTGTCTCTTTGTATGGGCCTACATACTACATAGACACGTAAAGGGCGACTTACCGCACATGTGCGGTAAGGTATTTATTTAATTTTACAAAAACAAATTATATTGTAATCTTCTATTAAAATTAATAACAATTTTACACAAAAAATTCTCAACTCCCGTTTGGACAACGCGCTACACAATTTCTTTTTACCCTTTTTAGCGTGCCAGTGTCTCCATAAAAGAGGTTTAATATCTTGAATAAATAATAAAAATATATAAGCTATTATTTGAATTTAGTTTTATCTACAAAACCATTGTAACCATATAGTTAAACTATTATTAATAATATTTTACTATTGCGTTTCAAAATTGGTATTCAATTTTACATAATACACGCAATACACGCTGCGCTATTGGTTGCTTGTTTCCCGCCGACCTAAAAAAACCCGCCATCACAGTTTTCATTTTCACTTTTCCTAGTGCTTTTGTAGACACTTTTTTCGTATTTGTTTTGACTTATATAGTCATGAATATCGGATAAAATGTCAAGTTCAAATGATGAATTACATTTAACCCCGCCTGAGATTATGCAAGGAGCACAAAATGCAACTGACAGCCTCTTGCCGACGAAATCAATAGACATATTTAAATACATTATGAGAATTTTGAAATTACTAATAAATTAAGCCGACCTATAAAATTTGCAGGCAAACCACGTCGATTAATCTACAAAATACGTCTAACGTCCCTTTAATTTTAATAATTGATTATGAATTAAAAAGCTATTTTCATGATTTTTTTTCATTTGCTCGCATGATTCATTGTAAAATGTTGTACAACACACGTGCGGATAGGTGATTCCCAACTCGTGTCGTATCAACCCTGAATAGCAAAGCCTTACCATATACCACCATAACCTTATGCCAAAAACTCGGTAGCAAATGACCCCACAGGGACAATCGTAAAATTTTCGGAACCTATACAATTTTAATGCAATAACTGATAGCAAATATCACAGCTATAGTTTGACGGCTCATATATTCCTCATGAGCGCATACGAATGTTATTGTTAATATCAGCACGCGCGTTGCGCTGGGTCTCTCTATTGTCGCGATTTGCACAATATCCGCATCCGCAAAAACTCCTCATCGATTTTTGTGGATGTTGAAACGATATACGGAACTTCCGCGGAATAGGTATCTCGTATACATCCCCATTTCGTTCCTACATTATAGAAGCGTCTGGTCGAGTTATCGGTAGCCGAGCGCGAGGCGACTTCCTGATTTGTCGGTGCGGAGGCGGTACGATATGAGAAAACTGTCAAATGACAGTGTCAACTGTCAGTCAACTCAGTACTACTTTTTACTGCGCCCCTACATTTAAGGCGACTTCCTGATTTGTCGGTGCGGAGGCAGTACGATATGAGAAAAGTGTCAAATGTCAGTATCAGCTGTCAGTCGACTCGGTACCATTTTTTACTGCGCCCCTACATTTAACAGCTTTAACAGCTTTTGGTACAGCTCCGCTTCTGCGCATAATATTACTACTGCGCAAACGTAATACTGACAGTATTATATCAAGTGAGAATCTTTGCGACGTCAGTAAGTTTACGTCAAAGAAGAAAATGTCACATATCGATCCCGCCCCGCCAAGTCAGGAAGTCCCCTAAATTAGTGCTTCCTGACTGGCGCGGGATGCGCGGAAGCGGGACGATACGAAGTCAGTACTGCTCCGTTTGTGCGCATGATAGTACTGCGCAAATGTAATACTGACAGTATTCTGTCAAGTGGGAATCTTTGCGACGTCAGTAAGTTTACGTCAAAGAAGAAAATGTCACATATCGATCCCGCCCCGCCAAGTCAGGAAGTTGCCTTAGACATGCACGACCTTTAATATTTAGGACTTTGACTTTATCGTTTACCTACTCGTATATGGCTAAACTGCCGTCTATTTCCACTGCGGCCAATTTTCTTAACGGTTTGCCCGTGCAATATATAAATTGGGCTATAATTTGGTTTATAACTTTTCGTTAGGTACTTTAAATATTTACAGACAGTGTTGACATGATTTGTATGCATTGAATATACATTATAGGCATGCAATGTATAATATTGATTTCAATTTAATGAGCGAAATATCTGAATAATGAACCCACAGCAAACTGATTAGGATTACAGTTAACACGTGAAATATATCAAAGCAACATATAACTCAAAGCTGTCTTGTTGTTATTCATGGCCATTATCAAATATTGCGTCAAATTTATTACGGAGCTGATTCGGTTTGAACATCGCGTTCATAGTCCATTAAACGAGCATTTCTCAGCCCTTTAAAATTGTTTGATTTGCGACGCGTTTCAATGGAGGGGTTGGTTTAAGAGCGCCTGAGCACGCGACCCGAGGAGCGCGAGTGCACTGAATTGCTTGTAGTACCTATTCGCCGCCTTCGTACAAAGGGTTGACACTTGAGTTGACAGTAAACACCTTCGGGTCCATGCGGCAGGCTACCAGCAGCATGCGTGCGCACAAGCAGAGCGCGCACCGGGGCACACGCTGCGGCGGCTGTGGCGACTTACGGAATGCGCTCCGGCCAAGCCGTAGACCTCGTCGAAAAGAAAGGACCGTATACATGTTAAATAATGACGATAGTTGCACGTTACAGAGTGAAATGTTCGGAGGGATGGAGTATACTCACGAGATGAGCACCTCGGTATTTAAGAGCGGGTCGGCATGCCGAATGTCATCAGTTAACTTGAGATCACCGCAACGGGAACATCTCCACAAGTGTAGTGTTCCATTTGAAGGGGTCACTCGAAACAGCGCCTAAGGGTTACCTTATCGTCCACCGTTCCACCACGCACAATATGCGCGTTTTTGTGGTAAGCGAATTACAGCTATTTTTTAAATTAACTTTAATACTTACCTTTAAGCTGTAGGTAAATTTAATTTATCACACATTTGACAATATATTTAGCACAATGCGATTTAACACCATTAACTGCTTGATAAAATTAATTTAAATTTCAGACTATTTACCTTATTCTATAAAAAATTGGGTAGGTACCTATATAAGTATTCGTTGGGAATAATTTGTGCAATTGTGCGTTTAAGTAGGTACTAGAATAATAATGGGGTACTTCAGGTTAATGACAATTTATCAAAAATGGGTGTTTACTTCCAAGGCTCTTACAGAATCATCATCAGTCAGGGGAAAGAGCTAAAATATTTTCGCAGAGTATAAAAAAATCTTTATTAATTATTTATTTTTATTAAAAAGGACAAAGGAGAGAGTTTCGGGAAAAACTTATAACGAAGAATAATCCAAAGTACGTTCCTAGATAAACAAAGAAGGATCCGGTTCCTTAGAAATTTCAACCCATAAATTTTGTCGTTGAGTGAATCTAATAATCGAGTCACGGAAAGCACTCGGTCGTTGTTGTTGTCGGGTGCGATCTCCGTCACTACAACAACACTGCGAATTGTAACAGCAACGTAGATCAACAAGTTATTGCTTTCAGTTCGTGAGTTTTGTAATAATTATACATAATTATGTAGGTATGTTAAATGACTTACCAAAACGTATTTAAATATCATAAAACATTTTTACTATTTCCTATTCATGAAATGCTGTGCGAATGTTAACCTAAAGCGCTGCTGTCATTATTGCACTTACTGTTTTAGTAAGTACCTACACAGAAAGAGTGCATAGGTGGTTATTTTTGAGCGATGGATATTATTTTCATAAAATGCATACATGAATTAGTTTAACACCGTTTACAGCAAAGAAATTACCTCAGGTAGGCTAGAAGACACATGGAGACTAGAGAATTAACACATGATCAAGAATAATGTGACGTAATACCTATGTCACTGGGTCGCCGGCAATTACAGGCATCGCCTGTCGTTCAACTCGCTCCCGATTGCCTCGACTTAATCTGATACAATGTCAAAAAAACGGTCATTACTTTTACCTTTAAAATATGACCTAGATTACGCAATTTGCCAAAATACTTATTCGCAATGTTTACGATCGTGTGTCTTGTTATAGGTACTCGCCTGCGTGGCGCTGGCGTACGGCCGGCCCGAGCCGCCGGTTGGCTACAGTTACTCTGCGCCGTCTAGCAGCTACGGGGCTCCTTCCATAGGAGGACACTCCAGCGGAGGAATCTCCCTTGGAGGACATTCCAGCGGAGGAATCTCCCTGGGTGGACATTCCGGCGGAATTTCTCTGGGTGGTCACTCTGGAGGCCTGTCGTTTGGTGGCGGTCACTCGTCTGGAGGACATTCGCTTGGAGGCGGCAGCATTGGCGGTGGCTCGTTTGGCGGTGACTCTGGGTTCGGTGGTGGCTACGCTGGCGGTTACTCTGGTGCTCCTTTGGTGCAGAAACACATCTACGTGCACGTTCCTCCCCCAGAGCCCGTTGAACACCACGCCCCCAGGATCTCTCCGGTTGCTCCTCCCCAGAAACACTACAAGATCATCTTCATCAAGGCCCCAACTCCCCCCACCCCTACCGCTCCCATCATTCCTGTGCAGCCTCAGAACGAAGAGAAGACCCTCGTTTACGTGTTAGTCAAGAAACCCGAAGACCAACCCGACATCATCATCCCTACTCCCGCCCCGACTCAGCCTTCCAAACCAGAAGTTTACTTCATCAAGTACCAAACCCAGAAGGAATCTGGCGCTATCAGCGGTGGCGCTATCGGCGGTGGTGCTCTCGGCGGTAGTGCTATTGCCGGTGGAATCAGCGGAGGTGACTTGGGCGGTATTGGGATCTCCGGCGGGGACGCTGGTATTGGCGGCGGCAGCGGCCATGGAGGTGCTGACATCAGCGCCGATTTTGGCACCAGCGGAGGTGACAACAGCGGATCCGATGGTGGTCATGGCGGTCAAGGTGGTGCTACCAGCGCTCAATATGGTCCTCCCGGACATGTAGCTGGCCCCCTTCATTAAACGTATAATAAAATATTAAATTGAAGTGGTAGGCCGTTCAAGCATCCTATTTATTTATATCTAATCAGTGCAATTTTTTATGATCAGTAGTGATCCGAATTACATTTAAAATAAGTGATGAACTTGCCTGCCGCTAACTAGCTGCCGAACGCTTTGTACATAGTCACCCCGTGTTCGCGTGTGAGACCACTATTGCAACAAGACACCATTGTCTCGTCGCATCTCGTCGTCAACTTGTTATTAGTGCACAGTGTTACTGTTACGTTTTGTATGATAATAGATTTTGTATGATGTATAGTTTTTTTATTTTTATAATAAAAAGAAACAATGCATTACTGGTTTATTTTTCGAAACCTAATAGGGAATGGTGGTTTGAACGGTAATTGCGTCATTGCCGAAAGTAGTCGTGAAAGGTTGCCCTGTCGAGACTGCAGCAGCACCGATCGCGCGCTGGATTCCTTTCTCGTTCGCGACCGGTATGATTAGTCCGAACATTATATATAAATTGTGAACAATCGCAGTAGTAAAGTTTATATGGAGTTGCGCAACCGAGTGTAACGAAGCGCAGTGGTTTTCGAGCCGGTAGGTACCGACCGAGCGCAACTACCGCAGCGCGTGGCCTGCGCACGCGCAGCGGCGCCCGCGCTCGCCGCTCTCGTTAATGGTCCCCTTAATGGATCATACATGTGATTACACTTTCGTTATAATTTAGTAGACGTCGTTGGGCTTACATAATCTGTCTGCATCTTCACACCCACGATCCATTAAAATATTCCATTAAATCCAATATTAAGTACGTTCGATTTCGAATATGGTTTCAACACAGTTGGGAACGGGAATTCCAGTCAGTGTTACATAGCACCTATAATAATAATGCAACACACCTTTAGCTTAACTTGTCAAAGTAACGAGGTAATTTCCAGGCTGACCGAGTGATTGTGTGTTACGAAAACTATCCATTCAATTATGTTGTCAGAAAAGTAATACGTACACTACAGGGCTCTATTGAACTTAACGTTCCTATTCATAGTATTTGAAAGAGGGAATTGGTTTGATATAGTTTTATGTGTGATACGCGTTTGCCCGTTTTGCCTGTTTAGGTCGCGTCGCGCGCTCTTGTCGAAATTACGCCTGTGCGTAAACGCGGCCTTAGGGTGCCTTTCTACTAGAGATGTGCTATGCTATATTGATATGTATGCGTTTTGTATCCACCAATCATATTCATTGGTCGGTGGAAACGGCTTCAACTTAGCTTTGTTTTTTATAAGGCCTTCCTTATGCGTGGTGCGGTTGCGTGCTATGGATGGTCGCGAGTTCTAAAGCTGCGTATCTTTCTCGAACGGCTACATAGCTCAGCATTAGTGGAAACAGTCACAAAGTTTCGCAGCATTAGCGTTCACATCCTCATAAACCAATCAATAAAAAATTATATATTCCAACCTCTGGTCTAAGGTCGTCATAAAGATAAGCGAATTAGTACTACAAAAGAGCTTGTAGTGCGCGCCATCCACGACGACGCGCCCCTCCACAGGGAATCCCATACTAATCTGTGCGCAGTTGTACGCCTTGGGCTGTGGAGAGGCGCGCCTTCCTGGTAGGCGCGCACTGTTCCTACTATTACAAATTAGCATAAGCGTTTTCTTACACATAGCATAAGCTAACGTAATAGTTTACACTAAAGTTCGATGTGAAATAACACCAATAAAAATTGTACTGCGACACTCTGAAAAATATTAGACGGTAGTTGTTATGATAATCTCTGTTTACAGAACACACAAGGTATTTTAAGCGTTAAAGAAGGTAGGCGTAGGTTGCAATTGAAAAGTTCGTGCTATGACTTGTGACTATTCGAGAAGAAGTGCTATTGTTGCACAATTAGATTAGTTTTATTGCTTCAAGTTTTATGGCGGTTTAGCCTTAGGCCGCCGTACAAACTATACTAGAGTAGGCCCATTTTTGAAGAAGTAGCATACAAGAAGCAAGTCATGTAACAGTTGGGGTGACAACGTTATCAGAGGGCTTAGACCCTGCAGAATACGGTTCTGCCTGTCTCCATCCCCAACTTTGAGCCGGAAGTACCGGATAATGTGCAGCCCATACAAATTTTTTCGTTGTACATTTGGTAAATCGTGGTTTCGGTATCCTAACTATGGTCCGATTGTTATAGGTTTTTGATATGCCGTAAAGGACAATATTTGTCATTGTATCCCGAAATTTTTGACCCTCCAGCTCCATATCTTTCTCCGCCATCTTGGAAAATCTGTCACTTTTTCAGTGTTTTCCTTGTACTGTCGCTAAAGTTCATTTTAGTGCTAAACACGGTTCGGCAATATTGTAGAAGACAAAATTTTCTAAAACTTTTGGCTACAAAGATTTTTTGTATGACCCCTAAGGACGAAGGTATGACAGGAGATATCTTTAAAACTGCATTTTTTTTTAGTATTCCTCCCATATTTGCGTTTTAAGTGCATTTTAGCGCTAAGTATAGTTCTGCAATATTGTAGATCAGAAAATGTACTACAACTCTTCTATTGAAATATTTTTTCCACGATCATCAGGAAAGAAGATACGAAGTCATCTATGGAGCACTACCGTCGATATTTGCTTCTTTTTCCAGTTTTCTTCCCATATTTGCGTTTTAGTGTATTTTAGCTCAAGTTCTAGGTCTGTAATATTACAGAAGACAAAATTATATGCAAATGCAAAGTACCTACGATCTTACTAGGTATAGTGGAAACAGACGATTT
Source organism: Cenopis cana (assembly GCA_951800055.1). NCBI lineage: Eukaryota > Metazoa > Arthropoda > Insecta > Lepidoptera > Tortricidae > Cenopis > Cenopis cana. The sequence goes on along the minus strand of OX637471.1, from coordinate 33,404,222 downwards.
TGTCTTTTGAGGGATTGAAGTGGTATAGATCGGAAAGTGACACATGCTTTATCTTGTCGTCTATCCCGCTATCACTCGACCATCATAGATCCCCTACAGATTGCGATTAATTGCACTCAAACCTAAATATGAGAAGAAAACTGCAAAAGTAGCTAATTTCGACGGTGCTACTCCATAGACTTCATATCTTCTTTCCTAATGGTCGTGGAAAAAATATTTCAATACAAAAGTTGTAGCAAATTTCGTGATCTACAATATTGCCGAACTATAGTTAGCGCTAAAATGCACTTAAAATGTAAACATGAACGGAAAACTAGAAAAAAGTGGCAATTTTTAATGATATATCCTGTCATATCTTCGTCCCTAGGGGTCATGGAAAAAATCTTTGTACCCAAAAGTTTTAGCAAATTTTATATTCTACAATATTGCAGAACTATGTTTAGCACTGGAATGAACTTTCACGACAGTAAAAGCAAAGAACTGAAAAAGTGACACTATTTCCAAGATGGCAGCCAAAGTTATGGAGCTGGAGGGTCGAAATTTTTAGGTTACCATAGCTAATATTGTCCTTCACAACATACCAAAAAACCATATCAATCGGACCTCTTTTAGAGTACCAGAGCAACAATTTACTAAATGTACTACGAATTTTTTTGTATGGGCTGCACCTTTTCCGGTATACCGTACTTCCGGCTCAAATTTCGAGATGGCGACAGACAGATCCGTATTCTGCAGGGTCCAAACCCTCTGATAACGTTGTCACCCCAACTGTTACATGATTTGCCGCTTGCATTGTTTAGAGACGCCTTTTCCAATTCTGTTCCTCCTCTATACCTCCTGATCTTAAAATACTCCTCAGCCTTAAAATTATGTCTCTTGTACGGTCCATCAGATGGATTATAAGGCAAGTAATCGAGCCTGTGAATCCATTAATCATTTGCTGCCGAGCAACAGGTACATAATATCAAGTGTTGGAAGTACTGCTATGGTTAAGGAAGGTTTTAATGTAAGACGACTCAACATTGAGGCTTTGCTTTTCGATGCGTGTAAAATGGAATTGATAGAACAAACTATACTTTAGGTAAGTAACATAGAGCTCCTGTACTTTATGCAACCCTGGGAACCCTAGAAGGCTGGAAGGCCCTGGAAGGCACGTACTAACACTTCGTAGACGCATCACAAAAATGTATAATTAATGGGTATTTGTAGGTATATAGTGCTTTATAGGTATATTAGGTATATGGTGGCATTATATTTCGCTGTGCGTTAGCGTCCTGTAGAGGGGAGTAGGGTACAGTTGTACAGTCAACCAATTTGATTTCTGGGCTACTTCGTACCTTGTCACAGTGAAAATCAATATGAAAGCCGCTAGAGGTCTCATATTATGTCACTGTGACAAGGTACGAAGTGGCCCAGAAAGCAAATTGGTTGGCCGTACGCAAACATGAATCAGTGATAGGCGGACTGCTGGAAAAAAGGCATATTACTTTAATTGTTAAGTGGACGTCTTTCGGCTGATATGATGATGATTAAATAATAATTAAATACACAGCATTTATATGTGACCCAACCAGGCGTGCAAAAATCTGTACAGTCTTCGCGACAATGACGGTCTAACCAAAATTTGCTTGTTATGACAAATAACTTCAATGATGCGTCAGAATGCATTTTATTCATAAATTATCGGTCTTGATAATCAAGAAGGTGAGCGTTCACTAAAAAACTTAGTTGAAACTTTTTTCTCGTAATAATATATAAGGTAGGGGTAACCATGAGGAGACCAAAAAAACAGGATTAATTAAAATAATGATACAAATTATTAGGATGACTTTAGTAACAACACGAGACCTGGCAGAGGGTTTTATCAACGGGGAGATGAGTTAGAAAAACATATTATGTATTAGGTACGTTCAATGTGTCACCCTGTATAATACAAAAAGAAAAAAGGCATTTAATTTTAGTTTAATTTAGTTTTTTATTTAATTTGTAAATTTTTCATTGTTAAGGTATAATAATGCGATATATTATTACAAACATATTGAAAATAAAAAAAATTCAAGAATAAAAAAAAGACTTGGCACAGTTAGAAAAAAAAAAAAAAACAGTCATATTACAGTTATGAATTATGTCCAGGTTTTGCTAATTTTATTGGTCTAATGGTTTATATTCTTCATTTATAATCCGGCATTGATTGTGTAATATGCATACCTACTGACTGTGTAAAACAGAGGCCAGCCTTAACCTACTCCCTATTTCTGCAAGAAATGCCATTCGACATTGGCATGATGCCGAAAAAACTTACGTTCTGGCATGTTATTGGGCGAGGTCGGCCAACTCGCTCGATACACGGTAATCTGGGACGTCTGTTTACCAGGCTGGCAGGTTTAGGGGTTGGTCCTTATAATACCGAATTTTGTCACGGTATTTCCTTATAAGTAGGTAAGTTTTTTGTACAGTCGAGGGCATAAATATGTATACATTTTTGGACCTTATTTCAATGGAATAAGATGAAAAAGTGTATACATATTGGTGTCCTTGACTGTACAAATATACAAACTACAATTCTTTACATACTAAGTAGTAGTACTAGTACCTACTTTTATCTCACGAGCGCGGGCCATAATGTCCATTGTTGTAGTTGTGACACATAGACAACGTGAACTCATAGCTCCTACTCTGACGCACACATAGACAATGTGCATGTATAGCTCAAAACACAACCATCCGCGCTCGTGAGATAAAAGTACACTACGAACGTACGTACTTTCAAACGTACGTAAGGTTGTGTGGGAAAATAACAGATCAACATACGTTTGAAACCTTACGAAATCAGCTAGCTGTTCGTTTTGCTACTCCAGATTCATCACAATATTCACAATAGGTTAGAGTCTGTTCGGAATGAGAGCAAGCGTAGGATATGAGGGCGCCCTTAAATCTTACGCTTCTTCTCATTCCGAACAGACTATAGCATCCATTTAGTTTCATTTTGATTTAATTTGGAATGAATGGAATTTGATTGATATACTTAAATGGTGCCTATACTCGTATTTCAATTTCATTTAAGTGCCTACTGAATGGAATTTTGGAGTTTGAAATTATTTTTTTACCATTTCGTATGGCTATTACAATCTAAGGGATCATTATGAATAGCTACGTGTGTGTTCCTGAATAAGTTATCTCTTGCAAAAACATCTCTTTGCGCTCGGTTCTCGGGAGAACCAAAGGGCTTTGTTCGAGTCCATTTCACCTGGCTATTGTCTGAGCTGCCCAGTGCAACAATGCTTCGGATTTATTAATTACCTAGAGACACACGACTTTACAGTCACTTTATCTTTACTTTCAGGATATGAAAATACGTGAGATTTTAACCGTTTAGTAAAATAAAGTTTCAGGATATGGTTTCAATAATATATCATATCATGATCAGAATGGAACTCTTCAACGAAGCATAGTTTACGTTTGGCGATTTGTTCTCTTCGTTATGTTTGTCAAGCAAGCTAGGTTTTTAGACACATTTTTGTCAAGCTTGAGTTCTGATGGTGGATTCTATGAGGAATTGAGGGTACTTACTCTTCTACCATTATAAACATACTTATAGGCATTTTTATTTAATTGTATGGAATCTCAGAGTGCACCATCTAAATATAATAATCTTTCACCGGCCTCCCCCATTGAAGTCGGTTTTTTTTTCTTAAAAATTATTCTGTACCTAATACACAGTTGCCAGTGCATTACTGGCAAGCGGGCATTTGTTGAAATTGATAGGTACTAATATGTTCCATTAGCAATTATAATACATGGAGTATTAGAAAATCGTAATTATATGAATTAATTATGTTATAGTAAACAGAACATTAAGGGCTGTCATTTTGTACTGAGTTGCGAATTTACTTTGCCGTACATTGCTGGCAATTTGAATTTTGTTAGAAATTATGGTTTAACAATAAAATTAAGTGCAAACTACGTTTAAATACCCAACTTAAAGAAAAGCCCACATGCTGGTAACACACGGTATATCAAAACAAAACATTCAATTAGCCTTCCACTAGGTGACAAATAAATGCATGCTTGCGTAGACACGTTAAAGTAACTGTATAGGTGTTACGCGATTTCTCCTAATTCGACTTAGTACACATTTGGGCATGTAAATAGGAGATGATGAGCCGGGCGCATGCGCGGGACGTACGCTCACGCAACCAAGTTGTTCACAACTTGATTCATCTCACCTCTCACCAGTGTATCTTGAACTAATGTCGACAGGTTATCGGACGTCTGATTTACACTGGTTCAGCTGAAGTGGCCGACGCTATAAATAACAGCTCCGGCCGCACGTGCTGCCGCGACCAGCGAAAGTGGACACGTACATATAGTTCCTTAACTATCCACAAACAACTTTTGTATGAGTACAGAAGACTGCAGAGAATACATATGTTCAATATGTATGAACGCATCTTGTGCAATGGGCAAAATGCATTTCGTAATTTAATTTTGCTAGTTTTTACGAATTAGTTGCAATCGTACAAACTTGGGCATAGGGGGAAACATTAAAAAAACCCTTTCAGTAGTATTTCTTCCCATTGTTTGAGAAAATCACTATTCAAAATGTAAATGAATTAACTGAGAACCTGAAAGTGTTCAATAATGGAGAGTAAAATCATGTCATCGATTGGAGGCAAAGAATTAGGAAAAAAAATAAGTAGTACAACTTTAGCGTAACATATCCTAGGTACCTATATAATTGCGATAGAGAATAAACGGCTATATGAGTTGAGCAATCTTGATTAGCCATCGTTAATATGCATTAAAATTGTCAAATGTATACAACCATTTGCATATTATATATCTAATAGTTGCGTTCCATATAGATAACTAAAATCAAATTAGGAAACCCGTAAGGTCACGTGCGCTAGCTAACGAACGGCTAGCTTAATGACCTATGACCCACTAACTACACAGGGATTGCCTTAATACAGCTACCTCTTAATCCAATGGTCACATCTCTCATACAGTTATGTAGGGCATTACGCCATTCTATTCAGCGCAAAAGAACTGATTCTTTGATCTGTAATTAGCGAACAATATTGTGGGTTACGAAAGGACGGTTAAGGCCATCTAAATGATTACGCGCACCTGTCGCTTGATGGCCTTATTTAATGCACGCTTTTATACTTTATCGTCGACGGCCACGCCACGGTAAAACTTTATGGTTTCATTCATAAATAGACCATAGACTAGACTAATTATGAATGAAACTATAGAGTTTTGCTGTGCCGTGGCCGTCGACTATAAAGCATAAAAGCGTCCAATCACCCCATGCTACTTTACTACGTTTCAAGTAGGTATAGTCAAACACATAACACATATTATTCCACTTCGTAAATATTCGTATGCCTAAGAAGATTCTTGAAGAGTACGAGTGTCTTACGAAATACTTAAAATTTGAAAGACTATGAACGCACGCATACCTTACCTATGTCCTACATATCCGTGGAATTAGATGTAAATGCATTAATTTGTGTAGTTAAATGCCGTAACGAGCGTTTTCTTTTACCATCCTAAAAGGCACTTACACAAAATTTGCATATTCTGTGCAATTGCTGTCGGTTTCGTTATACCCACATCCTATTTTGATATGTTGTTTTATGATATATATATATATATATATATATATATATATATATATATATATATATTACTACAGCCTACTAAAACAACGCATTATTAAAAGACACGATTATGCCTCAGGTCGTGTCTTCATAGGAAACTCACGTCACTTAAGTCGTTTTGTTTGGGCAAGACAGTGTTTCCTATGAAGATACGACCTGAGGCATATCGAATAACTTTCAAACCGTCCTAGAGTGCGTCTCGGATCACACACAATGAAGGGTTCCATACCGACACCTACTAGTTCTCATTTTAAACCGATATCCAATAAATCGTAGCAAAAAGGTCGTACCTTTATGGGAAACTCACGTCGCTTAAGTCGTTTTGTTTGAACAAGACAATTTTTCAGCGTTTATTCAAAAACCGTTTGACGTAATTTATTCAAAACGAATATTTTTGAAAGACTTTATTTATTTACACCCTCCCAATTTTTTTCAGAATTTTTGACTTCACAGTTTTGAAAAAAAAGAGGGGGGATGCACTTTTTACGACTTTCACGGCGAATATCTCACCAATGGTTGATTAAAATGGAAAAGTTTTTTAGAAACCCCTATATCATTTTCAAAGACCTATCTATAGATACCCCACACGCCGATGTGCATTGTTTTTTCCTTTTCACCCCATACAATGTTTAGGCCCTTGGCAGACGGGTTTTCCACCGCGATACAAGTGGCAGACGAATTTATTTCTTCATAATAGTCCATAAACTATCATCTGACAAAATTTCATGCGAGAGGAAATGACTGAATTTAATTATTTTTTTACATGTTCACGGGCTTGGCAGACGGGTATTCCACCGCGCTACAAGTGGCAGACAATTTTTTTTCGTTAAGGTATTTTCTTAACTATCATTTAAACCTAGTTTCAGTCGAGAGGAAATGACTGAATTTAATTATTTTTTTTACGTCTTTGGGAGGCTGCTGCTCCTCAACCCACCAACGGAATGGTGGCAGACGTCCACAGTAATTTTTTATTCATCTTTCTTAATCACTGTACAAGTTTTCGTGCGAGAGGAAATGACTGACGATTTTAACATTGTGGCCCGCGGTCTAATTATGCTGTAGTATACGTTCATACTTTTAGAATTTCTTTGGAATCCTCAAAGTTTCCATTCGTTCGAAACTGTAAATGTATTTTATATATACAATACAAGCGTATCATATCTGCGACTGTACTTTCTATATAGAGCGACCGATATACCTACAAAACGTTGCTGAGATTTGCTGCTAACGGCATAAAATCAAATCTGACAGATGCGCTACAGAAACCAAGAAACGGCTTGATCTATGGGTGTTATCATAAAAACGCTACCTATAAAACCGAAGTGGACGAAGCGATGGCAAGAAGATGATTACCTCATTCTTTGTAACCGACCTGCCGGCGAGACATGACGCAACGCAGTTGCTGTCCAAAATAATAACAGCAACAGTTACCATACAGTAGCTCTAGTATAAGTTTTTCGAAACATTAACTAATTCGAACGCGTTTGCGTTTTGTCTCAAAATGTATGAAAGTGGTATGAAAACGTGAACAGCGCCTCTGGTGGTCACTAGTGGAAACTAAAACAGCGAGTATAACATTTGTTGCTAACCGATGAACGCGCGTATTTCAAACTCGGTGAGAGCGTTTTCATACATTTGAGACAAACCGCAAACGCGTTCAAATTAGTTAATGTTTAGAAAAAACTTATACTAGAGCTACAGTATTAGGTACTTACTCATACTCATTTATTCGTAAAGCCAATTTACATGTGAATAGAATTTGAAACAATAAAATATTATTAATACAAACAATAATCCAGTCCATATGTACTTTGTACCTGGAAAGTGCTCGGAACTTAATGGAATTTTATGGGGTTATTTGGGGGTACACTAGTAAGCGTATCCAAAGTTTTCCACCCTGAGGCAAGGTCCTCAAGGGCTGTGCTTGGTATAGGTGTTATATAAATAATTTTATTTAGTACGTTTATTTAATAAGTTTTCAAACGACACCTCATATGTAACGATTGGTAACATATATAGGTAGATATGGACAAAAATCGCCGCCATCTTTATGACGTCACAGCTATGGCAGTTTCCGTACCATTATCTATAAAAACGCCAAAAAAATCATGGGTGTTGTATGGGAGCCCCCTTAAATATTAATTATATTCTGTCTTTTAGTATTTGTTGTTATAGGGACAACAGAAATACATCAACTGTGAAAATTTCAACTGTCTTACTATCACGGTTCTCGAGATATAGCCTGGTGCCATCGGTCAGACAGACGGACAGCAGAGCCTTAGTAATAGGGTCCCGTTTTACCTTTTGGGTACGGAACCCTAAATATGGCTATAAGTATGTTTATAATGGTAGAAGAGTAAGTACCCTCAATTCCTCATGGAATCCAACACCAGAACTCAAGTTTGTCAAAAATGTAAAATACAAAAATTAGCTTAACAAACACAGCAAAGAGGACAATTCACCAAACGTGAATTATGCGTCGTTGAAGAGTTCCGTTCTGATCATCATCAGCAGTTCCACTTCATCAAATTACACTTTTTTTTAATAAAAATGCTTGATTCGTTGATGAAAATACTAAAATCACTATGTGTGCCTTTCACATTTTGAGGAGTTTCCTGGATTACTCGTGGATCCCATCATCAGATCTCGAGCATGACAAAAAATTGTCGTGAAAATAGAATTTGCTTAACAAACACAGCTAGGAGGACAAATCGCCAAACGTCAACTTTTCGTCGTTAAAGAGTTCTGTTCTGATTATCATCAGCAGTTCCACTTCATCAAATGTCACATTTTTGTATAAAAATGCTTGATTTGTTGATAAAAACCCAAAAATCACTATATGTTTGCCTTTAAGATTTGAGGAATTCCGTCGATTCCTCATGGATCCCATCATCAGAACTGCGTTTTGATGAAACGAATTGAGAACCTCCTCTTTTGAAATCTTGAAGTCGGTTTAAAAGAAAACCCATACTATAAAAGAATCACAGATTGCGCACGTGAACTTTCAACCCTCCCTTAAACCCTGTAGGGGATGAATTAAAAAAAATTGCCATAATAATTGTTTTTCGCTATGCATTAGGAACTTGTGACCGAAGTTTTAAACTTCTTACTTGAAAAACTACATTTTTCTCATACAAACTTTCATCCCTTTTTTGAACCCCTTAAGGGATGAATTTTTATATAAACCTTATATCATTTATCTTATATTTTAATTAGACACCTTTATACAAAGTTTCAAGTCTATATCTTTCCAAATGAACGATTTCCATACAACGGCTCAACCCCTGTTTCACCCCCTTAGGGGTTGAATTTCGAAAAATCCTTTCTTAGTACACGTCTACGTACTCTAAAGAATATATGTTCCAAATTTCATGGTTATATCTTCAGCGGTTTAGGCTGTGCGCTGTCTGTCAATAGTTCTCTAAGTAACGCAAGCGTTTTATAATATGTATAGATTAAGTACTTAAAAGAAGCATTAAAAGAACATATAGAAGCCGAGTCGACGAAATCGTCACTTAAAGGTTATAATTATAACTTTGATCGGCTGAATCGGCCTAGCTGAATCATTGGCCTGAAAATATGGTTCAACAACGAACTTTTAGGGAATTTAATGATCTTTAGCTTCGTCATACAATGTAAAGCAAAAATATCCTTAAGTACTTAGTCTTTCAACAGATTTTGCGCCTCTCAACTCAAAATGACAGATGACTCGTGGCTGATTTTAAGCTATTGCTTGTACCTACATCTGCCACGTTCTTAAAACATGGTTTTATTAACTCGTATTTTAATTTGTCTAATGTCTGCACATAAAATAGCATCGTAAGAATTGCTAATTGTATGCGGCTCAGCGAGACATCGTTTACTGAACTAAAGTTTAGTAAACAAATTAGATGTTGGTAAATATAATTTACAATGTGTTTTGACTACCAATTTAGCCCAGTTGGTAGTGACTGCCTACGAATTTGATGGTCACGGGTTCGAATCCCAGTCAGGTAATTTGTGTAATGAGCACAAATAATTCTTCCTGAGTCTTGGATGTTTTCTATCTACCTGTACCTATATATTAAGTATTTATTTATCTGTATGAGTACGTATGTCAGTCTAGTACCCAATACAAGCAATATTTATAGTAATATCAATTTTCTTTTCTGAAGAGTTACCCTAGCTTAAATGTACTTACTGAATGATTAAAAACTTTTCTAAAGCGTCTTTGAGACATGTTTGTCTTTCATTCACAAACCAATTAGAAGTTGACCGTTGAGTCGAGGAAATCTTCTGACATTCAGGAGCACTTTATTTATTGTAACACACCTGCGCGGGAAACAAAACTTACTCTTCTCGTTTATCGCTTCGTAACCCAGTATACACGATTTACAGTAAGTACCTATAATTATTATTATTCCTCAACTCATGGTATTATTCCCATCTCGATCCTCCCAAAATCCTTGAAACTATGGCCAAAAACACGTCTCAGGCGATTTGCATCTGATAACCATTTTCAATTATATCATAGTTACGATTTTTAGGGTTTCGTACCGAAAGGGTAAAACGGGACCCTATTACTAAGACTCCGCTGTCCGTCCGTCTGTCCGTCTATCACCAGGCTGTAGATAGTTGAAATTTTCACAGATGGTGCATTTCTGTTGCTGCTATAACAACAAATACTAAAAAAACAGAATAAAACAAATATTTACGAGGGCTCCCATACAACAGGTATGATTTTTTTTGCAGTTTTTATACATAATGGTACGGAACCCTTCGTGCGCGAGTTCGACTCGCACTTGGCTGGATTTTACATAAGTCCAATTAATCACGATCGAAAATTGTATATTGCTAATATAAGTATAATTATATAATTGAATATGCTTGTAACTATTGTTCATAGGAACTAAAGTTCAATAACAATAACGCGTTTGCAGCACCGCTTATTTTAATTCAGAAAGCTCGTGAAAAGCTTAATTGCATTGATTTTCCTTTGTTGGCGAATATTATACCCCGCGTTGTCGTATCGGAGGTTTTCTCTGGATTTTCCCCAGGCCACTCTCCAAGCACGCACTCCGATCGGCTTATTGGGCCCGGCCTATAAAGCCACACTCAGGTAAAAAAACCGGCCAAGTGCGTGTCGGGCCACGCGCAAGGTAGGGTTCCGTAGTCGTCCACCCGTTACATTATTTGGACTAAAAAGTTTGCAAACTTATATTCACTATGTTTTTGAAAGAATTAACAACATTATCTAAGGTATCAATGGAAATTGTACGAAAGTTTGCTTTTGCTAATACATTTCTGAAGTTCGACTATTACTCGTTAACTAGTAATGTCTACTTAGCTGTGATAGTTTTCCTTTTAAATTCATCGTATATACTACTACCATGATTTTTTTCACATGCCTAGTAGCCACCGTTTAGCTGTCAGGGGGGGTGGACACTTGACCATAGCAAAAATTATCACTTCAAAGCTTAATATCACGCTAACCAATTCTTTAATCAAAAATGCTTTTAGAAACCTTATAATATTTATGAAAGAGCTATCCAACGATACCCCACACGATGGGGTTTGGAAGAAAAAAAAATTGCACCACTACTTTACATGTAGGGGAGGTACCCTGAATTTTTTTTTTTAAAGATTTTATTCTACCGGTTTGTCGGCTTCATTCATATGTATACTCATGCCAAATTACAGCTTTCTAGTACTAACGGTTACTGAGAAAAACGGGGGTCGGACGGACGGACGGACGGACGGACATGGCGAAACTATAAGGGTTCCTTGTTTACTACGGAACCCTAAAAACCGCTTCTTATAGACTACTGCCGTAAACTGTGTCATAGCTGGTTGTGGGCGGCAGTGGAGTATACTGCATGGGTTAAAAATGTACTCTTACGAACTACGGATGCCTAGGTGTATATACCTCTATGTTATAAATAAAGATCAAAGACGTCACCACTTCCAAGGATTTAACTATGTATATTATTTATACGGCATTACGAGATGGAGCCACTCAAAATTGCCATAAAAAGACTAAAATTGATTAGATTTTGTGTAGATCTACAATACTTCCGATGCAACTTCATTTACTCGTAATTACATTATTATTATTAAGCCTTTATTTTCTCACTTTTCTTATGTTAACAGGTTATACATGAATATATTTTCTTTCATAAGTGAGGTACCCATTTATGGGCAAAGGCCTCCTCCAGCTCCTTCCAGTGTAGCCTGTCCTTGGTTTTGCGGGTCCATGATGGTCCGGCTATTTGGGCAATGTCGTCAGCCCACCGCCGCCGAGGACGTCCGCGCGGGCGTTTATCTTCTCGTGGATACCAGTATAGGATCCTCTCGCTCCACCTATTATCGGCTGTTCGTGTGACGTGACCGGCCCATCTCCATTTTAGCCTGCATGCAAGTTCGGCGGCATCTGTGACTTTTGTTATTTTCCTTATTTCACAATTCTTTTTTCTGTCGCTCCGCCTGATATTCAGCATGCTTCTCTCGGTCGCCCTTTGGAATACATTTATCTTCTGAACAAGATCTTTGGTTAGTGCCCAAGTTTGGCATCCATACAATAGCGTTGGTAGAACTATCGAGTCCATCGCTTTCCTCTTTAGGTGGATTGGGAGTTTTGACTTGAAAATAAATTTTAAGGACCAGTATTTATTCCATGCTATTTTTATTCTACGCTCGACTTCGCTGGACGTTTGTTGAGTGAATGATATCATTTTTCCTAAATAAACATAGTTATCCACATAGTCTATTCTGCTGGATTCTGTTATGATAGGTATTTTATCAGCGTTTGTCATGGCAAAAGTCTTTTGTTTGTTCATTTTTAGACCACATTTGTTGCTTTCTTTGTCTAAGGTATTTAGCATATAGACTATATCTTCATGGTTATTTGCCATCAAAACTATGTCATCAGCAAAGCGAAGATTGCTGAGATATTCACCATTGATGTTTATTCCTCTTGTGCCCCAATCTAATTTTCTAAATATTGATTCCAAGAGAGCTGTAAACAGGTTTGGAGATATGGGGTCTCCTTGTTTTACTCCTCTACGGATGGGAAATGGTTCACCTTTTTTCTCCAGTTTGACAATAGCTTTGCTGTTGCTGTAAATTTCTTTTAGTATATTTATGTAGGCAATTTCTACTCCTTGTTCTTCCAGCGCTGTCCATAAAGGTAGGTGATGTATGGAGTCAAATGCCTTAGAGTAATCAACGAAGGCTATATATAGTGTTTTTCCATATTCCGTATACTTTTCAATGAGTTGTGTTAGTGTGAAAATGTGGTCAATGGTGGAATAGTTTCGGCGGAATCCTGCTTGCTCTCTCGGCTGGTTGCTATCAAGTACTTTCGATACTCGTTTCAATAATACTGTTGCGAAAACTTTGTACACTGTCTGCTGCAGGCTAATAGGTCTGTAGTTTTCCAAGATGGCAGGATCTCCTTTTTTATACAATAGAGTTATAATTGATACCCCCCATTCTTCTGGTATTCTTTTCTGCATCAGTATTTCATTGAAAAGCTTAGTCAGAACAGGTGTTAGGGGATCCACAATTGCTTTCAAGATATCATTTGTAATCCCGTCATCGCCAGGGCTTTTTGTGGTTTTCAGCGTTTGTATTACGTTTTTTATTTCGGTCTCAAGAAACAATGGTACTGCGCTCTCGTTGTTCTGACGGTTCGTGTACTCATAGCTTAGTTCGTCATTTTGGTATAGTTGCTTATAAAATGCCGTTGCGGTATTGATAAGTTGTTTCCTGTTGGTTATATTTTCATTGTTGTGACGTAAAGTTACTAGCCAAGGTTTAGAGTTATTTAACTTATATTGTGAACTTTTTGTTGAGGACCTTTTTTCTAATTCTTCTTCTATTATTTTGTAACGGTAGATTTTCTGATTCCTATCGATTTGTTTTTTGATGAGTTTGTAAAGAGCTCTTAGTTGATTTCTTTCAGGACGTGTTCTATCTTCTTTATTTTTGAGTCTGTTTCTTTCGTTTATGAGTTTTTCTATGTAAGGAGTAATGATAGTGTCTTCAGTTTTGCTTCGTTGTGGTAGTTTATTAACTGCCTGCTTTATTTTTCTGATTAGTTTCTGGTATGCTAGCTCAATGTCATCGAATTCAATGTTGTTGGTGTGGTCTGCAATAATATTCCTTAATGATTCTTTTTCAAGCGGGTTTAGATGTTTAACTTGGTTTCTGTATCCATTTCGTGGTTTTCTTCCATGCGGTTCCTGTATTATACTTGCTCTAACTAACCGGTGATCAGTGGAGAATGTTGTATTAATTACTTGCAGATTAGTGAAGTGTTTTTTATTCCTTGCTAGGATAAAATCAATTTCGTTTTTGACATTTCCACCCGGGGAAACCCATGTCCATTTTTGTTTCGGTTTCTTTTTGTAATTACATATCCCATCAAAAACATTATATGTAAAAAGATGCAAGTCTCGCAACACAGTTCTTCTACAACAATAAAGTAATGATATGTGTCGGAGGGGTGTCCACAGAACAAGATTACTCATAGAAAATACTACCTAATACTGCTACCTACTTACGCTATATAACTATTAGGTACGTAAAGCACAGAAAACAAAACTTGACAGGTATCTTTCAGGAGAACGTTAATCGAGACGAATGAAAGGATTACTTGCCCATTATGTATTATTAGATGCGGCAGACGTAGCGGCGCCGACCGCAAAGAGTGGCGAAGAAATCAATGTGGCGTGACGCCACGAGGCGAAGGCCTCGGCTTTGTTGTCAAATACTGTGACAATAGCACGGCCGCCCCGACCACGATATTACAAAACAAATGAATATATATTATGTTGGTGGGAAGTGACACGCATGTTCACGGGCTTGTGGATAATGAAGTTTTATTTATAGAACGCCCGACGATGCACTAACTAAAATATTTTCTCCAATATGCTCGGCAATGTTCGCTTTACCGTCGCAAAAATAGTCCGTGAAGTTTCTCGTTAGACTAGCCCGGATTTAAAATGTTAAAAGCCATTAACAAGTTCTTTGCGAGTAACAGGTTGTCCACCCGAGTCTCCAATAGTTAAGTACTAAGACTGTTACTCACCTTTCCAGTAAAAAAATCTCCATCCGCGGACTTTCCTATAGGGGCATAGCCAGGAACAGGACCAGTAAGGTTGTGAATGACGACCGTGGAATTGTACGGCGGATTACATCATCAGACGAGGAACCGGCATGGCATGTACCTACATAAAGCTAGGAAATACCTCGTATGCGTGCCTGCCACAGGTTGGCGTACAATAAAAGCAAGAATATGCTTAGAAAACTCCCGTGAGTCTCAGACATATTGAAAGAAAAGAAGATCCCCACTCAGCATGAGGCCAGCTAAGGCGCTGATTTTCACTGGGGACCTAACTTAAAAACTACTACGAGTGGCGACACAGACGCCAACAACAGTTAGATAACACATAATAAATTTGAATATAGAAAAGAAAATGAATTACGTACATTACATGGAGTTGCAAAAATTGAGTGAAAGAAAAGAAAAAAAAAGACATAAGTACACAATAAACTCAAATTAAAACACAAACATTAATACGTGCGAGAACAAAAAATACGCACCATGACATTACCGCCAACCGCCATTTTTTTTACGCAACCTGGCAATATTTTTATAAATTATAATAAACGGGTCACGCACACGCACTTCTTTTACGTCAAATATCGCTCGACATGTTTCAGACTTTAAAGACGCGAGTGACCCGTTTATTATAAGGTATGTTGAGTAAGATCGGATCGGGTCAAGATAGGATAATTTAATTTTCTACTAAAGTAGAAGAGATTGTCGATTGGTGGCAACACACCTGCCTACCCCATTTTGTTGCGCCCCACACCTCGGACAGCCGCGTGGATTTAAAGCGACAGCTTGTGTGCGACAGCGTGAAACATAAAATTAGTGTTTTTTGCCTAGTTTCACAGGAAAAGATCGGATATTTATTTTTATGAGCCTTACGCGTAACTGCACAGAGTTCAGTTTTTAACATAGTCCGTTGTTTCCCGTTTACGTCCGATGTTTCCCGATGAAAAATATTAACAAATACTATCTTACGTATATTGAATAAAAACGGTTTCACATATGAGGAAATGAAAAATATGGGTTGAAAATATATTTCATACTTATTTATAACAAACGACAATAATTCAAGGAATCGTTAGATAAGTTAGTCAAAAAATTCACAGATTTCACAGTCCCGCAAGAATCGGAGCATTGAAAATGAATACAAAAATTAAAAATAGTAGTTTATGCAACTGGTACATAATGAGGGGCATTAAAACACGAGTGTGTTTTATGAAACGAACCGAAGGCGAGTTTCATAATAAGGTCACACGAGTGTTTTAATGCCTAATTATGTACAGTTGCATACATTACTTTATCTACACACATATTATAACTACTCTAAGATGGGTTCAGAAACCGTTGTAAATAAATACAATAATTGTGTTAATACAACCTTTTTTGCACGGTTGCGGAAATATCGAAATCAGAACTGGCAACCGATACCTGAATGTTATTTTAAAAAGTAAAGAGTCCCTATTCTGATGTGATCATGTCGTTCTAGCTCAAATTTCGTGCGATATATACTAAAAAAACATCGAGCTGACATTTCGCATCGACTGAATTTGAATTTTCAGTGATAGGGACATGTCAACTTTGACATTTAAATTTTGACAGTTTTGTTTGACGTTTTTATATTTTAACATCATATATGAGATTAAAATTAAAAATTATATTACTGCTGTAGCCTTAGCCACAGATAAGAAAATTGCCATAAATTCATTGAATGTTGAAATGAGAGTCATTTTCTACGGTTTCCGAACGCATATTAGAGGATTTATGATATGTGTGTAGATCAAATATATTTCTTTTTATCATGAGTAACACTAGCTGAATAATAAGGAATTATATATTAAGTAGGATTTTCAAATTCCTACCCAAATGCACTTCTCGTCTGCTTCCGAATATATTAACACCATTACCATGAAGATCGGTCAATAATCACTCTAGCTTTTGAAGATTCTTAAAAAATAAAAATATCTTCAAAAAATTTCACTACACTCGGGATTAAGTTTTAATTTCCTCGCTTCGCTCGGGAATTAACTCATTACCGGTAAATTTTGGAGTCCGTCGTTCCGTTCAGGATTCAATATCGCGCCCGTGACTTAAAAATAAATTCCTAGTCCTTACCAAAGTATCGAAAATTAGTCAGATCTTACCCCAACATACCTTATTTCAATACTTAAGCAAGAATATGCGCCATTGCCGTTACGTTACTAATAGATCTAACTTCGGGAACTGTCGGGTCCTAGGACCGAAGTTCATCCATCTCATTGACAGCAGAACTTATCCTGCTGTCAAATGTGACGCCTAGGCTGCGAGATGACTAGGCTTCAGGCTAGTCATCTTCAAGTAGTTTATTTCGTATTCTGGACCAAACATGTCGGCATGTCGTATATTGAGTTGTGTACAGTCAACCAAGAAAGTACAGCCAACCAATTTTTAACCATAATATACCTACAAATAATCCAGTCGAAAACTGGTAATCTGCTTTGCTGGGCGTGCGATAGTAGAATGATACTACTCGACGTAGAACTCTTTCCCCTTAAAATTGAGTATTTCACACTGAATGTCGAAATTAATAACATATAGTGTGGCTGTATGCATAAAAAACAATGAAAAAACCATCAAATTATCACAATAAATAGTAAATTAGACAAATTCATCAAAATTAGAGACAATTAAAATTTTGATTTCTTTATAGAGATATATACAAGAATTGCTCGTTTAAAGATATAACATAGAAACAATTGGATGTTGGTTATATTGCGTCATGTTAGAATTACAAAATCACTAAATCCGCTAGCGAATAGAATAGAATCTTCGCGAGTAGAATTTGGGCGGTAAAATAAGACTTTTCGTCCGGGCGGGTGAGGTGAATTCCTAACCTTTTTTGAAAAAGGCAGATCGTGAATGGAACTCAAGTAAAAAGAACTGACATACTCTTCTGCATAATGATTCGCGCAATCATTATACAGAAGAGTATGTTAGTTCTGTCGTAGTATCAGAATATTTTTGCAGGTTACGTCCAGCGAAGCTCTCAGGACTGACGCCGTAACGCAACGTAAGACGGGAAAATCCCTCTTCGTTCTAATTTTCACAGACTGAGTGAGGAAGGAGTCACTAAAGTCACGCGTGGTGCGAATTGGCAACAACTTATAGAAAAACAAATGTAAAACGGCCCCTTACAATGTCTATATTCTAACATTTTTATTATCTATACCGCTCTCAGTAGCGACAGCGGGTATCGCTTCGCTTCGCTAGCGCGACGCCGCGGCCGAGCCGCAGGCCGCACGGTCGCATCGCATGCTAGCGGCCGCTTCCTCCCCTAGGTGTTGGAATTTCCCATTCCCGACACGCGCTGACCCAATGAATGTCGCCGCGCCTCACCTCACTTACTCACCCGCCTAAAATAAGCACTACAGTGTATCTTCAGAACTACGTCACAAATTTTCTGCTGATGTCTTTTTAGGGTGCTCCGAATTTATTAACATAGTGATGTAATTAAATGGACTAAAAGATATATATCTACTTCATAACATATTAATGTTGGATCGTTATTATCCTTACTCGTAACTTGTAATGAAATACAAGTATAGGAACCTATTTTTAAACCCTTGATAAGAGAGAGACTTCCGCTAGCAAGTTTAAGTTACAATATTTATATTAAATTACAATTACTTATTCCGCTAGTTTATATTAAGTTACAAGTAGTTTTATAAGCGAATTCTTATCAGCTTGTATCGTTAGAATCAATTGCAAGTGTAGCCATTTTTTTATTTGTTGGATTATAATATTCAGATTTTGTTGTTAGTTGGATTATAATATTATTGTTGTTAAGGCGATATATTGATTGAAAGAGATGCGCGTATGTTTTTCGTTCACGACAAAACGGGACGCAACACTCTCCGGAAATGGCTTTTTTAGACAAATCTCGATAAATATCTAACTGTGTGCAAATTTATTAAATTTCCTCTTGTCAGTACCTAGATCAGGTAAAATACCATCATATTAACTTAATCGTGTCTTTTAATAATGCGTTGTTTTAGTAGACTGAGTAAAAAAGGAAAATATAGACTCAAATTTGGATTTCTTTTCTATCGAGACAATTTTAAGCAATTATGTTTCGGCTATTGTCAGTACCACAATCATATAGTCAAGAATTATATATCTAAAAATCAGTCCCTAGTGTTTCCTCGTCTGGGCAGAACAGCGTCTCAAAATTTCTAAATTTCTCAGTGTAGTTGTAACACGACGCTTCTCATTAGGAGATATCTGATCATGATCTTTTATCCTTTTTATTAGTCCTTGTGTGCCTAATGTTCTGAATAACGCCTTTAATTAACTTTAACAGCCCTTTCAATTAGTACAGTCGCCATCAGATACATTGTAGCGAACAAGGTGCCCTAAACCATCTGTACACGACTTATCGTTACAGCATTAGAGTTGCATATCTCGATATTTTGAACATCCTGCAGTGTACAAATGTTTGTGATGGAAGCTGTACAATGCTTACCATTGCACGTTGTACTCGTACGAACAAGCTTGGTTAGTAAAACAAGCACCGAGAAAGCCTTCTTTGTGTTAGGTCGCGCAGACACGTAGCGAACACGTTCTGCCGTCTACGAGCTTATTGTTCTTAGGGACGTGCGAGTCGATTATGTACATGGGACGAAACAAGACAATAGAAGATGACTTACGGGCCCTATACGCCTTGACCTCGTACGCCCTACCTATACAAGAATACCTACGCCACGTTAATGATTGAGAGATGCGCTGTAGGACGACCCGAGACTGTGCACACCGTTTTTATAAAATGGGGCGACCTATTATTGATAAATACACTCGCGGACAAAGAATACGGGTCGGTAAAATAAATTAAATTAAACACTAAAATTAAAAACTAACTAATCATTAAACTAAATAACATTTATAACTAAATAACCTATTATTTGCTTAGAGAATAGGGAATCTCTAAACATTTACCCCCTTATTCATAAACGTCCATCAAACCTCTATTAGTTAACAAGCCGCTAAAGTTCGTTTGTCCTTATCTGTCATTTTGACATGTACGGTTGTGAGAAAGGGACAAACAACATTTTAGTTAGCAGAGGTTTGTTAAGTTTTATGAATAAGGGGGTTACACTTTATGCCCTATTAACCCAAAAGTAAGCAGACGAATCAGTACACTTCCCAAAATAGTCGTCTAAGATAATATGACTATTGTTTAAGTTAAATATCTCAATAATATCCGTTCAAATGTAGTACTTGGTAGTTGAAATTATTTAAAATGTCCGATATTATATAAAAAACCTGTCGTTTGATTTTGAATCTTCTAGCTTGGAGAGTAAAGTTGCTTATTGAACGGTTTCATTTGACACAACTCACACAGTTCAAATGATTTTAAGTTTACTTCAGTGTTTCCTCCGGTTTCAGAGTTTGTATAAAGTACCCGTACTTATCGCTATCGACGAGAACAACTGGACTTCAGACTGTTGGTTGACTCAAGTTCTCAGATTCCGTTTAGATTTCTCCAGTTTAGTAGTATGTACCTAGTAGTGAAACTCATTTTGTGCTAAATGTAAAATTTACAAAAGGAAAAGGCAAAGACGAACTTATCCGTTTAAGGGATTTCTTCCAGTTAAGCTTAGTGATATTATGTGAACTTGAGTTGATGATAGAAGAAATAGACAAGACAGAGGTAGACAAAATCAACTAGGTACCTAACATGTTCAATGTTTATTCTGTACCTATAGGAAGACTGGGTTCAATATATGTGTTTAAGTATTTATTCATTTCACAAAATAAACTTTATCGTACAAAGGCGGATTTAATGCAATATGGCATTCTCTACAAGTCAACGCAAGGCAAAGCAGAAAAATGCTGATATTGCATTCAACAGCTAATAAGAAAATAAAATAGAATTACTTTTATCTACTCCTTTTAACATGTAATATGTTCACATATTGAAGTACGCACAATATTGATTACATAAATATATGCTATAGACATAAATCTTATCTTATATCTTTAAACGAGCAATTTTTGTATGTATATATATTTATTTATTTATTTCGGGGATCTCTGAAACGGCTCTAACGATTTTGATGAAATTTGGTATGTGGGGGTTTTCGGGGACGAGCAATCGATCTAGCCAGGTCTCATGACCGGGAAAACGCCGAGCAAAGCTCGGTCGCCCAGATATTCTATATAATACATAAACATATATATACGACGAAATGTACAAAGCAATCACGTTACGACTCCACGAATCGGCCAGCAAAGAGATCACGTCCAGATTTCTTAAAACCTGGGCTGCTGCCGCGAACGGCATTCGAAATTTTCCCTCTCTGTCACACTTGCAAGTTTGCACATTAGTGCGACAGAGAGGCAAAACTTCGTTTGTGGTTCGCGGTAGCAGACCTGTTCGGGCATTTTCGGATCGTAAGGAGGCAGGGATGCTACCGCGAGCCACAAACGAAATTTTCTCTCTCTGTCGCACTTGCAAGTCTGTACGTACACCAGGCTGTAGATTGTGATATGTAACTTCAAATATTTGAGACACATGAATTGAAGTTTGTAGTGATGAGGCTAAGACATCTCCTCTGTCAAATCGAGCGATTATTATCGAATGGTTCATTGCATCGATTTTACAGCCGATTTTTGAAACGTTTTCATCAAGCCTATATAAATATATTCCATATCACAATTGTATCATTCTACACAAAGAAAGAATTAATTAATTATACTTTCTCTCGTTCAGAAATCGATAACTATTTTATTCCAACATGGCAAAGGTACGTTCACGGTTTGTAGTTCATAGTTTAATTGTATGATATTTGGTTTTGATCATAAATGTATAGTTTATACCTAATGGATTTCTAACAATTTACGGAAATGTCATATGAATCGAAACGACAGACTTGGTCACAACACTGGTTTAAAAAAATAAAAGACATAACTCGTAACTGTTTGGGTGGTGAATTATTATCGTAAAATCCTCAACAACTATGATCTGAAAAAATGTAACGTGAGTTAAATTATGTTTGAGAAAAGTCAAATAATCTTTTTATTTACTTGAGAAGCCGTATTATTATTACCAGATTTTATTTATAATTTCGATGACTCATGGTCGTTTACGTTCTATGGAAGTTGTCATGTGTCAAATATTTGAAGTTATAAATCACAACGTATAGGTGAGCCACCTGAACCGTGAACGAATTAGACATAAAGCCTGTACGGTGAAGAGGGATAGACATCGAAGGATTGCTCGAAGAGCGAAATTGACGGCCACGAGTAACACCATAAAAATGAAAAAGGGATTTGAGATATACAGGAGACTGTGGTTCGTTAAGAATAGAAAATAAAGTGTAAAGCACATTACGGATAAGAAGCCAGCCGAGCTGAGACCGAAATGAAGAGACGTGATCATATTTCCGGAGACAGAAAATGAAAAGAACAGATACGAAGAAGTCGATACAACTTATTGACAAGTTTTTTTATTTAAGTCCGGATAACACACCTCAGGTCATAGTCGATAATTGGTAGGTAGATAGAACGCACTCTTGGTGTATACATAACACTCTGTCTCAGTCTTTAATCAAGGCTCATTATTATGAGTGTGTAATCAAGAAAAGAGAATAAAAGAAGTTATAAAAATGACATCCCAAGACGTGTGGCCCGGGGCGCGAGAATGGAGCCGACATCACTCGCTACTCGCTACAGCCCAAGCGGCGCCGCTCGGCCAACTTCCCCACTTAACTTCGCTATAAAACCAACTTCGTCGCTTATTGGCGAACACTGCAATTACTTCTGAACAAGGATCAAGCGTCGTCGAGCTTTATTTCGCACTTTATTGGAATCAAATAAGCATGATAGATGATTGTTATTTCTGGAGTTAAGATCAGAGCTTGATCTAAATCTTAGTTGGGGAGCTAGTTTAATCCGAAAGCTTCTTTTAAGTAATTTGAGTATTAGTAGATATTCCGTGCAACCGTTTTCCGTGTAAAATTGGAATATCGGCGCGCTGCTGCGCCATATGTCATAAATCTATATCTATCATATACAACGCTCTACCACGTAAAATAAAATAAAAAATGGGGTCATACATTAGATATGGATAACATTTAGTTGCCATATGTGCGGACAGTAGCGGTCCTCTCGTACTTATTGGCTTTATAACTCTTACAAGCCACGTACGAAAGTGACGCAATTCAAAGAACGCTGCTTAAATCATCCTTTATAGATGATAAAGGTCAAATTTTTAATCGTGCAGTTGGCAAAATGTACGAATTAAGAAAAAATATTTTAACTAACGAGCATAAACTTTAAAATAAATAGATGTTACTGAAATATTATTATTATTATACAGGTATTCTTTTATACAAAATGATTTTTAGGGTATTAATAACCGGTTAGTAAAAAAACAAATTCTACGTAATTTTCGACTACTTTTTATTTAAAAATGCGTATAACTCGGAAACTAAAATCCTCAAAGTGGTACCTTTTACTAGACACAGTCACAATATTACTGTCTTGATTCTGTATGTATACCTGATTCATTTGTGTGAGGTGTGCAATAAAGAGTATTTGTATTGTATTGTATTATTGTGTCAAGTAGGTAATTTGTGTTCATGTTCAATATACTTTTTAATCTTACTACATAATAAAGGAGTCGGTAAGCCGTTTCTAGTTCAATAATTTTGCACTTGTTGAGATTACTGGTTGATCAGCTTGAACATGAATTCCTTGCACTTGCAATCATCTATCTATGTGCATATTAACATTCAGTGCCTACACTTTGAATTAAATACTTAAACACTGAGCGTGTATATAAGGGTTTCCATTTGCGGAACGGCGTTTTTACTATTTCGGTAAGTGCCGCATCACATGGTTTAGTCAGAGTGTGGGGTGGGGGGTTGCTTAAATATGACGTAGAGACTGCATTATTATTCTAATAGTTTATAATACAACGCTTCGCTTCACCCTTGGCGAACCAATTACGTGTTATTGCGAGGCCCGGCGGCGGCGGCGTCAAGACATACTTAGGGGTGAGCGGTGAGGTGTACATTGTAAATAGCATAAATAGCTGAAATGGTCGGGCTACGCCACGATAGCTACGGCGCCGCTACGGATTACGACCAAGCCTACTTTGTGAGATCATTTTATAAACTTTGTAGTTTTAGCCATTCAGCTATTTTAGATCGCTACATACAAGAAATTTTATCAATTATTTAAACCAATTAAACTAACCTAAATAATTGTAAACGAGCAATTCTTGTATAAATATTTATTTATTTCGGGGATCTCTGAAACGGCTCGATATGTGACAGACGACGGATGCCAATTGGCAGTTAGTGGTCTTCTTTGCTTGAATCACACAGGCTTTACAGACAAACTGTGCGAGCTACAGTCTTCAAATTTTCACAGTATAAGAATAGTGTTTACCCAAAGCTAGGTAAATTATATAAAAAAAATATTTTTAAGGGGGGCTCCCAAACTGCGAAAGGGGGGGCCCGAAAAAAATAAATTGACCTAGCTCATCGAGTGAGGTATCGTTGTTTAAAGCTCGTTGATGGCATAAATACTGTATTTTTAATTTTCAAAAATATTGAAAAACAAAAGAATGGGAAGCAATATTTGATTAACATTGCCCCTTGAAAATCTCCGCCAAGTTATCCTTCATTTACTGAATCATTGACGGAATACTGTCAGTATTACATTTGCGCAGTAGTAATGTCATGCGCAGAAGCGGACCAGTACTGCCTTCGCATCGTCCCGCTTCCGCGCATCCCGCGCCAGTCAGGAAGCACTCATTTAAATGTAGGGGCGCAGTAAAAAGTAGTACTGAGTTGACTGACAGTTGACACTGACATTTGACAGTTTTCTCATATTGTACCGCCTCCGCACCGACAAATCAGGAAGTCGCCTAAATAAAAAATATTTATACATAGTATCAGGTGGAGGTACCTATCTGCAATATAAGTTATTCACATCAAGCTTTCCTCCGGAATCGAATCAGAATCACTCCATTTGACTGCAGCTTATTATATCAATGTAAAATTTGTTTTTTCGTGTACATAAATTACCGGCAGTTAATAAACTTTAAAAAGCAATTCAAACCAAAGATTTTACTTTTCAATACAAAATCTATATTTAATTTTTTTAGTCGTGTAAGTTGAATCTATTCGTGTATAAAAGTAGCTATAACTCGGTTAATTTAAGAATGCACCGTGGTTTCCCATTTAGGATATTTAATCATTAAACACAAGAGTGCCACGCCCACGCGCCAAAAAGAGCCGTGCTAAAAGTAAATGGACGCCTTTATACTTCATCGACGACGGCCACGGCACGGGAAAACTCTATGGTTTAATGCTGTTCCATGAGCCAGATATGCGAAAATACCCCAACAATTATCCCATTTTTCTCAGAATCGTTGATATTTCTAGACGTGGGAAAAAAATATATAATTCTTGATTATATTATCTTTAATAACACAGCTTTCGATACACGATTCATAACATTTCGCTCGATACAATTAATTAAAAATATAATAATATCTTTCTTTATTGCAACTTTGACATTACACTGTTAAGTTCAAGCCCTGGCTCTCAAACTAGGTTTCCCTGTGTCTCGAGAGCCAGATTCCCAAAGTAACCTCCAATTCGATTTTTTTTACCAACTTTACTTGTGTTTTTACTATGTGACACAATGAAACATAAAAAGGAGAAAAATCAATCATAACTAAAATAGTAACTTGACTGCTTCCGAATTTCGATAGTTTGAGGCAATATTATTAAAATAAATAAAAATCGATAAATTCTACCGTAACAAGATATCGACATACCTACGGCTTGCAAGCTCTATCTCTGTTACCCTTTCGAAACGTGACAGTGACGGCTGAGCGCTCGATTTTAGATTTCATGTGGGTACATGAACGGCCTTAATTTATAAATAGACTGTAGACTTTAGACTAATTATTATGAATGAAATCATACAGTTTTATCATGCCGATGCCGTGGACGACCACGGTAAAGTATAAAAGCGACTAATGTCTTGAATAAAATTAAAACAAACCTACAACAACATAATATACGTGCAATATGAGTAATGGTATTGAAGAAAATAAATTAATAGTGGATTACTTTTTAACGTGAGCTATTTTTGTGGGAGTCCGTAAAGGTCTCGCGATTACTGAATCACGAAGCCGGAGGCGTGGCTCCCACTTCATAACTTAGTGGTACCTACGGTATCGTGTCACGCGACCGGTTACTTATATTCCACGTCGATTTATCACAATAAAACCTTAATTGTTATTAAACACAATTCAAAGCTTTTATGGTACCAGACAGTAAATGCCACTTTAGGGGGCCAACATTCGCTCGTCAACCTGTTGTCATCATCAACGTAGGCGCTTAGCCTTTCGGAGAGGTAGGGCACAGCAAAATGTCATCTTGCTCGAATTTGGAGCAGCCCAACTGGGGAAGTACCTCCGCCTTGCAGAAGATCACAGCCATAATAACATTATATACTCAGGTATGTAGTGTTGTGTTCCTGGAGGTGAGCAAGGTTGCCAGAGCTCCCGAGGTTGCACTGTGTTGAGAGTGAGGGAGCTAAATTGGTCCCTTCTGCTGTCAACACAGTGCATCCTCAAATTTTATAAAGGGTCGGCAACGCGCACGTGACTCCTTTGGAGTTGTGAGCGTCTATAGGCTGCGGTGTCCGCTTACCATCAGGTGGACCGTATGCTTGTTTGCCACCGTCGTAGTATAAAAAAAGCCTCTATTTATCGTTATAACAGAACTTACCTAACACATTATGAGTGCAATACATTACTTACCAAGGGCGGTAAAAAAAAGAATATCTCAGATCACAATAATTTGTATGTCACCCCCTGGCCAGGAAGTGGAATTTTCCGAGCGCGTAGCGTGCGGTAATTCACACTTTATGGCCAGGTGTGACATATAAATGGTTAACAACTCGATCAAATAAGAAAAGAGTTTCACCCCAGATTAAGTTCATACAATTTTGATGATTAATCTTAGATTAAGTCTAGGAGGTTACGTCGAGTCCAACCTAAACATTTCAAAGTTGGCAGAAAGTCAGTCAAGGTGCGCCCGTATTAGTTTAATCAATGTTCCTAAACTTTATTTATTTTTCGTTTTCTAAACATAGCGCCTACCTCTACCGTCTAGGTACTTATTTAAAATTAATGTCCCATTAGACCGATGCAGTAAATACACTATAGATACAGATTCAGTACACGTACACGTAAAAATAGTACTCGAATTAAATCTGGAATATAATTCCGAATGCTCACTAAGTACCAGCTAATCTCACGTTGTAAGCGTGAAATTAAAGTTTATCCCGAAGCGAAATATGTCAACAGTAATATACCATTAGCAGTTAACAACGTGGCCCAAGTCTCTGTTATTCTAGCGGTGCACCGAGTAACAAGGAACCGGGCATAGCGACGAATCGATCTACACTAGTGCAGCGGTCGGCAACAGGCGGCCCGTGGGCCTCCTTATTGACAACCTGCAATGTGCTGGTACCTTTTGTAAGATAGAATCACAAATTATTAACACGTGCGCGGGTGCGGCGCGCGACAATTTCGTTAGCTGCTATGTTGCCCTTGGCTGCTAAAAGGTAGCCGACCTCTGCCGGTATCTATTACCATAATTAAATATCTGGGCGGCCGAGCTTTGCTAGGCGTTTTCCCGCGCAAGAGACCTAACTAGATCGATTGCTCGTCCCGAAAAACCCCCACATACCAAATTTCATCAAAATCGTTAGAGCCGTTTCCGAGATCCCCGAAATAAATAAGTATATATACAAGAATTGCTCGTTTATAGATATATATATAATATCTGGGCGGCCGAGCTTTGCTCGGCGTTTTCCCGGGCATGAGACATAGCTAGATCGATTGCTCGTCCCCGAAATTCCCCACATACCAAATTTCATCAAAATCGTTAGAGCCGTTTCTGAGATCCCCGAAACAAATAATATACAAGAATTGCTCGTTTAAAGATATAAGATGATAACGATTAGGTATAACCTCCTTTTTTGTACTTTGGGTAGGACATAATAAACAAAAAAAACTGCTGGCGTTGAAATTGTAACATCTCATTTAGATTAGGTAGTATTTGTACGAATCAAATTATTTAGATGTCAAATTCATAGTGTGAAAACCTAAACGTCAAAACAAATAATTGATTGTTCAAGATTGAATGAAATGGTAAAGTTAATCACATTTTATGTTTTTATATTCAAGGGCAATTTACATGCTGCTTTTCCAGTATTACGCAAATAAATATAATTATTTCCATGTTTATTTCCGCAAACTAAACCAAACTTTGCATAACATCATGTCAAGGTATTATATGTCCTCTGTAAAGGACAAAAGTGGGCAATTGAGTAATATGTTAAAAGTCGCTATACTGCGAATGTCCGTTGCGTAGGATATAGGAAAATAGGATAGTACTTTTTGTTATCGGTGTAATGTTTTGAAGAACAACTTGTTGAGAAATGACTTTGACTAATTTTTAATGTTTGTAGCACCAGTAATGAAAGAGAACTACCCCTACGCCAATATACTATGCCTTAGTGGTTAGTAGATTTTGCCAAGCTTCGCGAAGAGTTATTTAACCATGAATCGTCAGGAAAATGTTCATTCAGTCAAGAATCAAATGCGTATTTTGTCAGTGTTTGCATACACGTAAGATTTTAACGCGGTAAGTAACGCGGCAGCGTATGAAATTCAAAGAGAAATCT
Organism: Cenopis cana; assembly: GCA_951800055.1. NCBI lineage: Eukaryota > Metazoa > Arthropoda > Insecta > Lepidoptera > Tortricidae > Cenopis > Cenopis cana. Next base: position 33,375,704 of record OX637471.1, on the reverse strand, counting down.
TACCCTTTCAGCTAAATGGGTCATTATGCGCGCGTTTCATCCGCCTCACTTTCGTTGATACATTTTTGACGAATTGGCTATAGATTTTGGTGGCATTTCTAAGTTAGTTGGTAGATGTCCCGTACTTCTACTAAATAACCATAAAGTTTATGAAAAAGCTTTATCCGAATTCGACAAAATAGTGACCACGAAAGTGATTTGGAACAAACGCCCAAATAATTACCCAAATAAAGATACATTTCTAAAATGATATTTATACGTTATATTATAATTATAACTGACAATAGGGGTAGTTGTAGAATCGAATTCGGTAAAGAATACATAAAACAAATATGGAAATACGGACTAGAAATGGCTTGATCTGCCTTATGTTATTTAGCAGGCAAATTCAAAATGAAAAATATATATTTTATTATTTTTATTATACCATTTGATTTATTAATCGTATTTGTTTTTTTTTAAATACGATCAATATTTGTTAAGATATTGTCTCAGTCTCAACTTTATTTAAAATTATAGTTTTTTTTTTAGTGTACAGTTTATACAATCGCTAAAGTAATGAACTTATGAGTAGTTACAAAAACTTGTGCGGTTGAGGCTGGTGCCCGAACTAGGGGGAACCTGTATGTCAAACAAAAGTGTCAGGTTACTTACAGTAGGTGGCAGTAGTCAGCCGGTCGATGGTGTCCTGTTTGAGTTTGGAGTTCTTCTTGCCCATAGTGGCTGCCGGACGGCGGGCGGACTGGGGCACCGAGTCACTTGTCAACGGCAGTCGATTTTACATATTACTCCACTCTTCAGACACCGAATACCTGTAAACGGAATAAATAATAGAAACACGGGGTTATGACTGACCCTATTTCCCTGTCGAACGTGCGTAGCCGATAGGATGGTGTTACCTAACCGCTTTGTAGCGGAAACTCGATATGAACGGAGAAACCGCTAATTTGGGTACTCCTCTCATATCGAGACAGGGTTCCCGACAGTGAGTCCAGTGAATGCGTTCTATGTAATACCTCAACCGTTAGTGGTATTAAATACTGTGTAGGTATGTACAGTCGACGTCAAAAGTAGTTTTCATTTCTCATACTCTGAAACTGGGCCATTGTTCATCTAAGTAGCGTGCTGAAAGTGGTCCATTTCTGCTCTAGAGCAGAAAAGTATTAAAAAAATTGTATGGTGAATCGGAGTTAAATTGGGTAACGGCACTAACCTATACAGCCACATAGTACAGATTCTTCAGAGATCCTATACTTGTTCAAATGCCTGACTGCTTACCATAAACAACCTCCTTAATTTGTTTGATTTTTTTTGCCACAGTAGAAATTAATATGAATAGTTTGTGGCAGATAAAAAAAGGGACACTATGACAAGGACAACAAATCATATGTCTCTCTCTGTCGCTCTTATATAAAGTTGTACCTATATGACCATCTCATTCAGTAGCTATTATTATTTGATATCGAGTCTAATTAGTCTGAGCGTAAGCCGATTATTTTTTTATTAAAAATAAATGAAATAAAATGGTACATACACAAACACCATTAACGTCAGTCAACAGTTCCCGCCAAAATGTTATTTTCGCCGATTCAGAAAATGATTGTGCATATTGTTATTGAATTTCACAAGTATTTCGCGTTGCAAATAGGTAACACAGTTCCTAATTTTTAGATCATGTCAATATATTGTTATACATCTTGTTTTTTGTACGAAGCTGGAGGTCCCGGGTTCGATTCCCGGTCAGGGCATTTATTTGTGTGATGAACACGTATTTGTGGGTGTTTTCTATGTATTCAAGTATGCATTTATCCATGTATGTATATCGTCGCGTTAGTACAAGCTTTGCTTGGTTTGGGACTAGGTCGATTTTAGTGTTTGTCCAGAAATATTTATTTATTTTTGAATATTTTACTTTCCTCGTATTCGAAATGAAAAGCAGAGTGTTTAACTCGGGTGAAACCACCCATTTCAGCCTCGAACTATTGGCGGTCTCACTTCGTTCGAGCGTCAAAATATCTCGGCAGAGATGGTTGGCTTTCAACCCTTGGTTAACAATCTACTATTACACTTTACACCTTAGTCCATTGTTATAAGGTGAACATGTAAACCTAAACATATCTTTGACTTCGGCTGTACAAAGATAGTCAACGAAGTAACTGAAGCTGCCATCCATCTCTCTCTAGACTTAGAACCTCATGCCCGTCTCGGCTAACATAAATTATGGCTGTTTTCCTTCTACTGAATATTGTAGGGCAAGCGGCGAACACCGGCGCGTCGTAAACGAAATACTTTATTTTGGCGTGTCTTTTGCGAAAACAAGCCATTTATTTAATAGTGATAAATCAAGAGCCTCTGTCGCATATCTATTCACATATTTTATTACATAATTTTGATTGTCTTCTCTTCAAAAATAATATCTATCTTAATTTGTAATGGCGCACCAATAAATTAGAAAACGAACTAATTACTGAGCGAAGGAGCTTATTTTATGAGAAAGTATAATGCGTAAAATATAGGCTTTTGAAGAAACGTAATTAAACAAAGAAAGTAAGTAAAACAATGTTTAACAGAAGATACGACGTATTTCGTAGATAACTCTTTACACTATTTATATAAGTAACATGAATAAACCGTTGTTCAATAGTTTTCAATTTCTTTGGAAATCTATCTGAATTGACATAGGTATGATTGATATGGTAAGTACTACTAAGTAGGTATTGCGCGCACTTATTGGTCGCTTTTATACTTTACCGTGGACGAGCACGTCCACGATATTCTCTATGGTTTCATTCATAATTAGTCTAAAATCTATATTCTATGGTCTATTTATGAATGACACCATAGAGAATATCGTGGACGTGCACGTCCACGGTAAAGTATAAAAGCAACCATTGTGACACTGCAGACGTGGAACGGTGGAAGTGAGCCCGCGCGGCAAATCACATAGCAATATGTGCTACCAATGCTAGGTACTGTTACGAGCGTGGGGTACGGGATAGAGTTAAACACCTGTTAGGCGCAACTATGGTTTTATTGAGCGACTTAGAAACGCCGGTTATAGCTCACTGAGTCTACACGCACTAGTACACTGACTCGACTTACTTGCACAAGTCCTTAGAGTCCGCGCCTGCTAGTACTGACACAGTATACTTCACTTCACTAGCACTACTAACACTTCACTGTACTCACTACTATCACTTCACTTTTCCACTGTACCACTATTTCTCTCCCCGTTCCGCTCCGGTATTCACTCACTTTAATACTGCCCTGCGCCGGGAGCTTGTTCCCTTTATATACCCCTATCGAATATTCCAGACGATAATTTCGATCTTCATTTCGATAGTCATTACGGTTGTCTTTTCGTTATTCATCTGTTTCGAGTAGCGTTCACTATTCCCGAAACCTGTGCCTTAACGTCGATTCTCGAATGTTCCAATCCCATATATTTGTCGTTTAATTTTCTATAGCACGGAATTTTCTATTCAGCTACTTCTTCTAGAACCTTCCATGCTACTCAGTCTAATGAAAATGATCACTTAACATTTTGAAATAACTTACAAAAAGTGCATCGCCGACGGGATTCGAACCGGGTCACAATGACTCTGTTCCCAATGCGCTATGCCACTGGGCCACGGGGACTGTTAGTAGAGTCGGCGAATATTCGAATCCCTTGATGACTTGTTATCTCCATGACAACCGAACTGTTTATACCTCCGTCGCAACATTGCCCTCCGCTAAGACATGCTCGTCCCGAGCATGATTCAATCCAAAAATCCGCATACCGTGCCAACCGTCGTATATGATCCCCCGAGAAAAGTTAAAGCCTCCGTCTACGTCGAACTGGGTGGTAAAGCCAGGCCATTGTTCCTTCTCGGAGCCTTCTTCCGTAGCGGTAGTACCGAGCCTTCAATCCTCTTCCAAAGTTGTCCCGAAGATCCTTTCGTGGCTGGTTCGGCTTCAGACATCTGGTTCGAAGATGTCCAATGTTCTCTTTCAATATGTCATTGGTCCGAGTCTGGTTTACCCTTCGAACCAGTATCGCAGCTTCGATTGCTAAATGCTGCCGTTCTCTATCGCCTCTGTGTTCACGCTCCTTCAGCTGAGCATGATCTTCTTGCTCTTCTCCAGCCCAGGATGAACAACCGTCGCACTGTGGCATTTCGAGCTTTTCTTCTGACGCCGAGATGGTTGGTACACTGACACCATTACTGGACTCCGAGTCGATTATTTCCTCCTTTAACTGGTCCGTTACTGTCACTACCACTACGTTGTCCTCCTCACTGACAACGTCATGCGCTTCTCCAACGACATCATCTACCCCAGCAACAATAACGTCCTTCTCATCAACAACATCGACCGCATTTCCAGCAATGTCCTCCATCTCTCTAACAACGTCATTCTCCCTTCCAACAACGCCGACTTCTTCTGCCACCCGATCTGTTCTATTCGGCCGGATGCGTTCATTAAAAACAGCAAACTCTTGTTCTATGGCTGCAACCACATTTTTACGTAATGACCTCCAACACTCCAATTGCCGTTCTTCTAGTTTCCGGGCCCATTCCAATTGTTCCGCTTGCTTCCGGGCCCGTTCTGCATCACGTTCCGCTTGCTTCCGGGCCCATTCTGCCTCACGTTCCGCTTGCTTCCGGGCCCATTCTGCCTGACGTTCTGCTTGCCGTTCCATTTGTTGTTCCATCATTAATTTTAATGATGCCAACATCGACACAACGTCAGCTTGCCCAGATGCCGTGCCGGCTCCCTGAGTCACTTCTACTTCGACGGCACCTTGGCTAGACGCCGAAGCACCCGCTAAACTACGAGTCGTAACTCCATTTCTATCGTCGCATTCCATTACCATGTTGATTCTCTATCCCACTTCTGACACCAAATGTTACGAGCGTGGGGTACGGGATAGAGTTAAACACCTGTTAGGCGCAACTATGGTTTTATTGAGCGACTTAGAAACGCCGGTTATAGCTCACTGAGTCTACACGCACTAGTACACTGACTCGACTTACTTGCACAAGTCCTTAGAGTCCGCGCCTGCTAGTACTGACACAGTATACTTCACTTCACTAGCACTACTAACACTTCACTGTACTCACTACTATCACTTCACTTTTCCACTGTACCACTATTTCTCTCCCCGTTCCGCTCCGGTATTCACTCACTTTAATACTGCCCTGCGCCGGGAGCTTGTTCCCTTTATATACCCCTATCGAATATTCCAGACGATAATTTCGATCTTCATTTCGATAGTCATTACGGTTGTCTTTTCGTTATTCATCTGTTTCGAGTAGCGTTCACTATTCCCGAAACCTGTGCCTTAACGTCGATTCTCGAATGTTCCAATCCCATATATTTGTCGTTTAATTTTCTATAGCACGGAATTTTCTATTCAGCTACTTCTTCTAGAACCTTCCATGCTACTCAGTCTAATGAAAATGATCACTTAACATTTTGAAATAACTTACAAAAAGTGCATCGCCGACGGGATTCGAACCGGGTCACAATGACTCTGTTCCCAATGCGCTATGCCACTGGGCCACGGGGACTGTTAGTAGAGTCGGCGAATATTCGAATCCCTTGATGACTTGTTATCTCCATGACAACCGAACTGTTTATACCTCCGTCGCAACAGTACTATAACAATTTATTTTATTGTAACTACCTACTAAATATAATAATAGTTTTTGGTCAGAGCAAGCGGTGTAAAGTTAAAAAGTCTAGAGAGTAACTACCATTACGGACTGGTAAATACTCAGTAGCTTAGTGGCCGTGTGTTTGTATCTGGCATCGGTATAAGTACAGTCAAGGGCACCAATATGTATACACTTTTGGACCTTATTTCAATGGAATAAGGTGAAGAAGTGTATACACATTGGTGCCCTTGACTGTATTTAGGTACCTCGCGAGAGTTTGTGCCACATATCTGTGAGCAATTTATGTAAGCTGACGAGCGGGAAAATAAATAAATAAATATTTGTGGACAATCTTACACAAATCAACCTAGTTCCAAACTAAGCAAAGCTTGTACTATGAGTACTAAGCGACGATATACATACTTATATAGATAAATAAATACTTAAATACATAGAAAACATCCAAGACCCAAGAACAAATATTCGTGCTCATCACACAAATAAATGCCCTGGCCGGGATTCGAACCCGGGACCTCCAGCTTCGTAGGCAGGGTCACTACCAACTAAGTTAACACGGTCGTTAAACAATTAAATTATTTCTTAAATTATCCATAAACAACTCAAATATACCCGCTTGGGTTTTAAAATTATTCAAGAGGCAACGAAGGACCCCGCCGCAACTTCTCCGCTAGCTCTAAACTTGAATGTGGTTATTAAATATACAATATTCACTCCCAACCCCGTTAAAAAGAAAAACTTATATAAGTAATTACTTACACAACTATATAGTTGAGCTAAGGATACAATAAATTTCGTATTTTTTTTCTACAATAGCAGTGTGGCATTTTCAGGATCAGGCATACCTACAGCTATTTAAAACCTAAAATGGAACTGCCTGCTTGGAAACTTGTAGTAGGTACCTTTTAGCGTTTTGTATTTATCTTCTGGTAGCACCGACCACACTCACACTCCATTACAAAATTCGTTTCACTGAATCACTTTAACTTTATTTCCTCTGTGATAAGGTATCTGAAACGAGGGAGAACAGTCGTTACTACAAACATCCTGACAAAGGTAAATTTCGCATAGCGTAGTAGATCCTTCGCTTTCAGCGTTTTAGTTTTACTTAACTCACATGTGTACATAAGGCGATTCCATCACAAATTTTAAATTTTTATTAGTTTGCTCAGCTAAAATTAGAAACAGAGTCAGCCTTATCTCCACCATCAATCATGAGTATAACTATGTAGTGTATAATTATACTGTCGAGGAATTTGAATGCCTGTCACTTTTGGACACTATTTTCTATTCAAATAGTTTAAAAGGGGAACAAATAAAATGATCACCTAAATAACTTTTGATATCATCAAATTTTCGAACCCTAAAATAAGGTTGAACACTCAAAAAAATTTATCGATCAGCAATTCCGAGTCACCAAAAAAATTCTACCTATTTTTGCAGCACTTGCACCTATTTTACTTATTGCGTTCCTATAAATTTATAATCGCATCAAAAAAATTGTCAAGTACCACCAAAAACACTAAACTACCACCTAATCTCATGCACCTTTTTTCATTAGAATTACATCCAAATATTATATACATCGCATGCTACATTTTAGTAAACAGTTACAAATTAATTGTTTTTAGCACTATAAATATTTCAGTTATTTCCAAAATGTTATAAATTAGAAAGTAAAATTTAAAATTAATTTAAAAAGCAACGCGCAATGTGGCTGTGTGAAATAATAACACGTATACTGCTATCTCACTCAATCAAATACAAAGAATTGTCTGAAGCATAAAACCTATTGATATGTCGTTAGAGTGAAAGGTACCTATTGCTGTTTCATTCTAAGTTTTTTTTTTTTTAATGCGTTGACGTGAGCGCGTTTGATTGAAACCTTTTATTTGAAAATGAGTTATGTTGATTTATTAAATTGTTAGTTTGTTATGAAAATGGATAAAGGTCCTCAAATGAGTTTACTTTATTAATATAGATAGACTTTCATGGAAAAATTAAAGGAAGTTAATAGGTAGAAATAGGTATAGGTAGGTTTAGGTTATGTTAGTTTTGCATCGGCCCGAAGGGCCAAAACAACTCAAAATAGGAGCTCCGCGCCAGCGGAGATCCGTCAATACTGTTCCAATCTCCACTAGTTTGAAATTAAAATAGCTATTTTTATTTCAAACTTCAACTTCTTAAAATCATTTAGCGCTGTCTTGCTCGCACGCGGTGCGAGGTGCGAGCGAGACGGACCGTATGGAAAACCGCATCAGTGTGCTAGCAATGAGGTTAGACTAGATTGGAACTGCTTTGCGCGTCGGACATTAAAAAACAATTGCCGTGTGAAATTTGGTGATCATGTAGTATTTCTGGGTATCGAATGAATTATTTGGGTGTAAATAATTTTAATAGGATTACGAGCCCTGTAATATTTGGATGTAAATTATATGAAATTTGGTGTTTGAAATTAGGTGATCATTAAGTATTTTTGGGTAGTGACTAATTTATTTGGTAACAATTTAATTTAATAGGTTATCGACATGTTACTTCTTTGAGTTGCACTTTATATTTAAAAGGAGTTGAAAATTTGGTGCGAATCTAGTATTTTTGGTAATCAATGTAATTTTTTAGAGCATCATTCGGCAACTAATTTGGTGGTTCGTTAAATGCTACCCGTTTAAAAGTGACAAACATTCAAATTCTTCGACTTTACATAACCTATCATTAGGAAATAAAAAAGTCACTTCGCATAGCATACCCCATAATACCCCCGTAAAATGAATATGAGAAGACATCTTAGTTAATAAAACCTAGATTTGTACCTACTTACTGCAGATTACATAGAAGACGTCGAGATCTTTTCAAATATTTAATGTTACCTCTTTGCAATATTGGTTAGTAGAAGTGGGTTAGTACAGTCCTGTACAGCCTACGAAAATGATGAGCTTTTAATGCCACGGTTATCAATGTTATCATTAACAAAAGTTTCCATCTGTCTACTGTGGCAGAGCAAATCTCGCCGAGGTAATATCTTAAATTTACAGAAGCATAACTACTATAAAAACCGACGAAGTGCGAGTCGGACTCGCGCACGAAAGGTTCCGTACCATTATGTATAAAAACGGCTAGAAAAAAACACGTTTTTTGTATGGGAGCCTCCTTAAATATTTACTTTATTCTGTTTTTTAGTATTTGTTATTATAGCGGCAACAGAAATACATCAACTGTGACGGACAGCGGAGTCTTAGTAAAGCTAGGCGTCCCACAGTTCCGCATCGCACGCATCGCACGCAATATTTTGTACTGATTCGCACCGTACGGAGTTGCGGGATCAGTCGACGCACTTGACTTTTCTATACAAAGAATATTAAAATCCGTTGCGTGCGATGCGTACGATGCGGAACTGTGGACGCCTACCTTTATAGGGTCCCGTTTTACCCTTTGGTACGGAACCCTAACTAGATGGTTCGAAGTATGCATGTGTGCCCTTTTCATGGCTGTATAAGCCGTTTATCGGAATTTATCTCGAAAACAAAAGAGTTGTTTGACGAATTGATGTTCCCCATTTCTCAACGGCAGTGACCGCTTTGTGGACATAAATCCGTTGATCTCATTCTTTCGATTATTCGTGTACTCAATAACAAAATTAGGTGGTTTTGTATTTTCAAACTTATATAATAAAGTAGTCGTTTTATTCTGACTGTGGCTTTATAGACCGGGCACAATATTAAAGCGATAGGAGTGCGCGGTTGGAGAGTCCATCAGATCCAGGGGAACCTCCGAAACGAGCACGCGGGCGGTTTACAGCGGCGGGCGGTACTGGAATACTAAGAGTTTGCGCTCCAGTGAGATTGATTGAGCGGCTTCAATCGAATCTGAGGTGTCAGTGGAATGTAGCTGGTTCACTAAACCTAGCCTAACCAGGTAAGTATATATTCTGACTGTTGTTTGTCCTTAACAAAAGTTGCATGTATTGTGATTGTTTCTAGATTAGCAAGTTAAGAAAGGTCCTTGTAAAACTATGAAGGAACCTTTTTATGTAACTTTTTAGTTCCAGACGTGTTGGGACAACTGGAAAGTGTCAAGTAGGTTTTAGGCCAGGTTTAAGCACTGGTAGTAGCTTAAAGTTTAACAAAGCTAAACTCTTGTATATTGACAGAAGGCAATGAATTGTGCCAAAATATTTCCCGCAATCGTCATCCCTTCAAATCCAAAGTTAACTTGTTAAGTCCCACAAATTTACATATTAAACGAGCTCAAAGAACGAAACTGAAGTTCACTGAGTTAGCAATTCTACTAATGGCAAACAGGAGGTAGATACGTATACATATATAACAATGTAACAAGGTTTCTGTGCGGGTTACTGAATTGAAAATCTGTTTGGCAATTATCGAGGATTTGCACCATTTCCATTCTGACACATCATAACTCGCGCATTTGCATTATACGCAAATACGCATTACCTACACATCGAAACAATAAATAACATCAGGGTATGAAATAAGAGCATCATGAGAATCATGAGTAGCTAGAAAGTTATAATACGCGTTTTAGAGGAGCACTCAAATAAATTGTTTATAGTTAACTGTCAGTTGAGTCAGTAAGTTAAGTTTTTATTCATAAGTAAAAACAATAATTAGAAATTTTACCAGTCCACAAAACAAAAACAAAATGAAAACGGAATGCGGTAAATTGGCTATCGGCCATCCCAGTCTACAAAATACAAACTACCTATATCTATATATAAGTTAAGTATCTACTACAGATTCTTTCCTGCGCCCCTACATTTCAATAAGTGCTTCCTGAATGTCGCGGTATGCGCCGAAGCGAGACACCACCAACGCTAGAGATTGGTACTAAATACATCCGGCTCTGACTTGGCGGGGCGGGATCGATATGTGACATTTTCTTCTTTGACGTAAACTTACTGACGTCGCAAAGATTCCCACTTGACAGAATACTGTCAGTATTACATTTGCGCAGTAGTAATATTATGCACAGAAGCGGAGCAGTACTGCCTTCGTATCGTCCCGCTTCAGCGCATCCCGCGCCAGTCAGGAAGCACTCATTTTTAAATGTAGGGGCGTAGTAAAAAGTAATACTGAGTTGACTGACATTTGACAGTTTTCTCATATCGTACCGCCGCCTCCGCACCGACAAATCGCCTAAAATACTGCCCATCCGCCTCCGCGCAGTATACTACTGCGCAAATGTAAAGGGCGTTTTACACGGTGCAAGAACTTGCCTGCAATTTTCACTACATTGCGGGGCTGCTTCCTACTGAGGAAGCCCGAGAACGACAAAACGGTGGAATATATTGAAAAACGAAAAAAAGGATTTTTTGCGAAAACCGTAAATTTTTAGATACATCATATTGGAAAATTATTAATGAACTTACTACCCCTTTCCGTTATGTACGGAATATGCTGTAACTAAAAATTTACGCTTTTTCGCAATTTTTCCTGTATCTGTTCTATAAGACGTTGCTCCGTACCAAATTTCATGATTCTCGGGATCCCTGTAGGTTTTGATTCCCTTGAGTGTTGAAAATTTGCGGAAATTTGCGGCATTAAACGGCTGTATCTTTTGATTGCGTTGGCTTAGAAGTTTGATTTTTTCACAGCTCTAAGGGACAGTAGACCTGAGTATTTAATATAAATTCCAGCTTGATACCTCCACGCGTTCCTGAGAAAAACGGTATTGACAGACAGACAGACAGACAGAAGGTCGGACGGACAACAAAGTGATCCTATAAGGGTTCCGTTTTTTTCCTTTCGAGGTACGGAACCCTAAAAACGCATGCAATTTCTTGCACCATTTAAATGGGACTTAATACTCAGTAAAGTAGTCTTATAAATAAAAACGGTCACAGATGACCAGCACGTTAGAGTGATTTGGGAAAACTGCAACCTAATGAAGTGAAGACAAATTGCAAAGGCGGCGACCCAAGTCGTGAGAAACGAGGATGAAGATCAGCCGTGACCGAGTACAACACTATCGAGAACTTGAGCATATTGACAAAAGCGAGACACCTACAGAGAAGAAACTGACAAGTTAGGAGTTCATCAGAAAGAAATACGTAAAGTAGAAAAAAAACCGCATACTAACAGATAAAATACTCCATCAAGTCGGGAAAAACCCTACCTATACTACGAGTATAATCTATAAAGTACCAGCCTAATATGAGTACTTTTATCTCACGAGTGCGGGTGAGCCATGGCTGTTTATTGAGCTATACATGCACATTGCATGTATGCGTCAGCGTAGGAACTATGAGTTCATGTTTTTGTATATTTTCGTACGAGTATGTGTCACAATCACAACTACAACAATGGCCAACCCGCGCTCGTGAGATAAAAGTACTATACAAGTTCTATGCAAGAATTCGGAAGAAACAAGAGAACGCGTCATAAATTTTACCCTGGCGGTACTTTATAGATAAAAAGAACAGGCCGATGCTGCATCGTTGCTATCCCGCGGTAGCAATTAATGTTGGCTGCTTTTGCCAAAAAGTACAGAAACGCTCTTACTCGCTTTGCAGACCGGAAATCAGGCTCTGTCTTTGAAGCCTTTCAAATATAGATACCTAGGTATAGTAGGTACAAAGGTCGATACACAATAAGTACAATGAAGGATCAATTCGGCAGCTTAATTAACACAACGGGGGAGAGGTGGACCGGTACTCCAATTTATACATAAGATGCATCCGTTCACTTTGCGTTCAACGGTAATGAGGGCTACCAATACCAACCTAAAAACCAAATTTACGTTGAAATCGTATTTAACGCATAAAAACCGCACCGTAAATATTTTTATCGAATATCCCGTATTGTAGCGCAGTCCCGTTTTGTTCGAAAAAAAGGATGACATAAGTTTACGAGCAATACCTAAAATTGCCGCAAAGCTCTGAAATTCGTTGATCCGTAACTCATACCATTATCAATTTCAGATATTGCAAAATAGTCACCATATTAATCTAGTTAGAAATAAACCCGCGGAACCCGCCCACAACCTATGAAATTTGACATTTCGGAGGACTGACGTCACACTAGCGCCTCTAGCGGCGAATCCATACGCGATAGCCCGCCCTCATTGATGAACGTCAAGCGTCATATGAAAAATGGAAATCGGACATTCGGACATCGGTTATACACAGATTTAGGTTCGCGTTGAACACATGTCTAAAGTGAAGGACGACAGAACCCCTGGTATTAATTGTTGGTCGTACATTATCCTGCATAAAAAGCGTATCTATACATCTGTGTACCTAATAAAAACATCTATATTTTTAGTTTCTATAAATGTAATTTTAACCATGGTTACAGTGAAAAACGAATAAAGTATTTTATTCTTAATTTCGGACTTTCAATATTATCTAGCACATTCAGCGCGACCCGACGGTCGGGATCTCCGTTCGTAGTCATTTTTCGCTATAAAAATACATAAAAATATCTATTATCACATTCTCTGCCGGTCACGACCCCTTGGAACAAAGTTGTATGTATGCACCCTCATTCGTGAGACAAAAACAAATGTGTACGTAGCAACACACACAATATTACGTAGAAACTTAAAAATATACGTGTATTACTCATTAATTTCCCCGATGCATACCACCGCTAAAACCGCAATTTGTGGAAGCCATTAGGGTTCCAATAATTTGAATGACTGCAGTAATAAACGTTCTGCTAACTTTTTTCGCAGACTACTTAATTTATTAAGGAAAGTAATAGTAAAATAAATAATTATAATAGTAGATTATACACCAAGGGGATAAAACACTGTTTTATGTCACGGGTGCGATATTGAATCCCGAACGTAACGAAGGACTCCAAATTTTACTCCCGAGCGGAGCGAGGGAGTAATGACTTAATTCCTGAGCGAAGCGAGGGAATTAAGACTGTCCTGAGTGTAGTGAGGGATTTAAGCGCTCCCAAGACAAAAACAGCTTTATCCCCGAGGAGTATACTCTACTTTTCTCACCTCTTGCGAGGCAATAAAAAAACCAAGGCTACTAAAAACAGAATTAAATCAGTCAATCGCAGCAAATTTTAGTGTCTATTTTAATAGAATCTGTTTTACTCCGTATAATTAAGCGTCTTGTAAGTTGTAACTCACGCGGATCTTGTTTTTGGTATTTAATACCTACTACATCGACGACTGCTTGCATTCATTTGTGTGGTGAGCACAAGTATTTTGTTCCTGAATCTTAGATGTTTTCTATGTATTTTAAGTATATATTTATCTTTATAGGTATATCGTCAACTAGTATAGTATAAGCTTTGATTAGTTTGGGACTAGGTAGATTTGTGTAAGACTGTCAACAAATATGTAAGTATGTATTTATTTACATTGCTGCAACTGCTGCAAAGGGAGGAAGGCCAGCCCTAGCTACGTGCGAGGCACGGATATTACATAGTGATTTTATTTAAAAATGTAATAAAATATGAGAATAATGAAAACTCCAAAATGTAATTCTACAAATATTGTACTAAAACCACGCGCCTGACGCGCTACAGGCGGCGGCCGACGACGCAGTCTTTTGTTTCGAACACGACGTTCCAAACAAAACACGTAGCTGGTGTGCCGCCTCCTCGCCGCTTAGTGGACTTCACGACATTAGACTTTAATGACAGAACTATAAGAACTATGAAAAGTGAAATCACATTATTACCCGGCGGGTTATAATGAGATTCAGTACGATATTACTACCCGGCTTAAGCCAAGGGTTATAATGATTTGCTTTCGGTAAGGTTTGCATGATATATAATTGGGCATTGACGAGCAGGTGGTGTGAAAAAATTAAAAACACGACTGCATTAAAAAGATAAGAACAAGTTTCTTAATAAAGAACTCAAGGAAATATATTTTGTTTGCAGTCGTGGGACCTACTATTTTGGTTTTACTTGTAGGTAGTAATTATTATGTATTTATTTATTTTTTTGAAATTTGGTGATCATGTAGTATTTCTGGGTATCGAATGAATTATTTGGGTGTAAATAATTTTAATAGGATTACGAGCCCTGTAATATTTGGATGTAAATTATATGAAATTTGGTGTTTGAAATTAGGTGATCATTAAGTATTTTTGGGTAGTGACTAATTTATTTGGTAACAATTTAATTTAATAGGTTATCGACATGTTACTTCTTTGAGTTGCACTTTATATTTAAAAGGAGTTCAAAATTTGGTGCGAATCTAGTATTTTTGGTAATCAATGTAATTTTTTAGAGCATCATTCGGCAACTAATTTGGTGGTTCGTTAAATGCTACCCTATTTAAATAGGTAATTGAGATGAATAATCCTTACATGTTGGGTAGAAGGATTAAGTTCTGTAGCATCTCCTGACGACGCCTCCTCGTGAGGCAAAACTCATGTCGAAGTTTATTTGTTAGGTATATATTTGGTGGTGGTTTGTTATATTTATTTGCATGTTTCTCACATGATTCCATAACTCATTAGCGGATTGGAAGTTAATGCGGTGAAGTTGTTAATTTACGCGATATGCGTGTCAACATGTGAGTTATGCTAACGGATGGCTTAGCGGTGAGAAATGGGTACTCCTACAACTATAAGGCGCTACACTGAGAAATTTGGAGACTTTGAAACGCTGTCCTGCCCAGACTAGCAAACAGTAGGGGCTGATTTTCAGATATATGATTCTCGACTATATGATTGTGGTACTGACAATAGCGAAACATGATTGCTTAACATTTTCTCGATAGAAAATAAATCCAAAGTCGAGTCTATATTTTCCTTTTTTTCTTCAACCTACTAAAACAACGCATTATTAAAAGACATGATTAAGTTAATATGATGGAATTTTACCTCATCTAGGTACTGACAAGAGGAAATTTAATAAACCTGCGATTTGTCTAAAAAGCCATTTTCGGAGAGGATTGCATCCCGTTTTGTCGTGAACGAAAAACAAAGGGTGTCTTTTTCAATCGATATATCGCTTCAGGTTCTCATCACTACGAAACATTGTTAGAAATTGTCTTCGTATACAGAATGGGTACTCGTACAGTACAAGTGGATCCCTACAAGTGGGCGCTATGGTTCGTTGAATTGTATATTCGTATGAATTTCAATTTTCCACTTGATCGGCCGAGTAGGTACTTACCTAAGCTGAGATTTATAGCTGGGATGGCATCGGGGACAAAGACGCGCTTGCATGTAATCATACTATAGCTGTAGGAGGTAGGGAGAAGAGACAGGATAGTATGAAATGAAGCCCTCTAATCGTAAATAAAAAAAAGCCGTGTTTTAATCACCAAATTACCTACGAATGCATCATACGTGCCCAGAGGAATTAGGCAGTGGAGTGCAAGAGACTAATGAGTATCAGAAATGTCCAGTTCTATATTTTAGGTGTTTTTTTTTATTATGTTAAAACTCCGTTAATGGTTATATATAACTAATTTGCACTGAATCGGTAGCGGGTCAGAGATTGTTAGAGATTTGCGTCACGAGATTCCGTGATGCCGCAGTTTGTATGTTAATATGCGAGGGTTTGTTTGTCTCTCGCCAGCCGTGCGGCCCGGCCGCGCCGAATTAGGTGAGCCCGTAGTCCCCGACTTTCGTTGGGGCAGACCTTGCTAAATCTTAAATTAAAAGCTATTTTGTGCTACGCTGCTCGCTCTTTAATAGTACAAGTTATTTTATGTGAAAGGGGACTGTGGCGATATTTGTCATTATTGGGGCTCGAAACATTTTTTACTTACCAGTCAATACTACCTTACTTACTTATGTATGTATTGTACAAAAGTGTACAATAATGTGTCATCCGCGAATATAACTTTTCAATTTTCTTAGTTTCCTAGACTGGGTACAAAATAGAGGTAGCTAAGTAACCTACAGGCGCACACGCCCGCCTGCACAGTGATTAAAGCCGCGTGCGCCTTTAACCACAAGAACCGGGATAGTTATTTTGTATTCGCAATTCGCATAGGTATGTATACTTATACTATACAATTTATATTCATATTCAACCTACTTTTTTATTATTAAAAATGGGATTGCTCTCGGCCAGCATCTTTAAAAAAGTTCTAGGTTATATGAACTCGGAAATACAGACTTATATTTTTATAGGTAGAATTACATTGTGGATGCACTGTACGTACAATGTAAGATATTATAGCGTAATATTTTATTTAACTTAGTGATTAATTTTAATTCATATAATATTTTTGACATGTAAAATGACACTTTATCAATAAAGATTCTGATTCTGACTACATGTCAATAAATGTGCTTATGAATTCAGCGCGCACCGTTATATTTATGAATCTGGAACATTAAATGATTATTAATAATTAAATAACTAAGGGTAGGTAGCGGGGTATAAAATACACGCAGAGACGATATCACTCCCGAAGGACGTGCATGTTACCGACACGTCAACACTGACTCTATTAATAGAGTCACTGTTATAAGAAACTTAACGTTAAAAACGTAACGAAACGTTATTTTTCCTTTATTTCTAAATTTGTAGTTTGCGTTAGCAGCGTTACTGCTTAATACAAAATTAAACGTAACGTTGTAATTACAATGTAAAGGTTCCTATGACTTTAAGTAGGAAAACAAGTAGGTAGTATAGGTGAAAGCAACATGATTTTAATATTTTATGTTGATTAGTAACCTGATATTAGCGATAAGAAATCACCTTGACCTCTAATATTCCAAAGCCGCATGTGTTTCCGTCACATAATACTATTATGTTTTATTGTCTTGTGTATCAATGCCTGTCCAAGTAAAGTGACTTTTATTAAAAAGTGTTGTTAACTAACGCCAGTTTTGTGAAAAGGTCAACCTTGCGTTAACTTAACGCCCACCACAATCCGGGCTCAGGGTTTGTTTTTGTAACATTATCATCCTTCATTAGTATAATTTTATTCAATTCAAGATTGACACTTTTGATAGTATCAACCTTAATTTAATTACTATAGGTAACGATTGAAAAAGAATGAACCAAATGATAAAAATGATAAGATTAAAGCAAATCATTACCTATGTGTATTTAACTTCCAGGTTATAGGTAATTATTTTTGAATATTTTTTTTAGTAGGTCTTGTGCCAAAAGTTTACAACAAACTGAGGTGGTAAACTTACTGATGTCGCAAAGATTCCCACTCGACAGAATACTGTCAGTATTACATTTGCGCAGTAGTAATATTATGCGCAGAAGCGGACCAGTACTGCCTTCGCATCGTCCCGCTTCCGCGCTTCGCGCGCCAGTCAGGAAGCACTCATTTAAATGTAGGGGCGCAGTAAAAAGTAGTACTGAGTTGACTGACAGTTGACACTGACATTTGACAGTTTTCTCATATCGTACCGCCTCCGCACCGACTAATCAGGAAGTCGCCTTACTCGTATCCTTTATAGAGTGAACTAGTGAAGTAAATAAGTCATGCATCGTAGGAAATTTGTGCATTAAATATGTTGTTTTTTTATCTAAGATAAGACATAATCTAAATATATAAAAAAAGAAACTGACTGACTGATTCACTGACTGACTGACATATCAACGCACAGCCCAAACCGCTGGTTCTATTTGGCACGTAGGTTCCTTATAAGGTCTAGGGGTGCACTAAGGACCGCTTTAGCTTAGTTGGTAGTGACCCTGCCTACGAAGCTGGAGGTCCCGGGTTCGAATCCCAGCCGGGGCATTTATTTCTGTGATGAGCACGAATATTTGTTCTTGGGTCTTGGATGTTTTCTATGTATTTAAGTATCTATTTATCTATATAAGTATGTATTATATCGTCGCTTAGTACCCATAATACAAGCTTTGCTTAGTTTGGGACTAGGTTGATTTGTGTAAGATTGTCCACAAATATTTATTATTGTCCACAAATATTTATTATTATTATTTATTAAGGAAGGATTTTACAAAATTCATCACCGAAGGGGGTGAAATGGGGGTCCAAAGTTTGTATGGAGACACAAGATTGGTTTGACTATTTTATTCGAAACTTCACAGGAGTACTCCTAACAATAAATGAGTAAACACATGTATCAGGTTTTTTGAAAATTCAACCCCTAAAATGGGGAAATGGGGTATCAAAGTCTGAAAAGCGACAATGTTGTTTCAATGGTTTATCGGGTCGCTGATTACGAAAACAACAATAATTTTAAAATCGAACGTGGAGGATGTGAAATACTATCAGGCTGTCGGGGTGAAATGGGGTTGAAATGACTAAATATCAATATGGGTGTCGTTTTCATAGTTTTTTTGGACGTCAATTACGAAAATGGCATCGAATTTAAATATTGTGGATATGAACATTTTAAATATGTAAAAGAAGAAACTGACTGACTGAATGACTGACTGACATATCAATAGAGATTCCAAATTTGGCTTGTAGGTTCCTTATAAGGTCTAGTGGTGTACTAAAAAGGACTTTTCACAATTCACCCCCTTGAGGAGGGAAATATGGGGATCCAAAGTTTGTATGGGGAAATTGGGGAAACTATTTTATTCGAAGCTTCACAGGAGTACTAACGATAAATGAGTAGGTAAACAAGTGTTTCAGGTTTTCGAGAATTCAACCACTTTTTGTCACAATGTTTCCCGGTGACAGTCTGAAAATCAATATATATGGGTATTGTTTCTATGGTTTATCGGGTCGTTGATTACGAAAACAACAACGATTTTAAAATCCGACGTAGCGGACGTGAAATACCATCTCCTCTGTTGGGATGCGATGGGGTTGAAAGATCTTAATGTCTTAGGGTCAGTTGCACCAACATACGAACACAGGCCGGTCAACGTCAAATATGGCGCCGGCAACTGTCAGCCCATAGAAACTTGTCAAACTTTCCATACAATCAGATTTGACGAACACCGCTTACGATTACAGACAGTTTGGTGCAACCCAGCTTTAATGTGTTCAGGCATTGTAATCTTTCAATATGAAGGTAGATTGCGAAGCCTCGGTTATCGGCGGACTTTACGGGTAGACGCCGAAAAATCACTCTTAAGGCGATATATCGATTGAAAGAGACACCCTTTGTTTTTCGCTCACGACAAAACGGGATGCAACCCTCTCCGAGAATGGCTTTTTAGACAAATCTCGTTAAATATCTGACTGTTTTAAAACCAAACAAAAGACACCTTGTTAATGGCATTCTGCAGAAACTGAGCCATCATTTGACAGTCTTGTATAATTTTATTAAAGAAAAGGAAAACTGAATTAATTTCTTTTATTCAAAATTCCCAACTTGCTAATTTTAATTTACTTATTTCGTTTTCTATCGTCCGACGATCGTGTTTTATTACGTTACGAGGAGGGAATTCTTAAAAAGCCAAATTTAATTGAATTCACTACAAATTATGCTCGGAAGGCAAATAAAATGTGCCATAATTATTTTCATACGTGCATCGATTCATTGACATAATTTTTGACTCGTGAGTTCATGACCAATGACGACCAAACTGACCGAAAGTTAGTTCACCAGACAATAGATGGCTAAAGATGGCTAAAATTTTTACTGTATATTTGAGTAGAAATTAGGTTACTACAAAAAAAAAAAAAAACATTGATCTATGATTGGTACAATAGGAGATAAAAATATCATGCTTTGACTTTCAGAACTATATTTTACTATTAACTTTTGCCTGCGACTGAAACTTCCACTCCCTATCTAGGGGATGAATCCTTCAGGAGATGATTTGGGATGAAAACTATTATATATGTTAATCCAGGCTATAAAGTCGTTGAATAATTACCATCATAATACGATCAGCCGTGTTTGCGTGATTGAGTTTTTTTTAGTCCTGTTTTATTAGAAAACAGTCCCCGCGAAGTATACGGGCGAGGAAGGGGCGGCTGAATTCACTATGCCTATTTAAGTAATGAATGACTTCTAAATCTGTGTATGATTCTATAATGTGACGAATTATAATTGAGGTCGATGATTGTATTTTTTTATGTTATTTTATTTAATAGGCTCACAGAACAAGTTATGATTGGTGGAACTGTGGGTAAAACTATGTACCGTTAAATTTTTTTTATCGTGATTGAGTAACAAACTTCCAAACAGCTAACTTTCACATTTATAACCGGTGATATATGACATAAGGGTAACTATAATTCACAAAAAAAGTGAGTACCCTTTATGAAATAAAAATTACCCTTGTATCACCGGTTACAAGTTCAATTACTTGATTGATTGTTGATAATCACGACCGATGTACGTACGGAAACGACAGTTCACTATCTCTAATTTTAATTTGAGTATAAGATCGTCCGGTAAACTAAAATATACAGATGCATGATCTGAGTGAAAACTTGGTGTATTCATTCTTCTTGATGAAGGTACTAGACTGATAGATTGGGGTCCTTTCCCTCCCATTGGTCAAGTCACTAATGCCTTTATAAAACATTACACACGAAACAATCGGTGGATTCATTCGATTCGTACGTCGAGGCGTTTTCATCTATGCAATTCATATATGCCTCGACTCACCTCAGCATTCGTCCCTAAAATACTTTTAGCCCGAGACTTATTTATTTATTTATTCATTTATTTCAGGCAACAAGGGCCCATAGATGAATACCTTATAGCTAACATACATACATACAATTATATACTTAAAACTAAACACATTATTTAGGTGACAAAACGGCGTGGCTCCGTTGCGTCGTCTTCAAAGCCGATGTAGGAATCGGTAGGTTGCCCCGGAACCGCCGAAACACGACACCCATCTGCCAGAAGTTGGCACACGCGATGGTCTCCTGCAGCGGCTGCGGTACGCGCACCACAAACGAGCTGCTGTGCACGTAGTGGCGCGAACGCAGCTGGTACATCCTCAGCGAGAAGCCAATCTTCTGGTGAGCCAGACGTCTTCAGCCGTGGCAGTGTAATGTAGGCGCGACACACAGAGCACCTTGCTCGGTGTGGCAATCCGCAGACCATCAGAACCAACCGGCTCAGCTGTACCACACTGACTCTTGCGCGGCTTGCACTTTCGTGACACCAATGTGAAACCCTCCTTATCCGCATCGGTGCGAGAGGGCTTCACTTTTGGAACCAGTAGCTCTAGTATAAGTTTTTTCGAAACATTAACTAATTCGAACGCGTTTGCGTTTTGTCTCAAAATGTATGAAAACGCTCTCACCGAGTTTGAAATACGCGCGTTCATCGGTTAGCAACAAATGTTATACTCGCTGTTTTAGTTTCCACTAGTGACCGCCAGAGGCCCTGTTCACGTTTTCATACCACTTTCATACATTTTGAGACAAAACGCAAACGCGTTCGAATTAGTTAATGTTTCGAAAAAACTTATACTAGGGCTACCGATCTTCACGCACTTTTACAGGCGCGACTCTCCGGTTGGCTGCGACGGGCTGGCCGGTAACGACGACAGCGTAGCGATGACGTGACTTCGATGGGGCGCCGGGGCAGGCCGCGGGCGTATGCCAACTATGCATATGTATGTATGGAGGTCAGAATTATACTGGTTAGCTTGAGGCGAGGTGTCGGTAAGCGTTAAGCGTTCTGTATACTAGCAGTGGCCAAGCCTGTTGTTCCTCTTGCCGCTTCGGCTAAACTCGGCGCTGGCACACCTCCGTGGTGTCTAGATACCCTATCACGCTAGGTACGAGAGTACGTGCTTATGCGGCGAGCTCGTGCGAGAGGGATGGCATGATTGGCTGTCAAACATCGGTTTTGTTAAAAGACAGAAAACCTTCTGGATGTAAGTACTATTAATTATTCTGTACCGTGGAGCTTCTGTGCCTGTTAGCCCTAGCACCTTGTAGAAAGAAATACAATGTACCAATTGAAGCAGTTGCAAAAAATGTTTGCTAGAAAATCACGATACTGTAAGTTAACGTTTTACTATATTCTCTGACCGCATTTTTACCGCGCACGTTAGTGCTGATTAGGTAGGTATATCACACAGTTGACTGCCCCGAACTCGAAACAATCTTCCAACTACGAGGCCATTGGTCTCGCGTCTCGCCTCGGCTCTACTAGTCAATGACTAAACTCCAACTCTAACAAGGTGTAACTGACTTCTTCAGCCAATTTACAAAAGCCGCCATGTCTGAACTTTACTCGTTAAAATGAAGTCTCTTTACTTCTCTTAAGTTGATGTTTTTAAATAGATGAAATAAAAGTTGAGCTATGTCGGGAAAACAAAATTTTGTGTAAATTGCATTCAAACGTTAGCAAGGGTATTTATTGTGTTTTTAGAAACTGTAACTGAATATTGAAACTTATAAAATAAAAAAATGTAGGTTTTTTTTTTCAACGTTTTTTTTTTGTCAGCTAACCAGCTTGATTATGTACAGTCAAGGGTACCAATATGTATACACTTTTCATATTATTCCATTGAAATAAGGTCCAAAAATGTATACATATTTATGCCCTCGACTGTACCTACCTAAAATTGTTACTTAGCTGCATACGCAACCATTATTGACCATTAGTAGACCGTATCTGGTTGCAATAACGTTCATAGATGTTCAGTTTAGTGTCATGGATATAGACTATTTATAATCTGCTTCAATTATGGATCTTATAAGAACTACATAAGAGTTAATTTGTCTAAGTATGGGCACTTACTAAACTTCAACTGACCATGCACAGGGTAGCGCGCCCAGCCAAGTTCTAATTGCAGAATGTGATAAATAGGTGCCTGATCATATTTGTCCTATTTAAAGGTTTAGGATTACTTGTTCTACAAAATGGTTTTATGAAAATCACCAACCGGGTTCCTTGTAATATACTATTACAAGGAACCCTGAAAATAAGTGTAATTAGTAGCAATATATCTATGTTCTTATTTATAAACGTCCATCGCAACTATTTCAGCTAAAATGTTGCTAAAAACGCACGCACGCACATGCACGCCACAAGCTTTCTTTTTAGCGCTCTGTCAAATACAAATGCTGTCACTCAGACGCCATGTCATGAGAATATCGAACGCGAAGTTGAACCCTATAGAAATGCAAATGCATGTAGGTTGATATCGCGTTAGGCGCCGTGGTGGATATATTTGTCGTTGGCGTGGAACCGATGGTGCGCATATACATGTCATTGGCATCGAAAAGGTTAAGTAAAAGTTGTGTAAAAAATATGGAAAGGATGTCATTTTAATTAACAGAGGCTTGTTAGGTGTTATGACTAAAAAGGTGCGTATTACTAAAATCAAATCCCAATTTCAAAACATTTTCAGATACAGCTAGTAAGGTTTTGGTTACAGATCAGAACTTGACTTTATTTTTAAACTTTTTTATGCCTCACCGAATCATCGAATATTGAAAATCAAAACTTTGCATTCTTTAAGAATTTGACAGAGCATTGTCATTGTACAGTGACAGGTTACGACAATTTCGGTTTCACTAAGGAGTTTTTAGCTAGGATTAACTGGTGGTGATCATTCTAACTGGCGACAAATACACAACCAAATATGCCTATTAAAAAAAAAACAATGACCCGGCCCCACCCCGGCGCAGCAAAATCAAGTAGTGTGTGTGATATATGCCTGTGAGTTAATGGGGAAAATTATTTAAAAAAATTAAATTTGACAGGCGCTGAGATTTTACCCGCCTACTACGCGCTCTTAAGTTCAAAATTCAAACATTTATTCTGCAAATAGAAGGTCTCAGTCTGAATAACAAAATTTTATATAATAAATGTAAATGGTCTCTGAGCGTCAAGAGCTCTAAGCGTGAAGAGGTAACAGACAGACAGACAGACGGACAGACACACTTTCGCATTTATAATATTAGTATGGATATGGATAGTATAAGTACTTATATAGGGTAGTAGTATATGTTAGTATATAATATATTTTATATGTGTATTGTATGTTATGTATGTATGTATTTTAGTAATAAAGGTTATATAAGTACGTAGAGTTTTTCTAGTAAAGTTAAATGCCTGCACCAAATGTTTCTGTTCTCAACGCATTGGTTCACTGGTAGAGAATGCCTTACACATATAAAACGTAGTATATTTACGACACGTGTATACGTATTAAAGTAGCGTTATGCATCTAAACAAAGCTATTATTATAATAGTAGTTTTTGCAACTGGTACATAATGCCTAATTATGTACAGTTGCATGTCATTACTTTATCTACACACATGTTATAACTAATATAAGATGGGTTCAGAAACCGTAGTAAATAAATACAATAATTGTGTTAATACAACCTTTTTTGCACGGTTGCGGAAATATCGAAATCAGAACTGGCAACCGATACCTGAATGTTATTTTAAAAAGTAAAGAGTCCCTATTCTGATGTGATCATGTCGTTCTAGCTCAAATTTCGTGCGATATATACTGAAAAAACATCGAGCTGACATTTCGCATCGATTGAATTTGAATTTTCAGTGATACTAGAATAGGGACATGTCAACTTTGACATTTAAATTTTGACAGTTTTGTTTGACGTTTAATATTTTAACATCATATATGAGATTAAAATGAAAATTATATTATTGCTGTAGCCTTAGCCATAGATAAGAAAATTGCCATAAATTAATTGAATGTTGTAATGAGTCATTTTCTACGGTTTCCGAACGCATATTAGAGGATTTATGACATGTGTGTAGATAAACTTAATTAAAAATTAGGAGCTCGAGTCGAGAGAGTAATACGCCAGTTCCGTCAATGGGAGTAGGTACTCGTACTACAGCGGCATCGTTGGCAGCACTCGGGGGCTAATTAGACCGCTTTCAAAAATACTATAAATGTCCTCTCTGTTTGTACTGACTGTGGCACAGATGTTGGCAATAAGCAATAGGTTACTATCGGGCAAACTCGGAAATACGACTAGAAACGAAGTGTCAGTGAATTAGGTACTATTAATATTAAATTATTAACATGCATATATATACAAGTGTTCCAAGGCTATGTGACCGGCGGGTTGTGGTTGACTATTTTTTACAAAATTATCGTTTTTTTTTTTATTTAGACATATATCGATTTTTTTTTATTGCTACGCTTTTTTTGACCTGCGGTATACTTTTGTTTGGCGGTCAAATTTCAACAGGTCGTATTTCGAAAAATATTTAGAAATAACTAGAAACAAACATTGTGTAAATATTCAACCACAACTCGCCGGTCACATAGCCTCGGGACACCTTGTATATGTAATATATATGAAAGTAGTTATAGATGCGCCACCGAGCGACCGGGGGTATTAGATAGAATATTCATATAACATTTGTACTACGCAATTTAACCGGTTTGCATGTCAAATGTCTTGCTTATGGAAGTGTGCCTGTGCCTGTAACCCTACCATGAAAAATTACCTTTTCTATTTCCTCTTATAAGATTTTTTTTCTCAATCAAAGCGTGTCAGGCCCTTGGGAATAAGACACGAAGTGTCAGTGAATTACTATAATATTCAATTGTTCACATGTGTATTCCCGTTTCGCCGCTATTCTAATAAAGTTTCCTATGAGCGGCCGACCGATCAATTAATTTGCCCGATGGAAATCATCGCCCGATAAAACAAGATCACCTAGACGGGTTATCTGACTACTTTGGTGGGATAAATTTATCACAGCGCCTTAGGACGTCAGTGGGCCTACCTACTGACGGCCTAAGGCGGTGTGATAGATTTAAACCGTTAAATCAAAGCACTTAACCAATAAAACCCTTCCTCAGTACTTAAATGAGACAGTATAAAGGATGATTCACAGTAGACCGTTCCGTGTCCGGGCCGGCCCGTTTTCTAGTACAAGAAATCACCTTTGCACACGTTTTTCCAACTTAACCAACCATAAAACTGTAGACGATGGCTACAGTTCTAACTTCAATAGATCCTCTCCGACGTCGTCGATACGTAGGCATTCACTCGACGCTGATTCACGCTAGACCGTTCCGTGTTCCGTGTCCGGGTCGGCCCGTTTTGTAGTACAAGAAATCGACCGACGCGCGACGGTACATCGGGACGGTACTACATAGGTACATCGGGCAAATGTCCACCACGGCTTTGCTGGCACATACGAACACACACAATACTGGTACATACATATACATACCAGTGGCGGCGCGTCAAAAATATTCTTAGGGAAGCCTGAAATAATTTGCTTTTCTTATTCTTCATGAGCCGCAGTAAAAGAACTGGACTGGCTGAAAATTAGGCAAGCCGGTGGGAATCGAGTTGTATTGACACTCCGCCACTGATACATACATACATACTGATTATTTTATTCTTATTATATGTTATTGACGATCACTTGAGGGAGATACCTATTCATTCAATGTATTGACATTTTAACTTCATTTTTATTAATTATTTTGTTGACGATCATGATAAGGATTCTTATAATTTTGGCATTGTATGCAAATTTATATTGTAATTTTTCTCATGAAATAAATAAATCTAAATCTAAATCTAATGCTTTAGTGGTATGTATGTATGTATGTGACTTTATTATATACAAAAAACACATAAAAGAAATACAAACAAATCAGGACATTTATGGGCAATTTTTTGGTTATGGGCTTATTGGTTCTACCCCCATCGACCAGCACTTTTAGTATGTTATTTAGGTCAACTGTACCTACAACTCTGGCAAAATTCGCTTAGTCACGAATTATTACCGAAAATTTTTCTTCGTTGATGTTGCTCAGGAAACTTTGTAATGAGAAACTATAAAAAAATACTTCTAGAGATTCCAAATTTGGCACGTAGATTCCTTATAAGGTCTAGGGGTGCACTAAGGAAGGATTTTTCAAAATCCATCCCCTAAGGGGGTGAAATGGGGGTCCAAAGTGCTGAGCGGATTCAGAGCTAGGCAGAACCATAGGGGACTCAGACTGTCACCCTCGAAGATACCTCGCTCAATCCTGATGGAGTCCTGCGGACTAGAAGGGCCATCCTGTCCACCCGGTTGAGGAAGGACTGTGATCCACTGCCCTATTATTCTTATTATTTGTATGTCTTTCCCGTTCACGGGACAATGGTGTCCCGGACCTTTGGGAGGCGTGCGCGGAGCCGAAGTACCGAGGCACCGAAGTACCAACGAGTACCACATAGCCAACACGTAGAGGCCCTTTTGACAATTTAATGAAATGCAAGGGATACACCGAGCGGATGCTGTCCCTGCCCGTGTCATGGGACGCACACAGAGACAGCACCCGCCAGGGTGTATAGGAACTATTGCTGATTCATGTTAATATAAATAGGTACCTAATGTGTTTTTAATATTTCGTGACTCCCTCCCTACTACTCGTTTGTGCGTTTCTGAACGTTTTGATAGTTTTCTTTTTTTTTTCAAAACTTTAATTTCAAAACCCTGTAGGTTAGGTAGGCTAAACATATAAAGTTAGGTACGAGTACCTGGTGTAATCTACGCAGCTTAAATATAAGTAGCAATTACTCCTGAAAGGTTTCGAAGGTGTACGTTCGCGTTTCTGCCATTTGTCCGCAACGTGTGGAAAAATAACAATAAATAAATTCGCATTTTCTCATTTTCTTTGTTGTAATAAGGTGAGGTATTTCCTTTCGTGGGTCGTGAAATATATGACTGCCTGTGATCGATGGTTGCAGCGGCGACGTTACTGCTTTTGTAGGGCAGAGCGTTTCACGGAAACACTTCGACTTTATTAATATGCACAGATATTTTTACTTTTGTATTGTACATACTAAGGGTTCTTGCATCCAATGTCGTTTAGTATTTATGTAACTTTTGTATGTACAGTCAAGGGCACCAATACGTATACACTTTTTCACCTTATTCCATTGAAATAAAGTCCAAAAGTGTATACATATTGGTGCCCTTGACTGTACTCTCACGTACTTTAATTGTTGAGCCATTTAGTTAGGTGTCAAATAACTAATCTTGTTATATATACTGTCAGGTTGCCTGACGTCTCCTGGCGAAAAACATTATATCTACAATGCATTGTTTTGTTCTGTGCCCGTACATGTACAACACCGGTAGTACTTAGTCATGTAATTAAAGCTATAAATAGTTCAGTATAAAGAGCGCTCTAAATGGCTCATTGATTAAAAACCGGGACCGTACAAACACAATCACTGATCACAAAAAGAACAACAAACATGTAAGATCTGTGTAACAAAAATGGAGCGAACCCGTTTAACACATTTACGGGGAAAGAAAATAGACTTTATATCAAGCTACAAGTCAATCCGATTCATACAACGATATATTGGTATATTATTTATACATACGATCCAAAGCGTTTAACATTCCATTTTTTTTCCTAAAATCGGCCTCGTTTCTCATTAGAACATTTTTTTTGTACTTATCTCCTATTGTTTCATACTTTCCGTCACTGCTCCATTTACAGTCATGTATGAATTCTATAAAATTAATCATACATTTTTGAATAGGTATATATGTCGCAGCCGGATTGTATAATCCGCCGGTTTACATTACGGCTAGCCGTTTTACAAAACAGAGCCATTTTGTAAAATTGCGATACGTTCTACAATATGGCGGCTCACGTTTAGCCGCATCGTCATTGCGATACGTTCTACAACATGACAGCTTACGTTTAGTTTAGCCGCATGGTTAGGACATTTACCCAGAGTCTTCGTTAGGTACGACGACGAGCGGAGCGAGGAGGAGTGTTCGTTAGAACTGCGACCCTACAGCGCGCGAGCCGAGCGAGCGAAGCAAGCGTGCCGCGGCAGCGGCCGGTGAAGCGTCAGAACCGAATATTTATTAATACCCTAATCAATTGAACAAAAAAATGACAAAGTGGCGACTAACGAACCGCTGTTTTACATTACGGCTAGGCGAATTGAATCCGGCGGACTTGTGGGAGCGGAGCTGTATTCAGTATCGTTGATCCGCCGTTGTATAAAACGGCTAGCCGTTATGTAAAACGGCTAGCCGGTATGTAAAACGGCTAGTCGTTATGTAAAACGGCTAGCCGTAATGTATTACGGCGTATTATACAATCCGACTGAACCGCTGTTTTACATTACGGCTAGGCGAATTGAATAACGTAAAGCGCCGAACACATTCCGGCGGATTTTCGTTCAGCCGTATTCAATCTGGCTAATCGTTGACCCGCCATAATACAAAACGGCTCTGTTTTGTAAAACGGCTAGCCGTAATGTAATACAGCGGATTATGCAATTTGCCTGCGACATATACACAATGATATTCATTGTTCATGTCGGTCATTTATGTAAAGTAGGTAATATCAAATGTTGCCAGTGTAACATTTACAAATGAATATCAACTAATGCTAATGTGTCTGTGACATTGTTCACTTTTTAAAAAAAATGGCTTTCCATCAAATTTATGATGATTTCGCCAACCACGTGTTCGGTAACGACGCCATGACAGTAGGCAACTGGTTTTGTACGGTAGTGGATTCAGCCCGTCGTCGTGAAGAGCACGTGTGTTCACCAAACGCGGAGACGGGCGAAATCCTGTGACATTGTTATGGTAAGGCGACTTCCTGCTTTGTCGGTGCGGAGACGGTACGATATGAGAAAACTGTCAAATGTCAGTGCCAACTGTCAGTCAACTCAGTACTACTTTTTACTGCGCCCCTACATTTAAATGAGTGCTTCCTGACTGGCGCGGGATGCACGGAACGTCGCAAAGATTTCCACTTGAAAGAACACTGTCAGTATTAATTACATTTGCACAGTAGTAATATTATGCGCAGAAGCGGACCAGTAGATACTGCCTTCGCATCGTCCCGCTTCCGCGCATCCCGCGCCAGTCAGGAAGCACTCATTTAAATGTAAGGGCACAGTAAAAAGTAGCACTGAGTAGACTGATAGTTGACACTGACATTTGACATTTTTCTCATATCGTACCGCCTCCGCACCGACAAATCAGGAAGTCGCCTTAAGCTCCAATAGAGCGGTAAGTGAAAGAAACAGGCATTCAACATGCGAGCACTGACAAACAATAACTTTACAATTTAACTAATGGCCAAACACTGGGGACAATGCCTTGAACGATACCATTAGCATTCGATCCAATCGATAAACTCGTTATGTAGCCAGTATCCTGGTTAGTTGGCTTTTACACGACTGACCAAATATAGGAGTGTAATGTTTTCAGGGTTCATGTACGGTATACAGGTATGTACCTATGTGACATTTTTTGTTCCCCCAGAATGTATCAACGCTTTAACAAATTTAGATATTTAGAAATCTTTAATAATGGAGAATCGTTAGATCCATCCGGGATCCGGTAGCTGCCCTCACTGACCCAAAAAGAAAATCCACCCTATATATATGTACAGTTTGAATAATTGTAAAGGTTATATTATCGTGCAGCGAGGGGCAATGGCGGGCCGGATGTCTAATCTTCCATCAAACAAGGGCGGCCGTCGTCGCACACGACGGAACTGAGCCGCTCGTCATGTGCCTCTGCCTCCCTCGGAATATAAATAAAATCGTTTTTACCCACTGTTAAGTTTAAAACTAGTTTTTGAGTTTTTATTTTTTGAAGTTTAATCTTGAAATGGTAGTAAATATTTAAGTTTGAATCATCTCATCGTACAATAAATACGTACTTTGTTATAAATTTCATTATTTACGATTTATTTAATAACTAGCTTTTTCCCGCGGCTTCGCCCGCGTACTAAACGTAATTTTTAACAGTCTAAAAAAAAGGATGATCTCAGTTTGATTTGACCCGACCTGAGGTATGTACCTAGTATCATTCATCATTCAGTCATTTAATTTTTTTTTAAACTTCATACATAACCATTACCGTTTGGCCTTTACAACCGGCCAAAAATGTCCCATGCATTTTTTTAGCAAGAATTTATTTTTTACTTTTGGAATCAGGGGACCCACATCTTCCCACACACCAAATTTCAGCTCTCTACGCCCTTTTTTAAATTTATGCCATAAGAAAATCTTTTTTAAAAAAACCTACCGGTAATTAAATAAAATTTGAATGCCATTATTATTAAATCTAAAATCGAAGCCATGGTTCCTAAGAACAGATGTCGCTATCTATCATAGTTTCTGACTTCCCCCTACTGACCCATTTGAATAGATCATCCTGTATATTTGTTCAATATTTTCTTTAAATTGAACTTGGTAATCATTTTTGCCCATGAATAAACAACATTAAAAAGTATAGAATTCTTAAAATATTGGGAATAGTTTATTTTCGCCAAAAGTTCGATAGTGTATAGTCCTGACGGTACGCCAAAAGGTGCTGCAAATGGTGTTAAAAGCATGAAAATCGGTACGATTGATTTTTAGGACATATGAATCAATTTGACCCGTTGGACGAAAAAAAACGAAAAGGAGCGGAGTTATGACATCTTTCTTTTATACGGAATTAAAAAAAAAAATGTTCTGAATCCTATCGTGCGTGGTATCATCAAAGGGCTTTCTAAGCCGGTTCTGAAAATAAATCACACCATTACATTTAAGTCACTAGTCTCAAAATAAAATAAAAATAATTTTCGAAACATACCACGTTTGGGCCCCTATTTATTTAGTATTCGTAAACGATGCCCCGATTCCATTGGCCTGCGTAACTGCCACCAGCCAGGATAGTGCCCTATGTTTAATTATACTTCCGCGAAACCGGAATAACGTAATAACCTTTTAATTACAACGGCAGACATAACAGAAGGTTTTAATTACGGCAAAACCACGGACACCACTTTTCATTTAACTATGAACCCGAAGCGGAGCAACTGACAACTTGAAAGACATTTTGATGGAGAGAATTAATAAATATTTAAGTAACGAAGATAGAGAGATTTGAAATAAAACATGCTGCGCCGACAATGACAGGCTATAAATGGGAAAAGGGCAAGCGTATGATAATTTTGCGCACAGCGTAACGTTTTTTAGGGTTCCGTAGTGAACAAGGAACCCTTATAGTTTCGCCACGTCCGTCCGTCCGTCCGTCTGTCCCCCGCTTTTCTCAGTAACCGATAGTACTAGAAAGCTGTAATTTGGCATGAGTATACATATCAATGACGCCGACAAAACAGTAGAAAAAAAATCTTTAAAAAAATTTTTTTTAGGGTACGGACATACATGTAAAGTGGTGGTGCAATTTTTTTTTCTTCCAAACCCCATCGTGTGGTGTATCGTTGAATAGCTCTTTCAAAAATATTATTCTAAAAGCATTTTTGATTCAAGAATCGGTTGGCGTGATATTAAGCTTTGAAGTGATAATTTTTTGTTATGGTCAAGTGTCCCCCCCCTCCCCCTGCCAGCTAACGGTGGCTACTAGGCATGTGAAAAAATCATGGTAGTAGTATATACGATGAATTTAAAAGGAAAATGTATCACAGCTAAGTACTTAGACATTACTAGTTAACGAGTAATAATCGAACTTAAGAAATGGAAGTTATAGTTGACGAAATATAAGCTGCACCGATTCCTCGAACAACTTGTATGGCGAATCGGTGCAGCTTATATTTCGTCAACCATACATAAACAAACTTTCGTACAATTTTCATTGATACCTTAGATAATGTTGTTAATTCTGTCAAAAACATAGTAAATATAAGTTCGCAAACTTTTTAGTCCACATAATGTAACGGGTGGACAACTCAGCGTTACGCCTACCATTATCATAATTTCAACCATCAGGATAGACATATGTACCTATAGGCCTAACTAAAAGAACGCCACAACGACCGGTCTAGCGTTATTCATTCTGGTTTTTTACGATATTTCAGGAATACAGTCAATGTAGTCAGTCAGAACAGTAAAAGTAGCTACTAGTTAACTACTCTAAGGGGGGACGGGCCATAAAGTCATAAGAATTCTACGTATACTTAGTTGAAAACGCGAGCGTAGCGAGCGCGAAAATTTTCAAAAATTGTGATGCAGATGCGGAAAATACTTCATGCGCATCAAGTCATAAAAAAAGGCGAGCGCAGCGAGCGCGAAATTTTTTGTCCTGTCAAATTTATTTTGGCTTGTCAAGAAGTTCGAATTTGCCACCCCCCTGCCGCCCCTAAATTTGCCGCCCCCCTGCCGCCCCTAAATTTGCCGCCCCCCTGCCGCCCCTAAATTTGCCGCCCGGGGCATGGGCCCTGGTTTGCCCCCCCCCCCCCCCCCCCGATCCTCCTAGATACATTGTGCGTGGCCCGACACGCACTTGGCCGGTTTTTATTTCTAAATATTTATATCATTTGTGTATGTGTATTTTATTTATTACGGATACGATACAGTGACAAATTGCCTGAATAAAAATGTGGTTTCAATTAATGTACCTATGTTTGTACTTATTGTTAATTATAAGCTAACACAACGCTATTGTGTGGAAACTGAGCCGGGCTGATCACGCGCTCACCCGTGAAGACCCCTGCTGCCTGATCATTTATAATTAGCCATGTATTACAGCTTGTTCTTAATAGTTTCATACATGTCCCGAAAGGCTCTATTTGTATTTTGCTGATCCGAAATTTACACACTCACAATATATATGCCGTATTTATAGTTCATCTTTTCGAGAATTAAAATAGTACATTGTTGTAGAGGCTAGAAAGTAAGCAATAGATTGACGAGTTAGTTCGAGGGCCGACGCGCAATGGAGGCCCTGGAAAGTAAGAGTCCATCTATTGTACTTTCGGCCGAGGCTTAACATAGTGCTTTTCACGACTACTGCGAGGAAATAAAATCCATTTTTATAGTTAGTTGTTTATACATAAAACACAATAAGTCAATAACTTTTTCACAATCTCCCGCCATCATTTTTTTCGAGTACGTTCTTAATGGCCAATGTGTTATTAGATAATTCAAAGGCGTTTTTATGTAGTAAATGTTCAATGCAAACCTTTCAAAGCGCATAAAAGTTTTAAAAACGCCTATCAATAACCTTAAAATCTCCCGCCTACTTTTGGCCAGTGTGTTACTAGATAATTCAAAGACGTTTATATGCAGGTAAGAAATGTTCAATGAAAACCATTAAAAAGCAAAAAATTTAAAAACTCCTATTAATAAACTTCTCTTTCGTAACATAGGTAACATAGTCGGCGACACTAAAAAATACCTAATTTTTACGAGTTGTCATTAGTTGATTTTGTGTCATATGAAGTACGGGCGTGTTCTGATTTGACTATATACTATAACTGCTACAACAATATAACATTGTTGTAGCGGTTTAGGTGTGGTTTAGATGTGGTTTAGGTTCATAGTTGTCCTGTTCATGAGTCTACTACTATTGACGCCCCCACGCCCCAAGTCCCGCCATCTATAGCCATATTTCCGAGCAGTGGCGTGAAAAGAGATTTTTTATGGTATGTTGTCTCGAGAAAAGTCAATAAAAATCTTGGCGTTAAATAGCTATCTTTCATGTCAAATATATGGCCTGAATGGCTTCGAGAAATGGATGGCACGGCCGTGCCTCTTTGTTTTGTTCGACTTGGCGGGGGCAGTACCGTGCCCCCATATGGAGTTCCTCCAGCTTATGTCAGGATCATAAGCAATTCAGACACAGCATTCGTTAAAATTTCACGCTTTAACATTCTCAGCCTTAACGAGCTGGCGCGAAAGTCTTCGAAAAGTCATCGCATACTTATACATTTAAAAATACTCTGGTAGAAGTTTTCATCTGGTGTAATTTCATTTATGACGTGTAACGTCAGGCACCTATACAACTTTGGTAATGTGCATGATAAAAGAAACGTCAGATATCTACTACCGTACATTATTAATCAACTACCTAAAAAACATCAGCAATAGTAGATTGTTAACCAAGGGTTGAAAGCCACCCAATTCTGCCGAGATATTTTGGCGCTCGAACGAAGTGTTAGCGCCAATAGTTCGAGGCTGAAATGGGTGGTTTCACCCGAGTTAAACACTCTGCTTTTCATTTCGAATACGAATTTAATAAAAATAAATCAATGTTTGTGGACAAACTTACACAAATCGACCTAGTCCCAAACCAAGCAAAGCTTGTACTAACGCGACGATATACATACATGGATAAATGCATACTTGAATACATAGAAAACACCCACAACAATTGGTATTTTTTTTTTATTTTGCCTCGTAAATCGAAAATTACCCACAAAAAAAAATTGTTTCAGAATGTACAAGTCAAGCCCTTTCATATGACACCCCACTTGACACAGTTGCCAAACTTTCAAATTTTGAACCCCCTTTTATCTGTATTCACAGAAAAAATATATAAAATAAATATAAAAAAACATCTTCCTTATATCTGGGTTACCCTTGTTTATAACTATTCCAAATTTCAAATCGATAGCATAAGTAGTTCTTGAGATATTTAGCGATGTGACAGACAGATAGACAGACAAACTAAAACCATAAGGGTTCCTTTTTTACCTTTTTGGTATAACAATTAAAGAGCTACAATAAATGTTCGTACATTCACTGGTTCTAAAAATAATCAACAAATGAACCAGTTAATCACCGATCGATGTTAATTTACTGGAAATCTACAAGCCAATTAATAAACCTACTTGATGGAACAAATAATAAACATATAAGTACAACGTCAAATATTGTCTATTCCCCAAACTATACAAAGGCGCTGTAGGCAAGTAATGTTATACAATAGCAGTTACCAATTACAGCGGGTGAGAAGTTGGAAGTCAACAAGCGTATGGCGGCTGATGAGAAGTCCTCACAGTTCTTGGTACGTAATAATCACCGCCCAGCCTGGCAATAATCACCGCCCTGCCAGCCAATTATCGCCTGCCCAATGTCCATTTCAATCCCCTGGGCCAAATATTACATATCACGGACGCAACCAAAAACGAAAAGGATTACCCATTTATTACATAAAAACCGGCCAAGTGCGAGTCGGATTCGCGTACCGAGGGTTCCGTAAAAACCTGTAGGTATATAAGTAAAAGTTCACCCATCACGACAATCGAGTCATAGTTATGGTCCAAGTAAAAAAAAATATTAAAAATATTTTTTTATACTCGTCGACTACAATATTACAATTACAACTTCATAGACCATTGCACAATATTATACATTTTAAGCTGAACTAAAAGTCTATGCTCTATGGAGTAATATAATATTTCATTGTACAACTGCGCGGAGAATCGAAATATCATTCAAAAATAGAACGCCGTAATTTGATGAAAAAAATTAAGTTTAAGGAGACTCATTTTATGAATATTTCAACATTGATAGTGCTTCCCGCGCTTCTGAACGTAAAAACGTCAATGCACTTGTCAAATGTCTACCTACTTAAACGGTCGTCTGGATACTGGCCATAATCATTAAAAAAAAACTTAAATTCTCTTGTGTCGTGATTGGTCGAAATTTGACATGATGCCAAAGGCGGGCATGGACTGATAATTTTTTTTTCATCTTAACAGGGCACCGGCCCTGTGGGAATTGTTATTACAAATTTACAATACTTGTGATATTATCGTAAATTTCATAATTATTTAGACTTGTTTTTAATATTCATCAATACCCACGTGATACGTATTGTGATATGTGCAGACCACGTGCTATTAATCACCGTGTAACCCTCATGCACTGATGAGATCGTTTCAGCGGCAACTTTCTGTTATTTTGTTATTTTCGTGGACTCGTACAAAAAGTATTGTATACAATTAGTTATATAATTAGCTTTTTGAGTCTCGAACCTTACTTAGACCACTCGGCAAGCCTCGTGGTCTAAACGCGGTTCTCGACTAAAAAAGCATTCATTATATAACGATTGTATAAAATACTATTATTAAAAAATTTACGGTTTTCGCAATTTTTCCTTTATCTGTGCTATAAGACGTTGCTCCGTACCAAATTTCAAGATTCTGAGTTCACGGGAAGTACCCTGTAGGTTTTGATTCCCTTGCGAGTGTCGAAAATTTGCGGCATACGAGTAAACGGCTGTATCTTTTGATTGCGTTGGCTTTGAAGTTTGATTTGTTCATAGCTCCAAGGGACAGTAGGCCTGAGTATTTGATATAAATTCCAGCTTGATACGTCCACGCGTTCCTGAGAAAAAGGGTCTTGACAGACAGACAGACGGACGAACGGACAACAAAGTGATCCTATAAGGGTTCCGTTTTTTCCTTTCGAGGTACGGAACCCTAAAAATAAAAATGTTTGAAGTAAAAAATGGGATGCCGGCGGATTTTGCTTTGCTTTGCAAACAACCTTTATGAAAACAGTAGGTAACAACTCCCTTTCAGGTTTATGGGTTTCATCTGTGGTATTAAATCTTCTATACGGCGGAGCTGCCCAAATTCATTTTTATTTTGCCCGATGGTATTTGGCTCGCACTTTGCTGGCACCTATATTAACATATGGGCACACATGACGGCTATTTGTTTTTAAAGTAGCCCTCGTAGTAAGGTAGCCCTCGGTTGAGTAGTCGTACCGGTGTTACCCCCTTATATTCCGTTTTTTTCAGATGAGAACAATCGTGCGATTGTCGTCATGCGATTTCAGAGAAAACAGTCTTGAAACGGGAAAATATGCGGCGTGCTATCTTTGAGACGTGATTAGCTAACGAAATCAGTAAAATTAGTAAAATATTAGCCTCTGATGTATTAGGGCAACGAAGAATTGTAGGCGCAAATTACCGTTAAAATTCTCATCTGCGAAAAAAAACGGAGTACCTACCTATACATAAGAACTTACAAACTTGCATTTCACTATATTACATACCTACCTACTCAAGAACTTTTCCTCTTTATAATTATGTAGTTTACAAAATATACTAATTTAGTGTCATAATTAAGTACATAATTCTCATCTTTACAAGGTGTAGGTATGTAAAGGTGTTATAAAGGGCATAATATATGATGGTACTGTCATTCACAATGTAAAATTACCTATACTACTTACAAGACGGTGTTTAGACAGGTTATACAATAAAAAAAGGTATTTTATAGGCAATTTAGTTTCATTTCCTAGCATTCACAAGGAGAAAATAAATGGTATATCACTCGGGTATGAAACTAATTTTACCCTTGTCTCTAATATCGACTCTAGCCTGCGGCACGGGTCGATTGAAATTACCTACTCGTCGAATACAATGAAAGAATACAAAGACATACGAGTATAATGTACATTGTGCTACAACTTACTGTAACATAACACATAGTAGCATATGCCTTTTAACTAGTTCCAGTTGACCTAGAATCATGAAATCCACGACGACCAGAGGCAAGGTACCATTAGTATAATTTCAAAATTTGTGAAATTATAATTGTCGCTTAATAACTCGCACTTGTCCGATTATTTTTGTAGTAATTTACATCCTATTTTATTTTATAAAAGAGAATTAAGCCAGATTTCAAAACGTTTCTAACTATTACTTGAAACGAAAAATTATAAAAGCGTATAAATATTTGCCGGTCATTGTGGCACTCTTTCGGAGAGGCCTATTCCAGCAGTGGTCGGATAAATATTGAGAAAGAGGTACTCCGAAAATACCTAATGATTATTTTTCTGTATTTTACAGTTTACGAAAGCATAACGTATTAACAACGTTAGCAAGTACTAATATGTATTTAGTCGCTAATTGGTCAACTTCGTAGTCATTCCGTACACCCCATTTCACTAGTTACCCACGTTTTGAAACAATAGTCGAACGCTGACGAGGTTAGCTTAAAGACGACTGTTGCTCTAATTGGTGCCTGTCCCTAACTGCGCCGCCGCCGGGTGCCTAACGAGGCTGTTGTAGATAGGTACTCACTGACGTCTTTTAGCCGTCTCACATCGCACTACTACGAGATAATGATATAAGAATATATAGGATATTCAAGATAGGAAAGTGTTTAGTTTAAAGTAGTGCTTAACTTTTCACTAATGGTGTTTAGACAGCCAAGGGTTTACTTCATACAAAAGCGATCGTTATGTTGAGATAATGAGGGGTGCCCCAATAAAAAATCGATTTTTTATTTCATACATACGAGTACGTGAACCACCCTAATAATGACGTAAGATTACCTATGACGATTATCGTCCTCATTTTTACAGCCAGCTGGGTTCTATAGGTACCTACTTACCTATAGAAAATACAATTCGGTTTCTAACCGCGCTAACGTCTGTTGAAATATTGGATGTTTCTGCTTTAAATTATGCCCCAAAATTAACATAATGGTTCCAAAGAAATAAACTTAAAAATTAAGCTTTGATATCCTATGCGACCAAATATCATTCATATGGTTATAAATAACCTTGAGTATTCACTGAACTTAGTTTCATGTCTAGGAGTAATTTCCAGGCTGCATTTTTACGAGTTGGTGCAATCATAGCGGTTGCGAATGTGATACAGTTAAGGCCGGGCTCGGCTGGTAGTGCTCGGTAAATTTCCTCTATAGGTACATATATCAGTGTCTGAGTATTCTGAGATCCGACCCGTAAACTTAAGGCCCCTACGACACCGGAATTTATTGGCGGACACAAGATTGCAGGATGTTTTGTCTTGGCTAAATCGGCGCCGGAATACTACGACGACTTGTTAAAATTTAGCCCGAGCTACTATCAAAGCGTAGTAGTGTGGTTTTGGGAGTATGAATCCGAGGAATATTATTAATATTGCAAGCAAATTGGCCATTATGTTATAAAAGTGGTGTACTTCCCGTTGTTTCATGGTTATTTTATAACGTAGGTATTTGCATGCATTGCGACTTTTTGTTGCAATTTAACGTTTATTATTATATTATGTTATGTGGCTGAAAGTTACACCATTATTTAGGGGAAATAAAAATACTAGTTGACTATCGAATCTATCTATACAAACATTTAAGTTTTATATAAAAAATGGCCTATTGGTCAAGCTTAAGTTCTAAACGCACCCTAGATCCGTAGGCACCCTTCATATGAAAGGAGCATACTATCAACATTGATTGAAGGTGCAACTAGCTGTCAGTGTTATTAACAAAGTGCACGTCGGGACACAGGAAGTCATCGTCGCTGCACGGTCATTTCCGCTCAATATCCGACGCCCCTAACAATCAACTTGTATCGGATCTACCTTACCTAAAAACTCACTTATGATTTTTAAACAATATTAGTTAATAATATTATAGTTAATAAGGCTCCCTTTATTCCATTGCACTTCAAACACTTCTGTGCCAATTTTGAAACACTTCGGATAATATTTAGAGGTCGCGACTGTTTTAACATTTTTTAAATATTCAGA
Source organism: Cenopis cana (assembly GCA_951800055.1). Classification (NCBI taxonomy): domain Eukaryota; kingdom Metazoa; phylum Arthropoda; class Insecta; order Lepidoptera; family Tortricidae; genus Cenopis; species Cenopis cana. Next base: position 33,335,009 of record OX637471.1, on the reverse strand, counting down.
GAAAACGCTCATTCTTCGTCGGCAGTTCTATACGGAACTTATGAGTAAATTGAACATGAAGTGATATTAAATTATGCTAATAATTATTGTTATTTATTATTAAACTTCCTTCTTTATCTCCCTATTTCATTTACGGAATGTTATAAAAATTAGAAAGAAGTCACTATTTGCATCTTTTTATGTAAGTCGTCGGCTCAGGTGAGATATCGCTTTTGTTCTTCGCTTTTTGTTATAATTGTATTTTTCAGCAAGGCAATATATATCTCTATCTGAGCAGTCATTGACAGCTTTAAATTTCGCACTTTAATCTGCACTTCAAGAAAAGTTGTTAATTTTACGGCCTCCCCGCCTACGCCGCCGATGTTTTTGGATTCACATTCTGATAAAGACATTTATTTTGTATGATAGGCACTAATATTCCTTCCTTGGTCAAGGTTGTATTCTATATTTTTTTCATTTCTCATACTCTGAAAGTGGGTCATTGTTCATCTGAATAGCGTGCTGAAAATGGTCCATTTCTGCTCTAGAGCAGAAAAGTATTTAAAAAAAATTGTATGGTGAATCGGAGTTAAATTGGCCAACGGTACTAAGCTATACAGCCACATAGTACAGATTCTACAGAGATCCTATACTTTTTAATTGCCTGACCGTTCGGAATTCCGTGCGTCTGCGGCCAGGCTGATTTGTTTGTTTTTTTTGCCACAGTCGAAAGTAATATCAATAGTTTATGGCAGATAAAAAAAGGGAAACTATGACAAGGACAACAAATCATATGTCTCTGTCGCTCTTATATAAAGTTGTATAATGACCATCTCGTTCAGTAGGTAATATTATTTGATGTCGAGTCTAATTATTCTGAGGGTAAGCCGATTATTTTTTTATTAAAAATAAATGGTATAAAATGGTCCATACACAAACACCATTAACGTCAGTCAACAGTTCCCGCCAAAATGTTTTTTCCACTGATTCAGAAAACGTTTGTACATATTTCTATTGTTATTGAATTTAACAAGTATTTCGCGTTGCAAATAACACAGTTCCTAATTTTTACATCATGTCAATATTGTTTTACATCTTGTCTTTTGTGAAAAATGTGCATATTTGTTTTTTTTTGTCTACGAAGCTGGAGGTCTCGGGTTCGATTCCCGGTCAGGGCATTTGTTTGTGTGATGAACTCGTATAATTGTTGTGGGTGTTTTCTATGTCTTCAAGTATGCATTTATCCATGTATGTATATCGTCGCGTTAGTACAAGCTTTGCTTGGTTTGGGACTAGGTCGATTTTAGTGTAAGTTTGTCCACAAATATACTTTTATTTTTAAATATTTTACTTTCCTCGTATTCGAAATGAAAAGCAGAGTGTTTAACTCGGGTGAAACCACCCATTTCAGCCTCGAACTATTGGCGCTCTCACTTCGTTCGAGCGCCAAAATATCTCGGCAGAAATGGGTCGCTTTCAGCCCTTGGTTAACAATCTACTATTTTTTTTTTTTTAGACATATCTTTATGTATATAATTATAACGTCATTTAGTCCCCACGACACAATTTTAGCTTAGTTTGCAACTGAGTCGATTTATGTAAGATTATTCCGCCATATTTATTTTATGGCTGTTGTTTTTCAATTTCACTATACTCTTTAAGCCTTCATAAACACGGAACTAATGTCGATGCATTTTTAAACTATTTTTTAAAGGGAACAAATAAAATGATCACCTAAATAACTTTTGATATCATCAAATTTTCGAACCCTAAAATAAGGTTCAAAAAAATTCTACCTATTTTTGCAGCACTTGCACCAATTTTACTTATTGCGTTCCTATAAATTTATAATCGCATCAAAAAAATTGTCAAGTACCACCAAAAACACTAAACTACCACCTAATCTCATGCACCTTTTTTCATTAGAATTACATCCAAATATTATACACATTTTACATTGATGGTTAATTTGGCTGTGGTTTAACCGATCACCAAATATAGTAAAATTTCATGGCAAAATATCACTTACTTTACACAACCAAAATACGTTAATGAGCACCAAAACTATGTGTCCAAAATTTTACAACCAATAACCAAAATATAGAAAAATATAACAGCAAAATATTTCTTCATACAACCAAAAAGGTGTAAAGGTACTTAGGAGTTAGAAGAAAGGGCCTGAGCAGTCTTGTATTCACTCAAGTGGGCAGCTTCTTGTACATCTCGTGGTCCTACTAATTTCAGCTTCATAGAGCGGTGTCTCACACCAGCCATGTGACCTTTGTTAGAAACTATAGATATTCAAAGTTTACATGTCATCGATTACCCAATCACGCATAAACGGCTGAACGAATAATGATGATATTTAACAAGTTTATAATCTGGATTAACATAGAGGATACATTTTATCCCGAAAACTATCCCTCGAAGGATAATATAAAAATAGAGAGTGGAAGCTCGCAGCAGCATCGTACCTGTTTAAGAAAATCCAATGGTCAAAGAGTGCGCGCAGGTTCAAGGCATTGGCTATCGTGCCATATGCACAGGACCGCAGCTTTCCGAGGCAATTTCAGGTCTGCGGCGTGTTATTTATGTATTTTTTTTATTTTTATTAATCTATTGCAGGTAATTTTATTTTATTTCCTGCTATTATACTTATATATTGTAGGTATGCCGGTTCGTGAGTCACCGACCGTACTGGCTGAAAATCAGCGCTGTAGGTCTCTAACACCTCAGCATAATAATCCGTTTTACTGCCGCGGGGACACACGTGTGCTTTTGTGTATGTTTTTCTTCTTTTGTTTTTTTTGTAATATTGTGCGTCTTCTGTGGTAATGAATAAATGTTTCTATCTAATCTAAGCTTACTCGTACGAAGTCGCGAGCTAGTATTGTAGCCTATATATACCTTTGCAATCCATTACCTTATGTTTGCGACACCCAGCCAGTGGCTGGTTTTTAGGGTTATTTAAAACCTACTACTATTAAAAAATGCGAAAGTTTAGATGTTTGGGTAAATTGGATAGTAAGACGCATGTACTCACCACGCAAAAACGGCTTGACGGATTGTGGTGAAACTTGATATACAATGAGTTTACAGCCTGGATTAACATATAGGATACTTTGTGTCCCGAAAATCACCCCTGGAAGGGATGAAATAAGGAGTGGAAGTTTACGCAGACAAAGTCGCGGGAAACAGCTACTCGAAGATAATAATGCTGATGTAACTATGTAGTCAGTCAATTCTTTGTATTAAGTAAAGCATTATAGGTACGCTAGGATAAATTAAAAAAAAATCAAAAAGCCAATGCTTATAATCATTATATATTGAAGATATGTCCAAGTTCGGGAAAACTTATTTTTTGACAAATGATTTATACTATATCGCTTAACCGAATTATTACGTATTTGTACTCATTAGACGCAGAATTGAATGTGCTTTAACTTACTAGTAGGTAGCTTTACGCTAGGATGGCTCGTATAGAACATATGAGCGATAAAACCGAAAAAAAAGAAGGTTAAAAGTCAAAAGTCGTCCCGGGATATTTCGTGCTACCATTTTTGGTATATACTTAGTCAGACACAATTTAAAAAAATCTTCTACACCATCTTTTGCAAGAGCGTAACGGGTACTTCCATAAAAGTTGGGTAATTTTCGCACAAATTTTGAAATAGTGTTTTCAGATATTTATTAGAAAACTTTTTAATACTATACAATACTTATAACAGTTTACTTTTTGTATCCAAAGTGGCCAGTCACTTTACTTGATATTTAATGAGAAATTAGTGTTTTTCTGAAATCTATGATCTAGGGACTGACGGGATATGCTAGGGACTGACGCAAAACATTGTTAATAGAATAAAATCACGTGTTTAACTTCCAATAATCATTTATTTAGAAATTCGTGTGTCCGCGTGCACTCGGCCTTCGGCCTCGCTTAGCCTTGCCGCTCACCTTCGGACCTGCGGCCCTCAGGTTCGTGTGCCCGCGTTCGCTCGGCCTTCGGCCTCGCTTAACCTTGCCGCTCACCTTCGGGCCTGCGGCCCTCAGGTTTGTGTGTCCGCGTGCACTCGGCCTTCGGCCTCGCTTAGCCTTGCCGCTCACCTTCGGGCCTGCGGCCCTCAGGTTCGTATGTCCGCGTGCGCTCGGCCTTCGGCCTCGCTTAGCTTTAGCGCTCACCTTCGGGCCTGCGGCCCTCAGGTTCGTGTGTCGGCGTGCGCTCGGCCTTCGGCCTCGCTTAGCCTTGCCGCTCACCTTCGGGCCTGCGGCCCTCAGGTTCAGTGTCCGCGTGCGCTCGGCCTTCGGCCTCGCTTAACCTTGCCGCTCACCATCGAGCCCGCGGCCCTCAGGTTCGTGTGTCCGCGTTAAGTCTTAACAACGACGGGAATAGTAAGTGTCTGGGTGGGCAAGCGGCCCTCGGGCTCGCGCGGAGAGCGCGCACTGATGGGACGCTTCGGGCCTTCGGCCCTACGCGGAGCTCGGCCTTCGGCCTCACGAGGCCTTGCCGCTCACCTTCGGGCCTTCGGCCCTCAGGTTCGCTTGTAACATACACGGGCCTTATGAATACTTGGGCAACCCTTTCCTCCCGTAGCTCGGCCTTCGGCCTCGCAAAATTACTTGGGGGAGGGGGGGGGGGGTCGCTTAGACGCTCGGGGCGAGGCTCCGGGTCTTCGGCCCTCCGCCGAGCTCGGCCTTTGGCCTCGCGGCCTGAAGCTCGCCCTTCGGGCTCGCGAAACCTGGTATTTGTATAGTATTTTCGGTTGTTCGGTACTGCGAGGCCGCAGCCTCCCGGAGCCTCCATAACAGTGGCCAGGCACGTCCCCCCCCCCCCCTCAATCTTTCAAAACAGCAAGGCTAAGCGAGGCCGAAGGCCGAGCGCACTCGCCCAACCTTACCTTTCCTTACCCATGGGCAACAGCACCAAATAAGGACAACTCAAGGACAATTAAGGACGAGTACAAAAGGACAATTAAGGACAAGTACACGATAACTTGTGCTCCAGTTCTTTTTCTTTTTTCTATGCTCACGTGGAGTCATATCTTTCACGCATTTTCGCTGTCCTTTTTCCTTTTTTTTGAGGTATTTCAATCTTTCTTTTTCTTTGTACTCTGCTAATAAAACTGGATCATTTTTAATTTTTTCTAAACGTTTTTTTGCCTGTTCTGGCTTTTTTCTTGCTTTTTCTTCTTTAGAAAGCGGTATTTTCTTTCGAGGCGCCATATTCTACAACAAATACAAGTTTCTTATATTGCTGAACTTGCCTCAAAGAGTATGAACGTCAGTCCCTAGCCTTTGCGTCAGTCCCTAGCCACATTTACGACTAGGGCCTGATGGTCTAGGGACTGACTAATTCGAACAAAATCACTCGTAATTTACTTTGGAAAAGACATACCAAAACTTGTTAGAAACTATAATATCTAAACAAACAGATCACATTTACACACAAATAAAAGGAAACAATAACTAATTAACTTTCTGCAAAATAACTCACCTAGGGCCTGAGAGATTGACTGGTACAACACGTGTTTCCTCAGCATGGACGCCGACCGCACTGACGTCAAAATGGCCGACGCAGATGGGCCCACGCATGTGGCTAACTTCATGTTATTGCTTTTGAATGAATGAGTTTCAAAAGAGACGGTCAGCACGGATACCGCGTATTTTTAAATTTTCTAAGTGGCTAGGGCCTGATTGTAATTATCGATGACGCTACTTTTTTTTACAAAAAGGTATGAAAAATGATTATTTTTGTTTATTGATTGTTTTAGTGAAGTAAGGAATATAATTTTTAATGTGTTTAAGTTACCTATAATTTAAAAAAACATCATATTATCATAGAACCGGACGAAGAAATATAGCATTTTGGAAATGTGACAGGGCTAGGGACTGATATTAGGGATACAAATTGAGTTTTTTTTTTATAAAAAAAATATATGATTTAAACAAAAGTGAGTGACATGGTTAAGAATACGCCATTTCATGTGCCAGTCATTTACAATATTGGGTGCATAATATATATTACATATAAATATCACTGGAACACAAAGTTACCCAACTTTTGTGGAAGTACCCTAACCTAGTCTGACTGGCGTGGCGTAATCTTCGAATGGGACATTTTATTTGTTAATTATGCGGTCGTGGCTGTCGCTCCACTTACATAAGTGCCGCATCTCTAATACGAACACTGCTTATACATATTATCGACGAAACATTTCGGCGTTCAGCAACTTTTGGCCCTAGTGTCTACCTACTGACTTTAAATATTGTAAATTGATTATTCAAGCTTATTATTTGCTTATAAACAGTTCACATCCGATCATACTTTACGCAGATAGGTACAAAAAAGAAATGGAATTGATTTAAAGTGCATAGTATGTTGATATGTGGTACTTAAAGTAGATTTTTTTTGTTAAGTAACATTCTATAGAGCTTACGTACACAGCTGGCGAGCTTGCCCAAGCAATATCGATCCGTGACGGTCGCCGGGCGTTTTTGCTTGTCTATTTGAACTGGCGACGTATTTGAACAAGAAAGTTATTAATCTTTCGAAAGAAAGCCTCAGTACAACTACATGTACGGATACTTGGCAAATCTATATTGGACGTCTGAATCTTCGCTGCTTCGTCATCCAATTCTAGGCGTACAGTACAATTAATTAAAATGCACCTACAGAAATGCAGAATAATTGTGAAGGTGCACAACTTTAATTATGTAGGTTGACACATTATTAGGTGGGTGCCTATTCTTATAATTTTCATAAAAATCCCTGATTCAAGCCACGATTTAAGCCAAGTTTTTAAAGAAGTCCTACATTCCATGTTTTTTAGTTCGGAAACTTGCGCAACCACCAGTGGCGGAGCGTCCATACAACACGATTCCCACCGGCTTGCCTAATTTCCAGCCAGTCCAGTTCTTTTACTATATTAATATTTTTGACGCGCCGCCACTGGCAACCACCTCAACTTTTAGTAAAAACTTTGCAGAGACAAAACAAAGACATAAATTTTAGCGTTCGACTTATTCATCATTTTCTTAAAATGAGCATACTTAATGAGAACAAGGCGAAGAAATTTCAGAGAAACAAATTACGTCATTTCACTTTATACAGATTGGTAACCGGGCCGGGTGAAGTGTCGCTCGCGACTCGCGAGCCGCGGCGCGCCCCGACACGGCTAAATCATGTTCAATGGCAAATTTCCACGCGTAACCGATTGGCTCGATTCTAATAATTTAATTTAATTTGTGAAAATGTTTTACGGATTTATTCATAGAGTAATCAATGTAGGTACCTACAGTCAATGAAACTTGATGGTCACTTTTCGATTAGAGAAACAGAACTAAAGTGAAAAAATATATTCAGTCTCCCCGACTGGGCCTAATAGTAACGTACTAATAGTGGCGTAGTAGCGGCTATATTACAACGTTTATGCAAAATACTATGTTTTATTTTGAAACTTGTTATGTTTATGCCAGGTATTGCTAATTAATAACTATCACAATTATTTAGTGATCTATCTTACAACAAGTTCAAGTTGCTAAACTGATAAGTATTTACGTAGGTAATACATTTTCGTAATCGGCTTATCGAAAGCCGCTGGAGCTCGGACACCGCCGGACAGGCAGAACCTTATCAGAAAGCGACAAGGCGCCTTTATGCAGCCGCTACTTGCCTACTACACGTACTTGCCTTATTTATCTTCAGTAGGTACTTAATCAAAGTTAAGTTGGAGAAAATCTAAGTTTATTTTATTCGTTAACGTGTTGGAATCTTTTATGTAGGGATTAATAATATTTTCCTTTTATTACATTTATACCTCACCGTTAATACCTAAGAATACTTAAATTACCACTGAAAACGCGAATATCGCTTGCGTATGACCATTCGATATATTAGCCGTATTCAGGATAGTGTCAATAGCATTCTCATTCTTTCTGGCAACATGTTAGCTCCCTAAAATCTACAGGGGGTTTTGAGTCTCGCGTTACTTATGAGGGGAAGGAATACGAGGGCAGTGAGGTAGCTCAGGCATTCGCCGATTTCTTTTCATCCGTATTCTTGACGAACAAACCCCTCTTAGATCACAACAGGGTCAATCAGCGAGGATTTACTATAGTAACACGAGTTATGTCCATATCGGGCAAATATCGTCCGATAAACCGGCTAAAACCCCGTAGTTCCCCGGGACCTGACAACTTCCCGGCTTTCATTTTGAAGGGATGTAAAGAATGGCTAATATCGCCATTACGTTACATTTATAATTTAGCTACTGGAGAGTATCCTGAGCAATGGAAGATCACTCGAGTGAGGCCTATTCCGAAAACTAATAATACAGGCAAAGTAGAGGACTATCGGCCAATAGCTATTTTATCTTCGGTGGCAAAGCTATTCGAATCCATCATAAATAAAATTGTGGAACCTCAATTAAAACCGCTACTCAGCGATGCTCAGCATGGCTTTAGGCCTCATCGTTCTGTGGAGACTAACCTCTTAACCCTGGTTGATTCCATTTCTGATCATTTGGATAGCGGGATTCAGGTAGACGTGCTGTACTTCGATTTTAAAAAAGCGTTTGATCGCGTAGATAACGATCTTTTCCTGAGCAAGTTGTGCAGTTTTGGGTTTATACCAAAACTGCTACGATTTTTTGCTAGTTATCTACGCGACAGGCAGCAGTATATGCAGCACGGATGCTTCGTTTCAAAGGCATACCTTACACGTTCTGGAGTCAGCCAGGGTTTAATATTGGGTCCATTGCTCTTCGGAATTATGGTTAACGATCTGGCTTCGGTTCCGAAGTGCGCCAGATCTCTAGCTGCGCTAGATCAGTCTACTTTACGCTGTTTATGGTTTGCAGGATATTTTGGACTGTAAGTCTCTCCAAAATGACGTCGATAGACTGAATCAGTGGAGTATCCAAAATAGACTTCAATTCAATGTTGCATAGTGCGCGCACATAACGTTTAGCAGGGCCCGAAATCCGCTCTATTACAAGTACTACTTAGACTCTGAACCATTCGCCCAGGTTGATACTATTCGAGACTTGGGTGTTATCTTGGATACGAATCTCAACTTCCATGAGCATATCAACTACTTAGCTCTTAATTGTTACAAAAGGTTGGGGTTTGTGATTCGGAATGCTAAAGACTTTGTTGATGACAGGACCATAAAAATTTTGTACACCGCTCTTGTAAGAAGCACGCTAGAATCGGCCGCAGTTGTTTGGAATCCACACGAATCAACTTATATCTTGCTTGAATTTAAACTTTCGTGAGACATGTTATAACTTTATTTTACTAAACGGTTAAAACTCACGTATTAATTGTCACTTCGGGCAACATGTTCAGAGTTCGAAACATGTCGCCCGAAGTGACAATTAATACGTGAGTTTTAACCGTTTAGTAAAATAAAGTTATATCTTGCTTCTAGAGAGAGTACAAAAATCGTTCCTGCGTTTTCTTTATAAAAAAATACATGGGTACTACCCGTTCCTGTACCCTACAAAATGTTTGCTGGGCGTTTTAGGCTTTAACTGTCTAGAGATGAGACGAAACCTGGGACTCCTTACCGTAGCTGTAAGGACTTTACGTGGTAATTCTGATTGTCCTGAATTAGTCGCTCAGTTAGTGCGTCTGTATGTTCCCTCGCCAACTAGATTTAATTTTCGACCTCGTTGTCGCCATCTCCTAGGTGCGCCAGCTGCGAGGACCTTGTCTCGCAGAAAATCCCCGCTTGTGCGTGCTTTGCACCTCATAAACTCGTTGCTTGAATCAGCACCAAACTGCGACATATTTGCGAGTAGATGGATAGATGTGTGTGATGAATGCCTGAAGTTGTGCGAGAAGATGAATGCACGACCTTCTTCTTGTACCTAATTGTTAAGTATAATTTCTGTGTAATTGTTATTTATGTTTTGTTAGTATTTCTGAATTTATTTCACAGTGCTTTGGTACTACTGTAATGCTGTGAAATCCAACTGTTTGTATAAACTAGCGGTTGCCCGCAACTTCGTCTGCGTAGAGCTCGGTTTTTAGTTAAAACATCTTAATATCCAGGAAACGGTATAATAATTGTGGTACTTTTACCCGGTGAGACCAAATTATTAATATACTGTACAGATATAAATCGGTCAACCCAAATTCTCAACCCCTCTAAAAATCCCTTTAGGTACCTACTTATCGGTTAAAAACTCTCATTTACTTAGGCTATTTTTTGTGTGAGTTGACACGTATCTTGTCGTTTTCTCTTCGTTACTGTACGTATTTAATTATGGACCTGTAGAAATTTCGTTTCAAACATCTATCCAAATCCACAAATCATGAAATCATTTAAACAGTCTTTTTGCGAAATGAAAGTCTCTCAATTAAAATAATGTTGCTCCCCATACAAACTTTGAACCCCTTTTTAACCCATTGAGGGGATGAATTAAAAAAAAAAACGCCGAAATTTGTTTTGTTGTATTTAAACAGAGACTCTGTAAAAAATTGGAAGTCTCTCTATTAAAAAAATGTTGCTCCCCATACAAACTTTGAACCCCTTTTTAAACCCTTGAGGGGATGAATTAAAAAAAAACGCTGAAATTAGTATTGTAGTATTTAATTTAAACAGTTACTGTAAGAAATTTTAAGTCCTTCACTCAAAAAATTTTTGCTTCCAATATAAACTTTGAATCCCGTTTTAACCCCTTTAGGGGTTGAATTTAAAAAAACGCAGAAATTAGTTTTGTTTTATTTAAACAGAGAGTCTCTGTAAGAAATTTGAAGTACCTCACTTAAAAAAAAAATTTGCTCCCTATACAAACTTTAAACCCCTTTTTAACCCCTTTAGGGGATGAATTTCGAAAAACGCTGAAATTGCTTTTTTTGTATTATTATAAGGAACTTTCATACAAAGTTTGAAGACTCTCAATTTAAAAAAAAATTGCTCCCCATACAATATTTCACCCCTATTTTCAACCTCTTAGGAGACGAAAATTTTGAAAACGCAGATATCACTTTCATTGTCTTATTTTAAGGAGTCTTTGTACAAAGTTTCAAGTCTATACCTTTAAAAAATTATTGCCCCCCATACAAACTTTGCACCCCTGTTTTACCCCCTTAGGGGTGGAATTTCCAAAAATCCCGTCTTATCCCTTGCCTCCGTTATATAACCTAACTATAGTGTAAATTTCAAATTTCTAGGACCGGCAGTTTCGGCGGGGCGGTGATTAATCAGTCACCCATCAACTTTATATATATAGATAAAGAAATAAATAAATTATTAGAATAGCTTCTTTTTACTTGTGTCGTATTATGATCATAATAGTCGACAAACTACGCACCTAAATCGTCACTAGGTACCTATCTGTAAAGCGTAGATCTACTATCTGAAAAGCAACCATTCTACGACATTTCGAGCGCTTAGTATTATTTGGTTGAAAGAAAACATTTACTTACTGCATACTTAATTTCAATTTCATGGACAAAATATGCCGCCTATCATTACCGTAGAGTACCTAATCTATCTCGCTGGTGAAAGCACAGACTAAGAAGAGGGAGTGTCGGCCCGGGATGAAATTAGGAGGTGGTTTACTTTTCTCTCTCTTATACATTACTAAAACGAGTAAGAGGGACAAACACGGTTGTTTCTTATACACAATATAGGGTGGGGGCTGAGTGGACTCCAGGGATAGGGGCCCGAAAGCCTACAAAAACAAACAGACTTGCATACGAATTGCCGTATTATACCGATTCTATCTGAAATGCCTCCAATCACATCTCTTGAAACAAAATTCCGAAAACGTGACACACTAGGTAGTGCCGCTGTTTCTAGTGGCTACGATACGAATCAATAACACCATTTGATAACGTTGCACTTTTTCCAGACTACCTACAATGAAATTTGGCTAGGCCATCGTGAATATTTTAAAAAGAAATAATTCATTGATAAAACATGTTACATTAAATAATAACTATAGTTAGTTATGTTATGAGCATTATAGTTTTATATTTATCCCTTTATTTCACGAATCTCATGGAGGTTATTCAGCGAGCATCGCGTGATCCAAGCGTTTACCGTCAGAATGCATGATAGGGATTTCCCTTACGACTTTCTTGAAGGCAGTTATTAGATAATATGTTGTTTGCAAGAAAGTAAAATGTACCTACCTACAGAACCTATACACTGAGCGAAAAAATACTAAGTATTAGTAAGTTTTAGTGAATCCTAAGACCAGGAGATTATATACTAACGGTTACAAAACAGTTTAGTAGTAATTAGTAGTTACAAGGACTGTAACTAATTACTACTAAACTGTTTTGTAACCGTTAGTATATAATCTCCTGGTCTTAGGATTCACTAAAACTTACTAATAATTAGTATTTTTTCGCTCAGTGTATAACTCCGTGAGCTGTACACCTCGCCAACTAATATATGTATGTCTTCAACCCATTCGCCATTTTGAAAATATGCCAAAAACAGATTCGACATAAAAATCCATGTACCTAATGTGAGCTGTACGAGAAGATAATGTGCAGATTTTGTTTAACAACTAACAAGTATCCTTGACTTAGAACAAATAAATATAAATATTGGTAAAAAATATGCGGTAATTTGAGAAGAACAGGGGTGGAATGGTGAAAGGTTGCCACGCCGGCCTACTTTTCTTTTACCTACCGCTTTTGACAAAGGCACCGCCCGAACGTGCGGCTAGCCATCGAGTCGTGGCAAATACTAAATATTTCACAACATCTCAAGTTTTACCTACTTTAAATTGTGGCACAATTACAAGCCTAATTTTAGGTAAATGATCCACTTTTATAATTATAAAAGATGAATTGAGAAAACTGACGACATGTCAAAGTTGTATAAGCGAGTGCAAAAAAAAATCACCATTAAGGCTTTCTTATTGCAGCGAAACTACAAACGCGACACAAAAAATCCGCTAGGCGGCGCAACATTATCGTAATTCTCCCCAGTAACAAACACAATTACATTTTACACACACTATCTCACTTTACTGTGACAGGTCACTGACCTCTTTTTTTTTTAATGATTGCTGTAACTTAGAATTTGAATATGTGACAGACCTTCTTTGTCAAATTAACCAGAATAAGCCAGAGTGGCGCACGTGATAATTAGGTTGTCAACCATTTAAATTTAGAACAGATTGTTATGACATTCACGCAAAAGAGTGTAGACTTGTCATTGCATATCTCTGTCTCTGTTGCGCAGTTTTGACAGATTTCACTTAACTAAATAAGGGCTAAATTTTATCACGACTCGACACAAAAAGTCAAAGTTGCAAGCCACAAATAAGTAGCTTAATTTCAACCACTAAGCCAAGTACATTGTGGTGTAATTAGTAATCGCTTGCTCTCTAAAGCACAGGTCACAGGTTCGAATCTCAGGCAAGAGCAAGTGTTTTTTTTTGTAATTTTTAGAGTATAAATAATTATTGAGCGTTATTTTGGTAAATAAATAATTTGTACTTTTTTTATTTTATTTAGAAAAAGATTCAACATAAATATTTTGCCCTGCTAATAAAAGCTAAGTTGTACTTTATTTATTAGTTCTTTATCTTATATCTTTAAACGAGCAATTCTTGTATATTTATTTATTTATATATTTATTTCGGGGATCTCGGAAACGGCTCTAACGATTTTGATGAAATTTGGTATGTGGGGGTTTTCGGGGACGAGCAATCGATCTAGGTAGGTCTCATGCCTAGGAAAACGCCGAGCGAAGCTCGGTCGCCCAGATATTCTTATATCTTTAAACGAGCAATTCTTGTATATTTATTTATTTATTTATATATTTATTTCGGGGATCTCGGAAACGGCTCTAACGATTTTGACGAAATTTGGTATGTGGGGGTTTTCGGGGACGAGCAATCGATCTAGCTAGGTCTCATGCCCGGGAAAACGCCGAGCAAAGCTTGGTCGCCCAGATATTTATTCTTTATTTATCGTATGGCCTTTATTTCGAACCGTGAGATCTTCGAGAAGACAGTACGGTTCATAAATCCATCTTAAATAAAATTCAAGATTTATTATATAATTTATTATAAACATAAAACATAAGACTGAGGGATTATAATGCGTGCAACCACAGTGCGTCTACAATAGTTTGTAGCCTGTCTCTCAATAAGCTGAGAAGACGTTGATAATTATGTCAGTTCCCCGCATTTCCTCCCATATTTCATTGCAGTATCTATTGCTTGAATTGCTTCTTTGGTTCTTTCATGGTGATGATCCCACTGTTGAACCATTAAACCCCAAAGATTCTCAATCGGGTTCGAATTTCAGGCGATGGCATTACATCATTACATTTATGCCTGGATGTAGCTGTAGAGTAAACCATTCCCAAGTGACCCGTGCTGTATGGGGCAATTATCTTGAATAAAGTCAGGAAACTCAGTAGAACAATTTGCAGCATCACTTCGTCCAGTAAATTCACGTAAACATTTGCGCATGATGTGGCTATGAAGTGAAGTTCACCGAAGTCGCTGATCATAGATCTGAGACCGCGACGCCGTCACCAGATATCCTCCCCCACATACTAGCCGTAAGCGGCCAGAATTCCTCAGAGCTTTGGGCCCTTTCTATTTCAGATATTATCCGAGGCATCTTTTCATTCAAATTTGTATTATTCTTTTTTTATCGTTTACGTTGATATATTGGAATAATTACACAATGCAATAATATCACTTTCATCGTAATACTGATGTCATTCTGCTTTACATTGAACTGCAGAGCAAATTGAAGTCGAATAGCGTCAAAACTTTGGCAGGATTACGGTCCGTTTGGGCATATTTATTTTGTTACAATACGAAGCTCAATATATTTAATAATTTAAAATATTGTATTTGAAATACCAAGCTTGAATTTAATTTGCTAATGTCAGATGTCAAACTATGTGTCAGGCGCTATGAATATACTCACACATAGACATAAAATATACAATATGCTATATGAAGGAGTGTGACCCGTATAATGGAAAAAAAATCCACATTCTAAAAATACTCAATGAAACCTTTTGTAATAAGAGAGGGTTTAAAAAGGAAAAAATGATATATTGATAAGCTTTATTAGCCACATTTTATGTTTTCCACTATCTCGAATTGTAAAAGTACCAGGAAACTATTTTAAATGTTTATTCGTCGATATGACTCACCAGTAATTTACCCTGGAAATGTTAATATCATCTAGTTACTGGTATTAAATATGCGATTTTTATAAATGTCAAACTGCAAAAAGTGCGACAGACGTCCGTCCAGCTCGAGGCCCAACGGCCATCTGCCTACTAAAATGAAGCGCGCAGTTTGCTTTTCTGATATTTTTGAGTTTTGTTAAATATAAAAACATTAAAAAAAAAATTAGCCGTAAAATGCACTTCTTCACATTGTTTCCTATCTATTGATATATTTTACTCGAGTCTGAGTTGGATATATTTTATATACGACTCACAATAAGATCAAAATTTACCTTTTTTTGCGATGTGAGATCATCGAGCGAAGTTTCAAATATCGTGTTTTCAGCCTTAAAATACACTAGACCGACTCTTAAACTATAACATATCTAAATATCCCATCAATAAAGTGAGTATTTAATGGTTTAAAATTGAATGAAAAATACTATGATTTCGAATAACGTGGTCTTAAAATAGCTTATTTTATTAGTATTTACATAGATCGTGTCAGATAAAACTGAGTTTCGATTATCATAATAACCGCTGTTGCTGCGTTTTCATCAATTGGGTACCCTACC
Source organism: Cenopis cana (assembly GCA_951800055.1). Lineage (NCBI taxonomy): Eukaryota > Metazoa > Arthropoda > Insecta > Lepidoptera > Tortricidae > Cenopis > Cenopis cana. Next base: position 33,319,286 of record OX637471.1, on the reverse strand, counting down.
TAATACTGCGTAAAAAATAGAAAAGCAGCCGAAGTGGAATAAAATATTACTCGCCATTATGCACGGACTAAGGTAAGTAGGTAATCACAGTTAAATGCATTTTTTCTGTAAGACCTCAGCGACAAATACAGCATGTTCGGCACATGGACCGTCAAAATTTTTTGGGGTGCTGGTTGGGTCATTTGCTACCTTTCCACCCTTGGACCCTGGGTCCTAAGAGTGACGGTCATGGAGGTACGAGTTTTTAAAGTTTTTTCCTAAATTACCCAAAATCTGGCATTCGAAGACACAAAACTGTTTTGTGTATGCTTTTAAATACGTAATTTATTTAAATATCTCTCGTCTACGTACGTATGTTTTAAAAATACTAATTTCTTGATACAAATAATACCACAAAATGCACACATTGGGCCTTTTTAGTAACAAATAAAACGAATTTTCGAAAAAATGTCGAATTCTAAATTCAATTTAAAAAAAAGTAGCAGCTATTGAGAGCTTCAATTTATTTTAAAAACACTACAAATAGGTTTTTAGTCAGAAGGGTGAATAAAATCGTACTTATCTAACAAGAGAACGGATGTTTGTAGGGTTGATTTGGACTTTCATTTTTCGGCCTTAGGCCATACGCGGAGCTCGGCATTAGGCCACACGTGGCCTTGCCGCTCACTTTCATGCCTTCGACCCTCAAGTTAGTCAGGTTTCGCTTGTAAGAATGTTGGGTAGGGTCCACGTGGGCTCTTAACTTCTGACCACAGAAGGGACGACTTTTGTTTTTTCAAGTCTTTATGACCCATATGTAAAACTCGGTTGACTTTGTACAATAATCGGACTCCTGTATTCTAAGGTCAAGACACAATGAAATGATTTAAGGATTTTAAAGAATTATAAATGTGAATTATGAATTATAAAATGTAAAAGAGCTCTTGAGGCCTACTTGAAGAATAAATGTTTTAATTTTTGAAGTAGGTACCTAACAGTAAAGCAAAGAAAACAATATCAGCGTTTTCGAAAATTCAAATTTCTTAAAACTTGGTGCTTTTGTCCATCAGCGTGTTGGCTTTATTACTTGAAACTGCTTAACTACAAGTCATAAGTAGTTAACTGTCATAAGTCACAAAGGCGCTTGACATTCCGCGTGGGTCCAGTGCACAGCCCGGGCCAATATTAGTCCAGAAAGGGCCTTAAGTCTTTGGATGTGTCCACATGAGAGACTGAACATTAACATCGTTCATGTATTATTTGTCTCCTGTATGATACAATAAAGGATACTCATTATTAAGTCCACATTAAAAACAACGGGTTGGACTCATTTAAGGCGGGAGCCGCCATTGATATACTTACCCCTCTGCCAAAAGCATACTCATTAATCGATTATACTTCAGTCTCAGAATCAGTTAGTTTTAATTGAAATCAGAAACCAAGCATCGATTACAAAGTCGATTTGAAATTATTCGTACTTTGTCAATCACACTTGGCCACTATTTTGACGTGAACTGTCACCGTATTTAGGGACAATTAAGAACTACTTTCCATGAGGATTTTGATCGTCGCCGCGTTGGTGAGCACACGTGCCCGGGGAGACGACGGGCAGAATCCATTTACCGTACAAAACCTTATCTACTGTCATGGCGTCGTTACCGAACAACGTCATTGAACACGTGACATTGACGAAATCATCATAAGTTTGATGGAAGCCATTTTTTTAAAGAATTGATTGATTTACTTTTCATGAGAATTTATTTGAAATATTATCTTTACGGAAATCGGTCAGTGTGGCTATCCGATATGTAAACCGTAAATGTATGCTTAAAAAGCTCAATTTGAAATGAACGGACAAGTGTCGCAACGACACATGCCGCTCACTCTAAATTGGGACTTTTAGTCTTATGATTACCTACGGTTCAATTTGGAGTGCAGTTGTCGTATCGTAAGACCAGCTACGGGACCAGCTGAGTTGACCCCTCCTAACATCGCAATCACGATACTAGGAGGGGTCAACTAGCTGGTCTTACGCATCGTCGCGAGTTTAACAATTTTCCCCCAGGCCCCATCACAAAAAGTGAAGCCGCTAAAGAAGTTTTCACTTCAAAAGTTATTATGACCCATCCCATTTGCTATAAATGAATTTTATTCATATCGTGGCGAGCCATTGAATTCGGATTCAAGTGTGAAATCCACAAAAACAGGTCATTCCAACGACACTGTTTTTCTTAATTACATTACAGGTCTTTCAATCTCCCCAAAAATCCTGAAAACACTTCCTCCGTTCTTGATGACGCCTGAAGTGAAGGCTATAAATTGTGAGCGTTTACCTGATTTGCCCAAGCCTGCCTTATTAATCCATGGTTGCTGCAATATTTCATAGCAGTTTATCAGGGGCGACAGGGCCGACTGACAATGTCGACTGTTTGGTACAGTCAACATCGAAAATACTCGTCTGCTACAAAATAAATGGTGGAACATTATTGAAATCATGTGTTTACTTACATTGTTCCTAATTTGTAATGAGTATCCAACAAGCAAAGTATTTCTATAAAAAAAGACTATAAGTACTTATTTACTAATAAGGCTCCTATAGAGACATTGACGTAGAACCATTTACTTATAATAGCATTCGATAAGCGTTAACATACTCAAGAGCATTAATGTTTATATTTCAGCCTTATAGTTTGCTACAAGATTGTAGCTCAGAACAGTTATAGAATACTTTTACTTATAGTAACATTTCCCAAGCTTAGATAGTCTTAAGATCATTTGCTTTTAATTTACAGACTTCTAGTTAGCTACAAGATCGTCTTATAAGACAGTTATAGGTTTAAGTCTCCTATAACAGTTTGCAGAAAGATCAAATAGTCCTGAATAATATTTGATCCTATAATAGCATTTTGTAAGAGAAAAAGATCTTATAATATACTAAGCTGAGGTTATTACAAGTCTACATCGCTATTAGTCTTGTCCAATGTTCTTATAAGTGAAATTGTACTTGGTAAGAGCCTTATTAGATGAAACAATCCTGTAAATGATTAGATCAAACACCTTACTAGAACGTTTGGTATTTTTTTTGCTAAATCAGTTATAAGTGAACCTGGTGCATCAAGTGCAAATACAAGTGAAGAAAATAAGGGTTCCGCGGTGGACTGTGTTTTAGACTCGGATAGCGAAGAAGACGAATACGACTTCGACCTAGAAGAAACCACTGAGTCTTGAATCAGTCAATCGTCCACATCCATAACACTTTTCAGATAGGGTAAAATGTGTTATTGGCCACGGCCATTCACATTCGTTGAGTTGTATAAAGTCATCTTTACTTAAAAAGCAGTCAACGTCTAAATATACCATTATTTCAAAAAGAACTGAAAAGACAAAAATAATTTATTTTAAAAAAGTATGACAAAAAATCCCTCTAAAATTGTGTCATTGGTCATTGATGATGCGTAATCCTGTAATCTAGCGTATTTGAAACGTTGAGATGAATTTAAGATATTGTTCGCGACATAATCCGTTTAAGTAGTTTTATTTAAATGTGTAGCCATGGCGACAACCGAAACATTATTTATAACTTAAATTAATTTTCTTAGGTTTTATAGATAGTAAGAAGATTTCGTAAGGAACCCTAATACGTTTTAATATGGCGGCAAGTTCTCTGGATGAAAACTATTATAAGTGCATATTTACCTATAATTGTCCTATAACATACTCAACGAAGAGAATTTTTAGAAAATGGCGAATGTTCATAATAAATGTGGGAATATTATTTTAACAACTTATATGATATGTGCGCTTTTTCCATGGGCTTTGTAAAATTAAACAAATTATGGTGGACATTTACAATAAAAATGACTTCCCCGGTAAGTTCACACACTGTACATACAGTATTTTACACTAATTACAAATTATATAAGTTAGATTAATAAGAAAAATAGGTAATTACGTTTGTTTTTAAGTATTATATATTTCTCACAAACACACCACAGAAACCGGCCGAAACAACGCAAACATGTTTATAAAATGTACTTGTAACTAATAACTAAGTATATTACTAGAGCGTTATAAACAAGATTGCTCTAGTATGATGCTTACGTGAGATACTTATAAGAGTTATAAAACTTATAAATGGCTAGTCTCAGAACATTATAGGAGCAATTGTATTCTGGTAGAACTTATGTAGGTGTGTTATAGGGCCTATTGACATTCTGCTAGTTGATTATAGGATCGTTTTGAGAAAGCAATGCTCCTATAACTGCGCCCAAATCCGTGTGTGTATTATACTACAAGTACCTTATAAGTACAATAAAAAATAGGCTTGACAAACACTATAAGTACTGATTTTGCTTGGTTTACGTAGGTATTAATTTCGCGTGTCCCACTTGCGGATTCGGTCAAACAAGACTACATAACTTTGAACTTAAGCACTGTATTAATAAACAACTTACCTATATCGTTGTAAATTCCTTAGCACATTTAGAGAAATATTTTTTAAATTTAATGCGTTATTCATTAAAACCAAGTATTTTTCACTTCTCATGCTCGAAAAGTGTGTCATATTAGACTTGTGCAGCGGGGCTAAAGTAGTACATTTAAGCCCTAGGTAAAATATGTATACATATTTATGATTTACAAAACATTTTAATTTGACCAATCAAAATACTTCACCGATTAAATCCACCAATCACAGAAAAGTAATTTGACAGATTAAAACATATTTGGTAAAAATATCAACCAACCAGAACCACAAAATAAAAAATATGGAGAAGGTCCGTTCCCGCCGTTCTTGAAAATACATACCTAAACTTGCCCGACTCACAGGGTTGCTTCTGTATTGATTCTGAATTTTAATAATAAAATTAATAGTTTAAAAACACTAGGTGTTAATTGAAACCTGATCGTGTTCAAAGTCCATCACGTGACCTTTCTCACAAGTGCAAACACGACTATGATACGATATTTCATCACGGATATCGCGACGGTAACTTGAATGAATTTCTACCAAGCTAATTTTCAGGAAATTCGTTTGGCTAAAGGTATGGAGATGCTATGCAGAAGCGGCGGGCAGGGCGCTTCCGCGCGAGCGTGTCTCAAGAGGCTCAAGAGGCCCGCAGCGCCCCGCATTATATAATCTGTGGCCCCGCACCCTCTACGGACTTCACCTACGCGCCCCTATTTAAACTCGCTTCACTTCTATCATTGTCTGTTACCGTAACCGATTTTGAAAAAATCTTTCCATCACGTTTGTTTTTTTTATGTTATAGGGGAGAAAGGAGCAGATAGATCACTGATGGTAAGCGATTACCGTCGCCCATAGACACCCGCTAAACCTGAGAAGTCTCAAGTGCATTGCCGGCCTTTCAGATGGGACAACGCTCTTCTCTTGAAGTTTTGAAGGTTTATATCGATCCGGAAATACCACAGGCGACAGTTCATTCCGCAGTTTGGTTGTGCGAGAAGTCTGTATTTATTTTTGGTTCATTTAATTACTTTACATTTGTGGTCAATATATGAACTACGCCTGCCAAGGAAAGCAACTATCGTCACGTCTGAAACTTAGGTGCACGAACAGGCAGTGTGCATATTTATATTAACCATAATATATGTTTTTTTGACGTACCTACGTACTCTCTAGACATACTCCCCATTGCGTTGCAAACATGAGAGTGTATTTTACTTTCATGTAGCATATCTGTATAATTGAGGCCTTCTTGAGGGTTATTTTTTTTTTAAATTTGGCCTACCCCTTTGATTAGAGTATCGTTGTTTAGACGTCGCAGAGTAGATAAATACTGTTTGTTTTTTAAAAATATTAGAAAACAGAGGGATGAAGTTTTGAAAGTATTGTATATTTTGTATCGAAACACAAGAAAAGAAAGGAACGAGTCGAGAACGAGATATCGGCTCGGAGTGAAGTGAGCTACAAAAATGTTGCTCACCTTAGGACCCTCCTCGTAATCATCAAACGACAAATACTCGTATCTCTTCAACGTTACACTTCTTCTTTGCTTTGGGTCAAGCCGCCTCGTGGGAAGTCAGTCCTGTCAAGCTGGTCTAATCTATTTGAAAGACATTCAGATGTACATGCTCTGTAATAAATTAATAATACTCATACATGTCAAGATGTAAATGGAAAAAGGATAATAGACTCATAAAAAGACTGCGTCGACTGAAAGTCAAGTACTTTAAAAGGTTTTGTAGTAATCGTTTCATAAATAACCAGATAGCTATCTGTCTTATTATTATCCGAAGACGTCCAAATTAGGTAGTACTTACATGAGTAGATTTTCTGGAATTCTTCATATTTTGACATGTATTTTAAATGTTGAACGTTTCATTGGCATTTTTCAAAATTCTGGTTAATACTCGTTGCATTTCCTAAAACCTGAAATCGATAGGTATCTACTCATACGATATACATCATGGCATATTTTGTGACCGGAAATGGGCACACCTGTGCTAAACTAAGCGATTCACGAGTAGTCGGATTCCCCTCAGCACTCGTTCCTTTGTGTAACTTGACCCCGAGTTAAGTAACAACTATATGGAATCGAAGGGCTGACATAACTGGTTTAATTGAACCAGGTTGTCAATTTGTAAGCGTTGCAAATGCCAGCACAGGAAGCCCGCTGTCCTTTCGCGTACGTGCTTCAGAACAATGCAATTTACTGGCCTCCACGGAAACTCCACTAAACTTCGTACAGTAAATATTCATTACTATCCAAAGTTTGGACACGGGCCTTAATGACCCGACTAAGCCGGTTGGGTACAGGGGAATTGCAAATTCAAACGTAGGCGTGCGCGTGCGCGGGCCTAAAATACGTCATTTCTAACTACCACTTCCAAGCCAGAAAACACAAAAAATGGGAGCTACAGAGCCTTTGGTACATTTAAACAGCTTCATCTTAATGAAAAATAATTTCACAAACTATGTACAGGATGTTCGGCACATGGACTGTCATAATTTTACGGGGTGCTGGTTGAGTCATTTGCTAACCTGAAGGCCTAAAGCGCACAGGCGAGCGGCGAGGCGCGCAAGGCCGAAGGCCGAGCTCCGCGTAGAGCCGAAAGTCCGAAGCGTCCCATTAGAGAGTTGAGAGCCCGAGACAAGAAGACCCGAAGGCCGAGCTCACGTGGACCCTACCCAACATTCTTACAAGCGAAACCTGTCTAACTTGAGGGTCGAAGGCCTTACAGTAAGCGGCAAGGCCACGTGTGGCCGAAGGCCGAGCTCCGCGTATGGCCGAAGGCCGAATAATAAAAGTCCAAAACAACCCTACAAACATTCGTTCTTTTGTTAGATAAGTACGATTTTCTTCACCCTTCTGACTAAAAACTTATTTGGAGTGGCTTTTTTTAGGGTTCCGTACCCGAAGGGTCCAAACGGAACCCTTTTGTTGTCGCCCAGGCGTCCGTCTGTCCGTCGTCTGTCACAAAATTTTGTTCCGAAGAATTTTTCCACTTCCCTTGATGTATGAACTTGAAATTTTGTAATAATGTTTATTATTACGTATATTTTATCAACAAATATTAATATATTCATAATTTGTTTGAAGTTTGTTCGGAACCCTGAATTTGTATTTAGGGTTCCGAACAAACTTCATACCATTATAACATAAACCAATAATTAAACCATAACATAACCATAATTTAGGAAAAACCATTAAAAAAATCGTACCTCCACGACCGTGACTCTTAAGACCCAGGGTCCAACGGTGGAAAGGTAGCAAATGACCCAAGCAAACAAAAATATTTGACGGTCCATGTGCCGAACACCCTGTATATAATCAAATCCGATAAGTGCTTTTGCGTTACCTATAGCTTGTTTTTATTGAGCAAGTATTAATATGAGGCACAATACGTAACTATATTTTGCACAGTTTCACCATTACAACATGTAAACTGCTATTTATGCGCGTATGTACGAAGTCGCGGGCAAAAGCTAGTAAGTATATATGTATACATAGCCTATATTCTATTAGGTACCTAACCTATGTTCTATCGCAAAATGCCTCGTTCGCAAAACATCCCTTGATGTGAAAGATACGTAGATATTGATTTTGTTTGCTTGGCACGACTTCCATTCGCAAATAACATACCTACCTACGTCACCGACTCATTGTCATAATAAGTTTTTATAACAAGTTTTTCGTGTGATTGGGTATATTAATTATATTAGCAGGGAAATCCAAGTAACTACTCGTACTTATATACTAGTTATATTATCTATATATATATAACGTTGATAGGGTGACTGACTCATCACCGCCCCGCCTAAACTGCCGGTCCTAGAAATTTGATATTTACACTGTAGTTAGGGTATATAACGGAGGCAAGGTATAAGACGGGATTTTTGGAAATTCCACCCCTAAGGGGGTAAAACAGGGGTGCAAAGTTTGTATGGGGGCAATATTTTTTTTAAGGTACAGACTTGAAACTTTGTACGAAGACTCTTTAAAATAAGACAATAAAAGTAGTACCTGCATTTTTTTAAATTTTCGTCTCCTAAAGGGTTGAAAATGGGGGTGAAATATTGTATAGGGAGCAATTTTTTTTAAAGTGAGAATCTTTAAACTTTGTATAAAAGTTCCTTATAATAATAAAAAAAGTAATTTCAGTGTTTTTCGAAATTCATCTTCAAAAGGGGTTAAAAAGGGGTTCAAAGTTTGTATGCGGATACATTTTTTTTAAGTGAGGTACTTCAAATTTCTTACAGAGACTCTCTGTTTAAATAAGACAAAACTGATTTCAGCGTTTTTTGAAAATCATCCCCTAAAGGGGTTAAAAAGGGGTTCAAAGTTTTTAGAAACAAACATTTTTTTAGTGAAAGACTTAAAATTTCTTACAGAAACTGTTTAAATTAAATACAACAAAACTAATTTCAGCGTTTTTTTTTAATTCATCCCCTCAAGGGGTTAAAAGGGGTTCAAAGTTTGTATGGAGAGCAACATTTTTTTAAGTGAGAGACTTCAAATAATTTTTACAGTCTGTTTAAATACAACAAAACACATTTCAGCGCTTTTCAAAATTCATTCCTAAATGTCCAAAAGTTTCAAAAGTTTGTATTGAAAGCAATTTCTTTCAAATTGAGCGACTTTCATTTCGCAAGGAGACTGTCTGTTTAAATACAGCTAAACTGATTTCAGGATTTGTGGATTGTTGGTAGAAATGCTAAAGTATGTCTGTCTGTCTGCAACCCCTTCATGCTTAAACTGCTAAACCGATTTAGATGAATTTGGTGTGGATCAGTTCGAGTCCGAGGAAAGGACATAGGATAGTTTTCATCCCATCCCTTAAGGTTAGTGGAAGTTTGTATAGAACAGAGATAACTAGGTAACCGCCTGAAATAAAAGAATAGCGATAAAAATCTAACGCGATGACCGAGCTCTACGCAGACGAAGTTGCGGGCAACAGCTAGTATAGGTGTTTATATTTTAGTTGTGGTTAACCTATATTATCTACCAGTAGTCAGACATAAACATGTTAACTATTTGCAATGCAAATAGAGTTCCCCATGACGACAAATATGCGGCATGTTTCTACGTAAGATTTTCGCTACAGAGCGGAAAAACGCTGCTACGTGCTACGGCGTAGCACGCGTAGCTTTTGTGGGCTGTGAATAGGTTAAAAATAGTCCCTGGTGTTCAAAGCTTGAACACTTGAAATTACTGAAATAATCATTTCAAATGATAAATGATTTATTCATGTATGTGTATTCAGTTCTTGTTGCAGTAGGTACAGTCGAGGTCATTAATATGTATGTATACACTTTTTAACCTAATCGAATGCGGTTGCCTACAATTTGTAAGCAAACGCATTCGATTAGGTAAAAAAGTATATTATACATATTAATGACCTCGACTGTACATCTAGTAGACTCACCATATCCTACCGTTTCAGGTGTACATGCATACGTCTAATTAATTCCACTTATGTATAATCAAATGTCACAAAAGAGATTACAATAAAAAGGAATATTCAGAAAGTCATTGATATTATGATAACATTTATATATGAGTAGATTCTTAACTAAATTCTTAAATAAGTTTAATTTCTGACACTTAAAACTATCGGGTATGTTATTATAAATTATTGCGATACACATGGTCTAGCAGTTTTTTGAGGTAAGTCCTAATTTGGCAGCAGGTTTATGTAACCTATGCTTATATTGTTCTCGAACATAACGGGTACGTAGCTGCTGTACTTCGATTTGTATTTGTGAACAAAAGCGGCTACCTCCAAAATATACAGCGGGGCGGTGAGTATGCCATTATCAATAAAAAACGGCCGGCATGATTCCCTTCGACCGATTCGAACAATTACCCCATAAAACTATTCCATAACGAAAAATAGAATTAACATAACCGTGATATGCTACTAGCGCTGCTTGTATAGAAACTGTTTTCGCAATTCTTCCTAGTGCATATATAAAACTATCTCTGCTGCAGACACTTTCCACATGGTCCCTCCATTTGCAGTGAGAATCGATGACTATACCTAGCAGTGGCGGCGCGTCAAAAATATTCTTAGGCAAGCCGGAAATAATTGACCTTTCTTATTCTTCATTAGTCGTAGTAAAAGAACTGGACTGGCTGAAAATAAGGCAAGCCGATGGGAATCGAGTTGTATGAACGCGCCGCCACTGATACCTAGGAACTTTGTGTGATGTGATGTACCTCTTCAATGGGAACATTATCAAAACTAATATTTAAATTTTGTGAGTCACTTCGGTCGGTATGGAATTGAATAAAATTCGTCTTATCTAAACTCACTTTTAAATTATTATTATTATTTAGCCATTCAATTGTACGCGATAATGCTATATTTATTGTCATTGTATGTCGATAAATGTATTTCATCATTTTATTGTAATTTATGTATCGTCTGCGAATAAAATACACTCATGGGATATATAATTCGGTAAATCATTTATATACAATAAAAATAATAAAGGGCCTAGAATGCTACCTTGCGTTTCACATTGACTTCGACCGGTGAGATAAGCCGTTATCCAGTCAAGAGCGGGACCTCGTATCCCAGACCTATATAATTTCGTTAGTACAAACGCTTGTGGCTCACAAAATCAAATGCCTTACTCATTTATGTCTAGGTACGAGTATCAAGTTATTGTGATTTATTATGGTCTATTTACGCACTGCGAAGTAGAAGTGCGAAGTTCATAATGTTTACCATCAAGTGACAAGTAGCAAATACGTATGAACTTCGCATTTGCACTTCGCAATGTGTCAAACAGGCGATTATGTGACTAGATGATAAAAGTGAGCCCGTCATGTGTTCTAAATGGTTTTTTCGGAAAATCAATCGGTCTGGATCATGCTATTAAAAGTAATATTTATTATAGATATATAAATATAATATCTGGGCGACCGAGCTTTGCTCGGCGTTTTCCGGGGCATGAGACCTAGCTAGATCGATTGCTCGTCCCCGAAAACCCCCACATACCAAATTTCATCAAAATCGTTAGAGCAGTTTCCGAGATCCCCGAAATAAATATATATACAAGAATTGCTCGTTTAAAGATATAAGATATATATATTCCTGGGGTATTGTATACAAGTGCGCGGAAATAAACAGTTGAAGGTACCAAATGTTAGCTTATTTCACGAAATCCCCAAGCGAAACAAGTGTGATTGTACCTAAGCTATAAATAAATCTTATATCTTTAAACGAGCAATTCTTGTATATTTATTTATTTATATATTTATTTCGGGGATCTCGGAAACGGCTCTAACGATTTTGATGAAATTTGGTATGTGGGGGTTTTCGGGGACGAGCAATCGATCTAGCTAGGTCTCATGACCGGGAAAACGCCGAGCATAGCTCGGTCGCCCAGATATTAAGCATTATAAGAACTACCCCCATAGAGCCCCCCTTAAAGCTTAGCTATAGTTTCAAATTTTCACAGGTTAAAGCATCGTGTTGACAAAAAGCTATACAAATTGTCCAAAAATATTTTTATAGGTTTATAAGGAGAGTTCTGAGTTTTTTACGAAATGCCAAAAAAAAGGGACCTTGAACCCCCTCCAGCCGCGGGGGTACGGGCGGGGACTTTTGATATGTTTACCTCCTTACTAGTCTTAACAAAGTTACCAAGTCAAAAATTGTGTTCCAAGCATTTCCCTGTATACCTCTTTTTGAGCATTCGATGACTGGCCTAAAAGCCCCATGAACTCCACCGAGCTAAGCCTTATCGGCCTCCCGATCCACTCTGACACAGATTAAGTAATAGTACTACGTACAGAAGTTGCACTGTTAACAAATCGCCAACTTACAAACCCAAATTATAATAGGTAAATAACAAATGTTGACCACACCAAGCGAATGACGAGACGAACGCGACCGTCCGGTAGCAATTCGCCACTGAATGTACTTGCAGCGGCCCGGGGATGTACTTGCAGCGGCGCGGCGAACTGACCGAGTGAAAGCCGCCTGACTCGGATAACTCCAATCTTGTTTGGGACCAATTCATTGAAGAGAAGCCGATTTCATGAATCGATGCCATTGGTAATATATCTAATAGACACACAACAATTAATAAAAAACGTTAATGTTTGTTTTTGGAGCGCTCGTGGCCTAGCGGCGCCCGCGTGCCGCGTGCGGTATGCGAGGTTAAGCAATGTCGGCCCAGATCAGTTCATGGATGGCAGACTGCTTTGAGTGGTTATTAACCGAGCGCTCCCGTGCTTTGGAAGGCACATTAAGCCGTTGTCTATGATAGCAATCATTAAAGCCAAGTTAGGGGCCTTCGGGCGGCTTGAGTTGGTACCTACCTACTTCTAACAGTGAAGTCAAGTTGCCCACTCACTTGACACAAAGCTTAATCCCTATAAGGTCTAGTTTCCCCTTAGATTGGAAGGTCAGATGACAGTCACTTCCGTAAAAACTAGAGCCTACGCCAAATCTTCAGGGCCCCAAGCATCCCTCAGGATGCTTCGGTACTGGGATAACGCTAGGAAGATGTTGACGTTGGTTATTGTTTTATTACGAGTAACTATTGTATTATTTTAATTGATAGAGATAGATTTTGATATGTAAAAGTGGGCCCCTTATGGCCTATTAGCAGAATCAATGATTTATTTTTTGTTTCATCGTTTAATATTGTCATTATTACAATATTGATCACTATGGCTAACATACTAAATTATTTTAAACTTCCTTTTAAACGGTATAGTTACTTATCGTATGGGAATATTAGTGTTGGTAAATAACACTGCAGCGTTATTGTTCCGATTTTATAGAGATCTAAAAATTAACAGTAGAACGCAGCTTTTGTATTTATGTGTATTTGTGAATGACCAGAGCCCCGATTATCTAGTTTTTACTACACATGAACACAATGCCTATTTATCAAAATTGTCATGTCACAAAAATAACAAAATTAGCACCTCTACTAATTGTTTGAAATCAGCATACTACTAGTACATTGAATAGCAGTGAATTTACGCATATACCTATCAATCAAGCTAATACGAATTTAATTACACCTTTCCAGGCACCGCGCATGAATCTAGAAATGATAATTTGCATATTAAGTGTAGAGTGGTGTAAATTGTCTACGCATCTCAACGCGAAGGTACCACACACACAAGCGATCCAGCAGACGTAGCACGTAGCACATTAATCACGACCGCGGCAGGGGATGGCAAAAATTACACTTAACCCCGTAACTGTTTTTGTCGATAAAGGCGTATGTACGAATACGCTTTGAGCTAACGTGGAAATAACCGTTGGCTACGCACTGCCTGAGCGGGGCTACGAAACTACGTAGCACCCGTTACTACTAAAACCTATTATTACTATGCCACAACTCAACCCTGTGACGATAACTGTCCGTGAAACACATGCTGCAACATTTGCTGTAACCGGAAATAAAATATTATACCTACGATGTTGTGTTTAGGACAGTAATTTCATAAATCATCAGTATAATTATAACATCGATAACAAAAAACTGATTCAAAAATTATGATTGCGCCATACATCCTTGAATAGAAGGAGTGTGAAAGGAATCGACATGGCCTGATGTCCATGTTTGCCTACCAAAAACAGGGAAAAGCCCGTCGGGAGCTTTTCTGTTGAGAGCAGCCATGAAATACGCGTACTCCTCCACACAATTTACCACTATAAGTTGTGGTGGCTTTTTTATTCCAGAATTCCCCTTTTTAATTTAAAACAACAAATGTGCCTATCTACGTCGAAGATCGTTATTCAATAGAAACCTCTAGGTATTTTAAAATATCCCGAATAATACGTTAAGTACCTTACCTAATCTTTCTATAAACTTTAAAAAACTATGTTCACCAAAAACACATCACGTAATTCGCATTGCAGATAAACTTTAACCTTAGGGATGGATCAAAAGATAAGCAAACAAAACAATGATCGAGCGTTATATAACATGTTGCAGAGCGGGATGATAGAGAAAGTGATAAGATTTTTGTAAACAAATATCTTACCGGTTCAGTTGCGAGTTGCGAAGTGGAGTAAAAGTTGAGTATTCTAGTTTATATTCGGGTCACGGGAAGTTGGAACAAAGAAAAAACGCAGTGCGTTAGGCGCGAAGCGCGGTGGGTGTCGAACCGGGGTCGCGGCGCGGCAACTCTCAGCGAGGGCGCGAATACGTGCGGCGCTCGGGTCCACGGGTCCGCTCGCGGGGAAGGCTGGAGTAGAAGTAGCGGCGCCCTCCGGCCCTCTGCCACAGTTACGTAACACGCGCGGAGTAGCGCAGCGCGGCCCGAACCCCTCACCCCGTCTTTAGGGAAAAGATGAATGAGCAAAGTTTCCTAGCGGCCGCTAGACCGCGGATCGCTTCAGATCAGCCAGAGTTACATAAAGGCCGCGCACACGCGCTGCGGCGCCGTCTCAACACTACGGTGACATACATATGACACGCATCAATTTGCTCAAATCACTTCGATTCCCAGGATAAATATTGATTTCAATAGATAACTATTTATCCGGATTAATTCGCGTCTATCAATAGATGGTAGGTTTAATTACATATGCATGTTACCCTTCATTACAATACTTCGCCATGATCATGCACACTTTGACAGATGCCAGATTAACTAGGGATAATAACAAGAAACGCTGGCGACGTAAATTTCACTCATTCTTACAAAATTTAAAATGAAAATATTAATCGCTTTCGTCGGGTTTAATGGGTATATTTGTGGTGTTTCTTTTAATGATATTTTGTAAATAGGTCACCATATAAATAAATTTACTAATAGTTATAATTACGATGGTGCCTATGGTCGGGGACAAACAATTTTTGTATGAAGGGAGAAATTTTTCTACTACGCTACAGGTAAATTATTTTCGAGACGTTTTTGAATTTGCACTGCATAAAAACATTATATTATTGATGAGATTGTAATTTTGAACGTTTTGATTTAACACACATAAGTTTGATATATTACAATTGATTTGGATTCGAAGATAATATTTTTTTTATTTACGGGGACACGAAAAGAGTAGGTACCTACTTTAAAAGTTGTCTTTTTTTAAAGTACTCTTTACTAAAGAGTACTTTAAAAGTTTATCGTGTCAGGTTCAAATAAGAAGGGGCGCTATGTCAGGTAACCTCCTCGAGTGTCTGGGCTCTACCAATTCCTCTTGATCCGGTTGATCCGCGGGAAAGGGAAGAGCTCAGGCCGGTGCGCCCTGGAGGCAACGGCAGGTGATCATTTAGTGAACCCTAAGTGATCGCCTGCTGATGCTACCCATAACCTGACACGGGGGGGGGGATGGGGGGTTCCGCATCAGGGTCGCAAGGCTCCCCAGGTGCGGCGGCGAGGGACAGGCGGGGTAGGGGCGTTTGTCCTCCCGTGGCCTGTTTGGGGGGCACTGCGGACAGGGTAACCAGAGACCTGTGCCGTTGCGAGGTGGCTGCTCCGATTCCGGTTGGCAGAGGGCCTGGAACCGGATCGGATGTGGCGTGGTTGCGGGGTAGGGGCATTTGTCCTCCCGCGGCCTCTTGAGGGGTGCTACGGGGTAGGGGCGTATGTCCTCCCGTAGCGGTTGTGCACCGGGGTATTTGCCCTCCCGGTGCCGTGAGGGTGGGACCGGAACACCGTGTGTCTGGTGCCGGTCCCAGGCCTCCCGGGGTATTAGGGCCGCCGGTGATGGAAAGCACACTGTTCATGCTGCAGTGTGCTTTTTCGGTGAGGGTTCGCCCGAGGGCGAAGGTGCCGGTGATGTCGTGGTAGAATGTACTTAATGGTGATCCCACGGCATCACCATTAAGGCACGAGAGGGCAGCATCCCAGAGTTTTAGTGGGTAGGCTAGTCCCTTCTGGACTGGAGAGCCCCACAAAACCAATACGTAATTTCTGGTTCTCCCCCGGAGCCTTAGGTTACGTAGTGGTATCCAGCTTCATGCATTTCTCTGGGTGAAAAAAAAGGTTCAAATAAGAATTAACGCAACGACGAACGACGAAACGACGTTCAAGAAAGTTGCTATAATTTTTCCTTCAATGCATGTACGAGTAATAAGAGGGCGCCTGCGTTAAGCTTGTAATTTGTACAATAGCTAATTTTCCTAAAGTATTAGAGACCAGTAAACGTGATAAATTACTGTTTTAGTGTCACCGCCTGCGGCGGCCGGCTTAGGTTAAACTATGTAATGTAGTAAACCGTAACGTCTCTGGGGTCGTTTTCATTAAACTAATTTACTAAACGGTTATTACCTTGACCACTTAGGTACCTACATAAACTCATGTACATCCTACCTTGAAGTATTATAGTAAGACAAGTTCACGCTTAGGTAGTCGTAAAAGTATTTATTTCAAATATTTAGGGAGCCCCCCTTAAAAATAATTAAAAATATTTTATAGTACATTACTTACCAAGGGCGATAAAACAAAGAATGTCTCAGATCGCAGGTATTTTACGCCCGAGCCGAAGGCAAGGTCGATAAATATGCGATCTGAGGCTTTCTTTATTATCGCCCGTGGTAGGTACAAAATTTTATGTCAACCCCTGGCCAGGAAGTGGGTTTTTTCACGCGCGAAGCGTGCGATATTGGCCACTTTATGGCTAGGGTGACATAAATTATAATTTACCTAGCTTTGGGTCAACACTATTCTTATACTGTGAAAATTTGAAGACTGTAGCTCGCACCGTTTGGCTGTAAAACCTGTGTGACAGACGACGGATGCCAATTGGCAGATAAAAAAAAAATTTAAGGGGGGCTCCCAAACTGCGAAAGGGGGGCCCGAAAAAATAAATTGACCTAGCTCATCGAGTGAGGTATCGTTGTTTAGAGCTCGTTGATGGCATAAATACTGTATTCTTTGTTTTCAAACATATTGGAAAACAAAAGAATGGGAAGCAATATTTGATTAACATCGCTCTTGAAAATCTCCTTAAATATTCACTCTAGCGAAAAAGTGTGTAGTACCTTTTTTGTGGAGAATTTTATGTACATTTTTTATCTCTCAGAACATTTTTCGTTTACGAGTTTTTAACGAAAAACTAAAAAAAGTGAACTTTACACCCCCCCCCCCCCCCTCCTCCACTGCCCGTTAGCTCCATCCCCACCCCTCAGGATTTTAAGTATGTTGTTAAGGACATCTTTAACTACAACTATGCCAAAATCCGCTTATACACTAATTATTTCCGCCAAGTTATCCTTCATTAACTGAATCAATATCTGGGCGACCGAGCCTTGCTCGGCGTTTTCCCGGGCATGAGACCTAGCTAGATCGATTGCTCGTCCCCGAAAACCCCCACATACCAAATTTCATCAAAATCGTTAGAGCCGTTCCCGAGATCCCCGAAATAAATATATAAATAAATAAATATACAAGAATTGCTCGTTTAAAGATATAAGATTACACGTACTAATTTGTAGCTACATATTACAAATAGGTCAGGAATTTGCATTGCCGAAATTCAGTTTTAAGTTTTGCGAATATTGTCGTATGTTTTGTTTATTGGCATTGTAAAACTAATTTATTTTTATTATTTATTTTATTTTAATAAATTCACAAATAAGCAGTCAATGCGAAAGCGCTTAAAATATAATTCTATTTTCACATTGACATTACATGCCAAAAAATATTACCAGCGCGAAGTAGCAATGGGTACAGCGACATCTATCGGCGAATTTTGTAACTAATTTGAGTAACTAAATAATATAGTATGTATGTGTGTTTTTCAAGGATAATTCTTTATCACATAAACCGATTTCAATATATATATATATATATATATATATATATATATTTTATTTGAAAGAAGGTATTTTCAACATAATCTTATAAGATTAAATATAAAACAAAAATATATGCAAAGGTGATTAAACTATACTATATTGCTATGGCTATATTTTTCCTGTAAAATATACATGCATATTAATGTTATGTAATAATTTCAAAGAATTTTCTCGGTAAACTTCGGAGATGAGGGGGGATTGGTATTTTTTTACATTTTCCCTCGTAAATCGAAAATAACCCGACGAAAAAAAAATTTTTTCAAAATGTACAAGTCAAGCCCTTTCATATGACACCCCACTTGACATAGTTGCCAGACTATAAAATTTTGAACCCCCTTTTATCTGTAATTATTCACAGAAAATAAAATAAAATATTTTAAAAAACCATCTTCCATGTATCTTGGTTACCCTTGTTTAAATAACTATTCCAATTTTCAAATCGATAGCATAAGTAGTTCTTGAGATATTTAGCGATGTGACAGACAGACAGACAAAGTGAAACCATAAAGGTTCCTTTTTTACCTTTTTGGTACGGAACCCTAAAAACGAGAAAAAAATATCCTTCAACGCATCCAATTCGTCACAAACCGGCGCAAGAAATTAACTGATCGCTAACCGACCTGTAGACCCTAACCCTATCCTCCTTAGGTACAAGGGAAAACCAATGTGATAAGAACTGTGATAAGCAAGAATAAGTCAATTGAAATATCGATCCAACTTTGTCAACATTTTCAGTTTGAAATAAAATATGTTACCCAGTTAAAAAAAAAACAACTTTACTAAGGTATTTCAACAAGTTGACTTCTCGTTAAGTTAGGAAACAAGTAAACTTCTAGTTTGCGACTGATTTTGCGAACATTTGGGCCAAACAATACATTTGATTTTGAAATTTATGTAGATCTGATCGTCAAATTCATGTCAGTGGCGAAATTCAAGAAAGATTACTTAGTAATTAACTTATTGCAAGTTATACAGTGTCTTATCGACTGGATATCAACAACTACATCAGCGACAGTACTAAGTGTAAGGCCTAAGTGGACGCTCGAGTCGGACGTCCCGCTGCACGTCCGACTCGCGTGCATGTTAAACAATTGAAACTCATACTGGTGTCCTGAATCGCCGCTGCACAAATAGTATACACGCTCGCCCGCCCCGCTGCACGCCCCGCCGAACGCTCTGCTACGAGCGTCCACTCAGGCCTTACACTAAGTCAGCAAAAAAGTAAAGGTGATGCTTGTTTTTTTTAATCTGAAAGCTATTATCGGTGCTACGTTCTCTATATGACATTTCTCAACAAAGCGCGCATAAATATCTGATAAGTACATCTGGAAATAATCCAGTGGATGAAAGTAATCAGCCCAAAGTAAACAAAATCAAGTGTGGAGTGTGGATCAATCGATATATCAAGTGTGGAGCCTTGATACTACGCTTTCCACAGGGGGAACACGTCATAAATAATAATTGTAATTAATTACGAAGTCGCAAATTTTCTAACAAATCCAAACACAGCTATGATACGATGTTCCATCATGAAGTTCCAGTTCATATCTTCCGGCTCCATCATCAGATCAGTTCGACAGCACCATATTATTGTATTGTCATCAGAACCACATACAGCTGCCAAGTCTACTAAGTAAGTCTACTAGTTTACCCGTCCCGTAGAAACCAAACTTGAAGCGGTAATGTCTCGAAATCCGGATTTAAATAATATAAGAGAAAACGCAGAAATTATTTCAAAAGAAACCGCATCAGCATAGCTAGCACATAATGGCCTCGAGAGTATGTCGGCTTTTCTCGAGCTACGCGTCTTTTTTTGTTAGAAAGTGATGGTTAGCTCGAGATAAGCCGAAACTGACACCGCCATCATGTGCTAGGCCTACAGATGACATTTCGTTTGATAAAGTTGCCCCGCTGACATCAGTAGAGGTCGAAAACTTAATTTTCTACTACTATAGATTGATAGTAAAAAATATTGAAAAAAAAATATGGTTTGCTACCTACTATAATTTTAAAGTAAGGAATAAAAGATGTTAAATAAATAACTAATAATATAATAATGTTCACTTGAATATAGTGATGTTGATGTTTCGTGTTTTATTTTATGATTGCATTATTGTTAATTAACACTGTTGAACGAAAGTAATTTTAAATAAATTATGTATTTATAATGACAAAAATGTTTACTTTTGCGTTTTGAAGAAAAAAATCTGTGAGAGATAAGAATCGGAGAATCTCAAGTATTATATTGATTTGAACTTACACGATTTTCACTCATTATTATTGGGGAACGGGACTTAATCGCGTACAATTATAACTAATTTACATTTTTAAGGTTTTGCCCGACGTTTCGAATGTATCACAAACCTTAAAAAAGGTAAATTAGTTATAATTGTACGCAATTAAGTCCCGTTCCCCAATAATAATATCTCAAGTCTTATCCATGTTATGTACAATGTTTAAGGTCATTCACCCGAAATGGCACTACCTATTCCGATCATTGATGATGACCTACTGAAAATTTTTGATTGAAAAGGAGGAACAGTGGCAGTCCGTATGGATAACCCAACCCAGAATCTGGAATGCAGCACGAGAACATAGCTGCAAGAACAGCTGCAGAGGTCACTGTCCTTCAAAGCAAGAATAGATGCCATGCACGCTGCTTCAAGACCTATGGGTAGTCGCAAATGCGATTACTGATAGTTTTATATGGGTTTCCAGTGTGGACCAGGGGTTTCAGCAAAGATGACGTCGAGGAGGCCGAGGAAGAGAGTACAACATCTTTATCAGTTTATACTTACTGGTCCTTGGTTTAAAAAACATAACTAACTTCTAAAAAGAGGAGGTCCTGTGTTCGACTGCAAATATATTTTTTTAAATATGTTCAAATTAAGTCTAAAATATGTTAAAACAAAACTTAACTATTTATTCCTTTGTGTAACGATGACTCATATATATTTTGTATGGCTAACTTTCGTTACACAAAGGATGCGATTGTAATTTTGTTTTCATTAAGCCCTTAACTA
The DNA here is from genome assembly GCA_951800055.1 of Cenopis cana. Lineage (NCBI taxonomy): Eukaryota > Metazoa > Arthropoda > Insecta > Lepidoptera > Tortricidae > Cenopis > Cenopis cana. The sequence continues at coordinate 33,298,037 of OX637471.1, read as the reverse complement.
TGTACAATTTTTTTGAAAACGACTCTATACTGACGTGCAAGTTGCGTAAAAGTTTCCCAAAAGTTGGAAAAGTTCTCGGATATTTCTTGAGAATTTCATAAAAATATAGGAAATTTCCATTTTAAATTTCGGAAAGTTTCAAAGCCCATACAAAAATATGAGAAATTTCTAAAACTGTCCCATGTGACATAAATTTCAATTTTAGAAAGTTCATCGTTAAAGATAATATACCTACACCTGTCGCTTTAGGCTATCAAGTTTTTAGATTATATAGAATTAGCTTGCGCATTTTTTCGTTTACCAGAATGCCACCTGCATGTGCAAATGAAATATTGTAATGAAAATCTAAGCTATAAGTTTTACACATTATGCCACTGTTTTTGGTAACTCTCATTGAGTTTTTGGAAATAAAGTAAATCCGTATCTTCGAAAATCGCAGCTAAAAAATTCTAACTTTGCTCCCAACGACATATAAAAAACCATAAGAGATCCTTTTTTACCTTTTCACGTCTATTGCTCGTAAAGTTTAATTTTATGCTTCGTAGACAGTTTTATGCTCTAGAGCATAAAGTAAAATCTTCGTCGAACTCGAAGACCAAGGCAATCGGTCCAACAGCCACACGATCAATCCCGTGCGTGCGCCCGCAGCCTGCCAGGGACTCCCATACCTACAGCTAAAGGTGGGCGCGAAAAAAAAATTATCCTACCCTATCGAGTGGGGTATTCATTGTTTAGAGCTCATTGAGTAGATAGTTACTATATTTGATTAAAAAAAATATTGGAAAACAAAGGAATGAGAAGCCACCAAAATCACCTTTTTTTTACAAATTTTGTTCCAAAGAATTTTTTTACTTCCCAATTTTTTGTTATTACGTATAATAATAATAATAATAATAATAAAAATGCTTTATTGTGCACTACAGGAAAATAATACAATAATACATACATACATATATTTAACATACTTAATTTTGCGGTCGGTTCGGAACCCTAAATGTGCGAAGTCCGACTCGCACTTGGCCGGTTTTATAATATGTTATACAAATGAGAGCGATTAAATCTGTGGTCAAAAGTAGCCAAAATTTGTTTTTTAATTCCGTGAGTAAAGAAATTTTTAGCTAGCTTAATTCCGTTATAACGTAATTAACAAAGTATGTATCACGGAGTTAAAAAGCTGATTATCACGGCTTTACGCGAGTTGACGACGTTCAGAAAATTTGCTGTATCTCGTAGAATATCCATAACAGAAAGGATCTCCTTTCACTATACTGTGAACAAAGGACCGATTTGTGTTCTGTTAAAATACGAAATAAATAAACGAATACAAAGTTGACTTTTTCATCCAATTACCGTTTTATCACGGAATTATCCAGTTCACCCTTACAAAAATTAACTTAAGGCTTTCTTATTGCAGCGAAACTACAAACGCGACACAAAAAATCCGCTAGTCGGCGCAACATTATCGTAATTCTCCCCAGTAACAAACACAATTACATTTTACACACACTATTTCACTTTACTGGGACAGGTCACTGACCTCGTTTTTTTTAATGATTGCTGTAACTTAGAATTTGAATATGTGACAGACCTTCTTTGTCAAATTAACCAGAATAAGCCAGAGTGGCGCACGTGATAATTAGGTTGTCAACCATTTAAATTTAGAACAGATTGTTATGACATTCACGCAAAAGGGTGTAGACTTGTCATTGCATATCTCTGTCTCTGTTGCGCAGTTTTGACAGATTTCACTTAACTAAATAAGGGCTAAATTTTATCACGACTCGACAAAAAAGTCAAAGTTGCAAGCCACAAATAAGTAGCTTAATTTCAACCACTAAGCCAAGTACATTGTGGTGTAATTAGTAATCGCTTGCTCTCTAAAGCACAGGTCACAGGTTCGAATCTCAGGCAAGAGCAAGTGTTTTTTTTTTAATTTTTAGAGCATAAATAATTATTGAGCGTTATTTTGGTAAATAAATATTTTGTACTTTTTTTATTTTATTTCAAAGAAAAAGATTCAACATAAATATTTTGCCCTGCTAATAAAAGCTTACAACTTTATTTATTAGTTCTTTATCTTATATCTTTAAACGAGCAATTCTTGTATATTTATTTATTTATATGTTTATTTATATATTTATTTCGGGGATCTCGGAAACGGCTCTAACGATTTTGATGAAATTTGGTATGTGGGGGTTTTCGGGGACGAGCAATCGATCTAGGTAGGTCTCATGCCTAGGAAAACGCCGAGCGAAGCTCGGTCGCCCAGATATTCTTATATCTTTAAACGAGCAATTCTTGTATATTTATTTATTTATTTATTTATTTATTTCGGGGATCTCGGAAACGGCTCTAACGATTTTGACGAAATTTGGTATGTGGGGGTTTTCGGGGACGAGCAATCGATCTAGCTAGGTCTCATGCCCGGGAAAACGCCGAGCAAAGCTTGGTCGCCCAGATATTTATTCTTTATTTATCGTATGGCCTTTATTTCGAACCGTGAGATCTTCGAGAAGACAGTACGGTTCATAAATCCATCTTAAATAAAATTCAAGATTTATTATATAATTTATTATAAACATAAAACATAAGACTGAGGGATTATAATGCGTGCAACCACAGTGCGTCTACAACAGTTTGTAGCCTGTCTCTCAATAAGCTGAGAAGACGTTGATAATTATGTCAGTTCCCCGCATTTCCTCCCATATTTCATTGCAGTAGATATCTATTGCTTGAATTGCTTCTTTGGTTCTTTCATGGTGATGATCCCACTGTTGAACCATTAAACCCCAAAGATTCTCAATCGGGTTCGAATTTCAGGCGATGGCATTACATCATTACATTTATGCCTGGATGTATAGCTGTAGAGTAAACCATTCCCAAGTGACCCGTGCTGTATGGGGCAATTATCTTGAATAAAGTCAGGAAAGTCAGTAGAACAATTTGCAGCATCACTTCGTCCAGTAAATTCACGTAATCATTTGCGCATGATGTGGCTATGAAGTGAAGTTCACCGAAGTCGCTGATCATAGATCTGAGACCGCGACGCCGTCACCAGATATCCTCCCCCACATACTAGCCGTAAGCGGCCAGAATTCCTCAGAGCTTTGGGCCCTTTCTATTTCAGATATTATCCGAGGCATCTTTTCATTTAAATTTGTATTATTCTTTTTTTATCGTTTACGTTGATATATTGGAATAATTACACAATGCAATAATATCACTTTCATCGTAATACTGATGTCATTCTGCTTTACATTGAACTGCAGAGCAAATTGAAGTCGAATAGCGTCAAAACTTTGGCAGGATTACGGTCCGTTTGGGCATATTTATTTTGTTACAATACGAAGCTCAATATATTTAATAATTTAAAATATTGTATTTGAAATACCAAGCTTGAATTTAATTTGCTAATGTTAGATGTCAAACTATGTGTCAGGCGCTATGAATATACTCACACATAGACATAAAATATACAATATGCTATATGAAGGAGTGTGACCCGTATAATGGAAAAAAATTCCACTTTCTAAAAATACTCAATGAAACCTTTTGTAATAAGAGAGGGTTTAAAAAGGAAAAAAATGATATAATGATAAGCTTTATTAGCCACATTTTATGTTTTCCACTATCTCGAATTGTAAAAGTACCAGGAAAACTATTTTAAATGTTTATTCGTCGACTATACGACTCACCAGTAATTTACCCTGGAAATGTTAATATCATCTAGTTACTGGTATTAAATATGCGATTTTTATAAATGTCAAACTGCAAAAAGTGCGACAGACGTCCGTCCAGCTCGAGGCCCAACGGCCATCTGTCTACTAAAATGAAGCGCGCAGTTTGCTTTTCTGATATTTTTGAGTTTTGTTAAATATAAAAACATTTAAAAAAAAATTAGCCGTAAAATGCACTTCTTCACATCGTTTCCTATCTATTGATATATTTTACTCGAGTCTGAGTTGGATATATTTTATATACGACTCACAATAAGATCAAAATTTACCTGTTTTTGCGATGTGAGATCATCGAGCGAAGTTTCAAATATCGTGTTTTCAGCCTTAAAATACACTAGACCGACTCTAAAACTATAACATATCTAAATATCCCATCAATAAAGTGAGTATTTAATGGTTTAAAATTGAATGAAAAATACTATGATTTCGAATAACGTGGTCTTAATAAAAATTACAAACAAAAGTTTACTCCCAATAATTTTATTAATAAATGGTAAGTCATAAACAGTAAAAATAATATTGTACACATTTTGACTAATTGCCTACAAATTTGCACTACAAGCATAATATAATAATAATTCTACGTAAACAGTAATTACACTTCAATATCAAGTAACTGTTGTAAACTATCTATACAAGTATACACAAATATGGCATTATAAAAAACTAAATAAGACAGGTTTTGTCTACTAGCTCATCATATTTTATATCAACATTAAAATTAAATATTTTATTATATAAACACAAAAAGCCATCATTTGTATTTTAAAATGCAATAAAAATACCATTAAGTCGTAATAAATAATTATGGATTATTGTATTTCTTTTAAACATATGTTTTAAACTTGAAACTACACAAATAGAAAACCCTCGAAAAAAGAGGGCTGAGTCCACCCGAGGGCGAATATTCAGGGACTTTTTTATCGCCATTGTCTTCTTATACAGGTAAATTATTATAACTATTATAATTATGACACTGACATATGCTCATATTGCATTGGATCCTCCACTTTAAAATTACCTAATTTCTAAAAAATCATGTTTGTAATAATTACTCTATTACACTAGCGTGGAATAAGAGCATAAGTCAGAATCAAACTCAAAGTATTCGTAAAGTAGGTTCCAAAGTTAACTATTGCTAAAAACGTAACCAATATCAGTTCAAGTCGAATTTTATCAAAGTTTTCGCGGTTTATGCTACCTACCTTTGATATAGGTAAACAATCTTGAACCGACAATGACTTTAGAATCGAAAGTTTCTAAATTTCGGAGAAATATCTAGGATTAAAAAGTACATAATCGTGATTATTGATTATATTCAGGTGTTGTTAAGTAACATTTATTAAAAGGCTTTTAAGTGGTGTTTTTCTAACTTCAGGCATAAAACGAGGTTAAACACCTTTATCTTATAATAGTTAGTTGGAGTGTCCAAAAAGAGACAAACGAAGGAAAGTATTTAGTGCCAATCGAACAACACATCGTAAATTACTTACTCTGCTAATTACAATAGAGGTAATAAAGACCGTTTCGCTTCACTCTTCAGAATAAAATCTATAATCATGAACATTTGGAACATCGTGAATATTTTTTCACATATCAGAAACAACTAGCAATTTGTCCTACGGAACAAGTCTAGTTTATTTTTCATTCTTATATGTATACGTATAGCGACGGTACAGTCAGCCCCATAGTTAGGTCTGCTACTTTTGAATCTTGTACCAATAATAGAGTCGAAAAGTGGTAGACCAACTTCTACCTAGTTGACTGTAGATCATCATCATCCTCCTAGCGTTATCCCAGTACCTGGGGTCCGCTACCTAATCCCAAGTTGACTGTATATACAAATTTAAAAAATCATCTCATTTGCTCGTAACAGGTTTCTTATCACTTCACTTTAGGCACATAATCCATTAAGCACGCGGCCTTTTATATTATTACATTATAAATATCCCTATTACGATACACTTGTACCTTGTAGATAGTAAGTAAGAACACGGACCATTCTTTAATTAACCGGGTTATTTTTTTTAAATATCGGCTAACAGATTTTTACACGGCTAAAAAGTTCAACGTTTCGTGGATAAATTAAGGCGGTTCCATGAGCCAGCTATGCGAAAATACCCCAAGAATTATCCCATTTTTCTCAGAATCGTTGATATTTGTAGACGTGGGAAAAATATATATATATAATTCTTGATTATATTATCTTTAATAACACAGCTTTCGATACACGATACGAGTACATAACACTTCGCTCGATACAATTAATTCCCAAAGTAACCTCCAATTCGATTATTTTTTCCAGCTTTACTTGTTTTTTTACTATGTGACACTATGAAACATAAAAAGGAGAAAAATCAATCATAACTAAAATAGTAATTTGACAGCCTCCGAATTTCGATAATTTGAGGCAATATTTTTAAAATAAATAAAAATTGACAAATTCTACCGTAACAAGATATCGACATGCAAGCTCTATCTCCGTTACCCTTTCGAAATGTGACAGTGATGGCAGTACGCTCGTTTTTAGATTTCATCTGGGTACATGAACGGCCTTAATTATTAGTAGAGGAGATATAGCCGGGGTCATAATAATTCCCACAGAAGCGATGTTTGTTTTCTTTTAGGTCTTTGTTTGTATCTTTTTGACATAGCTACTAAAAATCTTCCAAAATCTGACTGTGAAAAATGCGTTTTTGACCTCAATTTTGAAAAAAATTAAAAAATATGTTTTTTTTTTAATAACTCAATAATGCTTAGTGCTACCCAAAAACTATGTATTAGAAATATGTTCAGCATAAAATTATCTATAACATGTAAGTGAATTGTAAAATTCTTATGAGTAAATAAAAATTATTTAAATTTTAACTTAACTTTGCTTCTTATTGATCATGAGAAAAATGCTCTTCAACATTGCGTTTCTTGTTAAAAGCCTGTTAGTTAAAAGGCTTACCAAAATTAAACTGTATCTTATGCAGAAGGTAAAACACTGTGATACTTGGGACCAATATAAACGATTTCATCCGATTCCTCCTGTATTATAACAAAATGGTCCGCATTACTCGCGTCCACAATTATTATTTTTAATTACTATGTAGAAACAAATCGGCCAAGTGCAATTCGGACTCGCGCATGAAGGGTTCCGTACCATTAGCTGTAAAAATGACAAAAAAATCATGTATGTTGTATGGGAGTCCACTTAAAAAAAAATTTTTTTCTGTAGTTTAGTATTTTTTGTTATAGCAGCTACAGAAATACATCATCTGTCAAAATTTTAACTGTCTAACTATCACGGCTAGGGAATTTTAGAATAAATTATAAAAAAGTGAAAAACTGGCAATGTATATTTTGCTTCGGGAGCCAATGACTTTTGTAAAAAGGAAAACTCCATGGAACAAAAAATACACAGTTATAGCGCATTTAATGCAAATTCAAAGAGCATAAATAATAAGAAACCGTTTTTGCAAAACATTTTGAAAAAAATCTAACCTCTCAGTGGTGGCGACTTACGGACCTTGCGGTGAGAGGCAATCTCCTGTATTATAACAAAATCGTCCGCATTACTCGCGTCCACAAGTTATAATTCCTATATAGAAACAAATCAGCCAAGTGCAAATCGGACTCGCGCACATGTTTTTTTTTTTCATTTTTACTGCTAATAGTACGGAACCCTTCGTGCGCGAATCTTAATTGCACTTGGCTGATTTAATAAATAAATAAATATTTGTGGACAATAATACACAAATCAACCTAATCCCAGACTAAGCAAAGCTTGTACTATGGGTACTAAGCGACGATATACATACTTATATAGATATAAATAGATACTTAAATATATAGAAAACAAAAAACATCCAAGACCCAAGAACAAATATTCGTGCTTATCACACAAATAAATGCCCCGGCCGGGATTCGAACCCGGGACCTCCAGCTTCGTAGGCAGGGTCACTACCAACTAAGCTAAAGCGGTCGTCAAATAAATATTATAAAAAAGTGAAAAACTGACAATGTATTTTTTGCTTCGGGAGCCAATAACTTTTGTATAAAGGAAAACTTTATGGAACAAAAAAATACACAGTTATAGCGTATTTAATGCAGATTCAAACAGCGTAAATAATAACTGGTTTTGCAAAAACATGTTGAAAAAAAAATCTAACCTCCCAGTGGTGGCGACTTTACGGATCTGGCGGTGGGAGGCAATCTTCCTTATTCCCTAGCGGTGATAGTTAGACAGTTGAAATTTTGACAGATGATGTATTTCTGTAGCTGCTATAACAAAAAATACTAAACAACAGAAAAAAAAAAATTTTTTAAGTGGGCTCCCATACAACATACATGATCTTTTTGTCATTTTTACAGCTAATGGTACGGAACCCTTCGTGCGCGAGTCCGAATTGCACTTGGCCGATTTTTCTACATAGTAATTAAAAATAATAATTGGGGACGCGAGTAATGCGGACCATTTTGTTATAATACAGGAGATTGCCTCTCACCGCAAGGTCCGTAAGTCGCCACCACTGAGAGTATTTTTTTTTTCATTTTCATACAAAAGCAGGTTCTTGTTATTTACGCGGTTGGAATCTGCATAAAATGCGCTATAACTGAGTATTTTTTGTTGCTTAAACTTTTGCTTTATACAAAAGTAATTGGCTTCCAAAGCAAAAAGACAGGTGCGAGTTTTTCACTATTTCACGATTTATTAAAAAATTTACTATGAAAATGATTAAAATAAATACCGGAAATGAATTCTACATATTCAATTTATACGAAAGTGATACTAAACTTGCTACAGTAGCCAGCTGGCACTGTGTAGATTTTTTTTAACCTCCTAAGACCCAGCTTTTTTTAAATGTCAAAGTGCTAGACGCCCTTTGTACAAATTTATGTACATAATTATTATTTGCTGTCAGTCCTGAACACACTTTTTTGATAACTTTAAAATTTTAAAATATTTATATGTTATACTATTTTTACATGTATGTACGATGTATAAGGAATTAAATGGTCTAAGAAAGAACACTCTTACTCTATGATCTGTCAAAATAAACCCGCGAAGATTCAAATTCAAAAGCGCCATACCTAAATATTATGTACAAAAATATGTACTACCGGCATTTATTATTACACAGTTGCTTGGATGTTGAGGACTGAACGGTGAACTTTATTATGTACAAAATTTGGTACCGGGGGTCCTAGGAGGTTAAAGTAGGTGGTCGGCCGGTACCTTTGCACCCCCCTCACCCCGCGCTGCGGCATAATTCTTTATGTGTCTTGGACTAGGAATGCCTAGAATTACTTGGAGAATAGATGTGGTGAAGCTCATAGCTTGATACCATTTTTAAAGGTACTGTATGGGAGCGATGCAGTAGATCTCCCACTAATGTGGCATCGACGTGAGGCACCTTATATAAGACGGCCGTAACTCAGTTCGTATACGTGCTCTATTGCATTCTCCAATTGCCACGAACTATCCAAACCCGAATATAACAATATCCTGGCATAATACTTTTTAAGATAAAAACATGATAAAAACACTTGACATTGAAATAAAAGACAAATACAGATATTAAATCCCTTATTCATAAAGCTTATATGCCTAAGTGAAATGATATCCTCTTTAATGAGATGAGAATATACTGTACAAATGCAAGTGACAGATTGAACATCGGTTGAACCATTTTTGATTTCCACAGAAGTTATCGCTGCCCGTCCAACCCAGTACGAGGCTTGATCGATCTTCTAAAACATCGCTCATTGCAAACGGTCACAGGTAAAAATCCTGAGACAACTAGCGTAATCGAATTTCATAAGAACAATCTCTACTTTAAGTCCCATATAAAATCTAAAGATAGCTAAGACAACAGCACTAGTTCACAACTTTGCGACAAATTTACTCAAATACATCAAAATATACAATTTTCGTCGAGATTTTAGTTTAATGCTCATTAAAGCCCAGCATAGACGATCCTCTCAATACTTCGATTATTTGAACCTTACAAGGTAATAAAGTTATGATACATTATAGTCAGATAGGTATAACGCACTCACAATCTGTGCGATTTGCAACTTGGTAGGATGTGGCCGTAGTGTATGGCGGTTGTGGGTACATATCATAATAGGAAATGTATGTCTCACTAGATAATTTATCCATTTATGTATTATATATATATTTACGAAATATACTGATCAAAATATAGCACACGAGCTCCCTTATTTCCCCCTACGTAATAGGCATTCGGCGAGAATCACGAACATACTCCATATTATATTATAATGTACAATGTACATACACAACAATAATATATTTAAAGTATTTAGGTACCTACTTTTTGTAATTTCGATCCTAACGTTATAGGTTTCATAAAATACAATGTTTAATTTTTAAATCTTGAGTATAATCGAACTTATTAGATTGACCCTGACCTTATATCATTTAAGACACTTCCATCACACTTTCAATGTACAAACATTTCAATCACAATACTACGAGACACTTAAAGATACCGTCAAGTTAAAGTTACACAAATTATCATGGCAGAAAAAACGTGAAACAGGGAATATGAGTGACATAATTTGCGTTATATTATACAGAGTGTATAGCATGGCACATGATTGTACAAACGATATGATACTTATGGTGGGGCCATATGATACTTACTAAGCCCTATAAATCGGGCCTCGGCCCCATGGTTTACGAAAAACATGTAACTTTTTCTTTCATTAAAAAAAGTGCCGGAATTCGTCACATAAACATACTTATCAAAATGCGGATATAAGTATAACCATCAAATTGTTATAAATATTATTCACCTTACATTTTTATTCAATGTATGTAATCTTGATTAATTAGCTAGTTTTATTTGTCTTTACCTTGACACGCGCAAAAACCAGATTCATTATGAATCAGGCCTAGAGTGAAAAATCATTTTTAGCCAAGCCCATTTTTAACTGGGCTATACTTCCCCACCTCATCGGTGTTTTTGTCCAACCATGTGCCAAACACCCTGTTGTTATTCGATTACTCAACCTGTTAAAAGTCCATACAATACAATCTTCATATGACTAATACTTAAAACATTTAATTATTACATTATCTAATACTTGAAGTTCATTAATACTTACAGACAGACTAAGAGGAGTATTTTAATTTTTTTATCATCTCACCATAGTACCTGCATTCCATGAATCCTGGTCCCCAAGTATTGTGTGCGGGCATTCTAAACGCGAACATACGAGGACTGATTCAACTAGTTATCTGATAAACCAAATATATATCTTATCTATCATTCAAGAATCCAACTCACATAATTTACATGTTAACCATGGTCAGTATTATCAATCGGTCCCCGTATGCTGGCTCAGAATCGGAACACTTGTAACCTACACTGACGAAGACTTTAAACATTGATTGAACATACTTTAAGGCTTCATTTTCATTGCATAGCCATCTATCTTAACATAGCTAGATTTTTTTTCATTTCAGAATATAACTAATTTGTGCGTTAGACCGTATGCTAAAACATGAAACATGAGCATACTAATTGCACAAAAGTACACTCATTAAACATGTGTAAGATTGTTATTTATTTATTTATTTAAACTTGCCAATTGATTTGCCCTATTTGAGCTCCAATATCCAATATGACTGGCTAGGCCAAACTTGCTCTAATTTGTTACGGTACAGTAAAACACATACATATACAGCGTGGCCAATTTAGCGATATACAACGTTTAAAAAGCCATTTTATTGTGAAGCGAACAGATAGCAAATTTAGTATAATACGGAACGTTTTACACTACAGCATAAAGAAATGGTAAATAAGAATATTAGGAAATAGGCTTGAGGTCTAAAAGGTATATTAATATACTGTGTGGCAACTCAAATACACTCTATTCTGAAGAAACCTGGAATAGTTTAATAGGAAGATGCCCATCGTTTACAGACTGGGTGGGAATAAGTCAAGAAAAATGTTATGAAAACAACGGATGTTTAATTCGATACATTATTTCCAAGTCTGAAGTGAAGAATATTTGATATTTACTTATGTTGTAATAACGTCAATTCAAAGTTGTATACTTAAAAATTGGCCAATACATAAGTACCTGTTACGCATGTTTACATAAAATATAATGATACTAAATTCTACTTTATGTCCAATACCATTATACTTTATAAACAGGTAGGTAGTAATATTTAAACAGACGCTCATTTCATAAAAGATTCAAGCCTGGATTAATGTCATCGCAAGCTATTTAAGAGCTTCGTACGTAAAGAATAAAATGAATAAATATTATCATCAAATTTTAAGTTCAGAGGTCAATGGAAAGTTAAAAAATTCGCCCCCGCAACCATTACCGAGGCGTGTCGTTAATGCCGCTACAGAGGCAAGTGCTTCTAGTTTAGTAGATACCTATTTATCATTTTCAAAATCACCCCATTGTGGAAGTTAGCCCTATGCACCTTGCTGTGAGATGTAGCTCAAACCATTTGACTATGAAACATGTGTGACACACGCGTGAGTGACAGCAATACGGTTCCGTTTGAACCCTTCTGGTACGGAACCCGGTAACTACGTTATTTTTGAGACAATGTAAATAAATATTTGAAATTCCCTATCAAAATGCACCTTAATAAGTACATAATTAGGTTTAATACATATGGAACTGTGGGTACGCAAGTTCGAGTCGCACTAGTTAGCTTTTACTTTTATACACTTGAACTTTTATGGAATGTGCACCAGTTAACTATGCCTGTAACTAGTAGAGTTGAGGCGTAATAGATAGAGACATTGTAAAATTAAACATAATAGGATATTAACTAAAACATTTAAACAACATGGAAGACACTTAAATATTACGTCTATATTTAGTTAATACTATGTAAAGTTAAATACAATTTTTACTGAGCTCGAGGCCTGCAAGTACAACGAGATTGTAATATTTAAGTGTAAGTTTTAAGTTTATATAAAGGTAAATGTATATGTCTGACATGTAAACGTAATTAAAAACTATATTCTCTCCACGAAGCTCAATTCTAATATAAGTAGTGTCGTTTTAAATATACGTATAAATATATCCAAGTAGATTAAGACATTATCATTTTTAACGAGATTTGCAGGTGTAGATGAAATTATAAATTATACTTAACTAGGAGCACTTAAGTTAAAATGACAGTATTATAATAACTGTAGTGTTTGCTATTACATAAGCGATTCCAATAACATACTCTGCACTCAAATAGGACAACTTCACTTGCTGACAATTTTATAACTGCCAGCTACTAAAGAGTAATTTCTGGCCATTGTTTCCAAAATCAATAAGATATATTTTGCTCATACGAAAAGTAAAGTACGAATTGAAAAGTATTATTTTCATGCATTTATTAAATTATCAAACCAGTGCTGCATTAGCGGTATATTTCGTTTAAACAAATGATTAAATACACGTATTAAATCATCTGTTTTCTTACAAGATAACATACGTAAACAAATGTTACAAACACAGAATGTTAAAAGTTTCCTGATTCTCCGCTAAATTAAGTGTGAAGTGACGAGCAATGCAAGAAAAGGTGGCGTTATACACTACTAATGTTGTTAGAATCACATAGTAGTGAAAGTTATATTGTGTATTTTAAAATATACATACTGATGATTGTGATGATATGATGCGGAATTTTCGGATATGTTGGACATATACCGTATTTCACATTAGGATAACTTTTATCTCAAGTAGTTATCAACAGAGCTCGGAAAGGCTGGACGAAAATGAACATAATTTAATGGCAGTTGTCCCATGTGTAGTTTTGTATTACTAATGAAATCATTTTGTTTGTGCTGTTATTCTGATAATGCTTTACGTAGCCGTTAAAACGATCACAAGTGAATTAAAATGTACTGAATGTGATTGCTTTTGTTTTAATGTTTATTATCAGAGTCATCCATATAAAAATCGCACACCCTTTCTGAGCCCTGGTTATTACGTTAAACGTATTATTCTATAATTCACAGTTGCTTAACAAGTTGACATCACTAAAACGAATTACTTAACTAGTCCCATTCATATTAAAATATAATGAAACGGGTCTCTCGTCTTAAAAGTCAGATATAACTCGACATAATAAGCGCATGACGAGGCGCGTGTTATGCTACGTGGATGCGAAAGCTACGCTATGAAACTATGTGAATATTTCCACTAATGCTATGCCACGTAGCTGTGCGAGTAAGATGCGTAGCCGCAAGGTAGCTGTGCGAGGCATCGACAGGGGGCGCGGGGAGCGGCAGCGCGGTGAGGGGAGAGGTGTTTAGTCGGCGCACTCATCCGTAGCAACCATCCACAGCACGCATCCATAGCACGCATCCAGAGCACGCATCCACAGCACGCATCTTTCCATATAAAAAACATAGCTTAGCTGAACCCGTTTTCACCAGAGCTATGCTATGTGAACCAACGAATGTGATTGGTGGATTTCAAACACATCCATACCAACGTAGCAAAGCATAGCTCTAATGGAAAGACACCCTTAATGAAAGCGCGCATAAACTCTTGTCCAGCTGTCAGTCTTTGCCTATAGAAGTCTAAAGTTTTCCTATATAGTAAGTAGACGTATATATATTCTGAGTCTTATGTGCAATATATAAATGTTCAAGCAATATTTTTCTCTATTGAAACGACAATGAAATAACTTTTGACAGATTTGGCATAGATATCATAGTGCCATTTAAAATATTCGGGTTTCGGGTAAAATCGGATGTAATCGATTAATATAAAATGACAATGTATTTTTGGCTCTATATAACTTCAGAGTCTTCTGACAGTCTCTATTTAAATTGTCACCGGGGAAATTCAAAAGTTCTGATTCAATTTTGTTTAGATTATTATGACTAAAAGTTAAATTGCAATAAAGTTATCAACCAAATATGATTAAGTTGTGGTTTATGTTTCGCCGATGGTTATGTTACTTAAATTTTACCGGTTAGTTTAAAAATGTTGACTTATAAGAAAGTAGAATACCAGTAACTAGGTATCACATTCGGGTGTCAACACCGATATCCGAAGTATCTTTATTCTGTAATATTCCTCATATTTCATAACACGTTCCCTGTCCGAGTGCCCCCGATGTGGGGCCATGAACATTTGCAGGAGTCCATACTTCCTCTGTTGGTCACATCCCCATACTGAATGCACAGTCCAACTGTTTGTTGGACTATGTGAAATTGTCAATCGTTTTGTATGGGGACAGTGAACGTGTTAAAAGCAGTACTTTAAGATGTGTGGCAGTTTTGATAAGTCTCAACACAGTTGTCGTAGCACTTCAAGTTGTAGCAGCAGGACTGCGTCTCGAGCTCGGGCGCGGGTCAGGAGTGCTGCCCCAGCGGGCTGCGGTGCTCCGCTGGGTTCCTCCTAGATAGCCCCGCTTCCTGAATGGTGGCGTACAGCGCTTCCGTCTTCGAGAAGTCGATCGTTTGGTAGCATGAGAGAGAGTCACAGTCATCGCGTACGCCGTGAACTGTTTCCATTTGACTTGGTCGTCTCCGGCCAGGGTGAGTGGCCGCGGGTCAGTGGGTGAGGTGGTGCGTGTGGTTGCTGCGCGATGCCTCAGCATCCTGCATCGTGATGTTGAACGCCTCCGTCTTGAGGAAGTCTACGGTCTTGTAGCACGAGTCTTCTGTGTCCACGTCCGACAGCGATTTGCCGTGAGCGATGTCCACCTTATTCCCCGGTGTTGGTTGTTGTGACTGCTAATACATTTTATTATTTAATATGAGAACAAGATATTTAACATGATTCAAAATTTAATGATAATGACCAAATTGTTGTAAGTATGGCGAGTGATACGACTAGTAAATAAACTTGCTCGTAAAAGATCTTACTGTACGCAAGAATACTGAAGGATAATATCCTAAATTAATTCCAAGAGAACAATGGCTTTACTGTTAGGTACCTACTTATGTCTATGTCATTCCACACTAAGGAGATTTTAATAGAAACATATTTTTATAGCTTGGAAACTTCTACGTACTGTTCGTAGAAATTAAGACATTTAACAACTTGATTTTTGTATTTTAAAACTGTTTCAGCGCTTTATTTTGAAAATAAAGAAAAACAGGGTGTATGTACTTTCGAGTTTCTAAACTCTTTCTTTATCATTATTTGTGGAAGCACTGGAAGGAAGGAATAATAAAAGCATTGTAATATACTTTCGTTATTAGTCCCTTTCTTACTTGCCCTTAATGCCCAATATATTATTATGTTATCAATTTAAATTGAAATTGGTACTCATCAGTCAGACAAACAAATGGTCAGGCCAATTGAAACCATTATGTCACACAATACCTTGTGCGGAGTCGGCTTTGAGGTGTGGAGATCCAAATCTAAATACTGCAGCGCGTCCGCCCTCACTTCTTCATTGTGGAACTGAGCTAGGGACTGAAAGGAAGAAAACGATTCTTTGTGACAATACCTTGTAAAATTGTGAACTTCAATAGTTTATATTTATATTACAATCTCAATATATTAATATTTTCTCATATTTCATAACACGTTCCCTGTCCGGGTGTTATATATTTATATTACAAACTAAGGTCAACTCGGCGAAGACGAATACTTATTTTTTTAAATGAAGTATGCCGGTCTTCGCCGAGTTGGTTGGTTGGTTGGTTGTTGGTTTAGTCTCATTTAAGTTTTTATTTCAATTGTTCCAAATACATTATATAAATGTTTTTCTTAAATTGTAAATAAAAAGTTGTATTGATGTCTTCCATGTCATACACGACGGACCTTACTTAAGTTTTTTACCTATACTGTTTTGTATCATAAAAACATTAACTGGTAACTCTGTCCTATTTTACTTCGCGTAACAACGTCTGCCATAATTATGAATCGCGATAAATTATTTGTCATGATATTTATACTCATAATCTAGTCTAACCTATAGTCGCCGCAAGATAAGAAGTCAATCCTGACAGCTGTAATTTCCATACATTTTACGAGTATAACCTGAATGTCACTTGTAGGTAAGGTCCAGGTCAATGGAAATAAGAAATGATGTAAACAGACCAATTTACCTTCATTACTTCGTAATTACGCACTTTTAAAGAACGAACACAGTCTTGCCAACAATTTATAGACATAATCCTTGTATTTGCATTCGTTTTAAGCTATAATATCTTTTAATTATTCATATTGCATTAAAAACAATTTTCGTTTACAATGATTAGTTATGTGACAATAGCTTGTCAATTTTTTTACTCATAAAAATGCTAGGAATCTATGTTGTCATTGAAAAACAAAGTTCGTTTAAAGGATGGGAATATCAGGATATCGAAAAAGTTTTATGTCATTATAGATTCAATTAGAAATAAACTCACTTCTCATCATTTTCCATTTACTTTGCTATGAATTTTCTTTGCCCATTTATTTTTATTTGCTGCCATGAAGTTAAGAGCCACAAATACTCGCAATGAATATTCAATAAAATAATTTCACGACTGTCAAGTGGATTGATTAATTATTGTTATAGACTTTCCTCATCACTATTTTACAACAAATCCATAGACGACAAATGAATTGTCAGTCAGCCATATTTGTTGACATAATTTCCAATTTCTATTGACACACGGTATAATAACCGGTCCTTAATTTATAAGTCAATGGCGCTTGGTGGCTGAAAATGAACATGATAATAATGAAATTACCTGTCCGCCGAAGTGGTTCAGGTGGCTTATGCTGTGGCTGGAGTGGCGCGGCTTGAGCGCGCGGTCTACCGCTGGTGGCAGCGACTTCACGTTGCAATATTGCATTGACTGTAACCATAAATATAGGATAATTATTAAAGTCCGTCATCGAATATACCGACCCAAACGACGCGTGTTGTAAGTTTAAAATGTGTCTCCGACTCTGTACGTATGTAGCTCCAAACATCACAAGATATTCAGTTCTTATTGGCACTACACTAGGAACAGGGTTTTGGTGAAGCTAAGAATTCCGATATTATTTCAAATATAGTTTTAATGTTTTAAGCGGCAATTACACTTCGTCGTTCACCTAATGCGGTCGCCGAATTTATTTTAAACTACTTAGGTGAACGAACGTCATCTTTACACTAGTCTGTCCGCCCACTACGGCGACTAGGCAGCTGTCGATCGCCGAATGCGGCCGACTAACGTGTTCTTTACACTTTCGCGGTCGAAGTGTAATTGCCCCATTAGGCGCTCGGTTGTTTTATGCGTCAAACGCATGCGTTCCATATAAATACGTTGCGTCAAACGCATTGCGTCGAGTGGATTTATATGAAAACGCATGCGTTTGACGCATAAAACAACCGAGCGCCTAATGGGGCAATTGTATGTATGTGACGGCTGATACCGGCTAGCAAGCGACCGGCGAACTATGGAACGTGATATGCAGGGCCCGTACTCTTCATGCCGATGACGCCACGCTGCATATAGGATGATCCCACAGAGTTTTATTGTAATTATTAATCATTAGTCGTCAGTCATTTTAGTCGTAGTGGAATAATTAATACCTACTTGATACGTGAAACGTAAATGTCGTAGTGGAATAATTAATACCTACTTGATACGTGAAACGTAAATGTCGTAGTGGAATAATTAATACCTACTTGATACGTGAAACGTAAATGTCGTAGTGGAATAATTAATACCTACTTGATACGTGAAACGTAAATGTCGTAGTGGAATAATTAATACCTACTTGATACGTGAAACGTAAATGTCGTAGTGGAATAATTAATACCTACTTGATACGTGAAACGTAAATGAAACTATTTGTTTTGTTTTTATACTTTTCATATATTTATTGATTTTTAATTTATTTATTTATTGAGAGAAACAAACGGTCATATACAAACATGTGTACAGAAATGTATGATTAATTGTATATGTTATTAAAATCAGAAAAAATGTGTCCCGGTAGATTTCTAAATTTTCTTTTTAACAAAGGAAATAGTATCATTTACGTTTTACATATCAAGTAGGTATTAATTATTCCACGTGTGAATAGATTACTTTTGAAGTCATTTAAGTACATGATTAAAATGATTGACGAATAATGATTAATGATCACAATAAAACTATTTGGGATTATACTATATGCAGCGTGACGTCAAATTGATATCATCGGCATGAAAAGTACGGGCCCTGGTGATATGTTTGGAGTTTCTCTGAAGGATAATTCGTAACGAGGTTATACGACATATAACCGAAGCAATAGACGTTGCACACAGGATTGGCAATCTAAAGTGGCAGTGGGCCGACCATTTCAACTGTCTAAGAACTGATAGCGAATTCTTGAGTGGAGACTTGAGACCGTTACTTGGCAAGCAAGTAGTGTAGGACGCCCTCCAGCTAGGTGCAGGGAGAATTTCACTGGCTACGGCAAGCCAAAGAATGGGTAAAATGGCATATGTATCGGGGGAGGCATCAAGATCAAGTAACCAGCCACCCAATGATGGCCGCGACGCCATTTTGAATTTGCCTTAATGATGTTTCAAATCCGCACATACAAGTGGTTATAGATGCGCCACTGTGCGACCGGGGGTAAGAGAAAGAATATTCATATAAAATGTATACTACGCAATTTGACCGGTTTGCATGTCTAATTTCTTGCTTATGGAAGTGTGCCTGTGCCTATAAACCGACCGTGAAGAAATGCTCGGTCGATGATAGAGACAAAACATGGCACTCTTTTCTATTTCCTCCTATAGGAATCGCAATAAGGCTACTTTCTCTATGTTTCGTTTCCACTAACCAAAGGTTGTCTGGAAGAGATCACTTGTTAACGATAAGACCGTCTGTTGTCTACCATTGTGCAATTGGTTTCTGTTATTTATTTTAGTGTACTTTATTTGGTGAACAATAAAGAATATTTGTATTGTATTGTATTGAAAGCGGGTCAGGGCCTTGCACTCACCGGGTGTCCCGGGGAGAGCTCCTCATCGTCGTCACTAGCTAATGCGGCAGGCGCCAGCAAGCGGGAGGGCGAGCGGCGCCGCGCCGCGCTCTGACTCGTGGCCACACCCAAGTTGCAATGTACCTGTCACGTGACAAACCGGACAAAAACATTACAAGAGAAAAACCAATGTTAAACTGAGGTCCCCTCCACTGAGTTTACACTCACATCTAAAGAGTTTGTTTACACAGAAAAAACTATATCTATTAATAGCGACTTCGACTGGTTATACTTATTAAGGATGTCGTACACACAAGAAGTTTAGATACATCCTGGAGGTTGCGTGCCGAATCGTTTGAAGCTAGAAAATATGGCCTTGAATGACGTCACTGTTATATTGCATCTCTTTCATTCTAATATAAGATGGATCTAATGAAAGAGATGCAATGTAACAGTGACGTAGATATTTTCTAGCTTCAAACGAATGTTCGGCACGCAACCTCCAGCCAGGATGTATCTAAACTTTTTGCGTACCCATAAAGGTTCGGCGCCGCCTAAACTCGCCGGCTCGACGTCAACCAGGCTTCAACCCATCGCAAGCACGGAATAGCGTTCGCCTCAGCAGCGCCGGGGTGGCCGCGCTTGCCGCGAGGTGCCCGCTAGTTGACAACTTTTTAAAAAAAGGCCGTTTCGCCCTCTCGCCGGCAGCGAGTTACAAGCGCGGCTTTCACCCTACGACGGCGAGGTGTCCATCCACCGATAGGTGGTCCCGAGCTGGGGCGATGCCGTTACGGTGTAGATAAGTGTGCGTTGCTGTATGAAGTTTGTAACAAAGAATACTGACCGGCGCGAGCTGGGGCGGCGCCGATCGGGTGCTAAGCCCTCAGGTCTGCGACAACCTTTAATCACCTTCAAGTACAGGTGTAGTATTTATGGTTGAAATTCTTTTTGTTGAACGTATTTGTATTAAAATGTTATTGGATTTTGAACCTTGTTGCTTGAACAGTAAAGTAGATTTTTGAAGGAATTGCTTTGGAGCAAGTCGTTCAACTGTAATGATTTTAAGTATACCGCCCTCCATTGAAACCAGCTCGAAGCGAACGGGAAGTATGTCGTATGTCTAACAAATCTTTATTAAAATACTCAGAATGAGAAAAATAAATAGGTTTTCGAGATGTAGGTATTTTGTCACAAAGTCCTTTTGTGTTCACTGATCTAGATATTAGTATTGGAGTTTCGGCCAAAATTAAATGAAGTCGTAATTAAACCTAAGCCCCCGGTGAAAGCGGCGTTTTAAGATTATGGTATTTTGTTGAAAAAACTTACGAAAACATTGTCATTTGAATCCATTGGTTCGTTGTATTTTGGTCCAAGATAAGCATCTCTTTGGTAGGTATTTTTCAATGTCACTGATAAGGTCTTAGGCGGTCGAGGTGGCACTGGAGGTCCTGCACACAAAACCGACATTATGTTTTAGTACTAAACAACTTAAAATCATCAGTTACGACTTTACAACAGCGAGACAAAGTCTACGTGTTTAAGTTTTGCTGTTGTTTAATATCGACTGTTCTATTATAGTCGCACATTAAAACGTCGTCTAATATACGTACCATCTTCAGGAACGCCATTTTTCTTAGGACCGACCGCCAATTTTGTAAACGATTTCGTCACAGCAAAATCCCCTGAAATATTAACAGTCTTTTTATTCAAGTTTAATACATCGATTTGTCAAGTTTGTTTATCAGGATGCGATTCTCCTTTCTTATGCATACATCCATAGTAATGAATATATTTTAAGAACCAAATTAAATTGCGTACAAAAACGGGCTTAGCGACAAACAACTTGTAGACAGTTTTGCGGCTAACAAACATAACAACACTTGCAATGACGTACCCGTATATTTTTTCCAGGTTGTGAACCTCTTAAAATTATTGTGTGTTGTAAAATCTTTAAGTATATAATTGGCTTTTAAAGTGTAGTTGCGATCCTCAGGAGGTACACCACTTAGAGAAACACTACTATAAAGCGGCCACACTGACGATTAACGTCGCGTCGCGTCGCCGTCGAGCACGGTACTGCATTACTGTAGTGTTCGTGAATTTTAAGTTTCTTAATAAATCATTTAACCAGGTTATCCGTCGAGAAATATTAAATACTCATCGTGGATGATTAAATAACAAATAAGTATCACCTATGTTGGAATAACAAATAAGTATCAATCAGTATCAAGAGGCAGACCTCAGAATAAATGAGATGATGCAGGAAAGACCACAGAGTCGTACGCAACAGACATTAGTGGAAAAGGCTGAAGGCCTTCGCCGAGGGGCATTTAGAATTTCAAAAGAAATGCAAGACACAAATATTAGAATACAACTAAATAAAAGTCTGAACACAAGGCTAATAATAATAAAAATCACCTATGTTGGAGTGACTAGCATTCAGGGACTTGCACTCTTCCTCGCTGAGGTTGGAGTCGTTCTCAGAAAAGTCAGCGTTGTGTTGCCGCAGCGGTTGGCTCAGATACATCTGGTTGCCGCGGCTGTCGGACGCCTCGAACGGCCTCCTACTGCTTGTCACGATGTTCCTCGGGTCAAAGGTAAATGCGCGGGAATCCTGCAAAACGATTAAGACGTTCAGTGCCTACAACGCTCATACGTATTAACCCCGTGCCAGACAGTCGAAAACAAGACCCAAAACCGAGCGACCTTGATCCACACGGACCGTATGCACAGTTGTGTCTATCAAGATTTCCTTTGAAAACCGATCTTTGCGGACCAAGGTCGCTCCGTCCTAGAGACTTGTCGGCAACCGTCTGAATCGCGCTTTATTCATTTCGTATAGCATTCCAGTGAAGCGACTCGGTTATCGTGCTGTGAGGCCATGCATGCATGTGGGCATGTGTGCTTTATGGGGTAGGGGTACTCGTTTAAGTCAAGGGGGTGCATCGATTCTGTATGCCTACGTAAGAGACATGCTTATGGCTTTCACGCACGAGAAAACGAGATGCTATACTCGGGAATGGCTTCTTTGGTCAAATTTCGAATGTCTCCTTGCAATCATTACTCTTGAGCAAACAAGGGAGTACATCTGAATGTCTGACTTTAATTCTGCAGCCTTATACATATTTCCTCTTGAGTTAGATACTTTTGGCTAGTTCTACAAACAATGGAATAAAATTGGATAATTTTCGGCCTATTGTTTTTTTTTATGTAAATAATTTTAAAGTTAACTATTATAATAAAATATAACGGAGTATTTTAGAATTCAATGGGCCAGTGAAAATACTTATTTATTTAAAAGTTACAAGAGTAGAGACATAGGGGAGTGATAAATAAATACATTTTTTGATCTTAAAATCAACTTGACAGTAAACATTACTGGAAATATGACATCGATGAAATAAATAAAACCATTTTGTTTAAAAAGAAAATTTTAAGTATGTACTATATTGTCTATAATACCAACCAGGGAAGTGATAATGTAATACGATACAACGCGAGCCGAACTTCTGCTCGGTGCACAGAATGTTGTAATGCTCATTTAATTCAACACAGAAAGTGAAATGAAAGCTTGTAACAACCAAAGGACATGTCTTTTATCACTTTTCTGGAGTGAACTCACTTCCCTAACTATGTATTTCCAGGGAAGTGATAGACAGGGAAGTGATTTTTTGACTGTTTTTCCCCTAAATCTAGAATATTGATTTATTTTATTACAATTACAATTTCCATAAAACTTCCGTGCAACTAAAAGAAATACTAGTAACGCATAAAAATTAAATAATATTTAATAGTTAAAATTTAAATACCTTCCATGTAAGTGAGAATTGGTCTGACCCCAATTGAATTTTCCCCACAAAAGGCACGGACACAGCCGATCGCTGCTCGATTGAAACAAAATAAAGCCGGTACTACCCTGTCGTCACCTGTTTCTTTCTATTGGCCGAGCTGCAATGTTACTAGCTATTCGATTTCAAGGTGATTTTAACCAATTTTTAGGTGACAGGGAAGTGAGACTTAATACGCGTCGCCTTTGTTAAGTTGATGAAATCTCGGAGAAAATAAGAGCCATTAAACTCGTTTCAGCTTTTCCGGAAACTATGTACATGTGACAATCATCTTATAATAAAAATATTCTCCCAAACTGCTTTTTAAATCATATTATGTACACGGACTTATGTTTTAGATTTCGGAATGTCGCCCAACGGGGAAGTGAGAATTTTGACCATTTTTAGGTAAATTTTTCGTATAAATATTTGAATTCTGAATTCTTGAGAGCGACGATTTTCAGTGCCCAATTAGAAACCAATGTAAACTTTTATTTTCTAATGTCATTTAACGCATACAAGTAATTAATAAATATGATTTTACAACCTGAGCCAACCAAACTTCCTCAATTTGTAGTACTAGCCTTTTACATTTTAATATTTTTTTTATATAATAAAATAATGCATCGTTACAGTAGGCAGAGTAAAACAGGGAAAAAACATTACACGCCTAATTCATTTGGGCAGTCATGTAATAAAGTCATCAATAAGTTTTTTTTTTAATTGAGCATATTTTAAACAATAATGTTGCGGCTCTAATCAGAATAACAACCATAGAGTCAAGAAAAATATATCTGAAAATCAACTCTTCTTCTTTCTTCAATCTTTACTTCGTCTGGTTAGAATAGAACGGAGTTTTAAAGAGCACTATATTTTATATTGCACGCCCTGAGGTTAACCCATTATTTGGCGAGCGTTGACATATCGAACGTTTCCGCAAACAGGAACGCCATTGGCGTCCTTGTAACTGTATTGAGGCCAAATACGACGCAGATGAGCGAAAGGATGTATTTCTAGAAGGTTCTAAATAAAGTCTTACATTTACCACAGAACATTAAATTTCGGTAAGATATGTTGGGATAAGATCGATAACGTTCTTTGCGGAGGTTGGGCGCCCTTTGCGAGAGAGAGGTCATGACCCCCGTTGTGGGTCTTTTCTGATAGTGCTAGCGGTACGCCAAAAGATGCTGCAAATGGTGTTAAAAGCATGAACATCGGTACGATTGATCTTTAGGGCATATGAATAAATTTGACCCGACCCGTTGGACGAAAAAGTAAATAAACTACGGAACCCTAAAAAGGAGAGGAGTTATGACGTCATCTTTTTTTATATGGGAAAAAAACTTTTTTTTCATAACCTATCGTGTGGTATCAAATGCAAGGGCTGAGTTCTTCGCCGGTTCTAAAAATATATCACATCGTTACGTTTCAGTCACTTGTTTTCAATTAAAATGAAAATTATTTTAAACCATACCATGTTTGGGCTCTACCAGTTACGATACAGTTGAATTTTTTTTTTATATACCTCAAATGAATTCCTGTATATGATAGAGGAATTCAAATATCAAGAAACCAATTTACAAAATATTTATATTTAGTATTTATTTTTAATTTTTCATTATTACAAACTGTGATCTATCAATTTACTTCTACCAATTAAATATTTAAGAAGAAAGCAAAAAATGCTGGTCTTTGTGTAATTATTATGCCCGGTCTACCCAATAGGCCATGATAACTCAGGACAATTACGCAGCTATGCGGTAGAATGAGATTTTTTTTTTTGTCTTTCTCCCTTTAACGCATAATTGCGCCCTTGTCCTACACCATCATGGCTCATAATGTGTGGTCGGGTTTTTACGAAGTACTGAGCTATATTTGGCTTATAAACGAATTATTTCCGCCAATTTTCCTCCGTTGATCGCGCTAAAGGGTATTATCATATGCACACTTTGTAATAATTAAAAATTAGAAAAAATATTGGACATGAGGATATTAAGTATCATTTGAGGTATATTTTATAACAAATGATTCGACGGTATCGTATCTGGAGGAGCCCAAACTTGGTATATTTTGAAAATTATTTTTATTTATTATTTTTAAAATAAGTGACTGAAATGTAATAATGTGTTATATGTTTAGAACCGACTCAAAAAGGCCTTTCACTTGATACCACACACGATAGGTTTCGGAACAAAACATTTTTTTTCCATACAAAAAAAGATGACGTCATAACCTCTCCCTTGTTTTATTTATTTTTTCGTCCAACGGGTCAAATTGATTCATATTGCCTGAAGATCAATCGTGCCGGTTTTCATGCTTTTAACACCATTTGCATTAATTTACATATGTAGTCCTAGTGTACAACCTACCGCTAGCACTGCAAAGGCTGTTTATCGCGATTCAACGCGGTAATGCGGCGAGCGTGATGGGCACCTTTTCACCCGGAATGATCCGGGGCGGGTTATGTGACTAGACATGTTTGTGTCAGTGTTTGTTAGTTAGTAAGATTTTATTTTAAACAGTTGACGATAGTAATATATAAATATTAAATTAAGAAGGATCAGTCACTCAGAGGGCAATGGAGAGGGCTATGCTGGGAGTTTATCTGCGTGATCGCATAAGAAATGAGGTCATCCGTAACAGAACCAAAGTAACCGATATAGCCTTTCGAATCGCTAAACTTAAGTGGCAGTGGGCGGGGCACATTGCGCGTAGAACCGATGGCCGTTGGGGCCGAAAGGTTCTCGAGTGGCGACCACGAACCGGAAGGAGCAGCGTGGGTAGACCCCCCACAAGGCGGACTGATGACCTGGTAAAGGTCGCGGGAGTCCGCTGGATGCGGGTGGCGCAGGACAGGTCATTGTGGCACTCTTTGGGGGAGGTATATGTGCAGCAGTGGACGTCTTGCGGCTGATATGATGATGATGAAATATTATATTTAAATAATAAACCATGTATTTAAGCGAAAGTAACTTTTTGCTGAAATTAAATTCGATTTAAACCTTAACTTTGGGTATTAAGGTACTATAGGTACTATGCCTGGAAAAGGGTTAAAGTTTTTTTTATATGATTTAAAAGTGCATTAACAACGGCATCAGTACCTGGCTCCGAATCCCGGTGATGCATTCCGATATCCGGATGTATGGCCCTGTGCTCTCTGGGCATTCATACTGATCGTTGACAGCTAAAGGGCTCATGGCCATGCTATTCTGGTATGTACCTGTAACACAGATGGTTTTATTTCATTATACTTTATCAAATTCATCATATTCAAATAATTTAATCATTAGGGTCAATCGACTTTTTCTTGTTATTCTGTCCCATAAGCGAGGAAACAATAGTAACCGAGTTTCTTAGAAAAATGTTTATAAAATGAACTTAAAACATGCTCATATTTTAGTATAATAACCCTTAACCCTATAAAATCACAGTTTTTAAATAGTGACTCATGCTGACGAACGCTTAAAAAAAAATAAAGAATAAAAAAAAATAGAGACTCAGGAGAGCCCCTCGTAACTATGGAAACGAACAACAATGAATAGTTGATCCATCCATTAGGTACAGGTAAATTACTTTCGAGACTTTTTGCATTTGTAGTAGTAAGTGTATATTTACAAGGATTCTATATTTAAATTTACACACACTTAAAAAATAATTTACACTCATTTAAATTTTGTCCATACACAACTACAAATGCAAAAACATCTCGAAAGTAATTTACCTTGTACATACCTAATCAAAATCAAATACCCAAATTAAAATTTATGATGCAAAATAATCATAAGAATTGCAATTTTAAACACCTGTCTTTGTTTGCTTACAATCAGACACAATGTACATTATGAATTCGCTTGTCGGAGGTTTCCCCTGTACCTTCCCCATGCCACCCTCCAACTGCGCACTCGCTTTGCATGCTCAGACTTTACCTTAACTTAAGAGCACAAAGTTAATATTTTAAAATTCGCAACATCATCGTTTTCAAGCCGTCGTCAGTGAGTTGTGGTAACGCAGTTTAGAATGTACTATATATAGAACAGATTTTTATTTTATGCTTCTTATTTAAATTTAATGGAGCAGCAATGCCAGCCACATATTAAAGTATACTGCGTCCGCACAAAATCTAGTCGACAATTAAATCAATATTGTTCATCTAAAGGCCCACAAACACTATATTTTGATAAGGAAAAAGATTACATATGCACAAGTCAGTTATTTATTTTAACCCAGTAGAAATCAACATTAAAACAGGAAAAATTCGCAAAGCAGAATGTAGTTCTGTTTTTTAGTATATATGTTGTATAGATCAGTTAGAGTAGTGTTATTACTTATAAATCCAAATTTTATAAACTTGTACTTGCTGCGCCGTACGCGAAAAACTTCGAATTTTGTTTTTTTTTTTCATTTAATGTTATAAAAGTCACAAACTATGCGTTTTCAATATTTATAACGTTTATAAAGTTTGCAAATTAGTTCAGCCCAACTGCATCCCTCTAAGCCCTCTAGGAACCAAGCTATGGCCCTTTGAGGATGGTCTGTTTTATGTTCCTTCCGGATCAATGTATCGAAATAAATACATAAAATATCTAATAACAAATTATAATTAAATACATTCATTTCTAAAGACCTATCGATCGGCATGCCTCACTAAGCTATATTTGGAAGACGCAGTTATTAGGTATAATCAAACTTTTCCTCAATTTCCTTGACTATTTCTTAGACTTGGAATGATGCCTCATATGAAGGTCACTATAAAACATGAAACAATAGTAACTTTATATATTACTATCCTAACTTCTTAATATTTTCTTAAGTCTATGTAACTGTATTAAAAAAAGGAAAACAATTCATCTTATGAATTATGAATCATATTCTTTCGTAATAGTCTTGCAGTTCAGTACTGTATTACTAAGGGCCTATGCAAACCGCGTTTTCAAATAAGCCGTTGAAGCGCGTTCTTCTACTGCCATGTTTACAAAAGCAGATAGTGGGAACGCGCGTCGATGGCGGGTTTAAAAACGCAGTGTGCATAGGCCCTAATTCAAGAGCATTCTGTAGAAAAAATTATGCACTACAGTTACCTATAAAACTTAGGTGAAATTACACTCACCATTTTCAGTGGATGAATCCTCCGTTGCTCTTAAACCACACACACTACAGATGGCATCTACCCACTTTTCCATATCAGCCTCACAATCTGCTTCCAAGTGATAGGTCCTGGACTGAGTCTGTATAGTGAACACAGAACCACGGAGCTTCGGATCCAGCGAGCCACTGCCACTACGCTCCATATGCAGCCCCGCATCAACCTAGCGAATGAACTGTTTACAATACGGGAGGAAAGTGGCAAGGGACAACAACAGGAAACATTTACATTATTTAAATGTCACACCTGGGGTTGCCAATGCAGTGTATTATAATACCACTGCATATTTGCAGTTTTACAATTGTGTGGTATTTGAGGAACAAGTCATGAGGAATAATTTTAATGAAATAAACAGATATGTATAGTAGAAAATAAACAAGTTCATGAGCAATTAATGTGAAGTACAGAGGGGACAGAGCCTTGCTGTACATTTTCACAGGAATGAGACCTAGCTAGATTGATTATTTGCTCCCAAAAACCGACCCATAGCAAATTCCAGCAAAATTGCTACAGCTGTTTTTGTGATACCCAAAATTTATTTAAAAATTAGGTTACTGATCATCATCGTCATCCTAGAGATATCTCAGTACCATTGCATTCTGAGAGATGCCCGGGTTCTGCTACCTGAGATATTACTAGTATAACACAATGAATTAGTCTTTGTTGTGAAATAGGATTGTACTTATATGAAGGTCTGCATTCATCTATATTTATATTCCTTATCAGTAAGGATCATGGTAGGTGGAGAAAATTATTTTTCCAATTGAAAGGGAGCACTCACATTTCCTCCAGCTATTGAACACTACTAACATACCTGTTCACACAAATCGAGGTTGATGGTGCCCTTTAGCCGCCTGCAATTTCTGTCAGCATAGTAATCCAAAAAATATTGACCAGGCAGTTCACCAGAATGTCTCAATGCAAACCATCTCCTTCGCCATTTCTGAAATTAAGTAGACGAATGTATTACACTCAGCTCAATATTACAAATAATATAATAGTACATATTTAGATCACATTCTAATCAAACCAAATCAAGATAAACTCGATCAAGGATCAATGTGTCAACAAAGGTAAGAGTTGCTTTATTTCTTACCGTTCTCCATATACGTTTTGTCGGCGGTGATTTGGTCAACCACCCCTCGAAAACAATATTCCGAGACATTGTTTCGATGAATATAAATCTAAGCCTAATAAAGTGAATCACTTATAACTATTTCTCACTACATTGAATTATTGTGATCATGGTTGTTCATCTTAGAAGAAAGCTGACGGAATTAATAATAGCGCCACCTATTTTCATGGTTATTAAACTTGCTCGAATAGTCAGCTAAAAAGTAAAAGTAGGTAGACTGCTAAAAAGGTATTCATAAATTCGATGCGTACCAGTATCACACACGTGGCCCTGTGGTAAAGTATATTGTCTTTAGAGACAATGTACCCGGGTTCGATCCCCAGCGGCGGATGCACTTTTTGTATGTTTTTTCACGTGTATCTAAGATAATAATTACTAACTTTGGCACTTGGTAGCGCTTTAGTCGGGATCACAATATACGAGAAGTTGGCTATCTATTTCCAGTCATTACACTCTTATTTATGATTGTGATCGAAATTGCGACTTTTGTGCATGTTCACAGATTAGAAATTAAAAATATAATATTAAGGAAAAAAACAATGTTGCCAGGAATTAATTAAAAATGGTGACGCTGCTGCCATCTGCATTAATACACAAGTATGTCACACGTCACGTCAAATCGTAGACCAAAAAAACGTCAGTGATTATATTCTCTTTGTCGTAGACTTTCTTCATGCGTCAAATGCAAAGAGTAAAGTAAAATAAGTTAAAGTCGCGCGATCGCGTAGTCGCGCGCCAATTAGGACGATCCCTAAAGCTGCCTACACAAAGCCCTGCCTGCAGGGCCCTGCCTGCAGTGCTACTGCCAAATAGTATTGTGTGCAGGCATGCAGGGCCGATTTAACAGATAAAAAAATCGGCCCTGCATGCCTACACACAATACGATTTGGCAGTGGCACTGCAAGCAGGGCCCTGCAGGCAGGGCTTTGTGTATGCAGCTTTACGATGTGCCGCTCTTGAATATGAATCGTTTTGGGCATTTTATATCATTTAATTTTCAACACTACTAAATAGTATTTAAATAAACCGCCATTGAGACAGACAACAGTGACAATCTATATCAAAATTATTGCCATTGTAAGAAATTAGTTCCACTGAAATTTCGTAACATGGCCCATGATCATAATATATCATGTCGTGTGTATGCATGCAGGGCCGATTTTTTTTCTGTTAAATCGGTCCTTCATTTGCATGCACACCCATGCAAGCAGGGCCCTGCAGGCAGGGCTTTGAGTAGGCAGCTTTACGCTACAGCTATACGATAGAAGGAGATGGTAATACACCGTGCCCCCTCTATCGTATAGCTGCGTCCCGTAGGTTGGCCGACATTGGGCCAACATGTAGAGCGGGCATAAAAGAGAGAAAGGTTAAGAATTTGACATGTTGGGTGATGTTGGTCAACGTTGGTGACCAAAGAGATTATAACCACTACGTTGGTGACGTGCATAGAATAGGTAAATATAATATAGGTATATACGTATCTCCTTAGTAGTTTGTGGTATATACTCTGTGACATGGTTAGATACTTGTTAGATACCAAAGACAGTTCGTAATTTCGTAATGTAATATTTTGTAAAAAATATAGTAGGTAAATCTAAAGTGGAAATAAATAAATTTTAAGGTATATGCAAACACAGATATAGAAATGGAAACAAAAAATCGACACCCTGCCGATCCACCTAGCAATGTACCGATGCTTGCTGGCTTTGACCCAAACAAGTAGGTAAACAAATATAGCTAAGTATATAAAATATTTACAAATGACTTAAGTTTCAATATTAGGTACAATAGGTATAGGTATACTTACCTACCTACTTATTCATTACATATTAAAATTGGCTGGGCTCTAAGTGCCTATTTAAGAAATTAAGTCAACAATCTGCCAAGTTCCAACCAAAATTCAAATGTTGTATATTATTTGCCTGTCCCATTTCCTGTCCTGCTTAGCTATAAGATCACAGCGTTTATGTCGGTCCCTCCCGCCAAGGGTGGGGCGGATGGGGCGGCCGCCCCAGGCGCCGGATGTCAATGGGCGCCAAGCGCGGAATGTAAAGGGGCGCCAAACCGGCAAAAAAAATCAAATCAAAGGGCACCCAAAGACCATTTCGCCCCACTCTGATCTAGGGCTAGGGCCGGCGCTGCCTTACGCTCTCGCAATCACATACTTATTAGTAAGGGACTGATGCTATATGTCCATAAGTATATGTCCGACATATAGCGATCATCTTAGCCCCTCTGGTATTAAGTTTATTTATAAACTAATATAAGTAATTGGGTTCTCGATTGAATTAGTAAAGATATGAATGTGCCATTTCGGTCGGTAGAAAAAACACGTCAAAAGTTCATTTATTTTTCAGCTATCTTCTCGATGAGCGCGTCCCTATGACGGTTATTACAGATGAAAGCCTAACTCCTGGCCGACCGCCATGTTTGACGCAGCGCACTATCGGCATGTACCTGCAACCACTCACCAGGGAGCTAACCTTGTGCCCGCCGAGGTTAAATATCGTATAAATTATATTTTATTTCTGCTCGCCATTTATCTAGGGTCAAGGAACCAAAAGATGAACACACCCCAATAGTTGAACATTCGACCGAAAAACTGAAATAAAAAAATCCTGATATATTTTACCCTTTCGGAATATTTTTTTTCTAACGCGGCAATCCTTTGTCGAGGCTGGTAATTAAACTCCCAGGCTGTAACCGTACACACGTGGCTATAAGCCGCTGTTGAATCTAGGCCTCGCGCCAAAAACTCCGTTTGTATGGAGATCTTACTAAGGATAGCGCTCTCAAATTTAAGCATTAAATTACGTATAAAATTGAATATAACGTATACTTACAAGGTTTTGAGTGAAATAAATTCTTGATTAATGCCTTTACATTTTTATATATTAGATAAATAATTTTTTTTAATAATTTGGGAGATATTTGCTGTTCAAGTTATGGTTCCAATTTTGTGTACCTGAGCTAATAGTTGAACGGCGTTCAACTTTCGGGCAGGGTGTCGTTTTT
Organism: Cenopis cana; assembly: GCA_951800055.1. Taxonomy (NCBI): domain Eukaryota; kingdom Metazoa; phylum Arthropoda; class Insecta; order Lepidoptera; family Tortricidae; genus Cenopis; species Cenopis cana. The sequence goes on along the minus strand of OX637471.1, from coordinate 33,265,271 downwards.
TCAAACATCGATTTAAAATCCTACTGAAAAGATAATAAGAACCTCTATAGCTTAAATTAATCGTTTCTTTGTCGTTGATTTTTCAACCAAAAGTTGAACGCAACTTTCTATTGACAAAACGTTTATTTTGGAGTTTGTTTTACTATGAAAAATACCATTGTTCAACATAGAACCTGAGGCCAGAACTTGAACGAATAAAATTAACTAGTTCAACTTCTGGCTACTATTCCAATATGTGAACACTTTGTTGATTTTGGTTCGTTCATTTCACAGCTATCGTGTCCAAAACTTGAACTAACATAATTTAGTCGTTCATGATTTAGGCAGTGGTTAGTAAATGAACGTCTTTACTCCAAAGTTACTAATTAGCATAAAACCTGGCAACTTTACTCTTCCTTAGCTTTCATCTTCTCTAGTTTACTGTATTATTTTGGTAGATATTATTTATAGTATTATGTAAGTTCGCACATTATTTTTTTTGCTTATAAATGCCCGGAAAATGCATAAATAAATATGTTTGCTCATTTTACACTAATATTTCATTCATCTTTATTAACATACACCGTTATCAATGGAGTAAATTGGTGCGAAAGTGTTCGTTCATCTAATGGTGTCAAAGTGTTCAGAATTAGGGCACACTGTTCAACTTCTGGGCAAATTGGCATACTTTTGCTTAGATTATTTTTAAAAAAATACTCTATTATAATAGGATGATTTAAAATATTGGAATTCAATCTCAATTATATACAGATTCATATAAAAAAATGAAACCTGTATATAGTAGGTTACAACACCCCGAAAAAAATTCCTAAAGTTGGGTCAGTCGCTTAAGTGTTCATCTTTTGGTTCCTTGACCCTACTTCGCAATTTTCCGTATTCTACCTCCCTACACTGATAGTCACGCATACTACGTGCCTATCCTAAACAGCAGAGGTGACTTGATGAATTTCCTTAGGCCAACGACTAAAGAGTTGCCAGACGCCGTGAAAGACCAAATGGTGCTGAAAGACAAGGCGTTTTGGGTTGACAAACCGGGCGCCAATGCGTACACACTCCACGACGCCTACTACGAGTACCAAATGACCTCAGAAGTGGTCAAACCAGGTGCTGTGCGGTATCCTTTTTATGCGTTTATAAATTCCTTTCTATAAAATTATCTACAACAGTTATTAAGTACATTACATACCTATACTTTATATTCCACAGTTCATCAGGACGTATTTCCGCGTTCATATCAGTATGACTTGGATTGCGTCAGATACCGTCGCACCCATGGCTGCGATGGTTTAAAACAATCCAAAGGTGAAAAGAAGGTAAATTTCAATAAGGGTATAGTATAATATGTACATTAATTTACAGTCGATTCACAAAAGCCGGTGTCTATCAGATCAGCGCGTAAAAATAAACCCAACCTTTACAGTCGCTGTCAGGCTCACACTTGACCGGTTTTTAAACTGGACATGCCTAATAATGCGTATACTTCGTTCCAGATTAGATGACGAAATGTTCTAATAGAATAAATAGTATGAGAAGTGTCATCTAATCTGGAACGAAGTATACTTATGGCCTTATTAGGTACAAGTATTATATCTCAGCACTCAATACCTACTTAACTTTACCTAAGTACTTATAGTCTCGGCAATGAGGAAAATCCATGCCATTGGCGCAACAGCAACAACCTGAGGTTAAGCAATATTAATGAGTGTTAATATACCTATGTGAGTATTACTTGAGCCTATTTCATAGGCCGCATAATTTACTAGTCTAATTGTGACTTTCTGTAAAATTATATCACAGATCCCACTCAAAGCCTACTGCCGCGACTGCAAGAATAAGAAAGACCGTGGCTTGACCCCCTTCCAACTTGCGTGGGCTCAGGACCCTGGGCAGAGGAGGTGGCGCGACTACCCAGATGTTTCTGCCACATTAACCGCCGAACAAATCCGTGCCTCCATGGATGAGTATGCGTTTATTGTCAAGAAATGTTTGATGTGACTTTTTTTTTAACTAGCCTATAGGGGTGTCCCACTGCTGGGCAAAGGCCTCTCCCCATGAATGCCATGACTCCCGTGTCTGTGCTTCTTCCGGCCAAAAAATCCGGCGAGGAAGTCATCCCACCATCTCCATCTAGGCCTGCCCCGTCTGCGTCGCTCTTGTGGTAGCTATATTAGCCCACCTGTCCTGGTGCATGCGACAGACGTGGCCCGCCCAGTCCCATTTGAGCCTAGCAGTTTTTTCGCCTACATCAGCTATGAGTGTTTTAGAGCGCAGCGTGGTGTTCCGGATGCGATCTCCTCTTAACGACGAGCGACTATTACTATAGGTAGGTACTAGGATTAATAATGTACTCGTTGGGACAATTTGCTGGAAAGGTACAGTCAGTACAGGCAGTACGCCGTAGTTATGTGATCCAGTAATAATATCTGCATCTGGATGAAGATTATCAATATTGTTATCAGTGAGGAAAAGCTGCCGAGTTTTCTAATAAAACTACTGACGAGACGTGAGAGCTTTGAATTAGCTTTAGGCTTAAACAAGTCCAAGGAAGGCAGGTCCTCGCAGACAGCTGAACGTAAACCAAGATTATGTGAGCCAATTTTTCTGCCGTTGTAGCATATTTGAAAAGTAGTGTTCAAAAATCAAATGCAGATTCTGTTAATAAAAATTCTTTTTATATGTTAATTATATATTAAACTATCTAAAAAATATAGTTACTCACGGATTAATTATTGGATTTAGCAAAAAAATACGTTTTAATGTGATAATCTGGGTACCGATGTTCCCCAGAGTGACGAAATTGTAATGAATAAAACGGTTGTATAAAATACGATAATTAATGTTTTTTTCACGAAATTATAAATATAGACTACAATAATATTAAAAATACAAAAAACATTAAATTTATTACAACAATATTAAAAATACAAAAAATATTACATTTATAACAAAAACTTGTAAAATAAGGACATTTTATCTACACACATATCATAAATCCTCTAATATGCGTTCGGAAACCGTAGAAAATGACTCCCATTTCAACATTCAATGAATTTATGGCAATTTTCTTATCTGTGGCTAAGGCTACAGCAGTAATATAATTTTCATTTTAATCTCATATATGATGTTAAAATATTAAACGTCAAAAAAAACTGTCGAAATATAAATGTCAAAGTTGACATGTCCCTACTCTAGTATCACTGAAAATTCAAATTCAGTCGATGCGTAATGTCAGATCGATGTGTTTTTAGTATATATCGCACGAAATTTGAGCTAGCACGACATGATCACATCAGAATATGATCATATCGGTTGCCAATTCTGATTTCGATATTTCCGCAACCGTGCAAAAAAGGTTGTATTTAACACAATTATTGTATTAATTTACTACGGTTTCTGAACCCATCTTAGAGTAGTTATAATATGTGTGTAGATAAAGTAAATTAGGCATTAAAACACGAGTGTGTTTTATGAAACGAGCCGAAGGCGAGTTTCATAATAAGGTCACACGAGTGCCCCTCATTATGTTCCAGTTGCATAAACTACTATTAATTTCCACTGAGTTACTTTTTGTACAAAGTGAACACTATTATTTAACATAATCTACCTAAAAAACCGAGAAAAGTGATACATTTTTTTACTAAAGTGCTATGTAATGGGTTCTATTATCATTACATTAAACGCGAAGAAAAGCCATTATATTCCACAAAAATATATATTTATTTAAATAAAATGTGGACCAATTTCTCAGTGGAACTGGAGGCTAAGGGCGTATTCACAGTGAACTCCGTTTTGGTAAATAATAAGACACTTCTAACTTACTTCGTATTCTGTTGTCTTTTTTGAAGTGAAAACTTCTTTAGCGGCGCTGAGCACTTTTTGTGATGGGGAAAAATTGTAAAACTCGCGACAGGTCACGTGACCGACAGATTCGACAGATCGTCAGATTGAAATTCGTAAGGAGGTCTCAATATAGTGGACGGAAATACGCCTAGGACGCTCTACGACCAGCTAAGTTGGCCCCTCCTAATATTACAATTGGGTAACACTCTCATTGAGCTCTAGTCTCCTGGTACTTGATCTTACGTAAAACTAAGATGTCTGTTCGTCGCTCGCCGCCACCTCTCAGCGCGCTGAACGATAGTACTTTTATACTGATAATTAAAGAAATTCGTGCAAAATTATTCCCTAACCATTCCAAAATATCAAAAATGCGCAACGTTAATATTCAAGATTTCACTTCTGCCGGCACTCCCGGAGTGCAAACCGTTTTTTTTATTATTTGAACTTGTGCAGTGTCTATACTGCCAGGACTCATAGTTTTTACATGACTTCCCAAAAAAAAGAGTCTTCAGGTTTCATGAATGCATGTACATATGTATGCGAGTTTCTTTGTTCTCCCAGTACTACGCCGTAACCGATTTAGATGTGTGACGTATCGTTGATATCCTTGCGTCATCCCCAGTAACATAGGATATGTGACGTTGCAATGAAACCAATATGGCGGACAGAGAACTCCATTTAGTGTTCCGAAAAAAATATGGATGTTATCAAGTGGGATATCAAAATAAAGCATTTTCATTTCATTTCATTTATTTAAGCCATAAATTGTTACTTACAATTTTACCCGTAGGGTGTAGCTATAATAATTTTACAAAATACATAATATTATAATAGTAAAAATGGTAATAATAACATCATGCCAAAAGAAAATAAAAATTAATATCACAAACAAATTATAAATCAATATTACATTATAATCCGCCGTAATACATTACGGCTAGCCTTTTCACAAAATAGCGTCGTTTTAGCTGTCACCTGTTTGACATCTTTTAGTTCCCATTTTTAACACTCGCAGCGCTGTTTAGCAATGACAAACCGGTAGAGCTGGGTCGTTGCGACTTTTAAGTGTAACGAAACGTAACAGCTTTTCATTATCTGGAAACAGTTTCACGAAACAGTTTCAAAAGTAACTGGATTTTTTTCACTGCGGCGCCCGACAAAATGAAACGAACGAAAGAAATATTTATGAATGAATTTTCAAAATTAAGCCTTAACATCTCGCGAATTTTTGTCAATCATCAATACAAAACTTTTTTGGCACAAAGCGCGCCCACCCGAACAAAGCTAAGTTTTGTTTCGTGTCGTCGTTTCGATCGCTACATCAATGAAAGTTATAGGTTATAGTTTGAGTTATGTCAGTTTTGAGTTTCGTTTCTATTTTCATGTAGTGTAGTTTCATTGTTGCGTTGCATTGCAGCTTTGGTGGTCGTTTTTATAAAAACTGTTTTTTGTTCTCATAAGAAACTGTTATTCCGTTACTGTAAGCGAAAGCGTTTTACGAAACGCTTATTTTTAAAAACGCTCAGCTCTACAAACCGGCCATTTTGTAAAACGGCTAGCCGTAATGTAAAACGGTGGACTGTGCAATCCGGCTAAACGTGAGCCGCCATATTGTAGAACGTATAAAACGTATTGCAATGACGATCCGACTAATCGTTAACCCGCCGTATTAAAAAACAGCTCTGCTTTGTAAAACGGCTAGCCGTAATGTAAAACGGCGGTTTATACAATCCGGCTGATTAATGTATTAATAACATTACATATAAGAACCACGATAAAATACGATATTTACCTTCTAAACCTCCGTCACTAAGTAGAACTAAAAATAGTCAACCAAAAAAACTCCGCAAAGCAACCTCCTTTCACAACGAACGCTTATGGTTTACTTGCTAACTTGTGAATATGATAATTTAAAAAGTAAACGTTATATTTAATAAATTTCTATGCAGTATTGATGCAAAATTATACATTAACGCATAAATAACACAAGGTTACGCAATAACTTTAACCCTTTGACCGCCAAAGCGATAGTGCGTCGTCGTGCCCAGTACGCCAAGCACTGTTTTTTGGTGTAATGTCTAAACCAATAAAAACAAATTAAAACAGTTCATAAATTATTTTATTCATGATCAAAGTATACCTTCACTCCGTCAGACCTTTTAAGTGGTTGTTGGCGTGGTGGTGGGCACGACGACACACAACCACTTTACATAGGTACTTGGCGGTCAAAGGGTTAAGAACATGTCTAAAATGATAAAAATAGTGGTGGGACATACCAAAAATGCCACCATACAAGGACAGAAAAATTGGCCCATGTACCTACAAATCAACTAATTTAAGTTAGCTGAGTAACGCTTGGTCTCGAATACCTCTGAAAAGTGTGGGTTAAAAATATGCTCTGTGGGATTTACAATAATTTTTACAATTCGTATTTAAATATTAACAATCGTGTAGCCTAGCCACTTATACAAACATGTCGAGTCTGAGGCCTTTGTCGTTCTGACCCGCGGCCCGTCGCCTGCGGCGTCTGTATTGTATGGTGTGTTCGAAAATGTTCGGGAGCGGTCGTTCTCCAGCCATGTTTGAGAAAGCTCACAGACACGCATGACATTGAACTTCTCCAACCAAACCAATATTATAGGTTTATAGGTCGACCGCTTAACTGATACCGCGCGGAAGGGTAACGGGAGGCTGGGACCCGTCGCCCGCTAAAGCTACCCTTTGACGCCTCCTATTTTACCCCTATCCCGTCACGAACTCACGGGCGGACTTATTAAGACGGTCGATCTATAGACTAGAGATATCCACTTTTTCACCTTATTCCGACTGGCAGTTTTTAAGTGTCTTGGAAAATAGGTACTAGGCATCATCCCCTAAATGCACACTTTCCTCCGCATCTTTCTACTTACTTGTCATGTTATGAAGCCTCAATAAGTACCAAGTGGCTAGTTAGTTGTTGCGTTGACTTATTTAAATAATATCGGCTGTAACACATTGAAATACCTACTTGTCACAGTGGAGGTGTAATACCCACTGTAATACCTCTGGAAAGTGTGGATTGACAATCATTTTTACAATTCGTACCTATTTAAGGTCAAGTTCATAATTCGGCGGAGTAAACGGACAGATGAGATGTTGCCAGGAGTAGAAAAAAAAATAGTGACGGTATATATCGATAAAAATATGTCGATAAGTATAAAGTAACTAACTTTACCCTCTTATTCACGAACAAAAATGTGCCAGCATTTATCGGAATATTAAAATCGATATACTATTCGATAGGAAGTTTTTTCGATCAAGTTTTAAGTCCTACTACTTTACTGCCTAATTTAATAAATGTAAAAGTTTCTACTTTTCGGCAACTGAAGGCTCATTAAGCGGGACAAAAGTAAAATAAATATGAAGAAATATGAAAAAAATCATAAAATTTACAAATTATTTTAATTTGTCAGATTGAGAGAAATACTACTAATTTCGATTTTCGATGATCTCGGTAAGCACGAAGGGGTACCCGATAAATTGGTCCGTAAGATCCGTACGTCTAGTGAAGCCTTAAATAATATCGATATGAACAGCACTGGCCGTACTGTGGCAACATTTGTGCATTTTGACTTGTCAAACAACTCCGCCGAATGGTGGACCAGAGTTTAAATATAACAATCCTGTAGCCACTTATACAAACATGACGAGTCTAAGGCCTGTGTCGTTCTGACCCGCCGCCCACAGCGTGCAGCGGCCCATCTCCTGCGGCGTCTTCTGCATGCACTCGGCCAAGAGTGTCCAGGAGGGGTCTTGTCCCAGTCTTGCCGGTTATTCTCCTTCTGTGCACAGCTAAGCAGGCCGAGCGCTGGTGCTATCGCACGAGAGTATAGTACAGGGGTAGTTAAATTACACCTCCTCTTGGGGAAGTGGGTATACTAGAATTGCGAACTCCTTATACTAATTGAGTTTTTTCGTCATGCAGGTTCGGTCGCCCATTTCAGCACGAAGCTTGTAATTGGTACTATAAAAACTACCCCTCTGTAAAGTATCCTGTCATTTTAAGAAAATTTTCCAAATAATATACTTATATAATTTACGTCGCAACATGTATTAATTACTACATATCTATGTAGTACTTACAAAAATAGAAATACAAATACAAAAGCGTTTATTTTTCTCTAACCAAACCTGACCTAATAGTTCCCCATACACTGAATGCACAGTCCAAGCTGTCAGACTTGTGACATTGTCAGATCGTTTTGCATGGGGACAGTTAACTAACTAACTTTCTTCAGAAGGTAACTTTGGAGGACAATTTCTCCCAATAGGTTGAGAGGTCTGTTATTTTAGACTACTCTTAACACATTCCCTGTCCGGGTGCCCCCAATGTGGGGTCGTGAACATTTTTTTCAGGAGTCCATGCTTACACTGTGGGGTCACGTCCCCATACTGAATGCATAGTCAGTTGGACTTGTTACATTGTCATGAATGGGGACAGTGAACGTATTAATATAAATCAAAACCAAATCGCCGGAGCCGGAGCAGTTGGCTACCTCTACCTACCTACTCCATGTTAGAAACCATATCAATGTTTTGGGACCAAATCTGGACTACGAGTATGTAAAAAAAAACCGGCCAAGTGCGAGTCGGACTCGCGCACGAAAGGTTCCGTCCCATTAACTTTAAAAAACCGGCCAAGTGCGTGTCGGGCCACGCGCAAGGTAGGGTTTCGTAGTCGTCCACCTGTTACATTATGTGGACTAAAAAGTTCGCAAACTTATACTTACTATGTTTTTGACAGAATTAACAACATTATCTAAGGTATCAATGGAAATTGTACGAAAGTTTGCTTTTGCAAAGTACATTTCTGAAGTTCGACTATTACTCGTTAACTAGTAATGTCTACTTAGCTGTGATAGTTTTCCTTTTAAATTCGTCGTATATACTACTACCATGATTTTTTTCACATAACTAGTAGCCACCGTTTAACTGGCAGGGGGGGGGGGGACACTTGACCATAACAAAAATTATCACTTCAAAGCTTTATATCACGCTAACCAATTCTTTAATCAAAAAATGCTTTTAGAACCTTATAATATTTTTAAAAGAGCTATCTAACATTATCCCAAACGACGGGGTTTCGCAGAAAAAAAAAATGCACCACCCCTTTACAAGTAGGGGAGGTACCCTAAAAAATATTTTTTTAAAGATTTTATTCTACCGTTTTGTCGGCGTCATTTATATGTATACTCATGCCAAATTACAGCTTTCTAGCACTAACGGTTACTGAGAAAAACGGGGGTCGGACGGACGGACGGACGGACGGAAGGACATGGCGAAACTATAAGGGTTCCTTGTTTACTACGGAACCCTAAAAACCGGGGAAAAAACAAGTTTGTTGTATGGGAGCCCCCTTAAGAATTTATTTTATTCCGATTTTTAGTATTTGTTGTTATAGCGGCAACGCCCCCTTAAAAATATATTTTAATCCGATTTTTAATATTTGTTGTTATAGCGGCAACAGAAATACATCATAATTTCAACTGTCTAACTATCACGGTTTTTGAGATGCAGCCTGCTGAGTCTTAGACAGACAGCGGAGTCTTAGTATACTTAAAATCATTACAGTTGAACGAATTGCTCCAAAGCAATTGCTTCAAAAAGCTACTTTACTGTTCAAACAATAAGGTTCATAATCCAATAACATTTTAATACAAATACGTTCAACAAAAAGAATTTAAACCATAATAGGGTCCCGTTTTACCCTTTGGGTACGGAACCCTAATAAAACAAACATAGTTAGGGAGATGAGTGTTTATTTCCAAAGTGCAATTGAAATACCTATAAGTATATTTTAACAATTGTTGCTAAATTATATCAGGGTTTATTTAAGTATTCAATGAGATTAATCCAACCGCATCTTCAATCATATTTAAATATATCAATGTATTGAATTGTAGGTATGCATATCTAATGCACGAGAATGATCGGCTGATCGCTGACGCTCGAACGATGATAATGGATTTTACATTTTAGTGAAACAAGTGAAGTTTAAGCTTCGTACAGATGATTTAATTGGTTATATATAACTAATTAAATATACGTAGTTGTGATTATTCATTTCACTCTATCTTACTAAAACCCAATTATTTAATAGGTGCTATCATGATGGTTGCCTAGGTGGCGGAAGCAATTTATAATAATAAAACTAGAACTTGTGGCTTTAATATAACTTCAATAACAATATAGTATTTTTTACCAAGAGGACTTCAGCCTTTGCGACCTCTTACTATTGGACACTGACGCACGCATGGCGAGAGGACGGGGCAGCAGATTGTCACGCAAGACAGGGCAGGGCAGGGTTGGCACGGAGCGGAGCATGGTTCATCACAGCATTCCGGTGGCGGGCAGGGTGCGGGTGGGCATGGTAGGCAAGGAGCACAAGGTTTGCAATGCTTACAAGGTTTGCAAGGTTTACAAGGCTTGCAAGGCTTACAAGGGTTGCAAGGCTTGCAGGGTCTGCATGGCTTGGGTCTGTAACGCTTGCAGGGTTTGCAAGGCTTACAGGATGCGTAGGCCTTACAGGGCACGCGGGGCTTACAGGGTTTACAGGGTACGCATGGCTTGCAAGGCGCGCAGGGCTCACACGGAGGGGAGGGTTTACATGGCACGCAGGGCTTAGAGGGTACGCAAGGCTTACATGGTACGAACGGCTTACCTGGCTTGCACGGCCTGGACGGCCTACAGAAGCGGCGAGGCTTACAGGGCATGTAAGGCTTATAAGGCACACAAAGTTTACTCGGTCTGCAAGACTTACAAGGTTTGCAACGCTTGCAACACATTCCTCGACAGGGCTTGCATGGCGATGGACAGTTAAGTTTAAAGGGGAATCCAGGTTGCTTCTTAGGTGTACACGAATAGCAAGTATTACAAGGTTCGCAAGGTTCAGAGGGTTCACAAGGGCTGCAAGGGTCGCAGGGTTCGCAAGGGTCGCAGGGTTCGCAAGGATTGCAAGGGTCGCAGGGTTGGCAAGGGTCGCAGGGTTTGCAAGGTTTACAAGGTTTGCAAGGTTTACAAGGTTTGCAAGGTTTACAGGGATCACAAGGTTTCGATTCGTTAGAACAGTTGGGGCTGCAAGGACTGCATGGGCTGGGGCTACAGGGGCTAGGACTACAAGGGCTGCAAGGACTGCATGGGCTGGGGCTACAGGGACTGGGACTACAAGGGCTGCATGGAGTGCAAGGACCACGTGGGGTGCTTGGACTAGAACGGCAAGGACTGGGGCTGCAAGGTCTACAAGGTTTACATCGTCGGCAGGGCTTAGATCGTCTGCAACGTTTACAAGTTCTGCAATGTCTAGACTGTCTGCAGCATTTGTAATGAGGTCTGCAAGGTCTACACGGTTTACAAGGCTTATATAGTATGGAAGGGATAGAAGGATCACAAGGGCTGCAGGGATCACCAGGGTTGCAAGGATCACAGGGATTACAAAGATCACAGGGGTTACAAGGATCACAAGGAATGTAAGGGGGACAAGCAATGTATGTGTCAGAAGCGATACAAGGAACGAACTGAGCGCATGGATCATAAGGATTGCAGGGTTCAATATCAGGCTTAAAAGGAATAAAAGGTAAGCATGGAGTAGAAGGAATGCAGTGATAGCAAGAAAAACATGTAGGGAAAGGACCGCAGGGGCTGGCACATGGATCACATGGTTTCCGTTTGCAGGGTTCAAATACAATACTAGTTTTACTCATTGGACAGGCCAAGTCAGGAACACAAGGTCTGTAGGGGAAACAAGGTCTGCAGGGTTTGCAGGAAGGCGGTTTGCAAGGCTTACATGGTCGACATGATTTGCAAGGTTTGCGACACGGTACGATAGACGCGCAACAAACAGTGCAGCTAGTGCAACTAGGTTTAAAGGGGAAGGGTGGACAACAAGGTTTACAGGGCTTGCAGGGCTTACAGGGCTTAGGTTTGCAGGGCTTACATCGCTTAATGCAGGGCTTAGGCCGACAGGGTCTGCAAGGCTTTGCAGGGCAGCCGGGGCAAGATACTCTGCCACATAAGCCACATGGTGCACAGCGAGAAGTTTTTGGCCCACAGGGAAACCTGCACCGTGGTTTTGGTCTGCAACATTTGGGTCTGCTAGGACGGCATACAGGTATTTTACATTTCACCGGCCGACAAACTCGCGGCAGAGAGCATATCAATGGGTAAGGTGAACTACAAGCAGAACGACCGGGCGGCGGGGTCCATTCCAGCAACAACTCATTCTTAGCAAAAGGAGCACCATTAAGTCTACGAATTGCTAATTCAAACACTCCACGCCGGGGATTATTTGTGGTACTCACTTTCACGGGCACTTTTTGTTCTGCAGGGTTATTAAGAGTAATACAATTTGTTGGTGCACATGGTCCTAAGCCCATCATGATACAGTTCGGCCCTTGACAAGGACCGGTGCCATGTACTGCGCAAGCTTGGGGCGGGCCGATCTTGATGTGTGATACAGTCGCAGTCATACCAGATCCGTTATCTGCATTGTCTGTAGCACACATATTTTGTTTGTCTGGTTCTTTAATAGATACAGCCTTTGAGGTTGCAGTTCCACAACATGATCCTGCAGATTTCCTTTGAGTTTGTGCATATGACGAGTTTCTCACAGATTGCGCCTGTACGCTCTTGGAGCATTTGTTTATTCCATATGATTCCGGTTCCTGATCATCCACCATATCCGCAATTCTCTTATTTTTTCTACTAAAGAAATACATTTCAGAATAGTGGGTCCTCCTTGAATCATTCTTGTTGTCCACAATAAACGGTATAGAACAAGTAGAACAGTACTCGGAATCAATGCCTTGTGGTCGGTATTGCATATAGTCGCGCTCGGCGACAACTTGGAAGGACTTGTTTATGGATGCGGTGGCCTGTGTTCCCGATGTGCGATGGCGACAGAACTGGTCGTACAGCGTCATGTATACTGCAGTTTCCTTTTTTCCAAAATTCGTCTTAAGTTCGGCATTAGGTAAGTTTTCCAAATAGTAGTTTCCTTCATTCTCATTTTTCCAAATATAACTAACACTGTTTGTAAAACAGACACTGTGGCTCTTCGTCCTGATTGTGCTAATATTGGCATCAGGACACAGAGTGAGTGAGCTAACATCAGAGGTCGTAGACGACGCTATATTTTTAGGTATCGCTTTTATCACAAGAGTCTCCTTCTTTTTATACATATGACGTGTGGGAATATATTGCTTAATTATATCTAGTGGGTCTTGCCAGAACGGTGCCTTCTGCTTTTGTTCTTCAGACGATTCTTGGTGAAGCAGCGAACCCAGCGGTGCACCTACGATCAATGAACTACACTTTATTTTTCGTTGTTAGGTACTTAACGTTCTCAGGTACAGAGTACAGACTAGTTCATAAATACAGCGTATATCTGATCATAGGGCTTTAATGGCAAGGATTGACTTGAGTTTGGTTTATATCTATTTGAGTAACATTTTTTGTTTCATTAAAGCCCGATGGTCAGGGGCGTTTATTATATATGAGCAAATCCAAAACTTCAAATAATGTGAGTACCTACGAACGAGGACATGGTCTATGTAGCGAGAACAATACTAACATTTGTATTTGCGTACTTATTTGCATTTAAGTAATGCAAATAGGGGCGTAATAAGCGAAATAGATGATTGGCTACCGCAAGAAGAACAAAAGCAGAAAGCAAACGCGATAGAACAGAATCATATATTAGTTATATATGTAAAAAGCGCGAGTCCGACTCGCGCATAGATGGCTCCGTACACAGATCGTGCACCTGACTCGACCCCATGAATTCAGTCAAATCTTTACAGCACAATGTAGGTAGTAATTATAGCGCTATCTATTGGCGCATTTTGTTAGTAATTTGTGCGCCTAACTAAGTAACGAAGTATGTACAGACAGCAGCAGAAGTTAATTCTGTTGGCATTATCGTCAAGTCCATAATTCGGCGGAATAAACTGGCAGATGAGAGTTGCCAGAAGAGAAAAAAAAATAGTGTCGATATATATCGATAAAAATAGGTCGTTAAGCGGACAAAAGTAAAATAAATATGAGAAATGTGAAAAAAAAACATAAAATTTACAAATCATTTTCATTTGTCAAATTGAGAGCATTTTAGATTGAGAGAAACACTACTAATTTCGATTTTCGATGATCTCGGCAAGCACCAAGAGGTACCCGATAAATTGGTCCATAAGATCCGTACGTCTAGTGAGGCTTTAAATAATATCGATATGAACAGCACTGGCCGTACTGTAGCAACATTTGTGCATTTTCACCAGACCTTAGAGTTCGTCTGGAGATCTATTTGAGAACTAGGTAGGCACGCGTAGCTACGTCTACTGCTGACTGTATTGTTCGTTTTTCAAGGATAATCTATATCACCGTGAACCTATGATATGAATGTTTTTTTTATTTGTATGAAGGTAGACTTTCAACATGATTTGATGTATAGTAGAGCGAGTTATCCGCGAAATTGTGCGCATCGGGTTACAGTTATGAAATTTCTACCACAGATAGTGTTCCGCGGTGATTATTTTCAGATGTGGAGGGAAGTCAGATTCGCCCCCTGTGCGCGGGTAGAGCGGGGTGAATGGGACCAAGTACAACTCATTTTAATTTTTTTTTTACTGATCAGTTAAGGGTACTAGGTCTCTTGGGGTATCGTTTTCGTGTAAAACAGATATCAGGAATTCATTTTTTATGTTAATTGAGTATGTTTCTATATAAAAATATGTGTATATCGTTATAAAGGTAAAAATCACAACATGTATTTTTAATTCAGGACGTTATATTAGTTTTAATTTTGTAACGTTTACGATTATAAAAGATACCCCAAAACAGCAAATTTAATCTAATTTCTAAAAATATATACACGTTTAACACTTATTATAAAATCAGTACCTTAAAAAAATGTTAATGTTCAGCTTAACCTGTGTGCTCGTGATACACCCACAAAAACAATTTTGTTTTTACTACAGCAAATTGTTCTTCCATAGCCTGATATTCTAAAATTAACACGATTAACAACATACATAACCTCTTTTTGTACGTAATAGAGGAATATTTTGACCATTTCTAAACTCCAGCAAGTTACGCATAATAAGTGTAGTTTATTGTTTTACTAAAAAGCCATGTTTCTGTTAAAACATAGGATTATTTATTATAAACAGATATCTTTAAAGTTAGTGTACACATTATTGATTTTATAAAGCCATATTTATGTATTAGTATCATTATATTGTATTAGTATATTTATTTTTTTGTATTTGGTAGTTTGTAGTATATTAGGTAGTTTGTAGATATATATATATATATAGACTTTGTACACGTGTTTGTCTATCTTCTGGTTCCTGTCTCCACTCAATTGCTCAAAGGTTAACTGGAAGAGATCCCTTTTAGGGATAAGTTCGCCTTTGTACCAAAACGTCCTTATTTGTTTGTATTTTTTGTGTTTTTTTTGTGTACAATAAAGTTATTACATACATACATACATACATTATAAAAATATTTTTTACCTGTAGGTTACTTAGGCTAAGGCCACACTGGATCTTTGAGACAAACGCTTTACTATGTGGAAGGAAGAAGGTTTCTGGTGAATGCCCATTATGCCAAACGCATGGTACATTAATGCTCATCTGTTATAAGATTGTAAATCTCACGGAAATGTGTTCCGTACAATCAGACTTGACGAACACCGCTTACGAGTCAGTCTTGAGAGCAGATGACCGCCAGACGACTGGATGTGTAAGGAGCTACACGGGCGGTTCTACAAGGCTAGCCCGCGTCGGATCTCTTAGGGATCCCCGGAAAAAAGTTTGTGACGAACAACTAGGTACCGGATATAATATCGTGAAGGACAGTACGGCTGATATTTGATGGGTATGCCGCCGTTCCTGAGAGTCACTCAGGCAATATCATTATCGGTTGTGGTCATCGTGCTAGCAACGAGTACTTGTACAGGCATAACTATACCTAGATATTTTTCTGGCACGAACGACTTGTTGTAAGTGATTGACAAAATAAAAACATCGACAGTCCTGTTATCGATAAGTACCACTTCAACACCATAGAAAATACTTTTTTAAGTTAGTAATAAGTAGAGGAATTAAATGAAATGTGTATTACGATTTTGCTTCTTTATCATTAATGGAAGTTATGTTGGGTAGAGTTGGATGAAATGTGAATATTTTTAAAAAGCTATACTGCATGTTTTTCTCATAGACTTATAATGAAGTACATGCCGCAAGTACAGTGATTTGTACGTCAGCGAACATGCCCAACTCTGAACAAATAAAAAGTGACTTCAGTAGAATGTTTTTGTAGTAGACACAGAACATTGACTTGATAAAATTCCCTGCCTTAAATATTTTTGTAACTCTTTTTTTATACTACAATAGAAAAACAAATAAGACATTACAACCTGAAAGTTTCATGTAGGCTGCTCTATATAAAGAACTATTCATTGTAAATTATAAAAATAAATTGGATCAAGTGTACGGATAACGTTCAATTTGTACAAGATCGGTGGCACGCGGCGTCTAGGCAGGTAGCCGATATAAGTCTGTGTTTGTATGTACGTCTTGTCATTGAAGTAATATGTACTTATCGATAACATGATTGTCGATATTTTTATTGTGGCAAGCACTAAACGAATGTTGTTCCTGCTAGAAAAATATCTAGGTATAGGCATAACGCTATAGCCAGAATTATAAGTAGCTACTTTTTATGCGGTTTTGTGAATTGCATACCTACCTGTAAGTACTATGCTCTATTGGAATCGATCTGTGATGACGAATAGGACTACTATTGTAAGGAATAAATCTGATATCGTGGTGACAGATCGAACAAAGTCCCGGACAAAAAGAGAACATTAATGAGAACACACCTAGACCTGGAACACGAGGTTATCGCCATGTGGGATGTTGGTTCGCCGATCATTGACCCGATAGTTGTTTCTGCGAAAGGTTTGCGAAGCCTCTCCCTAGATAGCCAGGTCAAAGGTCATGGACATAAGGCTGCACTGCTGGACACGACGTGGACGTGGATATTCAGCAGGTTCCTCTCTCTGCCGCCCTAACCCTAATCACTGGTAGATTAGGCCCCGACTCGCTATCGGCGGCACCCTCATCATCTGATCATTCATCATTCAGCCTGTAATCGCCTAATGCTGAGAATTGGCCTCTCCTCGAGTGCCCACTCATCCCGGTCTTGAGCCAGTCTTATCCAAGAGTGGCCCGCGATCTTCCTAATATCATCGACCCATCGAGCGGCACCCATAATAGTTTTAAATTTTGTATCGGTTTTAATGTTTTACTTTATATATAGAATACAACGTGTAAGGCTAAATCACACTAGACGTGGCACGCTCAGAGGCAATATTATTTATAATTTAGGGAGGACCACTGAGACGGCGGCGTAAATGCTAAAAAATATCGTATTTTTCGTTCACTACCAACCGCACTCCTATCACTTAGTGAAGCGCTTAACTCTAAGATTTTTCTAAGATCCTGTGTGCCTTAACCCTAAGAAAACATAGGTAAGGAACCCTGTTATAAGTAATCCTAATGTATAAACACTGCTTTTTGAGAACAATAAATTACACTTAGGTATTATGTGTAATTTTCTGGAGTTTCATTTATTAAGAAATGGTCTAAATATTGGTCTTTTAAATAGAAAAATGATTATTACTGTAGTTATACATGTTAATTTAACTATATGAGGCCTAGAAGAACGATTTGCTGTAATAAAAACATAATTGGTTTTTGCGGGTTTGTACGAGCACACATGTTAAGCACATTATCAATATTTTATTAAGGTACTGTTTGTATGATAATTGTCCATGTTTATATTTTTAGAAACTAGATTAAATTTGCTGTTTTGGAATATTTGTTTATAATCGTAAAAGTTACAAAATTATAACAAATTTAACGTCCTGAATTAAAAATACATGTTGTGATTTTTACCTTTTCGACGATATACACATATTTTTATATAGAAACATACCTAATTAATATAAAAAATGAATTCCTGATATCTGTTTTACACGAAAACGATACCATACAAGCCCCAGTAGCCTTAACTGATCAGTAAAAAAATATTAAAATGGGGTGTACTTGGTCCCATTCACCCCGCTTTCCCCGCGCACAGGGGGCGAATCTGACTTCCCTCTACATCTGAAAATAATTACCGCGGAACACTCTATCTGTGGTAGAAATTTCATAACTGTAACCCGATGCGCACAATTTTGTTAGAAAACAGCGGATAACTAACTCTACTAATATCGGTGATTAAATTTCAATCTTAGATTAAAATTATTTTTGAGGATTTTTTTTCTAAGCCTATAAGGTGTCCCACTGCTGGGCAAAGGCCTCCCCCCTTGACTTCCACTCGTCCCAGCTTTGGGCTGTTTCGGACCAGTCGCTTAGAAATGTGTCCAGGTTATCCTGCCATTTTTGATGATTAAAGAAAAAAAACTATGTACATAGAGCTATAGTTATATTTTTCATATTTTTATCTTGGTAAGCTTCGAAGATAAGGAAGAGGAATAAAAAACCGGCCAAGTGCGAGTCGGACTTCGCACATTTAGGGTTCCGAACTGACCGCAAAGTTAAGTTGGTTTTTATAGGAAAAATTAGGAAATTAAAATAAATAAATTATAAAATATACGTAATAACAAACGTTACTACCAAATTTTAAGTTTATACGTATTTGGGAAGTTAAAACTTTCTTCGGAACAAAATTTCGTAAAAAAGCTGACTTTGGTGGCTTCTCATTTTTTTTAAATTAAAAATATAGTATGTGTCTACTCAATGAGCTCTAAACAACGATACCCCACTCGGTAGGTTAAAAGATAAAAAAAAAATTCGCGCCTCCCTTTAGCTGTATGGGAGCCCCCCTTAAAAACATTTAAAAATAAGTTTTGACTACATGTAACAGTTGGGGTGACAATGCCATCGTTATTAGAGGGTTTAGACCCTACAGAATATGCATCTGTCTGTCGCCATCCCGAAATTTGAGCCGGAAGTATGGTATACCAGAAAAGGTGCAGCCTATACATACATTTTCGTGGTACAGTCAAGGGCACCAATATGTATACACTTTGTATGTATTCCATTGAAATAAGGTCCAAAAATGTATACATATTTATGCCCTTGACTGTACATATGGTAAATCGTTGTTACGGTACCCTAAACAGAGTCTGATTGTTATGGTTTTTTGATATGATATAAAGAACAATATTTGTCATGGTACCCCGAATTTTTCGTCCTTGCAGCTCCATACCTTTCCCCGCAATATTGGAAAATACGTCACTTTTTTTAATTTAGTTTTTTGCTTCTACTCTCGTTACAGTTTATTCTAGCGCAAAACATGGTTCGGAATGATTGTAGAACACAAAATTTGCTAAAACTTTTGGGTAGATACAAAGATTTTTTCCATGACTCCTAGGGACGAAGATGTGACAGGAGATATCATTAAAAATTGCCTCTTTTTTTCTAGTTTTCCTCTCATGTTTACATTTAAGCGCATTTTAGCGCTTACGGCAATATTGTAGATCTCAAACTTTGGTACAAAGTTGTAGAAAAATTTGTGAATATTGCCAAACTATAGTTAGCGCTAAAATGCACTTTAAACGTAAACATGAGGAAAACTAGAAAAAAGTGGCAATTGTTAATGATATCTCCTGTCATATCTTCGTCCCTAGTGGTCATGGAAAAAACCTTTGTACCCAAAAGTTTTAAGAAATTTTGTGTTTTACAATATTACCAAACCATGTTTAGCACTAAAATTAACTTTAACGACAGTACAAGCAAAAAAACTGAATAAGGCGACTGATTTTCCAAGATGGCGGCGAAAGATATGAAGCTGGAGGGTCAAAGATTTCGGGATACGATGACAAATATTGTTCTTTATGACATATCAAAAACCCATAACAATCGGACCATAGTTAGAGTACCGGAACAACGATTTACCAAATGTACAACGAAAAAAATTGTATGCACTGCAACTTTTCCGATATAACAATCTTCCGGCTCAAATTTGGGGATGGCGACAGGCAGACCCTGCTGGTTCTGCAGTGTCTAAACCCTCTGATAACGTTGTCACCCCAACTGTTACGTGATTTACTTCTTGCACTCTACTTCTTCAAAAATGGTCGTAATCTATCCCTTTTCCCGATACCTACAGTGACCACATGCATGTAGTTAAAATTTACCTTACTACTCAAAGTTAAGGTTTAAATCGGATTGAATTTCGGCGAAAAGGTACTCGTGCTTATATTAATTTCCAATACATAACTATTTTGAAAATATATTTAGGTTTTCGCAAAATGACGTAGCTTGGTGCGGCCTAGAAAACGGTACATAGTAGACATTGAAATTTTGCCATCGCCCCCACCGCCGCCGGTTATTGGCCATAAAAATATGTATAATGCAACTGGGTCATCCTGGTTTATAAACTACCTATAGTGCTAGCGGCACGCCAAAAGATGCTGCAAATGGTGTTAAAAGCATGAGAATCGGTACGGATGATCTTAAGAACATATGAATCAATTTGACCCGTTGGACAAAAAAAAAATGAAAAGGAGAGGAGTTATGACATTTTTTTGTATGGAATTAATAAAAAAATGTTCTGAAACCTATCGTGTATGGTATCAAATGAAAGGGCTTTCTAAGCCAGTTCTAAATATATATCACATCATTACATTTAAGTCACTTGCCTTAAAATAAAATAAAAATAATTTTCAAAACATACCTACCAAGTTTGGGCTCCTCCAGGTACGATACCGTTGGATTATTTTTTGTAAAATATACCTGATTTGGTACCTAATATCCTCTTATCTAACCTCAAGAAAGCAATTTGGAAAATATTTACATTTAGTATTTTTTATAATTTTTCATTATAGTAGAGAGGCCAAGTTGAAAAAACGCAATTTCCGTAGGACTGAAAAGGTTTATACCGACAAGTGGTATCGTTGGAATCAGCATGCTCTACTGATTATCAAAACGCATGTTCTCGCTTTCTAAAGTAGTGGAGTGAGTTTTTAAGACGTCATAAGTTTTATGTATGAAAAATAAACCATTTTTCTTCAAGAACCTATCGAGTGGGGTATCAAACGAAAGGGCTTCATGAGCTGATTCCAAAAATATACACAGACCACCTCCTCTAGACACCTCGTATGAGCGATTTAGTTCGAATCAAAAGTCACCAAGGTTAGCGGTAGGTGCGGGCTGAGGGGAGGTCGGCAACAGCGCTGCGATTGGCCGTTTCAAAATGCGCGCGACTTCGCCGCAAAATGGCGGTCTAGTGATGAGACACGGTTGTTGATTATCGGTTTTTACCAGCACCCCAATTTATTCTAGGTAAATTATTTTACATGGCGTGTATACTTTATCTATTGAATTGACTATAATAATATCTTCTAGGCGTGTTTACAACCTTTACTAGTGTATACAATTGAGATTTGAAACAATTTTATTTTGATTCATGTATATGCGCTGTATATAAATAAATAAAAATCGTTTATTTCAGACCAAATGTTGATCCATACATATTATTACATATAGCGTAATGTACAACAGTGGCGGAGCGTCCATACAACTCGATTGCCCACCAAGACGATTCGAAAAAACCTAATTGCAATGGGTTTATCTCTAAATACCTTACACTTCTTCGAAATTCAGTATTGGGGCCTTCTCGTGTCACTAGTCCTGATTGCTAAAAGGAATCCACCACCACTAATTATGTTACTACTATATAAACTTCATATTAAAATAAGACAACAACAAAACTGCAATGAGAACAAACTAACTAAATATTCTATCCCATACAACTACACTGATTTGTTTAGCGTATAAAGTAAAACGAGATAAAAAAAACACTACACTATTACCATCTTTCACCTCCTTATACGAAACTCTATGATTCATATAGTAAAATAATATTGTCTACGTAAATACTGACATTCAATATCAAAAAATAAAACTATTCAGTAATGTTTACCAATAGAATTTTAATATTTATTAAAATCATTGTGATATATAAAATACGGATGAACCGATAATTAAATGAAATCGGAACCGAACATCACTGGCACAGCACTAGCCCGCGCACGTGCTGTCAGAAAGAGAAAGTATATTGGCATTTGAGGTGGTTGGAAAGGATTTTTAGTTCGGGAATCGTTCTCACACCACTTTACTGAACAAAAACCCATGCTTACGGTTAGTCGGAACCAAATTTAAGTATTTTTTGTGCCACGTACGTATAGGTCATGAACCTGGACGAGACTGACTGAGCGGCGTGAGGCGGGGCAGTATATTAAGCGCAATTTCTCCCAAGTGTAACGCGAGCGTGTCGCCCTGAAAGCTCTGTCTAGAGGAGGTTGTCTGTGCAGACAGAGCACACAAATATTTGAACGAAATAACTTTTATCTACACACATATCATAAATCCTCTAATATGCGTTCGGAAACCGTAGAAAATGACTCTCATTTCAACATTCAATGAATTTATGGCAATTTTCTTATCTGTGGCTAAGGCTACAGCAGTAATATAATTTTCATTTTAATCTCATATATGATGTTAAAATATTAAACGTCAAACAAAACTGTCAAAATTTAAAAGTCAAAGTTGACATGTCCCTATTCTAGTATCACTGAAAATTCAAATTCAGTTGATGCGAAATGTCAGCTCGATGTTTTTTTTAGTATATATCGCACGAAATTTGAGCTATAACGACATGATCACATCAGAATAGGGACTCTTTACTTTTTAAAATAACATTCAGGTATCGGTTGCCAGTTCTGATTTCGATATTTCCGCAACCGTGCAAAAAAGGTTGTATTAACACAATTATTGTATTTATTTACTACGGTTTCTGAACCCATCTTAGAGTAGTTATAATATGTGTGTAGATAAAGTAATGTATGCAACTGTACATAATTAGGCATTAAAACACGAGTGTGTTTTATGAAACGAGCCGAAGGCGAGTTTCATAATAAGGTCACACGAGTGTTGTGTACCAGTTGCATAAACTACTATTTATACCTACCAATTTTGTAGTTTATTGTTGACGGCTATCGGAAAATTCGGAAACATAGTATGTCACCATATGATTTACTCGTACTTGCTGGTCTTTTCGAGAGGTTTCGTCTTAAGAAATATTTTTATATGATATATTTATTTAGATATATTTTTGACAATAATTACCGAGTACGACTATATAATTATGTGAGATGCAACAAACCTCAAACCACCAACCAACAAATGCAAAACCATTTGTGAATATTATTATACCTACTTACCTAGTTGTGTCAATGTATCAACACTAACGTACCTATATATATATTCGCACTTTATATGTTGCCGATAAATATAATATCCTGGTTTTACTTACTTGAGTGGTGATTACGCGAGGTACTTATACGTTTCGTTGACATTTGTTCAGTTGTTTAAATCATACCTAATTCCAAAATTTCTGTGTATGTATTTTGGGATTGCTCATATATTTCGATACTTTACTTACTGTATAGTCACCAGCCATAGGACTCAGGATTGAGTGGTCAATTCTACCTATAAATGTAACTGTTTAACTTAGGCTGAGACCGTGCCTGTATAAGTAGGCGAAGGGCAAAATGGGAGACGACAAAGCGTATACTCAAAATGATTTGAACTGTCCGAGTTGTATCAAATTAGGCCGTTCAAAAAGCGACTTTACTGTCCGAGCGTGAGGATTCAAAGTCCAATGACAAGTTTTATAAAATGTCGGACATTTTAAATTATTTCTACTATTAGCATACGGGTAGCGGGTGGCGGGTCTCTGCCTCCCACTAACCTTCCGCGCTTGTGATGTGCCGTGGGCATATTCCCGGGAGTGGGAATATTCCCTTGTTCCCAGGAATATTCCCAGAATATGGGAACATTGCACTAAAAATTGGGCAACTAAATTTTTAATTAAAGTTACTTATCAAATTATTATTTGAATAAGTAGTATCCGAAGAATAAAATTACTTTCGATAAAAAACTTCGTTTTTATGATAGGTATTCATGTATTACAAATACTTACATGTACATCTATAGTTTTATATAATAAAAATAAAACTAGTTTTTTTGCGTAGTGCATAGTGCAAGCAATTTTTTATTAAACTGTGATGATTTGTAGGTATCATTTTAGTTAATTCAAGATGTAGTTTTCAAAAATTTGTGTTATTTCAACTAGGGGAATAATCCCAGCAACTATGGGAATATTCCCAACGTTCCGGGGAATATTCCCAGGAACGTTGGACTCCCAGGAACATTGGGAATTTACTTTCGCAGGTGAGTTATACACTGCTTAATGTCTCGGTAAAAAGTTTAAGGACTTAAGCTTTGATAGAATCGCCGATAAGTACACAATTTCAAAATTCCCCTATGTTCCCTTTGTGTGACCACCTAGCGAATATTCCTGGGAACAGCACATCACTACCGCGCGGTCTTAGATAAGGGGTCGATGGTTATAATTATGCACTGGTATCTTGGACTATCAACATATTATATCATATTTAGGGTTCCGTACCCAAAGTGTAAAACGGGACCCTATTACTAAGACTCCGCTGTCCGTCCGTCTGTCACCAGGCTGTATCTCATGAACCGTGATAGTTAGACAGTTGAAATTTTCACAGATGATGTATTTCTGTTGCCGCTATAACAACAACTACTTACTAAAAAACAGAATAAAATAAATATTTAAGGGGGCTCCCATACTACAGACATGATTATTTTCCCGTTTTTATAGATAATGGTACGGAACCCTTCGTGCGCGAGTCCGACTCGCACTTGCCGATTTTTAGACTACTTCGACGCTGTTTTGGTTTATGATGGAATTTATTAGATAACATGGAGAGATACCTACTAAGACTGGTGTTGGTTTCTAAGTCAAAAAGCAAGCCAGGGGGCCGATTTTTGAGTGTCGAACGCTCGAATTTTTATTCGACATCTGTCAAAACATCATAGTTTTTTGACAGATCTCGAAGGAAAAGTTGAGCGTTCGACGCTCAAAAATCGGCCCCCAGGCACTACAAATGACAGAATGGCGCATTTCTTCCGTCTTCACCCCTGGTTGACCATAACGATAAAGGCCCTGTTTTGAAGTCAACTTATAAAAAATACTTGTTTAAAATTTGATAAGATTTACATTTTGTTTTTCGTTTACTGACTGTCACTCTAACGTTTCTTTATTTAGTTGTGTAGTACCTATTTCAGCCAGTTGTCCTCTCAGTTGTAGTACTTTTTGGTAACTAGTGGAAAATTAAACAAAATAAATTCTAGGCAAATCGTTTATTATGTAACCGTTAATTTGACATTCATTTAGAACAGTATATATAAACCACCGGCTTAATAGGTACAGCGCCTGCCCCGCCGTAAGGTTTGGTTTAGGTACCAACAGTTACATTTTCGTCAATGCTGAAGTGTTTATACGGTTTTTTATTATTTATTGTACTCGGTATCAACGGCAGCAACTATGGCATGGTGTGCAACAATATCGTCGTGCGGGCAAGCATTGCGCGCCGCGATTATCTTTGACTGGCACCACTCTCTCGTGGGTGGGCACAGGTGTTATGAACTGGTACTCCAGTTTCGACTTGCGGCCCGCTCCCTCCACAGTCTTCCCAATCTTGAGCTTTATCACACGGTTGGAAAAGTCGTAGACGACTCCGGGGTAATCCTCGGCCGTCTGGGGCGTCAGCTGCGCCGGGTCCTCTCTGGTCATGTCACCCACGCCGTCTGACGTCAAACTGAAATGCGCTCGCTGCTTGTGGTTCAACGCGCAGGTTTCTTGTGGAATTTGAAATACCACCTTGTTTCCCGGCGGACAGCAATCTGCACAATTTGGTGACCGAATCATAAAATCATTGAGCGACTAAATGTGAATAACATAAAATAAAGGGTATCAAGTAAAAGGTGTGGTCTATGAAAATTCATGTTGTGAATTGAATTTAAGTACTTAATTTTAAATAAAATTCCCAGATTTAAGCTTGTGGAGGATTTCGAACTTTTTTTTGCTTTCTTATTCTTTTGACACAGCATTCACATTCCAGGTCGGATTGCATTCTTATGTCTCTTTTCGCCACTGAAGGGTTTTGATCGGCCCCTTTTGGCGTAACTAACTCCAGCTCTAATCTACATTTCCTATCCCCCTGCACCGCCGTTTTGGCTACTTTCAAAACGAATACGTCTTTGTTTTGCAAGTCGCCAGTCCCAGCTCGCTGTGCCGGAGGAGGCTGGTTATGTTTGGCTGACGTGGGGCAGCCCTCCGTGGTACACGTGAACTTCGTTTCCGCGAGCGCGGGGCCTCTACAGCACACGTCTTCGGAGGGTAACGCCAAGCTAACTTGGTTTTTTGCACAGGGTGGTTTGCACGCGTCGCCGCCTTGTTTGTCAGTTGATTTCTTTGGCACAAACGGGCGTTGCATCGCGCAGTGCGTCTGACTAATCTTCTTAATGGTTGACGCATGGGCTGGCACCTTGATCTTAAGTTCGTTGCCGGCTAAGTTGGTGCCTATCTCTTCATATAGTGTATTGCGACCTGGCCACATTAACAAACTTGTTCTCATGTGCTCAGTTCTTGCATAAGTATAAACCGTTTTAAGGATTTTTGTTAATAGGCAATATTATGACTGCGCTAAATGTTTATACCTAAGTACCTAAGTAAAGCCTGAAAAGATTTTATTTGGCCTTTATTGAAAGGTACGAGTAATATAATTTATTTTACTGGCAAATAGTAAACTCTTTAACAACAGACGTTGTAAGTAAACAAACACTAAGAAAATATTTCGCATTGATACGTGATTCTACCAAAAAACTATTTCCAATGTTGACAGAATAAATATTTTGAATACAATAAAATATGTATGTACCCTTCCGGTGTATTAGAACCGATTCTCAAATTACCCTATTACACAATACAACCTAATGTTAATTAACAGAATGATCAATTGATCATCTATATATTATATAAAGTTGATAAGGTGACTGACTCATCACCGCCTAGTGTTGGTAAAGACTCAAGCCCCTGAGTCTCCATTTCTAAGACTCGACTTAGTTTTTTAGACTTTAGTCATTGAATCGAAGCTCAAGTTCTTTTCAACTTCGGGGGACATGAGTCTTCTGTAGTCTTTAATAGAGACTGGAGTCATCTATAGAGACTCGAGTGTTTTGTTTACGCTTATGGCTTTTGGAACAACTGAGTTATTATTAAAACTCAACTGGACTTGTAGGGACGTTTGAGATTACGTAACTTACTCAGTAAAGTAGTGTACTCGTATTCAGCAATCAGTATATTTGTTGGTTTTTAATTTTGTCTGTTTATATGGTTTCCTTAATTCATGAAAATCCACATTTTTTTACCTTGTATCCTATGGGCATTTGTGCTGATAAAATGAGTGATAAATAGAGTTGTTACAGACTGACACTTTCACGGCTAAACGGCTGAATTTGGATGTAACTTCAAAAGTGAGTCTTCATTAAAGGACTCGAGTCTTGAAGCACATCTAAAGTTGAATAAAGACTACAAAAGACACGATATGGCTTGAGTTTTTTCTAAAGACTGAGTTGTGACTACAAGACTCGATAAGACTTGAAAAAGGACTCGACTGACGACTTAAAAGACTCTGAAGTCTTTTAAGCTCATAGTCCCGTAAATATGGGTCGAGTTCGTGCAATGTAGACTTCAAAAACTTGAGTCTTTACCAACACTATCAACGCCCCGCCGAAACTGCCGGTCCTTGAAATTTGATATTTACACTGTAGTTAAGGTATATAACGGAGGCGATGGATAAGACGGGATTTTTGGAAATTCCACCCTTAAGGGGGTAAAACAGGGGTGCAAAGTTTGTATGGCGGGCAATATTTTTTTAAGGGACAGACTACTTTGTACAAAAATTAGACAACGAAAGTTATATCTGCGTTTTAAAATTTTCGTCTCCTAAAGGGTTGAAAATGGGGGTGAAATATTGTTTCCTATACAATATTTCACCCCGCAATTTTTTTTAAAGTGAGAGTCTTCAAACTTTGTATTAAAGTTCCTTATAATAATAGAAAAAAAATTCAGCGTTTTTCGAAATTCATCCCCTAAAGGGGTGAAAAAGGGGTTCAAAGTTTATATGTGGAGCAATTTTTTTTTATAAGTGAGTTACTTAAAATTTCTTACAGACTCTCTGTTTAAATAAAACAAAACTAATTTCATAGGAAGCAAAATTTTTTTGAGTGCAACTAATTTCAGCTTTTTTTTTTAAGCCGGCACGTGGGAAAAGTAATTGCAATTTTTTGAAAATGTATCCCTTATGGGTAAAAGGGGGTTGAAGAAAGAAGAAGAAGAAGAAATACATTTTTTTGTTGAATGTTAGTATGGAAAAAGAGTAAGTAATAAATTCGAAAAGCCACTAGAAATTTCGGTTTTAGTAATATAATTATACAGATAAATATATTAAAAACTGACCTACCCGTACTAAGTCGTGGCGGGTTAGAAATGCTAAAGTATGTCTGTCTGTCTGTCTGTAACCCCTTCACGCTTAAACTGCTGAACCGATTTAGATGAAATTTAGTGTGAATATAGTTCGAATCTGAGGAAAGGACATAGGATAGTTTTCATCCCATCCCTTAAGGAAGTGGAAGTTTGTATGGAACAGAGATAACTAGGTAACCGCCTGAAATAAAAGAATAGCGATAAAATTCTAACGCGATGACCGAGCTCTATGCAGACGAAGTTGCGGGTAACAGCTAGTATGAACATAAAATTAAAAAAGCCTAATGTCTGATTACCTGTGTCCCAAAAAACCTTAAGACCAAAACGACCTTTGTCTTGATTATTACTTCTACCAATATCACCGATTTATTAGCTGTTGATCCAATACGCAGTTCTTCCAGTTGATATGATCACGTACGCATTTCGTCCAACATGCATTTAGTCCAACAGTATTTCGTCGAACTCGCATTATGTCAACACGTATTTGGTCCAACACTCATTTCGTCCACTAGACATTTCGTCCAACATGTATTACTTACGTCAAAACTTATTAAGTCCAACACGCGGTTCGTATAACTCTTAATTCGGGTTAAAAAACGGGGTCCATCCATACCTTATTGACCGCTCTGTCACATGATTGGCCCCCTGGTTCGAAAATTCAAAATTAACATTTTTGTAATAAAAGAAAGGTGTTGACTGATGTATTACAAGTTTTGAAACATTATTCATGTTTCATGTATGTACCACTACCATGAACAATTTTATGTGTGGCGTTATTTATGATGACACTGACATGCATACGAGTACATACATACATATGAAGAACGCATAGGTAGGTACTTAACAGTGGCGGCGCGTCAAAAATATTGTTAGAGAAGCCGGAAATAATTAAACTATCTTATTCTTCATGAGCCGTAGTAAAAGGACTGGGCTGGCCGAAAATTAGGAAAGCCGGTGGAAATCGAGTAGTATGGACGCTCCGCCACTGGTACTTAATGAATATCGGTTCACTGTACTCGAGCGAAATCTGGTGAGCTAGAACATTTTTCGTCCTCATTGATGTATTGTTGGCGTGACAGCCCTAGCGTGACAGCGCTACACGTGCCGCGTGTGAATGAATACAAGTTATACGAAAGACAAAAATGCACAGAGTAGGCATGCTTTTTATGCCTAAGAATCGCCGTCAAAAAATCAAAACACCCAAAATTTTTAGATCTTAAAAAAATTATAGTTAACTACCTACCTAATTATTAGTTGCACGTTTTAGTTGCATTCCAAATGGGTTATAATATAATAGCTCTGCTCTCTAGCACTACATGACATTATTAGCAAATATTTTCGACTAGGTATTTGTTATTGTAATTGGGATCAAAAATTTAGGGTATTTTGAGACTGGCGTATTTTGACTCTAGTGTATTTTGTGAATAGCTTGTTTCGAGTTTCGACCTTTATGGCATTAGGTGATCTTGGTATTTAATAGAGATAAGGTCGTTTTGGTTTTTACAATTTAGGGTTTTTGGGATTCGGGTAAATAGACATTGGGCTATTTTGAATTTTTGTTCATATGATCACTCATGTTAGCTGGCGTTACCTTGTATTGTGTAATAGGGTATGTACAGTCGAGGTCATTAATATGTATACACTTTTTAACCTAATCGAATTTATCGAATGCTTGCTTACAAATTGTAGGCGACCGCATTCGATTAGGTAAAAAAGTGTATACATATTAATGACCTTGACTGTACCTACATCAAAAAAAACGAGGCATTGCGCGACATAGGTACTCGTATGAGGTACCTATTGAATTCTTTCGTTGACATGGTAGGTACTGAAATTTTCATAGTGCGTTAATAGTAATTAAATTTAATGGTTAGTTGATTTGGGTTTTTAACTTAAGGCCCCTGTAGAGGCAAGGTCCTTTCCATACAAACTCTGTGCAAGTTTTATTCGTCGGTTTTGGCACTCCCGCATATATTTTTTTATTGTTAATATTGGATATACAAAGAATGTCAAGAAAAAAAATCAAAAATTTAAAAAAAAATATATAAAAAACATTTCTTGAGGTTCTGGCTAACAGCAAAATAAGCATACTGACCAAAAATCATAAGTGGGTAAGGCCGTATTTTTGCCACTTTTTACCTGTGACTTAGGAGACTAAGTTTCTTTCCACCCAAATGACATTAAATGGGGTTATTTTTAATTTTATTCTATGTAATGATATGTATACTTACAAGGGCAAAGCATTAAATAATTATTAAACGGGAATTATGTTTGAAATAAATATTTCAATGTTGCAAAGTGCTTAAAATTTGCTTGTACCTTATTCAGTTAGCTGATAATTTTCTATGACAATGTGGGCTTCTACTTGACTTTATCGTAGGGTAAACCGCTAGTAATTGGCCACCCCCCAATAATTGGCCACATTATACTAAAATGATTAAATTAAGAATTCTATAATATATCCACACACTTCAAGTAAACCATCTGATAACAGCAGTTATCTCTAGTATTAATCAAGTATTATATCCATCGATTAACGTAAGAGTTCATAATAAAATGAGTTTGACTTTGACGAGCAGTCGAACTGGCTTGTTGCTTATTTTTTCTATTAGGGTACATGCATTTAAAATTCAAATTTCTGTTATAAATTTGACTAATGACGTTATGTCAGTGTAGTAAATGTGATCACAAAAGGTAAGAGAATAATTATTTCACTATTAATTTACTTACTAACTTCAAATTCTTTAAATTATTTGGGCGGCTAGTTTCTGAAATTAAATTCGACACCATTTCAAATATTAGCCACCTATGCCAGATAATAAAATTAATTAGATTTAAATTAATTATGAGAAAAAATGATCTCGGCGAGTCATCTAGAAGAATGGGCAATAGTGGATCACTTTTTTTTCAAGCCTTGTAACTCAACAATTTTTACATTTTATTTAGTTTTTTTAAGCAGAAATGAAGGATCAATTCCTAAAGAGTTTATTGTTTTTTTTTTATCTACACCCATATCGTAAATCCTCTTTAATAAGTTCAAAAACCGTAGATAAGACCCCGCTTTATAATATACCGTGTTATAAGCTGCCCGGGGCTGCGCCCCCCCGGAGATATGACTCCAAATATAATACTTTAACGAGATCACATACAACCTTTACGCTACAGCTGCGCGCCGCCGGGTCGGCGGCGGCGGGCGCACCGGGCCGGCTCATCAAACATGGCGCACGCCAGCGAGACGTGCCCTCATGAAACACATGAAAAAGGATTTAATATATGGATGTAGATAAAGTAGTGTATGCAACTGTACATAATTAGGCATTAAAACACTCGTGTGACCTTATTATGAATAACACACTCGTGTTTTAATGCCCCTCATTATGTACCAGTTGCATAAACTACTATTACGTTATGAAGCTTTTATTAACATTAAAAACATAGTGGCCAATAATTGAAAAAAAAGTGGCTAGTATTGTAAATAGTGGCTAGTAACTGGGTTAAAAGTAATGTCCAATAAAACAATTACATATTTAAGGAAATAAATAATATTATCGTCTAGTAAACACTTGTTATAATTATTCAACATTCACTTCTTCCCCTAGAATAATAATATGAGCGATATCACTTTACAGGTAATCACAATACACATTCTAAGCAAGCAAGGTAGAAAAGTGGCCAATTACTAACAATTTACCCTATGTATGGTTATATTGTTAAAGTTGTGTATTAATAGGCTGTCTTCAGTCCTTTTTTCAATGCTCCACTGATATTAGAGTTAGAAATATTAGAGGAATTCCTTTTTCGTAAAAAAATACTTTTTACGTAACAAGTATTTACTTACTATTGATTTTCTACTTAGCCACTTGGTAATATCCAAATTCCTATCATGGCAACACTGCCGTAAACATATATCAGTCTCAAACCCGTAAGGATCATATTATTTTGTCAGTCGGCAATTTTCTGTTCTACCCGTGATTTCGTCATTAAGTTTTAGGTAAGTTTCCATATTTTTAGTTGCAAATTCATATGAACGTATAGAATTCATGAAGTGTAATTGAACAGTATTTGTTTTCATAGGAATTGTGAAAGATCTAGCGAGATATCGTTCTTTTATTGTAAACTTACATAACACTTACGTCACACTTACGTATGATTTACGTCACACCTTACCTAACTTTTTTACTTCTTTTTCCTTCCCAATTGTGGTTAAAGATATATTATTATCTCAAAAGAAATATTACATTTCACTTAATGACATTAAGTATGCATGCACTAAGTAAATGTTTGGGTAACGTAAATATATATATATACGTAACATTTTATGTCACAATGAGGCAAAAAATACAGCCTGACCCAAGTGTAATGCAAACACAAGCAAAGAAAAAATTGCACAAAGTTTGTATGGAGAGTGCTTGCCTCTACAGGCGCCTTAATAGGTATTTTCTATTATTTAAGGTATATGTATCTGTAAGATATAAACATGTTTCTAAAAATAACGAACCGCTATTGTCATCGCCATCAGTACAATATAATAATCGAGGTCGGTGGTCCTGAAAGCGGCACATCAATTCACAGAAACCGAACCGAATCAGATATACAGGATGATTTGGGTGGTGATCAGGAATCGGGTAGATAATCAGGCCCATGAAACTGAACAACTTTCCCCAAGAAACCATGGAATACCACAAATGATACTTATAATATCCTCATATCTAACCTCAAAAAAGCAATTTCGAAATGATTTTCATTAAGTTTTTTTTTTTCAATATTACTAAGTGACACGGTTCTACTTCAATACCTATTTTACGTGTTTTATGGAGCTTTAGTGCAGATACGGTACATATTAATCATAAAATGATACGTAGTATCCATATATCCAACGGGAAATACCTCTTTAACCCTTTAACTGCACCTTTTCATCAGTTGGTATAGTGGGTAGGTGGTTGGGGGTTAAAGAGGTATTTCCCGTTGGATATATGGATACTACGTATCATTGTATGATTAATATGTAACGTATCTGCACTAAAATTCCATAAATCACGTAAAATAGGTATTGAAGTAGAACCGTGTCACTTAGTAATATTGAAAAATTAAAAAAAAAAACTTGATGAAAATCTTTTCAAAATTACTTTTTTGAGGTTAGATACGAGGATATCACGTATCATTTGTGATATACTGTATCAAATAAAAATCAGCCATTTCGTGTTTGGAGGGCCTCAAACTTGGTATGTTTCGAAAATTATTTGTGATTTATATAAAAATAAATTGCTGAAATGTAATGATGTGGTATATTTTAAGAATCACCTCAAAAAGCCCTTTCATATGATACTACACACGATAGGTTTCTGAAGAAAAAACATTTTTTTTTTCCATATAAAAAATAGAATGTCTCGGCACTCCCCTCCTAAGGGAATTTTTTTTTAGGAACTGCGAGTCAAAAACTTTGTTTTGACCTCTAGTATGCGTGTGCCAAATGGCTAAACTGTACATCGATTTGCGGTTTTTCTTTGAAATTGGGCCTGTACGGCTACCACTATATTCCTAGGGGAAAGTTGTTCAGTTTCATGGGCCTGATTATCTACCTGATTCCTGATCACGACCCAGAAATCACCCTGTATATTTCAATATTGAATATTTGGAACCAGGTTTTAATTAATAGGTTATCATTATAAAGCTCAACATTGTTATCTTCGACTGTCTGAAAATAATGTTTTGACATTCTATACTAATATTTACACGAAGCCAATAGCGACTATTTATTACATGACAGACCCACATTATTGCCATAATGTAAGCTGTTTGTAGCGACACTCTATTCCAGGGCCAAATACAATCTTGTTAGGCTATTATGATGATGATGATGAAGGGCGTGTATCTTGGTACAAAAAATACTGAATCATTACGAATTTAAAATATAAATATATAAGTACCTACATCTGGGGGCCGATTTTTGAGTGTCGAACGCTCGATTTTTCACTCGACTTCTGTCAAAATAGTATATATGAAGTTTTGACAGATCTCGAGTGAAAAGTCGATCGTTAGACACTCAAAAATCGGCCCCCTGGTCACCGTTTAAATAAATCGCGAATCGTACCAAGTTACGTTACTAATGACCCTGCGAGATTTCTCCGTTGGATTTTAAGATAACTTATAATAACATAGATAAATGCGGGTTAAACGAAACAAACGAAAATTATTCGGAGTAGTCTTAAGTAAAATGATGGCCGACCAATGATAGGTGGAAAAAAAACTAACAGGTACCTACCTAACTAATCGGAATTTAGTTGCAGATGACTGATACGGCACTGTCAGGTTTAGCTAAGTATTTTCTTTGTGAATTGACATGATGGCATTTTCTCTTTTTTACTATCTAGTTCCGGGCTATTGCGTGCTAATAGCATAGATATAGCATGTATTTTTTGTATTATTCATTAAGTAGTAGGTATTGCGTCAATACAATTTGACTTTCAATCTACAATAGTATTTTATACAATCGTTATATAATGAATGCTTTTTTAGTCGAGAACCGCGTTTAGACCACGAGGCTTGCCGAGTGGTCTAAGTAAGGTTCGAGACTCAAAAAGCTAATTATATAACTATTGTATACAATACTTTTTCTACGAGTCCACGAAAATAACAAAATAATAGAAAGTTGCCGCTGAAACGATCTCATTAGTGCATGAGGGTTACACGGTGATTAATAGCACGTGGTCTGCACATATCACAATACGTATCACGTGGGTATTGATGAATATTGAAAACAAGTCTAAATAATTATGAAATTTACGATAATATCACAAGTATTGTAAAATTGTAATAACAATTCCCACAGGGCCGGTGCCCTGTTAAGAAGAAAAAAAAAACAGTCCATGCCCGCCTTTGACATCGTGTCAAATTTCGACCAATCACGATGCAAGATTTTTAAGTTTTTTTCTAATGATTATGGCCAGTATCCAGACGACCGTTTAAGTAGGTAGACATTTGACAAGTGCATTGATGTTTTTACGTTCAGAAGCGCGGGAAGCACTATCAATGTTGAAATATTCATAAAATGAGTCTCCTTAAACTTAATTTTTTTCATCAAATTACGGCGTTCTATTTTTGAATGATATTTCGATTCTCCGCGCAGTGTTACAATGAAATATTATATTACTCCATAGAGCATAGACTTTTAGTTCAGCTTAAAATGTATAATATTGTGCAATGGTCTATGAAGTTGTAATTGTAATATTGTAGTCGACGAGTATAAAAACATTTTTTCCGCCTAAATTCTACTTAGTAGTACAAGGTAAGAATTAATGCAAAAAATAATTAATCAGTGTATTGAATTGAAATCATGTATCAATAATGTACCTAGTCATAGTTTGAGCTCCAAATATTTTAATTTTTTTGAGGCTTCAAGATTATCAGATTTATTATTCAATTTGCAACAAATAAAATTTGGGGAGTATGGGTCAATTTCACATTTTATCAAGATGGGTGTATCCGTTTGTCTCGTTTAACTTAAAAAAATATTGGGTTTCTATCATACATCGTAAACTGGGCGACTTGATTAAGAGCATCGTAGGGTATCCCATTCATACCTAAACAATTTTACCCCGACTGCTCGATATAGACATGACATAAACACCCACCACTTCTTATGTTGACTTAGTTCCAAAAAACTTGTATGACCTACGTGGTTGTAAAAAAACAGATAGACAATATGTAGACAATAGACAATTGTGTCTTGTGAAAATCACAAGCAAAATCCGGTAATTTTCGGTTTAGTGCGAGAATGAGAATGAATGAGGAGTTCTTACCTTTTGGTACATGCAAACAGTATTGCTCGGTATTCCTGCACTCCATTTTCTGTTTGGGGGCTGGCTTTGGACCAGTGCAATAGCAGGGATCATCGGGATCCTCGCAAGGCATGCTATTGTATGGATCCCGGGCTGCAACAATCCAACGATACAAGTCAAAGTCAGAAATATATGTAAATATCTGTACCTTCGCTCCTACGCATCCATCATGACAAGAGTATGTGGATTAACTGCCAATCCAATACCCCCATGATGACCAGTACCTACTTGTACAACTTTTTAGCTAACTTTCCATATTTTCGATTAAATTTTATCATACTACTAACTGATTATGATATTATGCGTAATATCTTTAAGTAGGTACCTATTTTTAACCGACTTCAAGATTGCAAAAGAGGAGGTTCTCAATTCGGTGTATGTCTTTTTTTTGCTGTTTTTTAAATGTTTGTTATTCCATAACTCCGTCATGCGTATCTGAACCGATTTTGAAAATTCTTTTTTGATAGTAAGCACAGATAGTAAGTATACAGGGTGTCCCTAAAACCAACGCCAAAATGAAGAGGGGTGATAGAGCAGCTCAAAAGCTATCGATTGGACCCCCATGTATGTTCTGCGATTTTTAGTAAGTAAATATTATTAATGCATTATGCGAGGCATCTATATACAGTAAAGTCACCATGAGTTCTATTGGAAATAAGAAGGTCATAGGGTGGAATAAGCATGTTGGCGAAGCCCACAGGGAGGCTAGGCTTTGTTTCCAGAACTGGATCTTGTGCGGTAAACCTACTACGGGATATGTTTACAAGTCAATGTGTCACAGCCGGAAAGTTTTTAAATCTAGGCTGCGGTGGGTGCAAAACCATCAAGAGCAGGTTAAAATGGACATACTTGCCTCTCACCATAGAAAAAACGATTTTAGGAACTTCTGGAAACTCACAAAGAAGTTGGAAGCAAGGACTGGTCTCCCAGTTAATGTTAACGGTATTTCCGATACCAAAAGCATTGCTAATATGTTTAAGGATCATTTTAATGTCAAGTCGGCGATTGTGGATCCCGGGGGACTGCCGGTGCTCGACGATGAGATAACAAGTGACCTTCATGTACGTTTCAGCGCGAAAGAAATAAATAAGACAGTACGAGATATGAAAAGGGGTAAGTCCCCTGGCCACGATTGTCTCAGCGTTGAGCACTTGCAGTTCGCTGGTCCTCACTTGCCTAGGCTTTTGTCGATGTTTTTTAATCTCTGTATTGGCCACTCATACTTGCCCATGCAAATGACGAAAACAGTAGTTGTTCCTATTGTGAAAAATAAAACAGGAGATATATCTGATATGACGAACTATAGGCCTATATCGCTGGCAACAATCGTAGCCAGAGTACTGGATAGTTTACTTAGCATACAATTGGACAAATACTTGCAGCTACATGATGGTCAGTTCGGCTTCCGAGCCGGCCTGTCCACGGAGAGCGCGATTATTTGTCTGAAGAACACAGTTGAGTACTATACCAAGCGTAGGACACCTATATATGCGTGTTTTTTAGACCTTAGTAAGGCCTTTGACCTTGTTAATTATAGCTTACTTTGGAAAAAGCTAAATGAGACACATTTTCCCAGGGAACTAACGCGCATATTTAGGTACTGGTACGCGAGCCAGAAAAATAGTGTCCGATGGGGGAATAGTTTGTCAGACGAATATGGGTTGGGTTGTGGTGTGAGGCAGGGCGGGATTACCTCACCCAAACTGTTCAATCTTTACATGGATGAACTTATCGGTGGGCTCAGCAGCACTCATGTCGGATGCCACATAAACAGAGTTTGTCTCAATAACATAAGTTATGCTGACGACATGGTGCTGTTGAGCCCATCGGTAGGTGGGCTGAGAATCCTTATTGAAAAATGCGAGTCTTACGCTTTAAATCACAACCTTAAGTATAATGTACGTAAGAGTGAATATATGGTGTTTAAGGCGGGAAACAAGTGCCCTTCATATGTTCCTCCCATTACCCTGTATGATGAGCAGTTAAAAAGGGTTCATTTGTTTAAATATCTTGGGCACTTGGTGACCGACGACCTGCGTGATGACGCAGACATAGAAAGGGAGCGGAGGGCATTAGCCGTCCGAGCCAATATGATAGCTCGTAGGTTCAGTCGATGTACAGCTCAAGTCAAAATAACCCTGTTCCGCGCGTACTGTACATCACTGTACACCTGCAGCTTATGGTCGAGGTTCACGCAGCGAGCCATGAATGCGTTGCGTGTACAATACAACGACGCGTTCAGGGTGCTGTTGCGGCTGCCGCGATACTGCAGTGCGTCGGGCATGTTCGCGG
Organism: Cenopis cana; assembly: GCA_951800055.1. NCBI lineage: Eukaryota > Metazoa > Arthropoda > Insecta > Lepidoptera > Tortricidae > Cenopis > Cenopis cana. The sequence goes on along the minus strand of OX637471.1, from coordinate 33,226,776 downwards.
ACGCGCACGTGGACGGTTTCCATGCGACGTTGCGCAAGCGCTGCGCCTCGACGCTCCGCAGGGTGCGCGGCAGCCGCCACAGTCTCCTGACCGTCGTGGCGGAGAGATGGGACAGTGGCTTACTGAGACACTGGACATCTCATCACTTAAGTTTAAGTAATAACATAGTTATATAAGTTGTCAACACTAACAATCTATGGATACACTTAGTCCGAAATAAATGCATTTTATTTTTATTTATTTATTTTTAGTAGATTCCGAGATATTCACAGTTTTACCAGCAATTTTGGGTTTTTAGGGTTCCGTAGTAAACAAGGAACCCTTATAGTTTCGCCATGTCCGTCCGTCCGTCCGTCCGTCCGTCCGACCCCCGTTTTTCTCAGTAACCGTTAGTACTAGAAAGCTGTAATTTGGCATGAGTATACATATCAATGACGCCGACAAAACGGTAGAATAAAATCTTTAAAAAAAATCTTAAAAAAAAAAAAACAAAATAAAAAAAATAAAAAAAAAATTAATAAAAAAATATTTACATCACGAAATAGCTATGAGAAAAATAAGCATACTGACCAAAACTCAGAACTTTAATGCAAACACAAACGAAGTAAATCCTGCACAAAGTTTGTATGGAGAGAGCTTGCCCTACCTCTCCTCTTAATAACCGTGTTACGGGATAGTAGTTAAGTTTAAGAGAAATTTCTTTTTTTTTCGTCAGTAGCCTACATCATTGGATTCATAACGAACTACTGAAGTTTTTAAAAAACGTGTGCCAGTTTATTTTTCGTATGATTTTTTTTGAGTAATCACTTAAAGTTTGATTTTTCATAGTAACGTTTTCCGTGTTTGGGTTTATGCGAAGTATGTAAAATTAAACTGCGTGACGTTCATAATTATGACTGCACTATGATTTTGTCGTTGCTATAGACATCTGAGGTGTGGAGACCTGGTGACCTGACATACAGGTTTTACATAGCTAAAGTATTGTTAATATTACTCTAAGAATATTTTTTGTACACTCATTGTATACTTTGTGGTGGAGTTAATAAACATCTTTTTTTTCATTTTTTCATAAAACTTATTACCAACTGCACCAACTTACGATTACGGACCGATCAACGTTAAAATACATACCATAAAAATTTGCCACTTTGTGGATATCTAAGTTTATAATCATGATTCGAACGAACTCCGCTTACAGGCGGTTTGGTGCAGCCCGCCCTAAAGCCGGCAACAGATTTTCCTTAATTCAGAAACTTTAGAGCGGGACGTAAATATATGTTAGAGCGAGATGCTTCAACTCCCCTCCCCTATTCAGGATGCTAAATTCAGGCCAATGTAATAAGTAACCGTTAACTCCGTTAAGTGTTACGATTACGTTATATAGGTAATTATTTAGTTGGTACCTGGATCGCAGACGCCTCCTGCGCCGCCGCGCGAGCTACCACCCCCGGCCCCGCTGTCGGCGCCGTGCGCAGCGCCGCACGCGCAGGGGTCGTCGCGGCTCTGAGAAGTTTTCGGGGGATTGCAGGATCGGTCCACAACTCCAGAACCTCCCATTCCACTTCCTAACATTGGAGGTCCGCTAGTCCCTTTGAATCGAGTTACTATTAGTTTACCGAAACAAGAAATGCGCAAAAACATCAGAATTTCCCCAGTTTCGGAACCGTCTGCTCCTTTTAAATGAAAAGAATCTTTCAGCGCTTGATAGCTCACGTTCTCGGGGTCCGCCAAGAAGCTCTTGCGGGCCTGCACGAATTCCTTTGTCATATCGATTGTCGCTTCACCCAGGTTTATTTTGGTAGGCAAACACCCACAGGGAAGCTCTTTGTAGACGGCCACTTTTACTTCAAATTTGCTCATTGCACTAGCGATGTCAGCTTGTTTTAATGAGAAAAGACAGGATTTTCCAGAGTTAAATGACTTGACAAAAGGCGAGTCGTTCGGGCCGACTGGGCTAGTGCCGGAGTCATCGTCACAGATCTCCAAGGGGTCACACGACTGAGATTTGATGGAGACACAAGTCCTAAATGCCTTATCTGAAAAGCAGGGATGTTTCGAATAAATAATTTTATCAATTAGTACTTCCAGGAGGAAGAGTCCATCGTCCTGGTTCGCCATCGCAACCGGGTCTTTTAAAACGGGATTTTTTTAGTATTTATAACATTGACGTTTAATTTTTGATACGGATTATTTTTGACGAGTGAAATAAAAGAAAAACGTAAGATGAAAGTTGATGTCATCTTCTTTTTAATATTCTGACATTGTACAGCTGTATAAACCTCATTTCAGTCTGAGGTTGCACTACTTATTGTACTACCATACTTACTTTACTCTTTGGTACTACCTATTAGGTATGTACAGTCAGCTGCAAAAGGATATAGGTACACGATTAGTCTGTTCAAAAATACCTAACTTCGCTACGCTCTACCTGTCCTCTACCGACATAAAAAACAAAACTATCTTTTATTTACATGACGGGTATACCCGTCACCGGTAGACAACGTCCATTAATAAAGTCTAGCGAAGTTTTTATTTATTTATAATGGGATTGCTCTTGGCCAACATCTAGCCTGGGGGCAAAGATGAGGCCGACGATGAAGCGAGCTCACCCAGAAAACGCCTATTCACTGTTGCCTTAAATAGGTCCAGGTTATATGAACTCGGAAATACAGATGCCGGCAGGGAATTCCCAACCTTAGCCGTGCGCATTATAATTATAATTTATAAAAGATGACGAAAAGCGCTTGGTTCGAATAAGGGGAATCTCAACCAGGTAAGGATGGTAAGTTATTTTTGAACAGACTAATCGTGTATATCTTTTTGCAGCTGACTGTATAGACTGCCTAGTTCACCTAAGAGTGTGTTGGTACTATACTTCGTTCCAGATTACCTAGATGACGAAAATTTCTTATAAAATAGTATGATAACTTTTCGTCATCTAATCTGGAACGAAGTATATTATGCATGCTGGTAGGTATACATACCTGATGCTTACCTGCCTAGAAGGATGAGTGCGTTTATGTCGGACTCAGTAGGCTGATGTACCTAGATTCTGGCTGGCATTTTTGAGACGAGTAGTTAGTTGTTACTTACCTTTTGCTGACTGTAATACCTATTAGGTTTTTGCTCAGTCGCCAAAAGATAATATTATATTATTTTATTTATATTCAAACAAAAAACATATGAAAAAAATCTTTATTCAGAATAGGTACCTACAAACATGTTAACTAGGTACAATTTTTAAGTTAACAAATTAGAATAATAACGAATAAATCTTAATGTTTTTACATTTCTGTAATTATACACTTTTAACAAATGCATAATTTGTACTAAGCTGTAACCATATACTTTTGATTAAATCAACAAATTTTGTTAATTCGTTTCATTACTCTTACATTATCGGGAGGATAGGGAGAGGTACTAAGTAGGTGCAATAGCTTCAAACTTCAAACCCCTACAGCTAGCACGATAGTTTATTATTCCGTCGCGTTATGCATTATATAGGAAGCCGAATTGTACTAAAATGCGGCGGTATAAGCTATCGAGCGAGCTAGGCTGGGAAGCTATTTAGCATTGGATTCTTTGACAGCAGCCCTGACAAGGGGGTGGTAGACACTGTTCGCCTTTCGTATCAACGCGACCTGGGACCTTCCTTTCTGGTCCTTTCGGCGTTACCAGCTCGAGCTCCATTTTGCAGCGTCTTTCTCCCGATGTACCGATCTTTGCCACCTTCCGAAATAAAAACAGAAAATTTACTTTATTTGAGTTAAAAGGTCCAGGAGGAGCACAAGGGTAGGTATCTAATACCTACATTGCTTACAAAGGGCGGTAAAACAAAGAATGTCTGAGATCGCAGGTATTCGATAAATATCCAATCTGAGGCTTTCGTTATTACCGCCCGTGGTAAATACAAAATTTTATGTCGCCCTCTGGCCAGGAAGTGGGATTTTCCGCGCGCGGAGCGTGCGGTAATTGCTACTTTATGGTCAGGTCTCAGGTGTGACATAAAATTATTAAGTGCACATTTGTCATTACTCATTAGTAAGCTATATTATCTGTTTACCCTTAAAATGAATACGTCTTTCCTTGGGTGAAGAACTGATTGCGCTTTTCTGGGTCCAGGGACGTTAGTGGGCACCTGTTGACATATTCTTGGGCAAGGACTCGCTTGACTGCCTTTGGTTTTTGGGGCGTTCTGGGCCATTGTCGCAGACAATTAGAATGTAAAATTCAACAATTAATTTACGCCATATAAGTTTCCTTCAGCAGATCCAAATTTGATTACTAAATTCAAATTATGGTAATCAGTTGTCAAATATGCCAACGTCAATTTTATTTCCATAGGTAACTAGTAGAAGATATCTAGCCTTAGGGGTCATAACTGGGTCATAATAATTCCCAAGGAAGCGAAGTCTGATTTTTTTAGTTCTTTTTGACATACTAAAAATCTTCCAAAATCTGACCGAGCAAAATGCGTTTTTTGACCTCCCAAAAAATATTTTTTTTATTACTGAATAATGCTTAGTGCTACAAATAACGTAATACAAAGTTTTTGTGTAGCACTTAGGGCATGCAACCGGGATCCCGGGATCCCGAAATCCCGGTAATACCGACATGATTTTCTCGGTATTTCAATACCGGTATTCCAAGGACTAATACCGAAATACCGGAATTCAGTAATTTTTGTTCTTTTAAAATTCATAAAATTGAAACACGTAGTTTATTTTCGATAAAATGAACAATCGCAGTTAATATCGAGTGAAATTACTTTAATATTGTATTTCGCCATTTTAAGGCCAAATAGCCTAGTGCTAGTTCGCATCAGGCGGCTGCAGTGCGTCGGGCTATCCACCCGTACGTACCAAATACCTCCCGTGGACCTGCCCTTCCTTCTTTTCGAAGTTGATGACAGCTCGTGCCGCAGAGCATCCTGCGGGTCTACCCGTGACCCGCTGCAGTTACGACTCGCTCGTCGAACCTGCTGCTTGATTTGCCCTGAGCTCCGAAACTGTCGATGTTTACAGGTCCACTTTTGTTTCTACATTTTCACTTGATAGCGTCCGCTGTTTTCATCAGTTCACCTGCCCTTCTTCCGTTCAAAACAGAAGATATGGCTGCTGCTACCGGGCGCCCCTACGGAACCGCTCGCGGATCCGTTTGCAGACCAGCTCCGTTTGCTGGTCTGGCAAGATGATAATTGTCCCGAGCAGCGAGACCATAAGTTTGATTTCAGGTGAATTTCTGCCAGTTTCTTAATGGTTTCTTTGGCTGGAATCCCGTTCGAAGGACCACGTTCGGCCTCTGTTGACTCTCCTTAGGCCTTTAAGTATTGAGTTTCCGTTATAATGAATGAAATCACATTTTTCCTTGCAAATCGAGTGTATTAATCAAGACATATTTTTTCCAGTAACATCCGTCATTACAATTTTCTGTTCTATTTCGTTTGACAATAGCTATTCAAATCTTGACTGTAGAAAAGTTTAAATAATATAAAAAGGTTAGACTAAAGCACGTCGTACAATGGTTCGGCGGATGTTTTTGAAGTTATGGTGATGTGTGAGTGTAAATTAAGCGATTCCCTACTTGATTTTGCTTTAATTAGTAGCTACTTAAAATATTTTAGGTTTATTTTTGCTGTGATTAATTCTATTATGTGAGCAATGCAGCCAAATAACTATTTTAATTTAATTGGAAGTATTATTGTTGGTTATTAAACGAATTATCAAAAAAACAAAGATTTTTAATGAAAAACACCAAAATACCGAAACATCGGTATTAATACCGAAATCCCGGGATTGAGATTTGAATACCGAAACTCAATCCCGGTATTGAGTATGGTCCGGTATTGTATGCTCTAGTAGCACTAAGCATTATTGCTAATAAATAAAAAATCCAATTTTTTTTTTTTGGGGTCAAAAAACGCATTTTGCACTGTCAGATTTTGGAAGATTTTTAGTATGTCAAAAAGATACACACAAAGAACTAAAAAATCAAACTTCGCTTCCTTGGGAATTATTATGACCCTCCCATACATTGATATCGTAGAACTCCTCTACTAAATCTTCTGTACTTACTATTTATCCTTCTTGTAGCATGTATTATATTATAAGCTCACTAATGGCAGTAATGGCTCACTAGTTCGTAACTTCGTATCGACTATATACGGGTGATTCTTCATGGTCGCGATTAATGTCTTATTCCTCTGTCGTATTTATTGAAACATACTGGCAGGGCCCGTACCTTTCATGCCGATGACATCAATTTGACGCCACGCTGCATATAGGAGATCCCAAATAGTTGTTATTATCTATTAATCATTAGTCGTCAATCATTTTAATCATGAACTTAAATGACTTCAAAAGTTATCTACTCACACGTGGAATAATTAATACCTGCTTGATAAGTCCATCAGGACACATTTTTTTCTGATTTTAACAACTTATACTCACTATACTTATAATCAATATATAAAAAGTATAAAAACAAGACAAATCATTTTATTTACGTTTCACGTATAAAGTAGGTATTAATTATTCCACGTGTGAATAGATAACTTTTGAAGTCATTTGTACATGATTAAAATGATTGACGACTAATGATTATTAATTACAATAAAACTCTGTGGGATCATCCTATATGCAGCGTGATGTCATCGGCATGAAAAGTACAGGCCCTGCTTATTGGACAAGAATATGCATCTCACATGAAGTAGATTCGTTCACATTTCACAAACATAAATATTGTTTTGGCACAATTTTTTATTTACTATTTCAGAAATTTAATGAATTAATATTTTTTTTCGTGTTCAGAGGAATAAGAATTTGATGGCAGAGGAATCAAAATATGTAAAGAAAAGTAACAAAAATATGTTATATTCTCCATAACTGTTATTGCTGTATAAAATGACAAAGTAGACAATATATTTAATTATTGTTATAATGTCCTTAAATACGAATATAAGCTACCACTGAAAAAAATCAAACTTCTAAAGAGCTGACATTGAATTAAGCCCCCCCCCCCCCGGACTACAATAATCGGGACTCCGAAGAATCACTCTACCTCAACCATAAAGTATTTTTTTATATGAACCTCTTTAGCATCTAGCTCTTCTATGTACCTACCATACCTACATAATTCACATTTTTTGGTTGTCATCGTGCTGCAAAATTGTAGGTGAATAATGATATTTTTTATTTTATCTCTAGTTGCACCAAATTAATACACAATGGAATCTCTCAAACTGAAAGAACCCAAACGCCGAAAACCATATGAAGAAATTGGAGCAATATTTAACGGAAATGAAGTAAGTTCACTATTACATAAAAATTTGTGTGTTTGATTTCTTAACGACTTCACATTCAGTTGACGTACATAACCAAGTTATTTAATAAGTGACCCATTTCAATTTAGTTTTACTCGTGCTAGGTGAAGATAAGGGTTCCGAAGAGCACGGCGAAGGCTTCGAAGTTGACTCCGTCGCAGATGAAGCTTCAGCAGTTATGTACGTGCGACGACGACGAGTCCGTGTGCTCGGAGACTTGCGGCGCTGGCGCCGCGGGCGACGACAATCAACTATACTTCACGGTACACATAAAGCCGGCGCTAGACATAGCTTCAAATGTTTGAACACACGTTTGCTTGCTATTTGTGGCAAGGGAATTAGACTATATGTTCAAAGTTTGAACAAAGATTAGCACTTTGCAATGCGGTGTCGGTTTTTGGACACATCTAAGCGTCCAAATGTTTGCAAAGCATGTTTGCAAACTTCAAAGATGTGTACAAATCTTTGAAGCAATGTCTGGTGTCCGTGTTAGAACTAGTTAGACGTACATTCATGGGCTCGGTAGACGTTGTTATAGGCGGCGATACATGCATACTTGCATAGTATAGCGCCCTTCCGTCATCGCAGAGACAACCGTAACATACGAGAAGGCACCAAGTATGTAAAGGAAAGCAGATCGACCACAGGCACTGAAGTTAATAGGCCATTATTTAATCTTGTTCATCTGTGTGTGTTTGTTTCTAAGTAGATTCGTATGTACCACATGCAAATATTTAATCGTGTAGGTACGCTCTGTGTAGTCTGCACAGGCGCGTTTGACGCTCCGGAAGTTTTCAAAACATTACGTTGTAGATATACGAGTATATAGGCCAGTCATATTGTTACATTCGAAATTGCAATAATTGCGGTAAACTTGCTTTTTTGCTATGTTGTTTGGGTCCACCTAGATAGTATATATTCAGATTTGCAGCAATCTAAAATGAGCGCGCCCTACGCTACTTTTTTTGACGACTGACGACCGCTTTAGCTTAGTTGGTAGTGACCCTGCCTACGAAGCTGGAGGTCCCGGGTTCGAATCCCGGCCGGGGCATTTATTTGTGTGATGAGCACGAATATTTGTTCTTGGGTCTTGGATGTTTTCTATGTATTTAAGTATTTATTTATCTATATAAGTATGTATATCGTCGCTTAGTACCCATAGTACAAGCTTTGCTTAGTTTGGGACTAGGTTGATTTGTGTAAGATTGTCCACAAATATTTATTTTTATATTTTATTTATTTTTTAGTTTTGTGTAAAAAAACATATAGGAAGGGTCTGACGAGAAAGGTCACTATTACTTTTTTAAAGTGTACAAAATTCTTGACAGTTTGAGCCCTATTCCAATTTCCTAGGTCTAATAGCTCCCAAGATACAGGGTTCCTAATATTCTCAATTGTTTCCCAGTAGGTATCTTGGGAGCTATTAGATCTAGAAAACTGGATAAGGGCTCAAACTGTCAGGAATACACTTAAAAAAGTAATTTTCTTGTCAGTCTTTATTTGCACAAAACTTAAAAACCGGCCAAGTGCGTGTCGGGCCACGCGCAAGGTAGGGTTCCGTAGTCGTCCACCCGTTATATAATGTGGACTAAAAAAGTTCGCAATCTTATATTTACTATGTTTTTGACAGAATTACCAACATTATCTAAGGCATCAATGGAAATTGTACGAAAGTTTGCTTTTGCAAAGTACATTTCTCAAGTTCGACTATTAATGTCTACTTAGCTGTGATAGTTTTCCTTTTAAATTCATCGTATATACCACTACCATGATTTTTTTCACATGCCTAGTAGCCACCGTTTAACTGGCAGGGGGGCGGGGGGGGGGGGGGGGGCACTTGACCATAACAAAAATTATCACTTCAAGGCTTAATATCACGCTAACCAATTCTTTAATCAAAAATTGCTTTTAGAAACTTTATAATATTTTTAAAAGAGCTATCCAACGATATGGGGTTTGGCAGAAAAAAAAATTCACTATCATTTTACATGTACGGGAGGTACCCTAAAAAAAATTTTTTTTAAAGATTTTATTCTACCGTTTTGTCGGCGTGATTGATATGTATACTCATGCCAAATTACAGCCTTCTGTTACTAACGGTTACTGAGAAAAACGGGGGTCGGACGGACGGACGGACGGACATGGCGAAACTATAAGGGTTCCTTGTTTACTACGGAACCCTAAAAAAAGCGCGCGTTCATTTTAGACTGCTGCAAATCTGGATAGATAAGATACGGTATTTAGGTGGACCTAAACAACATAACAAAAAAGCAAGTTTACCACAATGATTGCAATTTCAGCGTTTTTTTATGAACGATAATGACCAGCCTAATAAAAGATAATAAGTATGAACTTCTAAAGCGGCTGTAGGTTGGGTACTTTTTTTTCGTATTAGTAAACGTGTTTCCACTTCTTTGTCCTACAATTACACAGTTGACAAAAGTAAAGATGGCAGATGCACATGTAACACAATACATAATAATAATAATAATTGGGAACCTATTGCGTCCCACTGCTGGGCAAAGGCCTCCCCCCTCCGTTTCCAGTTCTCCCGATGTTGAGCAGCCTCCGGCCACTCCTTTAAAAAGGAGTCTAACTCGTCCCGCCATCGCCGGCGAGGTCTGCCTCGTCTCCGTTGCGAGCTGTCGGGGCTGCCAGTCAGTAGCGATCTTGACCCACAACTCGCTCGGCATGCGGCAGACATGACCAGCCCAGTCACACTTCAACTTAGCCGCTTTCCGAGCCACGTCGACTATTTGGGTCTTACAGCGCAGTGTGGTAACGCAATAAACCATTTGAATTTGTAGGCATATTGTTCCCATGGGCCCCCGTGTTCCCGTCGGGATAGAATAACACCACCCCGGTATGTTGTGGGACTTATGGGTTATGATGAGCGAGCAAATTGCAATTTAGGCACATTTTCTCCATTTTTAAAATTGCAGGAAGAGGCACTGGTATTTTAATTCCATGCGCTCTTGAAAAAATATATATACTAACCAAATTGCGAACCTCCTTATTTTGAAGTCGGTTAAAATATGTAAATGATAAATGATAATTGCAAATAAATTATATTTCAATTTCAATTTCAATTATTTGTCTCTCCCACGACACATTTATAGACTCGGCTCCTTTAGACTTTGTGGCCGACTGTATATGTGTATATGTTTATGTAGGTATGTATATTTGTATAGTATATTTATTTCTGTACATTATTTTTAATTTAGTGTAATCGTTGTAATTATTAGGTGTCATATATTAACTCTGCACCACCTACTATAAATCGTTATGATTAGACTTGATTTCCGCTACCCTAAGGTTGTCTGGAAGAAATCGCTCTTTAGCGATAAGACTTTGTTTGCCTCTACTTATTGTGTTTTTCTTTTTTTACTGCACTGCGTCCATTAATTGAGGTGTGCAATAAGGAGTATTTGAATTGTATTCTAATGTATAGATTCCCGACGACATTTGCGAGGCGCAAACCAACCGTACTCCCAACAACTCCGAGTTGGTATACAGCAAGCAGGAGCGGCATGCGTCCATGTGCAACACCTGCAACGTCACCCCGAAGGACGCGCCCAAGGGCGTCAAGGCACACAAAGTGCTGCACCCGAACAAGGATGTGTTCGTTCTCAAGATCGGGAAGCAAACCGACGAGCCCAACCGCACGGGCAATATCGAGGTAAATGCATTGAAACTGTCGTGTATTTTACCAAAATCCTCAAATTGAAAGGAATATTTTTACGTCATGCGATATACCTAAACAAGAGAAGGCGGGCGTGAATATCAATTAAGTAGTATATTTTTAAACTTCTTTTAGGTAGGTAAGTATATCCTAATATCATGCAGCACTTTTAAATCTACCGTATCTCCGTTATGCGAATTTATGATGGATTGATTTTGCGGTAACGTCTAGGGGTAGACCTACACGTATGTCACGCAGTGGCCATCTTTCTTTTTCGGCTGATATGATGATGATGAGGGTCATTTTGATAGGTGGAACTGGTGACGCCCCGCGCGCCTGCCAAACCCAAGCCTCCCACCCACGCCTGCAAGGACATCCAGTGCGAGGGCCCGGAAGCTGCCTGCTGCATGCCGTGCAAGCAGTGCCGCCCGTGCCGAAAAAAGAAGCGGCCCTCTGGCTGCTGCATGTGATACCCTTACTTTGGAAACATTAATTCTGATGGAGATTTCCACTGGCTAACACGAATCGACAAAGTTGTCATTTATTTATCGTTGCGCATGGCCAGCGGAAAACGCTTGACACAACTTGGCAAAAAAATTGAAATTACACGATGATTAAAACTATTAAAAGTATCCACATTTGATTGTTGATTGAATTAGGCGTTACTTTGCGAATCCCATGATAAATATATTAATATTCCCTTTGCTCTTCCGCTGAAAGAACGTGTAGGTCTATTAGTTGTACCTAATTACCTAGATGCATCCACTTGCTCAATTTTGCATACGGTTTATGCACCCACTCTCCCTAAGCAAACCACCACCGACACGTGTTTCGGCTTTCTTCGAGGCATTATCAGAAGGTGTTGCTTGGGCCACGTCCGTCGTGCGTCAACGCACAACATCACATCATCACACAACATCTGATGATGACATCATGATCATGCAAAAATAAGCAAGTAAATGCATCTCAATATCACTAAGAAATAAGTAGACCTTCACTTTCATTCAGCTGAATAACAAAGGGAATATTATTAGATTTTACCATATCAGATCGAGTGAATCTCTCCAATACTAAATATAGCCCTGAATGTTACAAATGTTCGCAGTCGCATATGTAAATGATATTTCGCATCTGGGTGGTAAGCAGATTTAGGTTCGCGTCTTTCCTGTGGACATATCAAAGTTAAGAGCTACAAAGCTTAATTTTGGATTGGTCTAGTAGTAACCCACATAAACAGTGTCTCTAGTACTAAAAATCCATGTGATAAAAGCATAACTTACATAAATATAAGCCATTAACTATTGTCTTTTGTTTTTTCAAGTGTTTAATTATGACCTATCAATCATTAGCAACATAGCGCGCGCTAGCCCGCGTCACGTGATAAATGCTGGCCAATCGAAAGCACTTTTACTGGTAGTGACGCTCACTACTATTGAGTTTTTTAGTGTAAATATACTTATATATATATTCGCATCCGCACATTCGCATTCTAAATAGATATTCGCATTCGCGTTCATGAATGTGATAGAAATGACGTTCGTGACATCCCTACAAAGAAAAAAAAAACCGGCTAAGTGCGCGTCGGACTCGCGCACGAAAGGTTCCGTACTATTAACTATAAAAACGGAAAAAAATCATGTCTCTTGGATGGGATGGGAGCCCCCTTAAATATTTATTTTATTCTCTTTTTTAGTATTTTTTGTTATAGCGGCAATAGAAATACATCATATGTGAAAATTTCAACTGTCTGTCACGGTTCGTGAGATACAGCCTGGTCACAGACGGACAGCGGAGTCTTAGTAATAGGGTCCCGTTTTACCCTTTGGGTACGGAACCCTAAAAATAATTATTAGGTTAAGCTTGAGGTTTACACATATACAACGACTTTTGTAGGGGTCATGACGACATGAAATGATCGTGCGGGGGTTTTTGACCAGGTTTTTGGGGGAGAGGATTTTTTCTTCGTATTTTATTGTAGTCTGTGAAGCTTAATGGAGCTAAAAAATAAAACTATAAAACAAAAAGCCAAGCTTGACTTTGGCCGGGTTGTAATGTTGTACTGAATTTCATTATAACCCGCCGGGTAAAAATGTGATTTCACTTTTCGTAGTTCTTATTTTTATGTCCTTAAAGTCTAATTTCGTGAAGTCCGCACGGCGGCGGGGAGGCCTGAGACCTGGGCCCGAGAACGGGGCCGCCGCTTCGAACTGATCTGAAAATCGAACGTATTCGTAGTAGCCACCACATGCTGAATGGAACACACTTTAAAAATAAAAACAAAAGCCGCGAATGTGACAAGACGCTGCTTACGCAGCAAAATTTCAGATTCTATAAAAATCCTTTGGTACTAATATCATAAGTGCGAAGGTGTGTCTGTCTGTCTGTCTGTTATCTTTTCACGCTAAAACCACTGGACCGATTCTAATGAAATGTAGTATGGAAATTTGGCTTTGACTGACCTATTTGATTCTGTACCTTGGAACAGTTGGAACCCTGGGGTTTTTTATTGTCTCGCGCTCGAGCTGAGAAAAGTAGAGTATAACTCCTCGGGGAAAAAAATGTGTTTGTCTTGGGCGCTTATAGCCCTCACTACACTCAGGACTCTGTCGTTCGCTCCGCTCAGGAGTAAAATCTGGAGCCCTTCGTTCCGTTCAGGATTCAATACGCGCCCGTGATATAAAACAGTGCTTTATCCCCTTGGTATATAATCTACTATTACGAATGCCTTTTTCATACGAATACCTACATCTTGCTGCGAGTAGGTAAGTTAGTGTACTAACTACTTACGTATTTTAATCGGGATAAATCCACTATAGCACAAGTGTCGCAAGAATATGATAATAAAATCTAAAAACGATGTAGATAAGTAATAAGAGCCACGTTACGTGTAGGTGTGTTGAATGAAAGCATTATTTACTAATTAACCTGTCCTCAAGTAGAGTAGGTAACATGCAGTTTACGTATCTGGGGCGAAGTTATAAATAATATCACAAAACACTACTTGGAAGTACGCCAAGTAACTAGTGTCAAAGATCCCACACTTTTTGGCCCAAAATATGTACCTACTTGTAGATTGAAAGTATATGTATGTATAAGTAGTCCACTCAACATTTCCGAAGTCAATGCACAGGGCCGTCTTTCCCACTGGGCACTCTGGGCACGTGCCCAGGGCCCCGCGATCGATAGGGCCCCGTGGGGGCCCCCTAGTTGCTAGATCTAGGTGCTCTATCAAGGCCATAGGGGCCCCATTATCCCAATGTGGGCCTCGGATTAGTTAAAGACGGCCCTGTCAATGCAATATTTTGGTAAATTATTAAACTTTGTTATTAAAAACCAGTAGAATCCCGTAGCGCGAGATTCAGGACATATCGACAGTCATTCCTGCGATTCAAAGGAACGCTTACAGTTTCGTCATAGTTTTATCTCCTATCCGTCAAACATTTTGAGTCGTTTGTTGTGTCGGTATGAGAATAACATGAAATTAGACGTGTGCGCCGCGCCGGCGCGCCGCCGCCGCCGGCCTTTTTGCCACGCCGCCGCCGCCGACAAAATGATCGGCGTGAAATCGGCGTAACCTTGACTGAATGCCAAAGAGTCTTTTCATTAGATAAAAGAGTATAACTAACATTTTTGTTTAACTTTTTTATTGCTTTGTTATTGTTTTAATGTATGTACAGTGGTACACTTCTTATATTAAATTGGTTGTCTGACAATAAATATTTTTCTTAGTTTATATATACTATCAGAGCAGTCTGAACTACATTGAGCGCCTGAGTATGGAAATCCGGCTGAGAAAATCTTATAAGTAGGCATGTATAGCCAAATAATAATAGCAAAAACAAACTCTTATAGCTTCGTCATATCCGTCTGTCTGTACGTATGTCCTGTAATGGCACAATCCTTTTACTCAGAAACGATTAAGAATTTTTCAGACATTTTTTTACTTTGGGAATAATCGATTAATAAATCTAATATAATGTCCCCCTCCCCCTCCTCTAGTAGTTGTCTCATTCGGAAACTAACGCGATATGCCGTGCCTGAAGGAGGCCCGGTAAGCTTGGTGTGTTTCGTGCTGGGACAACAGAACTAGTGGGTATGGCATAAGACGATGGTAACCATCCTGATGGAGTCACGTTGGAGCCGTGGAAACTAGGGAGGGCTCTGGTGTGAATCACCGCATGTACGCAATCCTACTTCCACGCAACTCGCTCCCAGGCCAGTGCTGGAGCTGACGAAGCTCTCAAGCACCGCAAACACTCGTCTTTATTGTGTAAGTAACTCTGCGAGTTTGCAATGCTTGCAGTGGACTCTGGACCCTGGCCGGCTGACATGATGACATTCATGAGAGCTTTGTTGTGGCGACTGGTCGGTATCTCGGGGACCTGACACTTTCCTACCACAGAGAATTTCTCTGGCAATACAGAGGGGTAACGCGGCTAGCGTTAAGCTTAAGCCACACAGAGAGTGGGAGGGCGGTAGCGGCGCGGGAGCGGGACGTGAGCGGGACGGGAGCGGGCGGTAGCGGCGCGGGAGTGGGCGGGAGCGCCTACCTATCTCGCGCCGCTACCGCCCGCTCCCGTCCCGCTCACGTCCCGCTCCCGCGCCGCTACCGCCCTCCCGCTCTCTGTGTGGCTTAAGCTTTACGGGGACCATGGCCAAGGCGGAGCTTTTAGACTGGATATTTTTGTTAGCTATATCTGTCTCTCTTGAGTCGGTCCCTCATTCCTGAGGATCGTGATCACTTCTGGATTTCGCCGCCCTGAGGACTTGTCTCCAATGTCTCCATCGATCTCTATCCAACGTAGCCCTCATCGCTTGGTGAAATTTGCTTGAAGATGTGGCTTCCTTAACCTGATCTGTCCATGTAGTTGATGAGCGTCCCCTAGCCCTCTTGCCTTCCATTCCACCAACCACGACCAGTTTCTCCAGACTATCAGCACCACTGCGCATTACTTGTCCAAAGTATGAAAGCAGCCACTGCCGACAAACAGTGGATAACCGTGTCTTGATACTGAGCTGGGTCATTGGTCCGTTTGGCTGTCCAGGGTATCCTCAGCATTCGCCTCCAGTACCGCATATCGAATTCTTTGTAGCTCCCTAACCAGTATTGTCCATGTTTCTACCGCATTTTTGTTATATAGGGATGTGGTTTACTTGTATGAATACAGATTTATTGCATTGATCTCGATTTAAACAAAAAAATACGAATTATTTCGCATTTTTATTTACGTGACCTTCACGCCGATTTCACGCCGAAAGTACGCCGCCGCCGCCGATTTTTTGGCAAACGCCGCCGCCGATCATTTTTAAATCGGCGCACACGTCTACATGAAATACACGGCCCCTATAATATACAACAAAATTAAATTAAATTATAAGGATATTAAATCTTTCTCCAATTATGACTTCAATAAGACTGCATGGATATGGTTGAGATATGAACAATGATGAGAGTGAAAATCTTCTTGGACAAACCCGCTATAAGGTCACTCATAAACCTCATACGCACTCTCACCCACACGCACACATACCCACACTCACACACATACTCACACTCACACTCTTTAAACGCAGGACAGCGTCAGACTAGCAAACAGTAGGGGCTGATTTTCAGATATATGATTCTTGACTATATGATTGTGGTACTGACAATAGCCGAAACCCGATTGCTTAAAATTTTCACGATAGAAAAAAAGTCCAGTTAAGTCTATATTTTCCTTTTTTTACTCAGCCTGCTAAAACAACATGAAAACAACGCATTCTTAAAAGATATTATGATGGCATTTTACCTCATCTAAACTCTGTCAAGAGGAAATGAAATAAACCTGCACACAGTCAGATATTAAACGAGATTTGTCTAAAGCCATTCTCGTAGTGTTGCATCCCGTTTTGTCGTGAGCGAAAAACATAAGGGCGTCTCTTTTAATCGATATATCGCCTTAATCTAGGCTAGTGAATTCTTTTGTATAACGCGTTATGCGAGATACCTATTGTAACTTATGAGTTTAGTTTTATGTATAATTTACAAAATAAGTCTGGATGTTCTTAACAACCAAAAGCTGTTCATGTAAACGAGCAACCACTGGGGGCTGCAACACAGTGAAAACTAACGCAGTCTCCAGGGCTTCAAAATCTTTAAATGTATTATGTACTAGCGACCCGCCCCGGCTTTGCACGGGTGCATGTATTATACATGTAAACCTTCCTCTTGAATCACTCTATCTATTAAAAAAACCGCATCAAAATCCGTTGCAAAGTTTTAAAGATCTAAGCATACATAGGGACAGACAGCAGGAAGCGACTTTGTTTTATACTATGTTGACTATGTAGTGATAAGGTTTTTTGAACAATAAAGATTTTTTGATCAATAAAGATTATTTTTAGGGTTCCGTACCCAAAAGGTAAAACGGGACGGACCCTATTATTAAGACTCCGCTGTCTGCGCGCGCACAGATGATGTATTTCTGTTGCGCTATAACAACAAATTCTAAAAAACAGTAAATATTTAAGGGGCTCCCATACAACAGACATGATTTTTTGTACGGAACCCTTTCGACTCGCACGTAGACGGTTTTTTAATTTAATAAAGAAATTGAGATTTATTTTCCCTCATCACGAATAAACTTAACAATTTCCGTCTAGTGTACATTCAGCGTCATATACTAATTATAAAAGTTATTTCCGTCTCAGCCTCTGGCGTAAACACGCTCGCACTCGCTACGCTCAGCTCAGGTTTCTATTGTAGAATCTTTCATTTCACTCAGGATTCAATTTACCGCCCTCGCCGTAAATATATCTTTTAGCTCCCTTAAGTAACATCGAACACCCTATCCTTTAAATGGTTGGTTGGGTTTAGCTTGGTTACATTACAACTCGTCAGAAATCATCTCTTTCCAGGGGTACTGTAAGCAAGCATCATTAGCATCAATTAATGCACTATTTTGTGCATTGCATTTGGCATTACAAGTGAACTTGGCACACGTGATTGTATCAGATAATGATTGTTCGCCACAGATACCGATTTCTTCGGAGCAATCATCACGTGTACAGTGTGATCTGGCTAAATCTGGCTCAGCGTACCTATCATCGGTATTTTATTTTATGGTATTTTTTTATGATATTGAATATATCAATTTTTAACGCTGGTTTTACGATGATGACATCTGAAATAATTTGTAATCGGTATCATACTTGAACTTACCGTTAATTACCGTGCAATTACCTCAGTTAATAAGAAACAAAGGAATGAGACCCACCCATGAGACCACTTATAATTAGCTTTCCCCTTTTAAAATCTCATTAAATATTCATCCTAGCGAAAAAGCTCGTCGAGCCTTTTTACCATTGAAAATGGTTATCAGATGCAAATCGCCTGAAACGTATTTTTGGCCATAGCTCCGAGGATTTTGGGAGGATCGAGATGGCAATAATACCATGAGTTGAGAAATTTATCGAGACACGTGTGAGCGTTTGAATTTTGAAAATAGGTAGGTAACTTTTTTTGGTATTTTGAGAACTGTAAAAAAGTCGGGTTTTTTAAGGGTGTTTGTTTACTAAATTGTAAATATTTCAAAAAGAAAACCGACTTAAGAAAAAATTAAAAAAAGGGTCCTAGGGTATTAGTTTAGCTACAAAATAGTGAAAAAAATTTGAAAATCGGATTATAATTATGAGGTGGTCCTTTAGATTTGGTAATTTAGAAAAAAGAGTATTTCCGTATATAAAAAGTGATGTAGCTTCTATGATTATTGACCGATTGTCATGGTGATGGTATTAAAAGATGCGGATGCAGGCGTGGAGTGCATTTGAGTTGGAATTTTGAAAATCGGTTAATTGAAGATTACACACCAAGGGGATAAAGCACTGTTTTATGTCACGGGCGAGATCCTGAACGGAACGACGGACTCCAAAATTTACCGGTAATGAGTTAATTCCCGACCGTAGCGAGGGAGTTAACACTGAGTCCTGAGCGTAGTGAACATTTTTGAAGAGAAGTGCACTCGAGTTGTAATTTTGAAAATTCTACTTGATATTATAAACGCGAAAGTTTGTATGGTTGGATGACTTTAGATGGATGTTTGTGCATCTTTCACACCGAAACGGTTGAACGGAATTGGATGAAATTTGACACACAGACAGTTTATAACCTGGATTAACACATGGGCTACTCTTTATCCCGGAAAAATACACGGTTCCTGTAGGATAGCTCCATATCTCGGAAACTACCCACCCTAGACTACTGGTGTGTAGCGAGAAATTGTAGGGCTCGGCGAGATCTTCAGTTTGGATGACAGCTGTCAAAATTGAAACGCCCATTACTTAGAAACTACAGAACTTTGAATTTTGAATTCCGGTTATAGTAGATTATACACCACAGGGATTAGGGAACGAAGGACCCCAGAAGTTACTGGTAATGAGTTAATTCCCGGGCGAAGCGAGGGAATTAAAACTTAATCCCGAGTGTAGTGAATTTTTTTGAAGATATTATTATTTTTTAAGAATCTTCAAAAGCTAGAGTGATTATTGACCGATCGTCATGGTAATGGTGTTAAAATATTCGGAAGCAGACGAGAAGTGCATTTGAGTAGGAATTTGAAAATCCTACTTAAGATATAATTCCTTATTATTCAGCTTGTGTTACTCAAGATAAAAAGAAATATTTTCGTAAATTTTTGTATTCATTTTCAATGCTCCGATTCTTGCGGGACTGCGTCATCTGTGAATTTTTAACACGCTTTTATTAGGTCGACCGCCCCAATTTCACCAACTTGACAATTGTCATCTGACAGTGACAATTCCAAGTTCACTTCTGAGTCGTCACGTAAAGATGGTCGTTGGATAGCATCGATACTTACCGGCCCGGCAAATGTAAACCGAATTGTCATTGTCAGGTGACAATTGTGTAAGTTGGTGAAATAGGGGCCTGTATGTAACTATGTAATGGCGTAATGGAATCTAAGGTAACTAATTTAACCATCTTCCAAGGATAGTAGCGTCATGAAAATTGGCAGCTATATGTACGAGTAGTTCTGATGACAATACAATAATATGGTACTGTCGAACTGATCTGATGATGGAGCCGGAAGATATGAACTGGAACTTCATGATGGAACATCGTATCATAGCTGTGTTTGGATTTGTTAGAAAAGTCTTGTAATGAACTTTGACCACGATTAGATTTCAAGGTCTGATGATGAAGCCGGAAGATAGGCACTGGCATTCCATGTTGGATTAAGTATAGTATCATAGTCGTGTTTGCACTTGTGAGAAAGGTCACGTAATGGACTTTGAACACGGTTAGGTTTCAAAGTCTGATGATAAAGTCTAAAGATAGGCACTGGAACTTCATGATGGAATGGAACATCGTATCATAGCTGTGTTTGGATTTGTTAGAAAATTCTTGTAATGAACTTTGACCACGATTAGGTTTCAAGGTCTGATGATGAAGCCGGAAGATTAGGCACTGGAACTTCAGATGGATCATCGTATCGTCACACAGGTTTTACTGTCAAACGGTTCGAGCTACAGTCTTAAAATTTTCACAGTACTTATAAGAACCTCGTTGTCCTAAAGCCATACGAATTGTCAAAATTTAAGTATTTTCAAATTTTTAGAAGGGCTTTTGCCTTACCCCATACAGCTAAAGGGGGGGCGGGGGGAAAATTGACCTACCACAGCACCATGCACTACAGTACCATGCACTACAGTACTATGACTAGTCTTACTGAATGACTCAGGAGGACGTTGTTACACTATTAGACATAGGTTAATGTTTGAGTTTCTGTGTATTTGCATACCTACGGTTGGATGTGAGCGGAAGCACTCTGAAGGGGGTTTCAGTTTAAGTTTGGCTTTACTCGAGTTTCCTTGAAGTCTGTCCGCAACTGCCCGAGCGGGCTGATTGGTATGATGTAACCTGTCTGGGCTCAACGTCATACCTCCATGCTTGCGCTCGCATTCGCCCGCGGACTGCAACTGACGAAATAATAACCATGATCTAAGTCATGCATGAACTACTTAATCATTTCAATGAGACCCGAGCCTTTTGGTCATAAGTAGTCTCCCATTGTGCCCCTGACCGTGAATTGAATTACTACTGGTATGTACTGGTAGTAGGGCTATCACTGGGCTATCATAATTGCCGCTGCAACGCGACGCGAGACGACATAATTATACCTTCCTCTTTCTAATTTGTACTGTATGAGCAATTGAGCACAGAATAGTATAATAGTTGGTATGAGTGAGACAGGAATTGATGTCCCGCGCGTGACGCGCTGACGCGACTTAGAAGCGGATTATGCTAGCCCACTAGGCACATACATATTCTATAGTTACAATCACACGCATTCTAATACATTCGCCCAAAACGGAACTTGGACCATCTACGTCAGAGTTAATTAACCAATTATGAACCTTATGCCAACGAGACAATGTCTACCAATGGCCTACTAGTGTGTTGCTGTTTGAACAATTTAAAATTATTGTCAATTAAGTGCCAGTCATGCATCTTTATATAATGTAAGAATGTTTGCGGTTCACAGTCACGACAGTTACTCAATCAAATATTTAATTATTCAAATATAACACCGTCTACACCATCTACACTACATTCCAATTCTTTCGCTGCAGCAGAAGAATAGTGTTTTTATGGAACCGGGGGCGCAGATTTTTACACACCATCTACCTTTTTACCTACCTTTCTGATTTGACCCCGTAAAGATATACTTACAAGAGTAGGTACCTACTAGCACAGCTCACCGCTATGAGCAATACAGTATTTATAAGCATGCCATAACAACGATTACCTATACCTATTCAAGTCTTTATCTGTTAAATTAAACATAACTTGAAAGTACGTGAGTTGTAACGTCCGCCGCGCCGGCTAGATTGACTGATAGCTAGGGGCAACTTACTAAAGTAACGGTGATTCGTCATGACGTGACGCTGGCGCTACGGTGGATGACGTAACCTGCGTCGGCCCCGCGTCATGCTAATGCTGCCCGCCCGCGCCCACTGAAACTGAAGAAAGCGTTTAACACCTACAAGTTCTGCCTACGCACGGGGATACCTCCCGAGTGACGTGTTAATTTTATGGCAGTGCAATTTTTTCTGGTGTTTTATTCGGAACGTAACTAACTACTTGTTGAAAGAAGATGCTGGAGAGTATATTTTGAACCTTGTTATAAAAAAAATTGAGTATTAAAGTGGTAGGCTACTTTTACGGCCAACTTTACCGAGTGTATGTACTTGTACATCAAACAGAAAGTTTTTCAATGATGTTAAAAAGTTCGTCACCCAACCAAAAGTACAATCGAAAGTACTATACAACGAAAATAAATACCGAATAGCTTTTTAAATGTTAAAGTTAGATAGGATTAAATTTTAACGTTGTGAAAATTAAGGATATTAAAGTATCAGGTACCTATTAACACGTACTAGTATCGCATAGAATGGATGACCTCATTACAGTTCTACAATTTGACCGTTATTAATCCGAGTTGGCTGCTGTAAGTAACGTATTGCGTGAACTGATTGGCCCAGTTGCTGTAGAAGCAATATACCTACAATAAAAAGTTATGTCGCAGTGCTCGCCACTGACTCTTAGGTATGCTATAATAATAGAGGTGATTTTCTTAATGACGTGACTAAATATATATATATATATATATATATATATATTAATATATATCCTCTGGGAGTCTTAACGAACTAGGTTCAGTGTCGTCGGCTCCTTCAATCGCTGGAGCAACCACTTTCTCCACTGTTTGGAAAATGCAGCATTGGTTTTTCTTACACGGAAATTTATGATCTTTGAGATGAGCCTTGGTTTTTTGAGGAGGTCGATCAAACCCTTTCGGCCGCCATCGCAACTGTGTTTCACAACCAGTTATCTATGAGGATTTTATAATCTTTCATGGCAACCAGTTGTGATAGAAGAAGATTTATTCCTGTTACACAACCCTTTCGGCCGCCATCGCAACTGTGTTTCACAACCAGTTGTCTATGAGGATTTCTTAATCTTTCGTGGCAACCAGTTGTGATAGAAGAAGATTTATTCCTGTTACACAACCAGTTGTGAATAAGGAATATCTCAAAAAGGCTAGTTGCTACAGAAGATTTAATTTTCCTTGTTCACAACCATAGTAGAAATTTTTATGCTTTGTCTTGTGGTTTTTTGGTTACGTTCGCGTTCATATTTTGGGCATTTTTACAAGTTGTGCTAGGGTACAAAATGTAAACCGCTTGTTTCCGTACAGAGCTATAAAATGCCTGACTAAAATGCTGCTGTATTTAAATTATATCCCCTTTTCTAACCTCAAAAGCAAATAAATAATTATAATCACTATTTCACAAATAGTCGCATCTGTACGGATCAAGAAAAGGGAAAATACGGCGTTTAATGAACGAAAGATTTCCTTTGGCAGGACTGGTATATATAGTTCAGCGCTCTGATATTGGATGTAAAAAGTTAAATTAAATAATTAAATAAATACTTTAAGAAAGCTGGTTTTATGTAGATTCTAAATATATAAATATCAATATAGCTCTGCCTACAAAATTATGACAGAACAAAATATCATGTGTCGCAAGACGGCTGCGCGGGCGGATCGGTGAGTACCTAAATACGTTAGGTACTCGTACAAGCTACTGCGTACAGTCACCGAGTTGAAATGTTTTCCACTCTTTAGAATAAAAAAACACAAATAAAGAATCTTATCTGACTATACCGACGTGTCTGACTAATAACGATGATTGTTCCTCTAAGTTATTTTCAGGTTTTAAAACGATCACAAACTCAGAGCTGGAATCCTGGTTGCGTAACAGGAGTAAATGTTCTTCTGTCAGAACTGGTTGCCATGAAATATTTAAAAATCATCATAGACAACTGGTTGTGAAACACAGTTGCGATGGCGGTGATTTTTTTCTTCGTTGACAACTGGTTGTGTAACAGGAATAAATCTTCTTCTATCACAACTGGTTGCCATGAAAGATTAAAAAATCCTCATAGACAACTGGTTGCGATGGCGGCCGAAAGGTTACAAAAAGTCATTTTCTTCGCGATTTTCATCGACACATCTTCTATATATCTAAAACTGGTATCGATGTGTTGCTCTTTGTCTCCAGAATACGAATTTATCGATTTTAAGAAATGGAGGGGGGAATAGCCATTGCTGTGACGCCATAAGGATATCCAAATCTCGGATGGTATGTTACCAATCGGTATGTGTGAGGTGTCGTTTGAAAGCTTATTTAACGTGCTACAACTACATGTATGACATTTATACAAAAAATACAGTATTTTTGAAATTTTTGAAAATTTTACAACTCCTCTTTTGGTTTTACACATTTTACCGTGCATAAGTACTGACAAAAGATGCTTATTACTCAGTAAATACTAACTTTAGCGCAATTGACGTTATTAAAAAAAAGTATGAAATTTTAAAAGCTTTCCAAAAATATAATGTCATACAATGTAGGTAAAGCGTAAATGTCCTTAGTTTAAGAGATATAAGCGAAAATCTGAAAAATGTCACACATTTCCCCCCTCCCCCTTTAGCACATGGTGGAAAAGGTGGAAAACTTAGGATAGTCTTCATAGAGTACCCCCAAATAAACCTATAAAATTCCATCAAGTTCCGAGCATTTTCAGGTACAATGTACATAGGTATCAACTGAACTACAGGGAGTAGGTACCTACTATCGAACTAGGTTCAGTTTCGTCGGCTACGCGAACGCCTGAGTAAATCAAATTGTACTTTAGAAATTGAAAGACAATTTGTTCAAATTATAATAGTAGATTGTTTGACAAGGGTCTAAGGTAAGCCATAATAGCAAGAGATAGTTATTTTCCCGAACGCAGTGAGGGAAAATTGTTCGAGTGGTAATATGGCTTTTAGACCCGAGTTATACACTCTACTTTTCACTTCAATTTCGAGAAAACACATAAACACAAATTATCTACCTAAAATAAATAATTTAACTCTTGGCGGGCGTATGACTAATTTGACAGCATGTTTTTTTTCTCTAAGGCCAGCACCATGCCTCGCTGTGCGTGTTCGCTTTGCGTATTCGCCTCCCTTTCTTTTGCTATATTAGGGAAAGAGATGCAACATGCGCTTTTTTTTTCTTTTAAGAGGCGCATTTGCTGTGACCTTAGACACAGTTTAATCTTTAGAGAACTGAAAAACGTCTTTCCTGATTGGTCGTTTTTAGTACAGCTGTATTCTGGTTGGTTGATATTTTTACGAAATATTTTTTATCTGTCAAATTACTGTTCTGTGATTGGTGGATTTAATAGGCGAAGTATTTTGATTGGTCAAATTAAAATGTTTTGTAAATCATAAATATGTATACATATTTTCCCTGGGGCTTAAATGTACTACTTTAGCCCCGCTTCACAAGTCTAATATGACACACTTTTCGAGCATGAGAAGTGAAAACACTAGTGAAAAACTGTAAACGGAGCAGAATATTTGTACTCGTAAACGACGCATGACTCGTGCAAGGACGATCAGATCAGTTCAACCCAAATCCGAAATGCGACACTGCACTGTAGGTAACTAGGTACTAACTACTCTATAACGTTGCCATGATGTTGCCATGGTCAAAACATGACTTACCTACGAGTAAGTCCACACACCGAGGTGTTAAAAGCAAATTACCGTTTATGTTACTTTTTATTGATTTAACAGCCATAAATGGTACGATAACAGAAATTAAACGACATTGTATTAAATAAATAACTAACTAGTAGGTAATAAATTATCTATTCGTGTACGTAATATACTCGTATATTAGTGAAAGTAGAGTATTGCTCTGATTGACTCTCTTTAGACTTTCTTTACAAAATGTGACATGCTCGTTAAGTTTAACGTCTTGGTCTTTTTCAGTTTCAAAAATAATAAAATGTAGGTTAGGATTTAGTTTGATGTTAAAGTATCCTTATATATAAATATATGTATGTTAATATAATATGAATATAGAAATAAAAGCTACTAGGAAGGATCAATGAAAATAATGTACAGTCAGCATCAAAAATAACTACGCAATATGAAGCGGTCAAGAGCTCTTATTCCCTTACAATAAAGACTTTTGACATCTTAATTTCCTAGTTACATTTGATGCTGACTGTACTTCCTAGATAAGTTCGCATATTACGTCACGCAAAATTTCTAGATTTTGATGGATGGTTGAGGTAGTAGGTACATTCAACAGAATGATTGTTCTCATCTCTTTAGCCCGCTACGCTATGTTGTTTGTATTTTATGAATGGGTTCAGCATGGTGATTAATGTGGTGTACCTAGTCCCCGAGCCGAGGGACGCGCTAGCGCGAATAGTGTGCAGCGGCATGGCATGATGCAATATTCTGAGGCAGTTACTCGCTCGCTCGCGCGCGCCGCCGGCAGACTTGCTTGGATCGCGTTGTATTCGGCCGAGCGCCACCGCCGCCGGCGCTCCATGCCGCTCTGACCGTCTCGTCCGTTCGCCGCGTTCCGCGTTCATTACGATTTTAACGCGTACGTAGGTCGGACGTGTCGCTTTTTCTATTTTTAAAGCACGTGGCACAGTGCTTCAGCCATAACCTATAGGTAGTCAGCCGGCAGCCAATTCGAGAGAGGGGTGAGTATTTCCGTCAGAAAATAAGCTTTTACGACCCGTAACAAAATCGCAGCATGCCGCGTGCCGCGCCACCCGACTGCCATCGACATATGGATGTCATTTTGATGCTTGTTTGACTGATCCGATCGATGTCTTCATATATGACTTCTATATTATATGTCGGAATATTTGTTTCACTTATTTTCTGTGCGTAACCTAGTTTTGGTAAATTAGGAACACGTCCATCTGCATTTTCACACATTGTGCGCTACAATTAGGTAGGTATGTTCCTACCTAATTAAATTTATCTGTACGATAGGTATCTACACTCAACAAACCTTTAAAAAATTCTAAATTAATAACAAGGTACCTAGTGATTACTTGCCTATTTGTACATTACCTACTTACTGATTTATTTTTTATAGCTAGTGCATCGTCGTTGTCGGGTCATTTGCCCACTTAGTAAATAATGCCTACTTACATTATACGTAATTAGGTTACTACCTAAGTACTGTTTACGTTGTACTTTCGTGGCACCTATTATGTCAGTCAATGACCTTTTGAGTTGAGTATTTAAGTACTTAGGATACGATAGGAAACTATGTAGAATAAACTAAAATTGTAATTTAATTAAAATGAAACTTGGTCTGAGACATGTGTACTCGTAAGTGTCTTTAGTCACTAAATTCATTAGGTACTCACTCATCTATATTTAATGAACTTTATTTTATTGGAAAGTAAAAGGTGGAAGTGGACTAAAATTATTTAAGGCCGGCGCATCGGTATTTCGGGTACCTACTTATCTTATAAAATAAATGTGCGTTACAATCAGAGTGCGGCCTTGCGGAGGCGGGAATTCATATTCGAAATTCTTTGAAGACCCATTTCGAAGAATCTCCTAGGTTTTTTTGTTTGCGACTTGGCGCGTAGCTACCTGACTCGTAGTTAGTAGCCCATCGCATGGATAATAAAGTAAAAAATGTCCACGGTTCTAATTTACGAAATAAGTGTCGCTCTACTAGGTACTTAGCTACGACTGCACCACTGCATTGTATTGGATAACCTCGTTAACATAATTAATTATATGTATCAAATAAGCTCATGAGTCATGAGTCTAGTCTGTAGTTTATATATGCAGTAGGTATTTATCTAGTTTAACTTTAATAGGGTTGTGTTGTGGCAATTATTTGACCGACAGTTACCGGTGCTAATAATAATACTTCGAGGATATTAAGTTAAATATTTGCATATTTGATTAACTGCTTACTGCATACTCCAAGAGTTTTCCTTGTTTCGCGGTACCTAGGTATGCGTATTACCAATACCGAGTTGAAATGTAATAGTACGTATATTATTGCCGTGGCCGAATTGGAGATAATTCTAGGCTGAGCACCTGTTTGTTTAAACGGACGAGCTTGCGAGTCCGTTTAATTAGGTATAATACGATTTGCCATTCCGGCGTAGGCTAACATACCTAGTGCTTTTCTCAAAAATGGGGAAAATAAAACGAAATCTGAATTAAGATTTTTTAGAGATTTTAAAACGTGAATAACTTCATGCTTTCGTTTATTTTTTAAGTATTTTACCCATCGAAAAACCGCAAATTACTTATTTGAGACAATACACAATTTGACACATGTTTAAATTTGTAACATGGTGTCACTTTATGGATCACCATCAAAATATCACATTGATTTGAAAATTATAAACTTTTACCAAAATAAAAAAACCGGCCAAGTGCGTGTCGGGACACGCCCAAGGTAGGGGTTCCGTAGTCGTCCACCCGTTACATTATGTGGACTAAAAAGTTCGCAAACTTATATTTACTATGATTTGTCAGAATTAACAACATTTTACCTAAGTACATTTCTGAAGTTCGACTATTACTCGTTAACTAGTTATATCTACTTAGCTGTGATAGTTTTCCTTTTAAATTCATCGTATAAATTACTACGATGATTTTTTTCACATGCCTAGTAGCCACCGTTTAACTAGCAGGGGGGGGGGGGGGACACTTTTTAGCGAAGACAACTGAAATAATTTTAAGGGGAGGTATCCCCAATGCAAATGTCCCGCTCTAACACGCGTGAGTTTTCAATTAACCATCCCGCTCTCTACGGAAGCTCAGCGCGTAGTTTTCGTAAATATTTAGCTATAATCATTAAGCCAATCATTTTATCGAAGCAAACCCTGCGAATTTGACTATCTATAACTATTTAGGAACTTTAATTGAGTAGAAAAATTAAATGTAAAATATAGCCGTAATATTGAACAAGGTAGGGTTCCGTAGTCGTCCACCCGTTACATTATGTGGACTATTTTTAAAGTACATTTCTGAAGTTCGACTATTAATCGTTAACTAGTAATGTCTACTTAGCTGTGATAGTTTTCCTTTTAAATTCATCGTATATATATCATGATTTTTTTCACATGCCTACTAGCCACCGTTTAGCTGGCAGGGGGGGGGGGGTGGGGGGGGGGGACACTTGACCATAACAAAAATTATCACTTCAAAGCTTAATATCACGCTAACCAATTCTTTAATCAAAAAATGCTTTTAGAAACCTTATAATATTTTTAAAAGAGCTATCTAACGATACCACACACGATGGGGTTTAGCAGAAAAAAAATTGCACCAACACTTGACATGTAGGGGAGGTACCCTAAAAAAAATTTTTTTTAAAGATTTTATTCTACCGTTTTGTCGGCGTCATTGATATGTATGTATACTCATGCCAAATTACAGCTTTCTAGCACTAACGGTTACTGAGAAAAACGGTGGTCGGACGGACGGACGGACGAACGGACGGACATGGCGAAACTATAAGGGTTCCTTGTTTACTACGGAACCCTAAAAATGTACGGCAACTAGGTAATTAGGTATATACCTAAACGCATTATTTTACGACCAATTTTGGTTCACTTGTATGTAGTAGGTCCCCCGACTGCAAACAAAATATATTTCCTTGAGTTCTTTATTTATAGGAAACTTGGTTTTATCTATGCAGTCGTGTTTTTAATTTCTATACTTAATAATTATTTTATTTCGAACTTTTTTTGCTTGAAACACATACATTATATATATTTTTGGAATCGTCTCTTCAAATGCTTCACTTGCTAGGATAGAAATAAAAATATTTTTACGGAACATTCAAAATTGAGTCTGTCCGCCATATTGTTTTTATTGCAACGTCACATATCCTATGTCACCCGGGATGACGTAAGGATTCCAACGATACCTCACACATCTAAATCGGTTAAGGCGTTGAGAAGTTCTGGGGAACAAAAAAATTCACATACATACATGAAACCTGAAAACATTACACTCCTTTTTTTGGGCAGTCGTGTAAAAATTTCCCATACAACAAAGGTAATTTTTTTGACCGTTTCTATAATGGTACGGAACCCTTCGTGCGCGAGTCCGACTCGCACATTCACATGTAACATTCCAAGCGGCCTGCAAGCTTTTTATTTTTTAATTGCGATCTGACCTTAAACTATATACTTTACCTTCCAATATGTAGCGAGTAATGTTCACTTGGTGGGCCATTTTTGAGAAAAGGATTTTTAACGACCTAAAACTAGGCCGCATTAACAATGACTTACAGAGTCGATCACAAGAATGGATATCTCAAAAAAGTGCACACGAGACCGTAATAGGAACAGATACCCAGTACCCACCCACACTTACCTACATCCTACATATCATGCTAAGTTGCTATTTCACAACCTGTTTAAAAACATGATACCTACGATGATAGATAAGCGATTTTGAGAGCTATCACCTACAGTTAACGTGTTTAGAAGATCGTGAATTATGTTAGGTAGAGGACGCTTTTCGAAACCCTTGTTTACCCGATTGGTCATTTACAAAATAGAAATAATCACATATGCTTTAAATAATATTTATCTTACACCTGGCCATAAAGTGGCAATTACCGCACGCTCCGCGCGGGGAATATCCCACTTCCTGGCCAGGGGGTGACATAAAATTTTGTACTTAACACGGACGGTTAAACAAAGAAAGCCTCAGATCGCATATTTATCGCCCTTGCCTTCGTCTCGGGCGTCAAATACCTGCGATATGAGACATTATTTGTTTTACCGCCCTTGTTAAGTAATGTACTATTGTAGTTATAGCTGTTAGTTAGTTAAAGTATATTATCTTGATTAAAATCTGAATTTCCTGTAGTGTACTTGCTTAATTAATATAGTTAAGTATTTATTGGCAATTTATACTCGCATAGGGTGCGCCTTTTCGTACTTCTTATGTTGTATGTATTACCTACCTCTATAGGTACTTACCGAGGAACGTGAATGAGCGTGAAAAAGGGATGAATATAGGCGTGACTGCATGCCCATTATATCTTGCTATTATGTTTATTATAGCAAAGATTATCTACGATTTCAAGTATAGATAAAAATGAAATAAACAATGAGTATTCAAATATTGCCAAGGACTTGCGCATATATTATATCGAGGTTGAGCAGTTTTGCTTTGTCATTCACAGACTGTCCCTAAAAGTGAATGACCATGGGCGCTTATTTTAATCGTCAATGTAGTTTTGGTCGGTGTTAAAATTATGAATAACAGTAAACCTCTATATGAAATGCTAATACCCCATTTTTTGCATATTGCTTTGTCATCGATCGGCATCCAACTTCGCGAATCAATCCGAACCGAATTCTAAAGTGGAAACCACTTCAAGCTTTTGTAAATACCTAACAGTTGGACTACCTTGGGACGAACACGAAGAATTTTACCGCATTCATGAGATCGTAAAGAGTAAATAATGTTAATATGAATAATGGCACAATAACCTGTTTTGTGTTTGACATACGATACAAATAAATAATTTTTGCCATTCATAATATGGCTTAGGAACAGCTAGAAACGTTTGTTATTGTTATCTTATTTATTAGCAGAGACAAAAAAAACGTAAATATACTGACGAGCACAAATAACGGGTAGGTATACTTTGTATGGAAGTTCCATAGAAAATGTACCCGTTATTTTTGCTCGTCAGTATACAAAAAAAAAACTTGGACAGCTTACTTTACATGACATGACATTTGCTGTTCTAAACATGGTCATAATTATGCGCTGGTAAAATCATTCGGATTGCTCCCGAGACACCTTGTATGTTAACTTACCCAGTGAATACTTAATTTATAGCTTGAGATACGATTATAAAAGAACTGTACGACTAAACGTCTTAGTACGCGTACTTAGTAAGTAAACATCTATTCTGTAGGTGTAGACAGAAACATTCAAAGTCAATACAAAGCTTATCAAGCGATTACAAATTAAATTACTCACTGACAAGTTCGTCATGCAGAAACGCAAATAAACGGAATCGAGTAAATAATTACAGAACTCATTAAACACTTAACTCAGTAAAGTGGAAACTTGCACGGCACAATGCACAAACGTTACATTAGATCTATGAACGGCGCTGAATAATGCCACATATATATTTATTGCGTTGTTATTTTAATAATTTATTTAGTGTAGGTACCTAATAACAATAAATATAGTAGCTTTAGTCTCTTGCGGTCGTGTTAGGCAAGTCAAGTATAGATATAGCATTGTATTATTAAGCCCCATTTAACCACAAGTATCCGAATAAAGTTAGCTTGAGATTATTCGTCTGAATACTCTGAATTGTCTGAATATGGGCCTAAACTCTCTTTTGTTAGAATTGACTACACTCATTACTACACCTGTTAGACCGTGGGCCAACAACAGGTCACGATGACCAATTTCCTCTCGCAAGAAAACTTTTACAGTGGTTAAGACAGTGTTATTAATATTATGAAGGACTGTGGACGTCTGCCACGATTCCGTTGGTGGGTTGGGGAGCAGCAGCCTCCCAACCCAAAGACTTAAAAAAAAACTCATTTCCTCTCTACTGAAACTAGTGTCAAAATGATAGTTAAAGTAAAGCCAATACCTTAAGGAATAAAATTTGTCTTCCGGTTGTAGAGTGGTGGAATACTCGTCTACCAAGCACATGAACATGTAAAAATTTTTTTCAGTCATTTTGCTCTCGCATGCAATTTTAGTCAGATGATACTTTACAATACAATTCAATATAAAGACGAAGACAGAGATAGTTAGATAGTTTATAGACTATTATGAATAAATAAATTCGTCTTCCACTTATAACCCTTCTGCCAACTTTTTTACATGTTCATGTCCTTGGCAGACGGGTATTCCATCACTCTACAATCGGAAGACGAATTTTATTCCTTAAGGTATTTATTTACTTGACTATCATTTAACACTAGTTTCAGTCGAGAGGAAAAGACTGAATTTCAATTTTTTAAGGGCTTTGGGAGGCTGCTGCTCCTCAAGTCTCAACCCGCCAACGGAATCGCGGCAGACGTCCACAGTCCTTCATAATACAACTTTCTTAACCACTGTACAAGTTTTCGTGCGAGAGGAAATTCCTAACGATTTTAGCGCCTGGCCCACGGTCTATGTGTGGAACAAGCAGCCTTTACAACACATAAAGATCGTGTACTCGTGAAATTGCCGTCATTAGTTGAACACACAGAGGCTCTTTCGCCGAAGGCCGCATTATGGTGTGAACTAGTCACATATGAATATACTGGAATATACGTACCCGCTAATCACTTTGCACACGTATTTTTCCAACTAAAGCCTGCGTGCATAGCTACCTGAATCTATATATCACCCAACAGTGTCCTCCAACCCCCCTTAGACACGCCCGTACCTCGCGTACCTAATTTACCCTGTGTAACTTACTGATACTGTGACTGTGTAGCTGAATCGTACTGAATTGTGTATTTCCTACTAATTTTATAGGTACTCTGATATTGCATTGCTACAATTTGCATGCATAAAGTACATTTTGCAGAGTACTAGTACAGAACATGTAAAACATATTTAAAAACCGTACCAGAATTGTATTGAATAACTAGATAACATCTACTTCTTTGTATTCTGTATAGTTATACATTCGTCATTTCCTGTAGGTTTATTTTCTTACAGATTTTTCCTTACGTATAGATTTGGCAACCTGACGGATTTTCACGCGATTTTGAATACCGCTCACCACACAGTTCACAGACCGGATCCGCTAAGCACGGAATCTGAATAGTATTGCAGTATTAATACTTATAAAATTCGCCGACCAAGGTCGGACCTAGCTGAGTTTCTATATAGCTGGACTCTTGTAAGCTATAGGTCAAGCAACGAAGGAAAACTTGGCTGAAACATTTTGGCATAGTTGTAGGTAAAGATGTCCTTAAGGCGATATATCGATTGAAAGAGACACCCTTTGTTTTTCGCTCACAACAAAACGGGATGCAACCCTCTCTGAGAATGGCTTTTTAGACAAATCTCGTTAAATATCTGACTGTGTGCAGGTTCATTAAATTTCCTCTTGTCAGTACCTAGATGTGGTAAAATACCATCATATTAACTTAATCGTGTCTTTAAAAAATGCGTTGTTTTAGTAGGCTGAGGAAAAAAAGGAAAATATAGACTCGACTTTGGATTTATTTTCTATCGAAAAAAATTTAAGCAATCATGTTTCGCTATTGTCAGTACCACAATCATATAGTCAAGAATCATATATCTGAAAATCAGCCCCTACTGTTTGCTAGTCTGGGCAAGACAGCGTTTCAAAGTCTCAAAATGTCTCAGTGTAGCGCCTTAACAACATACTCAAAGTCCTGGGGGATGGGAGTGGAGATAACGGGTAGAGGGGGGTGTAAATGTCCTGTTCTAAGATATGAGTAATCTACATAAAATTGTCTACAAAGAAGGTTCTACGCACTTTTTCGCTAGGATGAATAATTTAATGAGATTTTAAATGGGGAAAGTTAATTATAATTGGCCTTATGGTTGTGTCTCATAAGTCTCATTGCTTTGTTTCTCAATATTCTTAAAAACAAAAAATACAGTATTCATGCGCTAAACCAGCACTAAACAACGATACCACACTCGATGGGGTAGGTTAATGTTTCTTTTCGCGTCCCCCTTTAGCTGTATGTATGCATGTGAATTAAAAAAAATCTACCCCATCGAGTGGGGTATCGTTGTTTAGAACTCGTTGAGTGCATGAATACTGTATTTTTTGTTTTTAAGAATATTGAGGAACAAAGGAATGAGACCCACCCATAAGGCCAATTATAATCGAGCCCGTAAAAACCTACAGTTGGAGCCATAGTCTTCAAATTTTCACAGTTTAAGCATTTTAATAATAATGTTTTATTGCAGGCATAAAAAATCCCATATAAGTCTTAAAACTAGCAAACTATATACTATTGATTACATCACAGATATCAATCTAAATATCTAAAACATTATTTTATTTCCGGTTCTCGATGTGATGCACGGACAGCCAATGCCTAAAAATATGACTGTCTGGGTTGTCACTGATAGTTTTCAGAATTCTGTTCTTCGATCTTCTAATAGTCTCCCAGAACCCGGCTACCCTTGCCCTGAGGATCGCGAAGAAGTCAGGTACCCTGTCCGCCGCGAACATGTTCGAGGCGCTGCAATAGCGTGGCATCCTCATCAGGATGCGATATGCATCATTGTATTGCACCCTGATGCTGCTATATGCCCGCCTCGTATATCGTGTCCAGAGTTGACACGTGTAGAGGCTCTGACAATACGCTTTGAACAATGTGATTTTCACATTGTCAGAGCAACGGCCAAACTTACGTGCTCATATTACAGCGGACAGACAGAGGCCTTCTTTCCCGTTCTATGTCTGCGTTGTCATTTAGGTCCTCAGTTACCACGTGACCCAGATACTTTACTGACTTTGCAACCCGAACTGGTTGCTGATTCAAAAATACTTGGGGCACCCTATCCGGCCCTCTTCCACACCTAAAGACCAGTAGCTCGGTTTTTGCGACATTGTATAGCAAGCCGTGCTCTGCTGCGTATCGTTCACAGATTGCCAACAAGTCACTAATACCTCACTAATTTTGTTGACCCAAAGCTACTTATACAAATTGTCAAAAACTATTATTAAATGTTTTTAAGGGGTGCTCCCATACAGCTAAAGGGGGACGCGACGCGACAAAAAATATTGACCTACCCTAGTTTAGAGCTCGTCGAGTGCATGAATAGGTACTATTTTTTGTTTTTAAGAATATTGAGCAACAAAGGAATTAGACCCACCCATAAGGTCAATTATAATTAACGTTCCCCCTTTAAAATATCATTAAATATTCATCAAATACAAATACAAAATCTTTATTAATAACGCCAAGTTACAGGTCAGGGTTTCATAAATACATCGGTACATTATACTAACATTTGTGTCGCTATAATACGGTATTAAACCCATACCTAGTGAAATCAGCAACTTTTTATTAAATGCCAAAAAAGATTTGTTAATATGAAGTTTGTAGGGAAATACTGTCTTAGTGACGTCACTAAGACAGTGTGAGTAGGTTTGTTTAAATCAGCGTCCATTTTAAATCTTTATGCTAATAAAAATTTTCAATTAGCTAAAATAAATTAATAATTGATGTTTTTCGAGTATTTTCCTTAGATCTTTTATTAGTCAAGTAAAAAATAATTTATTTTTACCTTATTTTAATACCCTATTTATTTCATTAAATTATTATTAAATGCAATTTTACAATTTAATATTTGACTAGTTATAGATACATTAATGTATATGAGTATTTAATAATTCATTCAATAGGGAGCTCGTAGAACCTCGTAGCGAAAAAGTGCGTAGAACATCCTAGCGAAAAAGTGCGTAGAACCAATTTTATGTAGATTACTCATGTCTTAGAACATTTTTTGCTCTAGGGCCTAGAGTCTAGGCCATCGTTTAAGAGATTTTTTTACGAAACACTAAAAAAATGGCCTTTACACCCCAGTTTAACGTACGTTTGCAAGTGTGTATCAAATCCAGAAAGGGATAATTTGCAGATAACTATACGTAGGACGTTATTTGAAGATCCCTATGACACTTGCAGTGACAGTTCATTTATATAACCTTGGAACAGCGTCGATGTCACATCGAAATGTTAATAAGCATCTTTTGGGAATGTAGCTAATTAATTTATGTAGGATTGTAACATTTACATAATAACAATATGAAAGAAACTTGAATTGTCCCTTATTTCCCAGAAATATGCTTAACGGAATATACACGGTGACGTACTGCAAAAGTTATATCGTTGGTCTGTATCGACTAAGGAAGCGGTGCCGTCGATAACAGATGCCGATAATTGAAGTGATAATAATAAAACGTGTCTTACATTTCATTTTAATTGTTACGTGACTGTGTAAAAATGAAACAACCTTAAATTACATATTTATTTATTATTTAACACTTATTGTTTTGACCTGTCGGTACTGGTCTTTCTTCTGGTGCGGCGTAAGAATACGTTATGTCCAAATTTTATGTCAATAGGTCAAAGGGAAGTTGAAAACATCTTCGAAAAATATTTTTGTGACAGACGACCGACGGAAGGACGCATGAGTGACAACAATAGGGTTCCGTTTGGACCATTCTGAAACGGAACCCTAAAAATGGCGGTTTAGTAGCCAGGAACGTCTTTTACACGATAATCGCATTTGAGGTTTAAATTAATGTACGTGAGAGGACGCTGATAAGAACCGCCACAGATAAAAAAACAATTGAAGTATCGACACATGCACATCACTATATGGTATGTCACTGTCAGTGTCATAGGGATCTTCAAATAACGTCCTACGTATAGTGTTTTGTTTAGTTTAATGACAGTATTTTTAACGCTTTTATATAAAACTCGTGTAATCGTGTTCTAAAAAAATATCCTAAAAAGTCCGTGTCAACGTATTTTTGGGCCACTCTGTATTGCGGATGCGGAGAGATAATGGTTTTTGTCCTTAATCCTATTCTTATTAATTAAATAAATGTTCACCTAAGAGCGTTTCTCGTAAAGTATAGCTATCCACGTACTTAAATATAGATAGTGTATCTGACATATTTTTGACCTGTACCAAAGTAAAACCATGAAAAATAAATAAGGGACTTTCTGACCCAAAAATACTCGCGCACACGTCACCTGACAAGGCATTTCCTTATTATCCTTACGGGCTCAAAGGAAGTTTAATTTAAACATCTCATTACGTTAGGTCGTACCTAATAATACCTCGTACCTAATGCAATATTGTAATTATTTCTAAATTACTTGGCCCTTTGATCATCCGGTCCCTGACCAAGACCAATTATAAATACATTACATTACACAAATTAGGGATAAAAAGTATCCTATATGATAATCTCTAAAAACTCTATGTATATCAAGGTTCATCATAATCTGTTCAGCCGTTTTTGCGTGATTTAACAAATATCCAAAAATCCTTACTTTCGCCTTCATTATAAGTAAGATTTTTTTGGTGATTTCATAACAAATGTATAGTTTTCAGATTTTTCACTGTATCTGTAGTACCAGACGATATTACTTGCCAGATTTCATAGTTCTAACTCAACGGGAAGTTCCTACCCTATGAATTTACCAAATGTGGAAATGTACGTTTTTTACGGCATAAACGGTCGTATCTTTTTTTACGTTTACTTAGAAGTTTGATTTTTTCACAGCTTCAAGCGTCCGCAAACTTGAGTATATATATGGTTTTAATTTCAACTCGATACCTTCACGCGTTCCCGAGAAAAAGGGTCTTGACAGACAGACGGCCAACAAAGTGATCTTATAAGTGTTCTGTTTGTTTTCGTTTTGAGGTTCGGAACCCTAAAAAGAAATAACAGCATGCTACATCACATCACATATGAACAGTCATTTTCTATTGCATGAACAGCCGGTTTCTATTAGATCTAATTCGACCTAATACGAATCTGACCTAGGTACTCAGAAAGTGACTTCAATAGAAAACGTCTTCTTAAGTCGTATCCTGAAACTGTCTCATGCAGAAACGAACCTATGACAAACCCGATCTGATCAGAATAGTAACTAAATCAGATTATGACCTATAGCTCAACTGGCTGAATTCGAATCTGCTGGCCTGGCCCACCTAAACCCAAAAGTACGAGTAACCACATTATATCAGATGAAATGGTTAACAAACACCTCCAGATTATATTTATTTTTATTTTATTTTATTCTCAGAACATTGTACTTGCGTAATTCAAAATAATACGCATGTCAACAGTCAGACTAGGTTTTGTCTGTATTTATAATTAACGATACAGTATTTAATGAAGTAATACATATTATCTCCATTTAATTTTCGTACTCGGTACAAACAGTAGGTACACATGTGTAATTGCACATTGTAATTGTATTGGCAGTTTGCCCACTACGATATACATTTCAAAACAATCTTTCTTTGTTCCATCGTTTGATATATTTTTATAGCATTTTAAACGCACTCGTGGTTCCGATTGTTACAATATCAAAACAATTTCCACTGAAGAATAATCATGCATGGCATCTTTTTTTGATTTTTATTGATATGACTCGATAGCGATCTTGCATGTCGATATTGATTAATTGTGGTTGTGAAAAACTGATACAAGTGGTTTAGTGTTATAGTGCAACAACTGGTAATGTGTTGTACAGTATCGTACAGTCGATGTCCAGAGTGTAAATCTATCTATGGCGTCGACTGTACATTATTGGTCACTTTAGCGAAGACAACTGAAATAATTTTAAGGGGAGGTATCCCCAATGCAAATGTCCCGCTCTAACACGCGTGAGTTTGCAATTAACCATCCCGCTCTCTACGGAAGCTCAGCGCGTAGTTTTCGTAAATATTTAGCTATAATCATTAAGCCAATCATTTTATCGAAGCAAACCCTGCGAATTTGACTATCTATAACTATTTAGGAACTTTAATTGAGTAGAAAAATTAAATGTAAAATATAGCCGTAATATTGAACAAGGTAGGGTTCCGTAGTCGTCCACCCGTTACATTATGTGGACTATTTTTAAAGTACATTTCTGAAGTTCGACTATTAATCGTTAACTAGTAATGTCTACTTAGCTGTGATAGTTTTCCTTTTAAATTCATCGTATATACTACTATCATGATTTTTTTCGCATGCCTACTAGCCACCGTTTAGCTGGCAGGGGGGGGGGGGGACGACACTTGACCATAACAAAAATTATCACT
The DNA here is from genome assembly GCA_951800055.1 of Cenopis cana. Taxonomy (NCBI): domain Eukaryota; kingdom Metazoa; phylum Arthropoda; class Insecta; order Lepidoptera; family Tortricidae; genus Cenopis; species Cenopis cana. Next base: position 33,187,049 of record OX637471.1, on the reverse strand, counting down.
TCAAAGCTTAATATCACACTAACTAATTCTTTAATTTAAAAAATGCTCTTAGAAACCTTATAATATTTTAAAAAGAGCTATCCAACGATATCCCACACGATGGGGTTTGGCAGAAAAAAAAATTGCATCACCACATTACATGTATGGGGAGGTACCCTAAAAACTATTTTTTTAAAGATTTTTTTCTACCATTTTGTTGGCGTCATTGATATGTATACTCATGTCAAATTACAGCTTTCTAGTACTAACGGTTACCGAGAAATACGGGGGTCGGACGCAGGGTTGGGCAAAATACTGTCTTACTTGTATTTCAAATACAAAATACATTTAAAAATGTATTTGAAATACCAAATACAAAATACTTTCGTGACGGGTATTTGAAATACAAAATACAAAATACAGTACTCAAAATAATGTATTTCAAATACAAAATACAAAATACTTTTTATAAACTTCTTTGAAATCAGAGTAACTCCAGGATTTAGTAAGTAAGAAGACTATTATTAGTGGCTGTAGACCTCGTGAATTGACAAAAAAAAAATTCAAAATTTACGAAAAAAATCTCGACAAATGAATTCTATGTAATCATAGAACCTGCTCACACAATTTCACGAGAATCGGTTAAGAAATGCAAAATGCTGTAGAGGAGAATAAAGCAAAATTCGGCCGCAGAAAAACACGAAATCATTGATAAACATTTTGTTTTTTTAAATTTCCAAACACTGACCCACAATTTTCTATTTATTTAAATATTTTTTATTTTACAAAAAAATCCTCGACAAATGAATTCTATGTAATCATAGAGCCTGCTCACAAAATTTCACGAGAATCGGTTGAGAAATGCGACCTGTAGAGGAGAACAAACCAAAATTCGGCCGCAGAAAAAACCGAAATCATTATTTATCATATTAATATTTCCAAAAACTGACTCGACAAAAAAATATTGTTATTTTCGATCCTGCTCACCAAATTTCACGAGAATCGGTTTAAAACGCGACCTGTAGAGGAGAACAACCGGAAATCCGGACATACGAAAACATTACGAAAGATAATGGAGGGTAAAATTGAGGGAAGAAGAGGAAGAGGAAGGCCGAGGATTAATTACATGGACCAAATAAAGAAAAAGATAGACGTCGTGTCGTATAGAGAAGTCAAAGAACTGGCGTTAAGTAGAACGGACTGGAGAGAACTGCACCGACAAGAGTGAAACTCTTAAATAATGATGATGATGTATTTTAAAACATAAAGTATTTGAAATACAAAATACATGTGAGTGCGGTATTTGAAATACGAAATACAAAATACTTCTCCTAGAGTATTTGAAATACAAATACAAAATACGTATTTCAAATACATGTATTTGAAATACTGCCCAACCCTGGTCGGACGGACGGACGGACATGGCGAAACTATAAGGGTTCCTTGTTTACTACGGAACCCTAAAAAACATTCCGAAAAGGGGCAACTTCGCGTTTTTTTTCTATCGAGTGAAATTCATCAGGTCATGTAACTAACTGCGATTTTGACTAGACAAAATATATTATATCCTTATGTAACACATATATTTTTTTAGAATTTAAGACACTATATTCTATGTCTATGGTTTTAAAAAACTCAAAAGTGGTAATACCCAACCTTAATAAGTAGATACTACCTAAAGTGTCTTGGCATCACCACAACAGACTAGTGGATCAATACGTAAACTAGGTGAACAGTGATTAACTATTTAGTGCGGTTGCGTCATATTTAAGTAATGCCAGTCATTGTGGACTCATAAAATACTCTAAAATTAGACATGACCTAACTATCGAACAAAAAACTTAAAATCGAACTTGGAGAAATTTTTATTTCAAATCCGTGAATTATACAATTGCCTACGTAACGGTTTTCCGGGGGCAATGCAGATGGCTAAATATAAACGCATGCCTTTACTTGTCGGAGTAGTGTTGCTAAAAGAGTAGGCTATCAGGTGTACCTAGTTACAATCGGCTCGGTGGAAGTGTAAGGCTTCTGCGACGGCGTAATGCGACGCTAGCCGCAGCACCAGCCCTGAAAGGACGCAACTCTTCTTCAAATACAATATCGACTCGCCCCTTTACCTCGACTTGGATCAATCGGCTTCAACTTTCACTGCAACATGCCCGTGTAGGATACAATATCTCGTACTAGTAAGTGACCGTTTTTGTTTGGCTCAGTGCACACGAGGGTTTCTAAGAATTCGTGTCCTTATATTCCAAACTAATATGTACCTATATACATAGTATTAGTTTACATAGGAGACGACTACATATTTCTGTTATCGATATAAGGGCTCACGGGCTATTTTTTAACTAAAAAATACAAAAAAAAATCCACATTATTTGAGTACCGTGAACTACTTTAGCAGCGAAACTAGGTACCGTGGAATGGGGTTACTTTGAAAAACTTCACTTCATGTTTAAACTCTAGTTATAAATACGCTTTCTGAACGCAGCTTATGGTTTATTTTTTAGGGTTCCGTACCCAAAGGAAATCGATAGTGGAACAAAAACCGATATTGGCATATTTTTCTTTGTTTTTTTGAAGTCACGTTCGGGGAAAGAAATACTTTTTAATTTTGAAATTGACCAAAGTAACCATTCCACGGTACTTACTTTCTAACTAGTTCTTTATTAATATTGCAGGGAAAAAATGGTGTAGGTGTAGGTACCTCCTACTTATGTGAAACAACTATAAGTCCCTATAGAAAATTATAATTACATGTAATAACTAATCATTATTTGTATTAAATATTAAATTTAGTTTATATTTGATTGCAATGGATAACATTCACAACTACGTATCTGTTTATTATTGGGAGTTAAGGCGCTTTCGGTTAGTCAACGTACCTATTTCTAAATAATGCATCGATATCTAGTTGTCTAATGTAAATATATAGTATACACTTAAATAATCTTTGGCGTAGACGTCAATCGTTGCAAGATAACGTTGTTATTGTTACCAGAACGAAGTTTTGCTCAAGGATATTTGGTGAGTACACGCTGCCGCGTACCTACTCGTGAAATATACTACGATACGATACGATATGTACACACGTCAAGTAAACTGAGAAACTAGTGCCTATTGTCCAATCCATCGACGATGAAAAAGGTCATGTTTACAGAGAATGTGACGTCGGGAGCCAATACCTACTTTGGATCAAGTTTGGGCTGTAACGACCAAGGTAAAACTTTTCCTACTTGGATACAAATCATTATTTTATTAATTAATCACATGCTATACCTACATTATACTTAATCAATGGTGTCTATGCTCAATAATAATACAAACATAATAATCATTATTCACGCAGAGTCCCGCCAATCAGCAGTGCTGGCCCCACGCTGCCCTCTATCCTACAAACCTTTACGAGTCTACGATTATTTCCCATAGAAAAAGTTGACAAATTGGTCGATGTACGCTTGTAAAGTTTTGTGGTATATGTCCCATCCAGCATCGATCGATTATGTCAAACAAACAGTAAGCAGTGTTGCCAGCGGTACCGAACGCGTTTAAATTATTAAAACGCTAAAATATGATTCAGTCAAATGCTACCGAAATGGGACACACGTGGTTATTTGAGAGTCTTGAGACTCCATCCAATGTAGGATAAATGTACAACGCTAAATATAACGCGGATTGCAGTATCTACAAATTATATGTAAGTACCTATACAAATAGATTAGGGACACCGGATTCTAATGACATTTGTTTAAAAGTAGAAGTTGTACATGCAACTTAACTGTAAGAGTCGTGTTAATATACTGACGAGCAAAAATAAGGCATAAGTACACTTTGTATTGAAGTTCCATAGAAAGTGTACCAGTTATTTTTGCTCTTGTATATATTTGGTTCATAAAATTAAACGCTCAAGGTATAATTTACTATTTATTGATAATATTAGTCCAATGTGCGTTTTCTAAATACCTAACCAAAACAAAAGTGTCACTTAAGAGTAGTTAGCTGAGATACTTATCCTGTCTAGCTGCTAGAATGTTTATACCTAAATGCTAATAAGCTTTAGGTAAATCTTGAACAAGCGGATACGCCTCTTCTGGCCGCTTCTCTGCTTACTAACACGGTCAGTTGTAACCAATTGATACACTTGGATAGACTAGGATCATTTTTGAAGAAGTATAGAATGAATGCAAGAAGCAAATCATGTAACAGTTGGGGTGACAACGTTTGTCGGGTGCAAACGCCACAATACGTTTGTCTGTAAGAATAATTGGAGCTTGGATTCTCGTCGCCAACTTGCCGAGAGTCACGTCTATTTCTTTCCTTATTTCGTAGTTAATGTATCCCTTCACTGACTGTGGCAAAGGCCCATAGGCTGCCATTTCTCTCTTATGAACTCTACCTTGCGTGTTGAGCTAAATATGTGCCTAACTAACCCTAGAATGGAGTCGGATACCATGGAATAGGCACGTCTTCAATGTTACCATTTAGAATCGTTTGATAGATATGATGAATGTTTCATAATATTTGTAATACTTAATAAGGATGCGAGAGTGTACTAGTACGCACGTTTTTTACGCAGCATGATGTTCCAATTAGCACGTTATCCGTTGTGTTGCCTCCGGTGTCTAGGTACTACAATACATACTCGTACCTACCTATGCCGCACCCGTTCGCTGTGCGACCTCCTGCAAGGCAAAAGTGAGGCGATAATACGGCAAGCATATAAAAATTTTGTAAAACCCCTGGCGGACTAATAGATACATGTAATGTGGACATAGGTATTATAATATTATTGACTTTGATTATATAAAGATTAATTATCCTCCTAGCGTTATCCTGTTTGTGCCCTAAGTTAAAATAAACTCCGGAACCCAAATTTGTAAAAAAAATGCTGAGTTTGGTTGCTTCTTATTCCTTTCTTTGTTTTCCAATATTTTTTAAACTACACAATATTTATCTACTCAGCGAGCTAAAAAACGATACCCCACTCGATGGGGTAGGTCTGAAATTTTTATTCGCACCCCTCTTTAGCGAACGCTTTACCCATCTTAAAAACATTTAAAAATAAGTTATGACAATTTAGGCTTTTGGGTCAACAAGAAATTGTTGACTGTTGACGCTTATATCCAACCGTTTGGGTGTACAACCTGTGTGACAGACGACGAGACGACGGACTGGTGGACTCGTGAGTGACATCAATAGGGTTCCGTTTGGACCCTTTGGGTACAGAACCCTTATAAAGAATTGATATACACCGTAATTATAACTGAAGGAAACACAATTTTATCTATTAGTATTTTACCAACTGTTGTATACTTAAGGGTTTTAAAAGGCCAGTGGCGTAGGTAGTTGCGATGTGAACCTAAGTCATAGATCTATAAGATAATGGAAAAGTATTAGATTTCTCTCTCTTTGGAAATGTAATAGATCAGAACGCATAACGAGATTGTGCTACTAGGATCAAAATGAAAAAAGTTTTGTATTCGGGTGTATTTGTAAATACTAATGGCTCTTGTTCAAAACAGTCAGACAAAAGCTTCCTCTCATCAGACTAAATGATAACATTCATTAACGAAAGCGTCATAATATGTACCTACATACAGCCAATATAAAAAAATGGTCCAATAATAATGGATCATTATGTACTATCACAAAGCCGTGGTGTATTCAGTGTTATGTTGTTGAGTGTATCACCATTGTTCTGTCCAAGCTAGGTAATTAGACTCGAGATATTGGAACAAGAGGATATTTAGTGGAACTCACTAATAACTAATGCAGTAGGTATGAGATATACGGGATAATGGGCGTTTTTGCCCTTTATTGGACAGCAATGGTCTGTTCCACGAAACAAAGAGAGTTCGATGTACTTTTACGAAACACTAGCTATATAATTTTTGTTACTTTGGTAAGGAAAATGCGATTTATGTCACACCTGGCCATAAAGTGTCAATTACCGCACGAACCGCGCGCGGATAAACCCACTTCCTGGCTAGAAAAAGGTTTTATTATGACGTTGTAATTCTGATTAACTACTTAATTTCATAAGTCAATTCCTAATTTTGTGTGTAGAGCCTTGAAATTTACGTACCTATTATCCAGGCTCCGTATTATAGTCGCAGTTATCGCTCGCTAAACGACAAGATATAGCATCTTCTTTTTTTTCGAGTGGTATCAGAAAGCGACAGATGCCTTGTCTTGTCGTCTATCACGCGACAAACCAAGAAGTAAACGTACGTACATACAATGTTACTTAAGTACTAGGTGTGAGGTAAATTCAGAGGTATTCTCTATACCTGACATTTAATATTGAATAATAATTAATAATTACTATTGAAAGTGTCTAAGCATGTACTATAATGAAAACGAAACCAAATTCACAATGTCCGCTTATTACCGATGTACTTAAAACCTAAATTAAATAGGTACCTACCTACCTATCGCATTCTTAACCGAAGGTTGAAAACTTTCGAACGGATGAAAAACAATGTATTATATTGCGAATACTTGAAATTGCAAACAAAATACGTAGGAATGTAATAAAGACATGATTATGTGGCGAATACGTATACTACGTATAGGTGTGTGTTGTTAATATTGTTGAACATAAGTGAATGCACGTGCGTTATGGCGCTTGCTATTGTTACTGCTAATTAATTTGAAACAAGGACAATGCTGGAAATTATAATTACGTCACAAAATCACAATGGGTTTTGTAATATAATGTTATTTAACGGGGAAGTTACTAGGCACAGAAAAGTTAGGAATGTTATTTCCTGTCAAAGTATTTTTGTCTTGGATAGGTATAGAACTTAGATTAATAATAAATTGTATTTGGTTTGGCCTTGTAAATAAGTAAAAATTACTCATTTTGTCAACGAAAACTTTTCCGACTTCGCTTTATAAGCGCAACTGAAAGTTGCATCTTTTGTGTGAAATTGACCCAAGTATCGAAATTATCACAACGAGCTTTTTTGCCACAGAGTTGAAGAAACGAGTTATTTCTAATAAAAAATATATCGAGCTCTGTAGCATGAGAAATACTTACATTTAGAAACCAGTGGCGAAAGTCTTTTTTACTATCATGCCGTTCAGAAATTGTTCGCTGAAGTGTAACTTTATTGTAACTATACACCTACAAAAAAATAGAGTACTTGACACTAGGAAAACTATCTATTTGATCTTTTAATAAAAACGACGAACGAGCAGTATTTCGATTCGGCCGAGAAAACTGTACTGACAATTCATTTCGAGTTTCAATGCGAGCCGGTCGTAGACAAGATTACTTCGATACGGTAGTCTAGTCGATTACAAATTACAATAGAACGTGTTTTTTTATTTAGGACTTTGTGTGTTTTCCTTTATAGCTTCGCCATGTCCGTACGTGTCTTGACTGAAGAATAGAATAGGACTCGTCCAGAAATCATGTGATCATATTTTGCCTACTTTTGGCTTCCCCCCTCTTCTCACCTTGGTGATATTTGGTGATTTTACCGCGGTTGAGGTAAACTTAACATTTCTAAAAATAGACATTCGCTTTTTTATTTCACTAGTCGACACAATCAATCAAATAATTTATTTGTTAAACACAGGTAACGTAGTGGCACCAGTAATGGACCTGGCTCCAGTAATGGATGCAAAAATCTTTCACGGTCGAAATTAAGCAACGGAAAACTATTTTAGTCATGGAAACACTTTAAGCATAAAGAATAGGCTTCTATGTATCACATTGACAAATGACATACACCTCGGTCATTTTGTTTAAAAATGGCGCGGCGGCAAAAAGTGTGCTCCGGCATTTTTCACGAATAACCTTAATTTCTTACAGAAATAATTAAGGAAGTAGGTTTACGTTTTTGATTGTAAACTTTATTTTCTCTAAACAATATTATTTTGATATGATTTCGTGAGAAGCGTTACATATTTAACAATACTTTTTTAAAGTATTTATTGCATTAGAATCCAATTTGAATGATTTAGAGAGGATGTACATTACTGGTTCCTATTTTTTGTTAATCTCCAATTATGGACGTTTCTCCATGATTGGTTTTTCATACTGAATTCTGGTTACCCAATTATGGACACCCAATGTTGGACGGATTTATTGGCGAGGTAAATTTTTGAAAAATGCCACCCAATTTTATTATAATAGTAGTTTATCTACACAAATATCATAATCCTCTAAAATGCGTTCAGAAACCGTAGGCAAATGACCTTCATTTTAACATCAATGTACTTATGAAAATTTTCCTACCTGTGGTGAAGGTTACCAGCAGTAATATAATATTCATTATAATTTCCTATTTAGTACTATAATGTTTTTTTTTTAAATTTGGAACAGGAAAATTAAAATTCAGTCGATACGAAAGGTCAGCTCGATATAGGTTTTTTTTTTTGGGATAAGGATTCAGGTAGAAGGAATTCAAATTTTGCATTTATTTTAAAAGTTTAAGAAAAAAATATATTTTTATCGAAAAATCGCCATTATACTCGATTTAGACTAATTCGGGGATGAGGATTTCAAATTTTATATTAATTTTGAATTTACAGCGAAAAAAACATTTTTTTGCGAAAAATCGTCATTATACTCGTTTTCGACTAATTCGGGGATAAGGATTTCATATTTTATATTAATTTTGAATTTCAAGTTAAAAAAAATATTTTTTTATAAATATCGTCATTATACTCGATTCCGACTAATTCGGGAATAAGGATTTCAAATTTTACATTTATTTTGAATTTTAAGTAAAAAAAAAATTTTTGTACGAAAAATCGACATTATACTCGATTTCGACTAATTCGGGGTTAAGGATTTCAAATTTTACATAAATTTTGAATTTACAGCGAAAAAAACATTTTTTTGCGAAAAATCGTCATTATACTCGTTTTCGACTAATTCGGGGATAAGGATTTCATATTTTATATTAATTTTGAATTTTTAGAAAAAAAATTTTTTTTTTTCGAAGTATCGTCATTATACCTACTTGATTTCGACTATTTCGGGGATAAGGATTTCAAATGTTATATAATACCGGCTACTATAAATATGTAACTGGTAGCAATGCAGGTCATTTACCTTCGGCTTCTGAACCCATCTTAGAGTACTTATAATATGTGTGTAGATAATAGTAGTTTATGCAACTGGTACATAATGAGGGGCATTAAAACACGAGTGTGTTTTATGAAACGAGCCGAAGGCGAGTTTCATAATAAGGTCACACGAGTGTTTTAATGCCTAATTATGTACAGTTGCATACACTACTTTATCTACATCCATATATTAAATCCTCTTTCATGTGTTTCGTGTGGGCACGTCTCGCCGGCGTGCGCCATGTTTGCTTCGACAGGCCGGCCCGCGCCTCCGCCGCCAGCCCGCAGCTGTGTCTTAATATTGTACGTGATCGCATTAAAGTGTTCTATTTCGTGATCTAATAGGGGACGCACGCAACAGCCGCACAGTATATTATAAAGCGGGGTCTTATCTACGGTATTTGAACTTATTAATAGTAGTTTATGCAAGTGGTACATAATGAGGGGCATCAAAACACTAGTGTGTTTTATGAAACGAGCCGAAGGCGAGTTTCATAATAAGGTCACACGAGTGTTTTAATGCCTAATTATGTACAGTTGCATACACTACTTTATCTACATTCATATATTAAATCCTCTTTCATGTGTTTCGTGTGGGCACTTCTCGCCGGCGTGCGCCATGTTTGCGTCGACAGGCCGGCCCGCGCCTCCGCCGCCAGCCCGCAGCTGTGTCTTAATTTTGTACGTGATCTCGTTAAAGTGTTATATTTCGTGATCTAATAGGGGACGCACGCAACAGCCGCACAGTATATTATAAAGCGGGGTCTTATCTACGGTATTTGAACTTATAAAAGAGGATTTACTATATGGGTGTAGATTAAAGTAATGTATGTAACTGTACATAATTAGGCATTCAAACACTCGTGTGACCTTATTATGAATAGCATAAACTACTATTATGCATCTGGTACATCATGAGGGGCATTAAAACACGAGTGTTTTAATGCCCATAGATATCAAATTTGAACTCCTTATCCCTGAATTAGACGAAATCGAGTAAATTGATGATTTTTGGAAAAAAAAATTTTTACTTATATAATGACGATTTTCCGCAAAAAAATAATCTTAAAATTCAAAATTTATGTAAAATTTGAAATCCTTAACCCCGAATTAGTCGAAATCGAGTATAATGTCGATTTTTCGTACAAAAATTTTTTTTTTACTTAAAATTCAAAATAAATGTAAAATTTGAAATCCTTATCCCCGAATTAGTCGGAATCGAGTATAATGACGATATTTCTAAAAAAATATTTTTTTTAACTTGAAATTCAAAATTAATATAAAATTTGAAATCCTCATCCCCGAATTAGTCGAAATCGAGTATAATGACGATTTTTCGTAAACAATTTTTTACTTAAAATTCTAAATAAATGTAAAATTTGAATTCCTTATCCATGAATCCTTATCCCGAAAAAAAAATACATTATTGCCGTGGCCGGGGAAAAAAGCAATTGCAGGCTGAGTATTTGTTTAAACGGACGAGCTTGCGAGTAATTATAATACGAACCCTGCAATTGCCATTCCGGCCGAGGCTAATATAGAACTTTTCTCAAAAATGGAGGAAATACGACAAAATTTGGATAAATATTTGATAAACATAAACTTAAACGTCAAAAACATCATGCTCAACAAGAAATAAACAGCGGGATGTTTATTTTTTTTAACAGAATCGCAAGTGTATTGTTTTACCGAAAAACGCAAATTATTCAAGACTTAAAACGACGTCGCGTTTCCAACAGAAAAATACGAGCTGAATTGGCTGAATACGACCTGTGCCTCCTTTTATATGACAGTTTCTACTTTTTTTTAAAGTTTGGAATTGAACAAATAAAGGAATTTATATGTGAAATTGCAGACGGCCTACAATGTTTTTAGAACATAAGGTGTCCAAGATTGGGTGTCCATAATTGGATTTTGTCTGTCCATCATAGGATTTTCGAAGATTTTCGACTTTTTCAGATTTGGAGCAATTTTCTCGGAACTTGCAAGTTTATCCAAAACTTTTGTATGTTTATTATAATGAGTGATTATTAAGCTACATTTTCTTTAAAATAACTAACATCAAACTTATAAAATAAGAGAGTTATAGCCAAAAGATGTCGACGGAGTTCTTAAGCCGTCCATAATTGGTGCCATTACGTTACAAAGATATAATGTAATAAAATATGATAATATGATATGTAGTTAAGATTAATATTTCTCCAAGAAACATTCATTAGGTCTTACACTCGTCTGTCGTACAAGATATATCTTAGAAAATATAAGAAAATCTATGAATGCAGTTTTGTTTCTTTTTTAAATAAAAGAATGTTTACTTATTTTAAGTAAAATTAGCTATCTCAAGGATTTAAGGTAGTTTCCCTCCAGAGCCCATATTTTTTTCCACCATGTATATATTCTGAGATATTAGCTCTCTTGTTTACAACACTGCACACATCAAGCATCATGCGTCAATTGTTGCCCTATTGAGGTAAGTGACTTAGTGACAGTAAAACGTGGCATAACGATCGCCAATGATAGCGTGACTCGAATAATCAAACGTTACGGTGCTGAGGAGGTGAAATGGCAACCAATGAAAAGTTGTCTTTAACACTAGGTACTCACATAGTCATATTTTTTTGGGTAACCTATCGATGTTTGGAGAAAAAAAAACCCAAATTTCACCTATAGTATAAGTAGAACGCAAGAAGCAAATCATGGCGACAGTTTGGGTGTCAACGTTATAGGACGGTTTTGACCCTGCAGAATACGGATCTGCCGGTCGCCATCTCGCACTTTGAGCCGGAAGTACGGTATACCGGAAAACGTGCAGCCCATAAAAAAAAACATACCTACATTTAGTAAATCCGATTTAGTCCGATTGTTACGGTGTTTTGATATGTTGTAAACGATAAACCATGGTGACACAAAATTTTCGACCCTCCGTAACTTTGTCCGCCATCTTGGAAATAACTAGTGTCATTTTTTTGTTTTTTGCTTGTGTACTGTCGTCAATGTTCATTCTAGTGCTAAACATGATTCTGCAATATTGTAGAATACAAAATTTGCTAAAACTTTTGGGTACAAAGATTTTTTCCACGACCCGTAGAGACGAAGGTATGCCATCGCCTGAGCTAGTGTGAAAATTTTCTACGTTTTTCCGGTTTTCCTCCCATATTTATGTTATAACTGCCTTTTAGCGCAAACTCCAGCTCAGCGATATTTCGATCACAAAAGTTTCTACAACTTTTGCATTAAAATGTTTTTTCCACGACCTCTGGGAAAAAAGGTACGGAGTGCTGTGCCACCATCGAAATTTGTAGTTTTTTCCCCATATTTAAGTTTTAGTACATTTTAGCGCAAACTGTAGCTCTGCAATCAAACAGAAGATAAAAGTATCTGCAAATTGAATGTTTCTACGATACCTCGAGGGTCATGAGAATGGGAATGTATGGGTTTTTCATGAAGTAGAGAAGTGGGTGGACCCGTATGACTCGGGTTCCATTCCAACCGGTCGAGCTTTATGACCATTTTCCCACGTTCACCTGAATATGGGATATTTTAAAACTTTTAGTGTACTTTGCAAACATTTCAGTGAATTTTGTTTCTAAAATCGATTAAAACTGGTTGTGTGGGCTATCGCCTTTCTAGTTTGTACACGCATTTTTATCATTATTACTGTGAAAGTACTGGAAATCTCCATTCAAAAAGTTGACAATCTATAGACTGAAGTCCAGAGCGAGCGGAGCGAGGGTGTTATGAGTCCTGACTGCAGGAGGGATTGAAGTGCGCTCAAGACCAACACAGCTTTATCCACTAGCAGGGGTCGGCAATGAGTTTTAAGAGGGGTCCGGATATGTCAAAAGAAGTTCGACCTTCCGCGGTCCGGACACGGACCGCGGTCCGCCTTTTGCCGACCCTTGCTAGGAGTATATATCAGTATACTCTTCTATTCTCACATCTAACGAGATAATAAAAAAACTGGGCTACAGACAGAGACAAAATTAATCCAAATCTTTTCGACACTTAACATTTTATTCGAGTTTTTAAACAACCAGCAGTTTTGTTTTTAAAATGTGTTCCATTCAGCTTGTGGTGGCCAGCACGAATCAGTTCGATTTTTATATCAGTTAATGAAAAATGCACTAAGTAGGTACAACTTATTACCGGATACCGCCCGGTGGAAAGCCGTGTGAAAGACTAACCGGTTGAACCATTTTACCGTCTAAATAAAAACCAGGTACCGGCTACGCCTTCAGTGGGGCGCCACAGCATCGCAAATAGCGTTCTAATACAATCACAATGACAATTCCACTTACATTTCTGGGTGGTTCAGTAGTTAACATTGCTGAGTCTAGCAACCCCTTTACTTTTCGACCCAGCAATATACATCGAACTGTCATTGTAAGGGCACCATGTGTATCACTATCGGTGATGAAGTTTGATATCGCGGTTTCGTTATTTATTGTGTCAGCCGTGAATGTCAATAAGTACGCAACACTTTACGTTATCAGTCAGTTGCGATCGCAGGCCGCCATCGATCGGCCGGCTCGGATCACGGCGGGAGGCGATAAAGCCAACTAATAAAACACAATAGGTATGTTAGAACCTTGTTAGTTCCTGAAACAAAATAACTATACAAATTGGCTATTGGGTGCTTTTATATTTATTATTCTTGTGCATAATTAGCAATTACTACATTGTACCTAGTCATAAACAAGTGTAACTGGTGAACCGTACTTGTTTAATAAATAAATAAATATTTATGAACTTGACTGTACTTACTATTTTATTTACCAGACCAACAAAGCCACAGGCTGTTGTGCTTACAGGAAGATAATAGTTGACATTGCATACTAACTGTTTTATTTACGAATATTTAAATAAAATATAGGTTATTGTATATCGTTCCAGTACGAATTCACATCATTGACGTAGGTACTTACGTATGTACATATTTAGGTGTTAACAGTAAGGACTTATAGTACAACCAGTTTGTACACAGAACACTCACATATTGTTTCAATTTATGTTTCTGTGTGTTGCGCCTATAAAGCTTGGCGTTATTTAGTCTCACATACTCTGATCTAGTTATTTTTTATACAGGTCAAAACTATGTCTGATGCTTTAAGTGTGCCTAAAGAAGAGATAAATTACATTTCCGTGCTATATCGACGTATGGCCTTTCCTTGGCGCAGTTCATTGTGTAAATGAAATGTGACTATACTTTAATTACTGCCGATGATTATACGCATAACTATTAATTATTGCTATTGACCAGCCACGTGTAAATATTATAGTTTATAGGTTACATATAGATGTAGTTATCAATAAATGGTGCTGGAACAGGCGTATCAATTTTTTGCGTCTGATACGAGCAGATAAGTAGATAACCGTTCCTATGTCTAGGGACTCCATTTCATGTAAATTGTATGGCTACCTACTGTAAGAAAAAGCGCTAATCTTATTTTATTTATTAAAAAAGGTTGGACCCAACGACTGGAAAACCCGTCTTTAGGCTTAAGCCTGTCGATTCGGTAATCCTGATTGGATACCTACCCTTGGGTCGGCCCTCCGCACACCCTGTTGTACCTAAAGTTAAATGTTTACGTTGTTAAAAGATGACAACAGCGGCAAAAACATATTTACAATCGTCTTACAGTCCGTGTCAGCCACGGTTGTCTAAAAATGAGTCTAATTGAAGTCTACATAAAGATTACAATTGTTTTGAACCAGTTTAAACCCTATGATAGGAAAATCATATTAGTAGAGTTTTAATTCTGATTAGTGGCAAGTTGAGTTAACTCGATGATAGGACTATTGTATCAATAATGTTACCTTATAATTTGGTTACCAATATGGAAAGGTTTTTTAGAATCACTTCTAAAATAAGCCAATGGAAAACCCTGATTAGGGTATCCGGTTTCGACCCCAGGTTGGGCCAAAATCGTAGGTAAACAAACATCCCTGTGCTCGACACTGACCCAATACATGGCACGTATAATCTTAGGTCATTAAGTCATTATGTTGTCAGAGGTGAATAATAGGTATCATCTATGTGGCACTAAAGTGTAGAGCACTGCATGGCGTTTACCTTAATATAAATATAATTTGCATGAATTCTTTTTATAAGTATTACCAAGCTTTGAGTCTTTAAAACTAATAAAAAGATGTAGGTTTGCAAAATTACAAGTTGTTACACAGGTTAGGGGAGGGTAGGTGTTACACGAGATCAAATAAAACATGATGAGCAAGTAGGTATTAGTTAGCGCGGAGTGCAAGGGTGTCCATACTATCCATATAATACCTATTATCGCTACGCCATGAGCATGACAAGCAAGTTTTTATCAATTGACTCAACGTCACTATTCAAGCTCAAAACTCAAATAAGTTACTATTATACATGAACAATATTATGTCTATGGGTCCACTAATCAATAAAAAATAGTAGACTTTCGCATTATTATTGGAAATCGGGACTTAATCGCGTCAAAAATATTTTTAAACGATTATAAGGGGGGCTCCCATACAGCTAAAGGGGGGCGCGAAAAAAAAAATTGACCTACCCCATCGAGTGGGGTATCGTTATTTAGAACTCGTAGAGTACATAAATACTGTATTTTTTTATTTTTAAGAATATTGAGAAACGAAGGAATGAGACCCACCCATGAGGCCACTTATAATTAACTTTCCCTCCTTTAAAATCTCAATCAATATTCATCCTAGCGAAAAAGTGCCTATGTGCCTTTCTTGTAGAGAATTTTATGAAGATTATTCATGTCTCAGAATATTTTTTTGCTATGGGCCACCGTTTACGAGTTTTAAAGAAAAACTAAAAAAAGTTACCTTTAAACCCTGGGGGATGGGGGTGGAGATAAAGGTTTTTTTTAGGATTTCGTAAAAAATCTTAAACGGTGGTAATGAGTAATCTACACAAAATTCTCTACAAGAAAGATTCTACGCACTTTTTCGCTAGGATGAACATGTAGAGATTTTAAAGAGGGAAAGTTAATTATAAGAGGCCTCATTCTTAAAAAAACAAAAAATACAATCGATTACGTTAGGTGCATGAATGCACTTAACGAATACTAAACAACGATACCCCACTCGATGAGGTAGTTCAATTTTATTTTTACGCATCCCCCGCGTCTCATGTAAATATATCTTGTCAATTTGTATAGCTTCGGGTCAACAAAATGCTTAAAATGTGAAAATTTGAAGACTATGGCTCCAACCGTAGGTTTTAAAGAGGGCTCGATGGGGTAGATCATTTTTTTTATTCGCGCCCCCCTTTAGCAGCATGGGAACCTACCTTAAAAACTAAACCTGAAATTTTCACAGTTAAAGCATATTACAACGGAATATTGTAATTTCGTGAATTCATGACCCTTATATCGTATAAATTATATTTATATTTGTATGTTGTCATAGATACGTACCTACTACTTATCAATAATATCAATAACAAAATATTCTTCTTTCTGTTTGCAGATCGGTACACTTCTCTTCTAACCTAAAGTCTACCTACAAACAGCAAAATGGGCACTGTAAGTACCTACTATTATGGTTTATGTTTTTTTTTTCATGGTAATATGGTTTTGTAATACGCAACATAATACACAATGCATTTTTTTTACAGAAACAAGAAATTAATGGCGATATGCCCCCGCCACATGAACTGGAAAATTTGGTGCCCGAAGATGAAAAAAGCAAAGAAAAAATCGTCAGCAAGTACGTGTTTCAATATTCAAATTAAGACCACGTTATTCGAAATCATAGTATTTTTCATTCAATTTTAAACCATTAAATACTCACTTTATTGACGGGATATTTAGATATGTTATAGTTTAAGAGTCGGTCTAGTGTATTTTAAGGCTGAAAACACGATATTTGAAACTTCGCTCGATGATCTCACATCGCAAAAACAGGTAAATTTTGATCTTATTGTGAGTCGTATATAAAATATATCCCACTCAGACTCGAGTAAAATATATCAATAGATAGGAAACGATGTGAAGAAGTGTATTTTACGGCTAATTTTTTTTTAAATGTTTTTATATTTAACAAAACTCAAAAATATCAGAAAAGCAAACTGCGCGCTTCATTTTAGTAGACAGATGGCCGTTGGGCCTCGAGCTGGACGGATGTCTATCGCACTTTTTGCAGTTTGACATTTATAAAAATCGCATATTTAATACCAGTAACTAGATGATATTAACATTTGCAGGGTAAATTACTGGTGAGTCATATCGACGAATAAACATTTAAAATAGTTTTCCTGGTACATTTACAATTCGAGATAGTGGAAAACATAAAATGTCGCTAATAAAGCTTATCATTATATCATTTTTTTCCTTTTTAAACCCTCTCTTATTACAAAAGGTTTCATTGAGTATTTTTAGAATGTGGATTTTTTTCCATTATACGGGTCACACTCCTTCATATAGCATATTGTATATTTTATGTCTATGTGTGAGTATATTCATAGCGCCTGACGCATAGTTTGACATCTGACATTAGCAAATTAAATTCAAGCTTGGTATTTCAAATACAATATTTTAAATTATTAAATATATTGAGCTTCGTATTGTAACAAAATAAATATGCCCAAACGGACCGTAATCCTGCCAAAGTTTTGACGCTATTCGACTTCAATTTGCTCTGCAGTTCAATGTAAAGCAGAATAACATCAGTATTACGATGAAAGTGATATTATTGCATTGTGTAATTATTCCAATATATCAACGTAAACGATAAAAAAAGAATAATACAAATTTAAATGAAAAGATGCCTCGGATAATATCTGAAATAGAAAGGGCCCAAAGCTCTGAGGAATTCTGGCCGCTTACGGCTAGTATGTGGGGGAGGATATCTGGTGACGGCGTCGCGGTCTCAGATCTATGATCAGCGGCTTCGGTGAACTTCACTTCATAGCCACATCATGCGCAAATGTTTACGTGAATTTACTGGACGAAGTGATGTTGCAAATTGTTCTACTGACTTTCCTGACTTTATTCAAGATAATTGCCCCATACAGCACGGGTCACTTGGGAATGGTTTACTCTACAGCTACATCCAGGCATAAATGTAATGATGTAATGCCATCGCCTGAAATTCGAACCCGATTGAGAATCTTTGGGGTTTAATGGTTCAACAGTGGGATCATCGCCATGAAAGAACCAAAGAAGCAATTCAAGCAATAGATACTGCAATGAAATATGGGAGGAAATGCGGGGAACTGACATAATTATCAACGTCTTCTCAGCTTATTGAGAGACAGGCTACAAACTGTTATAGACGCACTGTGGTTGCACGCATTATAATCCCTCAGTCTTATGTTTTATGTTTATAATAAATTATATAATAAATCTTGAATTTTATTTAAGATGGATTTATGAAGATCTCACCGTTCCAAATAAAGGCCATACGATAAATAAAGAATAATAAAGAACTAATAAATAAAGTTGTAAGCTTTTATCAGCAGGGCAAAATATTTATGTTGAATCTTTTTCTAAATAAATAAAAAAAGTACAAAATATTTATTTACCAAAATAAAGCTCAATAATTATTTATGCTCTAAAAATTACGGTTGTTTAAATTAAACACAAAAAAAACACTTGCCCTTGCCTGAGATTCGAACCTGTGACCTGTGCTTTAGAGAGCAAGCGATTACTAATTACACCACAATGTACTTGGCTTAGTGGTTGAAATTAAGCTACTTATTTGTGGCTTGCAACTTTGACTTTTTGTGTCGAGTCGTGATAAAATTTAGCCCTTATTTAGTTAAGTGAAATCTGTCAAAACTGCGCAACAGAGACAGAGATATGCAATGACAAGCCTACACTCTTTTGCGTGAATGTCATAACAATTTGTTCTAAATTTAAATGGTTGACAACCTAATTATCACGTGCGCCACTCTGGCTTATTCTGGTTAATTTGACAAAGAAGGTCTGTCACATATTCAAATTCAAAGTTACAGCAATCATTAAAAAAAACGAGGTCAGTGACCTGTCACAGTAAAGTGAGATAGTGTGTGTAAAATGTTATTGTGTTTGTTACTGGGGAGAATTACGATAATGTTGCGCCACCTAGCGGATTTTTTGTGTCGCGTTTGTAGTTTCGCTGCAATAAGAAAGCCTTAAAATTATTAATCAGATAACGATAGGTAAAATAACGACTTTTATGTAAAAGTAATTTTTTTAACACATTTTTGAAATGCATATTTTCCTATCGGATTTTTTTATGTATACATACAACGACCGTGGCAAACAATCCGCTCAGCAACTCCAAAGCCGGTCTGATTGATGGTAAGTGGAGACCGCAGCCTATAGTCGCCCGCAACTCAGTCACGCGCGTTGCTGACCCTTTATGAACTTTGATGATTCACTGTGCTGACAGCAGAAGGGACAAATTTAGGTCCCTCGCTCTCAACACAGTGCATCCTCGGGAACTCTGGCAACCTTGCTCATCTCCAGGAACACAACACTACATATAGATACCTGTATTGTAATAGTACATTACTTACCAAGGGCGATAAAACAAAGAATGTCTCAGATCGCAGGTATTTTACGCCCGAGCCGAAGGCAAGGGCGATAAATATGCGATCTGAGGCTTTCTTTATTATCGCCCGTGGTAAGTTCAAAATTTTATGTCACCCCCTGGCCAGGAAGTGGGTTTTTTCGCGCGCGGAGCGTGCGATAATGGCCACTTTTTGGCCAGGTGTGACATAATAGTACATTACTTAACAAGGGCGGTAAAACAAAGAATGTCTCAGATCGCAGATATTTGACGCCCGAGCCGAAGGCAAGGGCGATAAATATGCGATCTGAGGCTTTCTTTATTACCGCCCGTGTTAAGTACAAAATTTTATGTCACCCCCCTGGCCAGAAAGTGGGATTTCCCGAGCGCGGAGCGTGCGGTAATTGCCGCTTTATGGCCAGGTGTAACATAAAGAATGTTACTTACTATTACTATGGCTGCAGGCTGTCGTCTTCTCCAAAGCGGAGGTACTTCCCCAGTTGGGCTGCTACAACTTCGAAATGCCTTACCTCTCAGAATATCATGTATTTTTACCACACATGAAAGATGTTTAAAATTGACAATTTGTTTTTTTTTTTCAGGTACAATATGACGAAAGATGTCGAGTCCGCAGGCTATGATCCATTCGCGGAGAGAAAAGTGGACAATCCTACGTCGTACGTGCTTTTTCATGATTATATAAATACAAGGTGTTCGGCACATGGATCGTCCAAATTTTTTGGAGTGCTGGTTGGGTCATTTGCTACCTTTACACCATTGGACCCTGGGTCCTAAGAGTGACGGTCATGGAGGTACAATTTTTTAAAAGTTTTTTCCTAAATTACCCAAAATTTGACTAAAAAGGCCCATGTGTTCATTTTGTGGCATTATTTGTATCAAAAAATTAGTATTTTTTTTAAGCAAACGTACGTAGACGAAAGATATTTAAATAAATTACGCATTTAAAAACATAGGTACACAAAAAAGTTACAGGTCTTCGAATGTCAAATTTTGGGTAATTTAGGAAAAACCTTTTAAAAAATCGTACCTCCGTGATCGTCACTCTTAGGACCCAGGGTTCAAGGGTCAAAGAATTTTGACGGTTCATGTGCCGAACACCCTGGATATACACACAAAACCCCCCACAAGAAAGAAGCCCTTTCAAAAGTTTGATACTATTCTTATGAATAGTTAGTTATTTTATTTACCTACCTACTGATCCCGCCAAACTTACTGCGGATCAAATACTAATCTGAGGGGCTCCCGCCAAACGATCCGGTTTCTTCGTATATTTTATGTTACCTCTTTTATTTGTTACATTTGGAAATTCTAGCTACAAATATACGAACAAACTCATTTTCGTTTCGCGGTCGATCTAGATAGTAAAATCTAACGGCACGTCATCAAGAAATGGACGTTCAGTTCAAAGGTTATGTAACTGTCCTATTGATGAACATGACCGTTACTGGGTGCCACTGAACGCCATACTTCCCAAAAGCGGGATAATATATTTGACATTCAACACGATATATTTGACATTCAAACATTACTTTGCAGCGGGGCGAAAATGTAGGTACCTTTAGTATAGCGGGGGGGAAATTTTATAACTATGCACGTTGAAATCTCATTTGACACCTTTTTCTGTGTAGAAATATGGACACTCTGACGCATCTGCTGAAGGCATCCCTGGGTACCGGCATCCTGGCCATGCCCTACGCGTTCAGAGCCGCAGGCCTCATCACCGGGATATTCTTCACGATCCTAGTGGCCGTTGTCTGCACACACTGCGCTTACGTTCTGGTAAGCTAATAAAACATAGGTACCTACCAAACTATGAGACCGTCAACAGCAGAGGGAATCTGTAAACATGCATTTCTTTGGGATTATCAGTGGTCCCATCTGTTGCCACTAGTAACTAGAATTTGTTACCTAGGTAACTACTGGGGGAAAACTGAGCCGTTGCCACTGATGTTGGGTTGGTGTTACCATTAGTGGTAACTCCTGGAGAAAAATGGAAAAGAAAATAACCCTTGTAAGAAAAAAAGGTTTTAAGTCTCAACTCTTCTACAGTGACACTGATGGTTAGGGTTATTCAATAGATTATGTACAATACTATCCATATTAGAACTCTTTCAGTGGCTCTGCGAATATTCGTAACTAACACCCACAGCTGTGCGATAAAAACATTTTGGTTTATTCTTTAATAATATCTATTACATGATGGGCCTCTGTACATACGTAGATTTGGCTATACAGTCAAAGTTACGTAGGTAGTTAAATACGCTCTTACGCTATCGTCATTAAAACCATGTTCGCATGTTTTAATCACTTAGAGTAAAATATTTATGTAACGCATTGCACAGAACTAGTGATAAGATAACTTAATATTACAATGCTGCCAGGCGGTTATTATTTAACAGCCATCGATTGCGAAAGGATGCAGAGTGCCTAGATGTTTTATTTTTATATAAATTATATTATGACAGCGACTTGGGTTATTTGTGTCTTCACAAGTAAATATCAGTGCTAAGCGTTTCCGAGCTTACGCACACAAGAAACATTTTGACAGCCACACACAATTGTAGATAACTCGTATTCGTGAGATAAACAACGCAAATCAATTAGTTACCCAGTTATTATCATTGAGTGTTATTAAAATACCTATGATATAATTACGTAATTCAAAGATGTAATGTACATAACTAATTTAACTTACAGATTAAATGCGCCCACGTTTTGTATAAGAAGACTAGACGGACGACCATGAGTTTTCCAGAAGTGGGACAGGCTGCACTTGAAAACGGACCGGAAAGTTTAAGGCGATGGGGAAACGCATTCAGGTAAGCACTCTTTAAGCCCTGTTTACATGTTGCAAGCTAGTTCTTGGACCGTGTAATGTGTAACTAAATGGGTTAATGGCTACACCGAACTAATTTGCCTAATTGTTTCTGGTACCTTAAACGTTGTTTTTTTTTTTCAGAATATTTATTCTAGTCAGCCTGTTCCTGACTTACTTCGGCACTTGCTCCGTTTACACGGTTATAGTAGCCAAAAATATTTTACAGGTATATATTTTGAACTATTACGTAACTTATTAGTCTGCGATATAAGCATTTGTGTTTTTAAATTTACTTACTGTACATTACGTAGGTACTTACTTATCCTGATTCGTTTTTTTTAGTTGAAAGTAAAACGTTTGATATCTCTCGTTTTTGTTGCATTTTGCTATTACAATTATGTTGAAGTAGGCACAGTACATAAGTTAAAGTAAACGAAAGATATTAATTTTTTTTATCATACTTTTTCAGGTCGTAGCCCACTACATGGGTACAGAGGAGGATAAAGTTGAAATAAGAATATTTATTATCGCGCTACTGCTTCCTCTTATCTTCATGGCCTGGGTCCGTAACTTGAAGTACTTAGCGCCCGTGTCGATGATTGCTAATGTTTTCATGGGCATTGGACTCGGGATAACTTTTTACTACTTGGTCGGCACGGGCAGTATGGATTTCAATAAAATTAAATTAGTATCAGCCCCAACAAACTGGCCCGAATTCTTCTCATTGACTATTTTCGCAATGGAAGCTATCGGCGTGGTGATGCCGCTGGAGAACGCCATGAAGACGCCACGCGCCATGCTCGGCTTCTGTGGAGTCCTTAACAAAGGAATGTCTGGCGTAACTCTGATCTATATGCTCCTCGGTTTCCTTGGATATCTCCGATACAATGACCTCGTTAAAGACTCTATCACGCTCAATCTGGATATAAATGAAATGTAAGTACAGCACATTTCACGTTGCATACATTACGTTAACAGTGATTCTGTAACTCATTAAGTTTTTTCGAAACAAAACACAAACGAACACGTTTGCGTTACGTTTAGTCTTAATTTATATGGCAAAAAATAGTTAGCACCTAAGGCCACCAGAGGCGCTGCTCGCGTTGCCTTAGGCGACTTCCTGACTTGGCGGGGCGGTATCGATATGTGACATTTTCTTCTTTGACGTAAACTTACTGACGTCGCAAGGGAATCTTTTTAACTTGACAGAATACTGTCAGTATTACATTTGCGCAGTAGTAATATCATGCGCAGAAGCGGAGCAGTACCGTCCCGCTTCCGCGCATCCCGCGCCAGTCAGGAAGCACTCATTTAAATGTAGGGGCGCAGTAAAAAGTAGTACAGAGTTGACTGACAGTTTACACTGACATTTGATAGTTTTCTCATATCGTTCATTTGTTTTGTTTCGAAAAAGCTTATAGGTACCTACTAGAGGTACTGAATGACATTTATGGCAATTAGTTAAGGCCCCCTTCGGGGGCCAACTTAAAAAGCGATGTTGAAAAAAAAACTGAATGACATTTTGATAACGAAGTCCGTCTTGAATTGTTACAGTCCCGCCCAGATAGTGAAAATCTCGATCGCCATAGCCGTATACTGCACGTTCGGGCTGCAGTTCTTCGTGTGCGTGGACATCATGTGGAGCTGCATCAAGGACAAGTTCACGAAGCGGCCCGACCTGGCCGACTACGTGATGCGCACGATCATGGTGACAGTGTGCGTGATGCTGGCGGTGGCCGTGCCCACGATAGGACCATTCATGGGCGTCATTGGCGCCTTCTGCTTCTCCATCCTTGGCCTCATAGCGCCGGCGTTCATAGAGGTCATCACCTACTGGGACATTGGCTTCGGTCCAGGCAAATTTTTAATTTGGAAAAACATTCTTGTGCTCATTTTCGGGCTCTTTGCGCTTGTTTTTGGCACCAAAGATGCAGTGATATCTATAATAAGCGAATATTCGAAGTAAAGCGTTTAGGTTTTAGTTTACAGGGAAAGCCCGCCGATACGGTGTGACGCGAAGCATGTTTAAACTTCTATGGAGCATTCATATTGTAAGCTTCGTTGGCGCTAAGCCGTGCTAGCTAAGTGCCTAGCGTGTAATGTGTAGGTTTTAAGCCTTATAGACATCCAGAATCCAGTCAAGTTCAAGCCTTACTCATGCGCCCAGGGTTCCGAACTAATTTAGTTTAATTATTAGATTAAAAGAATATGATGATTTAAAAAAAAGTACCTAGGTAGAGATGCTGGTATTGCTGGTCCGGCAAATCAGAGGCGCGGGTTCGATTCCCGTCTCAGACTGCGTGCAGATCACGCGTAAATTTTTCTTTGGTTTTTTTCTCTGTATCAAATAATTAGAAATTGTATCGTGGTAACTTCCATGTTAAATCAACACGAATCAAAAACAATTTAACTAAATAATTTGATTCGTAAAAATAGGAGATGGTTACATCTCTCCTCAATATTAATTATACGTAATATTTTCAAATTACCGTTTGGTTAACTTTCGGAACCCTATTGAAATATAATAAACGGGTCACTCGCGTCTTTAACATCGAATATCGCTCGACATGTGTCGGTTTCAGACCAATACGTGGTCCTTAATCAGGAGTGGTCGCGACGGCCTCGCGTCTAACACTGCGCGCGGCACGCGCGGCTGCTGGGTGTTGGTTGCATCAGTGGCGCGGGAGCGGGAGGCGAGAATCCGCCCTCATTTCCGTCAGTACTGTTCAATGTCGGGTTACACACAACACTCACAATGTCACATGCTAAAGTCTCGTTTACACTTGCCACTTGCGGTACTGACCATCCACAATTCCGATTAAAATTCGGGTGGCGACTAATTTCGATGGCCTCACCACTCACGTGATTTCCGCGGTACAAAGAACTTTCAATATGTCAGACACTCACGGGAGTTTTCTATTTAAAATTTCGGAACCCTAATATATGATGCAACTATTAAACTAAAAATAATGATTGATAGATAATTAGATACTGGTGCTATAAATATATCCACACAATGAGTAGTGAGTTTTATAGTGATATTTGATGAATGAGGAATTCTGGATAGGTACCTAACTACACAAATATATTTAAAGTTTGTTGCATTCCCGACCCAGGTTTGAGAAGAATACTAGGCAAAAATTATACTGACTAAATTTTAAAGAGCCAATCAATATAATATAAATAAACTGATGTGCCTCCAAAATTTTATAATCTCGACGGCGTAGGTTTTAAGATATTCGTCCCCGTTCACCTATTGTGAAATGTAAGGGAGGCGGAAAACACACTCAAGAGCAATGATAAGAACGAGTTCATTTTGCATACGTATTCTATGCTAATAAAATGTACGCGTTACCATTGCTATAGGTTAGAATTAAAAGTAAGTTATATTTGTGTATATACAACCATGTGAATTACCTATGTTGTTTGAATTTGCTCACGCTGATGATGGGTCTCCGATCTACACATATCAACAGGGTGATATCTCGTGTACTTATTGCAATCACTGTAAATGTACGCTGTCTACAGTAGGTACAAAATGTTGCGTATACCTACTCCGGTACAATGCTAAATATCAATTAATTGTTCACAAATGATAAATAACGCAGATTTCAATTACAATATTCGCTATGTTACCTCTCGACTTAACCTTGGGATATCGTTTAAAAAAAAACTGCTACTTTAGTACTTATACAAATACTATTATAACTTTTTCTTATTAAAGTCGGGGACCAAAAAAACTTACATGGAAATCACAGGTTTTTTTAAAACGCTGCATGTTTCACCTTCATATCAAGTAAGTAGGTACTTTGATTTGGCTAGAAAACGTGCATGTTATTATTTATTTATGGGGACTATTATGCCCAGAATGAAGTTGCATTTAATAGTGACTGTGTACCAAACTACCGTTAAAAGTAAGTAGGTATTTTGATTTTAAGTAATTGTAACTAGGTGGGTATTTATTATTTACGTAAAAGCAAACGTGTGCTGTAAAGCGAAGGTACCTTACACTTTACTTAGGTACTTACAAGTACATTCAAATACCGATATATTAAAATTATTTGGATATTATTTAAATCGTTGCAGGTCCAAGTATATCTAAAGCGAAAGACATGGGTGCCTTGATAGTAATTAGGTTTTAGGCCAGGACAAAGGAAAAATCAGTGATAAACTGTTTACTAATACCCCAGCAGGCCCCAAGTATACATGCATATTGGTGCATATTGTATTATATTATCAGTAGACAAAATCCTACAAAAAATCCAATTAGGTACCTAATTGCAATTAAAGAGTTATTGAGTTAAATTTTGTTTGAGTAGCTCGCCATATAAAAAATACTTATATAATTGTTTATATGTTACTGTTTTTCTGTTGCAATTGTACCTAAGTATAAAATAGATAAGCATTAATATGTACGTTATTTTCCATTGCTGCCCAATGTCCGATTACGAATCGTGTAACAAAAAGCGTTATACCTACTTACATGTTTAAAATCATTACAACGGGAAACTGGTGTGAATGTATTTCCTAGAAGCAGTACGAGTATATCTAGTTTCCTGGAGGTTTAAGGAAACCTAGGCAGAACATGTATGAATATGATTTTAATGTCTGAAGTGTGATTAGTAAGTGGGTACATTTTAACCTACTGAAGGGTACAATTTTGTATAGGTACAATCTTATTTTTCAATGCTCATACGTGATCATTTTATACTAACTGATTGCTGAATTACTAATCTCAAGAAATTAAGAGACCAGAAATTGAAATTGAAAAAACATGATAATGCTGTACCTACCTGATATGACAATTTGTCGCTGAATTAATTGTTAAATTAGTAATTATGTCTCGCACCTAGTGGTAGTAATCATCACTAAAAGCCTTTCTATACAACGAGAAATAAAATAACACAAGCCTTTTACATAAATTGAATCGGCTGTGAACGATGAACAGGCCCACACGCTTAGTATTGTTTTTTTTTAGTTAGTATATTATTACAATTGTGTTTGATATCTTGACATACACTATTTGTAAAACCAAATCTACTATTGAAGTTGGTTCCTATTTGGCCCACTATGTAATTTTATCTGTTAAAAGATATTTTTATCTAGGTATATATTGCGCATAGGTGTAAGGGTCATAATTTTATAAAATGTGTTTATTTATAGATAATATTATAAATCGTACAATATTCTACTAAACTTTTATTTTATTACTTTTTACCTATTGATAGCAGAGTAATTTTCAAAATATTTGTACATAGTTAAGGGCTTTAACTAAAACAAAATTTAACTATTGATTCCTTTGTGTAACGATGATGACTCATATATTTTTACACAAAGGACGCGATCGTAATTTTGTTTTCATTAAGCCCTTAACTATGTACAATTTTTTTGAAAACGACTCAGCAGCGTATATGTTCGTTTAACGGGACGTAGGTAAACATCTGACGTAGGTACAACATACTAAAAAGGTTTGTTTTAACGGGTCTAACGCGATATTTTTGTATTTACCTTTTTTACCGACGTACAAAGCGCGGGAGTTTAAAGTGTTATATCTGACGTACAACTCTATGTGCGTCTAAACTCTAAAGGCCAATTTAAATTTGCAAGAACATGCATACAATTTTCATTTGACATTGCAGGGTTTGATAGTACCTACTCATCTTACCCAGGTACCAGGTAGCCGCGGCCGCAGCCCGGCAATGTAATTCTAATTACAATTGCACGTAAGGGTCATAAAGACTTGAAAAAACAGAAGTCGTCCCTTCTGTGGTCAATAGTTAAATGGCTTATGTGCATGTAAGTTATGCTTTTATTACGTGGATTAATAGAAACGGAGACGCATGTTTATGCGGGTTACTAGTCCAATCTAAAATTAAGCTTTGTAGCCCTTAACTTTTAATATGTCCACAGGAAAGACGCGAACCTAAATCTCTTTATGGCCCGTGGGTCATAAAGACTTGAAAAAACAAAAGTCATCCCTTCTGTGGTCAATAGGCTTATGTGCATGTAAGTTATGCTTTTATCACGTGGATTAATAGAAACGGAGACGCTGTTGATGTAAGTTAGTAGTCCAATCTAAAATTAAGCTTTGTAGCCCTTAACTTTATGTCCACAGGAAAGACGCGAACCTAAATCTCTTTATGACCCATCAAGCTCTTGTCAATTTGCCAACATAACATTACAATAAGTAGGTATTAACTGACCTTCATTTCATTTGTGTACGTGTGTGTACGTGTGTAATCTATATAATAAATCTCTAAAATTCCAGCCAGCTTGATCATCTATATAATCTATATAATAAATCTCTAAAATTCCAGCCAGCTTGATCAGACAGTGTTTTCCCTCCAGGATAATCTCAGAATCCGCTGCATCGATTTAAAAAAATTTTGGCACACATGTATACTTTTATCCCCGCTTATTATTAGGATAGTTTTGATCCACCCGCGGCAGTGAATTAATTATTCAAAATATGCGACCTCCTTGGATTTTAATTTCTTTTTCATCGCCGCCAAAGCTGTCGCTATCAGTGAGATTTGTGGCGGAAAATGTCAAATTGGGGCTTGCTTAATGTACGGCCATATTAAGAACAGCCTCTATACCTAATAAATAAAAAAAAATAAAAAATAATAATAATAATATAGTCAATAAAGTAATAAAATAGTCAATAAATAGTCTCAATAAAGTAAATAAGAAAGATATTCATATCCATATCCGTATCCGTATCGGTATCGGCATCCGTATCCGTATCGGTATCCGTTTCTGAGTTTACCCCTCGTAACATCGCAATCACGATACTAGGAGGGGTCAACTAGCTGGTCTTAGAATCTGTCGCGAGTTTAACAATTTTTCCCCAGTACAAAAGTGCCCAGCGCCGCTAAAGAAGTTTCACTTCAAAAACGGGTTTTTTGGGTTGGCTTTAAAACCTGTGTGACATACGACGGACGGACAGACGGATGGACGCGTGAGTAACAGCAATAGGGTTTCGTTTGGCTCCTTCGGGTACGGAATCCTAAAAAAAGAAATAGCAGAGAGGAGCACTCCATACATAATAACCACCTACACATACGTAACCGGAATATAAAAAAAATCAATGCACATGGTCGTGTGGGGTATCTACTATCTATAGCTACGGTTTTAAAAATACTTTAGAGGTTATTAAAAAACTTTTAAGGCAACCGTTGGTGAAATATTAGCTCCCCAAGGCACTAAAGATTATCTGGGCCTGGGGGCAACCGCGAACCACAAACGATTTTTTTCTCTCTGTCACACTTACGTATGGACTTGCAAGTGCGACAAAGAGAGAAAACTTCGTTTAAGGGCCTTCTGTATTCCGAAGTTCGAAATTCAAACATCGTATCGTGTCGTCACTTTCACTCTCATATTATACACTGCATGAGTGAATTATACACTGCATCCCTGACACGATACAAAGTTCGAATTGACCACGATAATATTGACACCGCGGTATCGTGAGTAATAATCACCGTGTAACTGATGCCAATAAATAAAACCAGATAAAACAGTTGTCATTTATTATATTTAAAAAAACCGCGAAGGTACGTGTTAAAACTTGGCAATATGAAGAGAACCCAAGTCGAATGACAATTGCTGTAAATTAAAAAAAAAAAAAAATTTGTGGCTGGGCATTAATTAGCATGGCCGTACATTATAAGCGTGAAATTATTTTTAAAAATGTTCCTGGCGGGATTCGCAATTAATTTTGCAAACATTTAGTTAGGTACTTAATTTTAATTCTAATAAAGTTATTAAAGGCTAATAAGTTCAGGTGATCATTCGGTGGTAGGTTTATCATTTTATATGTTTTGTAACATTTAAGAAAAGTACTCATAGAACGTAAATTAGTAAGAAAATTATACTACGGTTTCTCTTTTTGTTAATACAATCCGCTCCTTAGGAGCGCCCCGCGTTCTTCCCCGGGGCGCTCCTTAGGCTTAGGCTTTGCTATATCATACATATGTTAGACTCGGGTGGACAACCGTCACCAGGTAGGTACATTTACAAGCTATGACGCAATTTTTTGTAAGAAAAAAATGGAAGAATTTTTTTTTCTTTAAAAATCTATCGAGAGGAGTTTCGCTCGAATAGGCGTTCATATTTTCCGAACTACTTTCATTGGGTTTAGATATTCAGGATACTTACAACGAGTCTATACTATGCTATTCACTTAAATATTTAAGAAAAATTAATTCGACCATTCCCTGACAGGAAGAGTCCAAACTTGGTGTTTTGAAAATGAAATTTATTTTTTGCGACACCACTGGCTAATATCGTATGTTTTGGTATGTTTTTGGAATCAGCTTAAAGCCTTTTTATTTGATACTCCACTTGATAGGTTTTTGAAGAAAAATGATTTTTCTTGCATACAAAAAAAATATGACTTCATACTTAGCTGGTAAATGTACCCGATGACGGTTGTCCACCCGAGTCTAAAATAATAAGTCCTAGGTACTATTTCCCGAAAAAAATATCTCCGTCCGTACGCGGACTTCCCTACAGGATTATAGCCAGGGACTGGACTATCACCGCCGCGAATAAAATAGTTATGTAAGTAAATACTTAGTCGTATGGAAGTTGTACCTAAGTTAGTAGGTATTTTCAAAAAAGGGATGTTTTAGATCTCATTCATAGCAAAGCATACCCGCAATACCCAACCCAAGACAATACCCAATTCGAGAAAAAACTAAAAAGGCAATTAAAGCTTCTGAATAGAATTTGTTAATGAAGAACAATCAAAATACCTCTGTTGAAATAGTGAAATCTGTTTAATGTTACTCCATAAAACAACTCAATAACTCTCAGCTCTATGCTAAACATAATTGAGTACCTACATAGTACAGGTGTCGGCAGAATATACTTACTATTACTGAACCACACACGTTAGTATGTATGTACACTCGCGAACCGGGTTTGTTGAACCACTTGCCACTGTCCGCAATGTAGGCGTGTAATAAATGACCGATGTCGTGTCAGTGCCGATTTACATTACATTTCCAAGTATCCAACGAACATTGGCAAACTGTAGGTTAACAATCCCTTTGCGACTGTCCAATAGGTATTTTGCCGACACACTTACAATTTACAAATGCATCGAAATTTTGCTCTCATAATATACAACTACCAACCAGCTGAAGATCTATAACCAGGTAATCGGCAGTAAAATAATATATACTTAGGCTATGGACCACGGAATAGCATACTCTGCTGTACAATGAAGAATGTTAATTAATCGTTGCCAAATATTCTAGATTATTATACCTACATGCTGAGTAATCTTTGATCTACTACTACCTAAGGAAGGAAATACAGACCACTTAAATGGAATTTCAACATATTACAACATAGTTACAATACCGTAGGGTGCTTACCCTACTAAATGCCAAGCATATACAAAATTAATAAAATACAATAATATCATAAAATATAAAACATACTGAAAGTCTTACCAATACCAATCATTCTTAATTTCGAAATGGCACAGGTTCTTCTTCAACAAAAATTGGACGTCTAAATCTTTACTTCAATTAATTTGATCGAGTATTTCAGCATATAAATAGATTTCTATACATAGGTACCGTGTAGGATAAATTAGTTATATAAGTAGGCATGTCACACATACCTACCTGCCAGTGCATATTCATTTTACCTTATCTTTTACCTACACAATTTCTATGATATTAAACACATCGTGGCCTTAACATTTAATCAATTACTTAGTTAACTATTTAACTCAAGGAATACAACAATATTTGAATGGGGTTTACATCAATGCCTGAACTTGAACACGGCATCCTACATACACATTGATGTTCATAATTTCCATTGCTTTAGGTTGCTTGTGTGCAGGTAGTACCTACGTGTTATGTTATATTATATAGTAGTTGACTAATGCATTTAAAGTATGAAGGTACTAAGTATTAAAGATACGCTTCCATACAAATTATGAGAAATATCTTCGAGCTGCACTCTTTCAAACCTTGAACATAATTATTTATACGCGATGTCCGATACTAGAACTATTTTTATTGAACAGCAGCAGTTTCACTGACATTATTGCGATTCTCACTGTACGTACTACGTTGTAGCAAATTTTAAAAGTTAGATTAGAATTACCTATACATATACATTATACTTGTAATACATATACCTACTTGGAAAAAATATGTAAATACCTATCCTACATAACATACAATTATTATTAGTTTATAGTGCGAGCCATCCACGACGACGCGCCCCTCCACAGCGAATCTCATACTTAATCTGTGCGCAGTTGTACGGCGCGGGCTGTGGAGGGGCGCGCCATAGTGGATGGCGCGCACTATACTAGTAAACGGGGTTAATGATGATTAGGTAGTATGATATTTTCCTTGTATCACGTTCATATTTTAATCATATTTGATCATGTGGCTTAGGATCCTAAAATTACTATATACCTAGAGTAAACCAGTCTTAAAATAAACGCAACTCCAATGTGTTCACGTGATTTTAATATTGAAACGCCATACATAGGTGTAGATGTTCTTCGCGGACAAAGTCGCGGGCAAAAGCTATTTAGTCATGATTTAAATTATTGTAAACCATGGGTAGGGTTGACCATTATTTTTAATTGAATGTTAAATCCTGATAATGTAGGTATTGGGTGAAACCTGTCACTAGCTGGATATAGGGGTACAGTCAGCGTCATATAGTATGTAGCAGCCAAAGTGGCCAAATAGTTCGGCACACCATATATTTTGTATGGTGTGCCGAAGTATTTTTGGCTGTTACGTACTATATGACGCTGACTGTACCTAGGCAGTAATAGTAACGTCAGTTGGTTGTTAGAAACGCAAATAGTTTAATATTGAGAATAATTTTGACAAAATACATTTACTTTAATGTCTTACATATATATGTATTATATATGTATTAACGATCTGAACGTTTGAAATTACGGAAATTCCCATGTCAAAAAACACTTGATAGTCCCGACATCTAAACCACAAGTGAATACATACACGGTTGTGTCAGTAACACATTGGTAATTAATATATGTATCAAGAAACTTCTCTCTCCATCTCCGTCAGCGTTTTAAATGAGCACAAAGAAAGGTCTCGTGTATGATCGCACGCGAGGAGCGTGTACGTTATGTATGAAAACGCGCAAATTGTCGTCGGGTAATGACAATTTTTTTGCCAATAACGAAGCCTTGGCTAACGCAAGGAGGTATTTCAAGTCACACTATAGTTTAATTGTGTATAGATTAATATACGAGTAGGTTTCTATAAGTATATTTACTCCAGTACCTATAACTATAATATAATTGTCACCAAGATCTAAGACAGAGATTCCAAAACTTTTTTTTCTTGTGGACCCTTTTCAAAATTTTACTGGCTTCGGTGGACCCCCTTCTGCTACATTTCTACCACGTTCCATTTTTTCCTCACGCCAACGTGGACCCCCACGGATACCTCATGGACCACTTTGAAAATCACTGATCTAAGAATTCCCCAAATCAGCCAATAACCAAACATATATTTATTAAAATTATTGCTTATCACATTGCCTTACTAAATAAACGCATAGCAAATGTAGAAATTACATATTTTATCGAAGTGTTTTCTATTGTTGCATTTATAGAGAGGTCAGATTCATTAAGTTTTATTTGTACTATTAATTAAATTAATATATCTAACTACTGGAAATATTCCGATATTAAGCAGGAAGATACCATAACAACATACGCACATTACAGGTAGGTATTATGGTATAGGTAGGATTTAAGGGTATGTATGTAGCTATAAAAACCGGCCAACGAAGTTGTGATTCCTTACTTCAAATATTTGACATTTATGAATTGACCTTTGTAGTGCTGAGGCTAATACGTCTCATTTGTCAAATCTAGTGATGATTAACGAATGGTTGATCGAATCGATTATCTAGCCTTTATATACTTTGTCACATAAATTGTATCAGTCTCCTCAAACAAAAATCTGTTATTTACTATACAATTTTTTCACATCGTATTTCATTTAACTTACTGTTGATATTTTGTTTTGGTTATAAATTATTATTATAATAATCATTTATTTCAAGTATCATAGACCTTTTAAAAAACATGTGTACAGTAATTGAACTTACGTAGATCAAAATAAATTTATACAATGTTTCTCGTTATAAATTGATCGTTTATATAATGGATTTTATGACATTACGAAAATGTCATCATCTGAATCTAAACGACATACTTGGTCACAACACTTGGTTTAAAAAAAAGACATCACGTAACTGTTGGCGTGGTGAATTATTATCGTAAAACAACTATAGTCTGGCTAAAATATCTTTACCCCAGCAATTTTTATCTTTTATCTGTGAATCTGTACATGACAACACCGAAAATAGGACAATTTGACAACCACCACCAGAGGTATCACAGCTTAACTTCCCGAGCATAAATAAGAGTGTAATGACTGGGACTGTTCCCGAGTTTGCAGAACTGGCGCTACTATCGCTCCGCCATCTGATTCCTTAAATGCATGTTTTTTTCTTTTTCAAACAAAACGCGATCATTGCTAATTTAAGGTGTACCGAAAACGAGAAAAATAATATTAAAAATCAATTATATGTTTTTCGTACAAAATTTGAAAAAAATAAAAAAAATAGATTTTTTTTATGCATTATTCTTTCTTTCTTTCTTACTGATTATTTATATGTTAAGACAATATTTATGATCTATAGACTACTATCGCTGCGCCATCTTAAAATGAATTTAGGGCAGTTTCCTAGAATCAGATATAATGGTGCCATGTACAGTGGCGCGAAACGGCAAAATTTGGAAACACGACATAAGTAACTAGGTAATAATCTGTGACCGTCACAGACACAAAACATTGCCATACTCAATTTTTATTTGTTTGACAGTTTATTTGCTCGGTAGAGTTAACGTAGCCAGACTCTATGATCTGAAAAAATTTAACGTGAGAAAAGTAAAATAATACACTCACCGGCAGAAAATTTGGCCCAAAAACTTTTCGTGATTTCAAACTAGGTATAAATTGAATAATTTAAATAATGTTTAATATATAAAAATACATTTTTCTAATTTGGGCCAAATTTTCTGCCGGTGAGTATATCTTATATCTTTAAACGAGCAATTCTTGTATATTTATTTATTTATTTCGGGGATCTCGGAAACGGCTCTAACGATTTTGATGAAATTTGGTATTTGGGGGTTTTCGGGGGCGAGTAATCGATCTAGCTAGGTCTCATGCCCGGGAAAACGCCGAGC
Source organism: Cenopis cana (assembly GCA_951800055.1). Taxonomy (NCBI): domain Eukaryota; kingdom Metazoa; phylum Arthropoda; class Insecta; order Lepidoptera; family Tortricidae; genus Cenopis; species Cenopis cana. The sequence goes on along the minus strand of OX637471.1, from coordinate 33,151,362 downwards.
AAAGCTCGGCCGCCCAGATATTTTTTATTTACTTGAGAAGCCCTAATTATTATTACGTGATTTTTTTTATAATTTCGAAAAAACATGGTTGTTTACGGTCAATGGGAATTGTCATGTGTCAAATATTTGAAGTAAGAAATCACAAGTTGGGAACCTGCGAGGCTCTTTATTTAGTGTTCTATATTTGAAGAGTTCACCGAAAGAACAAGTTTATTAGTCCATAGCTTGGCAAGAAAGTGTAGAAACGGAACTATTTTTTTTTCGACCCTGGCAACTTAGATTATATTGTCATATTTGGCATGTGTCTGTCTTGGTGGTTTGTCACGAGTTGTTTACAAATTCTTATTTAATCAATTTCGCCGATTTATCACAGTTGAAACACAATAAAATCACCATATAATAGATAAAATAATACGTAGTTCTACCAGTGAACTTATTTATATAATGTTTATAAGCGATTTCTTGCTGAATTTGAGGCGTGAATTATTTTGTCGAAACGGGATATTGTTTATCTAAGAAGTGCTGAAATTACGGGTTGGTAAATATTTCTATGTACTATTATGCGTTAAACTATTGATGATTTTACTCATTATATATATTTTTAAAGGTACAATCATGATTTACGGATGAAATTGCGTCCGGAATAATAGCAAGATTTTGAAGGATATGTTTACGTATGTAAACAAAACATCTATAACAATCTTGGTACTTGCAATATATTTGATTAATTTCGTTTCATAGTGAAACATCTAGTGCATAGCAAACAGGTGATAATAACAATTGTACATGCTAATTCGGGCAAATATCTGTAAATATATCTTAATAAATACATGCACAAACGTATTCTGATTTTTTTGTCATTGAGTTTAAATTTCACCTGGCCAATGAATAGTCTTTCGCGTCACTTTAGTTACTAATAAATGTATTTGATTAACATGTTTCTTAATTATGAACTTACTAAAAATGGTTAAGTTGAAAATAAAGTATCTTGATATTGTCATCGAACTATTCGTATTGCCATATAAGCGACAGTGGCGCCCCTATTATTTTCTACTCTTTTTTGCCAGGCTATACATGTCTAGTCACTTTTTTGACAATGAGACTTTAATGACACTCAGATTTATAAAAAAATAACGGCTATAGACAGTCACGCATCTTCTTTTAGCGTTCTAGTAATGCGAACTTGGCAGACGTGGTGGCTTTTGTGTGTCTATCTATAATCTCTGAGCATGAATCTTGACAAATATTTTTTATTTTCATCTTAGATGGGAATGGGAATTTCTTTCAGCTAGTTAGCCCCAGATTTTTACTCACTGTCAAAAGGCATAATTATTCATTTCACATTTAGTTAGATGTAAGTACGGCAAGTGATAGTTAAAGCTATTTAAAACAAAAAAGAAATGAAAAAAAAAACACTGAAATATTGACGGACTTTATATAAACCTCTTTAAAAAGCGCAATATAAGATATTCGGCAAATAATTTAAAAAATCCGTCAACATTAATCCAGACAACAGAAATATACCAATATAAAAAAACAAAAAAAAATGCTTATAAAAAATAACGGAAATGGTCATTATTTCTAACGGTTGACTTAATTTAAACAGTATTTTTACATCTTAATTACGTACATTAACACACTATTTATACAAATAAATACGCAATAGTAAAATTGACTGAGATTTCTTGAACTTGTCTTCAGGAATTAATTTCAAATGAGCATTATGTGCATGTGTTTTACTGTACATTATTAGGCATATTTTCAGTATGTGTATACATGACGTTAACAATCGAGATTCGAGTGAGAATTCAACAGTAATTCGCGTAGGTAACACCGACTACTTTTAACCGAAATCGCACACTATGATATACTTGATACTTTTTCTGTTGAGAATGATGAGATCTTATAACTGCTGGAAGAGATTCTAATTATATGCAACGCAATGGATAGTCATTTCATGAAAATAAAGATTACAATTCTAGAGACTAGCGGCTTACTTTAAATCGTACAAGTCAGAATGCGATTCTATGTACCGCTGCGTTATAATTCTCCCGGAATCGACGACGGGCGTCAGAAGCTCCTCGGACGGCACTTGGATCCTGATTCTGTTATCGGATGGCAAATTACTTGCTCCGTTGCTCGCGTAGAAGCCGAGTGAGACCGGTTTGTGGTGTTCTTCCGAGTATTTGTACTTGGCGGGGGACACTGGGTGCAGGTGGGAAGGGCTCGCAGCGAGCGGGTTGTAGGTGACGTGGATGCGTACCACGTCGTCGGAGAGCGGCGAGGTGGAGGGGGGGTGCGGCGTGGCGCGCGGGGTCGAATGCGTCGTCGACGGCGCCCGCTGGATGCTCAGCCCGCAAATACCGGACCTGGATATAAAGACGCCGATTCATTACTACGTGTACTTCCTAAAATGTTTCAATTCAAAACTGCTTGACAAATAAATGGTATATAACAAATAAATAGTAAAGTTAATCTGAATTTAAATAGTAAAGTTATAGCCAATCGTTTGTAATGCCTCGAAGACTAAGGCTGGGTTGCACCAAACCGTCTGGAATCGTAAGCGGTGTTCGTCAAATCTGATTGTATGGAAAGTTTGACAAGTTCCTATGGGATGACAGCTGCCGGCGCCATATTAGACGATGACCGGCCTGTGTTCGTACGTTGGTACAACTGACCCTAAGTAAATAAATGATTGATCGCTTTTATACTTTACCTTTGGCTCGGATGTGTACCATACCATTGCCTGGATTAACGCAATTTTTAAATTGTTTTACATACTTTAAAATGCCATTTATGTAAAAATCGGCAAACTATAAAAGCGCCATGCCGTTGACTTCGATATATTGTGACGTGGACGTCCACGATGAAAAATAAAAGCACCCATTGAAAACTAAATAAAGAATATTTTTTAAAATAATGTGCTCACTGCTCAGGTATGCACTAAACAACCCGCATAGTTCAACACGGTCTTCAGGAGTTTCACCGAGACCAACAATACCAACATATCGCGAATCCTACTATGGGTAATTACTAAGCTGTGATTTAGAGCCCGGACACATGTCCACGGTACCTACGGCGCCGCGCCATACGCGGCCACGTACAAAGAACAAAGGCCGTGGACATGTGTCCGGGCCCTAGGGGGCAAATTTCGGCTCGACAGGTTTGTGTCTAAGGTCTAAGTATAATGTGAAGTTTTTTAACGCACACTAAAAAAAAAAGACAAGTATCAACGTCTAGAAACGGGGCGAAAATCAATGATAAGTAAGTTAAGTAAGTAATAGAATAGTTGAAATGCAACCGCTAACCGTATTAAGCTTACAATACAAATAGGGTTATTGACAACGAATGACAAATCAATACATAATTTCGAATTATCTCGATGAAAATTAGGATCAAATGGTGAAAAGCAGCCTAAGAGAATAAACAATAATCACAAAGTTTTAGGAGAGGGGCATCTTCTATCCCTTTTGTGCCCCTTCTTTTGGAACGATCGTTTGGTATGACGCTAGCTAGGCTAGAGGATCGTGACGCCACACACAGCTGCAGAGCTTTCTTTCTCTCTAACCAGCAACATTAAAACAGTTATCTCTAACTTCGTTATGTTTCGAGATAAAGGATACGGTTTCCATCATTCGTTCTTTGGTCTTGTTTTCTTTGAAGTAGGTAATAATTAAATTTGAGTCAATAACTCAATTTTATGTTACAATACATATAGTTCGTGCAAAACTCTAAGGCCAAATTCTGTCAAACGAACGCAAGCAAAACTCGACTCAGAGCCCTGATTGTTAGGTAGATTTTTTGTTGCGTTAATTTGAAAGCACTTGGCCTTACAGTTGTGTACGAAGTATACTCGTATCACATTTGTTACGTTACGACACGACATTTCGTAAGGTTTAACGAAATAGAGCGAAATTTACAGAACTTAAAACCATTAAAAAATGCGGGTCATTGTGGATAGAAACAACATCAAACGTGACTGATATGGGACTTTGTCATATATTTTTTTACTTGTACAGAATCAGGAGCTCTCCCAACCTACCAACTTTCATGCAATTCTGAGAAAAAAGAACTACAACGCCAAGAAAATTGGCCCTAATAGAGTCTAGCGAAGTTATTTTTGAACATACTAATCGTGTATATATTTTTCTCGTTCGTTTGTTGGTCAAACCCGCCAGACTGTCAACTCGTCAGTCAAAAAATCATGTCGTCAGTCAAACATGCACTCTCAACTCAACGTTTTGAGAAAGTCGAGTTCACACACCACTGCAGGCAAAGAAAAGTCTTTGAATTTATAGTTTTTTTTAATATATAAATAAGTATTATATACCTATACAGGATGGATTTTCTTTTTAGGTCTGTGAGAGCAGCTACCAGATACCGTGCTGCTACGTGAAAATTGTCTTAGAAGACCTTCCTTTGATTTTGAATTAATGAAAAATGGTGTTTTCAGATTTAGGGAAAAACATACAGGGTGCGAGAAAAAAGCAAATTTTTGACAAACTTTTTTTTGATGCCAATCGATCGTGTTTCTTTTCAGGATCAAAAGCTTGTATAGGACCAAAAAAAATTCCGGCTATAAAAGCCACAAATCGAAGAAAACTTATTTCATTAATTCAAAATCAAAGGAATGTCTTCTAAAACCATTTTCACGTAGCAGCACGGGATCTGGTAGCTGCCCTCGCTGACCCAAAAAGGAAAATCCACCCTGTATAATCAACCAATTTGATTGGGCCTCTTCCTACCTTGCAACAGTGACATTAAGACGAGATCTCCAGCGGCTTTCAAATTGATTTTCAGTGACAAGTTACAAAGTGGCCCAGAGATTAAATTGGCTGACTATGCTATAAAAACGGCAAAAAAATCACGTTTGTTGTATGGGAGCCCCCTTAAATATTTAATTTATTCTGATTTTTAGTATTTGTTGTTATAGCGGCAACAGAAATACATTATCCGTGAAAATTTCAACTGTCTATCTATCACAGTTCATGAGATACAGCCTGGTGACAGACGGGCAGCGGAGTCTTAGTAATAGGGTCCCGTTTTACCCTTTGGGTACGGAACCCTATAAAATCACGATTCGTATTTAGTAAAGTTGCACTTTGCCTATCTATTCAAAACCGATTTTAACACAACAGGTTATCGAATATACGTACCTAATAACTTGCAAACCATATCCATAAGTCCATTGTTAAGTAATGTACTATTTTAGAATTTTAGTGCCACTCATGCTCTTTTAGACGTATTGTAATGTAATGTAGGACACTTTAGCACTTGCACCGTGATCCTAAAAAATGTAATAAGTATACCATATTGTTGTTGTGTTTATGTTTGAAATAGCTATTCAAATATAAGCGCAACAACAACAAGTAAATACCATCAGATGTGATGTACTCAATATTTTTAAGTGGTGGAGGGTAACTTGTTTTTCTGCCGACAAACTGTTATGCAGTTTGGCAGATATTAGATATGTTGTTTAAATATTTATTAATGTATCAAATAAATTAAAAATAAATAAATAAATAAAGTGACAAACATTACTGCACTATAGGTACATACACTAGCAAGTAGCGCGACTTACAATGGTGTGACACGATTATTATTTCCAGTCTAGAACTTTCTTATTATTTCTTACGTGGCTTGGATAAACTAATGTATCAGAATAAGATTCTGTCAAAAATTAGATTTTTGGTACAGTCAGCGTCATATAGTATGTAGCAGCCAAAGTGGCCAAATAGTTCGGTACACCATATATTTTGTCTGGTGGTATTTGGAAACTTTGGCTGCTACGTACTATATGACGCTACAAACTTTTATAGAGGAGTCAATTTTTTTACAGTCATCAACTACATACGTGGCTCCATAAGCCCAAACACGACTGGTTTATCTCGGGTTGTTTAAGAGTTACTATGTCCACCTAAGTCCCCATCATCAGATCAGCTCGATAGTACCGTAATTTTGCATTTTCACCGAAGTTATATAAGTATGCCAAATTTCAGCTAAAGCGGATACTAGCAAATGGCTAAAAAAAAGATTGAAAATTTTGAGGACAACTTTCATACTTCCTTACATATGAACAGTAGTAGGGGAAGTAGTGTCATGAGGTCCACATTTTGGTATCGGATGAATTCACTTGGCACAGATGTAATATAGGTAAATCTAAGTTAATTTAGCCTGGTAGCCATCCGCCACCCCCTGGGGGGTAGGAAGGGGGAGGCCGTCGAAAGTCCCATTTTTCGGTTTTTCATGAAAAACTCATAAACGGTGACCCATAGCGAAAAACGTTCTTAGGCATAAGTAATCTAAATAAAATTATCTACATAAAAGGTTCTATACACTTTGTCGCTAGGATTAATATTTAATGAGATTTTAAAGGGGGAATGTAAAATTATATGAAAATTTAAGTGGCTATTAATTCCTTTGTTTTTCAATATATTTAAAAACAAAAAATTCATTGATACCCCACTCGATGGGGTGGGTCAATTTTTTTTTTTTCGCGCCCCCCTTTAGCTGTATGGGAGCCCCCCTTGAAAAGCAGTAAAAATATTTTTTAAAAAATTTTATAGCTTTGGGTCAACAAGATGCTTAAATGGTGAAAATTTTAAGACTATAGCTCAATCCGTTACCTTTTAAGGGTGGCCCCCATGCAGCTAAGGGAGAGCATGTATGAAAAAAAAAGAACTACCCCATAGAGCCCCCATCAAAGAGCAACATTTAGAGCAATAGTCTTCAAATTTTCACCATTTAAGCATCTTGTTGACCCAAGGCTATACATTTTTTTCTAAAATATTTTTGCTTGTTTTTAAGGGGGGCTCCCATACAGCTAAAGGGGGGCGAGAAAAAAATAATTTGACCCACCCCATCGAGTGAGGTATCAATGAATAGAGCTCATTGCGTGCATAATTGTAGTATTTTTTGTTTTTAAATATATTGAAAAACAAAGGAATTAATAGCCACTTAAATTTTCATATAATTTTACAGTCCCCCTTTAAAATCTCATTAAATATTAATCCTAGCGACAAAGTGTATAGAACCTTTTATGTAGATAATTTTATTTAGATTACTTAAGCCTAAGAACGTTTTACGCTATGGGTCACCGTTTATGAGTTTTTCATGAAAAACCGAAAAATGGGACTTTCAAGCCCCCCCCCCCTTCCTACCCCCCAGGGGGTGGCGGATGGCTACCGGGCTAAATTAACTTTTTCTTGTCACGTTCGTTACCATGGTTACGTCTCCTGGGTCACTCTTAAAAACTGATTTTACCGACTTTAATCCTACTAAACGTGATTTTTAGCGATGATTATGAACCCATTCTGACGTTGCTCATCTCTTGAGCATGCTACGAGTAGAACCCCATATTATAGCATTTTTTCTAAGAAACTCGGTTACTGTTGTCTCCTGGCTGACGGGACATAACAACAAGGAAAAGTTTATTGACCCTGTTCATTAAAAGCTTGTAAAAAGAAGTCTACTGTTTTGAACGTAAATGTAGACGTAGGTATGGCGTTTACTTATGTTTACTAAATAACGCATATTTTGTTAATAAAAGAGCCATTTGAGTACAATTAAATATGGTGATAGGTATACTAAATAGGCATACTCGTAGTAGGTATACGTTATATTATAATTGAACATTCTTAAAAGTTCAATAAATCTGAACAACCTTATTTGTACCAACAGAAGAAGCCTTTCATAATAGTCGTGTTAAAATATTTGATTACTACTGGACGTTTCTTTTTCATAAAACCGTGACAACCAAGGGTCATACCACTAAACTTTACAAGCGTACAATTCGATAAATTTGTCGACTTTTTCTATGGAAAATTGTACAATTTTGTCAAATTGTAGACTTGTAAAGTTTTGTGGTATAGTCGCATACATCTACAAAGACATCTCACCCATCTGACCCAGTGCCATCGTCGCTGGCGTTGCTGTGCGTGTCGAGCGAGTTGTCCGGCGCGTGCGACCGGCCGCTCGAGAACACGCTGAGGTCAGCAGTGCTCGTCACGGAGGTGTCGGCCAGCGAGCGCCGGGAACCCAGCGCCGAGACGGAGTCGTCACAGCGCGCGCCCCCCGCCACGCCGCTATGCTCTGCGACACAACACACGCTGTACCCTATCGTTACTCACGTGTAACTCGCAGATACGATACACGGATATTTAGCACGTCAAGTTATCACTCACCTCTAGATTTTCGTTTAAGGCCCCATTCGCGAAAGGGAATTTTCAGTTTTACCCTCTTCATTCATAATCGTTAATCAGACCTATTTTAGTTAAATTGCCGCTAAAGTTCTTCTGTCCTTATTATTTATGTTTGTGAAAAAGGGACAAAACACGTTTTGCTTTGCAGAGGTTTGTTAAGTTTTATAAATTACTTAGGTTATAACTTTCCCGCGAGCGAAAGTAAATATTTTTTTTTTTAGTGATTAGTAAACATACATACAATTTTCAAAATTTGTTGATTTATTTAACTATGTGTTGTTATAAATATAAAATTAATAATTCATCAATAATGAGAAAATCCGTATTGTTACAGTTAGCAAGTTCTGGTGAAATATATTATATAATTTTATAAGGACGATTTACAAATGCACTCAAACAAAATAAAGAAAAAAATAGGGAGCAGGTCACAAATAGGACATATTGCAGTTGGGAATAAATATTGCAGTTGAAACAGCATTTTAATGTTTTTTATTACATCGTAAAGTTTTAAGGGCTCAAATTACCTAAAACTCCGCCCGCTCTTCAGAAGCCTATACTGTCTGTAATCGAGTAAATTTAAAACCTGACCAGGAATAATGATCATTGTCAAGAGGGCGCTATTATTCTGATTTATATGGCAACAGACTATTATGACATTTTGTCTTGTTTACCTGTCAGCTCTGACATAAATTATGAATTGTTTTGCAGCTGAATATTTCATCACATTGATAATATTCCGCTCTTGGCTATGAACTGTTTTGGTCATTTTTAGGGTTCCGTAGTAAACAAGGAACCCTTATAGTTTCGCCATGTCCGTCCGTCCGTCCGACCCCCGTTTTTCTCAGTAACCGTTAGTGCTAGAAAGCTGTAATTTGGCATGAGTATACATATCAATGACGCCGACAAAACAGTAGAATAAAATCTGTAAAAAAATTTTTTTAGGGTACCCTTCCCTACATGTAAAGTGGTGGTGCAATTTTTTTTTATGCCAAACCCCATAGCTCTTTTAAAAATATTATAAGGTTTGGTATGCTATGGTCAAGTGTCCCCCCCCCCCCCTGCCAGCTAAACGGTGGCTAGGCATGTGAAAAAAATCATGGTAGTAGTATATACGATGAATTTAAAAGGAAAACTATCACAGCTAAGTAGACATTACTAGTTAACGAGTAATAGTCGAACTTCAGAAATGTACGTTCGTACAATTTCCATTGATACCTTAGATAATGTTGTTAATTCTTTCAAAAACATAGTAAATATAAGTTTTCGAACTTTTTAGTCCACATAATGTAAAGGGTTTTTTCTCATTTATTATTAAATATTTAACACATAACTAATATTCAAATAAACCGCAACAGAGACACTGACGTGCTGACGATGTCATTAAAATTATTGCCAGTGTAAGAAATTAGTTCCAATGAAATTCCGCAACATGGCGCATGATCATATATTCCTGGTCAGACTTTAGTTAAACTAGATAAAACCACTCAAGTTTGAGACCACTCGTCACAGAATAAGGAACATGCGAATAAGTTATCAGAAATCAGTTTTTTTTTTCTTAAAAATACAATGTCTAATATCTGTTAGCGCTATTTTCTAACCAAAATCACGAAAGGGACCTTAAGCGGTGTAGCACAGAGTCGATTAAGGCAATTAACATGTTAAAAATATAAAGCTTCATCGAAATATATATACCAAATCGCATGCAGGAATTGAAAATAATAAACTTACCTCACGTTCGTTATAAACACACACATTCTCAAGCAAAACCAAACTGTGCCGGTGCACATGCAATATAATAGGTACTTAATATGTAATGAAAAAATCTCTGCTCATACCTCAAGTATTTGAAGTTATGGAAAACGCACTAAATGATTTTACACATAAAATATTTATTTATTTTGTGTACATTATTTACAATAAACATTACAGATATGATATGGTATGATAATGCTTTCTTGTCTTTTTACGTTTTTTTCTAAGGAACAGGTAACTGGGTGACTTCTCGGGGCATGAGATGCTGGTGCCTAGGACAACAGGAGGGTCGAGGTGTATGTCGACGGAGGCCAGGGAACTGCGGAGGGGGACATCTTGCGATAGCTCTGGAGGAAAAAAAATATGTTGGACCGTACACGAAAACCATAAGCACATAACTAGGTACGAGTATAACGCACTAACTTTTGCATAAAGCAACATCGTTGTGTATCGTCACTCGTCAGGATGAAAGGTGGGCTAGTCAAAAATATACTGCCGCAATACAATTTAAAGACGCGTCCCTTGAATATACCCAGGCAAGCAACATTTAGGGTTAAACCAATCAACACCCTAAAGTTATGTAACAAAACTTTTCTTTATCTATAAGCCTCAAAACAAATGTGTGCTCGCTACATATTTAATATGATATAATTATATCTAATAACGTACCATTCAGATACTTGATTTTGCAATGTTTTTTGTTTATTATTATTTATTTGTATTCCTCAGACCACCACGGGCGGCAAAACTAAAAATAAAACGAATACATGAACTTTACGCTATTTTTATTTTTTATCGAGTAGTGTACCTATAATGGTCCCACGTGGGCAACTCGAGGAGCAATAATTCATACATTTTATACACATTTAATTACAATATCGTAAGGTTGACTGTTCCGCTTCACCATGTGAAGGCGATGTTAATCACTTGCTTAAGTTACTTACATTTTAATGAAATAATACATTATTGCTAGTGTTGTATGCGCATTTAAAGAACTAAGAATGGATGATAGGGGTGGGTTTATGCAAGACGAATCGGTGAAGAGCGACGGTACACAGTGTGAGCAGAGATTCAACACCACGAACATTTTTAAGTAAAGGTTGTCATCAAATCTACATGACTTAATGTGCTTATAAAAAAAGTACGAACGTGATGGAAAGTTTATGCAGAAATAGCGTTAATGAAGTTAGCACAAAGGATGCAAAATACAAGCGCAGCTGGGAAGTAATTTCAAGTTCCGTATCATATGAACGGCATATATAACTAGAGAGTATACACATGATATATTCTCCTCGTATCTTAAAACAGCGTGTTAAATGCAGACATTAAGCGTTATTAACAACATAAACCCACCGCCGTACCATCAATATTACTTTGCTAGTGCATACATCTTAACGCATTATTAAAGTTATGAGGTTAGTACTAACATTAAATAATTATGTCTATATTTGTCTGCAAACCATAATTATTGCATAGATTCATGCAAAACACGCGTCTGTACCCAACTATCCAGTAATATAAATTGTTCCTTATTCAAAATCAACGCTTTTGGTTCAGCTAATGACAAGCTTTATTTTTCTTTATTCTATGCGAAGCAACAAAAATTCACAAAAAAATCATCCTTAGGAATAGCTTATTCAATAGGATAATTCGTTAGTCATTCGTTTTTCTCTACGGCTGATATAGTTACCAGGTATAGTTCGTACACAACTGTAAGACCAAGTGCTGTCAAATTAGCAACCTAATATGTCAACCTAACAACCTAACAGTCAGAGCTCGAAGTCGAGTTTTGCTTGCGTTCGTTTGACAGAATTTGGCCTTAGAGTTTTGTACGAACTATACACTCACGGGCTTTTTGCTGAGCCATTTAGGTGTCAAAATAGTTTTGTTATTTTAACCTTTTCAACGCTCTGTCACTCACACGCCAAGACATGGGAAAGTCAAACGCGAAGTTAAACCGTAGGTATAGAAATGTATGCAGGTCGATATCGCACTGCGCACCATGACGGATATATTCGTCGTTGACGTATGACGTTGAAACATTGGTGGCCTCGAAAAGGTTACAAGCTATGAAGTGTCCTGCGTAAAGTGAGCTGTAAATGGCTCAACAATTAAAGGCCGTGACCGTAGGTTCAATGTTCGCCGGTATTTGTTAGTGTGTCGTATAACATAATGCTATAGGTACCTATAGAGCTTTGCCCTAGATAACGCTTTCCACGCCAATTTAGTAACATTAGTGTTATTATGAGCCACGTTAGAATAACCTAAGTTAGACCGTAAGCATCTCATCAGGTGTCGCCAATTAAATACTTATAATTCACATATATATACGTCCACACTATGGCCTGTTTGTTAGGTCCATTTTACCATTAATGTTCAGAGTAGCTTCTAGGTGTGCCTTCATGGTATCTCCTCAACAAATTGCCAGATACAACTCAGTCGAGTCGACACAAACGACGCCATCGATTAGACTAGACGATTATTTTGACACGTAAAAGAACATTCATTGAATGTTATTGAAACTTTTGATTTGAATTATTCAGTAGTTGTAGGTAGTAAATCCTCTATAATGTGCTCAAAAAGGTTGATAAGGAACAGCTTTACAATATATCGTGGCCGGCGCCTCCAGGCCGCACCGCGAGGGCGGAGATGGGCATTACAGAATCATAATTTGAACCGTTATGGCCATCTCCGCCCATTACAGCACAGCCGCGAGCGCCGCCGCCGGGTGCTGCGGGCCGGGCGCTCTCGTCAAACATTGCGTACGCCGGCTCAACGCACCCACATGAAACACATGAAAGAGGATTTAATACATGGATGTAGATGAAGTAGTGTAAGTACTGAATGTTTTATAATCCCAACATTCTTCATAGTACTATCTTCATAGTACTAACTGTTGATAAAATAACAGGGCTAGTGCCCGTCCTCACGTTCATTTCTCCGTTCATGCAAACAGTCATCTCATCAGATTTGTGACAGTAGTAACTTCTATAAATATGTCTAAGTAAGTACTCTTAACTTATATTAAGCTTGGAAAAGGATAACATTTTAGGTTAACTCGCATTGGTGCTTTTCATTTTGCATCTAATGTTCCGTAGAACGAGAAAACTTGTATATAGCCTGTTTTTTTTATCTTTAAAGTACTGCCATAATAAAATGTATGGCGCGACCGTTTATTTCTTGCAAATTGTTGCATACACTACATTTAGTATATATTTTAACGATTCTAATTAGGTGGTTTTTCATTTAACTACGTATCCGGTGAGCGATGACGCAACACCGATGATGGAATAGTAGATTGTTAACCAAGGGTTGAAAGCGACCCATTTCAGACGAGATATTTCGGCGCTCGAACGAAGTGAGAGCGCCAATAGTTCAAGGGTGAAATGGGTACTTTCACCCGAGTTAAACACTCTACTTTTCATTTCGACTATGAGGAAAATGATTGAGAAAGAAAATAATAGTAAATGATATTCTGAGGATTTAGTAATAAAAACACGCGCTGCATAGCCACCAGCAGCGGGCGCCGCGGCGCCCCGTCCCCAACCTAGGCCGCGCGCCCGCGGCTGGCTGCTCGCGCAGCGCCCAGCGCGGCTGGCGGGCAGCCCCGGAGTACGAAAATTAAAAAAAAAATACTTTCCACCCTAGGGTTGGAAATGCGATTTTCAACCCGGCTATCCACTCATGAAAATAGAACTTTCCGAACAGGAGAGATGAAAAAAAAGTTTTAAGTGTTTAAACTGAAGTTTTCATTAGATCCATGCAAGTAAGTTTGTTTTTTTATTAATATATTTATATGAATATTATTTATATTACAATAACGTTAAACTCGTATTCCACGATGATATTCCTAGTGAAAAAAACTAACCTCAAAATGTAGTAGTGGCGAAGTCCGTCTAAATTTTGAAGGATAACATCGTCATATGATCTTTGCCGTTTTCAGAAGTCGTTAACCTTTTCCGTCTATTTTAGAAATATTATCTAAGAATTATAGCACTTTCTTTTTTCTATCATTAATCATTATCAAAACTGTCACACAAAATTGCTTTAATTACCTGCCTACTTACAAGTATTACTTTTTTCAATAAATGTGTACTACGAAAATAATTATTTTATTTTAATCGACGTGTTTTCTACTCCTGAATGGCGATGAATACCGGCCTTACCCGACACTCGCGTCTTTTGAAGAAATTAGCCTTTATGAACCTTATTCTTGAGAGCTTAGGGCAAACAAACAGTTGTTATTGTAATCCTCACTAGTACAAAATATCTATAATTACGTAAGCTGCCTATATGTAGGTAAATTTGCCATTAGACGATCTTAACCGACATTGGCGCTAAGTTCGTACATTGCGCCGTGTTTTAAAAAGAAGTGCTTATTTAATTAACCAATGCCTTTTAAGTTTAGACAGTATCCAACTAAATATTTAATCGACCAGTTTCAGAAAACTGGACTTACAGGCAATAGGATAGGCAAAATTTGACAATAAATAATTTTTTAAATGAAGTATGCCGGTCTTTGCCGAGTTGACCTTAAATCAATATCTTTAATAATATTTAACTGCACATCAAAAAACGTATGATCCGGCAATTTATTTCCATCAATTAAAAAGTTTTAAATCAAATACATTTTTTAATGCGAGAAAACTAAATGCTTAGAAAAACTGGTACAGTAATAATTTGAAAATATTCATCAATCTTTTATTATCAAATATATACTGATTGCACATGAAATTTCATGAAACATGCGTCTGAAATAGTCTAATAGGGTGTTTTTTACGAAATAACCCGCACCATAGAGAATAACAGTACTGATCGGTATGAGTACTGTGTAAAAAATATAATAAATTCACGACTAAATTGTGACCTTCCAGCTACGGCCTACTTCGTTTTCTAAATAGACTTTGTTTTATGTGACTCCTACCTATATGGTTATGATGTTATACTGACATACCTACAAAATATCATGGCGATAACGTGTTCGGAATGCCGACTATAAACTATAGATAAAAACTGGCCATGCACTGATTAGCATAGCACGAGTAAACTGAGATTATAACTCCGTATGTATAGAGAAGTTGTATTACATAGTTTTTGTCTTGCTTATGTAATCGGGTTTTTTATATGATATTAAACACTTAAACTAATTTGCACTTAACAGGGTTAAATGAATTAATTTTTATCAACTGCTTATAGAGTCAGACAGCGTAGATCACACGTGATCTTATAACCGTTGATATTATTATAGTTGTATTTTAGCGTAACTCTAGACTATCAAGTAATACTATAAAAGTAGTACTTTTTGTTTTCCATTAATTCAGACTATTTACTAATTGTTAAGACAGTACCAGACTAGTCTAAACTTGCTGAAACCACCAGGCAATTTGCGTAATTTTATAAAAGTTGAACTAAACTAAATCCTTATACCTTATAGTCCTTATACTATCGGATTTACGTGATTAGATAACGCCAGACCAACCAGAAATTGTTAATGTGTTGCCAGACTGGTATACTGTTTCGCTTTTCGATTAACAAAAAATAACTAAAGCGCAACAGCAAAAAGTCGCAAGGAATGTAATAATAATCTTACAGAAGTATAAGTTTTAGTAATAAATTTCATCAGTTATTATTTGGACTTAAATTACTGCATTCGCAGTACAGATGTAGTGCAAAATGATTTTTCTTCGTATTTAATCGGAAAAGTTCGTATTTATCGTGCTCTCTCAATTAGCTTCAGTACCCATCTTACAGCCGTAGGGGTAACTTTGACACTTTGACATTTGACACTAAACAATAAAGTTCCATAATAATGGATATGAAAACGTCACTCATTTAATACAATCATTGATTGACAGTTCGGGTGCCATCGTATTACGATTGAGATCCGAGTTTTCCCAAAAGAAAATCATTTTTCAATATATCTGTAGTATCAATTGTTATAAAATAACGTCAGATCTATGCTGTCAGCTAGTATATTACCTTCAACATTGCAATCATATTTCACCCTTGGAGCGCCACAAGGAGAAATCATATAAGTATAGATCCTATTGAGCTAAATATTTACGAGACAGAAAATTCTGGACGTCAATTGACGGTGTGGTGTCCGTGGCACGGCTTCACGTCAACGTGCCACGCAGGTTTTAGCGCTCAAAAGGGTTAATCAAAAATTATCACAAGTTATGTAAAATGTCGGCGACAAAACGATAACTATTAAAAGTCATGACAGGTCACACTCAAATAACTAATTCTAATAAATCTTATTAAGGCATGCATGCTGTGCAATCAAATTTGTAGATTTTAAAATATGTAAGCTAAAATAAAACTACTAATTGTTGGTAATGTCAGTATGCCATTGGATCTATTTCTACCGAACTAAACTTCCAACTAATTCTGGCAAGTATTCACTAATGAATTCTAGTCCGTTTTTCGATGCCGCGTGACTCTCTGAAGTGTAATAAGTATTTTAGTAAAATATTTATGATAGTAGTTTATTCAACTGGTACAAATTAAGGGCATTAAAACACGAGTGTTTTAATGCCTTATTATGTACAGTTGCATAATAGTACATTACTTACCAAGGGCGATAAAACAAAGAATGTCTTAGATCGCAGGTATTTTACGCCCGAGCCGAAGGCAAGGGCGATAAATATGCGATCTGAGGCTTTCTTTATTATCGCCCGTGGTAAGTACAAAATTTTATGTCACCCCCTGGCCAGGAAGTGGGTTTTTTCGCGCGCGGAGCGTGCGATAATGGCCACTTTATGGCTAGGTGTGACATAAAGTACTTTATCTACACATATATCATAAATCCTCTAATATGCGTTCGGAAACCGTAGAAAATGACTCTCATTTCAACATTCAATGAATTTATGGCAATTTTCTTATCTGTGGCTAAGGCTACAGCAGTAATAAAATATTTCATTTTAATCTCATATATGATGTTAAAATATTACGTCAAACAAAACTGTCAAAATTTAAATGTCAAAGTTGACATGTCCCTATTCTAGTATCACTAAAAAATTCAAATTCAGTCGATGCGAAATGTCAGCTCGATGTTTTTTTAGTATATATCGCACGAAATTTGAGCTAGAACGACATGATCACATCAGAATAAGGACTCTTTACTTTTTTAAATAACATTCAGGTATCTGTTGCCAGTTCTGATTTCGATATTTCCGCAACCGTGCAAAAAAGGTTGTATTAACACAATTATTGTATTTATTTACTACGGTTTCTGAACCCATCTTAGAGTAATTATAATATGTGTGTAGATAAAGTAATGTATGCAACTGTACATAATTAGGCATTAAAACACTCGTGTGACCTTATTATGAAACTCGCCTTCGGCTCGTTTCATAAAACACACTCGTGTTTTAATGCCCCTCATTATGTACCAGTTGCATAAACTACTATTATCTACACACATATCATAAATCCTCTAATATGCGTTCGGAAACCGTAGAAAATGACTCTCATTTCAACATTCAATGAATTTATGGCAATTTTCTTATCTGTGGCTAAGGCTACAGCAGTAATATAATTTTTAATTTTAATCTCATATAAATGATGTTAAAATATTAAACGTCAAACAAAACTGTCAAAATTTAAATGTCAAAGTTGACATGCCCCTATTCTAGTATCACTGAAAATTCAAATTCAGTTGATGCGAAATGTCAGCTCGATGTTTTTTTAGTATATATCGCACGAAATTTGAGCTAGAACGACATGATCACATCAAACTCTTTACTTTTTAAAATAACATTCAGGTATCGGTTGCCAATTCTGATTTCGATATTTCCGCAACCGTGCAAAAAAGGTTGTATTAACACAATTATTGTATTTATTTACTACTGTTACAAACTCGTTTTATAATTTGTCATAGACACCTTTTGACTGTGTCATCTTGCTTTGTTATTATGAATTTGTCAACGTCTAATAAATACTAATTTAGAAACTTAAATAGATTATGTTATTCTTATCACTGGCGACGTGGATTAAAAATGAACAGCGAACAATTTGAAAAGTTTCTCATATTGCAAGAATCGCAACAAAAACAAATTTCGGACATTTTACAATTGTTAGTAACACAACAACAACAAAATGCGACTGCTGCGACTTCCACACCAACGACGACACACGGCACGGAGTCGCCCAGCACATCGCACGCTAACACCAACAAAAACAACATCTACAACAGTTTTAAAGGTGACAAGTTTAACCCTAGCGAAACGTCAGTCGAAAATTTTATTGACTATTTTGAGACTAAATGCAGACTTTGGGGAGAGGATGCACGAAGCATCAAGAAAGAGCTTTTATTCACCTGTCTCTCCCCTGAAACCTTTCACGACATCAAGGTTGCCCTGACACCACATTTCGAAAACAGTACGTACGCAGACATTCGAGAAAAACTCCTCGATCTCTACAGTATCAAGCGAACAAGATACAGGGCGCTGACCGATTTCTGGAGCTGCATACGCGCGGACAGCGAATCGATGGAGCACTACGCCAACAGACTAAAAGAAATAAGCAAAGATTGCGGCTATAGCGACGACTTATTAGAACGGCAATTACGTGATCGTTTTGCAACCGGGATCAACCACCAACAACTGCAGATCGACTTGAAGCAAAAATGGCCTGATTTACAAGAATATCAAGACGGAAAGATGAAGGAAGTAACGTTCTCACAAATCTTCAGCGTAGCACAATCGAGGGAACGAGCGAAAGGCGACACAGACCCACACGTCAAAGTCAACAAGGTACAAAGGAGCACCAGATCTTACTTGAACGCTTCACCGCGTAGGCTAAAAACTCATCAATGCCTCAGATGCGGTGAACCTGAAAGACACCCTCTGAGCCAATGTTCAGCAAAAACCCACACATGCAAAGAGTGCAAAACGCCAGGCCACTTCGAAGATTACTGCATCAAGTCGGGCAGAGCCTGTCTGCCCAATCGGTACGATAATAAGCAGAAAACATTTACAAAACGAAACAAACTACACAAACTGCAACATGACAGAAACAGCAACAACTCTTCTCAAGCGTCCTACTCGGATGACAGTGACGACGAATCAGACACCGTTTGTCAAATAAACAAAACAAAAGGCAAAGACAGCAATAAAATAGATGTCCTGATTAACAACATTAATGGTAAATTAGATTGGGACCCCGGTTCGGTCTATTCAATCATTAGCACGAGTTTCTGGAAGCGTATTGGCGCGCCTCCTCTAACGAAAGCCCCGGGCTTGCGCGCGTATGGAAACATAAAACTTAAGCCGAAGGGCCTAACAGACGTCACAGTACGGGTCCAAAACGAGGAAAAGATATTGCCTGTTGTCGTCATGAAGTCAGCTGACCCAATGCTGTTCGGGCTACAATGGAGCGAAATGTTTCACATGCACTTCCCACAGCCAGTCTACTCGATCAAGAACACTCGACACGAGGCCGTCACTTTACAAAAAGTTCTGGACAAACACACTGCTCTTTTCGACGGCAAACTTGGAAAAGTCAAAAACTACCAAGTAAATATCCACATCAAGCCGAATTCTCAACCGAAACAGATTCCGGCACGATCAATCAAATTTTCAATGAAGAGAAATATTGAAGTAGAGCTAGATCGCCTAGTTGAAGAAGGCATCATAACTGAAGTGGACCCAAACATTACACCGATTCAGTGGGCGACACCAACAGTCAACGTAGTCAAGACAAATGGTCAGATCAGAATTTGTGGTGACTTTCGCAGCACGCTCAACCCTGTTTTGATAACACATGCACACCCGGTTCCCCTGTTCGATCAACTCCGTCAGAACCTCGCAAATGGAGACAAATTTTCGAAAATTGACCTTAAAGACGCTTACTTGCAATTTGAAATAGGTCCTGAGTCTAAACAGTACTTAACAATTTCTACACATAAAGGATACTACCAGTACAATCGAATGCTGTTTGGAATTTCTACAGCCCCGTCAATCTTTCAGCATTATCTTGACAAACTCCTCGAAGGAATACCAAATGTGGCAGTTTACTTTGATGACATTGCAGTTACAGGAAAAGATGACAAAGACCATCTCGAAACCCTTCGTATCGTGTTCCAAAAACTTGAGCAAGCTGGATTAAAAGTTAACTTGAAAAAATGCACTTTCCTACAGCCGGAAGTCGAATATCTCGGACACACGATCGATAGAAATGGAGTACGCCCTACAAAATCTAAAATAGAAGCAATCGCCAAAGCTTCTCCCCCAACTAACGCCAAAGAGTTAAGATCATTTCTTGGATTAGTCAACTTCTATGAACGCATCATACCACACCTACACAGTGTCTGTGCCGACCTTCACGCACTAACAGGAAACCGACAGAAATGGCGGTGGACCGACAACGAAACTAAGGCTTTTGAACAGGCAAAGGCCATGATCGTACGTTCTAAACCACTAGTAGCCTTTAATGATAAGCAGCCGCTCTATCTAGCTTGTGACGCATCCGAGAAAGGAGTGGGCGCGGTACTTTGTCACAAAAACGACAACACTGAACAGCCCATTGCATTTGCATCAAGAAAACTTCGACCAGCAGAATCTAATTACTCTGTCATAGACCGCGAAGCTCTAGCAATATTTTTCGGAGTAAAAAAGTTCGATCAATATATTCGTGGCATGAAATTCACATTAGTAACTGATCATAAACCTCTCATTCACATTTTGGGAACTGAACGCAACTTACCGAAACTCGCAAATAATCGCTTAATACGATGGGCTCTATTGATTGGAAGCTACGATTATGAAATCGAATATACAAAAGGCTGTAACAATATAATTGCGGACTACTTATCCAGGATGCCTAACCCTGAAGAGCTACCATCC
The DNA here is from genome assembly GCA_951800055.1 of Cenopis cana. Lineage (NCBI taxonomy): Eukaryota > Metazoa > Arthropoda > Insecta > Lepidoptera > Tortricidae > Cenopis > Cenopis cana. The sequence goes on along the minus strand of OX637471.1, from coordinate 33,130,562 downwards.
ACACAAGAACGGGCTGTACACAAAATTGTAGCGCGCTTACAGACAGATAGGATTATTGACCTTGCCCTATCAGAAAACGTTATACGAGATGAAACACTAAAAGATACCATACTCAAGCATATATCACAGCTTATTAGAACGGGTTGGCGTGAACATCATTATACAAACGAAGTGAAGCCATATGCTCGCAAGCGCTGTGAATTATCACTGGAAAATAAGATCGTCATGTGGCAAGGTCGCATTGTTGTTCCCGACTCCCTACGAAAAGCGACCCTAAAATACCTACATCGCGGACACCCAGGCATATCAGCCATGAGAGCTCTGGCAAGGTTCTATGTATGGTGGCCAACAATTGAGGAAGACATAGATTTCCATGTAAAAACTTGCCGGAAATGCCAGGAGAACCGGCCCAATACCTCGGATTTGCCTATCTTCTCATGGTCCATGCCAGACCAAGCCTGGGAAAGGATCCATGTCGATTTCGCAGGACCATTCGAGGGCTCTTATTGGTTGGTGCTGTCAGATGCATTCTCCAAATGGATCGAGATCAAACCGATGGCAAAAATTACGACCGCTAAACTCTGTGATGAGTTGGACACAATTTTTACAACCTTCGGCCTCCCGCAGTTTCTAGTCTCTGACAATGGCCCTCAATTTACTTCGCAGGAGTTCCTAGTCTACTGCAGAGACAAGGGAATTAACCACATCAAATCGTCGCCCTATCATCCGCGTACTAATGGATTAGCAGCGCGGACAGTAAGAACATTTAAGAGCAGAATGTCGTCAAGTACAGAATGCCTCAAAAAACGGCTAGAACATTTTCTTTTTGCCTATCGCATCACACCCCATAGTACCACAGGCAAATCTCCGGCCCAGTTAATGTTTGGTCGACAGTTAAATTGTGAGCTTGACAATGCTCGACCAAGTGCCAAACGGTCGTTACAACATAAGCAAATACAAGCGAATGTTAACTCCGACAGCTTAACGCCGAATTACAGACCGGGTGATACAGTTTACGTGCGAGCCAGAGATCAATCGCGATGGGAACCAGCCACGGTGTCTCGGCGCACACATCGGTATTCATATGTTATCAACACACCGACTGGTGTGGAAAGGAGGTACCACGCAGACCATATGCGACCTCGGCTCACCAGACCAGATGACCGCGCCTGCCGTTCCGGAAGTACTGGAAGCGTTTCTTATAATCCCGTAGTTCCAGTTGCGTCCTCAAGTCCGGTACGGGACGCCACAGAACCGCTAATGCCTTGTCAAGTATCAGGAACCAAAACAGAAAATTGCCCAGGAGCGTCTCCACCTCCCTTGCCACGGAATGAGGCCAACATGCCGTCTACGGTGTCTACACCTGCGGGACCGCGGCGAAGCAGGCGTACTATTAAACCACCCCGACGTTTAATTGATGAGATGGAGGGTTAAATCTTTTAGGGCGGACGAATGTTACAAACTCGTTTTATAATTTGTCATAGACACCTTTTGACTGTGTCATCTTGCTTTGTTATTATGAATTTGTCAACGTCTAATAAATACTAATTTAGAAACTTAAATAGATTATGTTATTCTTATCAACTACGGTTTCTGAACCCATCTTAGAGTAGTTATAATATGTGTGTAGATAAAGTAATGTATGCAACTGTACATAATTAGGCATTAAAACACTCGTGTTTTAATGCCCCTCATTATGTACCAGTTGCATAAACTACTATTATCTCCACACATATTATAAGTACTCTAAGATGGGTTCAGAAGCCGAAGGCAAATGACCTGCATTGCTACCAGTGCTACCGGCAATCTAATATAATATACAAATACAACACACAAATATACAAATTCTGATAATAAATACATCGAAACAAAGATATTATAATCATTTGTAAATAAGGTCAACTCGGCGAAGACCGTCTGTCGGCGAAGATCGTATAGCAACAATAGGGATGTTGACTCAAAAAAAAAATATTACTTCGATAGAAAGAAGACATAAAACTATGCCAAATAGTGAAAATCCTATTCAAATATCTCAAAAAATAACGATGCTACAACGGTTAGAATGTTCGTAGTTAGAGAAAGTGCTACTCAACAGTGACGTCACTGTTGAGTAGCGCCATAGTAAATGACGATCGTTCAATACAAAGGTGCGTTTTGCGGAAAAGCGACAGAAAATACCCACTCTTTAAACTTTGAAGACTTATAATTACGTAATTATTTATTATTTAGAATTATTTTTTTCGCCATTTGATTGAGAATTTGAGCCTTTATGTAGAAAATTTGGATATATTGATTTTCTTTTATAGTGTCATCATTGTGTTCGGAGTTTTGGTGGCAAATTTCACAGAGGTAAATGGAGTCGCCTAACAATTTTTTTGATTAAACGAATAACGATTAAATGATTAATTTTGCATCATACTCCTTATAAATTATTTTGAGAGCATTACCATACCAGGATAACACAGGACTTCTAATAACACAAGTATGTAGGTAAACATTGTTTAATAAATTTATTTATTTTTACTTATTACATACGTACAAACATGTCACCTAAACAGTCGGGACAGTATAATGTTTGTACCTGCCGCCATTTAATTTCATACTAAGTACTTCAGGTAAATGAATAATTTATTTATTCAAATCTTAAAAAGTAAATCATAAAAACGACTCCATTACCCACTGTGTTGCCACCGAAACTCCGAACACTAGTCATCATCCCTATTACAGAAAATTCTGCAAAGCTACGAGGATCGCAACACAGTTCACTAAATGATAAAACAGTTCTAGTTCTTACAAATTTACACAGATAGCGCTACGTCTAGCATAAAGAGAAAAACCGGCCGATGAATGGCGATGTCTGCCGGTCTTACCCGACAAACATTTCTTTTGGCGAAATTAGGCCACACAATCAGTTGTTATTGTAATCCTCACACGTACAAAATATCTGTAATTACGTACAGTCAACAAAAAATGTGGTCTACCACCCTACGGTCGACGTTCATTTGAACGTCATAAAACAACAAGGTCGATTTCCTCTTGCAATAATATTATGACAGTGACAATTGCTCCTTTCATTTATTACATGTATTTCGTCATGTCATGTGCAAGTTCAGTTCAGTGTCTAGAAATCTCACTATTATTGAAGCCCTCGTTATGAAGTGCTTTATTATTAGCTCGTTCGGTTACATTACGAGGCATTACAGCGGTAGGAAATCAAGAAATTAGAATAATATATATAATAACACGATTGTTGAATATTACGTTGACAATAATTCTTGACACTATTTGTCAGTGATACTTTCTTTTTCAGTTGCAAAAAGATTTTCTTGAAAAAGATCGTAATGGTTTTAACCGAAGAGGAGAATATGTAACATTATTGTAAAAAAAATAGCCTATTGCATTGATAACAAAGGTCAAAATAAAGTAATCCATGACTTTATATGTCAGGCAACACAGATAATAGACGTACGTCAATTTGTGCAACTCTTACACGCCGTTAGAAAAGTCAACCCTAGCGATAATTAGATCTCACAGAAACTTTTGTCATAACTGGTAGACCACTTCCTTGGCCGACTGTACAAGCTGCCTAGTGCCTATGTGTAGGTAAATTCGCCATTAGACGATCTTAACCGACATTGGCGTTAAGCTCGTCCATTGCGCCGTGTTTTAAAAACGAGTGCTTATTGAATTAACCAATGCCTTTTATACGAGTTTCGCAAGTTTAGACAGCAACCAACTAAATATTTGATCAACCAGTTTCCGAAAACTGGACTTTCAGGCAATAGGATGTGCAAAATTTGTCAATCAGTCATTTTTTAAATGAAGTATGCCGGTCTTCGCCGAGTTGACCTTAAATATTAAGTATTACTTTATTAATACAACCTTTTTGCACAATAACCAAAATGGCGGAAACAGCGAAATCAGAACTGGTAGCCGAACAAACCTGAACGTTTTAAAAAAAGCATAGACCAATAGTCCCTATTCTGATGTCGTTCGAACTCAAATGTCGTACGATATATACTAAAAAATATAGACTTGACGTTTTGTATCGACTGAATTTGAATTTTTTGTGATACTAGAATGTGATTTAAATTTTGTTGGTTTTATCTAAACTCCTTGGTTTTGTATGATGTACAAATTTAAAAAAAACATGTTATTAAATAGGTGATTTTTATGAAATAATATTACTGCTGTCACCTTCTGCCACAGATAAGAAAACTTACATAAATACATAAAATGTTTTAACGCTTGTCATTACATACGGCTTCTGAACGCATTTTAGAGGATTTATGATATGTGTGTAGATAAACATTGTAAATTAATGCGTGTTGACAAGTGCCATGCCATCATCGAAAGCGGGACAGGCCCTGTACTCCGAACATAGAAACGAACTTTCACTCTTATAGTGTATAAAACGAGAGTGAAGGGGACGGCATGATAGGAATTCCAGATTTCGGTGTTCGGAGTAGACCCTCAGGAGAATGCATCACAGTGTCACAGATGCGTGAAGTGGTCGGAGCCGAGGCTCTCGACCGATGACGTGCGCGAAGAGGTCGGAGTGGACTCCAAATTACCTGACACAGTGTCGCTCTGCGACACCCGGAGGTCCTGCAGCTCCAGTGCAGCTTTCTCGCGTCTGCACAAAAAATATTCAATTATTACTACGTTTACATTGAACCGAAGTGAGCAGGAAGTGTGTGTAAACCCGATACTTCTCATGCCACTGCCATTGCTACTCGCGCTGCCCGGCGCTCCCCAAAAGAGCGGTCTTTTGTGCGGAAGTCAAAGGACCGGCAGTGTGTGTTTACATTCCGCTCCATCGCTCATTTCTCGCCGAGCGCTTGGAGGTGAAGTAGGGCAGTATGTAAACACATCACTTCCCTCGATCCTGCTGCAGCAGAATTTAGGGAATTATAAACGGCAGCGCTAGGAGCAGCGGCAGGGGCTGAATGTCATGATCATCATCATTTGAAAATTGACAACATTTCATTTTTCTGACCCCTTCATTTTATTACACGACTGTCCAAAAACAGGAGTGTAATGTTTTCAGGGTTCATGTATGTAAGATTCTTTGTTCGACCAAAACTTCTCAACGGCTGTCATGTCTCAAACACAATTTTATCTTTCGTGAACTTTGTCCTCCTTTTTTCCGAACAAAACGGGACTGTGCTACAACAATGCGGGGTGTTCGATATTTTTACGGGTCAGTTTTAATGTATTGAATAAGATTTCGACGTAAACTTTAACTTTTAACAACTAAAGTAATAACCAATAACCCTACTTGACTAGGGGCGTCAACAGGTGAACACAAAGAACGGTAGCCCTCATTGATTGTACCGACCGCGACCACTTAGGTTCCAAGACCGCGACCGGTGCATTGGTAGAACGTCGCCGTAGGTATCAAGCCATAAAGTTTTTTTCTCAAAAATTTCTCGCAAACTGGACGTTAGTCGCTTCATATTGGAAGGTAAAGTGTATAGTTCAAGGTCAGATCCAAATTAAAAAGTGAAAACATTGCAGGCCGCCTGCAATGTCACATATAAATTTCTTTATTTGTCGAGTTCCAAACTTTTTAAAAAGTAGAAACAGTCATATAAAAGGAGGCACAGGTCGTATTCAGCCAATTCAGCTCGTATTTTTCTTTTGGAAACGCGCGGAAATTTTCTTTTTTATTTGTCTCAAATAATTTGCGTTTTTCGGTGGAAACTTACACTTGCGATTCTGTAAAAAAAACAGCGGGAAAGCATGATGTTTTTGACGTTTAAGGTTATGTTTATCAAATCTTAATTCAAATTTTATCGTATTTCCCCCATTTTTGAGAAAAGCACTATATTAGCCTCGGCCGGAATGGCAATTGCAGGCTTCGTATTATAATTAAACAAATACTCAGCCTGCAATTGTTTCCTTCCCGGCCACGGCAATAATGTACTATTACAGCATAACACAAAATATAAGCGGTATAGTGCGCGTCATCCACGAAGGCCCTCAACCGCCCAATCCGTAAAATTACGCATAGGTTTATAGATTCGCTGTGGATGGGCGCCTCGTCGTGGATGACATGCACTATATCACACACACGAGGAGGCAAACTCTCTTCTTAGGCTTGTCCCTTAGGGTTGTTCCGCCACTGAAAGTGACTGTGGTTGGGGACGAAAGCACAAATAGGATTACCCGCCTTATTAATCTTACCTCAATATCACAGTAGCTCTGGCTTGTTTCTCGGTGTCTGAGAAGGTGTCGGCACGCTGGCCGATCTTGGATTTCTCGTCAGGCTCCACGAACACGCCGAGCGGCCGCTGCGGCAGCTCGCTCGGCGGCGGCGGCCCCGGGTAGTCCAGCTTCGCCCGCCTCAGCTCCTCCATCGAACGTTCCAGATTTAATATCACAATATCATCCTCGTAACCAAAGTCTTTATGTAGCTTTACCTAAAAACAAATAACATTGAAATACCACTTACCGATACATTTATTTAAAATATAGAAATAGACACACAATGCCGAACAGAAATGGCGGAAAATGTGACCCAATATGACAATGTCAGTTACATTCCAATAGTTTCGTACAAAAAAGACTTTCAGCTGCAATACACCATTTGACTAAAAAAATTGTATGGTGCCATTCGAACCAGTTTTCATAGACGATCTAATGTCTATATGGGACCAACTACAATTAGACCACAATAAAAGGCAAAAAATAGAGATGAACCTCTAGCTCGCCGCAAGCGGCCGCCCAAACGGCTCCTACAAATTGGCACGGGCAGATGACGTCACGCACCTGGTATCGAACCAACTGTTGTATGGCAAAATAAGTATTTTGCTGTTTTGGTCGTAAAATAATGCGTTTAGGTACATAGTCGCCGTACATTTTTTTATTTATTTTTACGTAAGTATTCTATTGATATCTTTTGTTTGACTTTTGGATGAAAAAAAACATAATTATCCTTATTTTCGATGTTAAATATATTTTTTATATTTTGGTAAAAGTTTATAATTTTCAATTCAATGTGATATTTTGATGGTTTACTATCCATAAAGTGACACCATGTTACAAATTTTAACATGTGTCAAATACTCTATTCTTAAGTGTCAAATTTGTAAACACAAATACCAACACAAATGTACCGCCCATCTCGTGCCGGCGGTACTTTTACGGGGATTATTGTTTTCGGCTGATTGTGAATATAGTTCTATATTACATCTAATACAACACATGTTCCTTATTTTTTATTGGCACGCACCTGAATATAATTAACAATAAGATCCATATCATTCAACTTCATGATAGCTTTTTTATGAAGCTTGAGTATCGTATACGCCATGGCGGTAACCACTCTCTCGCCGTCGAGCAGATATATATCCCACACTCTCAAACACAAACTGAAGGGCACACGTTCGACAAAACATACAAAGAACCATTTGAGTGAATAAAGTATTGCATCCAATCCATACTTATCGAAATGCTGTTTTAACTTCGGCATAAATTTTGTGAGTATCTTATCATGATGCCCCAAGAAGCGGGTTAACTTGGGGAATCCTTCGATATACAATCCGTGCATGTTGTATTTCTTTTCGGAGAGTAGGATGGCGAGTGCCCAGAAGGCGTCCTCCTCGTCCATGTACATAAGCAGAACTCCCGCCAACCCCGACATGCCCTGGCAGTACCCCACCTCCGAATTGTACATGCTGTACGCGCACAGCACATTAAACAGCGAACATTGCTTTTCTGAATACCTCTCTCTATAGAATTGGTGTTCTCGAAATTGACGATTCACATCAGAGTCTATCTGTCGGACCTCTGTCGACCATTGTTTGGCTAACCTCAACATTTCCTGATATTTGCCAAGTTTTTCCGCTTTCACTCTATTGACGTCGAGTAATTTGCACCATATTCGTGGCCTTAATGAGAGTGGTAGCCCTTTGTATGTACGCTTGTGTAGTTTTTCTTTGGTGGCAGGAGAGTCCCAGTTTTTCAGCATCTTAAGCCATTTTTTTTCTCTCTCGACTTCGATGTTGACTTTTTGCGGCGCCGTTTTCTGAAGCAACCGCTCGTCATGGATGAATCCATATCTGGAAATATTAGTATTCGTATTATGAATCCAATATTGTATGGGAAAATTGTAGGTGAACTCCTCACTACTAATTAATGAGTATTGAGAGTTAACAGCGAGTATTCTCATAGTAATTCTACTCGTTTTGTCGCTCAAGCGAGTAGAATATACTGTGGGAGTACTCGCTACTCGCCGGCGGTGGGACCAGTGCCTTAAGAACGACATTCTATGATTGTAATTATCCGAACAGATCAGGACCAAACAAAACTTAATAGGAGAATGGACAAAAATAGTCTTCGGATCACTTTGTTGTCAGTCTGTCTGTCTGTCAAGACCCTTTATCTCTGGAAAGCATGAAGGTATCGAGTTGTATTGTAATTAAAACCATTATACTCAGATCTACAGTCCAGGGCTCGGAACCGGTTTTTTTTTAACCGGTTAAAACCGGTTTATTTCGGTTTAGCTCCGAACTTTATTGAGAGCGCGAACGTTTTAAGAACTTTATATAAACCGGTTTATTCCACGAGTGGCGCGACCGCGGCGACCCGGCCGGGCCCCTGGCGGGGGTCGGTGTCGGTAGGTACTTACGTACACACACACAAGCACGCGTTGCAACTTGTCGAGTAATTTTTGTAGACGCGTGCGAGTTGGAGTACGGCTCCTTAGCTCGAAATACGGTCCCATCTGGCAGAAAGCATGAAGCTTAGTAGCAGTAGCTTTCATATTTGTGCTTCAAAAATTTTAGGGAAACACGTTGACAGAGACAGACCTTTCCCCCCCCCCTTGCCCCCACTTTTGTGTACCGAATTACAGTTTTATTTTATTTTAATGAAAACTGCTGAAGCTAGGAGAAAACCGTCAAAGGGAAAAATGTTCCTTATAAAATTATCTACAAGTTATTCTTTGAATGTATTTCGATAGGACCTATAGCTTTCAAAATATACGAGCATTCATTAGGGTAAATACAGCAGAAAAGATGCTAGAGGGCAGATTACTAACATTTTTGTGCGCATCGGGCTACAAGCATGAAATTTGTAGCATAGATAAAGTGTTCCGCGGTGATTCTTTTCGGATGTGGAAATTAGTTAAATTCGTCCCCTGGGGAAGGGGAGAGCGGGGTGAATTGGATCAAGAATACCTCTTTTTAGTCTTTTTCTTATTGATCAGTTAAGGCTACTAAGGCTTGCGGGGTTTCCAGACACCAGGAATTCATTTTTAGGTCTCCGTACCCAAAAGCTCCAAGCGGAACCCTATTTTTGTCTCCCATAGAGCTGAAGGGAGGCGAAATTTTTTTTTTACCCACCCCTTCGAGTGTGATATCGTTATTTAGAGCTAATTGAGTAAATAAATACTGTATTTTTTGTTTAACAAAATATTTAAAGTCAAAGTCAAAGTGATTTATTTGTAAACATAGGTAATACAATATATGGCGCTAGGTACAAAATATGTGCTCTATGTTTCGTCGTTAGGCATACAAATTCATTTTTAAATTACATAATATTAAAGATAAACATGAGAGATGATATCTGTATTGGTAGAATTCCCCCAATAAATAAGACCATAGCGAAGGGATGATCCAATACATCCGTGATATGCTGATATAACCGCCTCAATACTGACTTGCTTCGATAACTTGTAAAGCGCATATGCATATTTGTTGAGCTTTTTACAAACTTCCTCCGTATGAGGCTTCCATGACAGCTAACTTGTGATCTATAGTGAGTCCTAAATTTTTTTTACTTTAACTGATTCAATAAGGTGTCCTGCATAAAAACAAGGGCGTGAGATGACACTAAAGTCCACTATTTTAGAAAATTCGTTCCTAAGATTTTTTAAACTTCCCATTGACCTGTGAATTTGATATTTGGTAGTAATGTCTATTATAGTGTATATTTTACTAACAAACACAAAAAAAACTGAAACCATTTTTGTAAAAAAAAAATCTTGTAAAAAATATTTTTATTTTTTTGTATTTGTTGGTAAAAGGGACGTAATATTAAATATTATAACCAAATTGAAAGTTCGTAGGTCAATGAGAAGTATAAAAAATATTAGGAACAAATTTTTTAAAATAGCGGACTTTAGTGACTTCTCACGCCCTTGTTTTTAAATATTTTTTTAAACACAAAATAAAGTTTTTATCTATTTAATTATCTCTAAATAACGATATCCCTCTCGTTGGGGTGGGTAAAAAATTTCTTTTTTCGCACCCCTTCAGCTATATGGGAGACCCCCTTAAAACATATTTAAAAAAATCTGACATGTGGCTTTGGGTCTACAATATGCTTAATACTGTGAAAATTTTAAGCCTGTAGCCTAAACCGTTTGGCTGTAAAACCTGTAAAGCAGACGACGGACGGACTTATGACTGACAAAAATAGGATTCCGCTTGGAGTCCTAAAAATGAATTCCTGATGTCTGTTTTACATGAAAACGATACCCCGCAAGCCATAGTAGCCTTAACTTATCAGTGAGAAAAAGACTAAAAAGAGGTGTGCTTGGGCCAATTCACCCCGCTCTCCCCTCGCACAGGGGACGAATCTAACTAATCTCCACATCCGCGGAACAGTTTATCTTTGGTACAAATTTCATGCTTGTAGCCCGATGCCCACAGAAATGTTAGTAATCTGCCCTCTAGCATCTTTTCTGCTGTACTTATTCTAATGAATGCTTGTAGATTTTGAAAAATATAGGTCCTATCGAAATACATCCAAAGAATGACTTGTAGATAATTTTATAAGGAACATTTTTCCCTTTGACGGTTTTCTCGTAGCTTCAGCCGTTTTCAATCAAATTAAAAAAAAACTGTAATTCGGCACACAAAAGTGGGGGTAGGGGGGGAAACAAAGATCTGTCAACGTGTTTCCCTAACATTTTTGAAGCACAAATATGAAAGCTACCTGCATGCCCAGTTTCATGCTTTCTGTCAGATGGGACCGTATTCGTCATATTTTCGAGCTAAGGAGTCGTACTAATTTTGGTAAGGCACTATTTCATGCAATGTTATTTATCAAACGTAAACGTCCGTCCCGAAAGCGAAGTTCCGTTAATATGAATGAACACACACAAATGCAAACGACTAGGGTATATCCGATAGGTAGGTAATCGTGGGTTCGTTTTAACCGTATTATATCGTTCTAAACCGGTTAATCGAACGAAACCTTTATATAAAGCTCCTCCGTAAACCGGTTTAAAAATAGCGGTTTTTGTACCGAAACCGAAATATAAGGGTTTTGCTGCAAGTATATCATAACGGTTTGAAAAATTAACCGGTTTCCGAGCCCTGCTACAGTCCCTTGAAGCTGTGAAAAAAACAAATTTGTACGGAACCCTTGGTGGGCGAATCCGACCTACACTTGTCCGGTATTTTTTTTTAATTATGTAAGCCTAGTGCACACAATTTTATTATGGTTCACAAAGTTCATATACTTATTTTGAGTTACTACAATAAATTGCTTTCAACGAAGAGGTCTGCTCGCGATTGATATAATAAGCATATACGGTATATGATATACCTACTACAATTTTTTTTATTTTCTTATATTTACATACCAAAGTATACTATTATAGGTATTCGCATTGCCTTTATCAAATAATGTGATATACGGTTTCCAATTGCTATTTCAAATGACAAAACACATTCGCAAAAGCACAAATAATCTGATTTAAAAAATGATCAGTACATCCTCTTAATTGTAGGCAACCAGCCTTATCTTTGTTATATATAGTACAGAATATAATTAAAGCGTCATGCATTACTTCCGTCAAATGCTCATAAACGCAACATTATTATATTGTTAACTAGCGACCCGCCCCGGCTTCGCACGGGTGCAAATTATACATATAATGTAAACCTTCCTCTTGAATCACTCTATTACAAAAAACCGCATCAAAATCCGTTGCGTAGTTTTAAAGATCTAAGCATACAACGGGACAGACAGCAGGAAGAGACTTTGTTTTATACTATGTAGTGTTTATTGAATGAAACCATCAATAAAGGTGGGTAGTTACCGTGTTGTTATGGCCTACCTCCAAATTCTATTGTAAAAAATCGGTGGTGTCGAGGGTTGCCTGCTTGTTTTCGTATATTTTTTGAAGTTTTTTCAATGCATTCAAAAGTTTTATAACTTCAAATCAAAGTCAAATGACCAGTCGTTATTGGTTGAGCGCCTCAGTGTTGCCAGTTTAGGGTGCCTTTCTATCAAAGCTGTGCTATGCTACATTGCTATGGATGCGTTGATATCCACCAATCATATTCATTGCTTCACAAAGCATAGCACTGGTGAATAACCAGCCTAATAACTTGTAACTTTCTGCTTCGTAAAATTGGCTCCAGGTCTACTATAGACAAAGTATCAGTAAACAATGAATATTTATACAGACATTAACAGTATACCAATGAATTCTAAACTTCATGTTTATACATTTTGTTAATAAATATTCACTCGCATTGTGCTGCATACTATTCTTAAATTCTAAAATTATATTTATTCACATACATATTAAATTAATCATATTTAGTTACATTTATAAAAAAACTAGTTTTTCCCGCGACTTCGTCCGCGTGGAACTTGATTATTGCGATAGAATTGAAGTAATTGCTATTTACTTAATATCATGCGCTTACCTTAGCATCACTCTTTTATACAAACTTCCACCCCCTTAAGGGATGTTTTCCGGGATAATCTATCTCCATACCAAATTTCATGTAAATCGGTTCAGCTGTTTAAGCCTAAAGAGGTAACAGACACACTTTCACATTTATAATATTAGTATGGATTTCCTATAAAGTTTTAGTATTCAATAGTAGAAAAAGTTAAAATAGGCACTGACTCCTTAATTGTCTTGCTGGGTCAAGCTAACAGTGACATCATAACCTCATGTGGGTGTTACATTAATGCGGTTTTCGCAGTGCGAACGGGATATTGCTATGCAAGTCTATAGCAGTCTCCCGCTCACACTGCGAAAACCGTCCCAAAAACCGCATCAGTGTGACAGCCGCCTTAGGCAGGGCAAACATAAAATTATCTTACGCAGTACAATGTGAATCATGCTGAATTCCCAACACACACAGGAATAGTAAAGAGATTTAGGTGCTAATTCATATTTCCTGTTGTCAACTGCTGTAACTGTGTGGAGTGTGGGTGTAATCATGATAGCACATAATTATACTTATACACAAGCGGAAAGCTATTGAACATGTGTGACTTGAGCATAACAACAAATCATCTTTGTAATGTTTTTAGATATATTATGTCACAGCCTAAAGGTTGATTTAGAGCTGCGGGCTACAAAGGTAAGATGAATACAATCAAATCCTGCAATGTAATGTAAATTCACTAAAAATTGCACTCAAGTTCTTGCTAACTAGTGTAAACTGCGCTTGACTCACAGCCTACCTTGACTCATCACTCTTAGTCCATTTGGCGGTAGAGAGGCATCCAAAGAAATGCCAACCCACTTACCTATTTTGAGACTGGTATACCTGACTATGTGATGCCATGTGACGACTATTTGGCACATAAATATATATGGAACAACAAACTCGGCTGCTCAAAAAATTGCATTTTTGGTTTTTTCTAATTGTTCAGGGTTTTAGTTATTTGCCAAAAACTATTTCCAGTAACTCAAAATAATTATATGTTAAAAAAGAAAAGGTACCATCTCCAACTAATGTATATCAAGTAACTCAATAGATACTTTATTTTTATCTCAGTCACCTATTTCCACTGTTCATTAAATAGCCACAACACCCTTTAGCAAATACAAGTATCTTGACTTACATTATTATTATTATTATTTGTTAATCAGGCAGGCAGTTGAAACAACTGATGAAGCCTGTATCCAGTTATCTTCAAATATAATGTAATTTTTGAGCTAAATTTAAAATATGCTTGTCTAATTTATTTTTAAATTGGTTTATTACTACTAAAATTAAGACTATTTACTACTAATTAAAACTATTTTCTGCCACATAGCTTCAGTTACAGGCTTACAGGTGATTAAATAAGTCATGTTATTAGAATGGTATGTTAACCAAGTAAATAAAAACGAATACATTGTTTACTTTTTAAGATACTATTGGCCTTTAAAGTCTGAATAAACAATAAACCAATGCATGGTTTTGTTCTGTGCCCATATATGTACGAAACTGGGAGATGTTATGTTCATAATCAATTCTTCACTCTCATGTAATATTTTACTTAGGACTTTATTTTACTTTTTTATTAGGAGATGGGCTTCACCGCAGGGGATGCATAAGAGCAAAGCAAGTGGTGTTGCATGATTGGGAAAGCCGACCCCGTGTAACGGGATAAGGCGAGGCCAAAGAAGTAGGCTCCTATAGTATTATTTACTAAAACATAAGCTCTTCTTTTCAATTTTTAGTAGTCGAACTGTTCATGCACAGAGGACTCAGACTTATAATCGAAAACTAGTTATACTACACCACCATGAGCCTCCTGAATAAAATGTATGGAATTCTATAAAAACCCAACTGTCATATAAGATTAGGTTTCAAGGGGTTTTTATCACTCATAGTCACAGACACCATACAAAGGCAACAGGTGCAGTCATCATAAAAACTTTATTTTTTAATAAAAAGCATAAAGCAAGGTGTCTAAACGACTCGTCCATATCTAGTTGTTTATTGATGTATCCATAAATCATGTCATCAAAAGCTTTAATCTGACCTGAATATTTCTCTCATGTCACATGAAACTATTTGTGGGAATAAATACTACCCATATGATTTTGTCTAAGTAATCCATTATAGCATAATTATGTGCTTAGCACACATATTTATTAATTGGAACTATCCTTACACATTATGGTAACAAGTTTTGCAGAAACAATTTGCCAAAACTCCCAAACTAATCAAGTCGTCCTAGGTACTAGAGCCACTTGTCTCTTTAATTTAAATATAAGTTTTTTTACTCACCTATCAGTTTTATGGTATGTCTCGAAATTTGGATCCTCCCACGGGTCTATCTGGCCCTCAGCGAGATTATCCCGACCCTTTTCATACAGTTGAAATATACGCTCCCGCTCCTCGGCAGCTCGAGCCAACAAAGATTCCTTATTCATAACACGGCCTGACTGTGCCACATACCGAAACACCTATTCTACCAGTAGTATTGCTGTCGGACCTACAACTATTCACATTTAAACCAGAATATAAATCAACGATCACCCATTCCGCCTCCTTAACATCACGACTAGTAACGTTTTCCTATTCGATACGATATTACATTATGTGACGTATGTCATCTTTTCAAAAAAGGTCAGAATTTAACTATTTAATTTTTAAGCATCAGCGTATGTTTAAAATAAGATTAGTTGCACATTTCACAAAAACTATTGTAACAGAATAATAGAATTTGTTCGCCTTGACGCCCTTTTTTTATTTGGTTGCTAGTGGTGGTTGGGCTGGTTGGTTGGCAGCCAAAGATGTTTTTCACTAGTTAACGAGATAACCATGTTTTTTTTCAATGGTGTAAAGTAGATGATAGACGGGCGAGTAAGTACGTGGACCGTGATAGATAGCACAGGCTGGCGCAACTAGGAAGAAAAAGTGACTTTGTATGGTCTGAGGCATTAAAAACACAAAAAACATGGCGAATACCGATATCTCGCTCACTCAGTTAATCCATCTCAGTCACATGTCAATAGAGATGTGTAACTCATGAAGGAGTGATTCAAATGAACTGCATCTTTTCGTATATTACGTATATATCACTCGCTCACTGAAGAATGAAACAACTCACTATATCAGTAACAATCACCAACTCAACTGAGCGGGTGAGCGGTGAGCCGAACTGACTGGTGTAAGCAGGTTGCGCTCTTCGCACTCACGAATCGAACGTATAAGCCCGTCTCACGCATGCACGTTTACGTAAGAATCGTAAGATTGAAAATGTGTGAGTCGCTCCTTTCGCTCAGTTAAACTTGTGTGCGTGATTCAGCTACGTTCCATTTCATAAAATTTAGCATAATAAAAAATATCGGCAAAATATTGAAGTAAATTCTAATAAACAACTAAAAATAATTGTATGAAGGAAAATGTGCGATAATATGTTTTATATTTCATAAAGCAGTTAGAGGTAACCTTCAATTACATCATATCTTTCGTATGTCGCGATTTCAAGAGTTGTTATGGGCTACAGATTGACTGAGCGAAATGAGCGAAATGAGCGAAAAGAGTGATATATATCTTTGTGACATGAAGATATGAATCGCTCCTTTCACTTCAGTGACACGTTTTGCGCATCTCTACATGTCAATGTCACTTATTGTCATTTCCGTTTAGACATCTGTAGTTCACGAATGAATGATTCAATTGAAGTCACATGAAGTACTTCACTTGGTGTCCTTCATTCATTCACTAGTTCAGTTCGGATCTATATACTTCAATAGTTCACTTAGTTCAGTACTTCAGTTCATGTGTCATCGTTTCAACCATCTCAACGGTTTTTACAAAAAAAATTTTTTTTCTTAAAATTCAAAATAAATGTAAAATTTGAAATCCTTATCCCCGAATTAGTCGAAATGAAGTATAATGACGAATTTTTCGTAAAAAAAAAATATTTTTACTTAAATTATTCAAAATTCTCTCATTCTAAGGCTAATTCGGGGATAATGATATCAAATTTTATATATAATTTGATATCATTATCCCCGAATTAGCCTTAGAATGAGAGAAACGCGACGCGACGAATGACTGATCAATATGATTAGTTGAATCGGTTGAGCTACTGAACTAGTGAACTAAACTGAACTAGTGAACTAAATGAGTGATATACTTCACAGTGAAGGATTGAAGTATATCACTCTTTTCTTTTTAGTGACACATTTTGCGCATGTCTATTTCCGTTCTGTTGAAAGGAGTTTTTACTTCAATACTCTCTGGTTTATGCTGGCCGCAGACGCACGTTCTCCGTATGAGTTTTCTGAGAGAGGGGAGATGACGCCTCTCCCTCTAAGAGCGAGAGGCTTCAACTCCCCTCCCCCACCCGATTCCATTCTGAATTCCGTGCGTGTGCGGCCGGCATTAGGCTGTCATTATTTTCAGTTGTCAAGAAAACAAACATAACAAACATTGTCAAATTAAAATAAAATATTGTGTTATTCTTTTGGCTAGTAAGTACCTATGTTCAAAAACTGAATAGATTCGTTCATTATTTATGTGGACGTTACTGGTCATCATTTATCGATATCGATATCCCTATTTCGTTGTTATGTTGGCATGACGTACTTCCGCGTTTTCTTTTTCAATATCTGGGCGACCGAGCTTTGCTCGGCGTTTTGTCGGGCATGAGACCTATCTAGATCGATTGCTCGCCCCCGAAAACCCCCACATATCAAAATTCGTCAAAATCGTTAGAGCCGTTTCCGAGATCCCCGAAATAAATAAATATACAAGAATTGCTCGTTTAAAAATATAAGATTGTGGTTCAAAATGTCTGCCAAACTGTACATCAATGTCATGTGATGACAATATTGACAATGTCACTGTCATCAAAAACCTTGTTCTAAGTCCCGTCTCTTAGAACGTAGTGGTTATATTCTCTTTGAGATAGCAAGCCAGCACCAAGCCAGCACTATAATAGCCAAAGATAATAGCTATGCCAAAATTCGCTTATACGATTTTTTCCGCCATTTGGCAGTTATTGTTATTGGTCATAGATATAGTATATACTCTGTAGTTATAGATGCGCCAACAAGCGACCGGGGCTATGTCTTTCTCATATTATGACGTCAAAATATGGGGATACCATGGTTGCAAAAAATTACCCCAAAAATTTAGTCGGATAGTACTTAGTTACAAGTGATCAAATTCCATAGTGACTAAGTCGCCATTTTGACTCACTAACTAAATTTACACAACATCGTAGGCGATATCGTAAAATAAGTGATCTCGACCGGCCACTTTTTTTGGGATAATCTTACCTATAAATACATAGTCACCGGTTATCACCGTTGCATCAAACGGCGATTTCACTGATCCAAATCTATACATTTTGTTCTCGCCGCTCGCCGCTGGTCGCTGGCCTTCCTGCTCGCCGCTTGACTTGCTGGTCATCACGTCACCCAAAGAACCATGCTAAATGTTTAAGTCTCTAGACGATGAAAGTAGTAAGTAATGTAACGAGATAGTGCTTACTATTTCCATGCCCCTTTTTGTCTTTCACAGATAAATTATGTAGTTGTTGGAATAAAAGAATAAACTTCAATTTAGAACAGGTAATTTATTTACAATAATATATTACATTTATAACTTTATTTTTCAATAAATAAACAAATATGTAATAAGCAGTTATAGATTATTTTACCCAATTTAATTTCCTGTTCCCTCAGTCCTGAAATCCATTTTTTCGGGATTCATCCTCTGTTGAAAAACTGAAAAAATCAAATTACTTGAAATTCCCGAAACGTGGGGTAATCTTTAGGGGTTTTTTTATTATTTGTTGGTATCCCGAAATCGAATTATAAACCGACTGAATGGTGGGACATCAATGCTAAGCTGGCTTCTATGGTAGATTTCTACTACGCGATTTGACCGGTTTGTATGTCAAATGTTTGGAGGTTATTTTTTAATTAATTCACATATTTTTCCTATTTCATCTATTGTCTCATGATATAACTAATGATTTAGCTCAGTAATTTGGTTCCGGTGAGATTTTAGAAATAAACACGGGTCCAAAATTCAAAGAAAATGTACTTACGCATGGAATGTAACATCCGCCTTTTTTCGGTCGAAATTGCTTTTACAGCCAAACACTGAACACCCCACCATGTTTGCACTGAACAACCAAACACTACGGATCTGATGATTGGTAAATTATTATTCATTTAAACCAAATTCATCATTAATTTTCCACTTATATATTGCACTGCAAAATATTGCCACTTTGTTTAGCAATCTTCTTGACACTAATGACAGATTACTTTTACCCGACCATGAAAAAATGTCCGGTCGGTGATAAGGACAAAACATCGCACTTTTTTCTACTTCCTCTCATAGGAATCGCAATAAGGCTATCTTTCTCTTACAAAGCGTGTCAGGCCCTTGTTATTGGTCTTCGTTGGGTGTAGGAATTGCCAAATTTCAAAATACGTCTATCTAAAAGGCTTATCACACTACCCTATCAGTAGGGCCCTAACTGGGGGAGGGGAGTTAAAGCATGGTGCGTGGTAGTGTGATAAGGCTTTCAATCAGAATGTGTGTATGCAGCCTATATTATCTATCGCCTCGCCTCCCACTCCCACCCACCGCCTCACATAGACCGCGGGCCACAATGTTAAAATCGTCAGTCATATCCTCTCGCACGAAAACTTGTACAGTGATTAAGAAAGATGAATAAAAAATTACTGTGGACGTCTGCCACGATTCCGTTGGTGGGTTGAGGAGCAGCAGCCTCCGAAAGACGTAAAAAAAATTAAATGTTTTCATAGGAAACTCACGTCACTTAAGTCGTTTTGTTTGGGCAAGACAGTAGTGTTTCCTATGAAGATACGACCTGAGGCATATCGAATAAATTTCAAACCATCCTAGAGTACGTCTGGGATGACACACAATGAAGGGTTCCATACCATACCGACACCTACTAGTTCACATTTTAAACCACTATTTAATAAATCGTAGCAAAAAAGGTCGTAACTTTATGGGAAACTCACGTCACTTAAGTCGTTTTGTTTGAACAAGACAGTTTTTCAGCGTTTATTCAAAAACCGTTCGACGTAATTTATTCAAACCAAATATTTTTGTAAGTATTTATTTATTTACACCTTCCCAATTTTTTTCAGAATTTTTGACCTCACAGATTGCAAATTAAAGAGGGGGGATGAAGTTTTTACGACTTTCACAGCGAATATCTCACCAACGGTTGACTTAAATGGAAAAGTTTTTTGAAACTCCTATATCATTTTCAAAGACCTATCCATAAATACTTCACACGCTGATGTGCATTGTTTTTTTCTTTTCATCCCATACAATGTTTAGGCCCTTGGCAGACGGGTTTTCCACCGCGATACAAGTGGCAGACGAATTTATTTCTTCATAATAGTCCATAAACTATCATCTGACAAAATTTCATGCGACAGGAAATGACTGAATTTTTTAATTTTGTTTACATGTTCACGTGCTTGGCAGACGGGTATTACACCGCGATACAAGTGGCAGACGATCAGTCGAGAGGAAATGACTGAATTTAATTATTTTTTTTACGTCTTTGGGAGGCTGCTGCTCCTCAACCCACCAATGGAATTGTGGCAGACGTCTACAGTAATTTTTTATTCATCTTTCTTAACCATTCTACAAGTTTTCATTCGAGAGGAGATTGGTAATCATGACCTGTCGTTGGCCCGCGGTCTAACATCTGTTGTGTTCGTCGTAGGGTTCCTTTTCGAGTTTTTGTTCGTTTCTTTTCAGTACTCTTCACTCTGTGTCGTGTGTCGTAATATACGAACGTACCGCACGTTCACGTTAAGAGCACACAACACAGTGCAAAGTCCAGAAGATTAGAAGTCTTTTTAAATAAATAGTTATTGTATAACAAGATGCAGCCTTTAAGCCAAGTAAGTATTTTCGTCTTTACGTATTTTATATTTTACTTGAAATAGAGAACAATTTGAAAAAGAGGGGGACATACTCAACATGGAATTTCTCCCGAACACTAATTAAATAGGTATATCCTTTAAGAGTAGTAAAATAAAAACAAGTTTTTATATCGACGTTGATAAACAAAGTATTTACATCACCTTTATGTAGCAACTATGTAATAGCATCAGATGGCTGCAATCTAGATGTCCAAAGTTCGGTTTAACGGAACGTTCGTTAATGTAAATCAACTCTTAACAGCGAAGAGGCACAATAAAATAACAAGCATGAAACTTAATTATAATTACTGATACAATTTTCATTCCTATATTATTTCAACCCAGTAAAAATTACTATATTGAAGAAAATTTTGCACAATAGGTATCAATCAGCACTTCTACATCTGTACTCCGTGCAACATAATTTTAGTGAAGGGGCAAAACTGCTGGCAAAGAACTACATCTTAGGTCTGAACTCCTGGGGGCAACAGTGAGTCAAGTGGGCACTTGGTCAGCTTCAAATTGGACTGAAATAATAGAGAAATGGCTACCATCTACATGTTTCATTTTAATTTTGTTTCTCTTTTGTATTTTTTTTTGTGAACAATAAAAAATATTTGTAAGTATTGTTGTAGAGACATTCCAAACTAGTCAGTGTAGTGCTCTGGGTAAGTAGTGTTAACCCATTTAAAACCAATGACCACACAGTCATATTTGGAGTACAAGTTATCACATAACATTTGTGGCAATGCATGAGTTACATGATTGTTCTTTATTGGGCTGGTGATAGACCCGGAAGGTAATATGTTTTGTTGAGTATAATAGCTAATTACTGTATTTTTTGTAGCTTGCCCGTGCCACCCGCCCACTGTACAGACAGCTGTCAACCACCCGCCCCACAGCATCTGCGCCAAAGCCTGTACCCACAACGGGCTTCTCTTTTGGTAACTACTTATGTTATTTAAATCATCTATTTGATCTTAATAAGTATGGTTGCCATATGGACGGGTTAAACCTTACATTTATTCTACTGATGAAGAATCAAGGAAACTTGTTGTTAAATGACCTTTTTTTGTTGTTCTTGCAATCTTGACAAAGCAAAAAAGTATTCAATTGGATGTTACCTAATTTTTACTATCACTGATATATTAAACTATCTCTAATATGTTGTAGTAGCTGTAGCTTCCATATTATAAATATGCCCAGACCTTTTTAGGGTTCCGTAGTAAACAAGGAACCCTTATAGTTTCGCCATGTCCGTCCATCCGTCCGTCTGTCTCCCGATTTTCTCAGTAACCGCTTGTACTAGAAAGCTGAAATTTGGCATGAGTATACAAATCAATGTAAAGTGGTGGTGCAATTTTTTTTCTTCCAAACCCCATCGTGTGGGGTTTCGTTGGATAGGTCTTTAATTAGGTTTCTAGAAGCATTTTTTGATTCAAGAATCGGTTGGCGTGATATTAAGCTTTGAAGTGAAAATTTTTGTTATGGTCAAGTGGATCCCCCCCCCCCCCTGCGAGCTAAACGGTGGCTACCACGCATGTGAAAAAAATCATAGTAGTAGTATATACGATGAATTTAAAAGGAAAACTATCACAGCTAAGTAGACATTACTAATTATCGAGTAATAGTCGAACTTCAGAAATGTACATTGCAAAAGCGAACTTTCGTACAATTTCCATTGATACCACAGATAATGTTGTTAATTCTGTCAAAAACATAGTAAATATAAGTTTGCGAACTTTTTAGTCCACATAATGTAACGGGTAGACGACTACGGAACCCTACCATGCGCGTGGCCCGACACGCACTTGGCCGGTTTTTTAACCTGACTTTGGCTTTATAGGCCGGGCCCAATAAAGTGATAGGGGCGCGCGCTGGGTGAGTGGCCTAGGGAAAATCCAGAGGAAACCTCCGACACGACCACGCCGGAAATACCCTAAGAGTTTGCGCTTCAGTGAGATTGGTTGAGCGGTTTCCAGCCTTATGAATAACAGCCCAGTATTTTTATTTTTTCATCTCACGAGCGAATAAATCCTGCATGGTTTGAATACAAATCGATTCGGTAGGTGGCACTGCTTTTCCGGGCAGGACGACGTCTGCCGGGTCCGCAACTGTTTATATAAAAAGGGTACATTATTATACGTTTCTAATATTCAGTAAATGTATAAAATAAGAATGCACTTCATTACTACCCTATCTCGATAAAATAACTCCTGGGGGGCGATTTTTGAGTGTCGAACGCTCGACTTTTCACTCTGAGATCTGTCAAAAAATTATGATGTTTTGACGGATGTCGAGGGAAAAGTCGAGCATTCGACACTCAAAAATCGGCCCGCAGCTTTACGTCAACGACTGTTTAATTCAGTGTTGTTTTAAACATAGAACTTACAATAATTGCTTTTTAAGCCAAAGAAGTTTATCAGGATTATAGCAAATTAAAATTCGTGATCTCTGCCTACCTCTATAGAAAATAGGAGTCATTATCACTACATAGTATAAAACAAACTCGCTTCCTGCTGTCTGTCCCGTTGTATGCTTCGATCTTTAAAACTACGCAACGGATTTTGATGCGGTTTTTTGTAATAGATAGAGTGATTTAAGAGGAAGGTTTATATGTATAATGTGCACCCGTGCGAAGCCGGGGCAGGTCGCTAGTGTATGTACATTAATCGTCAGGTGTGGCACAACGATTATAACTGTCGCAAACAGCAGAGCTATGCCGATAAGGGTCTTATCTAATAAACTGGTTTCAACTACGATTTCAACTTAGATTAGGTCCGGTACGAAGTTCAATTGTACGTCCTCCATATAACATGGACAACGCCAGGTGTCGTTATTTTTGTGTTAGGGCCGATTCGCCGTATATTTCGATTGCTCTTATACAGCTTTGAGCGATAAATTCGTCCCCACTCCCAGATTATCTCCTGCCTGCATTAGACTATTAGGAATGAGGACGAATTCGTTCCGGGACAGCGGCACGTGTGTACCAAAGTGCTCAAAGCTTAAATAGTCTTATCTCCATCGCGTAAGTATGCTTTTATCTTCGAATTCTTCTATCTTCGGACTGTGTACTTGATATCAACCAGTTGCAAAGTTCAATTGTAATTCTTAATCATATTTTTGTTTTAAGTTTACAACTTGCTATCGCTGTGTAATGAAGAACGGATCAGGGTGCGCTTTAAACACAACACGATAACGTTTTACTTACCTATATCAATATCTTCACACTTTTTATTGCGAGATAAAACAGACTTATGGAATCAAAATAGGTGATACGTAGAGTCGGCGCCAGCCATACTTAGCTTCAAATGTTAACACACGTTTGATTGCTATGTGTGGTAAGGGACTTTGACTATGCGTTGAAAGTTTGAACAAAGATTTGCACTTTGCCATATGGTGTAGGTTTTTGGACACCTCAAAGCGTTCAAATGTGCCGGTTGAAATGGCCAATATCTGTTTGCAAAGTCTTCAAATATGTGTGCAAATCTTATATCGAATACGTTATCGAGACCAAATTCAATAGATTTGTTTGGAGTTTGGACACCTGAAATTTCTATCTGAAGGTAGCTAGACATATGTACATACATATACTCAAGGCCGTACCCCATTGGGGTAGGCAGAGTCCAAAGAACGCCAAGTACTACGGTCGTTACATACGTCTTTTGCTTCAATCACATCCATACATCTCCTCATCATAGGCCTTGGTGAAACTACGTAATATTGTTCACAAGTATAGATATTATTTATTTATTGTAAACCGCCCAAGTTTGTCCTCACTACGAGAGGTACTCACTGAGCAAATTTACCCTCAAGGATATAATTTGTACGGTTTCAAGATACTCACTCTCGTTTCTTTGACCGTGATTTCCAGAACTAACCGACGAGCAAAAGGCCCTGCAGGACCTAGCACGAAAGTTCACCAAAGAGGAGATCATCCCAGTCGCTGCACATTATGACAAGACCGGGGAGTACCCCTGGCCCATCGTCAAGAAAGCATGGGAGGTCGGACTAATGAACGGCCACATCCCCGAACATTGCGGTAACGTAACCTTTTTCTTTTGATACGCATGCAGGTATGCCACCGCGAACCACAAACGAAGTTTTCCGTCTATGTCGCACTTACGTACAGACTTGCAAGTGCGACCGAGACGGAAAACTTCGTTTGTGGTTCGCGGTAGCCCCCCTGTACACCGAAATTCTAAACCCGATCTTCGTATAGTGCCGTCCCTTTCACTCATAGCTCATAGTGTATAACACGAGAGTGAAAGGGACGGCACTCTATGAAGTACGGATTTCTAGCTTCGAAGTAGCCCCCTCAGGTCAAATAAATCTATCGAATATTTTCTGTTGGTCTTCCATGAGGATTACGATGTCCTCGAATCTAGAGTTACCTCACCTGTATACAGGGTGGAAAATATGGACCCTGGAGGGAAACTGCCTTAAGGGGAGGTATCCCCAACGCAAATTTCCCGCTCTAACAGGCGTGAGTTTACAATTAACTATCCCGCTCCCTACGCAAGCTCTGCCCGTAGTTTCGTAAATATTTAGCTATAGTCATTAAGCCAATCATTTTATCGAAGCAAATCCAGCGAATTTGTCTATTTGTTTGTGTATTTAGGATCTTTAATTGGGTACAAAAATGAAACGTTAAATATCAGTAATATAGCCATAGTATTGAAAATACATTCCAAAAAGGGGTAACTTCGCGATTTTTCTCTATCGAGTGGAATTCATCAGGTTATGTAGCTGACTGCGATTTTGACTAGACAGGATCCTTATGTAACACATATATTTCTTTTATATTTTAAGACACTATATTCTATGTCTCAGATGGTTTTTAAAAACTCAAATGTCGTAATACCCGGCCTTAAATTTTTAGGTTAGCACGTTTGATCTTGTTGAATAAATGTATTTATTATTATTATTTTACATAAAGGAAACATTCTTTTATTTTAAAAATGAATAAAAGATCATTCAAGGATTTTCTAAAATTCCCGTGTCTCACCCGGGAATCGAACTGAATTTTCACTAGTCGATACAGTCAACGTAAAAAATATTTCTCTCAGAAATTTTAGGTCTCCCACTAGTCTGTCGTACAAGATATCCATAAAATCGATTATTGAGTTAAAATTTCTAAGAAAATTTAAGAAAATCTTTGAATGCAGTTTTGTTTCTTTATAAAAATAAAATAGTATTTCGTTTAAATAAAATGAGATATCTGAAGGTTTTAAGGTAGTTTCCCTCCAGAGCCTATTTTTTCCACCATGAGAGTTACCTATAGATATATGGCACATAAAGCCATAATTTTATGGGCTTTTTCCATCAATATACTTCTAAGATTTATATGTAGATTACGTTTCGAGATAGAACCCCAAGAAAAACTTGATCGATATTAATGCACTTTCCAAATACATTTTTAACATTCGTAGTCAATAACAAAGTGATTAGTGTTGTTTTTTGATTACTGATCAGTTATAAATAAAGCTGGAACGTTATAATTGTTAACCAATTGCCGACGTTGTAGTGATCGCACTGCGTAGGTAGCCGGCCTTAAGGTACCTGTACTATTTTTAACCGACTTCAAAAAAGGAGGTCCTCAATTTGTTTTCCACTGGTAATTCCGCCCTTTGTTTGAAAAGAATTGCACTTAAGGCGCCTGTAGAGGCAAGGTTCTCCATACAATCTCTGTGCAAGTTTTATTCGTCGGTTTTGGCACTCCCGCATATATATTTATTTTTGCCTGTTAATATTGGATATACGAAGAATGTCAAGCAAAAAAATGAAAAAAAATTACAATATTTTTTTGTTCATGAGCTTCTGGCTAACAGAAAAATAAGCATACTGACCAAAAATCATAAGTGTAATGTAAACACAAGCAAAGAAAAACTTGCACAAAGTTTGTATGGAGAGTACTTGCCTCTGCAGGCGCCTTAAGTTATGATTTTTTTGGATCTTTGGAATGGGTGGTCCTATTGGTGGTATAATTCTTTACGTCAATATTGCTTTGTTATATTATATGATTAGTTACTTTCGAGGCAATCGAAAGTTAGGCACGACGCAATGCTCACTGGTCACTGCACTGGGCGAGCGGTAGTGGATTCTAATCCGATTTCCATGTTTTTGTAGTTAATAGCGTTAACGTGCTAGCGTTACAATAGCGATATGAAATGAATACCTATAGGTTTCCATAAAAACGTGTGGAAAGTAAATAGTGTCGTTAAGTGTCGATTACCGAACAATAACAAAAGGTTTCTTTTTCTACATAAAACCGTGTAGGAATTAAACAGCGTCGATTACACTTTGCCGAACAATAACAAATCTAGACGTCGCGTTATTATATGCTGTCTCAAGTTCTTCACATTAATTTACCTAATCTGGCGCAATAGCCCTGCGATTTCAGATTAAGGGACCTTATCAGTTAAAAAAGGCTCATCTATTTAGGACATTTTCTGTTTGATTGATTGATTGATGTTCTGTTTATCTTGACATTTTCTCAATGTCACTACCTAGAACAGGACTATTGCGACCTAAGGGCTTATCCACGCGAGGTTCCAAAGGGGGGGAGGGGGTTTGTATAACGCATATACCAAAATAAGCACAAGATCAACTAATACTTCATTTACTTAAAAAAAATTATAGTTGCTGATAAATTCAAAAAATACACGTGAGGTTTCGTGGGGGTTGGGGGGGTCGTCTAGAACCTCACCAAAGATCACTAACGGGGGGGGTTTCTAAAAGTGGCCCAAAAAACCTCGCGTGATTTCTGGATACCTAATGAGATAAATTTGAAAATGTATTTCTTTTTATTTTACATTAAGAATTATTGTGTCAAACACCACTCCAAGTCGACCATTTTCGACCTAAAAACTGCTTTTTAGGGTCCCGTACCCAAAGGGTAAAACGGGACCCTATAACTAAGACTCCGCTGTCCGTCCGTCTGTCACCAGGCTCTATCTCATGAACCATGACAGTTGGACAGTGGAAATTTTCACAGATGATGTATTTCTGTTGCCGCTATAACAACAAATACTAAAAAACAGAATTAAATAAATATTTAAGGTGGGACGCTTTCCATACAAAACGTATTTTGACATTCGCAGGCTAACGGCGTGATATTTTAAGAAACTGATGTAACAAACATTCATAAATTGGCTTTCCATTTGCGCGAACGCAATATTTGAACTAATTAGAAAACACTTTTTTTTTACTGTACTATTTTTATTTATTTAAACATTAACTACATACTTACATAGGATAGGGGTTATGCATGAAATAGCACATCAGGCAAATACCCACCACGACTTTGCTGGCACATACGAATTCTTTTGATGGAATTTTCCTTGACTATTTTGCACAAATGTGGCTAAATTTCGCAAATGCAACATTAAACCTCCACCTTGAATGCGTTAGGACTTTTGGCATAGACCTTTGACTTCAAATAACCTCATGCAAAGAAATCTAATGGTGTTATATCACATGACATAGGGGGCTAAATCTGCTACCGAAACGAATCAGTACACGAAATTTGTACGAAATTTGCGAGAATTCGTAGCCATATTTTCATTGTTTTTTGTTCAAGAATAAAAATGAGGTGTTCTCTGGTATAGTGTGCTACATTTTTAAAAACCCTAAACTATCAGCTGTCAAATAGTATTTTTTTAGGATTACCAGCACTAAAATGCAAAAGTGGCGGCAAGTTTAAATGTTATAAACTAGAATAATTTGAGAAATTAGTTTGTCACGTGAGTATCACGTGATATCATTTTTTTCTAATTATTTTAGTTTATAAAAGTTTATTCTAGGAAAGGGGTCATTTCGCGCAAATGGTAAGCCAATTTATGAATGTTTGTTACATAAGTTTCTTAAAATATCACGCCGTTAGCCTGCGAATGACAAAATAAGTTTTGTATGGAAAGCGTCCCACCTTAAGGAGGCTCCCATACCTACAACAGGCATGATTTTTTTGCCGTTTTTATAGATAATGGTACGGAACCCTTTGTGCGGAAGTCCGACTCGCACTTGGCCGGTTTTTTAAATAAACTATGGCACTGAGGAACATGTTTTCTTTTGTTTTTGGTAGCATAGGTATTGTATTGATATTTTGCCGATATATTAATATTCATTTATTACACGTTACAACATTACATTATAATAGCAGTTTTTTTTTCGCTTAAATTCTACTAAACACACTAAAATAAAAAAGAGCCATGTTACCATCTAAAACTTTAATATAACCATCTTATTTTTTAATCACTGTATCGGTATTATCAATACCAACTTTCGTCAAAATTTGAAATCAACATATTTTAAAACTTGTAAGACCTCTTAAAAAGATGTGCAAAGTGACTCAAGTTATTATTACAGGAGGAATGGAGCTAAATGTGTTTGATTGTTGCCTTGTCGTTGAAGAGATTGCATACGGATGTGCAGGGATTAAAGCTGCTTTGTTGACCTCCAACATAGGCGTAAGTGACCAAAGGTCACCCTCCGTAAACTTGTTAGTGAAATATACCTACCGGTACCGTGCACATATTGGCCAATAACTAATATGTCTAGTTAACTTATTTTTAGACAAACGCATGGGGATATTTTGAGTGTGATCGTAATCATAAACATCGCTCAAAATCAATAATATGTCGTGGTTTTAACCCTTAAATGCCTGATTTTTGTTTTTCAATAATAGCGCCACATTTGGTAATTTACATAAAATGGGAAGAAGAAATATAACTTCTATTGTAAGATGTTCATAATATTTTTTTTTAATTAATAAAAAAATTGGATTATTTGATACTTGGTCAAAATGTACAAATATTGCTTATTGATCGGTGAAATAGTTTACTAAACTTAATACCTACTCAAACAATATTAACGGAATAATTTGTAGAAATACGTTCTAGGCAGAATATGATTACTTACTTACTGACTGTACGGCCGCCAAAAAATGTACGGCCGCGGATTTTTGTACCGACTTTTCCTTTATAAACCAATGTAACGCTTTTTTATTTTGTATACCTAGAACCACTAACATTTTAAGAACGAATATGAAAATATATTAAATGCCTTGCTAAATAAATCTCAATATTATTATAAACTTTCTTACTTTTAAACAAATCTTGAATTATTTGTTATTTAGGCTGCATATTACAGAAGGCATTTAGAGGTTAACACTATTGATTATTTAATGATTATGAATGACCAACGACTCGTATGACAAGAATTAAAATAATAATGCTGTGAACAATTAAAAGATCCTCATAAGCCTAGAACCTGACGCCTGTATGATAACTCATTTATTTAGCCTGATGGGTGATGGCTGTTCGTTCAGTTTAACACACAAACTTCGTACAGTTAGTTTTTTAAATTTGTAACTAACTGTTTTACTTATATTAGTTATTTACGATAAAAGTTCGTAAGCATTTCCCAACAAGTTACGGTGAACACGAGATGGGAATTTCGTTTCCGAACATGTATCGTACAACGTTTTATAATACATTGTGCGAGGAATGAAAATTAAAATACTGCGCATGTGCAAAATGCTTAAGCGGGAAGGCACAGGCTGAATCTGCATTCAGCCAAGCATGTTAGTAAATATTTATAATTTATGTAATTTAAATCTAAAATGATCAGTGATACTTTTAATGAAGTATTCATATTTACGTACTTTTTATAAGAATTTAAATCTATAATTGACTAATTTGTTAAATGATTCTCAAAAAAAAGCACTAGTGCGTAAATGTGGTATCTTCCGCACAGTTTGGCTGGTTAGATTTTTCCAGCGCACTTTTCGAGCACACGCATTATAAAACAATACACTACGTTATTATTTGGGCTGAGACTCAATATCTCTATCGAGTACGTCTTCATGGAGTGTGGCAATTATGTGTATATCTGTCTTAACTAAAATTTCGATTTACTAAGGGGCAAGATAATACTCGTAATTTAGGAACGACGTGTGTCGTTTTACTATTCAAAAAATTTCAGCGAAATTTTCAAAGCAAGTTGAATAATTTTGAGCTTGAAAATAATGCTTCAGTAGAAATAAATACCCGGGTTAAGAGCCTCCTGCGTAACATCGACCTGCTGCCCCCTCATGCATAAAATTTAACAAATCTGTGCTAAGTTAATAAAAATGTGTTTTCTCACAAACCTAAATGTCAACGTGATAGATAACTACAAACCAAAGAGTGAAGTAAGTATTAATAGGTAGACCTCGTGAGTGTTTTTTTTTTAATTCCCAAAACTGTATTAAATATCCAACCCTCACTAAATTTCACGAGAATCGGTTGAGAAACGCTGTACAGGAGGACAAACCATTGTTTTTTTTTTAATTACTTGACATAAATCTTATATGTAATCAAAGAACTTGCTCGCAAATACGTCACGAGAATCGGTTGTGAAATGCGGGTCGCATTTAGAGGTGAATAAATCGAAATTCGACGGCAGAAACACAAAATGTTTGATAAAAAAATTGTTTTTTTAAATTTCCAAAAAGTACTTACTTACTTACTTACTCCGCTGTCTCAGCGACCCAAAGTGTGTCTTGGCCTCCAATACGAGTGCACGCCATTGATCCCGGTCTTGTACTAGATCTTTCCACGACTCAGCTTAAAGCCAAAAAGTGACTCGATAAAAAAAATCTGTAGTTACCAAACCTGCTCACAGAATTTCACGAAAATCGGTTAATAAATGCGACCTGTAGAAGAGAACAGCCATCGACGGGATTTTTTTTAAATGTTTACAAAAAATTACTCGTCTAATAAATTCTATGTAGTCATAGAACCTGCTCACAAAATTTAACGAGAATCGATTGAGAAATGCGACCTGTAGAGAACAAAAAGGCCTCAGAAAAATACGAAATCATTGATAAAAAGTTTATTTTTTTTAATTTCCAAAAAATAACTCGACAATAAACTTTCTTTTAATGTTCGTACCTGCTCACAAAATTTCACTAAAATCGGTTGAGAAATGCGACTTGTAGAGGAGAACAGCCGGAAATCCGGACATACGAAAGCATTTTTGCCGAAGCTAAAACAGAGACCGTTTCGTTTCACTCGGTCAATAAGGGGGTTATTCTGTATTTGCATCATAGCCCCGATATCTTAGACCCTTGTAGCCTTTGTGGTGGCGATCATTGGCAAAGGCGAATTTCACAAAAAAATCTCACAATCTAAACCTGCTGATTTGCGCAGCAAAAACTACAAATTCTACATCAAAACCGCGTTTTGCTGTGCAATTAATATTTTTGTTGTCCAAATAAGTATTTTTTTGATGTGCAGTTACTCTCCGGTAGAAAATTTGGCCCAAATTAGAAAAATGCATTTTTATATACTTAAATGATTTATTTTATTCAATTTATAGTTGAAATCTCGAAAAGTTTTTGGGCCAAATTTTCTGCCGGTGAGTGTAGATAGTAGAATAAAAGATAAGCAATCCTTAATTTTTTTATGACCGCTTCGCCATTTCTATAAGTATTATGTGTACAATCGAACTCGTAAGTCGCTGGACACTTTGGTACTTTGTCGCTTTCATCCTTTGGAAATTTAGTAAGAGTATGACAGTTTAAACATGACATTAACGCTACACGGTACAAAGGTGTCAAACGCCTTGTGAGGCCGAATTTACCTACTTATAACACGTCTATAACCTTTCGATGACAGGCGGTCTAGGACTAGGAGTGTTTGAGAATTGCCTCGTCGCCGAGGAAATAGCGTATGGCTGTTCCGGGATCATGGCAGCCATATACATCACCGAAGTCGGAGTGAGCTCTAGATAACTAGCGGCGGGTTTGTTTTGTTTGAAGTGGTGGCCGGAAAATGAGGCTGGAATGATACCGGAGGAACGGCATTAATGTATTCATTTTATTTATTTATTCATAACATTTTACATACCTACATATTAATACTTACTAACAAAAACATTCATAATGAGCAGAGTCATACGGGTCAAGAGCACGCATTTTTTCTGTGGTCCTAAAATTTACATTTTAATGTGTGTTATTTACTTTATTATGTACTATTTTGGCTTTATTTATGCATCAGTTATTTATTAATAATAACTGTGAGGAGGAACCTAGGCATGCATTAGCCTGCGTTGATAATGAGTGCTTCAATCAATCTGAAATCGTCTAAATGTTAAGGAGTTAATCAGAAAAATCGATTGAAAACTTAAGCCCGCTCTTTCAGGCGGCGTGGAAATAACAGTGATGGATTCGAGCTTAATTTTGGAAGAATTAGCATTTGGCTGCTCTGGTATCGCATCAGCGATCACTGTCAGTAATCTGGGAGTGAGTGTTTTTTTACGATAATCGATAATCATAGAGCAGTCATTTTGTATTAGGTAGGTACAATAGTGATAGTGACGCAACTAATACGAATATAAGAACTAGTACTAGTAGAACTATAACGAATACTCGTTAATACCTACAGAGTAGGTACTTAAATATGGTAATGGTTGCGTTCTATGTTTGCGTCGCAGCAATTAATATTATATTAAGGTGAGAGAACTCCAAGAGTTTTGTTGAATTTTCGGTTCCATTTTCAAGTGAACTCTATGTAATCGGGTAACCATTAGGTTAACTAATGGTGAAAGTAGAATTCACCATTAACCTAATAAGCATTAATGAAAAAGTTGCTCATTAAAGAAATCGAACTGAAAATTGTACGAATTGGCTTGGGTGTATTTCACCTTAAACCGCTGGGTATCTGGTTGGAATATTATCAGTTAGTTGTTTGAAAAAACTTGTGTCATGTGATCGTTTCGCCCTGCACACATACAATACGAATATTCCGTTAACCTATTCCTCCATCAAAAATTGCATGTTCTAAAGAAATTATATAAAAAAATGCATAGCAAATACATGCGAATGTAATTATTATTTACTTTTTATACAAAATAATCTTAGAAACCTAATTTAAGAGCTTAAATAAATAAAGGATGTGATATATGTGATTTGTAAGTAATAAATTACTACCTACACTATATCCGAGGCGAGCATAGGTGAATTGTGTAAGTATATGTAATAGGTGATTTTAATCTAGAAAATATTAATTATGCAAGTAAAATAAAACAACAATTTACGCGTCATATGTCAAACTTACAATTTAAATTTACAAATACAATACAATTTAAATAAACACAAAACACATTATACATAAACAACACACAAAACACGAACACACGACTTACATAATCCGCCCCTTACCGTTCCCGGTGCAAAGATGCCCATAACGCTAGCGGCATTTCCACGCTGTATAGCTATGGACAACCTCTGCACCAGAAACGACTCGGAGTGGACGTCCTCTCTCTTTTGTCTCAGCCGACGGCCTATGTCGCGCACAAACTGTTTCGCGTCCGCCCCCCAACAGCCCGCAGCTTCCACCGCTAAGGGGACAAAAATATAGCCCGGTTCTAGAGGAGCATATTTTTGTCGCTTCATCCCTGCTTGCGTTTCGGCCGCCGCTCCAGCCGTTCGCATAGTGCGATTTATATGGGAGACGGCGAATGTGCTGACACATGTGGCATCCCACACCAAACACCGCCCCCTTTCCTAAGGCACAAACGTAAGGCGATCTTGGTCGCTTGCCATCCGTGCGGGCAAGTAAATAGATAATTTAAGTCTTCTAACCATCTTCACTTCTACAGTTTAAAATATAGAGAAGAAAAAAAACGAACTGTCTCAAAATGTTGACAATCGTATTTAGAGTAGGCCCATTTTTGAAGAAGTAGAATACAAGAAGCAAATCGTGTAACAGTTGGGGTGACAACGTAATCAGAGGGTTTAGACCCTGCAGAATACGGATCTGCCTGTCTCCATCCCCAAATTTGAGCCGGAAGAATGTTATATCAGAAAAGGTGCAGCCCATACAAATTTTTTCGTTGTACATTTGGTAAATCGTTGTTCCGGTACCCTAACTATAGTCCAATTGTTATGGATTTTTGATATGCCGTAAATAACAATATTTGTCATCGTATCCCGAAATTTTTGACACTCCAGCTCCACGTCTTTCTCGGCCATCTTGGAAAATCTGTCACTTTTTTCAGTTTTTTGCTTGTACTGTCGTTATAGTTCATTTTAGTGCTAAACATGGTTTGGCAATATTGTAAAACACAAAATTTGCTGAAACTTTTGGGTACAAAGATTTTTTCCATGACCCCTAGGGACGAAGATATGACAGGAGATATCATTATAAATTACCACTTTTTTCTAGTTTTCCTCTCATGTTTACGTTTAAAGTGCATTTTAGCGTTAACTATAGTTCAGCAATATTGTAGATTACAAAATTGGCTACAACTTTTGTATTGAAATATTTTTTCCACGATCATCAGGAAAGAAGATACGATGTCACCTATGGGGTACTACCGTCGATATTTACTGCTTTTCCAGTTTTCTTCACATATTTTCGTTTTAGTGCATTTCTCGGTCAGCAATATTATAGAATACAAAATTATATGCAAATTCAAAGTACCTACGATCTTCTAGGTATCGTGGAAACAGACGATTTTGTCTTCTGAGGGATTGAAGTGGTATAGATCGGAAAGTGACAGATGCTTTATCTTGTCGTCTATCCCGCTATCACTCGACCATCATAGATCCCCTATAGATTGCGATTAAATGCACTCAAACCTAAATATGAGAAGAAAACTGCAAAAGTAGCAAATTTCAACGGTGCTACTCCATAGATGACTTCATATCTTCTTTCCTAATGGTCGTGGAAAAAATATTTCGATACAAAAGTTGTAGCAAATTTCGTGATCTACAATATTGCCGAACTATAGTTAGTGCTAAAATGCACTTAAAATGTAAACATGAACGGAAAACTAGAAAAAAGTGGCAATTTTTAATGATATATCCTGTCATATCTTCGTCCCTAGGGGTCATGGAAAAAATCTTTGTACGCAAAAGTTTTAGCAAATTTTGTATTCTACAATATTGTAGAACTATGTTTAGCACTGGAATGAACTTTGACGACAGTAAAAGCAAAGAACTGAAAAAAATGACACTATTTCCAAGATGGCGGCCAAAGTTATGGAGCTGGAGGGCCGAAATTTTTAGGTTACCATGGCTAATATTGTCCTTCACAACATACCAAAAAACCATATCAATCGGACCTCTTTTAGAGTACCAGAGCAACAATTTACTAAATGTACTACGAATTTTTTTGTATGGGCTGCACCTTTTCCGGTATACCGTACTTCCGGCTCAAATTTCGAGATGGCGACAGGCTGATCCGTATTCTGCAGGGTCCAAACCCTCTGATAACGTTGTCACCCCAACTGTTACATGACTTGCCGCTTGCATTGTTTAGAGACGCCTTTTCCAATTCTGTTCCTCCTCTAATTACAATTATTAGCATTGTATAATTACTCGTACTTCACGTAACGCGGAAAGTAAGTTTGTACACAACATTTGTAAATATAGTGGATTGTGTTATTCCTACGTAGGAAAGTGGTTATTCGTTCGTCATATTACTTACAATAGCGCGATGAAGGTATCTAAATATTCCCAGGTATATTCTAAAACTATTCCGAACGTGTACCTAATTTATATGGGAGAGGTTTTTCAGGCGGTGTGGGCAATCTAGGAGTGTTGGACGAGTGTTTGGTTGGCGAAGAGTTTGCGTTCGGGTGTACTGGCATCTTAACTGCGATCGGGGGCACCAACTTGGGCGTGAGTTCATAGCCCGTACGAGCTATCATTTGCGAGGCGATCGATTGGGTTCAGCGCAAACAATATTAAGGCTGGTTTTCCACTAGAGCTATGCTGCGAGGATGCGCTACGAGCTATGCGACCGTTTCCACTAAAGCTACGCTATGTAGCTGTGTGATGTAGATGCGCTATGAAGATGCGTAGCCGCGAGGTAGCTGTGCGAGGAAGATGCGCAGCTCGAGCTATGCGATGTATCCACAGCGGGCGAGGGGAGCGGCAGCGCGGTGAAGGGGGAAGCGCTCACGCATCCGTAGCGCGCATCCGTAGCACGCATCCACAGCACGTATCCATAGCACGGATCCGCAGCTCGCTAGTTTCCATATAAAAAACATAGCTTAGCTGAACCCTTTTCCACCAGAGCTATGCTATGTGAATAAAGGAATGTGATTGGTGGATTTCAAACGCATCCATAGCAACGTGGCATAGCATAGCTCTAGTAGAAAACCAGCCTAATCATGCTCACATTTTCTTGTACCTGTTGCCTTGGCATGTCATATGATAACTTTCTCCAAAACAAATGCATGTATTATCTACGAGTAGGTACTTACTGTCATGGACTCATGGTATTGCCCCTATTGCGGGCTAATTGTCACGTCTCAACCAGTGATCGAAACACATCCATCGAGGTACTTGCTAATAAAGAATAATAATGGCCCATATTTTTGTTTTGTAATTTGGCGTCGCTATTGCAACATGTATTATGTGCATTGTGTAAGTGTTTACTCGCACCCTTCTTATTGCAATAAAATACATACTTACCTCTAATCTGCGTTAGGATTAGGATTCAATTATAATTGTCACATATTCCAAATCGCCACTGTTGTGGACTTCACGACTTCATACTCACTGCCATGGAGACTCCAGAAAGATTGGCGCGGATGATTTATTTCTCATCAATCATCAAAACTTAAGAGCTTCGCTCTTGTCGGTGGAGTAACCGCCACTCTTCTCTATTCATTGCCAGTTTCTTGACTTCCCCATACGACCCGGCAGCAACTTTTTTTGCTAGCAATTTATTTCTACTATAGGTAAATAATTACAAATTAATCTATACAATACTTGGTACTTACGATTTAAAGAATCGCTCACATAATTAACTTAAACATAACGCATGATAAACGTTAGTCAAACAGCGTGAGCGACTCGAGCGGGACGCCGCAAAACGCTACCGCTGCACGTCGGAATGTATGAACTAGTGTCCGACCGAAGTTTTGGTTTCGGCATAAAAATCATGTTTCGGCCGAAGGTCCGGTTTCGGCCAAAAAATTGCCGAATCTTTCGGCAATGCCGAAACTGATATTATTGACCGAGCGAACGAAGCGAGTGAAGCGTCTCCGCGAAGCGCGAAGTTTCTAAACGCGATTATAAAATTCATTGCATACCTGTTTACAATAGAAACTTATTTCTCTACGTAACTTCTAAGATATGCCACACTAGTCCATATTGGAGATTGGAATAGGTACTTAAAAATAGAATAATATATTATCAATATTAAATAAAACATCAAGTGAAACTTCATTTCCCTTTTTTATGTGTGTTATTATTATATACAAACAATCTATTAAAAATAACATACATGGCATAAATAAAATCAAAACTAACTTGAATCTACAACAGGCCCCTTGAGGCACGGTACCTATATTTTCTCGCTATATGGCAATGATCGCGCACCTTGAGTCCTTTGGAGTTCGCTTACCATCAGGCGGCTCTCACATATTAAAAAAATGCCGATACGTTGTATGAGGAAGTCGCCAGGTTCGTCGGTCACCAGTTACTTCAAACATTTCACGATTTCAGTAAATAACTTATGTGCGCTGGGACCCCATGGACCTCGAGTTTTCGATGCCAAAAGGTACAAAATTGTACTCACAGCCGAGGCTCTTTTATTTAATGAGCTGGAAACAAACAAATCAATATATAAGTGTACGCAAGGCCTATCTAATGGTAAGCAGACACCATAAGATATTGACGCTTACAACTCCAGAAGAATTACAAGCGCGTTGCCAACCCCAAAGTGAATTGAGTATTCACTGCAGTTACACAAAGAGAATAATGCAGATCCTCTCTCAACACAGTGCATAATTGGGAACTCCGGCGACCATAATGACCACTGACTGTAACATCAAATCAGTACAAACAGAGATAGTTGTGCTGTTATTATGGCTGCAATATTTTTACTCCAGTTGTTGCTCCAACTCTTCAAGTGATAACATTCCGCTTTTAGTACGCACTCCTCCATATCCCTCCGAGAATATGTGGTCAAAATTTTACCTATGCTTTATTTTTCCGTCCCACAGTCAGGGAATTTTGAAGCAATGGT
Source organism: Cenopis cana (assembly GCA_951800055.1). Lineage (NCBI taxonomy): Eukaryota > Metazoa > Arthropoda > Insecta > Lepidoptera > Tortricidae > Cenopis > Cenopis cana. Next base: position 33,091,889 of record OX637471.1, on the reverse strand, counting down.
CAGGGAAAGTCAGGTTAAAGTCAGGGAACTCTTTTTCGGATTTAGAGTGGACACCCTGGAACCGTATTTTAAAGGTGATCCAGAAATATATGATATGACCATTGACATTCTGATTTATAGCAAGACTATTATGACATTTTGATTACCTGTCAGCTCTGACATAAATTTTGAAATGTTTTGCAGCTAAATAGTTTCATTTCCTGAGCGTTTTTTCCTCAGCAGCTTATTATACAGGGTGACTTCTGGGTCGTGGATCAGGTAAGATAATGAGGCCCATGAAACTGAACAACTTTCCCCAAGAAACCATGGGCCGAAATACAAAAATTAGAAATCGCCTTTCATCCAAAGTGGCTTGTCACGTGACTAATTGACTATGTAAAGTTTTTATGTTTTCAGTTTTCGACCTATATTCCTAGGGGAAATTTGTTTAATTTCATGGGCCCGATTACCTACCTGATTCCTGATACACGACCCAGAAGTCACCCTGTATACATTATTGATAACGTTCCGCTCTTGACTATGATATTTTCTCATTTATTATTAAATATTTAACATATTTATATAAATAATATTAATATAAACGGCAAGAGTGACACTGACGTGATGACAATCTGTCACTAAAATTAGTTCCAATGAAATTCCGCAACATGTCGCATGGTCATATATTCCTGGTCGGGCATTAACTCTCGCTTCGTTGTTTAGGTGGTATGGACATGGGAGTTTTCGAAGGTTGCATGGTAGCGGAGGAGTTGGCCTACGGTTGCACCGGTATCATGACAGCAATGGAAGCCAGTGGGCTTGGCGTGAGTGAAGCGATTGCTGTTTTTTGATTGATATTTGACTTGCACGAAAAATATTGTGTCTAATAATGACATTTTCTTTAGGAAGTAGATTAGAGTGGTTCTCCCTAGTAGTATGCTTAGAATCACCGATAAATCTATATCCATAACTTTTTTATTCAAAACAATAACATAACACAAAAATTGTTATGGTATTTATGTCCAGACTTCCAGAGAGTCGAGAGAAATGCATGGAACCTGATTATATACCTAGAGGTATATATGCTGAAAGTCGAAAGAAAAAACTGAATATAAAACGAATGCAGTTTGGGCGCTTTTCTATTTCAGGCGAGCCTACTAGATATAATATCCTTAGCCTTTGACTTTAGGTTCTAATGTTTATTCATCGTTAACTACAAATTAGCATTCACCCCGTAGTTATTAGAGTAGGTATTAGACAGTTCGTTCATATAGCGGACCATCTAAATAAAATGATCTATAGTAACTTGATCCGTTTTAGCATGTTTTTGTCAAACTGCCCATAAATTAAGTGTTGCTACAGTCATCCATTACACATACCATATCACCACTCCATGGAGACTCGTTTATTTTAAAGGAGCGACTTCACCGGACCTTGATACAGAATCGTGTCTATGTGTCACGTTTTAGATTTCTTCTTAGGTTCGTTGTGGTAGATCCTTTTCCGTGTCAATCCGCTTTGCTTCGCTGTTTAGTGGTCACTAACATCCTTGCTTGCTTTTATGTGCTTTACAATGTTGGTTTGTTAAGTAGTACCTACATTCATTAAGTAAATCAAATCTTCAGGACTAAAGCTAACACTGTTATTGATGAATATTTCAGCAAACCCCGGTGATCATTGCTGGTAATAAGGAACAGCAGAAGAAGTATTTGGGCAGGCTGATCGACGAACCGCTTGTAGCAGTAAGTTAATAGGGTATTCTACTATGTTTGAAAAAGTACTTCAAAATGTTGATTTTCCTAATAAAAAGCCACAAAAAATATATTTCGGAAATATAAACTCGCTTTCTTGTCATAAAAATAAATAAAATTTTAATACTTTTTTATTTCCGCGATAACGCTGTCAGCTATTTTGGTGACGTAATATTGGTAATAACAACAGAGGGCCGACCGCGAACTGAAAACGAAATATCTGCCTCTCTGTCGCACTGCATATTGGAACAACCGAGAGGGAGATACTTCGTTTTCGATTCGCGGTAGGCCCTCACATTCTTATTTATGGAACTGACAGTAGTGGCAGTTTTGTTATTGCCAATATGGCGTCACACCGTGGCGGCTCGTGTTTCTGGTCACGTGATAGACAGATTAAAAATTACGACTTTATGTATTTTTACGACTCAAAACAGAATATTTAAGTATATTTATTTTTATCAAATTTCATAATTTATTTTTCACTACCGAAAGTACCCTATTGTACAATGATGTTATACTCGCTTGCCAAACCAAACTGAAGTGGGACTAGGCTGGACATGGTCTGTCGTATGCATCCAGAAAGATGGGCCAAGATAAGTACGGAATGGATCCCGAAAGACAGCAGAGGCAGACCTAAAAATGGCGGGACGATTTGGACGCGTTGTGCTTGGATTGGCGGTAGCACGACTAGCACGCAAAAATAGGGCCGAGTGGAAGAAAAGAGGGGAGGCCTTTGCCCAGCAGTGGGACACATTTAAACAGGCTAATAAAAAATATATACTCGCCTGGATGCACTCCCAGCTGCAAACATTCAATGAAGTATAATACGAGTACTAACTCGTTAGAGTAGAGTATGTTGTTAATGATTTAATTACAAATGTATAGTTATCAGATTTTTCCCTGTACTTGTAGTATAATACGATTAATACGATATTACTTGCCAAATTTTATAGTTCTAGGTAAACGGAAAGTACCCTATAAATTTTGATTACCTTGAGTGTCGAAATATAAGTTTTTTGTGGCGTAAATGGCCGTATCTTTTTTTACGTTTTCAAGGGCTTCAAGAGACTGTAGACCTGAGTATATGATTTTAATTTCAACTCGATACCTCCACGCGTTCTCGAGATAAAGGGTGTTGACAGACAGACAGACGGAAAACAAAGTAATCTTATAAGGGTTCCGTTTTTTAGGGTTCCGTACCCATAGATAGGTCTGTCACCAGGCTGTATCTCAAAAGCCGTGATAGACAGTTTAAATTTTCACAGATGATGTATTTCTGTTGCCACTATAACAACAAATACTAAAAAACAGAATAAAATATATATTTTAGGGGGCTCCTGTACAACAAAGATGGTTTTTTTTTTGCCATTTTTATAGATAATGGTACGGAACCCTTCGTGCGCGAGTCTGACTCGCACTTGGCCGGTTTTTTATTCCTTTTTATGTACGAAACCCTAAAAACAATAACACTTACATTTCAGGCATATGGTGTAACCGAGCCCGGTGCAGGTTCTGATGTGGCTGGTATCAAGACCAAAGCTGAGAAGAAAGGTGACGAATGGATTCTGAATGGACAGAAAATGTGGATCACCAATGGCGGTGTCGCCAACTGGTAAGAAATATTAATCGAAGGTCCTTTGGAAGACCAGCGCATTTTTAGTTTATGTTTATTTTTATTTTGATGTGTTGTTTTATAAGTTGTTTTTGTCCGAATAAATATTTCTATTTCTTTGTTAATATCACCGTACACTATGGTGCGTGTCATCCACGACGACGCGCCCCTCCACAGCGAATCTCATACTAATCTATGCGCAATTGTATGGACTGGACAGTGGAGGGGCGCGCCATAGTGGATGACACGCACCATACATACAGGGTGGCCCAAAAATACGTTGACACGGAATTTTTAGGATATTTTTTATTACGACACGACTACACGACTGTTATAAATAACCCTGCCTTGCAGTCGGGTAAAAACGTTAAAAATACTATAATTAAGCTAAACAAAACACTAGTTATATGCAAAATATTCCCCTTTGGCTATGAATGCTATGATACACAATTGCAAACGTAAGTAAAACTGACGACCAAAATGCCGCACGTATTAAAACGTCATTTTCGGAAAGGTCTGCATTTCTATGTTTAGTGGTACAGGCCCTTGTCTCTAAGTTAGACTAAAAATTATAATCCATTGGATTAAGATTAGGCGAAAATGGTGACCAGTACCAGTGATCACCATTTTCGCCTAATCTTTTGACCCTAGGGCAATTTTCATTATAGCTCCAAAAAATTCCGTGTCAGCGTATTTTTGGGCCACCCTGTACATACGATGCTTAAATTAAGCTGCATTATAAGTGATTATGTATTTAGTAGCCACGGTAGTTGTGCTGCAATAATTTAATTCTTGAACATTATGATTTATAGATCGGACACAACTCTAAGGCTAAATTCTGTCAAACGAACGCAAGCAAAACTAGACTTAGAGCTCTGACTGTAAGGTAGATTTTTGCTTGCGTTAATTTGACAGCACTTGGCCCTACAGTTTTGTACGGTACGAACTATACCAGTGGCTATATGTATAATAAAAGAGATGTCTTTGAAGGTACTTCGTACTGGCACGAACCAATCCGGACCCCAAGTGCCCCGCCAGCAAAGCGTTTACTGGCTTCATCGTAGAAAGGGACTGGCCCGGAGTCACTCCCGGACGCAAGGTACGATTTTCTATAACCAGAAAATAAACTATATAGTGCTTAGTCCACTTCGTACGGTCACGCTCTTTAATTTATGACCCTTTCGCTAACTTTGACATTGACATTGACAGAACTGTCAACCTTAAGTCCCAAATTAAAATTCGTGCCACTGTACAGTCTAGTCATTCTTACGTGCCCTATCATGTAAATAAATTATTCTTGAAGACATTAATCATTATCACACTTTTCTCTAGCAATACACAATAATCATCACTTAAAATGTTGTTGTATACTTATAGAAGCTCACAAAGTATTGTAATCCTAAAGAAAAGTGTGATAATGATTAACATCTTCAAAAAGAGTTTGTTTACATGATAAGACGCCTATAGATAAATATACTTTATTTTATACGTACAGTACCTACTTTTTAAGAAAGTGAAAGAATCGGGACGGAATGTATTTCGCTCCTCAATCAACGCAGCCAGCGTTCTCGGCACATGTTGACCAGTAGGCCTAGCACATGACGGCTGCGAGAGTATGTCGGCTCGATAGACTACGCGTCTTTTTTTTTATTGGTGCTGTTAGAAAGTGACGGATAGTCTATCTTGAGCCGACATATTCTCGCGGCCGTCATGTGCTAGGCCTACAGGTCTGAGCCGGACGTAGTTCACGAATAGTCCGCTAACGTGACTTAGCCTTACTGGGATCCCCGGCCGGATAACAAAAGAATGTTTTGTTTTTTTTTTCGCTGGGAGAGGACGGATTTTAATACTGTCCTGTTTTAAAGTAACGTCTGATTGTACTAACAATGTAATAATTGTATGTGTATGTTAATTTTAGGAGCAAAACATGGGCCAGCGCGCATCCGATACGCGCGGCATCACATTCGAGGACGTACGCATACCCAAAGAGAACGTGCTCATCGGCGAGGGTGCCGGCTTCAAGATCGCTATGGGCGCGTTCGACAAGACCCGTCCGCCGGTAAACACGCATTAACTGATTACCATCTTATTCATACACTTTCATCAAAATATTAACGAAAAACGCCGTTAATTTTATTTTTTAAAAAGGAGGACAAGTTTCCGAAGGATGTCTCAAAGCAGTACTGACATTAATTGCCATAATCCATCCCAGGTATTGCAAAATAGTGTTCTAATTTATATACTTATTAATCCGCGTAGCGCAACCATAAACCGTGACATTTGATATTTCGGAGATCTCACGCTACACTAGCGCCTTTAGCGGCGAATTCATACGCGGTAGCCCTCATTAAACTAATGTGACATTAAATCTCTTCCAAAATAGTTTTTGATAGGGCTTAATGCCAAGAACGCGGCAATTATCTAGCGTGTGGGAGAAAGTAATAGAGAGACGAATGTGAGATGAAAGTTATATCACACAAAACCAATTCGGTTTTATGCCGGGCACGGGCAGGGGTACAACTACTGATGTGCCGTCGGAAACTTTCCAAAATTGCGAATTTTTCCTCATGGGTAAGTTTCTGAAATTTCTCACATTTTTGTATGGTGTTCGAAACTTTCCGAAATCTAAAATGGAAATTTCATATATTTCTATGAAATCCTCAAGAAATTTCCGAGAACATTTCCAACTTTACTACTACTACTTAGGTACAACAGACGCCATATTCGCACTTCCCAAACTATGTGAAAAAATATATGCGACACATAACTTGCATAATAATACGGCATGTTTGTTGATCTTGAGAAACCTTATGACCGAGATCCTACCGAGATTTTATGGTGGTATATACAGAAAAGTATGACTGACAGATGCTGTACACGTGTGGTGGTGCTAGCCGCAGGCCGGAGTAGTGTAGCGGTGGGTTTAGGCCAAGGCTCTGCTTTAAGCCCCTACCTCTTCCTGCTTGTCATGGACATTCTGTATCGGACATTCAGGAGGTGGAGTACATGCTGAGGGAAGCTTTTATTTCTGGTTTTTAAATAAATCTTACAAACTACTATTTTAATATACCGTAGTTGGCCTATGGATATTTTATTCAAAATAACAAACATTTTCATTTTTAGGTCTGAGACATTTCAGAGGACAAATCTTAGGAAGTAAGCTTGTCGATCAGTTATTAATTAACCCATTCAAGGCCAAGCTACAACGTCTTGACGTAGGGCGTATCTAACTAGTAGCAAATTAAGTCCTAATATAATCTTCCTTGAATGGGTTAACACTTTCATTGCAAGGCCAAAATCTAAGGCCATCGCTGAATGCCAGCGATGGTCAACTAATACAGGAATGAACTCCCCTCGGGAGTCGTACGCGGTACGGCATGTGAACAATGTTATTGAGAACTCGTTAGGGGAGTTCTTGGCATTGTCAATACATTTAGTAAATATATCTACTTACAGTTTGGGCTGAGGCAGAAATTGTATGTAAGACCAAAGTATACCTTGGAAAACGAGCGCCAGTACCTCAGTCCCTAATAGTTACTCTGTTATAGTATTATTACAGATAGGTAGGTATATCATGGAATCACATTTGCCTTGTTTAGAACTATATTTATTCTTTAGAGAGCACGACCAGTCTATGATTTGTTTTTCAGTTGGTAATTTTAGGCCTTTTACTAATGATATATTTTTATTCGGCATTTGTTATTTATTTGGGCAGTTCTTAGAGCTCCATTAAATAATGCCTACTACCCACGCGTACAAATAATTTCCCTGCATAAATTCGTCATCTTAACCACACAGGTGGCTTCTGGTGCCACCGGGCTCGCAAACCGAGCGCTCCATGAAGCCACGAAGTACGCGCTGGAGCGCAAGACGTTCGGCGTCCCTATAGCGATGCACCAAGCCGTGGCCTTCATGCTCGCCGACATGGCCATGGGCGTTGAGACCTCCCGGCTCGCATGGCAGAGGGCGGCGTGGCTCGTCGACCATGGTAAGACAACATTTTATGCAGCATATTGTGCAGATTAACACTTTTTTGTTCAATATAATACATACACAACAATACATTATATTACACAAATATCACCGCTCTTTGTTTTACACACATTTTGCACTCTGGGTCCACGTCGTGGCGCTTAAAGGCGGCGAGACACATGCTGAGTGGATGCCATTTCTGCTACCATTAATACTTTAGTTTGTAAGTCTAGCTTAAGTTTACCACTGTAATGGTTTGCAAAATAAATTTTATTCTTCTTATGTGACTTGTCTATGATGACCTTACCTTAGAAAAATTCCTTTAGTGAAAAGCGCCTGAATTTGTCTGACTAAAAACCCGACGTTAACGAACTCTTAAGTGTATTAAAACCCTGAAGGACAGTGTAAGTCCCCACGCACTTGTACACATTCAAAATCAACTGTAGTGGAATTGACGAAGAAATTGTAATTCGGAAATGTCTCTCCGGGACTAAGTAGGTTAGGTAGGGGCAAATATAGATATTTTCGTCATCAACACAGCGCATCCTCAGGAGTTCTGGCAGCCGGATGAAATAACACTATAAACTATAGTAAAATTGAGATTTTATAACGGTTGTGTACGTAAGTCAAATAAGTATTCCAGCTTATTGAACGGAAAGATAGATCACAAGGTTATGAAATTGAAGGATTAGTTACGAGAAGTAAAGTTTTTGACGTGCGAATGAAGTTATTGAAAAAGTAATAAGGAAACTGAGTGGAGTCATAGAAGTTGCATCACTGCTAACTATACAAATATTTGAAGCCAAAAAATTACTTGAACATCGTTGTAAATGCGTGACTTAAAAGTTGTAATTCTCATTTTTCCGCTCCTCATATGCAATAACTCTTATACTGATGTAATAGGAAAAGTTGCTCACGATTTCACTTTTTCAGGTTTCAGGAATACGGTGATTGCGTCAGTAGCCAAGTGCCACGCATCGGAGGTGGCGAACAAGAACGCCACCGACGCTGTCCAAATCTTCGGAGGCAACGGCTTCAACACCGAGTACCCGGTCGAGAAACTGATGCGCGATGCCAAGATCTACCAAATCTACGAGGGAACGTCCCAGATCCAAAGGCTTATCATCTCCAGAGAGATCCTGAATGCGGCCAAACAACAAGCCTAAATGCCTTCCACAGTGGCGTAGCTATAGAGCTTGGGGGCGGTACACCCTGGGAGTTACACCATCAACGCGAACCTCCACCGAAGACGGTAAACTAGACTGATGTGGGTTGTCCACACAATTTCCCGATCTGGTACAAGCTACGCCACTTGCCACGAAAAATGGAAACTTACAATCAAATCGTGTCATTTATTTTTAACTTCTTATTTAAATGGACTGTATTTAAATCAATAGATCAATTATTGTGGTTCTTGTAAAAGTTTTCTATAAAAATGTTACGTAAACATCAACTTTTTCTGTAAGCATTCTCCCAATCCCGTCCCTATACTAAATTCATGAATGAGGGAACCATTAATTAGTTCATTTCCAATAGAGTATTTGACACATGTTAAAATTTGTAACATGGTGTCACTTTATGTATAGTAAACCATCAAAATATCACATTGAATTGAAAATTATAAACTTTTACCAAAATAGAAAAAAGATAGGTATTTAACATCGAAAATTCGGATAATTATGTTTTTTTTTGTCATCCAAATGTCAAACAAAAGGTATCAATAAAATACTGAAGTAAAAAATATGTACGGTAACTATGTACCTTAACGCATTTGTTTTACGACCAAAACAGCAAAATACTTATTTTTCCATACAACAGTTGGTTCGATATCAGACGTGTGACGTCATCTGCCCGTGCCAATTTGTAGGAGCCGATTGGGCGGCCGCTAGCGGCGAGCTAGGTTCATGTCTATTTTTTGCCCTTTATTGTGGTCTAGTTGTAGTTGGTCCCATATAGACATTTGATCGTCTAAAACTGGTTCGAATGGCACCATAATTTTTTTTTGTCAAATAGTGTATTTATTGGAAAGCGGACAGCCTTTGGTAACGACATTTCGGCCCTTTTGAGCAAAATAACTTCCACATTACTGTTATATAAAATAAAATTTAATGAAGCGCGAATTAGGTAAAGATACTAATACTTCATTTAGGTGATATTATCGCGGACCCTAATGTTTGACACTTTAATAAACCATCCCTATTATCACTACAAGAGTGGTCATTGGGTCAGCGTTGAGCACTGATAATAGCGCCCTCTAGACTAGACAATGGTCATATATTTCTGGTTGTGGCTAGGCGTCCACAGTTCCGCATCGCACGCGTATTCGCCCCCTTTCTTTTGCGATATTAAAGAATGAGATGCAACACGAATATTTGCAACGCCTTGTAAATAACGGTGAGTACTACTAACGGCGAGTAACTTACCTCTTACACATTTCCATTAGATAAGGCACATGACAGGAAAACGCGTCTCAAAACTAAACAAGTAAGCTGCGGCAAATCATGTGTGGACCGCCTAGCACAACTGCCACTGCGAAGCGACGCGAGTATAGATAAATGTATCCTCCTCTTTCTAATTCGTACAGTTTGAGCGTGACAGGAATAGCTGAGTCGCGCGAGATCGACGTGGCAGCAAGTTGTGCTAGCCCACCAGTTGGGGTGACACCGTTAGAGAGTTTTGAGCCTGCAGAATACGGACCCGCCTGTTGCCATCCCGAAATTTGAACCGGTATACCGGAAAAGGGGCAGCCCATACAAAAATTTCGTTGTACATTTAGTAAATCGTACATAGACGTTGAAAAATATCCTATGCTGCGTCGACCCCAAATCAATGTGGAAAGAGCAAGCGAACGATTTGATATGTTGTACAGCTACAGTGTAAGTACAATTTAGTATGTATGTAAACTATGTAAGCACTTTATTGTACACAAAAACAGTTTAAAATAAGTACAAAGGCGAACTTGTCCCTATGAGGGATCTCTTCCAGCTAACCTTTGAGGGAGGGCAATATAGTCATGGTAAACCAAATTTTTCGTCCCTCCAGCTCTATATATTATCTCCGCACTCATGGAACATCTGTAACTGTTTTATGCTTAACTGTCGTTAAAGTTTATTTCTGTTGTAGGCATGTTCTGAGAACATATCCTTCGTCCGTATGGAAACATATCGTGTAGGTTTTCCAACCGATTTGCTGGTCACGTCTAAGAAAGAGCCTTTTATCACACTAGCGACTTGCGAGCTACTTGGAAGCGAGGCGAGCGCGCAGCGAGGTCGCCGCGAGCGCGCGGCGAGGTCGCCGCATCTAGAGTATAGAGATTTTCGCGCGAGTACGCAGCGATTTCGCTGCGAGCTCGTTGCGCACTCGCGGCGAGCTCGCTGCGCGCTCGCCTCGCTTCCAAGTCGCTCGTCGCAAGTCGCTAGTGCGATAAGGCTCTAATGTTCTGTAGTCGGACATTTCGCGATTTGCCCCGGAAGGTCATGTATCTATTTCACAAAAACTTTCCTACGACTCGAGCATAGGTAGGTATTCCCACTTGTTACGAATAGATCAAGCTAATTGTTATACAATGGGCTAGTCGAGATCGATTGCGTTGTGAATTGCATAGCGGAATAGAGTCATACGGTGCCTTTCCACTTGAGCTATGCCATGCTATGTTTTCATACATTTGACACGTAGCTGGAGCTGGGGCTATGTGTCAAATGTATGAAAACATAGCATAGCATAGCTCAAGTGGAATGGCAGCTATACGGCGAGGTACAAATTTGCTTGGCTGGAACTTGCATCATCAAGCACGGACTCAATGATTCTATAAGATACAGTAAGTACGTCTATTTGGCAGTAATTAATTATTATATTAAAAGTGTGTTCACAAACGTAAAATTGTTTGCGCTCGATAAAATAATAATCTCAAAAGTAAAAAGTCGTCAGAAAAATGTTCAATTAAATTCAAAAACTTCCTTAGTTCTTAACGCTTCTGTAAAATTGAGATATCCCAGAAAAAAATTAGAGAAGAATTTAAAAAATAATATTTTCTCATCGTATGGAAAAGTGCAAATTTTCAAAATATAATGTCGCATATTTTAGAAACTAGAAGACTTGGTGTATTAAGCAAGTGTGGTCTAAAATGTGTAAAATGAGCTCCTCTATCACCCTGTATATATATTTATCTTATATCTTTAAACGAGCAATTCTTCTATATATTTATATTTATTTATTCTTATTTCTTTAAACGAGCAATTTTTGTAAATATCTATGTATATTTATTTATTTCGGGGATCTCGGAAACGTCTAACGATTTTGATGAAATTTGGTATGTGGGGTTTTTCGGGGACGTGCAATCGATCTAGCTAGGTTTCATGACCGGGAAAACGCCGAGCAAAGCTCGGTCGCCCAGATATTATACATATGTATATAGAGAAGATAAGATATATACATATTTAAATAGGTGCATAAAACACACGCAATTCCTGGAAGCAATATAGAATAGGCAGGATCCTTACCCACTAGGCTAAATCGTTTTTGAGGTGTGCAATAAATATTATTTATGCCACACCTGGCCATAAAGTGGCAATTACCGCACGCTTCGCGCGCGGGAGATCCCACTTCCTGGCCAGGGGGTGACATAAAATTTTGTACTTAACACGGGCGGTTAAAAAGAAAGCCTCAGATCGCATATTTATCGCCCTTGCCTTCGGCTCGGGCGTCAAATACCTGCGATCTGAGACATTCTTCGTTTTACCGCCCTTGTTAAGTAATGTACTATTGTATTGTATTGTTTAATATTATGATTTTATTCTTGAATGCCCAACTCTGCTACGATTAACCTAAACGCCCTCTACTGGTGTGAGCTTGTACTTCATAAGTGTAACAGAGACATGCGATGCTTGCTGTCATGGGCCAGATGGCGACACTTAAACCGGATGCTAGTCACCAAAATAGTGACTGAAATAATTTATTACTTATTCAATTATTCATTGATCTACTTATTGTAGAATGTAAAAAATATGTTTTTATTAGATATTAATTTACCTAGGTTTTAACAAATAAATATATAGGGTCCTACATTGCAAACCAACTCATAAAGATTGACCTACATTCTGAGCCCTTGTGAAAGGATTGTGCAATAGAAACGGTCATTTATTACACAACGCAACGTGTTCATAAGCAAACCCAGTAATTTTGTTGTATTATATATTTGTTTTAAGCTGTAGATGTTACTTCGAAAGTTCGAACTAAATACATATGGGTAAACACAGAGATTTATTTATGCCATTAATTATTAGTAAAACACAGATACAATTAGGACACAAATAATTCACTCGACTAATCCCTTCTAAATATATTTTCTTGGAATATAGGTCATGGCACACTTTTATTTAAAATTAGGTTAATTTCCTACTGCCCTTTACCGATTTAATTCAATGTCAGTCATGAGTACGGTAGCTCCATCCATTAAATCCTATCAAGTTATGTCGGAATACCAAAGTATAAGTGAAGTGGCCCAGAGACCTACATTCCGTTTATAAGCAATTTTAAAGGAAAGAATAGATTGTTTTACGCTGTGAGTGAAATAAAATCATTACTTAGGCATAATTCGGTCGCTTCGTCGTGTCGTATAACGATGCACGAAGACGCTCCGAAAATGAGTGTTACGCAGAGTCTGGCCGCATCCACGAGCCAGCCAAAAAGCGAGCTCGTAACGGAAGTGCCAGTTGAGTACGACATTATGAGCTCCACAGATACCAAGCCCCCGGAGCATTTAGATATAGACATCCAGGTCTCGTATGTGGATCCTTCTACCGGTAAGTACAATTTGATATTTTTACGAAATCTAATGTTGATCTTGTAGAGCAATCTCATCCGTTCGAGCCGGATGTAATATTGCCATTTCTGTAGAGTTCTAATTTCAAGAAAGACGGACAGTAATGTGGCAATATCAGATTGGGTAATGAGATTTGAGATTATCTTTTTATAGTAAATAAAACATCCTAATTGGAATCTGATCATCATGCAAACATTCTGTAACTTAGATGTTTTGGGGGTTCATGAGGCCTGAGAGAAAATTATTTATACCTATGTGACTGTCTTTATTCAAAAGAGACAAGTGTTGTATAATAAATACATACATCTACATAATGTTGTATGCAATGTGGTGGCTACCTGCTCGTACGCTTGGCTGCACGGTGTGGCAACGTCGCGCCGTATTGTTTTTTCGCGCTATCCTGCCATGGAATTGGCCGACTGGTCGTGTGAAATAGTGTTTAACTAAATTGTATGTCGTAGATACTGGCACACGGAACGTGTTTCGAGAAGTTTACCGGCAGTAGGTCCTACGTAGTCAGTAGGTACGTCGAAATAATGGATGCAACACAACGTAGAGAGGTCCGAGCAGTGATGTGACGTCGTTTGTGTTCTGTGGTGGTCGGCAGCGTTTTTGATTTCGTTCGGTGTCAGTAGGGCAGGTTAGGTTAGCGTGATGCGGAGAGCTGCAGGCATGTAGGCGTTGGCTGTTGCCCTGGTGGTGAAGTAAGACCTGACGTAAGACCTCAGTGCAGCGGGCCGCCGCCGTAGGGCCACACAGATCGAACACGCTCGGATTCGAGATGATATTACGCAGACTCTGTGAATGACGCGTTGCAAGTGTTCACAAGTATTTATGGAAGTAGGGCGAACGCTGATTCTGCTTGGATTCCAACAAGTGGGCTTTTGTATCTGATCGGTGCTGGCTAATCTGTTTAATAAAATTATTTCTTTCCGTTTGTCGTGCTCTAATACTGGGTTAAGTACCTACCTACGCATAGAGATATTTATACTGAGCTCCACAAAATAGTATAATAGAATAATATAATATAAAATGGTTTAGATAAATACACGGTTACATTGTATTGTATTTTTATTAGACGCTTAGAAGAGTTTTTCAGAGAATGCGGAATTTCATCTTGCTCATACTTGGAGCAGCCTAATTGGGGAAGTTCCTCCTCCTTACAAAAGTTACTAGGTAAAAACCGGCCAAGTGCGAGTCGGACTTCGCACATTTAGGGTTCCGAACCAAACCACCTCATAAAATGTGATTAATCAATATATTAGTTTGTTGGTAAAATATACATAATAATAATCATTATCACCAAATTTCAAGTTCATAAGGTCAAAGGGAAGATGAAAAATTCTTCTGAACAAAATTTTGTGACAGACGACGGACGGACGGACGCATGAGTGACAATAATAGGGTTCTATTTGGACCCTTCGGGTACGGAACCCTAAAAACCGAAACCATAATATGTTATTACACCACTTCTTGCTCTGTACAGGTAGGTAGGTAGGTAGGGTAAACATACCGGTTACCGGCCGTTTAAGCGACTTGTTTATTTCTATCACAAGACTTTCCATTTTTTTTTCATTACATCCTACAATAGTCTAGTTTCATAAAACTTAACGTATATAGACGTATCAGTGATACATAATTAAATATAAATATGTATTCGTAAAAATAGCAAAAATACCGGTTTCCGGCCTTTTCACTCAGTTATCGTCCACCAGTGCACCGGTTTATCGGCCACTTATTTTACGGTATAGCTCCGAAAATTCAAAGACGAGTTTAGTAATTTTTGTTTACTATTGCGTTAAAGTCTATTTTCGTCAAATCCATTCGCCTTCGTGAATTGAAAGATCTCTAGAAAAACGAATCCTGAACGGCCGGAAACAGGTGTGATTTCACCAGTTTTCGGCCGCTCTTTATTTCGAACGGCCGGAGACGGGTCCAATTTTTACCGATTTTTCGGCCGTATATCAACTATATCAGACGGCCGGAGACAGGTTTTATTTTTACTGGTTTATCGGCCAGTAAATTTTGGTATTTTTGAAGGTCAATATCTTTGAAAATATGAGACAAACTGGTGGCCGGAATCTAGTTGTAAACCCACAAAATTCTAGCTGTTCACAAATATAATGGAATCTATAATGGTGAATTTAAGGTCTCTTCAATAAACGTGAATTTCTATTGACGTGAAAACACCGGTTTTGCGACCACCCGGTCGGAAAGTAGATTTTGACTCTTAACCTTAACGTATTGTCCGGCCACCTAAAATATCACAAATTATGAAAAAGGTGATGAGTTTGGGCACTTGAATATTGAAATTAAACATGTTATAAAACGGATTATCATTTGATATTTACCGTTAGCTTTTCGGTGAAGGAAAACATCGTGAGGAAACCTGCATACATCCGCGAAGAGATTCAAAGTTGTATGTGAAGTCCCCAGCCCGCTCTGGGCCAGCGTGGGGACTACTGCCCAATCCCTCTCATCTATGAGAGGAGACCTGTGCCCAGCAGTGGGACGTAGATAGGCTGATGATGATGATGATGATGTTATAAAACTCAAAAACGAAATCAATCACCAATAAACCTACAGTAACACTTGAAAACTTGCCTTTGAAAATCAGTCCACCTGCTACTTTTTCCCTAAGTTTGGCACGCGTCATAGATACCAAATTTAGAGATGGCGAATTAGGACTCCAGTTGGCAAATTTCGTGGTCATGCCGTTGGATTATGAATCAAGAAGTCCACCCGGATCGAATGCCGCGAATTTAGAAAGGTGTGGTTTATAACACTGTCTATTATTCAAAATAACGTGTGAAGTGGCCGGAAAGGGGTAGCGGCCGGTGAACCGGTATGTTTACCCTATGTGGCCTTGGGTTCTTGGTCCCTACCAAGAACCCAAGGCCACATACCTAGGTAGGCTCTGGTAGGTAGTGAGTAAGGTCACCAGAGCTCCAGAGGATGCGTTGTGTTGAGAAATGTATTTAGTTGTCAACACAACGGGGTCTCATTGTTATCTCTTATTTATCTTTACGCGGTAGAGCGAGATAGCATAATCAGTGTTTTCTATCTGTCACACGTAGGTTTTGTTGATATGATAGAGAACCTTCTGCACGTATGTACAGTCGCCATCAAATATTTATATAACCCAGCCGTGCCGACCGAGCCGTGTTCAGATATTTGTGAGCACCTCGTTCGCTCTGACATATCTGATGGCGAAAGTACTGTTAATGAGGGCTACCGTTTTTGTGCTCACCAGTTGGCGCCACTGCGATCTCAGTCCAGCTGTCAAAGTTTATTATTGATTATTATTATGGGCGTAAAAACCAAATTTACGTTGAAATCGTATTTCTTACATTAAAACCACATCGTAAATATTTTTTTATTCCTCATACTCTGAAAGTAGGTCATATTTGACCTAAGAAGCGGGTTCAAAGTGGGTCATTTCGCCCCTAGGGAAAATGTGAATACATATTTATGATTTACGAAACATTTTAATTTAACCAATCCAAATGCTTCGCCACATTGAATCCACCAATCACAAAACACATCGACAGCCCAATCAGCCAATCAGAGCGTTGGGTTCTCTTATAAAAAAAGCAATGGCAGACACCTGTACAGCCAACTTCATAAATTTTTATTGATTTCTAACTATGTTTATAATTATTAATATTTCGAATTATGGTTATAAAAAAAACTAAATAAAAACTCGTAAATGTTATTATTTAAATACATTCTAAGCAAATTTTAAGTAACCATTTTTCAATGTTTAAATATATAAGGGAACAAATAAAATGATCACCTAAATAACTTTTGATATCACCAAATTTTCGAACCCTAAAATAAGGCTGAACACTCAAAAAAATGTATCGACCATCAATTTCAGATCACCTAACCACTCATACCTATTATTCCAGCAGTAGCAGCTATTTTACTTATTGCGTTCCCTGAAATTTTATAATCGCATCAAAAAATTCTCAAGTACCACCAAAAATACTAAACTACCACCAAATCTCGTGCATCATTTGTTATTAGAATTACGTCCAAATATTATACACATTACAAGCTATATTGTAGTTAATACATTCAAATTAATTATTGAGCGACATGTTTCGGACTCACACGCGACGTTGTGGTTACCGAGTGACATGTTTTGGACTAACACGCGACATGTTCGGGCTCATCAAGCGACATGTTTCGGATCCAGCGACATGTCTCGGACCCATCGAGCGACATGTTGGGGTCATCGAGCGACATGTTTCGGACTCACACGCGACATGTTCGGGCTCATCGAGCGACATGTTTCGGACTCACACGCGACATGTTTCGGATCCAGCGACATGTCTCGGACCCATCGAGCGACATGTTGGGATCATCGAGCGACATGTTTCGGACTCACACGCGACATGTTTCGGATCCAGCGACATGTCTCGGACCCATCGAGCGACATGTTGGGATCATCGAGCGACATGTTTCGGACTCACACGCGACATGTTTCGGATCCAGCGACATGTCTCGGACCCATCGAGCGACATGTTGGGGTCATCGAGCGACATGTTTCGGACTCAAACGCGACATGTTTCGGATCCAGCGACATGTCTCGGACCCATCGAGCGACATGTTGGGGTCATCGAGCGACATGTTTCGGACTAACACGCGACATGTTCGGGCTCGTCAAGCGACATGTTTCGGACGCATCCAGCGACATGTTTCGGATCCAGCGACATGTCTCGGACCCATCGAGCGACATGTTGGGGTCATCGAGCGACATGTTTCGGACTCTCACGCGACATGTTTCGGATCCAGCGACATGTCTCGGACCCATCGAGCGACATGTTGGGGTCATCGAGCGACATGTTTCGGACTCACACGCGACATGTTTCGGATCCAGCGACATGTCTCGGACCCATCGAGCGACATGTTGGGGTCATCGAGCGACATGTTTCGGACTCACACGCGACATGTTTCGGATCCAGCGACATGTCTCGGACCCATCGAGCGACATGTTGGGGTCATCGAGCGACATGTTTCGGACTCACACGCGACATGTTTCGGATCCAGCGACATGTCTCGGACCCATCGAGCGACATGTTGGAGTCATCGAGCGACATGGTGTCGGACCGACACGCGACATGTTCGGGCTCATCGAGCGACATGTTTCGGACTCACACGCGACATGTTTCGGATCCAGCGACATGTCTCGGACCCATCGAGCGACATGTTGGGGTCATCGAGCGACATGTTTCGGACTCACACGCGACATGTTTCGGATCCAGCGACATGTCTCGGACCCATCGAGTGACATGTTGGGGTCATCGAGCGACATGTTTCGGACTCACACGCGACATGTTTCGGATCCAGCGACATGTCTCGGACCCATCGAGTGACATGTTGGGGTCATCGAGCGACATGTTTCGGACTCACACGCGACATGTTTCGGATCCAGCGACATGTCTCGGACCCATCGAGCGACATGTTGGGGTCATCGAGCGACATGTTTCGGACTCACACGCGACATGTTTCGGATCCAGCGACATGTCTCGGACCCATCGAGCGACATGTTGGGGTCATCGAGCGACATGTGTCGGATCGACACGCGACATGTTCGGGCTCATCGAGTGACATGTCTCGGACTCACACGTGACATGTTTCGGATCCAGCGACATGTCTCGGACCCATCGAGCGACATGTTGGGATCATCGAGCGACATGTTTCGGACTCACACGCGACATGTTTCGGATCCAGCGACATGTCTCGGACCCATCGAGCGACATGTTGGGGTCATCGAGTGACATGTTTCGGACTCAAACGCGACATGTTTCGGATCCAGCGATATGTCTCGGACCCATCGAGCGACATGTTGGGGTCATCGAGCGACATGTTTCGGACTCACACAACGACATATTTCGGATCCAGCGACATGTCTCGGACCCATCGAGCGACATGTTGGAGTCATCGAGCGACATGTTTCGGACTAACACGCGACATGTTCGGGCTCGTCAAGCGATATGTTTCGGACGCATCCAGCGACATGTTTCGGATCCAGCGACATGTCTCGGACCCATCGAGCGACATGTTGGGGTCATCGAGCGACATGTTTCGGACTCACACGCGACATGTTTCGGATCCAGCGACATGTCTCGGACCCATCGAGCGACATGTTGTGGTCATCGAGCGACATGTTTCGGACTCACACGCGACATGTTTCGGATACAGCGACATGTCTCGGACCCATCGAGCGACATGTTGGGGTCATCGAGCGACATGTTTCGGACTCACACGCGACATGTTTCGGATCCAGCGACATGTCTCGGACCCATCGAGCGACATGTTGGGGTCATCGAGCGACATGTTGGGGTCATCGAGCGACATGTTGGGGTCATCGAGCGACATGTTGGGGTCATCGAGCGACATGTTTCGGAAACACGCGACATGTTCGGGCTCATCAAGCGACATGTTTCGGACGCATCCAGCGACATGTTTCGGATCCAGCGACATGTCTCGGACCCATCGAGCGACATGTTGGTGTCATCGAGCGACATGTTTCGGACTCACACGCGACATGTTTCGGATCCAGCGACATGTCTCGGACCCATCGAGCGACATGTTGGGGTCATCGAGCGACATGTTTCGGGCTCATCAAGCGACATGTTTCGGACGCATCCAGCGACATGTTTCGGATCCAGCGACATGTCTCGGACCCATCGAGCGACATGTTGGGGTCATCGAGCGTCATGTTTCGGACTAACACGCGACATGTTCGGGCTCATCAAGCGACATATTTCGGACTCAAAATGTGTTATATATATATATATATATATATATATATATATATATATATATATATATATATACAACGCGCGAGCCGAGCGAGCGAAGCGAGCGTGCCGCGGTAGCGGCCGGCGAAGCGCCAGAACCACCACCTGTTGAGTCCGAAACATGTCGCTCGATGACTCCAACATGTCGCTCGATGGGTCCGAGACATGTCGCTGGATCCGAAACATGTCGCTGGATGCGTCCGAAACATGTCGCTTGATGAGCCCGAACATGTCGCGTGTGAGTCCGAAACATGTCGCTCGATGACCCCAAAATGTCGCTCGATGACCCCAACATGTCGCTCGATGACCCCAACATGTCGCTCGATGGGTCCGAGACATGTCGCTGGATCCGAAACATGTCGCTTGATGAGCCCGAACATGTCGCGTGTTAGTCCAAAACATGTCACTCGGTAACCACAACGTCGCGTGTGAGTCCGAAACATGTCGCTCGATGACCCCAACATGTCGCTCGATGGGTCAGAGACATGTCGCTGGATCCGAAACATGTCGCGTGTGAGTCCGAAACATGTCGCTCGATGACCCCAACATGTCGCTCGATGGGTCCGAGACATGTCGCTGGATCCGAAACATGTCGCGTGTGAGTCCGAAACATGTCGCTCGATGACACCAACATGTCGCTCGATGGGTCCGAGACATGTCGCTGGATCCGAAACATGTCGCGTGTGAGTCCGAAACATGTCGCTCGATGACCCCAACATGTCGCTCGATGGGTCCGAGACATGTCGCTGGATCCGAAACATGTCGCTGGATGCGTCCGAAATATGTCGCTTGATGATAACATGTCGCGTGTGAGTCCGAAACATGTCGCTCGATGACCCCAAAATGTCGCTCGATGACCCCAACATGTCGCTCGATGACCCCAACATGTCGCTCGATGACCCCAACATGTCGCTCGATGGGTCCGAGACATGTCGCTGGATCCGAAACATGTCGCTTGATGAGCCCGAACATGTCGCGTGTTAGTCCAAAACATGTCACTCGGTAACCACAACGTCGCGTGTGAGTCCGAAACATGTCGCTCGATGACCCCAACATGTCGCTCGATGGGTCAGAGACATGTCGCTGGATCCGAAACATGTCGCGTGTGAGTCCGAAACATGTCGCTCGATGACCCCAACATGTCGCTCGATGGGTCAGAGGACATGTCGCTGGATCCGAAACATGTCGCGTGTGAGTCCGAAACATGTCGCTCGATGACCCCAACATGTCGCTCGATGGGTCCGAGACATGTCGCTGGATCCGAAACATGTCGCGTGTTAGTCCGAAACATGTCGCTCGATGAGCCCGAACATGTCGCGTGTCGGTCCGACACATGTCGCTCGATGACTCCAACATGTCGCTCGATGGGTCCGAGACATGTCGCTGGATCCGAAACATGTCGCGTGTGAGTCCGAAACGTGTCGCTCGATGACCCCAACATGTCGCTCGATGGGTCCGAGACATGTCCCTGGATCCGAAACATGTCGCGTGTGAGTCCGAAACATGTCGCTCGATGACCCCAACATGTCGCTCGATGGGTCCGAGACATGTCGCTGGATCCGAAACATGTCGCGTGTGAGTCCGAAACATGTCGCTCGATGAGCCCGAACATGTCGCGTGTCGGTCCGACACATGTCGCTCGATGACTCCAACATGTCACTCGATGGGTCCAAGACATGTCGCTGGATCCGAAACATGTCGCGTGTGAGTCCGAAACATGTCGCTTGATGACCCCAACATGTCGCTCGATGGGTCCGAGACATGTCGCTGGATCCGAAACATGTCGCGTGTGAGTCCGAAACATGTCGCTCGATGACCCCAACATGTCGCTCGATGGGTCCGAGACATGTCGCTGGATCCGAAACATGTCGCGTGTGAGTCCGAAACATGTCGCTCGATGACACCCACATGTCGCTCGATGGGTCCGAGACATGTCGCTGGATCCGAAACATGTCGCGTGTGAGTCCGAAACATGTCACTCGATGAGCCCGAACATGTCGCGTGTCGGTCCGACACATGTCGCTCGATGAATCCGAAACATGACGCTTGCGTTTCTTACATTGCGTAGATCCGGTATAATAGACTAGATATTAATTTGATGAAACAAATGACGCTTGAAATTAGGTGATCATGTAGTATTTCTGGGTATCGAAAGAATTATTTGGGTGTAATTAATTTTAATAGGATTACGATCCCAGTTATATTTGGATGCGAATTATATGAAATTTGGTGTTTGAAATTAGGTGATCATTAAGTATTTTTGGGTAGAGACTAATTTATTTGGTAACAATTTAATTTAATAGGTTATCGACATGTTACTTCTTCGAGTTGCACTTTATATTTAAATGGAGTTGAAAATTTGGTGCGAATCTAGTATTTTTGGTAATCAAATGTAATTTTTTAGGGCATCATTCGGCAATTAATTTGGTGGTTCGTTAAATGCTACCCAATATATAAAAGCGTCCTAAAAATTATCGCATTTAAAAAAAAACAAATTGGCAGAATCTTATCAGCCACACTGCCATTAAATTGTAGTAATATTTGAAGCTAAAGCATAATTATAATGAAATATTTTTTTAAATAATGGAAATAAACAAATAGGTTTGCGATACTTTTCAATGTTTTCAATTAATGGTAAGTATTCTTTGGTTCAATATAAGTTGTTTAATTACCCTACAGATCCTATCTCGTCTAAAATGGGTGGCTTTCAAGTTTCAACCCTTGGTTAACAATCTACTATTTCAGTTACCTAAAGATTAAGCGGTGTCTAGGGTCAAAGCAATTGCGTCTTTAAAAGAAAAAAGCGCATGTATATAGCAAGAGAAAGGGAGACGAATACGCAAAGCGAACACGCATAGCGTGGCATGGTACTGGCCTTAGAAAAAAATACATGCTGTCAAATTAGACATACGCCCGCCAAGAGTTAAATTATTCATTATGTTCAATGTGTTTTCTTTCCCGCAATCAAAGTGAAAAGTAGACTCGGGTCTAAAAGCCATATTACCACTCGAACAATTTTCCCTACTATTATCGATTTATCGAACATTCCGTATTGTAGACTGCGCTACATTTTGTTCGGAAAACAGTATGACATAAGTTTACAAACGATACAATTTTCGCAAAGCACTGAAATTCGTTGGTCCGTAACTCATTTGCCATTATCCATCTCGGACACTGCAAAATAGTCACCATATTAATCTAATCTGAAAACAGTTTATTATGCCTTAGTAGAGTCGAAACTTAGATATAGTATTAAATTCTGTTCTGGGGCGCCACATATAGTTACAATATAAAAAGGGCGTTCATAATTCAGAAGCGAGCGATAAGAATAATGGTGCGTATACCACAGTGGGTTTCCTGTAAGGACTTTTTCATTAAATTAGGAATTCTAACTGCGCCAAGTCTTTACATTCTGATACTTTGTACAGACTTAGTGAAATATTTCACAAGAAATGAATCAGAAGAGGATCGGGTGGCAAGACTGGCAACGAGGACTAAAAACCTAAACCACCCCATTACTCCGAAGCTCAAAGTGACGGAATTTTGTGCTCGTTTCCATGCTGTAAAAGCTTTTAATAGGCTACCAATCGAATTAAAGGCTGTTTCCAACCCTCATACCTTTAAAAATAAAATAAGGTCATATTTATTAAGTAACTGTTTTTATTCCCATGAAGAGTTTTTCCGATGCAGTAATTAATTAAATTAAAATGATGCAGTAATGAATTGAGTACCTAAATTATGAATATTTAATCTGACATACGAGTATGTATTTATTAATTTGATATACAATTTTGTTAGCATGTAATTAGTTTATAAGATTTTCTGACACAATGTAATATTGTTATAGAAATAAATAAATGAATGAATGAATGATGTCAGACAAAATATTTTAAATAGCGTTTTTGAAAATGTATCCCTCAAAAACGAGTAATATTCTAAATGATGGATGAGGACTATACAAATGTCGTTAGTAGTAATACATAAAGTAGGACCTAGTTACTTAACCTACTCAGTACTCAGTTACTACACTAAGATCCAAACATTAGGTAAAAAAAACTAGACTACCCGTGCGAAGCCGGGGCGGGCCGCTAGTTAGTAATAAACCCGCGCAACCCTCCCACAAACTATGAAATTTGACATTTCGGAGGACTGACACACTAGCGCCTCTAGCGGCGAATCCATACGCGATAGCCCTCATTATTCTGTGTCTGCGCCTAATGCCAGGATCACACACTCGGCCGAGTAAAACTTCCATACTAATTTTACTGTCTCGCCGTTTTACTCGGTACGTGTGACCAAGGCATAATTATTCTATTCTCTTAACCGCGTTTGCTGGTTTATATATACATATCTAGATAAGATAACCAGGTACTATCAGCATCACAGTTAACTGAGCGTTGGCAGACCTTATCTCGTTGCAATAAGGTGCATGAATAGTCAGCTACCTAGATGTTAAGATAGTACCTTAAGATGAAATGAAATCAGATTTTAGTAAATATTCAGAATATCAATAGTCTTAGCAATATTATACCGGTTGTGGAAAATTCAGGTAGAGTTAAGCCTTTTTCAGACTAGTTGCAGTAGAGTGCATATTAGTCGAGTAGAGCAAGTTGTGGAACCTAAATGTTTCGCAACAAACGACAAAAATGTAGATATTATACCTTCATCTTCATTTTAGGGCATTAATTCCGGAATTTCGAAATTCCACCAATCCAACATTAATTGTATTAATACAACCATTTTTACACGGTTGAGGAAATGTCGAAATTAGAACTGTCAACCGATACCTGAAAGTTATATTAAAAAGTGAGCCCCTATTCCGATTAGCATGTCGTTCTAGCTCAAATTTCGTGCGATATATACTAAAAAAACATCGAGCTGACATTTCGCATCGACTGAATTTGAATTTGCAGTGATACTAGAATAGGGACATCAGTTATGACATTTAAATTGTGACAGTTTTGTATGACGTTTAATATTAAATAGGAAATTATAATGAAAATTATATTGAAATTTGGCTTGACACGCTGCCGCGTGTCTAGATTACTGCTGTAGCCTTAGCCACTCTAAGACCTAGTTCTCAACATCTATAGTGATTGAATATCTGTCCTTTCAGTATATTAATCTTGAACTATTTCCCTCCAGTCTGTTAAAAGTGAAAACACGATTTGCAAACATTTTCTCGATACTTTTATTTTTCAAACATAACCCTTTTTATCGGTGTTTTTGGTTGGATCTTTAAAACCCTCCCATATTTAACAATGATTTTTGCTTTAATTGTTGTAAAATGATAAGTTCTCAAACCTGATAAAAAAGATTATCCTTTAAAAGTATCCATCCAAAGTTGTATGTGAAGTCCCCAGCCCGCTCTGGGCCAGCGTGGGGACTACTGCCCAATCCCTCTCATCTATGAGAGGAGACCTGTGCCCAGCAGTGGGACGTAGATAGGCTGATGATGATGATGATGATGTTATAAAACTCAAAAACGAAATCAATCACCAATAAACCTACAGTAACACTTGAAAACTTGCCTTTGAAAATCAGTCCACCTGCTACTTTTTCCCTAAGTTTGGCACGCGTCATAGATACCAAATTTAGAGATGGCGAATTAGGACTCCAGTTGGCAAATTTCGTGGTCATGCCGTTGGATTATGAATCAAGAAGTCCACCCGGATCGAATGCCGCGAATTTAGAAAGGTGTGGTTTATAACACTGTCTATTATTCAAAATAACGTGTGAAGTGGCCGGAAAGGGGTAGCGGCCGGTGAACCGGTATGTTTACCCTATGTGGCCTTGGGTTCTTGGTCCCTACCAAGAACCCAAGGCCACATACCTAGGTAGGCTCTGGTAGGTAGTGAGTAAGGTCACCAGAGCTCCAGAGGATGCGTTGTGTTGAGAAATGTATTTAGTTGTCAACACAACGGGGTCTCATTGTTATCTCTTATTTATCTTTACGCGGTAGAGCGAGATAGCATAATCAGTGTTTTCTATCTGTCACACGTAGGTTTTGTTGATATGATAGAGAACCTTCTGCACGTATGTACAGTCGCCATCAAATATTTATATAACCCAGCCGTGCCGACCGAGCCGTGTTCAGATATTTGTGAGCACCTCGTTCGCTCTGACATATCTGATGGCGAAAGTACTGTTAATGAGGGCTACCGTTTTTGTGCTCACCAGTTGGCGCCACTGCGATCTCAGTCCAGCTGTCAAAGTTTATTATTGATTATTATTATGGGCGTAAAAACCAAATTTACGTTGAAATCGTATTTCTTACATTAAAACCACATCGTAAATATTTTTTTATTCCTCATACTCTGAAAGTAGGTCATATTTGACCTAAGAAGCGGGTTCAAAGTGGGTCATTTCGCCCCTAGGGAAAATGTGAATACATATTTATGATTTACGAAACATTTTAATTTAACCAATCCAAATGCTTCGCCACATTGAATCCACCAATCACAAAACACATCGACAGCCCAATCAGCCAATCAGAGCGTTGGGTTCTCTTATAAAAAAAGCAATGGCAGACACCTGTACAGCCAACTTCATAAATTTTTATTGATTTCTAACTATGTTTATAATTATTAATATTTCGAATTATGGTTATAAAAAAAACTAAATAAAAACTCGTAAATGTTATTATTTAAATACATTCTAAGCAAATTTTAAGTAACCATTTTTCAATGTTTAAATATATAAAAGCGTCCTAAAAATTATCGCATTTAAAAAAAAACAAATTGGCAGAATCTTATCAGCCACACTGCCATTAAATTGTAGTAATATTTGAAGCTAAAGCATAATTATAATGAAATATTTTTTTAAATAATGGAAATAAACAAATAGGTTTGCGATACTTTTCAATGTTTTCAATTAATGGTAAGTATTCTTTGGTTCAATATAAGTTGTTTAATTACCCTACAGATCCTATCTCGTCTAAAATGGGTGGCTTTCAAGTTTCAACCCTTGGTTAACAATCTACTATTTCAGTTACCTAAAGATTAAGCGGTGTCTAGGGTCAAAGCAATTGCGTCTTTAAAAGAAAAAAGCGCATGTATATAGCAAGAGAAAGGGAGACGAATACGCAAAGCGAACACGCATAGCGTGGCATGGTACTGGCCTTAGAAAAAAATACATGCTGTCAAATTAGACATACGCCCGCCAAGAGTTAAATTATTCATTATGTTCAATGTGTTTTCTTTCCCGCAATCAAAGTGAAAAGTAGACTCGGGTCTAAAAGCCATATTACCACTCGAACAATTTTCCCTACTATTATCGATTTATCGAACATTCCGTATTGTAGACTGCGCTACATTTTGTTCGGAAAACAGTATGACATAAGTTTACAAACGATACAATTTTCGCAAAGCACTGAAATTCGTTGGTCCGTAACTCATTTGCCATTATCCATCTCGGACACTGCAAAATAGTCACCATATTAATCTAATCTGAAAACAGTTTATTATGCCTTAGTAGAGTCGAAACTTAGATATAGTATTAAATTCTGTTCTGGGGCGCCACATATAGTTACAATATAAAAAGGGCGTTCATAATTCAGAAGCGAGCGATAAGAATAATGGTGCGTATACCACAGTGGGTTTCCTGTAAGGACTTTTTCATTAAATTAGGAATTCTAACTGCGCCAAGTCTTTACATTCTGATACTTTGTACAGACTTAGTGAAATATTTGGCAAGAAATGAATCAGAAGAGGATCGGGTGGCAAGACTGGCAACGAGGACTAAAAACCTAAACCACCCCATTACTCCGAAGCTCAAAGTGACGGAATTTTGTGCTCGTTTCCATGCTGTAAAAGCTTTTAATAGGCTACCAATCGAATTAAAGGCTGTTTCCAACCCTCATACCTTTAAAAATAAAATAAGGTCATATTTATTAAGTAACTGTTTTTATTCCCATGAAGAGTTTTTCCGATGCAGTAATTAATTAAATTAAAATGATGCAGTAATGAATTGAGTACCTAAATTATGAATATTTAATCTGACATACGAGTATGTATTTATTAATTTGATATACAATTTTGTTAGCATGTAATTAGTTTATAAGATTTTCTGACACAATGTAATATTGTTATAGAAATAAATAAATGAATGAATGAATGATGTCAGACAAAATATTTTAAATAGCGTTTTTGAAAAGTATCCCTCAAAAACGAGTAATATTCTAAATGATGGATGAGGACTATACAAATGTCGTTAGTAGTAATACATAAAGTAGGACCTAGTTACTTAACCTACTCAGTACTCAGTTACTACACTAAGATCCAAACATTAGGTAAAAAAAACTAGACTACCCGTGCGAAGCCGGGGCGGGCCGCTAGTTAGTAATAAACCCGCGCAACCCTCCCACAAACTATGAAATTTGACATTTCGGAGGACTGACACACTAGCGCCTCTAGCGGCGAATCCATACGCGATAGCCCTCATTATTCTGTGTCTGCGCCTAATGCCAGGATCACACACTCGGCCGAGTAAAACTTCCATACTAATTTTACTGTCTCGCCGTTTTACTCGGTACGTGTGACCAAGGCATAATTATTCTATTCTCTTAACCGCGTTTGCTGGTTTATATGTATATACATATCTAGATAAGATAACCAGGTACTATCAGCATCACAGTTAACTGAGCGTTGGCAGACCTTATCTCGTTGCAATAAGGTGCATGAATAGTCAGCTACCTAGTTGTTAAGATAGTACCTTAAGATGAAATGAAATCAGATTTTAGTAAATATTCAGAATATCAATAGTCTTAGCAATATTATACCGGTTGTGGAAAATTCAGGTAGAGTTAAGCCTTTTTCAGACTAGTTGCAGTAGAGTGCATATTAGTCGAGTAGAGCAAGTTGTGGAACCTAAATGTTTCGCAACAAACGACAAAAATGTAGATATTATACCTTCATCTTCATTTTAGGGCATGAATTCCGGAATTTCGAAATTCCACCAATCCAACATTAATTGTATTAATACAACCTTTTTTACACGGTTGAGGAAATGTCGAAATTAGAACTGTCAACCGATACCTGAAAGTTATATTAAAAAGTGAGCCCCTATTCCGATTAGCATGTCGTTCTAGCTCAAATTTCGTGCGATATATACTAAAAAAACATCGAGCTGACATTTCGCATCGACTGAATTTGAATTTGCAGTGATACTAGAATAGGGACATCAGTTATGACATTTAAATTGTGACAGTTTTGTATGACGTTTAATATTAAATAGGAAATTATAATGAAAATTATATTGAAATTTGGCTTGACACGCTGCCGCGTGTCTAGATTACTGCTGTAGCCTTAGCCACTCTAAGACCTAGTTCTCAACATCTATAGTGATTGAATATCTGTCCTTTCAGTATATTAATCTTGAACTATTTCCCTCCAGTCTGTTAAAAGTGAAAACACGATTTGCAAACATTTTCTCGATACTTTTATTTTTCAAACATAACCCTTTTTATCGGTGTTTTTGGTTGGATCTTTAAAACCCTCCCATATTTAACAATGATTTTTGCTTTAATTGTTGTAAAATGATAAGTTCTCAAACCTGATAAAAAAGATTATCCTTTACAGTACACGTTTAGAATAAACATCAATATTTACGAAAAACACGCGCAGAGCTTCCGTAGCTCACGCGTGTTACAGCGGGACTTTTGCAATGCCATCTACACCCTCTTAATGTCAATCTATAAGTATGAATAATATCTGGGCGGCCGAGCTTTGCTTGGCGTTTTCCCGGGCATGAGACCTAGTAGATTAAGAGCTGGCAGCAAAAAAAAAGTGATGTTATAACATTTGGAATTGGTACAGTTGTGTTAAGGCTTGTCTCTGGACTATAAATATGCCAGTCTGGCTACTGAGAGCCGTTGTGATTGGAAGGGGTGAGGGTTGAAAGTTAGTGAAAATTCAACAATATTAAGTAATACTACACAACAAGTATTGAGTAATACTAGTTGTTCTTTTCTATTTTCCATGAATTATTAACATAAATAATCTTGTATTAGTGTTGCCAGACTATTTACTGCTTGCTAAAACACTGCCAGACTGATTTTAAAAGTTGCTGAAACCAGCACAAAATTCAAGTAATTTTATAAAAGTTGAAATAAAGTAATTTCAATAGCTTATACTATCGGCTTAACGTTTCTGAAAACGCAAGACCAAATAGAAGTTGCTAATGTGTTGCCAGACTGAATGTTTACTCTTTCGCTTTCAGATTAATAAAACCTTAATATCACGCAAAACGATTCTTGAATCAATAAATGGTTTTAGAAACCTTACAATATTTTTGAAAGAGCTATCCAATGACACCGATGGGGTTTGCAAGAAAAAAATGCAATGCATCAGCACTTCATGTGTAGAAGACTCACCCTTTCCAATCGCAACGACTCTCAGTAGCCAGACTGGCATATGTATAGTCCAGAGACGAGTCTTAACACAACTATACCAATTCTAAATGTTATAAAATCACTTAATTTTTTGCTGTTATCTCTTGATCTATAGCTAGATCGATTGCTCGTCCCCGAAAACCCCCACATACCAAATTTCATCAAAATCGTTAGAGCCGTTTCCGAGATCCCCGAAATAAATATATATAGAAATATTGATTTAAAGATATAAGATTATGATCGTATTATGATTGTAGATTAATAGCTACATCCAACTCAATACCTGTCAAAAATGCTCTTTAAATTGCTAGGGAAAGTCACATAGGTACGAGTATATGCACGTGGTAAGTGCGGATAGAACCTAGTAATTATGCACGTGGTAAGTGCGGATAGAACCTAGTAATTATTCCAAAAATCTGGTAATAAAGTGTTAACGTAAACTATTAATTATCTGCCAAAACGTTCAATGCTTTACTAAGGGAAAACGTAATGTACACTTGGGCAAGAAGGTTGCATTTCGTGTGTACTTTTTTATTTTAATTGTAATCTTGAATGTAGGGCAAGGTTGGTGCGTTCGAGTAACATTAAAATAGAACAAATAACTTGAGGCACGCACACTTAAGTGTTTATTGAGCGCTCGTAGCCTTACGGATTGTAGTTTTTTACCTAGCTATTAAATGAACTAGGCTTTAATGACATGGCAATAAAATTTATCAGAGATTATTTTTGAGGGCCAGTGATGTTCTAGTCTTGAATCTAATGATGGTTTCTACCGGAAAGCAAGACTAGGGGAATATATTTAAATCTCACACTACCGGCGATAAAAATAAATCCTGCACTCAGAGTCATATCAATTACGGGAAATACAGTAGTTAGTAATGAATGACGATAGCGCTCAAATCATTAAGTTATAATTAGGTACATTGACAAAATATTATGGATTGGATCGAATTAGATACACCACCCTCTATAGAGGAGTTCCAAAAGGCTGTCAAGCAGCTCAAATGCGGAAAGAGTCCAGGCAGTGATGGTACCCTAGCCGACATCATAAAACTCGAGTGTGTGGGTCCAGTTCTGCACAGTCTGTTGTGGAAATGCTGGGATGAAGGAAAATTCCCACAGGATATGCGCGATGCTAATATCGTCACGCTGTACAAAGGGAAGGGTGACCGCGGCGATTGCAACAATTACCGCGGCATTTCCCTCCTTAGTATCGTGGGCAAGTTATATGGTCGAGTAGTACTGGCAAAACTACAGCAACTTGCCGATCGTGTATATCCCGAAAGTCAGTGTGGATTCCGTGCCCAGCGTTCCACAACGGATATGATCTTTACACTTCGACAAATTCAAGAGAAGTGTAGAGAGCAGAAAACACCCCTGATTGTCGCTTTCGTTGACCTGAACAAGGCCTTCGACACCGTCAGCAGGGAAGGGCTTTATTCAGCACTGGAACACATTGGATGCCCACCAAAACTCTTGACTCTTATAAAGTCCTTCCACGAGGGTATGCAGGGTGCAGTGTTCGATGGTACCGTGTCTGACCCGTTTTTCATGCGAAGGGGTGTTCGGCAGGGCTGCGTATTGGCACCTACCCTGTTTGGTATATTTTTCGCGTTACTGCTGAAAACTGCTTTCGGTGACGACCAGCAGGGTATCCATCTTCACACAAGGGCTGACGGAAAGCTCTACAATGTTTCTCTCCTAAAGTCAAAGCAAAATCGAGACGATTTATTCCTCGACAATCTGCTGTTTGCCGATGACGCAGCCTTCATTGCCACATCCCAATGCGAGCTCCAAACCATTATGGACAAATTTTCTCGTGCCTGTGCTCTATTCTCCATGTCCATTAATGCCCGGAAAACTATGGTACTGGCCCAAGGGTGTGCAGAAGCACCAGAAATTCTGCTGGATGGCACGCCTCTGGAGCTTGTCGACAAGTTTTGTTATCTCGGGTCGACGGTGACTAGTCATCTCTCACCGGATGCAGAAATTGACGTTCGGATTGGGAAAGCGGCGACGATGTTTGGGAAGCTGAGTACAAGAGTATGGCATAACAAACATCTTACCAGGAAAACGAAGATGATCGTGTACCAGACTTGTATCCTGAGCATACTCTTGTACGGGGCTGAGACCTGGACATCGTACGCCAAACACGAACGTCGCCTTAACACCTTCCACATGCGCTGCATCAGAAACATCTTGGGGATCTTGACGACCGCTTTAGCTTAGTTGGTAGTGACCCTGCCTACGAAGCTGGAGGTCCCGGGTTCGAATCCCGGCCGGGGCATTTATTTGTGTGAATAGCACGAATATTTGTTCTTGGGTCTTGGATGTTTTCTATGTATTTAAGTATATATTTATCTATATAAGTATTTATATCGTCACTTAGTACCCATAGTACAAGCTTTGCTTAGTTTGGGACTAGGTTGATTTGTGTAAGATTGTCCACAAATATTTATTATTATTTATTATTATTTATACACTGGAAGGATAGAGTCACAAACGAGGGGGTGCTCGAGATTGCACAGCTGCCCAGTCTCTTTGCGTTGCTCAAGCAGAGACGGTTACGCTGGTTGGGGCATGTGCATCGAATGCAACCGTCACGTTTGCCGCGGCGTGTTTTGCTTGGCGCCATAGCTGATGCCAAAAGAAGTGTCGGCAGGCCGATGCTGCGCCAAGCGAGACATGCACGCATTCAACATCCCGGTTCACCAATGGGAGGAGCTTGCCGAGGACAGGAACAAATGGCGCAAACTGGTGCTCGATGGGCGCAAAGTCCACGATAAAGCATGGTTTGCGACGCTTGCAGACAAGCGAGCCAAGAGACATCGACCGGAGACCTGTTCGCCACGGGCGAATTTTACTTGCCAGGGCTGCGGTCGTGTATGCCGCTCTCGCATCGGCTTACACAGCCACAAAATACGTTGTCTACCTGCATGACACTGCTTGTATAGTCTGTAATAGACTCGAAGGCCATTGATTGATTGATTGACAAAATATTAATATATCATTGTAAACTGGGGTATACTAAGTTCGGACACAACTCTAAGGCTAAATTCTGTCAAACGAACGCAAGCAAAACTAGACCTTAGAGCCCTGTCTGACTGGAAGGTAGATATTTGCTTGCGTTAATTTGACAGCACTTGGCCTTACAGTTTTGTATGAACTATAAGTCATTTACTTTGTCGGTTTTATGGGATACTGAGACAATCCTGGAAAAATGCCCCGTTTAATCCATATAACTTGTAAAGATGTAACTAATAAGAGTAATAGCAAACGTAAATTGAGTAAACCCCCTTTTTTAAGCCACAAAAGTTAATATTTGTTTTAAATCAAGTCACAGAGATACTACTTAAATATTGTTTATCTACTTACATATCATAAATCCTCTAAAATACGTTCACAAAACTAGGCAATGACCGGCATTATGACAGACAATGTCTTTATGAAAATTTTCTTATCTGTGGTAGAAGGTTACAGCAGTAGCATATAGTAGATTATACACCAAGGGGATAAAACACTGTTTTATGTCACGGGTGCGATATTGAATCCCGAACGTAACGAAGGACTCCAAATTTTACTCCCGAGCGGAGCGAGGGAGTAATGACTTAATTCCTGAGCGAAGCGAGGGAATTAAGACTGAGTCCTGAGTGTAGTGAGGGATTTAAGCACTCCCAAGACAAAAACAGCTTTATCCCCGAGGAGTATACTCTACTTTTCTCACCTCTTGCGAGGCAATAAAAAAACCAAGGCTACTAAAACAGAATTAAATCAGTCAATCGCAGCAAATTTTAGTATCTATTTTAATAGAATCTGTTTTACTCCGTATAATTAAGCGTCTTGTAACTCACGCGGATCTTGTTTTTGGTATTTAGTACATCGACGACTGCTTGCATTCATTTGTGTGGTGAGCACAAGTATTTTGTTCCTGAATCTTAGATGTTTTCTATGTATTTTAAGTATATATTTATCTTTATAGGTATATGTATATCGTCGACTAGTACCCATAGTACAAGC
Organism: Cenopis cana; assembly: GCA_951800055.1. NCBI lineage: Eukaryota > Metazoa > Arthropoda > Insecta > Lepidoptera > Tortricidae > Cenopis > Cenopis cana. Next base: position 33,057,535 of record OX637471.1, on the reverse strand, counting down.
TTTGATTAGTTTGGAACTAGGTAGATTTGTGTAAGACTGTCCACACCTATGTAAGTATGTATTTATTTACATTGCTGCAACTGCTGCGAAGGGAGGAAGGCCAGCCCTAGCTACGTCCGAGGCACGGATATTACATAGTGATTTTATTTAAAAATGTAATAAAATATGAGAATAATGTATAAGAAAACTCCAAAATGTAATTCTACAAATATTCAGTACTAAAACCACGCGCTTGACGCGCTACAGGCGGCGGCCGACGACGCAGTCTTTTGTTTCGAACACGACGTTCCAAACAAAACACGGAGCTGGTGTGCCGCCTCCTCGCCGCTTAGTGGACTTCACGATATTAGACTTTAATGACAGAACTATAAGAACTATGAAAAGTGAAATCACATTATTACCCGGCGGGTTATAATGAGATTCAGTACGATATTACTACCCGGCTTAAGCCAAGGGTTATAATGATTTGCTTTCGGTAAGGTTTGCATGATATATAATTGGGCATTGACGAGCAGGTGGTGTGAAAATATAATTATGATTTCCTATTTAAAATTATAATTTTTGTTCAAATATGGAAAGTCATACAAAACCAACAAAATTTAAATATGCCCCTATTCTAGTATCACGGAAAATTCAAATTCAGTCGATGCGAAATGTCAGCTCGATATGTTTTTTAGTATATATCGCACGACATTTGAGCTAGAACGACAGGAGATACAGAAGAGATGCTTTTTAAAAAATCATTTAGGTTTCGGTTGCTAGTTCTCTATTTTGGTTACTGTGCAAAAAAGGCTGTATTAATACAATTATTTTATTTATTTACAATTATTATAATATATGAATATGTTGTGTCTTTGTTTTGATTTATTTCTTATTTTAATTTGTATATTAGATTAGCACATATAAATATTATGTTACCGGTAGCACTGGTAGCAATGCAGGTAATTTTGCCTTCGGCTTCTGAACCCATCTTTGAGTAATTATAATATGTGTGTAGATAAAGTAATGTACATAATGAGAGGCATTAAAACACGAGTGTTTTAATGCCTTATTATGTACAGTTGCATAAATTACTTTATCATAAATCCTCTAAAATGCGTTCAGAAGACGAAGGCAAATGAGCTGCATTGCTACCAGTGCTACCGGTAACACATTTATAGGTGCTATTATGCTAATCTAATATACAAATTGAAATAAGAAATAAATTAAAACAAAGATGAACATATTCCAGTTGCACACTACTACGAGTATACCTCAAATGGTAAAAAACAAAGATGAACATATTCCAGTTGCACACTACTACGAGTATACCTCAAATGGTAAAAAACAAAGATGAACATATTCCAGTTGCCCACTACTACGAGTATACCTCAAATGGTAAAAAACAAAGATGAACATATTCCAGTTGCACACTACTACGAGTATACCTCAAATGGTAAAAAACAAAGATGAACATATTCCAGTTGCCCACTACTACGAGTATACCTCAAATGGTAAAAAACAAAGATGAACATATTGCAGTTGCACACTACTACGAGTATACCTCAAATGGTAAAAAACAAAGATGAACATATTCCATACTTAAAAGGTTTGTTTTAACGGGTCTAACGCGATATTTATGTATTTACCTTTTTTACCGACGTTTCGACACGGGATACCTCAAATGGTAAAAAAAAAACACGATATAGTTTACCTATATTTTTATACGATATTAATTTTAATAAACATGGTAAAAATATATATTAAAACCTAAAAGCAATGGAAAATTTATGGGAACTGTTGGAGGAAATAATACAATGGAAAAATATAAATGTAGGTAGCTCAGGGAACGACATTAGCAGTCGTCGCTATCAATGGACCTCGCCTCTGACCCACTGACCCAGTTTCGCGAGACTTATATCGTCAAGCGCCGCCATTGCGCGCACGTAACGACCAACTACCACCATCTACATATAAATCACTTAAGGACACCTTCGAGCTTCATATACTAGACCACTCAATTAGAATCTACCCTCCACTAAGTCTTCCAATAAGTGCTGTAGCCATAGCCATACGATTTGGTCGTTCTACAAACTAAGGAATTATCGGCGAATCAGCTAAAATATCTTAATTTTTTTTGTTGCTAATCTATTTATTCGTATAGCACAGACACCTATGTCTAGTTGGTCACTAAAAACAATAGATTTAAAATTATTTTCTGTTCGAAATTTCTATTCAAAGCGCCAAATTCCCAGGAAACTGCAGTGCCCTCAAACAAAATCTAGTTAAAAGTGTAATGTCATGTATTTAAGAGGAGGGGTAGGGCAAGCTCTCTCCATACAAACGTTGTGGAGGATTTACTTCGTTTGTGTTTGCATTAAAGTTATGATTTTTGGTCAGTATGCTTATTTTTCTGATAGATATTTCGTGATGAAATTTTTTTTTTATTTTTTTTTTTTGAAATATTTGAAAATTTTCACATCACGATCTTTGCATATCTAATATTTACAACCAAACAAAATATTATATTTGTTAGTGCCAAAACCGACGAATAAAACGTGCACAAAGTTTGTATGGGGAAGGCCTTGCCCTACCCTGCGCCTTAAGGCTTGGTCACACCGCGTGCGCGACGCAAGAGGGACGCCGCGCTGCGCGCCATAATGTATGAAACCGTCCCGCTCGCGTCGCGCAGCCAGTGTGACGTCGCTAACCTGTTAGCATACGTTCCGGCGCGCTGCGGTCGCGTCGCGCGGACGTCGCGCAACGCGGTGTGACCAAGCCTTTTTACTACGACGCCGAAGCCACAAACTACCAAAATTAAGAAGTAGGTACTGAATCTGATTATATATTTTCTTTCCTGGGAGACATATTATCTTATTGTTCCAAAAATTATATTCATTTCAAGAATTTGTCCTAACAGTTTAATCTCAGGATCCTGTTCAATGTAAAATACGCGAAAATTCAATACTATTCGTCGAGCGATATTTGCGTTCAGCTGAGTTCGGTGTACCTAAGAAAGATGCAAAGAACACGAAAAAGTTCGGAAAGTCGCGTCGTAATCAGTCAAGTTTACAGTAGCCTGGGCCTGGTAAGACATTTAAGGATGATTCACGCTAGACCGTTCCGTGCCCGGGCCGGCCCGTTTTCTAGTACAAGAAATTGACGGCCGTCGCGCGTCCTGTATTAGAAAACGGGCCGGCCCGGACACGGAACGGTCTAGCGTGAATAAGGCGATATATCGATTGAAAGAGACACCCTTTGTTTTTCGCTCACGACAAAACGGGATGCTACCCTCTCCGAGAATGGCTTTTTAGACAAATCTCGTTAAATATCTGACTGTGTGCAGGTTTATTAAATTTCCTCTTGTCAGTACCTAGATGAGGTAAAATACCATCATATTAACTTAATCGTGTCTTTTAATAATGCGTTGTTTTAGTAGGCTGAGGAAAAAAAGGAAAATATAGACTCGACTTTGGATTTATTTTCTATCGAGAAAATTTTAAGCAATCGTGTTTCGCTATTGTCAGTACCACAATCATATAGTCAAGAATCATATATCTGAAAGTCAGCCCCTACTGTTTGCTAGTCTGGGCAGGACAGCGTTTCAAAGTCACCAAATTTCTCAGTGTAGCGCCTTAATAGGGTATATTTAGCGTTTTGATATGTAAGCACACCTTCTTACACGAAAGCTTAGTTCTGCTTAATTTTGGAGAAATGTTGTATATTCATGTTTTTTATGATTGCTTAGAATTTTCTCGATAGAAAAAAAACCAATGTCGAGTCTATATTTTCCTTTTTTTTACTCAGCCTACTAAAACAACGCATTATTATAAAAGACACGATTACGTTAATATGGTAGTATTTACCTCATCTAAACTCTGTTAAGAGGAGATTTGATAAAACTGCACACAGTCAGATATTTATGGAGATTTATTTAAAAAAGCCATTCCCGAGGAGTGTTGCATCCCGTTTTGTCGTAAGCGAAAAACATAAGCGCGTCTTTTTCACGGGGTGCGTGGTCGAGCGAATCGATATATCCCCTTAAGTCATTCCCCGGCGCGGCGCCCCCTTAACCGCGCAGGTGAGGAGAGGACTCATTAACAGTGTATCGGTTGCGAACTGCAAATGAATGAATCTTTCAACCAAAAGCTGTCACTCACACGCCATGACATGAGAATGTCAAACGCGAAGTTGAACCCTACAAATATTCATAGTTTTTATAAAACTGGGTAGTTGTAAAAAAATCATGTCTGAAAATAAGCGTATTTATGTAAACCCTATTTTAAGGCGGGCTACATTCCCATGGTTCAATAAAATTAATTCGGATAACGGCCAGTCTCGGTGACCTGACACACATCGGTTGGCGTCAACAACTTCGGCATACTTTGACGCTGAAATTAGCTAATTTACGCTGGCATGGAATGTTTTAAGAGATAAATTAACACGCGAAATGTATTATGCTATGGAAATATTAAGCTGCGCTAGCCCAGTGGTTCAAGCATGCGGCTGTCAAGCGGCGACCGTGGGTTCATTTGATATTTAGGTACCGTTAGCTTTTCGGTGAAGGAAAACATCGTGAGGAAACCTGTATACATCCGCGAAGAAATTCAAAGTTGTACCTATGTGAAGTCCCCAACCGGCTCTGGGCCAGCGTGGGGACTACTGCCCAATCCCTCTCATCTATGAAAGGAGGCCTGAGCCCAGCAGTGGGACGTGCATAGGCTGATGATTTGTTGAAAATTTTAGGCGGTGTCGTAGGCTATTCAGAAAAACTTTAAAATTCCTAATAAATGCATGCATCTGTATCTGTATGTCCAACATCGAGCGAAATAGTACAGACTAAATTCTTCAATACATACATTATTGCTTCGTCGGTTACTATATAAAGTATCCTATATAAAAACCGGCCAAGTGCGAGTCGTACTCGCGCACGAAGGGTTCCGTACCATTATCTAAAAAACGCCAAAAATAAGTTAAAGCATAAGTTCTTGAGACGTGCCGCGGTGTATGTATGTATGCTAGGCAGGATGTCTGCTGTCGCCGCCTCCTGGCCTATGAAGACAGAGACCTGTCAGTGCTGTGGGTGCGCGTAGACTGCGGTGGCCACACCCGCGTCTATGCATGCCTTTACAGGTCTCATAGTGGTGACATGGACACAACTCGGCTCTTTGAGCACCTGCAACTGACGACTGACAAAGTTCTCGAGCAGTACCCCTCCGCGGAGCTGGTGATCTTAGGAGACTTTAACGCCCACCATGTGGAGTGGCTCAGTTCTCGATCCACCGACTACGCGGGTAGGTCTGCTTACGAATTATCTCTGGCCTATGGACTCTCGCAACTGGTACGTTCTCCTACGAGAATACCAGACGTCGAGGGCCATACCAGCTCTCTACTGGACCTTCTGCTGACCTCTCGTCCGGGCGGGTATTCCATCTCAGTGAATGCACCACTCGGTTCGTCCGATCACTGCCTCGTCCGGACGCAGGCACCATGTATGCAGCCCGAACCACCCCGGCCAACTACCCTGCGGCGCATGTGGCAATATGGGTCAGCAGATTGGGATGGACTGCGTGAATTTTACGCATCGTACCCCTGGAAGCAGCTTTGTTTCACGTCAGAAGATCCAGACTCCTGTGCAGCCGCTGTGGCTGAGACGATCCTGGCGGGTATGGAATGTTTTATTCCCAACTCGCTGGTAGCTGCAGGAGCAAAAAAGCGACCGTGGTTTAATCGGCCTTGTAAGGATGCAAGAGCTCGTAAGCAAGCTGCGTACGGGGCTTGGACCAAGGCCGAAAATAATAAGGATCCAAACGTGTCTGGCGTGAAACGCAAGTTAAACGCTGCCTCGAGGTCTAGTAAGAGAGAAATTGCCAGAGCTAAATTCAATTTCGTCGGCAGCATTGGGGAGAAGCTTGCTGGATACCCCTCCGGAAGCCGCGCCTTTTGGTCGCTCGCCAAAGCTGCCGAGGGAAACTTTTGTCAGTCGTCATTACCACCATTGCGAACTGCAGCCGGAGACCTGGCCCATAGCGCAAAAGAGAAAGCCGATCTTTTGGGCACCCTCTTTGCCTCGAACTCCACTTTGGACGACGATGGTAGCGCCATACCTCCTACTATCCCTCGGCATGGGTATTCCATGCCGGAAATTAGTTTTTCGCAAAGGGATGTCCGCAGGGAGCTGCTGTCCCTAAACGTCCACAAGTCGAGCGGGCCGGACGGCATACCAGCGGTGGTGCTCAAACGATGTGCTCTTGAGTTGTGTCCTGTGCTAACGCGACTGTTTGCGCTCTCTTACCACAAAAGGCAAGTTCCGTCTTCATGGAAGACTGCCTTGGTGCACCCGGTGCCTAAAAAGGGCGATAGATCAGACCCATCGAATTACAGGCCTATCGCTATTACCTCCCTTCTCTCCAAGGTGATGGAGCGTGTCATCAACACGAAGCTCCTAAGATACCTAGAAAACGATTTGATCAGCGACCGTCAGTATGGTTTTCGACACGGTCGCTCGACTGGTGACCTTCTAGTGTATCTTACGCACCGGTGGGGTTCAGCCATTGAGAGTCAAGGTGAGGCTTTAGCGGGTCAGCTTGGACATAGCGAAGGCGTTCGATCGGGTCTGGCACCGAGGTCTTCTAGCGAAGCTGCCATCCTACGGACTGCCCGAGGGTTTGTGCAGATGGATCGCCAGCTTTTTGTCCGGCAGACGCATAAAAGCCGTAGTAGACGGCAGCTGCTCCGAAAGCATGGACATTAACGCTGGTGTCCCACAAGGCTCCGTGCTATCCCCGACACTGTTTTTGCTGCATATCAATGACATGCTGACTATTGACAGCATCCATTGTTATGCTGATGACAGCACCGGGGATACCTATTATACGGGCCGTGCCAAGATTCCACGTTCCTCTGTGGTTGAGAGTCGTGAACAACTTGTGTCCAAGATCGAGACTATTCTAGCCAAAGTCTCAGAGTGGGGCCAGGATAATCTGGTCCGGTTCAACCCCACTAAGACACAAGCATGCGCGTTCACCGCTAAAAAAAACCCCATTTACTGTGGCCCCACGGTTCCAAGACACATCCCTTACCATCTCCGAGAGTATTGGGATCCTTGGTGTCGAGATCTCCAGCGACGTCCAATTTCGGAGCCATTTAGAAGGCAAAGCCAAGTTGGCATCCAAAAAGTTAGGTGTGCTCAATAGAGCGAAGCGGTACTTCACCCCGGGACAGAGACTTCTATTATATAAGTCACAAGTCCGTCCCCACATGGAGTATTGCTGTCACCTCTGGGCGGGAGCACCTGGATACCAGCTTGGGCCTTTTGACTCGCTTCAGAGACGTGCTTTGCGGATTGTAGACGATCCCAAACTCACAAGCGATATTGAACCGTTAAGTTTAAGGAGAAACTTCGCCTCCTTGTGCGTGTTCTATCGGTTGTATAATGGGTTGTGCTCCGAAGAACTGTTCGACATGATGCCCACGGCCGCTTTCTACCATCGCACCGCTCGCCGTCGGCAGGGCATTCATCCTCACACCTTAGAACCTAAATGGTCGCGTACGGTACGGTTTAAGAGGAATTTCCTCCCTCGCACGCTCCGGTTGTGGAATGAGCTCCCTGCCGAGGTTTTCCCGAGGGACTACAATATGGGGGTCTTCAAGAAAGGAGTGTATAAATTTTTAAAAGGGTCGGCAACGCGCGTGTGACTCCCTTGGGGTTGCAAGCGTCCATAGGCTGCGGTGACCGCTTACCATCAGGCGGGCCGCACGCTTGTTTGCCACCGACGTGGTATAAAAAAAAAATAGGCTCCACACAGCGAGTGACTTAAAATGGCTTCCCACTTAATTTATAGGCTGCCCTTGGCTTGTTCCTGTTTTCTAGGACATAATAAAATAAAATTAAATAAGAATAAATAGTAGATTGTTTGACAAGGGTCTAAAGTAAGCCATATTACCACGAGATAGTTATTTTCCCGAACACAGTGAGGGGAAATTGTTCGAGTGGTAATATGGCTTTTAGGCCCGAGTTATACACTCTACTTTTCACTTCAATTGCGAGAAAACACATAATAGTAGTTTATGCAACTGGTACATAATGAGGGGCATTAAAACACGAGTGTGTTTTATGAAACGAGCCGAAGGCGAGTTTCATAATAAGGTCACACGAGTGTTTTAATGCTTAATTATGTACAGTTGCATACATTACTTTATCTACACACATATTATAACTACTCTAAGATGGGTTCAGAAACCGTAGTAAATAAATACAATAATTGTGTTAATACAACCTTTTTTGCACGGTTGCAGAAATATCGAAATCAGAACTGGCAACCGATACCTGAATGTTATTTTAAAAAGTAAAGAGTCCCTATTCTGAATATTCTGATGTGATCATGTCGTTCTGATTTACAGAAAAAAGGGCGGGAACTTCACAGTGATAGGCGGCAATATTGAAATTATTTTCTCAAATCTTTCTTTTCGTCCTTTTTTTATCACTTATTTCGAGATATTCTTAATCCGTGGAAGTTAAATAAGCCTTATATCTAGGAAAACAATGACTGAAGAAAGTGGCGGCAAGGCTTCGGCCGCCGCCAAAAGGAAGTCTCCTCCTGGAGAAGGAAAAGAGGACAGTTCCCCAAATAAAATAGTGGCGAACTATATAGCATCGAAAAGGGGCCTTTTCAAGGACTATGTACACATTTATAGAGAAGATGGTAAGAAAGATTACCCAATTTTACTATCGTCGACGGTCCCTAACACTAAGATGGACTTGCTAAAGACTATGTCAGTGATGAAAACCTGCCTAGGCCTGACACACGTTAAACCTGTGGGCAATATGCTCATTAAGGTTTTTTTCTCAAATAAAAAAGATGCTAATGCACTTCTAATGAACAATGAATTGCTGGACACTCATTCATGGCAAGCCAAAATTCCCTATGACAATTTGGAATCGTTAGGCATCATTAATAGGGTGGGCCGTTCTTGTATGGAAAAAAATAAAAGTTCCAAATTCGAAGTGTAATGGGAATAAAAAGTTGCAGTTTAATATGTAGATTATGGTGATAATATCAAATTTAAAAATATGTACTACTTTTAGCCCTCTACCAGTTGTCAAAAATTGGAATATTATATTGGATATAATATTACTAGTATTTAGCCCGTTTATTTTTGTAAAATAAAGACGAATGTTAATATAATAGAAATCATCACTAGTATTCATTTCTTTTTTAATATAATCATTATTAAAAACATCCCCAATTTTGTAATAATAAAAAAATTACCATGAAACGACCGATTGTACTGTATTATATAAAAATCGTACTAAATATTTTTCAAATATAATCTCATACAAAAGTACGAATGTTAATATTAAAATAAAGCAGGGTTTGATTGAAAATATATAACTTTTTAATGGTTTAAATAGACGGTCAAAGGTCCTATTTCGCACTTTTCCGGGTATGTTGCCACGTAATTTTGGCCATATTTTTGCTTTAATCATTATCATTTTTATGCTTTATGTAATGTGTTTAATCCACGACAGCTCTGACAAATGCTTTAAGCACCAATTTGGATATATTAAATAGATCAAAAAGCATTTTTTTTGAAAAACCCCATTTACGTAATCTACGTGGGTCACAAAAAAAATGTTCTGATAATAAATAATAACCAAAAACAAGTATAATTGATACAAAAAGATGTTATGTAATTAATAATAAAGTTAAAATAAACTTAAAATATAAAATATATACTTTTTTAATTTTTGAATTTTCTGACGGTTAATCATCGGTAGAGGGCTAAAAGTATATGCCAATTTTTTTTTCATTATTTTTCCCCTAATCTACTAAAATTCATACAGCGTAATTATACTATTACATTACGAAATTCCAAAATTTTAAAAATCGGCCCACCCTAATCATTAAAGCTCCGATTGAGCTTACTGAGGAAGATTTACTTTCTACTTTGAAATCAAGCTCAGAAATTATTGGCGTCAAGAGATTTACACGAAAGAACACTGACGGATCTTCCTCTCCAACTCCCATAGTATTGATCACATTCTTGAGTTCGGTACGTCCAGATCATGTGACATACGACTACATTTGGTTTGATGTCAAAGAATACATAAAACCTCTGCGGCAATGCTTTGTTTGCTATAAATTTGGACATGGTCGTGGTTCCTGCCGGAGCCCCCAGGTATGCTCCATCTGCAGTTCAGGCCACTATTTCAAGGATTGCACTGATACATCTAACCTAAAGTGTGTCAATTGCAAAGGACCACATATGGCTGTAAGTAACACTTGCCCCATAAAAGCGGCCAAAAATCAAGAAATCAAAGACAAGATCAATGGTAAGGTAACATTTGCTACCGTTACTGCCAAGAGCCCACACACTCACGCAACACCAGGAGCTCTCTCTAATCCCCGGTCATCACATGAAACTCCCAAAAAGTCTCCTCAGCGCCCCCAGTCCAGAGCTCTCTTCTCTGATTTGTTAAATTCTGATGATGTTCTTAATGTTTTCACTAAAACATTAGTGGACCTAATTAAAACAAAGTCATCCCAAAGTGATGCTTCAATTTCATCAAAAGTTATTAAAGAAACCTTGATTAAAAATCTTAGTTCTTTGTAATGGATCCTAATGTTAGTATAAGTAGCCTTAATATCTTTCACTGGAATTCACGTAGCATCCTTTCCAAATTAGATCAACTTAAGCATTTTATTTTTTCTCACAAAAGCAGTATTGACGTAATTTTGTTAAATGAAACTTGGTTAGATTCTGATAATCCTTTTATTTTTAAGTTGCCAGGATACAACATCATACGCAGAGACTCAGACCGTCCACATGGTGGAATTGCAGTTGCTGTAAAAGATAAATTTACTTTTAGTACCATTACCACTTATTCAAGTTATCACTTTCAAAATTTGTTAATTTCATTAAATGTAGGCTCTATATGCATTGAGATACTATGTGTATACATCCCTCCACCTCCAAATGGTAAATTTGACATAAGTATGTTGTCTCGTGCATTCTCTAAAATCACCAGCCGTAACTATTTACTGATAGGCGACTTTAATGCACACAATACAGCTTGGGGTTCCCGTCGTAATGATGGTAGAGGCAATACTATTAGTTCCTTTGTAGATAAACATAATCTAGTTTGTTTAAATGATTTTTCTATTACAACATTCGCTCCGTTTGGCCAACAAGGTAACACTCTAGATTTAGTATTTGCTTCCCCGGCGGTGAGCTCCAGCTGCTCTTTTACCATCCACGACGACCCCATGAGTAGTAATCACTTTCCCATTTTCGTTAGTGTTCTATACGATAATCCTTCATCTTCACCATTAATCCCCCACAACTCAGTTAGCCCTGCTCCGTCTGATTTATCTGCCGTTAACTTCAATAAAATTGATTGGTTGGAATTTTCTAAACTTTGTATTGAAAGATATTCCCTATTTCTTCTAGATCCTGACCCTTTAGTAAGTTACAATAATTTTATACAAATTTTATGTGACATTTTGTTGACGTTTCCTAAGAAAACTTATAGTTGCCATACTAGAAAACGAAAAGCTCTTATTTGGTGGAACGACTTGTGCTCACAAGCTGTCAATCAATCTAAATTTGCATTATATTCCTATAAAAGGCACCCCACTTTGGAAAATTACTTAATTTATAAGCAATTTGACGCTAGAAAGAAAAGAGTCATTTCTGAACAAAAACTTTTGAGTTGGGTTAAACTTTGCTCTTCATTCAATCGAATGACACCTTTACAACAAATTTGGGATCATGTTAAAAGATTTAAGTTTGCCAAATTGAATAACAACCTTTCTAAATCAAAATTCTTAGATGTTCCTTCTAATGCTAAGAATTTTTTAGATAAAATTGCTTCGTCAAGTTCTGTTGACAATAATTTAAATGAGTTGAATGTATATTTTGCTTCAAAAGGCTCAGAAACTTCTCAGTGGATTCTAAACTCCTTTGAATTTTACGAATTTGTAGCTTCTTTAGATAATAAAAAGAACACATCTCCTGGTCCTGATTTCATTCCATATTCTGTTATTAAAAACCTACCTATTAGTGTAAAAAGAATTCTCCTAAGTATTTACAATCAGCTTTGGCTACATAAAGTCATTCCTCCCATCTGGAAACTTCAGTTTGTGGTTCCAATATTAAAACCGAACAAGGATTCGAATAGTTTAGATGCTTATCGTCCTATTTCTCTTACTTCATGTTTAGCTAAGTTATTTGAAACTATGTTAAAAAATCGAATCGAATGGTTTATTGAACACAACTCTTTAATTCCGGAATTTCAATTTGGTTTTCGTAAGGGAAAAAATACTATGTATAACTTAGGATGTTTATTAGGTGATATTAGTAACAACATTTTAAACAACAAATTTACATTAGCCGTATTTATTGATATAAAAGGTGCCTTCGATAATATCAATCATGATTATTTAATAAAAAGTTTGCACAATCTTGGTATTCCTGGCCCAGTCTTATATTGGATTTATAACTTCCTAAATGATCGCAGAGTTATGCTTAAAATAAAAAACAAATTTTATGGTCCCAACTCCAGTTATAAAGGTACTCCTCAAGGATCTGTTATTTCTCCACTTGTTTTTATTCTGAGCCTCATTGATTTCATGTCCCTTATTCCATTTCCTTTAAAGTATTCCTTTTACGCTGATGACTTAGTTATATACTTAGATTGCGATGATCTCTCAGTAGGAGAGTTTACCATGAATCGTTGTTTAATAACTTTATATGACTTACTACATAATCAACTTAAATTAGAAGTTAATATTGAAAAAAGTTCAGTTATGGTTTTCAGTCACAATTACTTATATCGCCCCAAAATTTTCTTTAACAATGCTTTATTGCCTGTTAGTATTTCTGAACGTTACTTAGGTATTGTATTAGATCCCGCACTTTCTTGGGCTCCGCACATTTCCTACATTGTTAAAAAAGCCGAGCTTCGCTTAAATGTTTTGAAATCTTTAGTTGGGGTCAGTTGGGGTTCTGACCCAAAGATATTAAAAACTCTTTATATTTCTTTGGTCCGTAGTCAATTTGATTATGGTTGCATTTTCTATGCAAATGCATCTAGTCAACTGCTTCGAAAACTTGATGTCGTTCAAAACAAAGCTTTACGTATCATTACTGGTGCTATGATGTCATCTCCCATTAATTCTTTAGAAGTAGAGTCAGGTATTACCCCTCTTTTTATAAGGAGAAGCTATCTTATTGACAAATTTTGCCTTAACTTAATAAGTCGTGATAATCCTCTTGTATGTCGTTATTTGGAACATTTCTCGATTCCTAATTATAATATATGCCCTATGCCTTTCAATAACACCATTAGTGAATCGATATCCTATTTAAACTTTGAATTTCAAGATATTGTTTTTTGGCAACATATGTTACCGTGTTTTTCTAACAATTTCGAATGCTTGATGAGAGATATTCCGGTTACTACTACTAAATTTGATACTAAGTTTGATTTTTATGAATTTTTAAATGTAAAATCTGATTATATTAAGATTTACACTGATGGATCTAAAACGAACACTCGTACTAGTTTTGCCTTCTATGATGCTTCCATTAAATCGGGAAAAGTTTTTTCCTGTAGCAACTATTTTTCTATTTATTCAGCTGAAATTTTAGCTATGATTTATGCTTTGTTGTATATTAAAAGTAATAACTTTTCATGTAATAAATTTTTAATTATATCAGATTCCATGAGCGCTCTTGTAGCTCTCTCTTCGAAACAGGTTAAAGCGAATGTTAATTATTTAATCTATAGCCTAAGGAGCCTTATAGATGAACTTTTTAATTGTAACATTATTATTGAATTTTGTTGGGTACCTGGACACTCAGGTATTCTGGGCAACGAAATCGTTGATTCCCTAGCTAGATGTATGGCAAATGCTGAATCCTGTCTTTTTAAAGTTCCTAGTTCAGACTTGCATAAAAATCTTAAAGACATGATGTTAAAGCGTTGGACTGTATCCTTGAATAGTTCCAGAGCAATTAAAGGGAAGTGGCTTGCCGATATCCAGCCTAATCCTTCAACCACTGCCTGGTTTGAAAAAGGCAACGTTTACTTGGGTAGACAATTAATTAGAAGCCTTTGTAGATTGCGGATTGGACATTGCCTCTTTCCTGCTCATCTTCATAGATTAAAATTATCTAATAGTTCCATTTGTAAATTCTGTAACGCTGATAACTGTAATTTGGATCATTTGTTTTTTAATTGTCCTTATTTTAATTTAGATAGATTGTTACTTATTGGTTTATGTAACGATGAATTAAATGATGTTCCTTTTCCAACCTCTGTTCAGGAATTATTAAAACACACCAGCTTATATAGTATTATTTTCAACTTTGTAAAAAATACTTTTGGTATATTGTAAATATTAATGTTTAATAATTGTTAAGTAGGTATTTCTTTGTAACTTTCTTTTTATTTTTTATTCTTGCAATTGTAAGTTTAGTCTTTGTTTGTTGTGTATGTGGTTTTGTATCTGTACCTTATTTGATTCTGTAATTTGGTTTCAAGCTGATGGCCCTGGTTGCCAAAGCTTAAATAAATAAAAAAAAAAAAAAAAATCATGTCGTTCTAGCTCAAATTTCGTGCGATATATACTAAAAAACTTCGAACTGACATTTCGCATCGACTGAATTTGAATATTCAGTGATACTAGAATAGGGACATGTCAACTTTGACATTTAAATTTTGACAGTTTTGTTTGACGTTTAATATTTTAACATCATATATGAGATTAAAATATGAACATTATATTACTGCTGTAGCCTTAGCCACAGATAAGAAAATTGCCATAAATTCATTGAATGTTGAAATGAGAGTCATTTTCTACGGTTTCCGAACGCATATTAGAGGATTTATGATATGTGTGTAGATAAACACAAATTATCTACCTAAAATGAATAATTTAACTCTTGGCGGGCGTATGTCTAATTTGACAGCATGTTTTTTTTTTCTAAGGCCAGCACCATGCCTCGCTGTGCGTGTTCGCTTTGCGTATTCGCCTCCCTTTCTTTTGCTGAAAGAGATGCAACAAGCGGTTTTTTTTAAGAGGCACATTTGCTTTGACCATAGACATCGCTTAATCTTTAGAGAACTGAAAAACGTCTTTCCTGATTGGTCGATTTTAGTACAGCTGTATTCTGGTTGGTTGATTTTTTTACCAAATATTTTTTGATCTGTCAAATTACTGTTCTGTGATTGGTGGATTGAATAGGTGAAGTATTTTGATTGGTCAAATTAAAATGTTTTGTAAATCATTAATATGTATACATATTTTCCCTAGGGCTTAAATGTACTACTTTAGCCCCGCTTCACAAGTCTAATATGACACACTTTTCGAGCATGAGAAGTGAAAATGCAATTGTTTTACATTGCTTGGTTAGTATGAATATTATATTAGTATATGGTCCGTACACAACACAAGGGTCTGATATTTTTTGCGGTGCGCTTTCTAATTTCTCTTTTCAGGGATTAGCGCGTTAACTGAGAGCAATGGACTGTATCTAAAGGTCCAACCTGCAGGTATCTATTTGTTGCAACTAAATACTAGACGGGAGCGGGCGGTAGCTCCTGCGCGGCTCCCGCCTACTCCCGCGCGCCTCCCGCGCCGCTACCGCCCGCTCCCGCCCCGCTCACGTCCCGCTACCCCCCGCTTCCGCGCCGCTACCGCCCGCTCACGCACCGCTACCGCCCTCCCGCTCTCTGTGTGGCTTATGCTTTAGTGTTTGTTTAGCTATTGAACGTAACTTCTTATTATTATTTATGCCAGAACCCCATATTCACAGGTGATGGTTCTTGGACATTTACACGAAAGTTTCCCATACGAACCAGTTTTAGAGAGAAAAGGCAAAAAATGACGGTAGAATTACTTTTAGTAACGGTATATATTTACCATGTATATTTGTGTTTGTGAGATCCCGATATATAGGGAATATATCGGTTCTGTCCATTAGGTCCACTTGCCAGAAGGTCCATTCTTCGAAAGCCTTTCCCTGAAGCTCCATTTGCCTGAATCCTCATCGTCAATTCCCCTATGGTCCGGCGGTCCGGTCCATTAGGTTCAATTAATTGCCTGAAGGTCCATTCCTCGACGGTATATTTATTTTCTCAAAAATAGTATGAAATGTTCTCATAACATCTGTTAAGATAGTATCCGAAAGTGACTCATCCTGGATAGTTACCAGAAGTGTCCAGGAAATCACACCTACTGTCCAGGAAGTAAGTATGTAAATCCCATTACATATCATAATATTTGAATTTAGAACTAGAAGGTAAAAGTTGGCAGCAATTGACATTAAAAAAAATGTAGGTACCATGGAGGTTGACGTGTCCGTATTGCACGATGTGTATTGGCGGGAAATACAGTTCAATCATGTTTTTAACTATTTCGAGACTAATTTAGAAATTAACATGAATAGATTGAATGAAATTAAATACTAATAGTAAACATAAAATAAATATGATTTTATTTACGATTAATTAAAAACGATTTTATAAATCTATGTTATTGGGGTTGTGGCATAATATCAGTGTCTTAACACAACATCTAGCTAAAAAAAGTTGCCATTGTATTTTGACGGGATTGACTTCATTGATTAATATATACAGAAGTATAATTGCTAAAAATGAGTTTAGATGAATCAGATTGCGATACATACACAGATCGCACTAGGTACTGAAAAAATTACTTCCACCCAAGTCTAAGGTGGTATTTGACCATTTATAAAAAGTTCATCTAGTGGAAAGCGGAACATGAAAGTACAAGTTGGTCAGAATGCAGGTACTATTAACCGTTGTTCATTCAATTTGTTTTATTTTTGAGAAAAGCACTATACAAGCTTCGACCGTAAGTGCCATCCTGGCCTCGTATTATAGCCGGACCTCGCCTTCGGCTCGGCCGGCTAACTCATACTCGACCAGGATTGCTTACTTACTGGTCTCTGCAGTAATGTACTATTACCGAACGTATTCCTTATTAATACGCCAGTTAATTGTAACAAGGTGTTACGTTAGTATATATATTCTTTGACAAGGTTCTATGGTGGATCGGCATTCAATTGTCGATAGTATATTCTACGTCCATAACTTTATCAATAACACTCGCGGACAAAGAATACGGGTCGGTAAAAAACCATCATATATCCTAAAATAAGGGTTGTAAGTTATTTTAATCATGTGATTATCTTTATTTAGTTTTACATCTGAAATAAAAAATGAAAATGAAATAATTTATTCCTGACATACACATAAATATAACAAACAAAACTAACTAACGGATAAAGTAATAAAATTGCCACGAAACGGGCCCGCCTCAGCATGATGCTGACCCAAGAGTCAGCGCTGGTCTTCCGGCGGGACCATTTTCCACATCTACATTGCAAAAGTAACAGCCAAAAAAAGTAACGTTTCTTAAATCGGACTCGTTAAAATCCATGAAAAAAACAATGTTAACCGAGCGAGCGACATTTTTGGACATTTCTATTTTTATGATAGGATCCCGGAAATTCCTAATACAGTTGGGCAATACGAAGAATAGTACCTATATTATGTAAATAAAACGAGTGTAGAATATTTCATAAAACCTATTGAGGCTATTTAAACTAGGGTGATCGGAAATTTTTGACCGCCAGTGTATTTTTTAATTTGGGACGAAATTAGCCTCTTTAAATATTTTGATTATTCATTTCATGTCAGTACGCACCAGAAAATGACGAGTAATGATATTCCGATGCCGACTGCAGACAGCAACAGCAGACGACGTGTCGCAACGACACGTCGTTCCGACATGTCGTATGCAGTCCCATTCCGTACCCGACTGCATACGGCAGCAGCAAACTGAAGCGTGGTTTTCAGTTGGATCTGAGTGTCCCGCGAGACAAAATGTCTCACGTATTTGACGGGATAAGGATTTCAAATTATTCTTGCGAAAAATCGTCCTTATACTCGATTTCGACTATAGTCAGGGACCGTTTTTGAAGAAGTAGCATGCAAGAAGCAAATCATGTAACAGTTGGGGTGACAACATTATCGGAGGGTTTAGACCCTGCAGAATACGGATCTGATCTGCCTGTCTCCATCCCCAAATTTGAGCCGTAAAGGCTTCTTCCTAACTGAACAAACTTAAAATCACGTTCTTTGCAACATTTTAGCGCCTTTCAAATCCTTTCGCCGTATAAGGCCCCGTTAAGACATTCATAATTGCGACCTATTTAAATAAAGTTATAAACCTCTGTGCCATAGAGCACTCTCTCTCTCTCTCTACTTGTCAAATAGCCGCCTATAGGAGCAGTTACTTTGTACTGTTTGAACATAATGATGAATAATATTTAATCCTTTTTTTACTTGATATGTATTCATACTTGATTTAATTGAAATAGAACACGTCTATCCTCTATTAATTCTAAGGCAATTAATATTTTATTATTATATAACCGTAGGTACTCACACTCAGTGATTGTTCAAATTTACTCCTTCTTAAATAATTAAATTGCCGACACAACCATACCCGTCCCTTCGATGGGGCTAAACGGCATGAAAACGAGGCAATGCGGGTTAGGCATTGCAGTCGACGGTAGTATTACGCAACGGTCGGTACCTACACGTGGAATGACTTCTACGTGCGCCCTTTGTTGGGCTCACAAGGCAAGGCAACTCGCGGGTGGTTGCGAGATACAACGGCAAAAAAATACATTAAGTCTCTACAAGAGCCAGTTTGCGTTTGGACTATCTGACAAAAGCAAAATGGCACTGCGTGATCAAAATTATTAGTCTGTATGTTGGGTTTATGCAGCTTTGAGTTTGCATAAATTACATTTATTTTTTATGTATATTCCTGTAGTATTTCCTGAACTCGATTACTACTATATGTATATTGACTGGGCGAGTTAACTATACCTACCTATACAGGGTGGCCCAAACCTTGACGTCCATTTTTTTTTAGATTCCTCACGTCGTGGGCTATCGGAATATACCCCATGTATGTTAGCTCATTTTTCGTAGTTTTCGAGTTATGAATTTTTAAAGTTTTCTTAGCTAAGAAATTCTGACATGAAGGAATTTAGTTATTAAAACAAAAATTGTTGGACTTTTTTGAATGTTTGTGACAGTCAGTGACAGTCGCTCGATGCTATCGTCAGATTCGCATGTGTTGCTACTGTGTTGTTATGAATAACAGGGTTTTTTTATGAATTACTAATTCGGGAACTTTTCAGGATTATTAAAAAACTGTTTTGATTGTTTCGTTTTGAAAACATAATCCTGAAAAGTCCCCAAATTAGTGATTCATAAAAAAATCCTGAAAAAAACAGACATACCGAAACTATTAAGGGTTCCGTTTTAGCCATCCTGGCTACGGAACCCTAAAAAAAGAGAATGGAGGTTGCTTTAATATTAAATTTTCCAGCGATTTGGATAAGTACGACGGGTAATAGTCAAAATATTGCGTAACCTATCATGTATTCTTGAATTTTGATCTCCTGAGCGATGACTTCTGGATGCGAGTTACGAAATACTTACATAGGTATCCTGCATATGAATAATATGATGCTGATGTTCCAGTACCTAATTATTATTATTTTGCTTGGGTACCTACTTATACAAATCAATTTAAAATAGTCGAGATGGCGTCTGGTTTTTGTGTATTCAAAACGACAGCACCGCTATCTGTGTCAAGGTGCGGATCGACTCTTGCGCAAGCCGTTTTTAATGCTCCGCCCGGTTGCGAGGTAATTAATTCGTTTCGGAGTGTCGTAACGTAACAAGCTATACTCGATGTAGTTTTCATTTATTGTAAAAAATAATTTTGAGACTTTAGTCAGTAATTTGCAAAGAACAACATAATAAATAGTTTTTCATCTCACCCGCTCGGAAAGGCTTTCTTTATCCTTTCAAATCTGCGTGCAAAAGTCCACTTTCCACGCTAGCGTGGAAAGTGATTTTGAAATTCGAACGTTACGCAGTTCCATGAGTTCCAACTTTTTTCTATAAAGTGAAACGACAGGTCATTCCTAAGCGTTTAGAAGTATACATATCATGTACCTAATGGTGCAGTTTATTATTGTTTTGTTTTTTATAATGATATTAATAATACTTTTTCCAGCTTAATTTGATGATATTCAATAATAATTTAGATTTATTTATAAAGAAATAACACGAAGAAACATATTTGAAATGTTTATATGTTTCAACATTTTACGCTCAGTGCAATTTCGGAACGCACCGTTTAAAAAGTTAGTTTTTAAGAAAAAAACTCGATGCGAGAGATTAAGATATTTAAATTTTTTTTTGTTTTGTTGTTGAGTTAGGATAATATCAAAATAATGAATTTAATTAATTGATTTCAGTGCAGAAGATACTTATATTACAATTTTAACTCCTGATAAGTTTGGAAATGAGTGAAATATATTTGTTTTAGCCGATAGCCGTGAGTATTTCGTACCACAGTACTCAACAATAATAATTAGACTCTTTGATGCATTTAAATGTTAATAATCCACGAAATGCTTTGTAACGGGTGAAATTTAAACAACCCTTTATAGAACATGAGTACATCTTGAATTATACATGAAAGTATTTCCTCGCTATGGTGAGATGAAAAGTTGTGTGTTGCGCTCGGCAGCAAAGTTGTTCGGCGTCTCGTGCCTTGAGAGCCTCGCTACGCTCAGGATTGTATATTTGAACCACTCGCTTCGCTCGTGGTTCAATCTTACAATCCTTCGCTAGCTCGGCTCTCAATACAAACACTCGCGCCAAAAATGAACTTTGCAGCCTTGCATAACAAATAACTATTATTCTACGCTTTATATCTCAGTAACAAAAATGGCGTAGTAGATTTTCGGGCGTGTGTAGCCGAGCGCTTGTCGTTCTGTTTTCTTTCGAAACATCTGAACGCTAGCTAGTAACCGAATAATGAAGATAACTGAAAACATTTTAGTTCATTAATTTTTAAACATCTCTATATGTTTATAATACATTACAGGTGCCTAGTGTCCGTTTAAAATTTATCGATACCGTTTACTGCTCTGTACTCAGCTCAAATTCAAATACCTCGGTATAGTTCAGTTTTTTACCATAAAAATGGTTTCTTTTTTATTCAGGTCATGAGACAAGACGTTAGTTAAAAGAAACTGAGCAACAATGCACCTTAAGAGCCCGATGGCCATGCTCTCGATAGCTCTCCTTAGATGGCTCAGCAGCAGACTAGGTCGAGGAGAACCACTACGATGTCAGTGTCATAACGTCATGCTCCACGGCGCGAATGCACTCGCCGTTTAATATACATTACTAGCTTTAACCACACTTCAGTTATGTTAAGGGAATAAAAGTTGTATTGGAACTGCGTTTCAACAAGTAACCATATATATGTGTAGTTAGCGCATATATGGTACCAGTCATGCTGAGTTGTCACCCGCACTGTTTGCTTGCAGTTAAACGATTATTAAGGTCAGGTTACGAGTGTTTTCGAATGCGTTGAGTATAAGCTTTGAGTGTCATTTATATTCAGAAAACGCATTATTAATAGTATTTATAGTATATGTATTTAGAAGCTACGGTAGCCCAGTGGTTCAAGCATGCGGCTGTCAAGCGGCGGTCGTGGGTTCGAATCCCAGCTCGTACCAATGAGTTTTTCGGAACTTATGTACGGAGTATCATTTGATATTTACCTACCGTTAGCTTTTCGGTGAAGGAAAACATCGTGAGGAAACCTACATACATCCGCGAAAAAATTCAAAGTTGTATGTGAAGTCCCCAACCCAACCCGCTCTGGGCCAGCGTGGGGAATACTGCCCAATCCCTCTCATCTATGAGAGGAGGCCTGTGCCCAGCAGTGGGACGTATATGCTGATGATGATGATGATGTATTTATATATCAGTAGCAATAGCAGGGTGCTCAGTGTACGCAATTCCCACTCTATACTCTATTCTAGGTTGCCTAACTATTCTAAAAATATGATATTATATATATTTAGGGACGCATGCCCATGGGCTCCGTCGTAGGACCTGTTAGGAACTCCCGTTTCTTTTCGCCAGTAGTGCACAATGTTAAATATTCATGAATAATCTTAGGCCCTAGGGTAGAGCGGATATGGTGCGGCCGCGGGCGCTCTAGGCGCCAGGGCGCTTGAATTTGCATCCATAATCAGAAATAAAATGTATAGCCTATGAAAAAATTGCGACACGGAATGAATCGCTCCAGCAATCCTGGCAGCCCGGCCACCGCTTTGAGCGAATTGCGATGCGGCAAGCGTTTAAGGCTTGGTCACACTGCGTTGCGTGACGCGAGCGGGACGGTTTCAAACATTTTGGCGCGCAGTGCAGCGTCCCGCGAGCGGGGCCTTTAATCTGTTCATTGCGCGGTTGCGACGCGCAACGTATTATGGTGAGTTGGGATCACACGCAATGTATTATGGCCGGAGCACACTGCTGCACGCGCAGTCGCGCACTCATCTGGTCTGCCAAAGCCTTTAGGAAAACCGCTGCCGCCGCCGCTCGAAGTTGTGGCCGGGCCGGGCCGTGACGCGTCGGCTTTTATTCCCATTATCTTTCCAGGGTGTTTTCAATTTTGTTCAATGTTTTTAGGGTTCCGTACCAACATACTTATTATACTCTTTGTTCCGTACTTCAAAAGGATAAATTAGAACCTTTGTTAATTGGTTCACATAAACACATAATAAACTAGTGTCTCTGTGAGCTGTAGACCTCATGTGAGTTTTTTTTTAACTTTCCAATAACTATATTAGGTATAGAACCTGCTCACAAAATATCACAAGAATCGGTTGAGAAATGCGATGCGAATTTCTCGACAAAAAATTCTATGTACCTAATCATAGAACCTGCTCACAAAATTTTTCGAAAATCGGTTGGGAAATGCGACCCGTAGAGGAGAACAAACCGAAATTCGTCCGCCGAAACACAAAATCATTGATAAAAAAATTGATTCTTTTTAATTTCCAAAAAGAGACTCGACAAAAAAATCTTTATATAGTTACCCAACCTGCTCACAAAATTCACGAGAATCGGTTGAGAAATTCGACCTGTAGAGGAGAACAACCCGAAATCTTGCCGCAGAAACGAAATCTATGATAAAAAAATATTTTTAAATGTACAAAAACTGACTCGGCAAAAAAACTTTCTTTTAATTTTCAAAGCCGCTCACAAAGTTTCACGAGAATTGGTTGGGAAATGCGATCTGTACAGGAGATAAAACGGAATTACATCGAAAGCGTTCTTGTCGAACCTCGAACCTAAAGCAGAGACCATCGTTCCAGGTTTTGAATTTATAAAGTGATACTTTTGCTTAGAAAACTTAAAAGTTTGAATTAATTTAAGAAAATATGGTCTTTCCTGATGGAAATGTATACCAAATATACTGGCAGAGTTCCCCCCGCTGTACCCGCTGTGAGCCGAGCTATAGCCAGCGATATTTATTGAACTGAACTAGGTAAGAACCGGACCTTGGATCACATCCCCTTTCCCTTAACAGCTTTGTTTTAAACCAAAAATTGTGCTTTTGACCACGATGGTACACGTTTTTACCGCAATTCGTTAGCCTATTCACCGCCACAGTAGATTCTGTATGTTGTGCCTCACACGCCAAAGTCTTCGTAATAGCAAGAGTCTGAAAATAAACCTTCCTTGATAGCACGTAGCTTGATTTTACATCGACTTGATCGACTCGATATCAAGTGGCGGTGAAAAGAGTAAGCGGTTCCAAATTGGAATATTTGAATCGTTTGTTCTTATTATATCTGCTCATTCCGCAGCAGCTCCTGCTCTGCGTACCGCGTGGCTAAGATGCGAAGGGGTGAACCTGCTTCATCATCAGCCTATATACGTCCCACTGCTGGGCACAGGCCTCCTCTCATAGATGAGAGGGATTGGGCAGTAGTCCCCACGCTGGCCCAGAGCGGGTTGGGGACTTCACATACAACTTTGAATTTCTTCGCGGATGTATGCAGGTTTCCTCACGATGTTTTCCTTCACCGAAAAGCTAACGGTAAATATCAAATGATATTCCGTACATAAGTTCCGGAAAACTCATTGGTACGAGCTGGGATTCGAACCCACGACCGCCGCTTGACAGCCGCATGCTTGAACCACGTTACACACGTGGAATCCCCAAACGATACTAGTTACTACGCCCTCATGCTCAATACCCATTAGGGTGGTTAGAAAAAAAAAATCCTTTTTTTCTGGCTCCGCCAGTCTTTTCTTATACTACTATGATATAAAATAATATATACCAAAATTGAGCTTTCTAGGAAAACGTTTAGAGGTTGCTATGATTTGCACATAATTTAATTCACTGAAAAGCGTAGTATCCGCAACGGCCAATTTCAATAGTAATCTATAAGGAGGTTTACCCTGTCTCATTTTATGGTTCATTTCTTATTATTTTACTTGCGTAAGTGTAAGTAGTACTATATTTTGCTTTTTATAATAATACTTAGTACTTAGTTATTTAATTACAGGTATAAACCCAAACCCGTATTTTTACTTGGTGGATATTCGATATGCGTAATTAATTGCATCCTCCGGACCATTTGAAAACTAGTGAAATATGGCATCGACTAGTAGTTCCGTGTCAACTAGGGCTACCGCAGCAGTGTGGTTAATTGGAACACCAACAGAACCAATATCTCACGTGAGACTTCCGTCAAAAGGCGATGTGCTCAGAAGATTTCACTATCATCATTTAGAAGAGAAGCAATCCGTTAAACAAAGTATTAAAAATACGGTGAAATCTGTTCTGGAAATTTGGGCGAAGGCGAGAATTCCCACGCAAAGAATTGACATTGCAGAAAGAACATTTAAAAAGATTTTAGATGCATACAACCTATAAAAAAAAATTTAAACTGATTTGGAGTCATGTCGTGTTAAAGAGGCACTGTTTAAATCTGACCTTTTGGATGTTTTTGATATAGCTGCAAAAAAACGCTTTAAACTTAATGCAAAACGAAGAAGACAAGCTATTTCTCACCATGCAGCGAGAAGATACAACCAGCTGTAGTATGGCGGGTACAGATGTTGAAACAACCCACCTACCTTCTAATCCTTTCTTCTATAACTAACCCTGTAAAAACAGCTTGTTGTACCGTGTCATGTCTAGATTTGGCCTCGTAATTAAACTTGTGATCGTCTAGTATGCAGTAGGAACCCTAGTTATGGATAGTAACCTAAGTTCTTTCACAAATGTGGTTGGAACCTAAGAAAATATATTTTAATGATTAGTAGGGAATAAGGTCAGGTAAGATAATATAGAGAAAGGTTTATAAAAATATGGTTAAATTGTGGTAAAATCATAAAGTAGTATAAACGATAAAGACTGTAATATGGTTTTAATTTAGTTTTTTGGTAATATTCCCTACGCACGAAGACACAACAAAATTAATTATTGTAAATTCGTCGGATCGTCCAGAAAACCAGTGTGTGTGTTTAACATTATCATTTCATTTATCATTAACTTAAGGTTACAATACAATACTGACAAAATAGCTAATAATATGTAGTTGATATAAAAGTTTAAGATTAGACTAAAGCAAAGAAAACGTGATGTATAAATAAAATATTGACTGCTATAAAAGTAACTTTAATATTTAATGTTTAAATGTTACTTTGAAATAGTTGAGATTATCCTTATTTTATTATATTGTATCGGAATTTCCCAATTATACAACACACATTAATTTCCCTGCGGTGGGCGCTGGTCCAGCCTAATGAGCATCAGATGAGGAATTTTTGACTTAAACATTTTATGAACATTATCCTTTTAAATGACTATTTTAGAGCTAGACCTTACAATCCCAATCCAGACAGTCGGACCCCAAACACTCCCCAAACACTCCATTCCCCACAATGATTAGTTTTGAATCCTTGCCATAGCTTCCAATAAGGTATTCAGAATGAATGAATGAGTAATGTCTGATTCCAAGTATACAGACATCCTTCCCAGTATTGCGTTCCGCTTGACTGGTTCACTATCCCAAAAACCCTCTCAGTCACCAAAGCTCAAATTCCCAACCACTATACAGAATCAGAGTCCAGGACAGTACATGTGCTCCTCCAGCCTAGATCGGTCTCACAAATGTCAGCCCAAATTTAAACTGTAAGAAGTATTAAAAGATGATCTTTACTATTATTCCCTTCTCTGACGCTCCCTACGGGTAATGTACAGTCATGACGAGCATATAAATATATTCATTTTTAAACCCTATTGCTATGACATATAATGTAAACATGCATAAATAATGGCGCTCTTGACTGTACCCCGCCTATGCTCTATTTCTAGGTTGTATTAAACACATCATTATAATTCTTTCCTTTATGTGGCAATAAATATATAAATTATTACATTCATTTGTATACTGAAGTTGTTATATTTGTTTGTTCTTCAGTAATTCTATTCTTTCATTATAATTGATTTAAACATAAAGATTCAATTACAAGCCCACCCTAGGCTGATCTCAATACAATATTTCACTTCTAACTTTTGTATTTATCAGATCATTTACTTTTATTTGCTATGAACCTCAAGCTTTATTATATATTCCTTTTAGTTTGAAGTTATTCAGCCCTTCCATTATTACCCTTGGCTAATTCGATCTAAATACTATATATAAATGTATACAGGGATTGGGTGAGTAAATTATAATTGTAGATTTATTCTATTAATCTTTTGGAGTTTTTTATTTTATCTTTTGTTCTTAAACTCCACTTGATTTTAATATATATATGTATATATTTATTATTTCCTTAGAAATAAATATTGTGTGTTCTCTAATGAGATTAGTTGATATTATATTAACTTTGGACAAATAAATGGATATTCTGTTCTTTAGAATTGTAAACTTACTATCTTGTAAATTCATAATTGAATAAATAATACTACTCACTTGAAGTAGTTTTCATAAAATGTATCTAGTATTCAAATAATAAACTTAGTTAAACTTATCGTAATAGTTTCATTCCTGTGACTCAACAAATAAAACCTGGATAATTAGAAAACGTCATAAAGAGAATATTGTAGTTAAAAGGTACCTGTAAATACACATTTTTATTTACAAGAATACTGCTCTTGTTTATGTAGAAAATAATTTTCAAATCATGTAATATAAAGATCCTGAAATACACACAATTAATTCACATAAATTACTAAATTTCATCTCCTTACTGCTTCAGTTGTATATTTCCTAGACAAAATGACAAACATATCACGCAAAATAGCTAGAATTCTATAAATTGCACAATAAAATCACAATATTTTATATATATTTGCTCCGCTCTCCGTCTGTTGATTAGCAACCTAAATAAATAACCTAACGCAAACCTAGAAGAATAGACACAAACTTAAAGAATCATTTTATATATCAACTCAAATGATACATAAATATTGACTCAAAACAGCACTGAAACAAACAATTTGAAACATCAAAGGACTTTAACACTATAGCTACTATTAACTATAACCATAATCCTTTGTGGGAAATATCTACTTCTCAAAACCTTTAATGTTTCATAAACATAATTTGACTTACCAATTTGCCGCACGTCTTCTTTCTTATATTTTTCAAATTACTATGAGTATTTGTCTGAAATTAGTATACTAAACTGTCCCTAAGTTTCTATGTCATCTGACTGACTTTCACTGCTAAACAAACACTTCTCTTTATCACTGCTACGAACTGAGACCTTCGTTGGCACCACGTTAAGTGTCCAGCCGACAGTGACGGTGCGTCAGATAGTATATTTTCAAGATAACCAGCAATAAATTGCCTTCCTTGGTTTCAAAGTTCCACAGTGTAAGAACTACACTGACTATGAATTTGATAAACAGGAACGAAATGAGTTGTATATACGCTCCGTCACTACCATATTCAGTACACACAGAAATATTATTAGTATAATGTCATAATCAAAAGAAATTTTAGTTATTATAGCTATAGTAGTAAGTAAAGTAGATTGTATTCAGCTATACTCTTAATATTATTAAAATTGATCAATACTGGAATAAACTTCATCCTAAAACTCAATAAAATTAGTCTGTAATCATCTATTGGTAAATTCCAAAAGAAACCCTATCGAATAGACAATAAGATTCAAAATCTCATGAACTTTAAAGTTATGTGAGTATTTAAATTCTTAGAACTTTATCACAATACGCTCTTACTATCCGCTGTAAATTTAATAAATAATTCACAAAAACTCACAGTTTCTCCCAGCTGCAATGGTAGAACTGCCGCCTTCTGAATGCCAGTAGTACTCCGTAAACTTGGCCTCGCGCTGCAGACTCACTCTGTCTTCTGCTCATGATTTTCAGCTTGATTCCACCACCACCACTTTAGATGCGAACGAGAAACAGCCGCAAAAATACCTAAAGTTTTAGGAGAAGATGTTGTCTCTACGATAGATCGTATTAACATGTCTGATCGTCAATCGATGTTTTTAATTGGTTCTGTAGCTCAGGCATTGGGAACACCGGTGGCAGAGATGTCTTTGTCGAGAAGCACCATTCGCCGTAAAAGAAATCAGCTTCGTGAGCACATTGTTGAATCCGAGTTTTTCTATACATTCCGAAAAATCGTCAAATCATAGCAACCCCTAAACATTTCCCGATATGTCTGATTTTTTGCATAACGCCGTTTTTAGTCTAATCACACGAAAAGAAACTGGTGGAGAAAGGAATTTAAAGAAAAAAAAATTTTGGACCACCCTAATACCCATGGTACCAAAGTAAAAGTGTCTGGTCTTTTATCGCCTGTTCTACTCAAACCAGCGGGTGATGCATCACAATTCACAACTTAAGTGTATTAGAAGTGAGTCTTTGTATTTTCTTTACCTATATATATAAAACTGATAGGGTTACTCACTCATCAACGCTCAGCCGAAACTGCCGATCCTAGTAATTTGAAATTTACACCGTAACTTGGTTATATGTATAACGTAGGCAAGGGATAAAATGGGATTTATGGAAATTCCACCCCTAAAGGGGTTAAATAGGGGTGCAAAGTTTGAATTTGTACAAAGTCTCCCTAAAATAATACAAGGAAAGATATATCCACGTTTTCGAAATTTTAGTCTCCTATAGGGTTAAAAAGGGGGGTGAAAAATTGTATGGGGAGCAATTTTTTTTTAAGTGAGAGGTCTAATTTTGTCCCAAGACTCTGTTTAATAGCAACAAAACTATATTCTTGATTGAACTATATTGATGATTTTTTTTCTCTTATTATTATTGCGTTGTTAATTATTTTTTATGTTTTGAAACTTTATAATGCTACTGATTTTGTACGCCTATAGGCAAAACACCTATGTATTCCACCTATGTTTACAAATAAATCACTATGACTATGACTATTGAATTTAAACTTTCGTGAGACATGTTATAACTTTAATTTACTAAACGGTTAAAACTCACGTAAGTGACAATTAATACGTGAGTTTTAACCGTTTAGTAAAATAAAATATAAAAACTATATTCAGCGTTTTTCGAAATTCATCCCCTAACGGGGTTATTAAAGGGGTTCAGAGTTTGTATGGGGAGCAAAACTTTTGAGGAACTTCAACTTTGAAGGGGTGAAAAGGGATTGAAAGTTATTATGGGCAACCTGGCTTTTTAAAGTGAGTAAGTAACTTCATACTTGGCGTGTAGACTCTCAATTAAAACGTAGCAAAAGTAATAGCAGCGTTTTTGAAAATTCATCCCTTAAAGGTTTCAAAAAGGCGGTTGAATGTTAGTATGGAAAAAGAGTACCTAAGAATACATTCGAAGTGAGCGACTATAAATTTCGATTTTAGTAATATACCTATAGTAGAAGTAGATAAATAGATTAAAAACTGACCTACCCGTACGAAGTCGTGGCGGGTTGTAAATGCAAGAGTATGTCTGTCTGTCTGTAACCCCTTCACGCTTAAACCGCTGAACCGATTTAGATGAAATTTGGTATATATGGAAATAGTTCGAGTCCCAGGAAAGGACATAGGATAGTTTTTATCCCAGAAATCTTCCCTTAACCCTTTGACCGCCAAAGTGGTAGTGTGCCGTCGTGCCCACGACACCAAGCACTGTTAAATTGGTGTTATGTCTAAACCAATAAAAACAAATTAAAACAGTTCATAAATGATTTTTCACTTCTCATGCTCGAAAAGTGTGTCATATTAGACTTGTGAAGCGGGGCTAAAGTAGTACATTTAAGCTCTAGGGAAAATATGTATACATATTTATGATTCACTAAACATTTTAATTTGACCAATCAAAATACTTCACCTATTAAATCCACCAATCACAGAACAGTAATTTGACAGATTAAAAAATATTTGGTAAATATATCAACCAACCAGAATACAGCTGTACTAAAATCGACCAATCAGGAAAGACCTTTTTCAGTTCTTTAAAGATTAAGCGGTGTCTATGGTCAAAGGACTTGAGTCTCTTAAAAGAAAAAAAAAGCGCGTGTTGCATCTCCTTCTTTAATATAGCAAAAGAAAGGGAGGCGAATACGTAAAAGCCTTATCACACTACCCTACCGATAGGGTAGTGTGATAAGGCTTTTAAGCGAACACGCATAGCGAGGCATGGTACTGGCCTAAGAAAAAAAAACATGCTGTCAAATTAGACATACTTACGCCCGCCAAGAGTTAAATTATTCATTGAAGGTGGATAATTTGTGTTTAATGTGTTTTCTCGCAATCGAAGTGAAAAGTAGAGTGTATAACTCGGGTCTAAAAGCCATATTACCACTCGAACAATTTCCCCTCACTACGTTCGGGAAAATAACCATCTCGTGGTAATATGGCTTACTTTAGCCCCTTGTCAAACAATCTACTATTATTCATGATCAAAGTACACCTTCACTCCGATCTTTTAAGTGGTTGTTGGCGTGGTAGGCACGACGACACACAACCACTTTATAGGTTCTTGGCGGTCAAG
This sequence comes from Cenopis cana, assembly GCA_951800055.1. Lineage (NCBI taxonomy): Eukaryota > Metazoa > Arthropoda > Insecta > Lepidoptera > Tortricidae > Cenopis > Cenopis cana. The sequence goes on along the minus strand of OX637471.1, from coordinate 33,026,594 downwards.
GGGTTAAGAAAGTGGAAGTTTGTATGGAACAGAAATAACTAAGTAAGCACCTGAAATAAAAGGATAGCAATAACATTCTAACCCGATGACCGAGCTCTACGCAGACGGAAGTTGCGGGCAAAAGCTAGTAGTATTAAATATGCACCTCATCTGACTGTAAACTCGGAATTCACGTTCCAAGTTAGGCTGTTAGTTGGCACCGCAGCCCAACCAGACGCATAACACTGCTCAAATGCTGAGTTTGTTGTTCGTTTGTGGACGAAATGAGTCGTCGTTCATTCAATGTCTTGGCGGCTACAAAGGTCTTTCTATAAATAGCCACCATTCCGTGGTCTGACACCAATGAAAGAGTATCCGCGGTCAACATATTATTGTAGACAGGAGGTTCGATATGCAATTGTATAATTTTTAGCCCTATTCACAGGGTTTTACTCGATCTAGTTTTGGTGGTAATGTTATTATCGATGTTTGTGTAGAATTATTGGAATTGGAGGCTCGAGTCGGATATTCTAAAGGAGGCGTAGAATTTTACCATGTTGTCGAAATTTACCACAAACCGTATATTATATACCTAGACTTAAATAGAACATCGTAACAATCGGATTTGTTAATCGTAATGCCGCAGACGTGAATTCGCGTCACGAGGTTTGTTAAGGGGAACAAATAAAATGATCACCTAAATAACTTTTGATATCATCAAATTTTCGAACCCTAAAATAAGGTTGAACACTCAAAAAAATTTATCGATCAGCAATTCCAAGTCACCAAAAAAATTCTACCTATTTTTGCAGCACTTGCACCTATTTTACTTATTGCGTTCCTATAAATTTATAATCGCATCAAAAAAATTGTCAAGGACCACCAAAAACACTAAACTACCACCTAATCTCATGCACCTTTTTTCATTAGAATTACATCCAAATATTATACACATCGCATGCTACATTTTAGTAAACAGTTACAAATTAATTGTTTTTAGCACTATAATTATTTTAGTCATTTCCAAAATGTTATAAATTAGAAAGTAAAATTCTAAATTAATTTAAAAAGCAACGCGCAATGTGGCTGTGTGAAATAATAACACGTATACTGCTATCTCACTCAATCAAATACCAAGAATTGTCTGAAGCATAAAACCTATTCATATGTCGTTAGAGTGAAAGGTACCTATTGCTGTTTCATTATTTAATGCTTTGACGTGAGCGCGTTTGATTGAAAACTTTTTTTTGAAAATGAGTTTTGTTGATTTATTAAATTGTTAGTTTGTTATGAAAATGGATAAAGGTCCTCAAATGAGTTTACTTTATTAATTTAGATAGACTTTCATGGAAAAATTAAAGGAAGTTAATAGGTAGAAATAGGTATAGGTAGGTTTAGGTTATGTTAGTTTTGCATCGGCCCGAAGGGCCAAAACAACTCAAAATAGGAGCTCCGCGCCAGCGGAGATCCGTCAATACTGTTCCAATGTCCACTAGTCTGAAATAAAAATAGATGTCATAGAAAAATACTACTACCTAGGCAAATTGACGATTATCAGCGAATAGAGTAGAGGCAAAAACATCTGAGAACAAATAGCTGTATGCGACCAGTAAGGAAAGCACTGTTGAAAATACATATATTCAATTAAATTATGTTATGTACGTGTCTCATTAAAAATACAGAAATTTTGAAGCTTCTATAAAATAAAATAATTTAGCGCTGTCTTGCTCGCACGCGGTGCGACGTGCGAGCGAGACGGACCGTATGGAAAACCGCATCAGTGTGCAAGCAATGAGGTTAGACTAGATTGGAACTGCTTTGCGCGTCGGGCGTTAAAAAACAATTGCAGCGTGAAATTTGGTGATCATGTAGTATTTCTGGGTATCGAAAGAATTATTTGGGTGTAAATAATTTTAATAGGATTACGAGCCCTGTAATATTTGGATGTAAATTAAATATGAAATTTGGTGTTTGAAATGGGTAGCATTTAACGAACCACCAAATTAGTTGCCGAATGATGCTCTAAAAAATTACATTGATTACCAAAAATACTAGATTCGCACCAAATTTTCAACTCCTTTTAAATATAAAGTGCAACTCAAAAAAGTAACATGTCGATAACCTATTAAATTAAATTGTTACCAAATAAATTAGTCGCTACCCAAAAATACTTAATGATCACCTAATTTCAAACATCAAATTTCATATAATTTACATCCAAATATTACAGGGCTCGTAATCCTATTAAAATTAATTACACCCAAATAATTCTTTCGATACCCAGAAATACTACATGATCACCTAATTTCAAGCGTCATTTGTTTAATCAATTTAATATCTAGTCTGATGCCGAATCTACGCAATGGACATTATGGCGCAATGTAAGGAACGCAAGCGACATGTTTCGGATTGATCGAGCGACATATTGTGTCGGACCCACACGCGATATGTTCGGGCTAATCGAGCGACATGTTTCGGACTCACACGCGACATGTTGGGGTCATCGAGCGACATGTTTTGGACTCACACGCGACATATTCGGGCTCATCGAGCGACATGTTTCGGACTCACACGCGACATGTTAGGGTTACCGAGCGACATGTTTCGGACTAACACGCGACATTCATAATAGGGTCACACGAGTGTTTTTTAGGGTTATGCTACAATGTTTCGGACTAACACGCGACATGTTCGGGCTCATCAAGCGACATGTTTCGGACGCATCCAGGGACATGTTTCGGACTCACCCAGCGACATGTTTCGGACTCAACATGTGTTGGTTCTGGCGCTTCGCCGGCCGCTGCCGCGGCACGCTCGCTTCGCTCGCTCGGCTCGCGCGTTGTTATATATATATATATATATATATATATATATATGTATATTATATACACACGCTAACGTTTGAGTCTTGGGTATCAACAATATCAACATAAGGTGTCAAACATTGCGACGTTTACCTTAATTGGAAGTTTAACTTATAATTCAATGCTAATAGTAGTTTATGCAACCGGTACATAATGAGGGGCATTAAAACACGAGTGTGAGTTTTATAAAACGAGCCGAAGGCGAGTTTCATAATAGGGTCACACGAGTGTTTTTTTAGGGTTATGCGACATGTTTCGGACTAACACGCGACATGTTCGGGCATTAAAACACGAGTGTTTTGATACACATTTTTTTTTTAAAGTTACAATTCAAAGTAATCGTTGAATTGTGTAATTAATTATTAAAACCTTTGTCTGTTGAAATAATTGTAAAATTTGAAATCCTTTTCCCCGAATTAGTCAAAATCGAGTATAATGACGATTATAAGTAAAGAATTTTTTTTTTACCTAAAATTCGAAATAAATGTAAAATTTGAAATCCTTATCCCCAAAATAGTCGAAATCGAGTATAATGACGATTTTACGTAAAACAAAAAATTTTTTTTACTTGAAATTCAAAATAAATGTAAAATTTGAAATCCTTATCCCCGAATTAGTCGAAATCGAGTATAATGACGATTTTACGTAAAAAATTTTTTTCTTTACTTAAAATTCAAAATAAATGTAAAATTTGAAATCCTTACCCCTGAATTAGTCGAAATCGAGTATAATGACGATTTTACGTAAAAAAAAATTTTTTTTACTTAAAATTAGAAATAAATGTAAAATTTGAAATCCTTATCCCCAAATTAGTCGAAATCGAGTATAATGACGATTTTACGTAAAAAAAAATATTTTATACTTGAAATTCAAAATAAATGTAAAATTTGAAATCCTTATCCCCGAATTAGTCGAAATCGAGTATAATGACGATTTTACGTAAAAAAAATTATTTTTTTACTTAAAATTCAAAATAAATGTAAAATTTGAAATCCTTACCCCTGAATTAGTCGAAATCGAGTATAATGACGATTTTACGTAAAAAATTTTTTTTACTTAAAATTTCAAAATAAATGTAAAATTTGAAATCCTTATCCCCGAATTAGTCGAAATCGAGTATAATGACGATTTTACGTAAAAAAAAATTTTTTTACTTAAAATTCAAAATAAATGTAAAATTTGAAATCCTTATCCCCGAATTAGTCGAAATCGAGTATAATGACGATTTTACGTAAAAAAATTTTTTTTTTACTTAAAATTTCAAAATAAATGTAAAATTTGAAATCCTTATCCCCGAATTAGTCGAAATCGAGTATAATGACGATTTTACGTAAAAAAAATTTTTTTTAGTCAAAATTCAAAATAAATGTAAAATTTGAAATTTTTAACCCCGAATTAGTCGAAATCGAGTATAATGACGATTTTTCGTAAAAAATTAAAAAAAAAATTGTTATTATATTTAATAACATAATGAACAATTTTAATTCATAATAATCATTATGTTACTGCTGTAACCTTCTCCACACGTAAGAACATTGAATTTTATTATGCGAGTTTCTACGGTTTCTGAACACATTTTTTAATTTGTATGTATTAACTACAATATAGCTCGTAATGTGTATAATATTTGGACGTAATTCTAATAACAAATGATGCACGAGATTAGGTGGTAGTTTAGTATTTTTGGTGGTACTTGACAATTTTTTGATGCGATTATAAAATTTCAGGGAACGCAATAAGTAAAATAGCTGCTACTGCTGGAATAATAGGTATGAGTGTTTAGGTGACCTGAAATTGATGGTCGATACATTTTTTTGAGTGTTCAGCCTTATTTTAGGGTTCGAAAATTTGGTGATATCAAAAGTTATTTAGGTGATCATTTTATTTGTTCCCGTTTGAAATTAGGTGATCATTAAGTATTTTTGGGTAGTGACTAATTTATTTGGTAACAATTTAATTTAATAGGTTATCGACATGTTACTTCTTTGAGTTGCACTTTATATTTAAAAGGAGTTGAAAATTTGGTGTGAATCTAGTATTTTTGGTAGTCAATGTAATTTTTTAGAGCATCATTCGGCAACTAATTTGGTGATTCGTTAAATGCTACCCTTTGTTAAGGCCGTGCAATGAAGTGTCGCGTTTTTTGAAACGCTGATATGGTCAGATTAGGAAACGATAAGCATGAAAGTCGCATTTCTCACCGATTCTCGTAACATTTTGTAAGCAGGTTCGATAATTATACGGAACTGTTTTGTCGAATCAATTTTTGGAAATTTTCAAAAACCTTTTCTTTTAATGGTTTGTCCTCGCCCTACACAAGTACACACCTACAGGTCTCATTTCTCAAGCGATTTCCGTGAAATTTTCTAAATTTAAATAAAATCTCGCGATGTCTACAGCACCCAGAGCCATTAAAGAATAGCTAATGGCGTCCCTTGGGTCCCTTGTCTCCGAGAGTCGGTCAGGCCCCTCTCTCCGCTTGCCTTTGTTGACCGGCGGAGTGGAGTGGACCTCAGCAGGGGCCGCAGGACTCTCACCTCTGGCTTGCCTTAACCGGCCGGTCAGAGTGGGGTGCCAGAGCTATATGCTCGCAGGGTGGAAGTGTATTGCACGTAATCGCGTAATAGCGAGGAAACCCGCTCACGGGGGTAAACCCCGCGATGGTGAAATCGGGGCCGCACCTCTACACCCTGAGCTGCTCACACCTGCTTTTAATAGGTGGCTCACCTAGTGAGTGGCAAGTCACCGCCTGCCTTTTTAGAATTCTGAGACCCATTATCCAGTCCATCCACTTTCAACTTAATAGCCCCATGACCATAGTTGCCATCGCAGCCAAAAGGCTGCACTCCAATAGTCTTTGCACCTGGCGGGGACCGTCTCCTGTATGGGACTCTCCATGTATCATGTTGTGCGTTCGCACTTCGCAGACGGTATCCGCCATGTTTGTTGCCTTTAGATTATTTTTGTCAAAGGGGCCTCTGCGCTGTTGTCTTCAGCCCCACGTATGCCCTCCAAAGGTCCGGGACCCCAATCATGGTCCCGAGATATGGTCAAGACTACAAATATTAATAATAACTTTATTTACTTTAACCCTAATACATTGCTACCCTACCCTTCCCTTTGGTTTTGCCGTAGTCGGGTAAAAAATAAAAAATGCAGATACACTGTTTAGGTATCTATACCTAAGTTCATAGTTAATAATTTTATCGACACCTAACGTATATAACGTGAGCATAATATGATTTATAAAAATTGTTATTAATAATACGAGTATGCTTATTTGTAAAGGAAAAATTAACGAACCTATTAAATTTGGCAACTGTTTCACAAGAGCTGCCTTTGAAAAAAGCTTATTATTGTAGAGGTAAGTCAGCGTTGCTCAGCTCAGTGTGTTCGCGCCGCCTACAATGGCGTCTGACCTTCACCTACTTATTCGCTCGTTCGGAGCGAGATACTGCCTACAACTACATAGTGAATCTTTTCATTAACTATAGGTACTACAATACAATATATAATCCATTATGGTCCCTTTAAAGCTTACATTTCGGTCGAACCCGTTGTTTCCCAGTAATGTCAATTATTATTATACGTATGTACCTACAGTGCGCGCCATCCACGAAGGCGCGCCCCTCCACAGCCCAAGCCGTACAACTGCGCACAGATTAATATTCTAATATTTCGCTGTGGAGGGGCGCGTCATCGTGGATGGCGCGCATTTTATATAAGCGAGATCTCAGACAGAGCCTTTCAAAATATATGAAACTGTGATAAAATACAACGCTATATAGTGAAACTGTTGACATTGACAGCTTTATAACTTACCATACAAATTATTTAAGATTGTTTTTAACATTTATAGGGAATGATTTCAATATCTGGGCGACGGCGTGTTCCCGTGCATGAGACCGAGCTAGATCGATTGCTCGTCCCCGAAAACCCCCACATACCAAATTTCATCAAAATCGTTGGAGCCGTTTCCGAGATCCCCGAAATAAATAAATATATATACAAGAATTGCTCGTTTAAAGATATAAGATAAGACAAAAAAAAATCTAAGTAATTCTGATTTTTCAGAGGTGTATGATATTTGTGATAATGGCATACAATTTTTTTTTTTATGACCGGTAGGTTTTTTTAAATACGATTTTCTTTTGGCAAAAATTTAAAAAAAAGGGCGTAGAGAGCTGAAATTTGGTGTGTGGGAAGATGTGGGTCACCAGATTCCATTTTTTTGAACTCATTACATTACAGTTTGACTTTTACAGCCGACCAAAAAATTTCCCATACAATTTCTTTTTAGATCCCTACACACCAAATTTCAGCTCTTTACGATCATTTTAAAATTTTGCATGGATAGTTTGACCTGACTGAATTGAAATTTACAAAAAAGCTAAATGTCCGTTGCCAACCTATGTCATTCATTAAAATTGTTCACGGTTTATAAGGGGTTTACTTTAAATAATATTAATCTTGACATGACTATACCGAGTGAGGTCCACAAACTATTATTAAAGCTCGTAAATAATTACGACTACGAGTATGTGCGAAGTCGACGTGAAACGTTGTATAACGAAAAACTGCAATGTTTACAAGTCGTAAACAATTTAGTAGGTGCGTGCTCTATTAATATTTTGATACTTTAAGTACTAGTCTAATTCTAACATTTGCCTATAACTTGTGAACAAGTACGTGAATTTATTAATACCTGAATCTCATAAACAGGACAAGTGTGTAAAGAAACGAATAAACTAGGTTCTGGAAAATATCAATTAAATTAAAACATTGGTACCAGAGATTGGGAAGTAAGGAGTTACTTACTGAAAACCAATATTTAGAAGAAATCTGTGGAGTGACTGGTCAGTAGTAACTAATATGATATAAATATATAAAAGTAACTTTGTACTATAAAAGTAACTTTCGGTATAGTATCTGAATAATAACTTTCTTACCAACTGTATGATCATTGCTCACTCTGATATTACGCTTGCTGCGCTGCTAGTTAGAGACAATCAGATCAGTCATCATCGCGCTGTTGAGGTTTTTAACGGGTAGGTACACGTTCCGTGTACTTCCCTTGGTGCGCAGTTCGGACTCGCACTTGCTCGGTTTTTTTTTCTAATTTCATGTAGCTGAAAACATTTTTAATTTTTTTTCAAATTAGGTCGGTATAACTGATTTTTGAAATCTCTGCGGATTAACTCTTATGGATATCCTTACATTGTTTGAGAAAAGCACTATATTATTTATCTTGGCGGAAACCAAGATTCCCTGTCTTTTCTCCACCTTTAAAAAGTTGCTTCATTTTTATGATACACGTTTATTATTTATTATTATTAGTAGGTACTCAAAAGTAATTATATTGACATAAGTATGTCATACATATTACTCGTAGCAACTACAGATCTTGTTATTCTCCGTCCTGGTTGTTCGTAAACTTGACCCACTTGTCACTGACGATGTATGGCCGGTCTGGGTATATACCTGCACACATAAATACGAGTAGTAATTTATTAAAATAAGGTACAATCAACCATATAATTCACATGTATTGCACAGTAGAATATTTAGCTTTAACTTAACCTATCTACACCTACATAGTAGGTTAGGTTAGGTTACTGACAGTATCCCCTTATAATTTTTTCATTCTGCTTTAAGGAAAACTTAGGTCTCATTTACATTTTTAAAATTTCGTGCGTCCGATTACATCGGATCCGAAAGAAAACAAATATCTTTAGGAAGTTAGGTAACCTGGATGATTTATGCATAAACTTACATCTTCTATGCAATAATATTTACCTACACGAAACAGCCTTGTTTTTAAATCCTTAAATCATAGGTACCATATCACTAATGAGTAATGACTCTTTTACGTCGTGCGGTGTAGGGTGGGGTGGCCAATGGCCATGATGATTTTTCTGGATATCATTTTGGAAAAAAAAAATTGTACTTTTACGGTTGAATGTCGAAAAAAGTTTTTTTTTCACGAATGGCTGTGGGCCAGGTTTATAGCCGTTCAAATGACTATGGGAAGAAAAGAGAAAAATGATAGTCAGTTACCTACTCAATAATTGTCAGCTCAATGAGTCGTCACGTTAACGTGAGAGCAATCTGTAGGGAAAAACAAGAAAAAAGCTGATTTGGTTGTGAAATACTGCGGCACATAGTTGTCAAGCAATAGAACGCTGTTATTTGTTATGGTGTGCAAGTCAATCTCGCCGACAACTTGATGGTTTAATGGTGGTGGTTCTCAAAACATTTTCTATGGTACCTCCCCTACAATTGTACAGGGGTTGTCTTTTGCGGCCCGCCTCGAAGAAAATTATATCACATATCTATTGATTTCTACAAAAGGCAGGCATATAAAAAACTTCACCTTGCACCTTACTCTATTTCTTATTCATGAATTCTTACGGTCCGCGCAAATCGATACCGTTGCATTGCTGTGTTTCAACGCGATCGATTCCAATCGGGCTCATGGCTAAAGTTTAAAATGATCACGCCACAAGGACGTGGCAGTGAACACACCACGCCGGCCCTCCGCCTCTGCGAAGGGTGGCGGTGCCTGCGGATGCGATTCTACTGACCCATTTCCAAGTTTGATCTTGACCCGACCTGGCCTAGATCACTATTGTGTACCGCTGGTATGAGGAAAGCTTTTAATGTCAGAGCCAAACATTATTTCTCAAACATGCAATGAAATATTGACTAAGTGTTCCCTATTCTTCGAAATGTAACGTCTTACGTCTCGTACTGTGCAGACGAGAGTTGCATAATTAAATTTCGTACGAATTCATAGCAACCTTCTTTTGTTTCAGTATCCATTTTTAACACAACTTCATGGGTTTATAAAGCAACCATTTCAAGCGGTATGTTATGAGTTTTGACAGTCTGCCACTATAATCCAGGACCTGACTAGTAACTACAGTTCTGTAGGGAAGTTTGAGTAGGAATGAAGATTTATTTCTTCGGGAAGGTGTAGTCTTAGTAAGTATTTTAGACAGCCGTCTCCTGGACCTGGTACGTTTTCCAGCTATGATGTCATCAATTTTTTGTATAAAAATAAGAACAGTTTTATTCACGTACAAAGCCTGGATAACAGATTCCAAAACTGAAGAGGTGGCTTCTACTGAGAAGCTTTTCCCGCACGTCAAACACAACACGTACAACACATCTATAATCTGCTAAAAGCCAAGTCGACTGATCGCAGCAGATACAAATAGAAGAAAAAAAAGTTTTATTCAGAATTTTCAGAAACCTATCGAGTGGGGTATCAAATAAAAAGGCTCCATGAGCTGATTCTAAAAATATACTATACCATTACTTACATGTAAAATAAAAAAAACATTTTCAAATACCCCAAGTTTGGGCTCTGTCTAAAGGTATGATTCCGTTGCCGACTGCATACAGCAACAGCACGTTCCGCCGCACTCCAAATTGAACCGTAATCATAAGACTAAAGTCCCAATTTAGAGTGAGTGAAGAAAATCCGTTTTCGGTGATAAATAATGATAATATAACAGATATGGTTTTTAATATTCATATTATCATATTACTTAGGATTCTTACTTCGATCAACGACGCTTGTTCGCGACGAGTTGACGCTAAGACGCAAAAATCAACCATTTTCTTTCTAATTTGCACACTGCGAATGAGCCCATTTAAGCTCATTTGGTTATTTGGCATATGTTACTGGCATACATGTGACATGGTGTCACGTCATCCATCAAAATATAACTATACTCTGTAAATTAGAAAAATGCATATATTTATTGAATGTTTACCAACAACGAGTAGTTAAAGGTAAAGTCCATAGGTACTTAAAGGTAAAGTCCACGTGCATAATTTATGAAGATAAAACTAAAATTAATAATTTGTAGGTATGTTACTAAAACTATATACAATTAAAAATTAGATCATAAAAATAATTGTAACTTAAAAAGTTCGAATTATTATGTTTTTGTATTCGTTCGAGAAAATCAAATAAACTGTACCAATAGAATCTAAGGATTCTAGTACGTTGTTGAGTCGTTTTCAAAAAAATTGTACTTAGTTAAGGGCTTAATGAAAACAAAATTACGATCGCGTCCTTTGTGTAACGAAAGTTAGCCGTACAAAATATATGAGTCACCGTTACACAAAGGAATCAATAGTTAAATTTTGTTTTAATTAAAGCCCTTAACTAAGTAAATTTTTTTTGAAAATTACTCAGTTGTGTTGTGGTAGCTAAGTATTTACCTACCTTAATGCGAGTCAAAACAAATCCTTAGAGATAACTAGCTATTTCTGAGGGAAAAAAATCTTCACAGATAACCAGTTACCTGACCATAGTTATTTCCAAGGAACAAGGGAATTTTATAAGCTTATAGTAGAACTAATGTGAGACGTTATGTAGTAGGGTTATCGTATTGAAATCATCATCATCATATCGCCCAAGTCTAGTGTCTAACCATATTTCTTATTCAAAAGCACTATAAAATATTAGTACAACCCCATTGCATTGTTACGACGTTAATACTTAAATCAATATATATATTTCGAGACTAAAGGCTTGGTCACACAGCGTTGCGCGCCGTCCGCGCGACGCGACTGCTGCGCGCCTGAACGTATGCTAACAGGTTAGCGACGCCACACAGGCTAGGCTGCGCGACGCGACGGTTTCATGCATTTTGGCGCGCAGTGCAGCGTCCCGCTTGCGTCGCGCAACCGGTGTGACCACGCCTTAAACCGAATGGCGAACAGTGCCAGTACAATAATATTGAATCAGGAACTATGAATTATAGATATAACGAAGGACATTTCTAATATAGCAAGTAGATCCGTTCATATTCCAGCTTATTAATTACTAAACTTTTTAACCAGCTTTGTATTCGGTCGCAGGGCTTGCAAAGAGTTCCAGCGTTTTTGGCAAGGCTAACTCGAAACCTAAGGAAAACAGTTACAAGTGTTACAACCACAAACTTCGATCGTGTAACCAATTTAGTACTACTTACGTCTTGTAAACATTGGTTAGCGGAAAAGACCGGTACATAGTAAAATGGTTTAATTTAGCTCCCAACTGTTATTCAAATCCCCCTGACCTAGTTCAGGGTGAACTTGGCCCATATTCCCAGCGACCCTCGAGCATGCTCGCGACGCTTCGTGCCATCCAACTACCTATGCGTCCAACTAATCATCCCGTTTATTTTTAAACCTCAGCTGAGGTCTTTTAAAAAATTCGGTGAACTTATTCACTACATAGTATAAAACAAAGTCTCTTCCTGCTGTCTGTCCCGTTGTATGCTTAGATCTTTAAAACTACGCAACGGATTTTGATCCGGTTTTTTTTAAATAGATAAGAGTGATTCAAGAGGAAGGTTTATTTGTATAATTTGAAGCCGGGGCGGGTCGCTAGTATTTTATAATTTCTATAAATAAAATACGGGTAACCTTCAATTAGCTTGATATAACTAGCTAGTTTAAACAATAGTAAAATAAAATTATATCAAGTTTATTTAATTATTTCTTCCACGGTTATTTAATGAGGCATAGACTTCACCTTGACATAGTCTTAATGGATACAGATTACAGAATGCAAGGGAAGTACAACCGCTGCAAGGAAATTCTACTTTACCTACAATGGAAAAATGAGATAACAAACAAACCTTGCTTTGTACCCATTGTGCACGAAAACCTTGGCTGGAACGAGTTGTATTATATTGGTAAAGGCTTATTTATTGTTCAAGTAGATGTTCAGCTATTTTTTTTAATTGGTTGGTTACCTAGCCTTAGCTATACTATTAATATGTTTAACAAATTGTAGTGTTGTCTAGTACCATGGTAGGTTGGTGATCTACTTTTAATATTACATTATAATAACTTTTTTAATAAGGAGAACATACTTCAAATTGTATACTAAATGTAACAACTCTGAACTCTGGTCGGGCCACGGACACAGACAGTAATTATATAAAAACATAATTCAGATAAAAACTTTAGATCAACCACCCACCATATTCATCTGTTCGATGTTGCTGAGAATGACTCATAAGGTTAAATCCAAAAGAAGGCTTGATCTCTGAAGCAATCCTTAATGGCGCTTGCGGATCTTGCGATTTTTATTTATAGCTCTACCCCCCGGCATACTTTTACCAAGAAATTTACATCGCAGATTGACGTCATGGGCTACATGGTTGATGATTTTATAAATTGCGACATTATTATTTCATGGCCAATTACGGAAGCGAATATCCACATGGGACATTGTGTAGGTCACCATGTGATAGCTCGATTATTAGTTTACTCTGGGGAAGCTCGGGGTAATGGCAAATTACGCCGAGATAGTTGACTAGGACTCAGTAAATTCTTCGTAACACAATCAGTAGAATATCGCATCCAGTATCTTGGTTTACGTTACGAGTGTGATGAAGTGATAGGTACCTACCGTTTAAATAATAACACTAGAGAATGTGTCAGCTGATACGCTGAGAGAGCGTTTATTCTGTGTCAGGTGTCAGTGGATTTTCCTTTTAGCAGTAACCTTGATATAAAAGCATTCGTATAAGTTCCCAGAAATTAGCGGCCGGTGTTGCATTTTGTAATATTAACGGATAAATAAGTCTCACCGGTGCCGGTGCGTGTGCGGTTTCAGATAGGTAAGCCTTATGGTGTAAGGTTCATTAAACATAGCCATAGGTATATATTATATATGCTATTAAAGCCCAATAGAAATGAAGCCAAGTATACGAACAATTACTCGGAGTAATCAAAGTTTGTTTATGACAAGTGTTCTCCCTGAGACCACACTATTTATAGTAATGTTTTGTCGAGCTTATCACATACCTTTATAAGTAAATACGTATATTATCATACACGTAGGATGTACCGTGGCGACCTCGTCGAACCAAAAGCAGTACCACTGTCACTGGGTAAGTGTGTCAGTGTGCCAGTAGGACGCGCGTCATCCACGACCGTGCTCCCCCTCCCCCTCCCCCGCCGGCGACCCTCTCCGGCACCAAGGCCCCGAGACACTGCAGTTGATTTTGTTCTATAATTTATATATTCCAACCAGGAGCAAAGGGCTACTTATATTATAGGTAAATTCACGTGATTAGCACTTGACTATTGATATCAGCCCTTTTCTAATAATGTTAGATATTTTTTTCAACAGTTTAAATTTGAATTTATTTTAATAGAATTTAATTTAATTTAAATTAGTAGCTGTAGGTGTAGACATCGCGAGCACACAGCACACAGTTGACTCCGCCATTTTGAAAAATTTGCAAAACCACTCGAGAATAAAAATCAACATATGTAATGTAATTATCGAATTTTTATTAATTGTTATATTATTAATATTATATTTTATACATCAAAGGAAATGTAGTTCTTTAATAAATTAATATATTTGTATTATCAAACCTATCCACGAAACTTCACGAGAATTGGTTAAGAAATGCGACTTAACGTAATAGACGACAGATGTTTTATCTTGTCTACCACGCTGTCAAGCGACCATCAACATCATAGACCCCCTGCAGAGACCTTCGCTTCGCTCACTCGGTTAATCTAAACTTAAACTCTGTTTTTGTTAAAGTCAAGTGAAATAACTAAGGGCCGTCGGGGTGAGAGTTCGTTTCGCGATTAGGAAATCACTGCTCATTAGGTAATATTATATTTATGGCATAAGTGTCAAAGAAGCAGTTAAGTAGAACGTTTAATAAGCTTTCAAACGAAACCTCACACGAACCGATTGGGTAATAGAAGCATAGATTTGGACAAAAATCGACGACGGTTGGCCGACATCGAACGTCACAGCTGTTCCCCTATCCATTTTTTAAAACCGGTATATTCGTATTTTGGAGACAAAGAGGAACACATCCATACCAGTTTTAGGTAAATAGAAGCCGTGTCGACGACTTGCTAAAATTGGCCGATTTCCGCCATACTAAGGGGATCGCTCCGACATAATATACAGGAATAGCCTGGCAGTAGTGGCTGCCGTTGATCTCGTAATTTTAGGTTTTATTTGTATTAATCCCTGTAAACCTATCACTAATCAGTACTGACAGTAATGACTGTACTATTTTATGAGTTAGGGGATACAGGGGGCCGATTTTTGAGTGTCGAACGGTCGACTTCTTACTCGAGATCTGTCAAAAAACTATTACGTTTTGACAGATGTCGAGTGAAAAATCGAGCGTTCGACACTCAAAAATCGGCCCCCAGATATGGGATCCGACTCTCAGGCTGTGTACTTTAATGTGTTATCAAATTATACAAATTTTAATCAAGTACATGCTCAACCTAATACCATGCAATAGGTATGCACCTAGGTACTTATTTTTTCTTTTCAATCTTTATTTTCATGTTATTTCAAATTTTTATTTTTAAATACCTTCCGAGTACGTATAAAATGTCAAAGGATCTTCGGATTCCTGTGATGAGCATTCTAGCTCGCGAAATAAAATCCGTCACACTAAGTAACGAGTTATAATTTAAACTGTAAATAAATTTTGATTTATTTTTAAAAATAAAATAATGTTTCCTTTATGTAAAGTGACGTAACTTAAGCATTTAAGTAAGTTCCCCTCCAGAGCTCATATTCATATTTTCCACCCTGTATGGAATCATTTAACATAATATTGTTATTTGTCACAATATACTATTCAGAATAAATTGTTAAATTACAGTTATCTATAATTTCTGGTATGATAAACCAGAAAATGTGTAACTTACCGAACCTTTATTATGATAGTTCTGATCCGGTTGATTAATTGGTTTAATTTTGATTTCTTTAACTGGAATGCAAGCGTCATATCATAATAGAGCCTACTATTACATAGTTATTATTTATTTTAGGAGAACCAACAGCAATAAATCAGTATAACAACATGAGTATTGACACCAGAGGCAATTATAGGATCTCACAGATAGAAATCAAAAATCTCTTATAAAAATCAAAATTTTGTTTATCTTTTTTAGGGTTCCGTACCAAAAAGGTAAAAAAGGGAACCCTTATGGTTTCACTTTGTCTGTCTGTCTGTCTGTCACATCTCTAAATATCTCAAGAACTACTTATGCTATAGATTTGGAATAGTCATAAACAAGGGTAACCCAGATACATGGAAGATGGTTTTTTAAAATATTATATTTTATTTTCTGTGAATAATGACAGATAAAAGGGGGTTCAAAATTTTAAAGCCTGGCAACTATTTTTTTTTTTTGGTTGGGTAATTTTCGATTTACGAGGGAAAATGTAAAAAAAATACCGTTCCCCCCTTACCTCCGAAGTATACCGAGGTTTTTTTTAAATTATTACATAACATTAATATGCATGTATATTTTACAGGAAAAATATAGCCATAGCTCTATCTAGTTTTTCTTCTTTTTAATCATCAAAAAACTCTTCTATACTTAATTTTTAAATTAGGCACCTTTGCATATATTTTTGTTTTATATTTAATCTCGCAAGATTGAAAATATCTTCATTCAAATAAAAATAAAAAATTGAAATCGGTTGATGTAATGTAATAAATAATTATCCTTGAAAAACCAACATACCTACTATGTATAATTCAGTTATTCAAATTAGTTACAAAATTCGCCGATAGATGTCGCTGTACCCATTGCTACTTCGCGCTGTAGAGATTTTTCCTGAAGGAGTCGGGACGGATACATGTACATGAACTATGTACGGAATACGGAACCCTAGGTGCGCGAGTCGGACTCGCACTTGACCGGTTTTTTTTTATTGACGCGGAAGCGGAACTCTAATTTGTTTAATTCGTTATATTTTAACTATAACTAACAATACTGTATATAATAAAAAAAAGAAAAATCCGGTTATGAATTATGTCCAGGGGGCTATTGCATAGCATACTGAATTGTAACTAATATTACAAGCGGAAGCCTCTTTTCAACCCCTTTCATTCGAAAGAGACTTCCGCTTGTAAAATTAGTTACAAGACATTATGCAATAGGCCCCTGGTTTTGTTAATTTTATAGGCCTACACTGTTTATGCGGGTTACTAGTCCAATCCAAAATTACGCTTTGTAGCCCTTAACTTTTGATATGTCCACAGGAAAGACGCGAACCTTAATCTGCTTATGACCCTTTTAGGCCATTTCGTACCCTGTCACGGATTTTGATCGTCGCCGCGTTGGTGAGCACACGTGCCCGGGGCGACGACGAGCAGAATCCATTTACCGTACAAAACCTTATCCTACTGTCATAGCGTCGTTACCGAACAAAGTCATTGAACAAGTGACATTGGCGAAATCATCATAAATTTGATGGAAGCCATTTTTTAAAGAATTGAATTGAATTGTACCCTGTCACAGTTAAAATCTATATGAAAGCCGCTAGAGATATCATATTAATGTTACTGAGACAAGGTACGAAGTGGCCTAGAAATCAAATTTGTTAATCTATATATATAAAGTTGATGGGTGACTGATTAATCACCGCCCCGCCGAAACTGCCGGTCTTAGAAATTTGAAATTTACACTATAGTTAGGTTATATAACGGAGGCAAGGGATAAGACGGGATTTTTGGAAATTCCACCCCTAAGGGGGTAAAACAGGGGTGCAAAGTTTGTATGGGGGGCAATAATTTTTTAAAGTTATAGACTTGAAACTTTGTACAAAGACTCCTTAAAATAAGACAATGAAAGTAATATCTGCGTTTTCAAAATTTTCGTCTTCTAAGGGGTTGAAAATAGGGGTGAAATATTGTATGGGGAGCAATTTTTTTTTAAAGTGAGAGTCTTCAAAGTTTGTATGAAAGTTCCTTATAATAATACAAAAAAAGTAATTTCAGCGTGTTTCGAAATTCATTCCCTAAAGGGGTTAAAAAGGGGTTCAAAGTTTGTATGGGGAGCAAATTTTTTTTTAAGCTAGGTACTTCAAATTTCTTACAGAGACTCTCTGTTTAAATAAAACAAAACTGATTTCTGCGTTTTTTGAAATTCAACCCCTAAAGGGGTTAAAAAGGGATTCAAAGTTTATATTGGAAGCAAAAATTTTTTGAGTGAAGGACTTAAAATTTCTTACAGTAACTGTTTAAATCAAATACTACAAAACTAATTTCAGCGTTTTTTTTTTATTCATACCCTCAAGGGGTTAAAAAGGGGTTCAAAGTTTGTATGGGGAGCAACATTTTTTTACTAGAGAGACTTCAAAATTTTTGCAGAGTCGCAGTTTAAATACAACAAAACCAATTTCGGCGTGTTTTTTTTAATTCATCCCCTCAATGGGTTAAAAAGGGGTTCAAAGTTTGTATGGGGAGCAACATTATTTTAATTGAGAGACTTTCATTTTACAAAAAGACTGTTTAAATAATTTCAGGATTTGTGGATTTGGATAGATGTTTGAAACGAAATTTCTACAGGTCCATAATTAAATACGTACAGTAACGAAGAGAAAACGACAAGATACGTGCCAACTCACACAAAAAATAGCCTGAGTAAATGAGAGTTTTTAACCGATAAGTATACTTTAGGTACCTAAAGGGATTTTTAGAGGGGTTGAGAATTTGGGTTGACCGATTTATATCTGTACAGCATATTAATAATTTGGTCTCACCGAGTAAAAGTACCACAATTATTATACCGTTTCCTGGATATTAAGATGTTTTAACTAAAAACCGAGCTCTACGCAGACGAAGTTGCGGGCAACAGCTAGTCTATACATATTATAAAACTCTTGCGTTACTTAGACAACTATTGACAGACAGCGCACAGCCTAAACCGCTGAAGATATAACCATGAAATTTGGAACATATATTCTTTAGAGTACGTAAACGTGCACTAAGAAAGGATTTTTCGAAATTCCACCCCTAAGGGGGTGAAACAGGGGTTGAACCGTTGTATGGAAATCCTTCATTTGGAAAGTTATGGACTTGAAACTTTGTACAAAGGTTTCTTATTAAATAACAAGATAAATGATATTGGGTTTATATACAAATTCATTCCCTAAAGGGTTCAAAAAAGGGATGAAATTTTGTATGAAAAAATGTAGTTTTTGAAGTAAGAAGTTTAAAACTTCGGTCACAAGCTCCTAATGTATAGTGAAAAACATTGATTATGGCATTTCTTTTTTAATTCATCCCCTAAACTAGTTCACATGGGCAATGTGTGATTTTTAAGGATAAAATGTAGCTTGAAACTTAAAATTAGAATAACAGGTTTCTTTTATAATATGTAGATCTATCAAGAAAAATCACTACATAGTATAAAACAAAGTCGTTTCCTGCTGTCCCGTTGGATCTTTAAAACTACGCAACGGATTTTGATACGGTTTTTTGTAATATATAGATAGAGTGATTCAAGAGTGATCAATTTGCACCCGTGCAAAGCCGGGGCGGGTCGCTAGTGAAATATAAAGAAGAAGCATACGAAAAAATGGACACAAAATGTACTATTTAGTTCCTAGTACTTTAAGTTATTACAAAGTGAAGGTACAGTGGGCCAACAAAAATGTTGAGCCCTTTAGTACTTTGTCAAATTAAAGAGGTTTCAAATTTTATGACGTTTCAGTCTAAATATTTCTTAGATTTCGATGTGACAAGGTTCTAAGTATGCTCAACATTTTCATGGGCTGACTGTACACCCGTCATTCTGACAGTCAGGATCAAAGAGAATATAAATCACTACGTTATAGTCAGGCGGGTATACGTGACATGCGCTATGGGTCTACCTATTATTGACAAATGTAAATACTGTGTAAATCTCAACAAGGGAATCTCTGAAATAGCTCTAACAATTTTAATGAAATTGGGTATATGGGGGTCTTCGGGGACGAGCAATTGATCTAGCTAGGTCTCATGCTCGGGAAAACGCCGAGCGAAGCTCGGTCGCGCTATATATACACACATATATATATGTGTGTGTGTAGTGTATATCCTAATAATATTATAAACGTGAAAGTGTGTGCGGATGTATGAATGTAGGAATGTATGTATATACGTTCCACTTAATCTCAAAAAGTACTGGACTGATTTCTATGATACTTTCCAATAGTGTTGCTTAGACATCAGAATAGAACATAGGCTATAATTTATTTCATAATTAGGGGGTTAAAAGGGGGTGGTAATTTTGTATGGAGAACAAAATCATCTTTAAGATAGAATCTTCAGACTTCCATAATAGACTAAGCATTAAAATGGAAGAAAACATTTTTCAGCGGTTTTCGAAATTCGCCCTCTGAGGGGGTGAAAAAGGGGTTGAAAGATTGTATGGCGAGTAACTTTTTTTTAAAGGCGAAACTTGAAACTTTGTTTATAGACCAAGCATTCAGTTATAAGAAAATTAATTTCAGCGTTTTTGGAATTTCACCTTCTGAAGGGGTAAAAAGGGGTAGGTACTTATTGAAACTTAGTTTCGCGAGCACGTAATTTTTAAAACGAGAATCTTTTTCGTCATCATAGGCCTTTGCGTCTATTGCAGACGATTCAAGCATTGCTGTGTAGTTGCGAACATCGTTTCTGGTGGCTGTAGAGACCAATGCGGGAACGGCACGATCTTCCACAGGTATTACAGGGAAAGTTGACGTCAGAAGCTCTAGTTCCGATTTGTTTTCTGCGGCACCTTTTACTAGCTAATTCGTCAAACCAGGCTTCATCGCATAACTTTCTGCCGTCCACAACACGTTTGCGCCATCCGTCTCTATCAGCGGCAAGTGATTCCCAGGCCTGATTATCAATTCGAAAGCCCGCCATATCACGCTTAACGCAGTCTTTAAAGCGCAGCATTGGTCTCCCAATGTTCCTTTTGGCGTTCGCTATAGCGCCAAGCAAAATACGACGGGGTATTCGAGAGGATTCCATCCGGCACACATGCCCCAGCCATCTCAGGCGTCTCTGCTTGAGAAGAGCATACAAGCTGGGCATTTGTGCCGCATCTTTTTAGTAATGTAATAATTAATCAGTTTTTATGAATAAATTCAAAATGATTCGGTTAAACAGAATTATGTAAGTGAATTTCAGATTTTCTTAAATCCATCTAGAAACAGCGTAGAATGAGGTTAGAATCTATTCGTCACTAGATGGCATAACCTGTACCTACTTATTGGTCCTTTGAGCGTTTTATTTTTGGTTTACAGTATTTGCATTATTGCGGTGGCAACAACCCAGTTAATAACATTATGTGTGTAATAACCATATTTTCATGGAAGTGATTGTATAAATTACCTATATAAGAAATTTATTTTTTAGAAATAATATAGTTTAATATATTTTAATATAGTTTATAGAAGTATATTACAATAATATTTTTTATATCTATACATCGATGATACTCCCCAAATTTAAACCTTTTTTAGGGCTCCGTACCCATAGGGTAAAACGGGACCCTATTACTAAGACTCCGCTTTGTCCGTCCGTCTGTCGTCGGGCTGTATCTCATGAACCGTGATAGTTAGACAGCTGAAATTTTCACAGATGATGTATTTCGGTTGCCGCTATAACAACAAATACTAAAAAACAGGCTACAATAAATATTTAAGGGGGCTCCCATACAACAAACATGTTTTTTTTGCCGTTTTATGGATAATGGTACGGAACCCTTCGCGCGCGAGTCCGTCTTGCTTTTGGCCGGTTTTTTGTTAATTTCGTGAACCCATACCCTTTCTGTTTATCAAACTCTATTTTTATGAAAGCAGACACAATAATTCCTAGTCGCGTCGACATGCGCCCGACCCGCGCACTCAACAACCCGTCCAGAATAACTTTCAATATGATGGGTAAATAATTTAGTAATAGTAATAACCACCTTTTGCCGTAATCCATGTCTTGATGGTAAAAAAATCCGGAAACGGAAAAAAGCCGGAAAGTTTTATGGTTTCTCCAGTATTTAACAGTGACTCGGACGGAGGGCTTTCGAGGTCGGAAACCTTGATTTGGCATTTCCATTTAAGGCGCAGGGTAGGGCAAGGCCTTCTCCATACAAACTCTGTGCACCTTTTATTCGTCGGTTTTGGCACTCTCGAATATATATTTTATTTGCTTGTAAATATTGGATATACGAAAACCTCAAGAAATAAAATCTCAAAAAAATACCAACAAAAAAATTTCAAAATTTTAAAAATATTTCTCTAGTCTAGGCTAACAGAAAAATAAGCATACTGACCAAAAATCATTAGTGTCGTGCAAACACAAGCGAAGAAAAACTTTCACAAAGTTTGTATGGAGAGAGCTTGCCCACCCCTGCGCTCACTACTATTACTAAGCTTAAGCCACACAGAGAGCGGGCGGGCGGTAGCGGCGCGGGAGCGGGCGGTAGCGGGCGGGAGCTCTGTTCGTAGGCGCTATTCTCTAGGTACTTACATAGCGGAAAAAATGCGGTGTGGGGTACAAGCGTTAGCACTACGCAACCGTTGGCACTCAAGGTTTTATTTATACTAATACTAATATTATAAATGTGAAAGTGAGTCTGTCTGTCTGTTACCTCTTCACGCTTAAACTGCTGAACCGATTTGCATGAAATTTGGTATGGAGATAGATTGAGTCCCGGGGAAGGACATAGGACTTTTTTTATCCAGGAAATCATCACTTAAGGGTGAAGAAGTTTGTATGGAGGAGCGATGACTGGGTAAGCGTCTGATATAAAAAAATGCAAATAAATTCTATCGCGATGAACAAGTTCCACGCGGACGAAGTCGCGGACAAAAACTAGTATTATATACATTCATTCCAGAGGAACTACCTAAGCAAGCAGTCATTATTGTTTTAAGGATGATTCACGCTAGCCCGTTTGCCGGTATCCGGGCCGACCCGTTTTCTAGTACAAGAAATCGACGGACGTGCGACGGCAGTTGATTTCTTGTACTAGAAAACGGGCCGGCCCGGATACGGAACGGTCTAGCGCGAATCATCCTTTACTAGTGTAGGTAAATTATGGTTTGTCCAACATGTAAAACACGGTATTTCCCACGACAGGACGTAACTCCTATCGACTTTCTGTGAGAAGTAGTATATAAATATACCAGTTTGTTTGACCTTATTTGTACGGGACCCCAAAATCACGAGCTTGTTAATATTTCAACAATATTCTGAAGCCGATGCTCGTTGCTCAACCGCAGAGACCTTGCTATACCGTGTTGGGCAACGCAACCACCACGAGCGCCGAAATTGACAAGCGCGTCGACAGTATGCTTTTGGACACCGTATGCCTCCCTGCTTTTAAAACATTACAGCGGAATTATTTTATGTAGTTATTATTGAAATTACGTTTTATCGTAAATATAGTCTACTACTACCTTATCCCAATTCATCGTACATTCATATAAAAAAGGGCAAAGTTAGGCGAAATTCGATCTACATAATTCATAATTTAATTTTCATAATTGGATTTCACAATCTCTTGACATCAATAATAATACTTAATAAACATTTTACATACATTAAATTACATTATATTAGATACGTATTCGTTAACAAATTTTCTAATTATTATTTAAAAAACATACATAATTACCACGGGTCACGTTCATCGAGATAGTCAGATATTTTAGAGCATCCCTTTTTGCGTAATTTTTCCTTTTATATAAAGCTCGAAAGGCACAGAGCGCGGCGCGGCGCGGTCCGGGGCGGAGGCGGTACTGCGAAAGCGGCCCGGAGGACGTCGCACCAAAGAACCGCCCGGTACCCGCGCGGGATTGCGGCGCGGAGGCGGCGTTATATTGCCCATTTTCTCACTTAATAACTCCTTTTTTATTGCATTACAGTAATCTTTTTCCTGCTTTTTATAAAGGCCCGGGTGCGGTTTAAAAAGTTTAGTATATTTTTCATTGCAGAAACGAATAAATGGTAAACTAAAGTTGTAAAAAAATACAACTCCTGTCACCGCTCTGAGCACGCCTCCGCACCGCGACGCCCCGCCCCGCTACCGCTGTCAGTGCGTTTCGAGCTTTAGTCTTAAATTTTATGTAGAGGCAATGATTGAATGTCTCATCATCTAATGGAACCTTATTATAATAACGTATGGGTGTTTCTCTACTAATTGGAAACTGGCCCATACAAGACTGTCCCAGGCATATTTTTTTGGAAAATGTTAAGTAAATGTTAATAAATTGAAAGATATTTATAAATGAAATATAAATCTTCAAAAAGCTCACACATTTTCCTCTTTATTTGGGAGATATTGACGATTTTTTGAAAAACTGTGACAGGGGACTGTCATAATCCCCAGGGGAGTGTTTATATGGAAGAAAAACACATTTTTTATTGAAAGAAAGCCATCAAATTCTTTATTTTTTATTTATACATTTACAATCAGTATATCTGACGAATAAATAAACAAATTTAAGACAAATTTAACGTATTGTAACGACTTTTCTTATCCTAAACACTTGAGTATTCAACTTATTAAAATTAACATCTTTGCTAAACAGTCTTTATGTAACTAATACTATGACACTAAAGTCAGTCTTTATTGTGATTCAAAATCAATAATACAACAAAAACAACATTACTTTGTGCTATCTTATCTCACAATCAACACTCTGAGTTGACATATACAGGGTGGCCCGAACCTTGAAGTCAAAAATTTCTTTTTTAGATTCCTCACGTCGTGGGCTGTATGTGTATGTTAGCCGATTTTTTGTAGTTTACGAGTAATGAATTTTTAAAATTTTCTTTGCTAAGAAATTCTGAGATGAAGCAATTTACTTATTAAAAAGAAAACTGTTAAACTTTTTTGAAAGGTGCGTTTTGTAACATAATCCTGCAAAGTTCCCAAATTAGTAATTCATAAAAAATCCTGTTTTGTATTCATAACGTTAAACAAACACATAATAACCACATAATTCAATGTTGTGCCATGTGATTGATCGGCATCATAACAACAACGTTACCACCCCTAACAAACGATTTAGTACCTAAGTAAATTGCTTCACGTCAGAATTTCTTAGCAAAGAAAAGTTTAAAAATTCATAACTCGAAAACTACGAAAAATCGGCTGACATACATGCGGTATATTCTGACAGCCCACGACGTGAGGAATCGAAAAAAAAATTTTTGACGTTGAGGTTTGTGCCACCCTGTATAATACTTTGAATTATTTAACTTAAAAAGTACGACTACCTAACTAATTTTAATCGATATCTATGGTATTTTCTTTCTTCTTTTGGTATTTCCGTCTCTCTTTTTCTTTCATTTCTTCTCTCTTTTTGAAGTCGTTGATATTTCAAACGTTCAGCTGTACGTTATTGTTCTAATATTTCTTCTCTAGCTTTGGGTGGCTTCTTTTAGGGTGGCATTTTGGAACATTACCTATAATAAGCAAATTAAATTAATAAGCAATAAAAACCCGACTATGAATTACGCCTTTGTACCTTAATCTTTATACATCATGATTATGTTTTAACCTGTTTTTTGTGCAATAAAGTGCTTACATACAACATATACAAATTATACCCAATGTCACTCTTACAACTGTGATATACCCAACGATCATATGTTAAAATCTATGAGGCTGTTTAGGCTGCAGAACGTGCAATAAAAATTACAGGCATGCATAGAGTAAAACCATTTTAAAATGAACACTGCACACAAACCTATACTCGAAAAACAACCCTCTTTCTAACGTAAACGGGTAAAAAGGCAATATTTCCAATGTTATTGTAAACACTGCCTTTATTAGTATGTTTGGCAAGTTAAATGTGACGAAACCTGAAAGAAACAGTCCCCTGTGATATAAAACAGTCCCCTGTGTCATAAAATGGCAGGGGACTGTTTGCCAGGGGACTGTCTATTTCACGTAGAAAGTGTAGTATCATTGAATGATTTTAAGTATATCAAGTTTAAGAAGCAGATGTAATAACATACTTGCTAAGTAATCATTTAAAAAAAATATTGCAATTAGTCATTTAAAACAATCAAATAAATTCTTACCAGTGGACTGTTTCAACGTGCAGCCAGGACGCCTGGTTCCACCTTGGAACGCAATGGTGACACCAAACAAAATGGCAATGGCGCGCTTCGTTTGCAACCGAACGAACTTCATAGCGGTTGCGTTCCGTTCCACGGTCTTAATGCCCGCGCCAATGCATAATAAGATATCAGAGCATTTTTCAAATTGTAACAGGGGACTGTTCGAAAATATTGAGGACAACATTTGTCATACCGAATTAAATATTAAATTTCTACTTAAAAATATAACTGTGCTTTACAGAGATACTTAATGTATTCTAGTATTACTTGAATATTTTATACTTTGGAAATAACAATAAAGAACATATATTTTTTGTCACCAAACTTCTAATTCTGGAAATGGGACACTACAGGGGACTGTGTTTTGAGGTGGTTAAAGAGCATTATTATATTACTAAATAAGCTATAGCGTACTAAGAATAACTAGTACACTATCGTTTTTAATATATAGAACTCAGTAATATAAACATCTTATACGTAAAATTTGCCACGGACAGCGATTTTCCAATTAGTGGAGAATGGCCCGTATACATTGACCAATGAAAGAATTACTTATTTTATGAAGTCTGCTGTAATTTACTACAAGGTTATTTAATCTCATTGTCATAGACTGACAAGTAAACGCTTTATTTGATCGCGACAACACCGACACATATAGTCCCTATTCGTCCCGGTACCGCTGCATACCGGGCAGAGTTTTTTTTTTTTGACCCTGTTTGGTCTGCAACGCGACCAATGACAGATATGTTTGTGGACAAACCTCCCTCTACGGCCTGAAGGGGCAGTAGAGGGGAAAAAAAGAACATCATCCTCCTAGCGTTATCCCAGTACAGTTGCATCCTGAAGGATGCCTGGGGTCCGCTACCTAATCCCAAGATTTGGCGTAGGCACTAGTTTTTACGAAAGCGACTGCCATCTGACCTTCCAACCCCGAGGGGAAACTAGACCTTATTAGGATTAGGCTTTGTCAAGTGAGTGGGCAACTTGACGGTTAGAAGTTCTCAAGCCGCCCGAAGGCCTCCAACTTGGCTTAACGACTGCTGCCATAGACAGCAACCGGGATCAATGGCTTAACGTGCCTTCCAAAGCACGGGAGCGCTCAGTTAGTAACCACTCAAAGCGGTCACCCATCCAAGTCCTGACCGCTGCCCACGTTGCTTAACCTTAGCAAGCGCAAGCGGTACGCAGACGCCGCTGGGCCACGAGCGCTCCTAGAGGGGAAAAAAAGAAACAAAGTTAAAAGTTGCAAACATTTTGGTTGAGATCAGAAAAAATAAGTTTAACATGTAAAATAAAAGGTGAGAGACTACAAAATGTACAAGGAGAAGAAGAAATTATTTAATTTTAGTTGAGAGAAAATGGCGTAGTAGCGAAAAAACAGCTATTTAGATAATGTCACAGTACTAAAAGGGGCTTATTGAAACAGTAAGTCAATAAGCCCCTTTTAGCATATTTAATAATAATATGTCATAATTGTAGGTATTTTTAAATCTTTGTGGAGGTCTTTATTTCTGACAAACCATGGTGCTCCCGCCATTTTCCTTAACACTTTATTTTGGAGTACTTGCAGTTTTTTAATGTTTTTCTTGTAAGTTTGGGCAAAAGCCACGGAACAATAGGTTAAGACAGGTCTGATACAAGTAGATTCTAATTTTATTTCCTAATGCGAGTTTACTTTTATTATAACCGGGCAGAGTCAGTCGGGCCTAGCCGAGTCTCTTGCTGGACTCTTCTCAGCTAGGCTAGGTTTAGTGAACCAGCGACAACGGTCACAGTAGCTCGATTCCACTGACAAACTTCAGATTCGGTTGAAACCGCTCAACCAAGCTCACTGGACCGCATCAGAGGCACATCAGAGGATGATATTGTACAAATTTCACTTATATTTCATTAGCTTATCACGTCTCAAAGATAGCACGCCGTATATTTTCCTGTTTCAAGATTGAATTTTCCCTGGGGGCGATAAATGAGTGTCGAACGCTCGACTTTTCCCTCGACGTCTGTCTAAACATCATAGTTTTTTGACAGATCTCGAGTGAAAAGTCGAGCGTTCGACACTCAAAACTCGGCCCCTGAACTCGGATGATAAAAATGTTCAATTAGACTAATTATTACAGCAAATAAAGTTAAATAAGAGCATTCGCTTTGTTTCATTTAATAACTCTAGATCAAGAGTCATGTTCTTTAAACCACCTTAGTAAATGCATTATGATAATAATAATTGTAACATTAGTAAGATTTAATTGAAATGTCATAAACAAGTCTTGTCTGAAAGTTCATTAGTGGAAACTCTTTTGGCTTTTGTATAGGTATTCTTAAATGTACATAAAGCAAGGGTTATTTTCGCAGTTTGTTCCCATTATCTATAAAAATACGGGAGCCCCCTTAAATGTTTATTTTATTCTTTTTTTTAGTATTTTTTGTAATAGCGGCAACAGAAATACATCATCTGTGAAAATTTCAACTGTCTAACTATCACGGTTCATGAGATACAGCCTGGTGACAGACGGACGGACAGCGGAGTCCTAGTAATAGGGTCCCGTTTTACCCTTTGGGTACGGAACCCTAAAAATAACATTACTTGTTGCGACACGGTTGGTCGGCAGTGTGAAATATTGTACTTGCATCCGTTTCTATAATAATGCGAAATGTGTTCATATATACATGCGACATACGACTATACCTAGTGAAGAAAATGAGCGGTGTACCCGCTACCAACCAACGTACATGTGTTGGCAAGTGGCAACGTGGCAACCCACTCCGGCACACCACCGCATCGCTCTCCGAGTATTTTGTAATACTGCTAAAATCGTGGTAACCAGGCCAAGGCTGCCTTTATTTACATATGAACGTGAGAATAGCATTCTCACCACATAAATACTGCCTTTTAGTTTGATGCTTTATAATATTTTTCATCACACTTGCTCCAAAAGGGTGTCATTGCACGCAGGCGTATAGAGCAGTTATAGCTGATTTACCTCCCTCGGGAGTTATAAATGTGTTTAGTTTTAAAATATAGAACACACTCGTACAGTCAGCCTCAGAGAAAAGGGACCCCCCTAGTTTTAAAAGGGTAGCATTTAACGAACCACCAAATAAGTTGCCGAATGATGCTCTAAAAAATTACATTGATTACCAATAATACTAGATTCGCACCAAATTTTCAACTCCTTTTAAATATAAAGTGCAACTCAAAGAAGTAACATGTCGATAACCTATTAAATTAAATTGTTACCAAATAAATTAGTCACTACCCAAAAATACTTAATGATCACCTAATTTCAAACACCAAATTTCATATAATTTACATCCAAATATTACAGGGCTCGTAATCCTATTAAAATTATTTACACCCAAATAATTCTTTCGATACCCAGAAATACTACATGATCACCAAATTTCACGCGGCAATTGTTTTTAACGCCCGTCGCGCAAAG
This sequence comes from Cenopis cana, assembly GCA_951800055.1. Lineage (NCBI taxonomy): Eukaryota > Metazoa > Arthropoda > Insecta > Lepidoptera > Tortricidae > Cenopis > Cenopis cana. The sequence continues at coordinate 32,997,407 of OX637471.1, read as the reverse complement.
CAGTTCCAATCTAGTCTAACCTCATTGCTAGCACACTGATGCGGTTTTCCATACGGTCCGTCTCGCTCGCACGTCGCACCGCGTGCGAGCAAGACAGCGCTAAATGATTTTATTTTATAGAAGCTTCAAAATTTCTGTAACTTTAATGAGACACGTACATAACATAATTTAATTTAATATATTTTCAACAGTGCTTTCCTTACTGGTCGCATACAGCTATTTGTTCTCAGATGTCTTTGCCTCTATTCTCTATTCGCTGATAATCGTCAATTTGCCTCGGTAGTAATATTTTTCTATGACATCTATTTTTATTTCAAACTAGTTAACATTGGAACAGTATTGACGGATCTCCGCTGGCGCGGAGCTCCTATTTTGAGTTCTTTTGGCCCTTCGGGCCGATGCAAAACTAACATAACCTAAACCTACCTATACCTATTTCTACCTATTAACTTCCTTTAATTTTTCCATGAAAGTTTATCTAAATGAATAAAGTAAACTCATTTGAGGACCTTTATCCATTTTCATAACAAACTAACAATTTAATAAATCAACATAACTCATATTCAAATAAAAGATTTCAATCAAACGCGCTCACGTCAACCCATTAAAAAATTAATAATAAAACTTCTTGCAGTTTGTAAACCATCAGCAATAGGTAGTTAGAATGAAACAGCAATAGGTACCTTTCACTCTAACGACATATCAATAGGTTTTATGCTCCAGACAATTCTTTGTATTTGATTGAGTGAGATAGCAGTATACGTGTTATTATTTCACATGGCCACATTGCGCGTTGCTTTTTAAATTAATTTAGAATTTTTCTTTCTAATTTATAACATTTTGGAAATGACTACAATATTTATAGTGCTAAAAACAATTAATTTGTAACTGTTTACTAAAATGTAGCATGCGATGTGTATTATATTTGGATGTAATTCTAATGAAAAAAGGTGCATGAGATTAGGTGGTAGTTTAGTGTTTTTGGTGGTACTTGACAATTTTTTGATGCGATTATAAATTTATAGGAACGCAATAAGTAAAATAGGTGCAAGTGCTGCAAAAATAGGTAGAATTTTTTTGGTGACTCGGAATTGCTGATCGATAAATTTTTTTGAGTGTTCAACCTTATTTTAGGGTTCGAAAATTTGATGATATCAAAAGTTATTTAGGTGATCATTTTATTTGTTCCCGTTTTAAAACTATAACTCGCAAGCCAAATGCCGAGGTACGAAATTTGGGTTTGCTTACCAATTTGCGATGAACCAATTCTTTCAAAGAATTCATTCCTCCTTTTAGAATTTTATTTATATTTCATCTGCCGCTGCCGCAGTCGGGGTTCGATCCCCGGACCTCACGATCATTCGAGCACTACTCGTTCATAATTGAGTCCGGCTATGATACCGCTGCGCCACTAAGCACTTACGATAACGCTTGAAAATATTAATACTGTGATGTCCTCCAATTGGGTCGCTCGGGGTGTTAAATAAAACCAACATTTTAGGCTATTCGTTTGGGTCAGCTGTTCCTGCCTTCGCTCCACAGCTGGTCGATGTCAAGTGACGTGCGAGTCGTGCGACTCTGTCACCTTGGTAGGAGCAACTACCCGCCATCATTTATTCATAACGCCAGTACACCACACCTCCCTCATGTTTTACAAAATCTGAATTGTTTTATATCATTAGATTACTTCACAAATAGATTACAAACAACTCACAATAATCTCACATAAAACAATAGATACACAGTACAGTTTTGTCCTCCACTCTCATAGCAGAATATAAATTGGTCTACACCAAAATTACTCCTTTAAATTACAACTTTGGTCACTGAGTTAAAATCTCTTTTTCCCACTTCCGTCTACTTCTTCTCATCCCCCTTTTTTCAGTAGTATTAACATGCTTTGTTACCTTTATTTTCTAGGGCAGCGGTCAGCAACACGCGGCACGTATTTTTTTTTTTTTTAGCCAATAAACATTTTTTTGTGGCTCTTGGCCTTAAAAGGTTGCCGACCCCTGTTCTAGGGTACTCAATAAAGTACATAATTAAACCAACAACAATTTGCACATATACATATACTCTTTATAGCTATCGACACTATCGACAGCACTTTACTCTAAAATTAATTCTTAGGTAAATGTCAAATTAACGGAAACATTACTTTTCAATCAACATTAATATAAATAATCAGAAATAAGGGATCCACCTCGCGGCATAGTGCCAGAATACAGTCAGCATTTTCCCGATGTATAGTAGTACACTTACGTATTAAATTTCTATATTAATACATTTTGTATACCATATGAAGCTCTTTTAAACCAAAATGATATCATATTCTATTTACTCAGTCACTGGATAACAATAACACATTACCATAATCCTGGATAACCTAAGAAACTAGATAATCTCAGGGTCCATTAAATATTTAAATGTCACTCAATACAACAAGATGTACGTCTACATAATCCCAAACTGTTATGTATAATATTTTAGACAGTTGTTGTTCCATATATTAGTAGATATCATATTCATATCTTTTTTTTTCAAATCGGCCATTATAAGAACATTAATGTGGAACAATTTTTTTACTAAAGAAGACAAAAAAGTAAAATATTAACTTAGTATTATAATCTTAAAATACAAAGATTTAACTAAGTAGAACAATAACTATCATTTTGAAATAAACATTTCAAATTTATTAATTTTTTTTTAGTTAACAAATAGTTTCATTAAAGAGTAGACAGGAATTCAGGCTGCTAAATGTTTCAACATTCTGTCTTATATTATTAATGTAAGTTATGAGTGTTAATTTCACTCAAAGATATGCAGCTGAATAGATATTTGTTTCTACGCAAATCATTATTATCCGCCGAAAACTTCCACTGCTGGAAATAGGCATCGATCGTGGGCTGCCTGCATCCAACGGACCCCCATGATTTTATCACGCTACTATTAAATAGCTTGTTTATTTTATTTTTTACTATTTTAATTTCACCTGACTTTCTTGTGAATTCGGAGTCAGTTAAAATTAATTTGGTGAAATTAAGGGTAAATTCTATAAACTAAAAATGTAAATGTAGTTTTGAGGATTTTCGGTACACAATGCACAGCACGGTATCTACGCCAATGTAGCGGTAAACCTTATTTTTTGGGGTATTTTTATTCCTTTCCATTTTTTTTTACTTTTAAAGAAGTAAATTGATATTTAACCAGACAAAATAGGTACTTATTATTCCACCAAAATATTTTAAGGTCGAATGAAGGATAATACACACATAAATGTCTACTTTACTAGCGTTTAAGAAAGTCAGGCATTTTGGATGGCCTTTGTCCATCACTCGCTGTGCGTTGGGCTACTTTAAGCTATTGTAATATGTATAATCATTTATGGATTAAGTCGGGTTGTATGGGAATGTACCAGGTTTTTTTTCAGTTTTGACTCATTTGTTCTCAACACCTTGTCTACATCAGCCTTAGGCCGTCAGAATATAAGTATCATCGCTTGCCTGACAATATCAGAAATGCAGCATTCACTTCGGTATTTAAATTAAGTCTGATGAAACGGCTTATAAAACACGCTTTGTGATTATACCGACTTTTATTTCATTTACCATTAACAATAAAATGCTGAAGAATTAACGGTACCGAATAGTGTGCCGTAATTTATAATAATAGTAATAATGCTTTGTATATAATAACTAATTATATTGAATAATGTAAACCTTAGTAATAGTTTTGAATTAGGACACCTTCATAATATACATATTTTAATGTAAAACACATGAAACAGTCGTTACCCATAAAAATTTTATTTGCTTTTTACCATACAACCCTTTTACTTTCAGTTGCATTAAATGCACTATATGCACAGACATGCTCATACGGCATTCACCTACTCGTACCATCCCTAACTTTTAGGTAGGTACGTTGTTTTATTTTATTATTATTTTTTCCACTTGGAAACAGCCTTGGGTATCTATATTTTCATACCTTGCTAATAGAGGAGTGGAGGCACAAGACACTTCTGAGAAGTATCACCTTAATTCTGATTTTAATCGATAAAAAGATACCTTCGATCAATTTACTTTCATTTATGATAAATAGATAGGTGTGGTAGGATTATGATCATTATTTTATTTAGACAGTAGTCTTCAGGAATTTTAAAATTCATTTACTTTTGAAATTGGATTACTTAGTAATCTATATCTATACCAAGACGTGAGAGTAATATATGAATAATAGTATTTTTTCTAAAAAAGAATTGTGGCTTTATAGGCCGAGGCCAATAAAGCAAAGGAGTGCGGTTGGAGTGGCCTGGGGAAAATCCAGGGTAAACCTCCGACACGACCACGCAGGCGGTCTCAACACTGACATACTTTTAAGAGTTTGCACTTGGTTGAGCGGTTTCAACGGATTCTGAGGTGTCAGTTCTGAAAAACCGATATGTATGACTATAGAAACCATGTACAACTCTAAGGACAAAGTAATTAATATCATCAAGATTTTAATTTAATGACATTTGACTTTTTTAAATCTGTTGTTCTGAAAATATGTTGACTTTTATCCTCTATATATTAAATTAAATTTCAGATTCTTTAAATTGTACCTAATTTAGGTATCTTTTGCCCTTTTGGCCTATTATTGCAGAATAAATATTTGATCCTTTTTTAATATTATTCTGTAGTTTGTACCTTTATAAAAGTATTTTTTATACCTATTCCACCTCCGGGAAATATTGTTTTATCATCCGCCTTCGGGACTTTTCCGGAATTTATTTTTCAATACTAATGTGTACATATACATATGAATATGAGTATTCCACCTTCGGGAAATGTTGTTTTATTGTCCACCTTCGGGATTTTACACAAATTTTGGCGTATTCATACACATATACCTACTCTTACTAGAAAATGTTTATCACTGTCGTGATTTACTTTCCTGTCGTTAGCCAACCTGGCACGTCACTACAAGTTGCTCTTGCATTGTATATTATATACTACTATTTAACGTCCTTTGACGAAGTATTTAACCTTTAGTTTTAAGGCTGTTACAAAATACTATATTTAGCACAAACCCAATTCTGAGATTCATTTATTTATTTTAGGTGATTTATTCATGTTGACTTTGGACAGTCCTATGTAATATGCTCTAGCTGTCTACGTGTTATATGTAGGACGTAGGTATAACAAATGTTTGTACAAATATTTTACATTAATGAACATTTCACCATTCAAGATGAGTTATTATTAAAATCCCTTGGTACTAATACGAATTCTGAGTTTACTTTATTACCTGTGAGTTTACCACTTACAAATTCTCATATTGAGTAATAGTGTATTTAAGATTTTAACTCAAATGTATACCAGCACATACATGTAGATATATCGCCATTTAGTACCTTTGCTTAGTTTAGGACTAGGTTGTCTATTTATTTATATATTGATGAGTTGATTCCATATTAACTCATATATATATATATATATATATATATATATACCTATACATATATATTATATGTTATACACTAACTATAATTGAATCAAAGCATTTTGTATGAACGTGTTTAATTTATTAGTGGACAGCAAAGTTTTTATTGATATTATGACGCCACATATTGTATCTGCCATAATAATTTCTTAGTTAACTAATCTGGATAGCATGTTTTGTAAAACACCACTTTATGATCAGTCAGTATATATAATTCATTACATGAAGTTATCACATTCATTAACACACATTTTTTATTTTATTCAGGTGTTAATTGTGAAGTATAAATATGCATTTAATTTTCACAACCTGTACGAAACAACCAATTTACATGCATAATATTACAGAATATTTTTTATTATTATTGTTGTATATTTTTTTCAATATTTTGTTTGTATTGTTAAAATGTAGGTATATGTGCATAAATAAATCTTCTTCGTTTTTATTGAGACTCCCTCTCAATTTAATTTTCGACGCAGATTTCATACGAATCATTGTATGACTCGCCTTTGTAGCCAAATCTTATTGACCAGTTTAACCCATTGACGACCATGACAACTTTGTATTTCACGCTGACAAGGAAATGATTAGAAGTAAATATCATTTGATTTCCTAAGTATGTATAGACCTATTCACAACTGCAATCTCATATCGAAAATCATGTCACTCACTCGGTTGTAACTTGTAAGTGTGCATAGTCAACGACAGAACATTCTGCTAAAAATATCCATTTAGCTTTAAGACCGGCATGTTCAGATTATTGTATTTATAAAATACTTTAAACGTTACTAATTCCGGACTTACATATCCGAATAATGCCTACATTGGATACCAACTGCGTTGTGCTACTCAGAACCCCGCAGCACACCATAAAGACAGGTGTTGCAAAGTTTACATCCAAATTTTATAACGCATCGGTAGCATAAATATGCAGTGCGTTAAATAAATTAATAAAAAATACAATGCGGTTCATAATCTATGAGTGATCAACTCACCGCATGATTCCTAGTATTAGTTGATACCGAGGTCCATAATACATATGCGTATTCGAGGGTCAAACTCACTGGTTCTCCCTATTTGATTTGACAACATATATTTAACAACGGGACAATAACTGTAAGTTATAACAATGGTAGCCGTGTATTTCTATTTTAAAATCTTTTATTTTTCATTGCGAATAATGTAAAAACTCCCTTCAGTTGACGTGTTATTTCAACAAACAACAAATAGTTAAACCCAAATATTTCATTGAAATTGTAATCCAACGCAACAATTGAGGTTAATTTATACACTCTTAGCTGTTAAAACTGCATAGAATTTAATTACTTCGGGTAGCTAAACAAGTAAACACACAGTTCAAGTAAATTCCGTCATTACTTAATTTCTTTATATTTTCGCGTTTTGGGTTCTTTGTCTACTCCATCCCTTCCTTGTCAACGTTTTGTTTCAGGTGGTCATACCACTCATTATGCAGGTTTTACCTTATTTATTTTTTCTTTTGTTTTTAACGGAGGGTTAAAGTTCACTCACATAACTCGTCGCCAGTGTGATGTCCTCCAATTGGGTCGCTCGGGGTGTTAAATAAAACCAACATTTTAGGCTATTCGTTTGGGTCAGCTGTTCCTGCCTTCGCTCCACAGCTGGTCGATGTCAAGTGACGTGCGAGTCGTGCGACTCTGTCACCTTGGTAGGAGCAACTACCCGCCATCATTTATTCATAACGCCAGTACACCACAAATACCTTGCTTAAAATCAGTTCTTAAAGATAGCGATCACTCATCATGGTCTATTCGTCTCTGTCTAGCGGCCCCCTATAGTCGATATATTGTCTTTGTTTGTCATTATTGCACTACCCACATTATTTTTCCGAAAGCGACTAATAACGTCCTCAACCAAACGTGTTTAGGTGGAAATTAGTAAGATTTTTCCGTTTTGCATTTCGTTAATAAAAATTAAGTTTGGAGGCAACTTCATAATATTTCGTCTGTAAGTCTAACTGGTGTGTTGCTTCCGATCATTCCGATCTTCAAAACTTGGCTACAGAATAATTTTAGTGTATATAAAACATATACGGTACATTAAACTGCGTAATATTATTATCCCCTTGGTGTATAATCTACTAGGTAATATTTTGTTAAACCATTCAAACGTTATTATTTTAGATATATATCCCTAGTTGTATGTCTTGATTGCAATACTAGAGTAAACCCATTTGGTTTAAATAAAATGCCTTTGAAGCCCTGCACCATTTCTTCGTTCCCGCGGGCGCCAAGTAAAGTACCTAATTAATCATTATTTATACAGTGTGTGCCAAGAAGTATTGACCATATATTTTGTGGGTTATCTTTGAGTGGGGTACGCGCCATTTCGATTTCATTATGATATTTTGCGCTCTTCCTTCAGACCCTACCATCAAAAATATTTACGAGAGACTTGCCTACTTAAATGTTAAAACCACTTCTCATATCTTGTTAGTTATAGTAGTATGTTTGCTAGTCATCTGCACGATATTGATTGAGTACCTAGGATTTTCTTCAAATTTGGACTTTATTTTCAAGCGTACATTTGTTGCATGGAGTAGTAAGTAGTATGGACACTCTTATTCGAGCGTAAATAATGTCCATTAAAACTTTATCCTGATATTTTCTTATTGATAAAAAAAGATGCAATATCATTGACACGTGAATACTACAAAATAATGCATACCACAAAAATAAACTGTGATACTCGTTCCTAATTAAACAAACTTATTTACCTTTAATAAATTAATAACCAGTTATTAGTATTACTGTTTTTCCATTCAATCAGGCTTAGTAAGTATTGCAATCTATAAATAAGTAAAATAATAAACATCTCTGAGTAAATCTTGCAGCTTATCAAATTGTTGATAAGTATAATTTGTAACCACAATTGTGTATAAATGTTTATTTGTAATGTTTTATCTGTATATGCGTGATTACACAGGTGTGCTGATGTGGGTTCATAATCGAAATCGACTTAACTGTAGTGCGTGTCTGTTGTAGATACGACATTTTAATTCGCACGTTGGTATTCTCGTACGTACGCTCTGCGCGTGTGTGCCATGCGCTCGCGCTCATATCAACACGAGCTTTGATAAAAAAGTGGGTCACCGCCTAAATATGCTTAATGTTGTGCAAAATTATGCGTATCGCATCTGATGGATTTATGCTATTGCATACTACTGTGCAATTGTGTTCGGGCTTATGTTTTCTTTTTCACAATGAACGAATATTGATTGTCAGTCACATGACTGGCGCCGGGGCGGGACATCAACGCGAATTTATTAATTATTAATACAAATACTATCAATTGACTGCTGTGACTCCAATTATGTGTAATATATTCGTATGTAGTTTCTGAGATCGCATTAGATTCCAAAAATTACATTTAATATTTTACGCTGTACACAGACTTCAACCACAAGAAGTAATAAAGCGGCTAATTGCGTAGGTATCCTTTTTTTTCACCCAGAGAAATGCATGAAACTACCCACTACGTAACCTAAGGCTCCGGGGGAGAACCAGAAATTACGCATTCCAGTCCAGAAGGGACTAGCCTACCCACTAAAACTCTGGGATGCTGCCCTCTCGTGCCTTAATGGTGATGCCGTGGGATCACCATTAAGTACATTCGACCACGACATCACCGGCACCTTCGCCCTCGGGCGAACCCTCACCGAAAAAGCACACTGCAGCATGGACAATGTGCTTTCCATCACCGGCGTCCCTACACCCCCGGGAGGCCTGGGACCGGCACCAGACACACGGTGTTCCGATCCCACCCTCACGGCACCGGGAGGGCAAATACCGCTACCCCGGTGCACTACTGCTATACGCCCCTACCCCGTAGCACGCCTCAAGAGGCCGCGGGAGGACAAATGCCCCTACGCCGCAACTACGCCGCATCCGATCCGGTTCTACGCTCTTTGCCAACCGGCATCGGAGCAGCCACCTCGCAACGGCACAGGTCCCTAGTTACCCTGTCCGCAGTGCCCTCCAAACAGGCTACGGGAGGACAAATGCCCCTACCCCGCCTGTCCCTCGCCGCAGCACCTGGTGAGCCTTGCGACTCCCTGAGGCGATCACTTAGGGTTCACTAAATGATCACCTGCCGTTGCCTCCAGGGCGCACCGGCCTGAGCTCTTCCCTTTCCCGCGGATCAACCGGATCAAGGGGAATTGGTAGAGCCCAGACACTCGAGGAGGTTACCTGACATAGCCATAGGTATCCTGCCACGCGCAGTGTAAGGTTCCGTAGTTGCTGTCCGTGGCACTTCAAATGAAGTTCATGCGCACAAATATTGATAAATTTGCTGATACTTTAAATATACCATACACGTCTTATACATATCTTCGTCTTATTCAGGTAAATAACTGCGTTATTTTCAAAAAATTACGAGATGTACGAGACATCTCCAAAATTTTTGAAATTAACGAGTCATAAAATAATAATAATAATAAAATGAACTTTATTCCGTAAGTAGGCTGCAATACCTTACAACCCTACCTAATAATAAGTATAAAGCTTAAACCACACAGAGAGCGGCGGAGCTCCCGCGCCGCTACCGCCCGCCCGCTCTCTGTGTGGCTTAAGGCCGGGTATTACCACTTTTGAGTTTTTAAAAACCATCTGAGACATAGAATATAGTGTCTTAAAATCTAAAAAAAATATATGTGTTACATGAGGATCTTGTCTAGTCAAAATCGCAGTCAGTTACATGATCTGATGAATTTCACTCGATAGAAAAAAATCGCGAAGTAACCCCTTTTTGGAATGTATTTTCAATACTACGGCTATATTACTAATATTTAACATTTAATTTTTGTACTCAATTAAAGATCGTAAATAGTTATAGACATTTTCGCAGGGTTTGATTTGATAAAATGACTGACTTGATGACTATAGCTAAATATTTACAAAACTGCGCGCAGAGCTTGCGTAGTGCACGGGATGGTATATTATAAAAAGATACATGTTTAAAATAAGAAAATACTGATCACTGATGTACCTATCTAATAGTAATAATACCTTCATAAGTAGCAATGTTATGTAATATTAACTAACAAATAGATACTAGACTCCTTAACTCAAAATATCTTTTTCATTTAAGATTAGTAGAAATTAGTAGAAAAGTTGAAAAAAATATGAAATATATATTATTTTTGAAATAAACAGCTTAAATTTTTTTTATTTTTATTTTATTGTAAACTCACGCATGTTAGAGCGGGACAGTTGCGTTGGGGATACCTCCCCTTAAGCTTAAACACAGGCCTCCTCTCATAGATGAGAGGGATTGGGCAGTAGTCCCCACGCTGGCCCAGAGCGGGTTGGGGACTTCACATACAACTTTGAATTTCTTCGCGGATGTATGCAGGTTTCCTCACGATGTTTTCCTTCACCGAAAAGCTAACGGTAAATATCAAATGATAAGCTACGGTAGCCCAGTGGTTCAAGCGTGCGGCTGTCAAGCGGCGGTCGTGGGTTCGAATCCCAGCTCGTACCAATGAGTTTTTCGGAACTTATGTACGGAATATCATTTGCTTAATTACTATTGTAAAGAAATTATCTCTTCATTATTAAAGAAATAAAAGGAAATAAATATTGTTTGTTCTACTTGTGCGGTTATTATTAAATCTGATTGTATGCCAAGTTTGAGTTTCTTTTTTGCAAGGAAAATTGACAATGTTACCTTTGCCATATATTACACGTACTCCTCGTGTTTGCAGTGCAGTCAATAACAAAAATATAATAATTATTTGTTAAGGCGCCTGTAGAGGCAAGGCCTTCTCGATACAAACTGTGCAAGTTTTATTCGTCGGTTTTGGCACTCCCGCATATATTTTTTTGCTTGTTAATATTAGATATACGAAGAATGTAAAGAAAAATAATTCAAAAATTAAAAAAATAAATGAAAATTAAGAAATACAAAATATAAAAAAGAATCTTGAGGTTCTCGCTAACAGAAAAATAAGCATACTTTTTATATGGAGTTTGTATGGAGAGCTCTTGCCTCCACAGGCGCCTTAATAGAGTAGTACGGATTTTGTTGACATCTGTATCGTACATATATTAATGTTGTTAACTGTACCTACGAAGTGTGGCCGCGATATCCAAGTTGACGAAAACGGACTCATAGTAACATAGCATTGTGAAACGCAACTACGCAACTGTGACCTAATTCAGAAGTGAAAACACTGCTGAAACTTCATTTAAAATTCAGAATGGGAACAAGCCAGCTTCACGTCAACTTATTCAGGAGTTTTAAATTGAAATGTGAAGTCATTATCATAAATTCAAATCTGTGCGAAATCCAAATTGACCGGTCCATAGTTAATTCACTTGTATCTTAGCGCAAATTCATAAGGCTCAATCTCAACAAGCTATTTTTTTTCACATCGGTGATTTTCTTTAAATTGAAGTATTTTTTCGATTTTTTAACATCAACCGAAAGATTTGGCTACTGTAATTAATATATGTTAACGGCCCTGTCATACGATACATAATTATGGAGATATTGGACAATCTTTTTTAATTCACCGAAATGAAAAACTGTCACCGAAATAGATAAATCCAGTCACCGATGGGATAATAACGTCACCGATATGAAATAAATAGTCACCGTGATGATATTAAAGTAACCGAAATGATACAAAGTCCCACCGATGTGATATGACAGTCACCGAAACGAAACTAAAATTTAATTAAAATTATTAAAAACATTTCATCTCAGGTGACATTTTTCAACTCGGTGAGGTGCTAGGAGCAAATTGTTCATCGAAAGGAAGAACATTGGGGTTTTACTCGAATTATCGGAAAACTCGCGTAGGAATATTAAAATTAAACCTGGAATATGATATAAAATGTTGACTTACATATAATTATCTGAATAACAAACAAAACATATGCACTATTAACAAAATATACCAGTAACCGAAATTAAAACTTTTTCGTCCCCACATCACCGAATTGATACATTTACGTGTGTAACTCGAACGAACGCGCAGTGGATCTCGACACGTGCGTTTGCGTCGGACGTTAGCGCGGGACTGGCCGAATAACCTTGGATTGAAGCAGTGCGTTCACAAGGCGTTGCTTTGCTTAGCAACTACACGCATCGAAACTTTGTTCACCGATATGATGTCGTCGTGCGGGACAGATACATATACTCTGATCAAAACATATATAGGGTATTTTAGTAATCCCAAATATCTCATATCGATAATGCAACTATCCTAGATTATAATAAATGTCTCAGTTAACGTAAATACCTATCCATGTTTGTATCATGAAGGGATTTGTCATAAAAAAAGTACGGGAGACAGGTCACTGTGACGATAAATCCGCGCTTAATTATTTTTTTAAAGTGGTTCATATTAATTTTAATACAATTGCATTATTTGCCCCAGATAGTAGAACAACCCTGCTATTTAAAAAAAAATATCACGGCTATATATATGACCAAAGAACACCCCCGTTATCAGCCGTGCCATTTCAAATTCATGCCTCACACTCGTGTTTTAATGCCTAATTATGTACAGTTGCATACATTACTTTATCTACACACATATTATAACTACTCTAAGATGGGTTCAGAAACCGTAGTAAATAAATACAATAATTGTGTTAAAATACAACATTTTTTGCACGGTTGCGGAAATATCGAAATGAGAACTGGCAACCGATACCTGAATGTTATTTTAAAAAGTAAAGAGTCCCTATTCTGATGTGATCATGTCGTTCTAGCTCAAATTTCGTGCGATATATACTAAAAAAACATCGAGCTGACATTTCGCATCGACTGAATTTGAATTTTCAGTGATACTAGAATAGGGACATGTCAACTTTGACATTTAAATTTTGACAGTTTTGTTTGACGTTTAATATTTTAACATCATATATGAGATTAAAATAAAAAATTGCCATTGCCAGTTTTTCACTTTTTTATAGGTAATTTATTCTAAAATTCCCTAGCCGTGATAGTTAGACAGTTGAAATTTTGACAGATGATGTATTTCTGTAGCCGCTATAACAGCAAATACTAAACAACAGAATAAAATATTTTTTTAAGGGGGCTCCCATACAACATACATGATTTTTTTGTCATTTTTACAGCTAATGGTACGGAACCCTTCGTGCGCGAGTGCGAATTGCACTTGGCCGATTCGTTTCTACATAGTAATTCAAAATAATAATTGTGGACGCGAGTAATGCGGACCATTTTGTTATAATACGAGATTGCCTCTCACCGCAAGGTCCGTAAGTCGCCACCACTGAGAGTATTTTTTTTTTCATTTTCTTACAAAAGCAGGTTCTTGTTATTTACACGGTCGGAATCTGCATAAAGTAATATTGCTTAAAGTTTTGCTTTATACAAAAGTAATTGGCTCCCAAAGCAAAAAAACAGGTGCGAGTTTTTCACTATTTCACGATTTATTCAAAAATTTACTATGAAAATGATTAAAATAGATACCAGAAATAAATTCTACATGTTCAATTTATACGAAAATGATACCAAACTTGCTACAGTAGCCAGCTGGCTCTGTGTAGATTTTTTTTAAAGTAGGTGGTCGGCCGGTACCTTTGCACCCCCCTCACCCCGCGCAGCGGCATACTTCTTTTTGGTTCTTGGACTAGAAATGCTTAGAATTACTTGGAGAATAGATGTGGTGTAGCTCATAGCTTGATACCATGCATTTTTAAAGGGGAACAAATAAAATGATCACCTAAATAACTTTTGATATCATCAAATTTTCGAACACTAAAATAAGGTTGAACACTCAAAAAAAATTATCGATCAGCAATTCCGAGTCACCAAAAAAATTCTACCTATTTTTGCAGCACTTGCACCTATTTTACTTATTGCGTTCCTATAAATTGATAATCGCATCAAAAAAATTGTCAAGTACCACCAAAAACACTAAACTACCACCTAATCTCATGCACCTTTTTTCATTAGAATTACATCCAAATATTATACACATCGCATGCTACATTTTAGTAAACAGTTACAAATTAATTGTTTTTAGCACTATTAATATATTAGTCATTTCCAAAATGTTATAAATTAGAAAGTAAAATTCTAAATTAATTTAAAAAGCAACGCGCAATGTGGCTGTGTGAAATAATAACACGTATACTGCTATCTCACTCAATCAAATACAAAGAATTGTCTGAAGCATAAAACCTATTGATATGTCGTTAGAGTGAAAGGTACCTATTGCTGTTTCATTCTAACTACCTATTGCTGATGGTGAGCGCGTTTGATTGAAAACTTTTATTTGAAAATGAGTTTTGTTGATTTACCTATTAAATTGTTAGTTTGTTATGAAAATGGATAAAGGTCCTCAAATGAGTTTACTTTATTAATTTAGATAGACTTTCATGGAAAAATTAAAGGAAGTTAATAGGTAGAAATAGGTATAGGTAGGTTTAGGTTATGTTAGTTTTGCATCGGCCCGAAGGGCCAAAACAACTCAAAATAGGAGCTCCGCGCCAGCGGAGATCCGTCAATACTGTTCCAATGTCCACTAGTTTGAAATAAAAATAGATGTCATAGAAAAATACTACTACCTAGGCAAATTGACGATTATCAGCGAATAGAGTAGAGCCAAAAACATCTGAGAACAAATAGCTGTATGCGACCAGTAAGGAAAGCACTGTTGAAAATATATTAAATTAAATTATGTTATGTACGTGTCTCATTAAAGTTACAGAAATTTTGAAGCTTCTATAAAATAAATTCATTTAGCGCTGTCTTGCTCGCACGCGGTGCGACGTGCGAGCGAGACGGACCGTATGGAAAACCGCATCAGTGTGCTAGCAATGAGGTTAGACTAGATTGGAACTGCTTTGCGCGTCGGGCGTTAAAAAACAATTGCCGCGTGAAATTTGGTGATCATGTAGTATTTCTGGGTATCGAAAGAATTATTTGGGTGTAAATAATTTTAATAGGATTACGAGCCCTGTAATATTTGGATGTAAATTATATGAAATTTGGTGTTTGAAATTAGGTGATCATTAAGTATTTTTGGGTAGTGACTAATTTATTTGGTAACAATTTAATTTAATAGGTTATCGACATGTTACTTCTTTGAGTTGCACTTTATATTTAAAAGGAGTTGAAAATTTGGTGCGAATCTAGTATTTTTGGTAATCAATGTAATTTTTTAGAGCATCATTCGGCAACTAATTTGGTGGTTCGTTAAATGCTACCCTTTTTAAAGGTACTGTATGGGAGCGATGCAGTATATCTCCCACTAACATGCTCGAATTCAGTACGAAAGCATGTTCCTATTGAGCATTTCCCCAAAGACGTACTCGTATTCCTAGCTATCTATGGTGTACGAACGCGTGTATTCTAACTAGTGATGGGCAATCGGAAACTTTCCAAAATTGGAATCTTTCGGAAACGAAATTTACAGAGAATATTTCCGAAATATTTCCATAACACGAAATATAGGGAAATTTATATTTTTTTATACGAGAATTCAATTTAAGGCAGTCCGTATACTTGCCAAATTACACGGTCCATAATGTAACATAAAAGACAAATCATTCCTACAATGCATTAAAAAGTAAGGAGAATATTTCCATAAATTTCCGTAAATTCTCGTAAGTTACCGAGAAACTTACCTTGATTTTTTTTACTAAGACCAGAAATTTAAATTAAATATAAGGGAATTGAGATTATTTTACCCCCGTCTTTGTTAATAATTTGCCTGTGCACGATTTTTTATTTAAATATTTACCTTTTTTCACCTTTTCTCACCGTTTATGGTTTTTAACCCATTTAGTTGACACAGTCACGCACATTATTGTTTTTATAGAACAATTCAGAACCGTTTTATTTATTGGGTTATTTGTAACACGTGGCTAGTACATAATAGAGGCCATTGAATATTATTTTCAAGTTTCGGATCACTCTCTCGGTCAGACACACAGGTGCGCAGGTAGTCGAAAAATCCCATGCGACACGGGTATGAGATAAGCGTGAAACAAAACAAAATGCGTTACGCTACATTTTATCTCAGTACGTTTACTCAAATTGATTTTAAGATTATTTCTGTTGATTATTATTAACATATCGATATTCCTTACTGTTGATTGTTGTGTCAAATTGTAAATTAATATTTTTTTATATTGACATGTGAATTTGAAAATATCTCTGTTGATTATTGTAACATATTATATTTTTCATTGTTGATTGTTGCGTCTTAAATTGTGAATTCATATATGTAATTATGTTTGATCTCAGTGCAAAGTTACTGAAGCGTTCTTGCTGTTGATTATTAAAATTTTGTTTATTATTAGCATTTAATTAAACATGTTTGATGCGGAAATGAACTTTTTACGTTTTATTCTATCCCAACATCCTTGAAATTCATTATTTCGCACAAAGCGTATTATTTTCAAGGAAATTTCTCAGGAAATTTCTTAGGAAATTTATGAGAATTTATGGAAAAATACGGAAATAAAGGATAAAATAACAATCAAATTAGTCCATATATGCATAATTATAAAAAACGTTATATTACTTCAATATTTCGTTATTAGTAAAAAAATGGTTTTCATACAATTAAAACATGTTTTCATGTAAATTGCCACAATTGGGAATATTCCCGCAATGTTTCCGAGAATATTCTCTCAAATGGAAATATTCTCTGCAATTTCCCATCACTAATTCTAACAGATCTCAACGTACATTGGATGTTCCCTTTTCCCGTATCTAATTCTAGATATCTGGGCAATAGTCGAACTAAATCTGAACATTTATGTTAATGGTTGAGTCGATTTAAGATATTAAGATAAAAGTTTACGTATCTGGAAGTAGTAAATTTTTGCAGAGCTGGGAAAATGCATTTCATGGATTGATTTTATAGTGCTTTTTTCCAAATAATCAAGGAAATCAATGACTTGCATACCTAATCATAAAATAGCCTAAACGTCAAAACCTTAACACTCAACCTAGGCACTCATAAGGTTTGAATTGGAATACTCGTAATGTTTTGTCGAATAGTAGTGTTTCCATAATTGTAAATTGATGGTAGTCAGTTATATGGGTGAATATCATATTTCGTGTTTTGCACTTGTCCACCCATGTTAACTTTATGAATTTTTAACTACAAGAGTCCAGATTTTTTTTGAGTGAAGATCATTCTAGAAAGCTACATTGCCATCAAATATTATGTCAAATTTCCATACGGAAAGTGAAATTAAAAATTTTTGAAACTTAAAAACCTAAGCTCTTTGGCGCGTCCACCACTGTGTTTCATAATTGTAACTCTATAAACTTTATTTATTTTTGCCAAAATTACGTCCGTAACGGTTTTACCTGTATTTATGGATGTTAAATTACGCCATATTAAGCCGCAATATTTTTTTAAATAATTTAATAAAAAGTTATCAACAATTTAATTTTGTCCATCCAAAAAACGCCTAATTTCTTTGGCGTAAATGTCCAGACTGGCATAACGTTATATTTGTATCTACGCAATCCTCACCTCGTGTCCCTACTCCCTTTTGTTCCCAACTAACGCCTGATGGGTACAAAACTATGTCAAATGAAACGTGTTTCTCGAGAATAATTTTTATATCGCTCATCACGGACTTTTTTCCGGCGAGTGACTAATTTCTTCGGTATTCGATTTTACGGTCAAATATGTATTTGTATTTTTTATACTTTTTTAGTGCGTGTGTGCTGCGATTATCTGCATCTGTAGTTATAATAAGAAATTAGACGTTAAACACCCAAGAAGAAAAAAAAATTAATATCGATTTCTAACTTCTTTGGCGCTAATTTCTTTGGATTTCTTTGGCATATAGCTCCAAAGAAATTAGATTATGTCCAAAGAAGTTAGAAAATGCTTGAGAATGCCCAAAAATGTATTCGAAATTCGTTATATTTTTGAATTTCATTGTTCTATTTAGGATTTGAATTGGTTCCGAATACGTTCTAAATATATTACTAGTACCAAATGAATGAGTCAGGTCCTTGTTTGATCAACAATTCAAAATCAAGAAAAATAATGTTATTATACTCAAAACATACTCAAAAGATTAAAAGCTGATCAAATGCACATACAGTAAAAACTGTTCTAACTTTACTGCGGTTTATAATGCCATAGCTTTATGTTACGTGATTGAGTTGGTTTAAGTCTTGGTCACAAATTAATACACTAAAATGGCATGACAAAAAAGAAATCAGCCATTAAAATTAAAGATTTTGTTATATTTGTAATTTACAGTGCACAGTACATTGGTTGTTTACAATATAAGAATAAAAATGTTTAAGAAATTAGTAGAAAAATAAAATAATTTTAAGATTGGTTAATCTATGTAATAGAACAAATCTGACATTTTGTAAGCTGCACTGTAAGCAGATATATGTTTTAATGGAGTTAGTAAAGCTGTTTTATTTCATTACTTAATATACAAAACCTATTTGGATTTGAAGAGTAGCTAATTTATCTGGCGTTATATTCTAATTTCTTTGGAGTGATTCTGGTGCATTCCTAATTTGTTTGGCATATTTTCTAATTTCTTTGGACCTATCCTAATTTCTTTGGCAATCAAATTTTCAAATTGCTAAAACTTAAGAAATATAGTAGTAATTTAAGGCAGAATAATATATTACTACATAGATTTAAGTCCTTAATAAGGCATGTTATTCCATTTGGCTAAAATCTCGAAAAAAAATTGCGCCACAGAAATTAGAAAATTTCAAGCGAAATTTGATATTCACCCATATACTGTATCGAGGTTCCATTCGAATCTGGCATCGTTCTAACCGTACCACTGTGGTCCTACTCGTCTCAATACAGATTCGGCTCTATAAAACTTCCACATACGTGAATCGTGGGTTCTTTTTTATACCACGTTAGTGTCAAACAAGCGTACGGCCCGCCTGATAGTAAGCCTATGCACTCCAGCAACTCCAAGGAACTCGCAAGCCCATTTTTAACCCCCGACGCAAAAAGAGAGGGGTTTTATAAGTTTAACGTGTCTGTCGGTGTATCTGTCTGTGGTATCGTGGCGCCCAAATGGATGAACCGATTTTCGTTGAGTTTTTTTTTGTCATAGATAATTTTATCCCGAGTGTTCTTAGCCATGTTTCATGAAAATCTGTTCAGCCGTTTGAAGATCATCAGCTCTTTTCTAATTGATGAGGGGATCTGACTAACTTCCTTATGTCCGATCGATTCAAAATTTGGTACCGTATTACTTCAATGATGTTGAAAGTATATGGTAAGGTAACCATGACCTGATCAGCCGTTTGAACATCATCAGTTCTTTTCTAGTTAATTCAAAATACTAAAAATAACTTTTTTGTACGCTGTTATCAATGGAGGGGTTTGTTTGTGAGGCTTTCCATGCCCTAGCCTTTTTTTTATACCACCAGGGTGCGGGGACGGACCCTGGTGGTTATGTGGGACTCCCATGTCGGCTAATGAGGCCTATGGTATACCCAATAAAAACCCCTCTATTTTCCGCCTTAATTAACAAAGTATGTATCACGGACGGTTATAACGGTTTTACGCGAGTTGACAAGGTTCAGAAAATTTGCTGTATCTCGTAGAATATCCATAACAGAAAGGGTCTCCTTTCACTGTACTGTGAATAAAGGACCGATTGGTGTTCTGTTAAAATACGAAACAATAAACGAATACAAAGTTGACTTTTTCAGCCAATTACCGTTGTATCACGTAATTAGGCAAGTTTGCCCTACGTATATACGTATATATTATATATGCGTAAAAAAAGGAATATACTTAATCGCGTGTCATAAAATACTGACTGTGCATCTACAAATAATACTGACTTGCACGGCTAAAATATTAATTGCACAAAAAGTACGCACTTCGATATGCAATCAATAATATAGCTTGCAAATAAGCAGTTTTAGGTTGTTAGGTTAGGTTAGGTTTTTTAAAGTGTCTTCACTAGCCGTATATAGTTCAGTGAACACAACGAGTTTCATACACAAGGTTTTCATACGTAATAGGTCTCCGGATGCCGGATGTAGGTCAAGCCCGACCCTTTAATTGTGTCAAACTGGGTGAAATTAGAACAGCCCTACTTATTAGTTACTTCGTCTCGTAAGTTTTCGCGCTTACTTTACCCTTAAAATATTATGATTAAATTAGTTCCCGTGATATATGAAATATACAATAAATTTAATTAGTGTTATTATACAGTTATAGCTATAACTTACCCCATTTTAGTATTTTGGTAGGTAGGTAAATAGCAACTACATTATCATCATCATCATCATATCAGCCGAAAGACGTCCACTGCTGGACATAGGCCTCCCCCAAAGAGTGCCACAATGACCGGTCTTGCGCCACCCGCATCCAGCGGACTCCCGCGACCTTTACCAGGTCATCAGTCCATCTTGTGGGGGGTCTACCCACGCTGCGCCTTCCGGTCCGTGGTCGCCACTCGAGAACCTTTCGGCCCCAACGGCCATCGGTTCTACGTGCAATGTGCCCCGCCCACTGCCACTTAAGTTTAGCTATTCGAAAGGCTATATCGGTTACTTTGGTTCTGCTACGGATGGCCTCATTTCTGATGCGATCACGCAGAGAAACTCCCAGCATAGCCCTCTCCATTGCCCTCTGAGTGACTTTGAGCCTTCTTATGAGGCCCATGGTGAGCGACCACGTTTCCGTACCATATGTCATCACTGGCAACACACACTGGTCAAAGACTCTCGTCTTGAGACACTGCGGAATATTGGACGAAAAGATATGCCGTAGCTTCCCGAACGCTGCCCAGCCGAGTCGGATTCGACGATTGACCTCTTTCTTAAAGTTGGACCTACCTAGCTGGACAGTCTGTCCTAGGTATACATAATCGTCTACAACTTCGAGCGTAAAGCGTCCGATTGTAACGAGAGTTGGTGCTACATGGGCATTTGACATGATCTTCGTCTTATCCATGTTCATCCTTAGACCAACTCGCTCGGAGGCTTTCCTGAGGTCATCGAGCATTGTACTTAAATCCTCCATGGTTTCAGCCAAGACTACTATGTCATCAGCAAACCGAAGATGAGTGATATACTCGCCGTTTATGTTGATGCCTAGCCTTCTCCAGTCCAGATTCTTGAAAACATCCTCCAGTGCAGCGGAGAACAGTTTAGGAGAAATAACATCTCCTTGCCTGACTCCCCGCTGCAGCGGAACAGGTTTCGAGTTCCGGTCCTGGAGTCGGACTGACATAGTGGCGTTTTCGTACAAACACTTCAGTACTTCGATATAGCGGTAGTCTACTTGGCACCGCTGTAGAGATTGTAGTACCGCCCAGGTTTCGATCGAATCGAAGGCTTTCTCATAGTCCACAAACGCTAAACAGAGGGGCAGGTTGTACTCTTCAGTCTTCTGTATAACCTGTCGGAGCGTGTGGATGTGGTCTATGGTACTAAAGCCTCTTCGGAAACCGGCTTGTTCAGGAGGCTGGAAGTCATCTAGCCTGCGTGCGAGACGGTTCGTAATGACTCTTGAAAACAGCTTGTAGACATGGCTCAAAAGCGTGATGGGTCGATAGTTCTTCAGAAGAGTGGTGTCACCCTTCTTAAAGAACAGCACCACCACGCCTGTGTTCCATGCCTTTGGCGTTCTCCCTTCCAGTAAGACGGAGTCGAACAACTTCTGAAGGGCCGTAAGGACCGGTTTTTCACCCGCCTTCAGGAGTTCGGCTGTAATTCCGTCTTCACCGGGTGCCCTGTTGTTTTTGAGCTGTTTAAGAGCCATTCTAATCTCGTACAGGCTGATGTCCGGGATGTCGTCGGTATAGTGCCGGGTTAGTCTAGCTCTAGGATTAGGGAATGCAAACCGGTTAACCGGTTAACCGAAAAACCGGTTAACCGGAACTTTTTGAGCTCGGTAAAAAACCGGTTTTTTACACCACTAACCGGTTTTTAACCGAAATTGTATTAAGTATAAAAAACGACTTCATGGGGAGATTAGAGCGTTCTTTCACCTCCAAATCACGTTATTTAAGGATGGTAGGATGTACGTTAAAGAAGTTCGTTTCTTTTTCTTACGACTGTGGATAGAGCACATGAATATCATAATGTTAAAATGTTGTTAGTTTCCCATATCCCCACTTTATTTGAGTCTGCCGCGTCAAAAGCGCAGACAGGGTTTATGGCCGGGTAAGCCCTATTGTTTTACTTGGATAGTTTTGCTACCTGCTACTACCCTGTAGTAACGTATCTAATCAGTCAGTGCTCAGAGATTTTTTTTATATATATTTTTCTATTCATTTCAATGTATATACTTAATGTTTGTTATAATATGTCATTGTAAAAAGTAGGTAGGTACACTAGGTACCACCTAAACTTTGCTGGTGCTATACTGGTAATATTACTTTTCATCGCCGCTTATTAAGATATCTATATATATCCGTATATTATATTAGAATGATTCATAATTTTATTTGTCACTTGTCGATTTGTTTTGAAGTTTATAAAGATGATGATAAAAACCAAATTCCTTTTATTTATTAGCTAACTTATACCTATTCAAATCACTAGAAACATGCCCGGATTACCAATAGAACCCAGAAATAATAAATTTATAGTCCAATACTTCGATTTCAGGTAGTTTGTAGAAAACCGGTAAAAAACCGGTTAACCGGTTTTTGTCCAGTCAAAACGGTTAATAACCGGTTTTTGATTTTCACCGGTTTTTGCATTCCCTATCTAGGATCTTCCACTAGACCAACTTCGGGTCTGCTAGTTGACGTGTAGAGCTGTCCATAGAAGCGCTCTATCTCGCTCAGAAGCTCAGGTCTGGATGAGACTGTTCTACCATCCTCAGTTTTTAACTTGGCGAGCTGGACCCGGGTAAGTCCTAAAACTACGACCAAAACCACCGGGGGATGGGCAGCAGCATCCCTGGAGTGCGGTGGGAGATACTGCGATCGCCAACCCGCATGCCAAGCGTGGCGATTATGGCATTTTACCCCCCATGCAGAGTACAACAAGGCCACGGCCCCGAGGTTCCGGCGACCCCCGGTGTCCTGGTTATGGTAGCGGCCAGGGCACTAGCGGGGTCAGGGGTGCTAAGAATCTCCGGCAAAGATCCGGCTACCACCACCGACGACTCCTGGCCCTGGCAACATATAACACGCGAACACTGCGCACCGACGAAAAGATAGCCGAACTGGAGGAAGGATTGAGCAAGTTGCGTTGGGATGTCATAGGATTATCTGAAGTCCGAAGAGAGGGGGAGGACACGATAATTTTAAAGTCCGGCAACTTGCTCTATTTCCGGGAGGGCGACCAACAGTCCCAGGGAGGTGTCGGGTTCATCGTCCACAAGTCCCTCGTAAACAACGTTGTGAAGATCGAGAGTGTGTCGTCTAGGGTGGCGTACCTTATACTCAGAGTATCAAAGAGGTACTTGCTGAAGGTCATACAGGTGTACGCGCCGACATTGGCACACTCCGACGACGAGGTGGAGGCTATGTATGAGGACATTTCAAACGTCATGCATAGTTCTAAATCCTACTTCACCGTTGTCATGGGGGACTTCAACGCGAAACTGGGCAAGAGAGATGGTGAAGAGCTGAGAGTGGGAAAATTTGGAGTTGGAATTCGGAACCACCGGGGCCACCTACTGGCTGGTTTCATGGAGAAGGAGGGACTCTACATGATGAACTCCTTCTTCAGGAAACGTGAGCATAGAAAGTGGACCTGGATGAGTCCCGACGGTGCAACTAAAAACGAGATTGACTTCATCATGTCGACGAAAAGGCATATATTCAATGATGTCTCTGTGATTAATACGGTCAAAACCGGAAGTGATCACCGTCTGGTAAGAGGCACATTGAATATATGTGTTAAGCTGGAACGCTCTCGTCTGATGAAGTCCACGCTCCGACCAGTAGCAGCCCAACTCCAAAACCCCGAGAGCTTTCAGCTGGAACTCCAGAACCGTTTCGATTGCCTAGGCGGCGATGTGGACGAATTCAACGACGGGTTTGTGGAAGCTGTCCATACCACAGGGTCTAAGTTCTTCAAGGCCCAACGGACCAACAGAACCAATAGGCTCTCTAACTCCACTCAGAGGCTCTTCGAGGAAAGGAGTAAGATGCTTCTACAGTCTTCACTCGATGCGACATTATATCGGCAGCTTAATAGACAGATCTCCAAATCCCTGACCCGTGATCTGCGCCAATTCAATACAAAACGTATTAAGCTCAAGCCACACAGAGAGCGGGCGGGCGGTGGCGGCGCGGGTGCGGGCGGCGGCGGCGCGGGCGCGGGCGGCGGCGGCGCGGGCGCGGGCGGCGGCGGCGCGGGCGCGGGCGGCGGCGGCGCGGGAGCTGCTTTTGGCGGTGGCGGCTGCGATAGAAGACGAAGTTGCGGGCAACAGCTAATCTATATATATAAAGTTGATGGGTGGCTGATTAATCACCGCCCCGCCGAAACTGCCGGTCCTAGAAATTTGAAATTTACACTATAGTTAGGTTATATAACGGAGGCAAGGGATAAGACGGGATTTTTGAAAATTCCACCCCTAAGGGTGTAAAACAGGGGTGCAAAGTTTGTATGGGCGGCAATAATTTTTTAAAGGTATAGACTTGAAACTTTGTACAAAGACTCCTTAAAATAAGACAATGAAAGTGATATCTGCGTTTTCAAAATTTTCGTCTCCTAAAGGGTTGAAAATAGGGGTGAAATATTGTATGGGGAGCAATTTTTTTTTAAAGTGAGAGTCTTCAAACTTAGTATGAAAGTTCCTTATAATAATACAAAAAAAGTAATTTCAGCGTTTTTCGAAATTCATCCCCTAAAGGGTTAAAAGGGGTTCAAAGTTTGTATGGAAGCAATTTTTTTTTTTAAGTGAGGTTCTTCAAATTTCTTACAGAGACTCTCTGTTTAAATAAAACAAAACTAATTTCTGCGTTTTTTGAAATTCAACCCCTAAAGGGGTTAAAAAGGGATTCAAAGTTTACATTGGAAGCAAACATTTTTTGAGTGAGGGACTTAAAATTTCTTACAGTAACTGTTTAAATTAAATACTACAAAACTAATTTCAGCGTTTTTTTTTTATTCATCCCCTCAAGGGGTTAAAAAGGGGTTCAAAGTTTGTATGGGGAGCAACATTTTTTTAATAGAGAGACTTCACATTTTTTACTGAGTCTCTGTTTAAATACAACAAAACAAATTTCGGCGTTTTTTTTTAATTCATCCCCTCAATGGGTTAAAAAGGGGTTCAAAGTTTGTACGGAGAGCAACATTATTTTAATTGAGAGACTTTCATTTCACAAAAAGACTGTTTAAATGATTTCAGGATTTGTGGATTTGGATAGATGTTTGAAACGAAATTCCTACAGGTCCATAATTAAATACGTACAGTAACGAAGAGAAAACGACAAGATACGTGTCAACTCACACAAAAAATAGCCTAAGTAAATGAGAGATTTTAACCGATAAGTAGGTACCTAAAGGGATTTTTAGAGGGGTTGAGAATTTGGGTTGACCGATTTATATCTGTACAGCATATTAATAATTTGGTCTCACCGGGTAAAAATACCACAATTATTATACCGTTTCCTGGATATTAAGATGTTTTAACTAAAAACCGAGCTCTACGCAGACGAAGTTGCGGGCAACAGCTAGTGTACTTATACAATTATACATAGGTTACTAAATTCATTTTTATTCCATGAGAAAAAAATTGTTGTACAAAATGTGTTACAAAATATTATAAAATTATTTTTTACAGACAATAGCGAACTTTATAGTGCAGTCGTGTTTTTGAAGAAGTAGAATGCAAGAAGCAAATCATGTAACAGTTGGGGTGACAACGTTATCCGAGGGTTGTTGGGTTTATAGGTCTCATAGAACTGAGTACTTTAACTATGTGGTCGTCTGGACGTCTTTGAATATGTCCGAACCATCTCAAGAGTCGTTCCACCAGTTTATCTGCAATTTGGTGTAAGCTGCTTCGGATGTATTCGTTTCGTATTTTATCGAATAGTGTCACACCAGCTAACTATTTAGCGCAGCATGCGCATCTCCGTGGAATGAAGTTTATTTATGGGACTTGTTTGGTCCAGCATTCTGATTCATACAATATAGCGTTTCTTAATTCTTATTGCTGCTTTGTATATTTTCCCCTTTACTCTTAGGGGCATTTCTTGTCGTCACGCCAGTCATAGCTTCTTCCATTTAAGCCAACCAGTATTGCTTCTTGTATCACCTCTGCATCTAATGTATTTTTGTGTCATAGCTGACCACTGAAGCAAGGTATGTGAATTTTTCAACCGACGCTAAAGATGTGTGTAGGCTACGTGTATGCTCGTACCTTTAGGGTCTGTGATGTCATCGAATATGCAGGACATAAGTTCTGTCTTTTTCCGGCTAATTTTGAGACCGTTTCCTTCAACAACTTTCACCCAAACGTTTAGGTCGTCTTGGAGTGGATCGGCAGTTTCTTCTTTAAAAACGACGTCATCCGAATTGGGAACATGTTAAGAACAAGATACTACGCAGAACAGAGTAGATCAAACCGAGCAAAATAAAACGTCATGCTCCAAGCTACTACTTACTTAATCATAATTATTTTATTTTATAATCCGTTGTATTTTTAAATAATTTGACATTAATAATCTATATTGTTTCAAATTCTGTTGAACATTGAACAGAACTGGGGTGAGTAGCACATACTCCACCTACCTACTTACCTATTGGAGTAGGTACCTTTACCTCTGAAGCATTCCGTGATGCCCGCAGGACAGGCGATTTGGGTCGAGACGTCTTCGTACATGTTCTTTATAAAATGGATATAGTGCTCCGGTACACCGTGCGTATCTAAGGAGAGCCTTCCATATTAGATCACAAGGGACATGGTCGAACGCTTTGTCGAGGTAGCCTAGTTTCTTTTCGAATGTCATATATGTATTTTATAAACCTGACGAAGCCTGTGTTGCGGATTTGAATTTGTGGACTCTGTATTTACTTAGATCGATTAAATTATGAGTTGTCCATTCGCTATAGATTTTTATAAACTTTTTTATATTGATGCCTTGAAATTAGTACTCCGTATTAGAAAAACTCTGTTATCCCAGATAATTGGTACATGTTAACCGGTGTGTACACTGAATACGGTATCCTACTGACCCAGTTACCTACTGCACTTGACTCAAAAATACACCCTCTGCGGGCCCCGCTACTCGGGGTGAGGGCGGGGCCGCCCGCCGCCGCCTTTACGGATTTAGCGACGCTGCAGAACTTATTCTGTGCTACAGATGCAGTCACTGACTTCTAATAGTTTAAATATATGGATACAAATGAAAGAACATATTTGTCCAATCAATCAGTGTAAAAAGATATTACATTATACATAGTACTCATTCATTTTGACATTTACTAAAGCCACTAAAGGTATTAGGTAGGTATTAATTAGTACATTATTGTCGAGACATCTATATATATATATATATATATAGAAGGAGGCAATTGCAGGCTGAGTATTAGTTATAAACGGACGATCTTGGGAGAATATATATATTTCTACCGAAAACCGGAAATGTCAATGAATTTTTATTAATTAAGATGAATAATCGTGTGCGTTTTATGTACCTACGTATAACCAAATAACAAAGCAATCGTAACAAGAAATTGTGAAAGTCTTAAAAACAGGTTTTCCCGTGGGTCTACAATATGGGGGTCTTCAAGAAAGGAGTGTATAATTTTTTAAAAGGGTCGGCAACGCGCGTGTTACTCCCTTGGGGTTGCAAGTGTCCATAGGCTGCGGTGACCGCTTACCATCAGGCGGGCCGCACGCTTGTTTGCCACCGAAGTGGTATAAAAAAAACAATTGAATCAAATAATGCGACCCGAAAACTTTAATTCCGATTGTGATACCAACGAGACGTGTGATATAATATAATAATAATTAATCCCCTCATGTCATTATTAGTACATTATATCGATAGTATGTCGCTCCTTGCCATATTAGTCTCATCTCGTTGTCCTAACTTAATTCCTAGTTCTCAATACAACGAATCAATTCAATAACGGGTCGGCAAGACGCTTGTGATTATTCTGACTCAGGCTTCCATAGGTTACGGTGTCTGTCTGCTTACCTTCAGACATGCCGTAAGCTTGTTTGCCACCATCCTTGTGTAAAAAAAACCGGCCAAGTGCTTTTGTATATTCTTAAATGTAATGTACTCGCATGGGTTATTTTCGTAGTTTGTTTCCCATCATTCCCATCAATTAAAATATAAAAAAATCGACCAAGTGCGTGTCGGGCCACGCGCAATGCGCAATGTAGGGTTCCGTAGTTGTCCACCCGTTATATTATGTGGGCCAAAAGTTTGCAATTTTACTATTTTTATTATGTTTTCACACAACTAATAACATTATCTAAAGTATCGACGGAAATTGTACGAAAGATTTCTTTCCAAAGTAGGTAGGTACATTTCTTAAGTTAGGCGATTACTCGTTAACGAGTAATGTCTACCTAGCTGTGATAGTTTTCCTTTTAAATTCATTATATATATATATATATGTATGTATAATACTACTACCATGATTTTTTCACATGCCTAGAAGCCACCGTTTAGTTAGCAGCCGACCCAGAAATGTTTTCATTGAATTTTCGGAAATCACATTTCGTACGGTTCATATATTTTTTTAATAATTAAGGATAATAATAAAAAGTTCGTAAATAATAAATTAAAATATATAATCGTGTATGCCAGCCCTATGCAATAGACGTGCCGATCCAAGGTCACCGGCGCTCGACTCACACCGATAGACCGGTGTTGCGCCTGTGCGGTTACTGAGCTAAGCCGCGGACGGACGGACGGACGGACAGACATGGCGCAACGATAAGGGTTCCTTGTTTACTACGGTATCCTAAAAATTGGCCCGTATCCTTAAGTTTCCCTGCTCAAGTGCAGTAAAAAGTATATAACCTACTCGCATGAGTGTGCTAGCGTATTGCTTGCTATTACGATCCATTACATCAACGCGCGTCACCGGGCGTGGCGAAAGTGTGACGTCGTGGCCGTGCAAAGAAAGCTGCGCGTGCGACTTCGACTACTCTTACTTTCAATGGAGGCCGTGGCGTCTGACTGATAGCGAAAATGACATACTTTGCGCATGTCGTCCGCGTCCACTGTCGCTTTTTCATTGCATATTCAAGTCGCGATTATGAAATCGAAACTTATTGAGTCATTTACCATAACCGCTACATGTAAGCAATGCGGTTTGCTTCTTCACAACTTTCTTAGGATGTATACATATGTAGCGATTTCATTATGGATTACAATTAATTCGACGTTAAACGTTACTATTATGTATACGGAGCTTTAGGAAACGCGTGTGAGTGTGACTTTTTGACTACAAGGCTGTCGTAGACAGTCACTCCATTCGTTCATGACCCGTTGACTAAATTTAAGTTAGAAGTAGGTCAAGACCTCAGGTAATTTCATTAAAAAAATTGAATGGCGCTGACTTTAACCCGATCGTTACCTTTTCGATATTACCAATAAAGTTTATAAAACGTTTACGGGGTCTACATTTCAAATATTTAATTAATATTTAGCAGATTTATTATGAACTAGTGGCCCTCCCCGGCTTCGCACGGGTAGTCCAGTATTTTAATGTTTAGTCAACTTACCTATTACCTAATATACTATTAAATTACCTACTATAAATGAAATGTCTAGTCCCTTACTTCGAATATTACACGTTTTCCATACAGAAATTTAACCCCCTTTTTCATACCCTTAGGAATGAATTTTCAAAAACCCCGGAAAACCTTTTCTGATATTTTAACTGAGAGTCTACCCGCCAAGTATAAAGTAACTCACTTTTAAAAACTCAGTATGCCCATAAAATGTGTCAACCCTCTTTTCACCCCTTCAGATGGTGAATTTCCGAAATCACTGAAATCAGTTTTCTTACAATTTATTGCTAAAAGTCAAGTACAAACGAAGTTTCAAGTTTCTCGTTTTAAAAAATATTTGCTCCCCATACAAACATTCAACCCCTTCAGAGGGCGAATTTTGAAAAACGCTGAAAACGGTTTCCTTCGATTTTAATGCTTATTCTATTCGGGAAGTCATAAGTTTCTATCATAAATATAATTTTGCTCTCCATACAAAATGACCACCCCCTTTTAGCCCCCTAAGGGAATGAATTTTGAAATAAATTATGTCCTATGTCCTATTCTGATGTCTATGCTACAACACTGGAAAGTTTCATAGAGATCCGTTCAGTAGTTTCTGAGATTAAGCGGAACGTACATCCATATATCCATCCATCGATCCGCACAAACTTTCACGTTTATAATATTATTAGGATATTAGGATTTATAACCTAATTTTAAATTAGGTACACCTTGTTTTTTTAGCAGTAGAGACACATGACGTTTTACGAGGTTTTTTTTATCAGGCACGTTCGGCGGTAAGTGTCAAATAATTTCAATAAATATTAAAACCATTAATACATGCCTATACATTATATATATATTCATTTAGAAATAAGAAAATGTATCACTTAATTTCAATTTACTTATGTAGATTTTTAAATGGTTAAGCATCAATTATTTTTTAAATAACGTTTCGTTTCATTCATCTATTCTAGGGGATCGTCCTAATACAACGCGATGATCGCGCGATCGCGCGAGTGAAATTCGCGAATATATTGTACTCGAATAGGTGTCCTAAAGGGATCGTCCTAAAACAAACGCGACTACGCGATTATCGCGCAAATTCGCGACTTTTTATACTGAAGCGATCGCGCGATCATCGTGTTGTCGCGCGCCAATTAGGACGATCCCTAACCTAAAAGTTGTACAATAAAAAACCCAGAAACAGAAATTGCAAGAGGCCAGTTAAGGTTTTAAAAAAGTAATTTGTCATAGTAACTGTCAACTGTCACGTATGCTGATCTGTCGTGCAAATAAGGTTAAAATTTCAATGTGTGTGTGTTTACGACCACTGACTCTTTGTTTATCTAATATCTTATACCTTTAAACAAGCAATTCTTGTATATATTCACGGATCAAAATAAATGCCAGACGATAAATAAATAAATAAATTTACTTATTTATTTGTAACGATTTTGATGAAATTTGGTATGTGGGGGTTTTCGGGGACGAGGAATCGATCTAGCTAGGTCTCATGCACGGGAAAACGCCGAGCAAAGCTCGGCCGCCCAGATATTCTATTCTTGAAAAAACAAGGTAGGTATACGTCCATAGAGACCTCAAAGATTGTGACTACTGGCATAACAACTTTTCTGCCTGCTATCTACAGTATCTACTACATATATATATCCTTAGTTCAGCTGGCATGGGACTCGTAAATCGTAGTAATATTTGAAGTTAAAGGATATATTTCATTATAATTAAATGAAATATAGGATAATTTAAAATAATGGAAATAAACAATTATTTTTGAATACTTTTCAATGTTTTCAATAAATTGTAAGTATTCTTTGGTTCAATATAAGTTGTTACCCTACAGATCTGCTTCCACTATTAACGGCAACCAATATTGCCCGCAAATTGGTCCATACACAAACGCTTTTAATATGTCTTCAATAGGATTTGACTGGATTCAGACAATGTTTTTGCATAAGTATGACTTGACGACCGCTTTAGCTTAGTTGGTAATGACCCTGCCTACGAAGCTGGAGGTCCCGGGTTAGAATCCCGGCCGGGGCATTTATTTGTGTGATGAGCACGAATATTTGTTCTTGGGTCTTGGATGTTTTCTATGTATTTAAGTATTTATTTATCTATATAAGTATGTATATCGTCGCTTAGTACCCATAGTACAAGCTTTGCTTAGTTTGGGACTAGGTTGATTTGTGTAAGATAGTCCACAAATATTTATTTATTAATTTATTATTTATTTTATTTGGATTTTTTTAGTTTCCTCGTACCTATTCGGAATGAAAAGCAGAGTGTTGAACTAGCGTGAAACCCCCCATTTCAGCCTCGTATTATTGGCGTGGCCAAAATATCTCGTCTGAGATGGGTGGCTTTCAACCCTCGGTTAACAATCTACTAGGGTGATGGCACCAGTTACCGGCATTTTAAGGAGGTTGTGTACTTTCATCAATGATAAAAATAATATGGTTGTACTTAGGATAAAAATAACTGAATAAAAACGTTAAATATATCTCTTGAGTAACAACATATTAGCTTTTTGTTAACTGAAGAGACACGGATAAATAAAAACATTCTAATAACCAAAAATATAGGCAATCTCCAGTTATCGGCAGCCAGTCTCCAGTGTCCGGCACCCAGTAATCGGCAGTCTCCAGTATTCGGCACCCAGTATTCGGCACTAGTATAGTGCAAGTATTTCGAATAGGTACTTTTGTTTTGATGTATTTTACGAAACAGGATAAGAAATTATCGTTGAATGAAACGAATAAATAAAGAAACGAACTGTAGAAAGTTGCTTAGGGTGTTCTGTTTCTTTATATAACCTAAAAGAAACTTTTAGGTTATAAAATGTATGGAAATGAAAAGTGACAGTAAGAAGTTGAAATGTTCCGAGAGAGCTAGCTTGGAAAGATAGAAAACAGTAATTATAGGCTAGAAAGACTACTGTAAAATAAAAACAAGCTTCTACGTTCAGTAGTTTTGTTAGGACGTTGATTTTTAATATTGATAATATTAGATTAGTACTGCAGTTAAAATGAAAATCATGTATTTCTCTCACTATCTGTCCTCGTATTCATATATTCTGAGTCATTGCGTCGGGCAAAATCTATGTATCTACGAATAATTTATTAATGGCATATTAAGAATCATTATTATCAACATCTGCCGATTACTGGAGAAAGTGTAGTTTCACGGGACCAGTATTCGGCACTATATTTTTTACAAGAATAAGCTAACATTAAATTGTTCTAATACAACATTATTTGAAGGATATTTATAGCTATACATAACGTAAACAAAAACTCAAACATCTTTCATAGTTATTAAATAATCGACAAAAATGTACAGTCACTCTCTTAACTATTTCATTAAGGATTATTCATTTTCTTCAGAAGTACTGATTTTCTCATCATTTTCATGTTATCATCTTTAAACAAAACCGCCTGTGTCTATGATATTTCCTTGGATGAGAGTAGAATATACACTGTATATGTTCCAGTGTTGATTAATTGGAATAATTATTGGCAGTCCAAATTTTAATCCAACTTGTAAAAAAAATGCCGATTACTGGAGCCTGCCGATTACTGGTGCCATCACCCTAGGTACCTATTGATTGGAAAGTTCATACTATTTCCCCTAGAGGCTTTAACCCCGCTTGATAAGTCTAATACCAATGAAACACTTTTCGAGCATGAGAAGCGAAACAGAAAAATAGCATATTAGCCATGCCTACGACGTAGGATCTATCTGCCATCCGTTATTAAGATCTTAAAATTGTATGAAGGAAGTATAGCGTGCGCTACCGCTAATACGTTTCAGGAGTCATGCTGCAAGCGAGAGCGATTACGATGCAAACATAAGAACATAAACACAAGCTCGCTCGCAGCAACCCTGCCCTGCTGCGGCACCGCGCGCAACTGGGTCAGTGGGCCGCCCCCCTCGCCCCTCCCTGCCCGCCCGGTGGCGCAACCGCGCGAACGCGCACTAACATAGACCTGGATCGCGGGAAAGTGGGTCACCGACTCACTTTCACTTATTACATGGGCTCCTAATCGTTTTCCATTGTGCGAGCGGGCGGGGGCTCGCGGGCGGCGGCGGGGCGCGCATGCGGGAGGCGCCGGCACGCGCGACGTTGTCGCCGGCTGCCAGTCGATCGCGAGACGTCCGCGGAGTGACACGCGTGTCGCGTCCGTACTTACACTTGCGACGATCGTAACTGATCGCGCGCCTTCAAACTTGTACGAACGGTTACCACGCATACCGGCGCCCAGCGCCAGCAGGACTTTCGATCATACCCGTGTAGGACAACATGTGCTGGATTATTGTGCCTCTTCCTATAGTGCTCGAACAGGTGCAGCCCGCGAACGGCAGATAGTGTTGCGGCTAGACCGCTAGTGAACTCGGTGACTGTGTAAACGTTGTTGCGGTTGAACGCCGGTAGGATTTGCAATAAGCAGCCGCCACGTGCGGCCGAGCATGACGATGGACCAGCAGACAGGCCTCATGTCCCTCAACATGTCCCCGTTTGATCTGAGCCCGGGTCCCGAAGGCTCGGGGTCGGGCGGGGGGCCATCGGGAACTTCCCAACAGTATGTGCCGCAAGGCGCCGCTTACCAGTGCGGCCCTGAGCAGCAGTCTTTTGGCTACGCCAATCTGGATCCCTCGTATCTGTTTCCCACAGGCGCCGGCGAAGCGGGGGCCTACCTGCCGGCCACCGGCGCGGTGTGCGACCAGACTGACACCAAGGATGTCATTGAGGAACTGTGTCCCGTGTGTGGGGACAAAGTCAGTGGATACCACTACGGGCTGCTCACATGCGAATCATGTAAAGGATTTTTCAAGCGGACCGTGCAAAATAAGAAGGTGTACACATGCGTCGCTGAACGTGCGTGTCATATAGACAAGACACAGAGGAAACGCTGCCCCTTTTGCCGCTTCCAGAAATGTCTGGATGTTGGCATGAAGCTTGAAGGTGAGTGATTACACATATTAATTACTTTTGTACTATACACTCCATACCAATTTCAATTTGCTAATCCCGTGAGTGGCCCATTCCATATAGTGAACCTGTACCTATCTGCAATTGCAATCGTTCTAGCCGAAAGAGTAAAGATGACGTGACCCAATGTAACCCAATGGTAGGTAGATAAGCTTTATAAAAGTCGGACGTCATAGCCTAGTTAGTTCTTAGTACTCGTAATGCCAATACCTGAGTACTCGTCGTCTGCGAGGTTTCTAAGTGTATTTTGTGTAGTTGCCTCATAAATAGTACTGCATTCACATGTGCAGTAAGATGGTTCTTAAACTGAACGCCTACTATGGTTTTACTCAAGGTCGTATGCCGTCATACAAATATTGAATCACAAAAGTTTAAATAACGTCTACGTAGACGGTGGAAATAGCTATTGTCAAATTACCTATAGCCTAAGCCCTAAGTATTCAATAGTCAATCATGCATGAACCTAATTTTGTAGACGATAGACGATTCATCCGTTCCTAACACATATCACTGTCCGCCTCCATAAACAACTTCTGACCAAATCTGATCTGATATGATAATAGCCCTATCCTATCCCACAACTTTGCCATTACAAGTCGACAAATTGTTTCATTGAAGACAAAATACCTATGTAGTATGAATTCCCCAAACATAAAATTTGCAAATTTTGGCCCCGAATGGCAATCAATCAATTTGACCATGGACTACCTATAACTAAACAGTTAGCATTCTATGGACTTGAATGATTAAACTGGACATTCCCATTCTAGAAAGAAATCTGCCATTATTACGTTTTTATACAATCTGGATAAGTGACGCAATTCTGCGACTGTCAAATGCAGTAGGTATGTAGGTATAGTAAATGCAATATAATATGACACGGAATTGCAGTGACCGCGCTGTCAGCCGCCCTCTACGAGTATACGATACATATAGGTACCTAACCTACGAAGCTAAGCTACAGCGTAGCGACGGCATCCTGTTTGACCTTCACCCATTTACGCTTAACTGGTAGGTAATTTACATCGCAACGGGTTATCCTGGCGTTCGTTTTTATAGTAATTAGGAAATTTAGTTCAATTGCATCACATTCATTCTCATTTTTCAATATTTTTATGTGGAATTGCAATATAAGCGAAGTACGTACGCGCGTTCCTGTAGCGACATTTGGTGCTTAAATATTGGGGTCATCACAATTAGGTTCGGTTGTATATGTATATAGATCCCTTAGGTCAGTGGTTCCCAACCTTTTCAGTATCGCTACCCCTGTGGTCTATCCGGGAGACCGATTTTACCCCCTTTTTAAAAATTACGCAAACAAACAATACAATATGTACAAACATTTTTATTATACACTAGGTTTTGCCTGCGACTTCGTCTGCATAGAACTCGGTCATCGCGTTGTATGTTATTGCTTTTATTTTTTATCTCTCTTCAACCCCGTTAAGGCATGATTTCCGATATAAAAAGCATTCTGTGTCTTTCCCGGGGACTCAAACTATATCCATACCAAATATAAGAAGGGTTAACATGCAGACAGTGTTACTTTCGCATTCATAACCCGCCCCGGTTTCGCACGGGTAGTAGTAGTCCAGTTTTTAACTTATAATACGCGAGCGAAGCGAGCGCGAAAAATTTCAGACATTATGATACAAGTGTGGAAAATACTTCATACGCATCAAGTTATGTAGATGAATACGCGAGCGCAACGGGCGGGAAATGTTTCAAACATTATGATGCAGGTGTGGAAAAGACTTCATACGCATCAAGTAATGCAGATGAAAACGCGAGCGTTGCGAGCGCATAATATTCCGAACATTGTGATGCAGGCGCGGAAAAGAATTCATAGGTACGCATCAAGTTATGTAGATGAATAGGCGAGCGCAGCCGGCGGGAAATGTTCCAAATATTATGATGCAGGTGCGGAAAAGACTTCATACGCATCAATTAGGTAATGAAGATGAAAACGCGAGCGTAGCGAGCGCAAAATGTGATTAGAACATTATGATGCAGGTGAGTAAAAGACTTCATACGCATCAAGTAAAAAGTATTGTAGAAGAAAACGCGGCATGTTTCGAACTTTATGATGCAGGTGCGGAGAATAATTCATACGAATCAAGTCATGCAGATGAAAACGCAAGCGTAGCGAGCGCGAAATTTTATGAACATTATGATGCAGGTTTTATCTATTCATCCATTTGGTGTACCCCTCTCATTACCCCCAAAGAATGGCTGTTTTACCCCCAGGGGGTAATTACCCCCAGGTTGGGAACCCCTGCCTTAGATCTTATCTCAAAAGTATAAGTTGAGTAAACAAATTTACTAATAAGCGTTAAATAAGATTTAATTCTACAAAACCATTACCTACGCCCGTTTAGTCAGCTTTTTGGCATGTGCCTATGGCTAATACATCCACTACTTTTTACTTATTTTCAGTATAGGTACTTAGTTCAGTAGCTCGGAAGTCGGAACAGTTTCATGGTAGTAAGATATTAGTCTCGCCCTAGCGGTTATCCGTCATACTAAAAAACCGGCCAAGTGAGAGTCGGACTTCGCACATTTAGGGTTCCGAACCGACCGTAAAGAAATTTCAAAGAAAAATCTAATTTATCAATATATTAGTATTTGTTGGTAAAATATACGTAATAACAAACATTACTACCAAATATTACGTTTATAGGTATTTGGGAAGTTAAAATATTCTTCGGATCAAAATTTCGTTAAAAAAGCTGACTTTGGTGGCTTCTTATTCTTTTGTTTTCCATTTTTTTTTTAAATATTTAAGTATCTTCTCAATGAGCTCTAAACAACGATAACCCACTCGATAGGGTAAGATAAAAAAAAACGCGCCCCCCTTTAGTTGTATGGGAACATTTAAAAATAAGTTTTGACTATTTGTATGGCTTCGGGCCAACAAGATGTTTATACTGTGTAAATTTTAAGCCTGTAGCTCCAACCGTTTGGCTGTAAAACCTGTGTGACAGACGTCGGACGGACGAACGGACGTCTGGGCGTCACCAATAGGGTTCCGTTTTGACCCTCCGGGTACGGAAGCCTAATAAAGGGTTTAAGGATCATTAGTATGATTTCCATAATTCATTTGTACTAATCTGATGTACCATAATTTCATATGCCATAATTTTTACATGGCATAATAATTTAATATCCATAATCGTCATTTTCCATAATTTAAACTTGTTTTTCCTAATTACAACTGTCATAATTATTTTTTCCATAAACGTATTATTTAAATCATTTAAACGCAATCGCAATGGTTGATTTCGTATCCTAAACCCAAACTAAGCAAACACCCAAACATTGACAGTTACCTATCTGAAAGATTTGTCAAATTTTTAAACTCTCCGCCTGCCTATTCCGCTCTGATGGACGCAAGTTAACCATATAACCTAACCTAAATTTGACAGTACCTATCCGAAAAACGACAAATTCGACAGTTTGAGTGTTTTTATGGATTTTACTGATTAGGAGTAATGAATTTTATGACAAACGCTATTATTGCATTTGATATTAAGGAAAATGATTAATGTCATATGTCCTTTAAGCGGGTATTACACTGTCCTGAATTCAGGACACTTAGAAGGGTTCGGACCTATACGTTAGAGCGAGATGCTTCAACTCCCCTCCACTAGTCAGGATTCTGAATTCAGGACAGTAATACCCGTTTTATGGCAATTAACATTTTTGGCATATGATATTATGGCAAATAAAATTATGCGATGTACTATTATGGCATATGAAAATTATTGCAAGTAAAATTATGGAAAACGAGGGGCACCCGGTGTTTAAATGCACTGTAATTCTAATTTAACGTTTTTTTCCAGTATTCAGCCCTGCCTATCACACAAAACCATTTGTACTGTCTCTGCCCTCTAATAACTGCTATGCGTAATTAATTAAATTATCGAGTACCTGGGCTGGGTATTATTATTATTAATATTGTATATTACCTTAGCATCAGGAGGACTCTGAAATATAACAGTAGGTAATCTCTGATCACAGTTTCATAAAAACGTCGGCTACAGGTTCTGGAATAAAAGTGCCTTTCTAAAACTCGAATCGTCTCTTCACATTTAAACGAGTAACATTAGTATTAGTATCAATAAATATCCTTTTGATATAAAAAAACGGATATGGGATATTGGGAGCGTTCGTGGCCGACATCGTCCCAGTCAGGTTCACTCTTGGATGGGTGACCGCTTTGAGTGGATATTTACTAAGAACTCCCGTGCTTTGAAAGGCACGCTAAGCCGTTGATCCCAGCCTAATCCCAATAAGGTCTACTTACCCCCTTGGGTTGGAAGGTCAGATGGCAGTCGCTTCCGTAAAAACTGGCGCTTACGCCAAAATCTTGGGTAATTTTGCGTTTTACCTAATGGTAGCGGACCCTGGGCATCCTTCAGGATGCAATTGTACTGGGATAATGCTAGGAGGGTGATTATGTTATTATTATATCAGGTAGATTAAACTTGAACTGCACCAGAAAATTTACACGAAGTCTCATAAAAGTTTGCTGGTAATATATATTCACTTTGAAGTCTGCCAATGCTTTGTCTTGACTAACATACCTACACAGTGGCAAAAAAATTCTTCGTTTTGTTAGAATGAGTTTGCTGGTAATATATATTCACTTTGAAGTCTGCCAATGCTTTGTCTTGACTCACTTACCTACACAGTGGCAAAATAGTAAGCATACGTGAAATACTTGACACAAAAAAGCAGTGTTCCTATATAAGTTATTTAAGCTACATGTCGAACTAGTTGTTTGGATTCAATCTATGTGATGTTTCAGTCGTTGTTCGTTAAATACTTAAGAATAATCTGTGAAAATCTTGAGTACCACGGGCCCATGTTGTATTTCCTCGCCGCATACCAAATAGACGTACCAGTCATCGTTAACGCCGTCTGCGTACTCATAACATTTCAATTAGTTCTGAATTCATTTGAAAACGTCGCTACGACTGAAGTCTGCAGTCGGCGCTTACGTATAGTGAACGTCGACGTCATAACTCATCAATATACTCTGAACGTGCGGTCAATTAGACTACGGTTGGCCATACAACAATGCTGCTATGGAAACGTAAACCATGAAGGCCGGTGCACATTGGTTGCGTGCGCAGCACGTAAGCGACGACGTGCACGTAGACGTGCGCGTTGTAAAGTATAAATCTCCAAAGTAGATGTCACACCGCTTGCGTGACGTGTGCGTGCGCGTGCGCGTGCAAGCGATGTGACATTTACTATGGAGATTCATACTTTACAACGCGCACGTCTACGTGCTATTGTACGGCTGCCTTTCCACCAGAGCCATGCTATGCTATGCAGCTATGCTTCGAGGATGTGATAGCTTTCCGTTTGCACCAGATTATGATTGGTTGATATAAACCGGAAAGTGAGAAATTCCTAGTTACAGGTTTAAAAGGAAACCATGTATGTACGTCTCTATATTTCTCTAAGGATCGGGTAATCTCTTGGTTATAGGCTATATGAACAACTAAGTAGCGAGGCGACGAATATTTTTCGTGGTAAAACGTGACGTTCTTCGTACCTATTTGTGCCCGATTTTTTTACGTAGGTAACCTTTGGCAAGTCAGAATTTAAAACGAATTCTAGAGATCCATAGCTTGTTTGTATTATGTAGGCATATCGATTTCGTTGTTAAGAACGATTCAGCATAATGCCTAGTTAAATAGGTAGGCGGGTCACCTGTTGTGATTAAAAAGAAAGTGTCAGGAAGTGACGTGAGAATTGAGCTATGTCCTTATGCAATTTTTATTTATGTGTATCAATAACATGACACATGATGCACATTCCTATGCGTCACATAGTAAAGGCCAGTGTTAATGATCTTATGTGGTAAAAATCCGATATAGCTTAGGCCGAGAGAAAAATTTTACCAGTAAAAACTTGACAGAATTGAATAATTGAAATAATCTCGT
The DNA here is from genome assembly GCA_951800055.1 of Cenopis cana. Lineage (NCBI taxonomy): Eukaryota > Metazoa > Arthropoda > Insecta > Lepidoptera > Tortricidae > Cenopis > Cenopis cana. Next base: position 32,956,300 of record OX637471.1, on the reverse strand, counting down.
GGGGCGGGGTTTGGTAGAAGCGCGGATCGTTCTAAATTTAAAACGCGCGCGGCCGCAGAGCGCCCTGACCTACATGCGGCGGGGCCGCGATGCGGCGCGCGCGCCGGCCCTGCCTACGTATTTGTGCGTGCATATACATGTACACAGTACACAACGTCTCTGTGTTAGTAATCTACCTATTCGCCAATCCGCGTTTCGCCAGATGCCGGACGGCGTTTGCAACATCTACTTACCACTCGAATAAACAAACTCACTATTCATTCCATTTGTTACTAGTCAGCCAAACCCTAATAGTACGGCGCGTGATTAAAAAGAAAACACAAAAATAACTATTTGGACTTGTAAGATTTTTGACTTGTAAGACTTTGTAAGATTTTGACTTATATTTATATGAATGTATTTAAAATTTTAATGTACTTAATTGTAATAGTATAGTAGTATATATAATAACACTAGCTCCAAGAACAGCTGTTCTCTCAATTAATTTGTAAACTAGCTGGTTTATTGTAAATTGAATTGGAGTTAATCGCAAACGTCGTTAAGCGCAAGCATGTATCAGATGACACAATTCACACAAATCGTTGGCTGACCCGAATAGCGCGGTTGCGAGAGCCCCGCACCGCCTTGCCTCGCCTGCTCGACCTGCGCTGAGCCTTGTGCAATGCCACCGAGACTCCGCGTCGACTCTACACTGCTCACTCGGTCGACACCCGCGACAAGCCCAGCCCAGCCCTGCCCTGCCCATGCCATGCCCAACACACCACACCATCGGGCCTAAACTGAACCTTCACGTGTTCGTGAACAAGATTCTGTCATCGGCCTGATCCTTGACGCGGAATTCGGCTGTTTTGCAAGACAAACACAAAATACAAACAATCTAGAATTCTAATTAGAAAACTTTCGGGGAAGATGTTTACAAAAATATGAGCCAGTTGTGTTGAGAGTCTCAACTTGAGACTAGAATAGAATACCTATACTTGTGGAGTATGCTGACGGCAATCAAATCGTAAAGTACATTCTACTCGCGACTTATTATCTGCATTATTCTACTTTACGCACACGTTGTATTTCCCCCGTAACCTACCTACCTACTTCTTCATACGAAATATAGGACAATGTCTATTTTAGTTTATGTTGTTAAATTCGATATTCAATCAGTGATGTGAGGCCATTACACGTAATATTAATGCGGTAAAAGTGACGTGAATGGAAACATGACAAGATACAGGCGGGGTTGTGGATTGATTGTGGATCGGGCGCGAGCCGCCGCGCCGGCGTCGTCGCCGGCGAATGTATCGTGCGTTTCGACACAATCGGCCGCCGTTCGGTGGGGTGCGCTCGCGCTGCTTCGCAAGCGCTTGTTTCACAAGACTCCTCGGTCGGCCTGTCGCAACTCTACCCAAATGTGACCTGAACACGTATCACATTTACACACATCCACGGACTTGCGACTCGAATTTGCCATGGTGCCTGTCGAAATCCTAGACTCGACGTGACGTAACCTTCCGAGAGGATTACTTGTGTCATGTACTCATGTCCAAATGCCACGCGGCACGAAAATTCCTTAAAGAACAGTTCATTATTTCATTTCTCCTATAAAACTTTATCACTATACTTACCTATAACGATAATGTTAAACCTAAGCGCCAACTTCGACAGTGACTTAAGTTTCTGTGCATGAGAAAACAGCACTTCGTATTCGATATAAGTAGAAATTTCTAGTCGCTTTATTGGATTTAAACATTTTAAACTAATTGGAAGCTATTTCTCATTGGTACCAATACAATTATGTAGTTGGGAGTTATATATTTACTATTTTTTGTGCTGAAATGCTTTAGGTTTACGTACTAAAAGTTGAATTTGTGTCATGTTTTTATTTTTAAATTGGCTTCAATAGCTTAGGTTCTCTAGTACTTATATAGTACTGGAGGGACAGCTGCTGGGTCGGAGCGCGAAGAATAATTGTTTGTATTGTTACATGGATGGCTGCACATAGAATGCACGCCATTTTACGTAACATACCTCTTTCTATGCAAAACTGAACTTTACTCTTCGTCATTATGTATGACGAAATGTCCCATCTTACTACGAATCAGAAATACACGACATCTAATTTGAAAATCAGAATTCTGCCATTATATAAATAAAAGTGCATAATAGCAGTAGTATATGGAGCATCCATCGTTTTTATAATGATTAAAAAAGATGAGTAAATTATTAAAATGTGTATTTGTGTAATACGGCCGGTCCTTAGCCAAGACGACAGATGTTAAATAACAAAAAAATGCGCGCCAGTCGACTAAGTATTTCGGCGCGCTGCCTTGACCCGAATCGGGTGTTTCGACAGAGCGGCCTCGCACACCACCGGTCCTTTCTATTTTTTAGGCATTACCTGTCCTGTCATTATTACGATGGCTGCACGAGAGCCGCCATCTTGGATAGATTTTTGGTGTGGACGCGTCAGAACAGAGGCTAAAAACCGGTTTCAATGCGTAAAATATAGTTAAGTGCCTATACATGATCCACTTGGCGTCGTAAAGCGTGCGTGGCCGTGGCGGAGAGCTCATGCCAAGGCGTGCACTGAAACCTTACGAATGTCTATTTATTGTAGGCGACATTAAAACGCATTCGTGTTAACACGAATGTTTTATCGGAATCCAGTCAGTCCCGGTCGTACTCTACATATAATACTATGAATAGAAGAGCATCGGGATCTTGACACAGTTTTGGTAGATGATCGCGGGTGATGATTTATCTTGGTTGTGTAACGATCCGGCTGCCGCTATCTGGGCGTACGATCGAGTGCGTGCGGGCGGACGGCGGTCGGCGGCACTCGGCTGCCTCCGCCGCGGCTCGGACGGCGCGGGGCGGCAGGCGCGGGCGCGGGGCACTGCCAGCCTTGACCAAGTTTCACCGACTCGTCGGTATAAGGAGTGATCCCCACCTCTTCCCGTCCTTTCGGTGCAAATGTACACCGCTGTTCTTTACTTGATTACGATTACACATGCAAAGCGAATTAATTACTCGATGCCCGAGCAAGTTTAAGTTAGGTTCAATTTTGCATATGCTGATGGTATCTCGAACTCCTGAAATTCTTAGAGACAGTGGCTTAGACTGGAAACTAGGAGAAGTGCATGACGGCGTGCTCGTAACCTCAGTGTCAAGGTCGACCTTGACCCATCTGAGAGAAGTGGGACAGCCACAAATAGCGTCAGAATGCGAGGTGAACTCTTACGTACGTGTCTATTTCTGCACATCGTTCGCTGTCACCGAGACGCGGTTTTTGATTTGTAAAAATGACCTTGACCTTGATCTACTTTATTCGTTTAATAAACAGAGCTGACCTCGTTTACTGTATTATCGGCAAGTATCGCGTACTCATTACGGCGCTATTAGATGCACATCAAATGCATTCTGTTCTAATTATAAAACCAACTAATTGAGATATACATGACATACCTCCGTCCGTTACAAAGCGGTGTCATCCTGAGTGACGGCTTACACCAACCAACCACCCCACAAGAACCATCGTTGTTGAGAACAACTCTTTTGATATGAGTATTTTATTCTTACACGTGCTTACCTACAAACTAAGTACTCAGTTACAATCGTAAAGAAACATTGGAATTTTGTTTTACTTGACAGAAACCTTAAATATAAATAGATAGTTGAAAGTGTGGGACCATGTGGGAAAATGTGGTTCTGAAAGAACTATTTTTTTTATATTTGCAGCAGGTTGGGAATGTCTATAGGTATCTAACTTCTGGTCCTGCGCTCCTATCGTTTTATTTGGCCCGGCCTATAAAGCCACAGTCAGGTTAAAAAATACATTCTGGTAGGTACAGTCGGCCAAGAAAGTGTTCTACCAGTTTTGACAAAAGTTTCTGTGAGATCTAATCATCGCTAGGGTTGACTTTTCTAACAGAGTGTAAGAGTGCACAAATTGACGTACGTCTATTATCTGAGATGCCTGACATAAAGTCATGGGTTATTTTATTTTGACCTTTGTTATCAATGCAATAGGCTATTATTTTGCAATAATGTTGTATATTCTTCTCTGCAATTAAAACCATTTCGATCTTTTTTCAAGAAAATCTTTTTGCAACTGAAAAAGAAAGTATCACTGACAAATAGTGTCAAGTATTATTGTACGTACGTAATATTCAACAATCGTGTTTATTATATATTATTCTAATTTCTTGATTTCCTACTGTTGTAATGCCTCGTAATTTAACAAGCGCCGAACGAGCTAATAATAAAGCACTTCATAACGAGGGCTTCAATAATAGTGAGATTTCTAGACATCTAAACTTGCACATGACATGACGTACCTAAATAGTAAATACATGTATAAAATTAAAGGAGCAATTGTCACTGTCATAATATTATTGCAAGGGGAAATCGACCTTGTTGTTTCATGACGGTCAAATGAACCTCGACCGTAGACCACATTTTTGCTGACTGTACCTACTGTCTGTAGTATGTATATATCATTAACGTTCAGTTTAAGTTCTCTAACCCATCGAACTGTATCTGTTCGATAGAATTTAGCACTTGCGCAGCCCTCGTTTTTTGCTAAAATCCCTTCATGACGTACTTACAACCCAGTCTGCAACATGAAACTGCACACTGCAATGCTTAAATCCGTTACGGTCGCTATCCTGCTCGAATACTTACCGACTTCGCATAATCCTGTCCTTTTCGCGCAGAAGCGCGTTGACTACAATAAAAACTGGTTGTTATTTTTAACTCGTGGGTTGGGCGAGCCGGCAACTCACTGAAAACCCCCTTCCGCTCCAGCTTCAGTGTTGTTTATTTGCCATCCACTTAGCATTCTGATATTCTATGCACTGAACTTGCTAATACTGATTATTCACTACTACGTTAACTACGTACCTCGAGCCTTTGACATCAATTTCGATGCTTTTCTGTTTTATTCACTTCTAATACATATGTTTCCAACATGTATATATAGTACTACTGACAAACACTCCTAGGGAGAGGCTTCTCATCGACGATACGTAAATTTAATTCTCCACGTGTTACGTACACCTTCAGTTACTGCATACGTTTTCTGCGATAGGATATCACGACCTAGTTTTACTCAAATACGAGTTATTGGCGGCACGAACGTGCGCAACAGTCATAATGAATTCTTTAATTTTATGATAACATAATCTTATTAATTCTAAGGGACATTACTAATATTGATGAAAGATTATTTATTTACATTTAAGCTAAATTAGCTAACTTAAGTATTTTTTTTTAATCAACCTAATAGGCCGATTTATACAGTGCAAGAAATTGCATGTAATTTTCATTACACTGCGGGCTGCGGGCTACCGAGGTAAGACTAGGGCGACCAAACCCCGCAATGTCATAAAAATCGCATGCAAGTTCTTGCATCGTGTAAATGGACCGTCAGAACCATATCGATATAAAATACTTTCGAAATACGCACTCAAATCGGTGCTAAAGAGTCACATGTATTTTCTCCAATATGCTCGGAAATATTCGCCTTAGTTCGCAAAAAAGTCCGTAAAGTGTCTCGTTATCCACTAGTGCAGATTTAAAAAGTTAAAAGTTATTATTGTCCTGCCGCAGTGGTCGGGATGGTCGGGAAACGGTACGAATTTCCATTATTGTATTGTTTTTTACCTTTTAAAGTGGGGATCTGACTAAGAAGTCCATTGAGAACAGCCAAATGCTTGCGCAATCAAAGGTCTATCGCGTTTTTTTGCCACAGACGAAACATTAAAACGTCTCAAATGGTTAAAACCAGTATATAATAAAGTAGGTAATAATGGTTTAAAACAAGTGTTCGATATTTATTCCACAGTTGCTTTACGTACCTATTTAAACTCCAGGTTTTGTTTTAAGTTGTTTGTAGATTTAAATTTATAATTCTTTCTTTAAAATGATATGATATACAACCAAATCGGTATTTCCCAAGAAAAATACTTTAATGGTAAATGTAGTTAACTTTAAACTCAAACCTCAAAATATTCTTTATTCAAATAGGCCTAGCAACAAGCACTTTTAAATGGTAAATGTAGTTAACTTTAAACTCAAACCTCAAAATATTCTTTATTCAAATAGGCCTAGCAACAAGCACTTTTAAATCGTCAGTTTTATAAAGTAAATGAAGTATATTAGTTGATCTTGTGCTTATATTGGTAGCTATATGCGTTATGCAAACGTAATTATGTAATTTCTCCTATCTTTTAAGAAAATGCTACATAAGTAGATATCATTTCTCGGTAGGTATTGTAGGTGCAGTAAAAAAAATACACGTGAGGTTTCCTTGTACCGATATTCTTAGGGAAGCCGGAAATAATTTGCCTTACTTATTCTTCATGAGCCGTAGTAAAATAACTGGACGGGCTGAAAATTAGGCAAGCCGGTGGGAATCGAGTTGTATGGACGCTCCGCCACTGGTACTTATGTATATTAAGGGAAATTATCAAAACTGAGATCATTCTAGAGAAATGATAAAAATAGAGTATTAATTTTAATATCCTGCGTAAATTGATACTATAGGTAAAAACCGGCCAAGTGCGAGTCGGACTCGCGCACGAAGGGTTCCGTACCATTATCTATAAAAACGGTCAAAAAAATCACGATTGTTGTATGGGAGCCCCCTTAAATATTTATTTTATTCTACTTTTTATTATTTGTTGTTATAGCGGCAATAGAAATACATCATCTGTGAAAATTGCAACAGTTTAACTATCACGGTTCACGAGATACAGCCTGGTGACAGACGGACACGGACAGCGGAGTCTTGGTATCTAATAGGGTCCCGTTTTACCCTTTGGGTACGGAACCCTAAAAATGGGTGCCAATGCCAAATATTGGGATGTTTAGGTATCTCATGCATGTGCAAAAGAAACGAGCTATGGTTTGAGTTGTAGTCGAGCTACGCTGTATTCTGTATTCTATGATCCATCTCATCACGATGATTGAGTCCGCTTCTCATCATGATCCGTACAAAATTAATAATGTTCTTCCTTGAACGTAAGTTGGTTTTTGTAAAAGAAAATAATAACAGAAATTTCAATTAACGAACACTAGTAAAAATGTAAGTATGGTCTTATCTTAGCTGAGCGTTACAAACAGTTTAAAAAACTCTTATATTTAGTTAACCGCGAAAATAATACCCTACGTTTCATAGGTGAATCCATCTATATCCATTTGTTTTGGCATATATCTGTCTTTCAAATCGATATAGTCCTGCTCACTTAGTTCATCAAATCCGTTCACTTATACTTATACTGTACAATGTACATAGGTACACTATGAAAACCGAACTCACTCAACTTGAACCGAATCATTTCACATTACTAGGGTAGACTTCGGAGAACCTATACTCGCTGGGCAGCAATCGATGACAAAACAATCAAAGAGCGACTTCGCCGTATAAGTATGTAGTTTATTTGAGGGTTTCCTGACAGCACTAAATCCAGTCGGAGTACAAACTGTACGAATGGAAAACTGTGCCCTGGCACATACTTTGTTTATATGTGCCAGATACTCAAAAAGATTTATTCCGCAAACAGGCCAGGGCATTTTTATATGTCAAAACGTTATTTTACAATTAAGAAGAGGGGTGTTCCAGGTTCGAATCCCGGTCAGGGCATTTATTTCTGTGATAATCAGATGAGAAATAAAATTCTTCCTGAGTCTTGGAGGTTTTCTATATATTTAAGTATCTGTTTATATAAGAATGTATATCGCCGCTTAGTTATAGTACAAGCTTTGCTTATTTTGGGACTAGGTTGATTTGTGTAAGATTGTCCACACATAATTACAACTATTAACTTAGTGTTCTTCTTTTTTATCTTAAGTATGACCTTATACATTCCGGTGATATTTTAAATAAATTTCATATATTCACGTTTGACAGAGGCCATATACATATTTTTCACATCACCTATTCGGATAAGGGCTTTTTCTTCCCTGCTAGGAGGGATCAAAATGGCACTTTTCTTCCCTGCTAGAAGGGATCAAAGTGGCACTTTTCTGTAACGAGTAATAGGTAACTTAATGAGTTATTGTATCGATTTTGATAAAATAAATGCACAACTATTGTTATTTCAGATCTTTCATTATCCTCAATAGGTGATGTGAAAAGCAGTATGAGTCACATGGAAGCAAAACTATTTCCACCTTGGGCGTTAATTCTTGAATCCCTCACTACACTCAGGATTCTATTTTAGAATCCCTCGCTACGCTCAGGATTCTATTATATAATCCTTCGCTTCGTTCAGGATTCAATTTACGCCCACGCCGTAAATATGTCATTTTGCTCCCTTGTGACACAATCTACTATTTTTTCCTTTGTAACGATTTCAATTTTGAAATGACATTCAGTTTGTTAATTAATTAATTACCTACACTACATTATATCTTTGTGAATATTGTTAATTAATAACTACCGATTGACATGTAAAAGTGCCCCTGTGGCCTATTTGCAGAATAAATGTTTGAATTTTTGAATTTTGTGATTCCTTACTCCAAATATTTGAGATTTATGAATTGACCTTTTGTAGTGCTGAACCTAATACGTACCGTTTGTCAAATCTAGCGAATCGATTATCTAGCCTATATGTATATACTTTGTCACATAAATTGTATCAGTCTCCTCAAACAAAAATGTGTTATTTATGTGTTAGTGGGCTATTTTTTCACATCGTATTTTATTTAATTTACTGTTGATATTTTGTTTTGGTTATAAATGTATCGTTTATATAATCGATTTTATGACATTACGGAAATGTCATTATCTGAATCGAAACTACACACTTGGTCACAACACTTGGTTTAAAAAAGAAGACATATCACGTAACTGTTGGCGTGGTGAATTATTATCGTAAAATCCTCAACAACTAAGATCTGAAAAAATGTAACGTGGGTTAAATTATGTTTGAGAAAAGTAAAATTATATTTTTATTTACTCGAGAAGCCCTATTATTATTATTACGTGATTTTAATTATAATTTCGATGACTCATGGTTGTTTACGTTCTATGGAAGTTGTCATGTGTCAAATATTTGAAGTAAGAAATCACACAGTATACACGGAGAAAAAAAAATTGTTCGAATTACGAGTAATAAGCAATAAATAACATTTATTAATAAGAAAATATATACGCGAATACAACAATAACTAAAATAATATTAAAGCTAACTGCAAATACAAGTTAGGTATCAAAAAATAAACTAAAATTAAAACTAATTTAATTAAAATATATCTAAAAAGGGTAATAAGCTGATTTCTAAAAGAAGGGAATATCAAAGTCTATTAATTTTTACAATTTTTTCTAGTTCGTAGAAAATAATTTTAATTTTAAGGAAATTTTATTTATTTCAAAGTATAGGAAATACGAAACGGTTTTACTTAATTGCGAAATTAATATTCTTTACTCGGAATAACATACTAAATATTACAAATGAGCATTAATAACAAGTACAATATTTTTGGTGTCAGTAAATACTATTAGTAAAATTGGTTTGTAACCGTTAGTATATAATCTACTTGTCTTGGGATTCAATAAAACTTATACTATTAATTAATATTTTTTACTTGTTTGTACAAAAATACAACTAACTGACGATTTCTCAACATAAGGCGCTACACTGAGAAATTTGGAGACTTTGGAACGCTGTCCTGCCCAGACTAGCAAACAGTAGGGGCTGATTTTCAGATATATGATTCTTGACTATATGAAAACTTGAAAACTCGAGCGTTCGACACTCAAAAATCGGTCCCCTGCCCAGACGAGGAAACAGTAGGGGCTGACTTTCAGATATATGATTCTTGACTATATGATTGTGGTACTGACAATAGCGAAACACGAATGCTTAAAATTTTCTCGATAGAAAATAAATCCAAAGTCGAGTCTATATTTTCCTTTTTTTACTCAGCCTACTAAAACAACGCATTATTAAAAGACGATTAAGTTAACATGATGGTATTTTACCTCATCTAGGTACAAACAGGAGGAAATTTAATAAATCTGCACAGTCAGATATTTATCGAGATTTGTCTAAAAAGCCATTTCCGGAGAGTGTTGCATCCCGTTTTGTTGTGAACGAAAAACATACGCGCGTGTCTTTCAATCAATATATATATATCGCCGGCAGAATTTGGGGGCTGGGTGTGACTGGCCGCGAATGCCCGGAGGTCGCAGGTTCGTATCCTGCTCGGTGACTAAATTTTTCAATATTTCCTTTATTTCTAAATATTTATTATTATGTAAGAAAATCTCAGAATAATAACAAAAATTTCAAAACTACAGATTAACAAAGTTAAATATCATATAATGAAAAGAAAGTTGCAATTGTAGGTTTATCTATTACAAAATAAGTTAGAGGTTTATGAGGTCTAACCGTCTAAATATCTTAGAGATGTACATAGCCTCTAAACACCAAAATTAAAATAAAATGAGAATCTGAACATCCAATGGTCGTTCGACCCGGCATTGATTAGTAAAGTGGTACCTATACAAAAATTTTTCTATGCTGATATAAAGAACTAGCTTTTGCCCTCGAGTTTGTCCGCGTAGAACTCGTTCATCGCGTATGAATTTATTTGCTATTCTTTTATTAATCGCTTACCTATTCATCGCCCTTCCAAATGAAATTCCACCCCCTTAAAGCATGGTTTCCGGGATAAAAAGTTTCCAATGTCCTTCCCCGGAACTCAAACTATATCCATACCAAATCGGTTTAGCGGTTTGAGCGTGAAGAGGTAACAGACAGAAAGGCAGACACACTTTCGCATTTATAAATTTAGTATTGATACATGGGCCACCATACTCCTATCAACTCACATTTGTTAGTTTACATATTCTGTAATGTATCGAAATAACTCGGTGCACATCTTCATACTGTGGTACATTTTTAGGGTTCCGTAGTAAACAAGGAACTACTAGTTAACAAGTAATAGTCGAACTTCAGAAATGTACTTTGCAAAAGCAAACTTTCGTACAATTTCCATTGACACCTCAGATAATGTTGTTGACAAAAACATAGTAAATATAAGTTCGCATACTTTTTATTCCACATAATGTAACGGATGGACAACTACGGAACCCTACATTGTGCTTGCCGACACGCACTTGTTTACAAATGATAACAGTAAATTGATTATTTGAGTCACAATGGATAATGCTATATGTACTCGTAATTTTTCACTACAGCATTTCAGCACATTTGTTACTCCACTCTCCAGTCTCCATTAATACTTTGCTGATGGAAAAATATTATTTGTTACAGCTGTACGAGCAGATCGCATGCGGGGAGGGAGGAACAAATTCGGCCCTATGTACAAACGAGACCGCGCTCGCAAACTTCAAATGATGCGACAAAGACAGATAGCAGTGCAAACGCTGCGAGGATCAATCGGAGACGGCAGCCTCGTGCTGGGCTTCGGGTCCCCGTACGCGTCAGTGCCAGTGAAGCAGGAGATCCAGATCCCGCAGGTGTCGTCGCTGACGTCGTCGCCGGAGTCCTCGCCGGGGCCGGCGCTGCTGGCCGCTCAGCCGCAGCCGCAGCAGCAGCCGCCGCCGCCCGCGCACGACAAGTGGGAAGCGCACTCGCCGCATTCCGCCTCGCCCGACGCCTTCGCCTTCGACGCGCCCGCCACCAACGCCGCCACGCCCTCCAGTACCGCCGAACCCACGAGCACAGAAACCCTCCGAGTCTCGCCCATGATCCGCGAATTCGTCCAAACAATTGACGACCGCGAGTGGCAGAACTCGCTCTTCGGACTCTTGCAGAGCCAAACCTATAACCAGTGCGAAGTTGATCTCTTCGAATTAATGTGTAAAGTGCTGGACCAAAACTTGTTCTCTCAAGTGGACTGGGCGCGGAACACCGTGTTCTTTAAGTATTTAAAGGTGAATTTCCAGATAAGTATGAGTATCCTTCCCGAATCCCCATTCCACTCCCCGGTGTACACCAATTTTGCTTGCGAAAGTGTCGCATCGCCCTGCTGAGCGAATTATTTTTATATAATCTCATAGAGAAAAGCTTTGCGAACGATTATTTTCCAGAAAAACTTGTGTAGAGCGGAGTACATTAAATATGCCCGTGTGAGTTGAGGTTCATGTGAAGCAGCGGCATGGATGTGATGTGCCGCTCGCAATCGATACGCCGCGCCGCGCCACGTACTTCCAACTAGGTCAAGATCCCACGAGCGTGCCGCCTGCCGCCTGCCACTGACTGGCGACGGCCCGCCACAAACAAACACATCCGTACCTGACCCATGATTCCGTTCTATTGAATGCTTCCTACGAGTACGATTGTATAAACCTGCTGTGCGGTGTCAATTCCAAATTAGGTCATTATTTTTAATCGTCGTTGTAGCATTTGTATAGTTGAGCTTTTATAAAGCTCAAAGTCGGTAAATTTAATTTATCTATTATCCCCAAAATCGTTTACGTAGTTTCATAAAAAACTTAAAAACTGTAGGTATTATTAAAGTTCCAAAATTTGATCCGAATTGAAGTTCGGGAAGAACGGAAAAGTCGCGATGTGTAGGGTCACAGGAGTGATTAATCAGAGAGAGGCAATCGACAGAAGCGGGAACATCAGCGGACCCACGCCGTGGTCGTCGTACGCTTACGCAAGAACCGCAGCCGGTCACGTGGGCGTGCGGCGTTGCCGTCCCGCGCACTACAGTCTATCCCTCTCTCGCAGGCGGCGTCCATTTTACAAATAGCGATTTTTGTTTCAGCTTAAACGGCGGGGCTTGTTTACGAGTCGTTCTCAGAAATTAGGACATCGTTGAATCTACGTACCTACTTATTATAAAGATATCCCTTTGCACTCCCGCCGGCATTAATTCCACTCGATCGGTAAACTCTAATACTTAATTAGAAGCAATACAAGCAACGTACTGATCTGATGAATTTGTAGTTAAATATGTAAGTTCGTAATTAGGGCACGGTTGGCATTTTTGTGAAACTACATAAAGGAAAAATTTAATCCCAAACACGAATTACTGTTAGACTAACTAAACGAATGGTTGATAGACGAGCATAATAAAGGCGCGATGCGCTGAAAGCGCTGAGCACGGCGGGGCGGGCTGTGTTCCCTCCAGCCGCGTGACGTAAGGCGAGACGGCAACGCTGCACTTTCCCGCCGCACTTGACACACTGGCCGTGGCCGCGTTGCCGAGAAAGCACTTTTTACCGCGGGCGCGTAACGACACCGGTCGGTAACGGAACGCAACCTTTCTTCGCTTTCTCTTACGTAATGTTACCAGTTACGATTAGTCGCTCGCATAACAGCACGATGAACTTGGGCCGCTTGAACGGCCGGTCGATGACGTTGTTTTTATTTAATCATGCACCACAAGTCGATTCGAAATTTAAATTTTGTTGAGCCTGTTTTTTATAGTTGTAGTATTCTCTTTCAATGGTTTATACCAGGGGCCGGCAATTCAATTTGTTTTAAGTGGGGTCCGGATATGACAGAAAAGAAAAGAGGTCCAGATAAAAAATCTTAATGAAATCAATATGCATGCAGCATATTTATCATTATTTGGGGTCTGCGGTTTGACCTTCCCCGGTCCGGATACGGACCGCGGTCCGCCTATTGCCGACCCCTGGTTTATAAAGTTCAGAATTAAAAAAAAACCGATGATTTGTGAATAGAACAAAATTTTAATTTCAATCTAATTCTTTCGGTACATATTAAAAGGAGATATTCGAGTACTCAAAGCCTGTACATATATGAAACAAACAAGGTTTTTAAGCCGCCACATACCCCGCTAGACTCATGTTACAATTTATAAAATATTGTGGCTATGTGAATAGAAAACCATCAAATTATCACAATAAATACCAAATGAGACAAATTCATAAAAATCTTAAAAAGATATATGGGACTATAAAGATTCGCAAAAATAACTTTTTTTTTGTTTATTGGCCAAATGTAAATTGAAAGTTACCAATAAAATACTCGTTTCATAAAAAAGAAATTGTATGGCCCATAAAAATATTTCACGACAAATACGGCATAATTCCCCTTTTTCTATATTTGGGGACAAGCTTGTACTATGGTTAGACGACACATACACATAAACTCACGCTTGTTTTCCCAAAAGAGGTAGGCAGAGTACATGAAATTTAGTTCCAGTGTTACTTTTAGCAATTGTAGGTTTAAAGATGGAAAAACCGGCCAAGTGCGTGTCGGATCACGCACAACGAAGGGTCCCGTACCGACACCCAGTCCTTTTTAAAATACTATTTAATACTTTGAATCAAAAAAGATTGTATCTTCATAGGGAAGTCACGGCACTTACGTCCTGTTGTTTGGGCAAGACAGTTTTTCAGTGATAACTCAGAAACCCTTAATTCCATCTTGTTCAAACCAAAAATCGTTGAAAGTACTTATAATTATCCACGACCTCAATTTTTTTCAGAATTTTATTCTTCATAGTTTGGAAATTAGAGGGGGGGGGGGGGCACATTTTGTAAGTCTGGAAGCTAATATGTCACCAACGATTGACTTAAATGGAAAACTTTTTTGGTAACCTCTATATTATTTTTTAAGGCCTATCCAAAAATACTCCTCTCAACTACCTGCATTGAAAAAAAAAAATGCATCCCTCGGTTACATGTATGGGGTGCCCCCCCCCCCCCCCCCCCCCCCTAAAATATTTTTTCCCTAATTTCACATCATTTTTATGTAGCGGTTTATAGAATACATTTACCTACCAAATTTCAAACTTATAGTCTCCGAATAAATCGCCTGTGACATACGGACAGACAGACAGACTAACATGACGAAACTGTAAGGGTTCCGTTTTAGCCATTCTCGCTACGGAACCCTAAAAAATGTGATATTGCAGTGATAGGTTGCTAGTCCATCGCCCACAAACAATCTTTAACCCGGTACCCATAGTTGACTCTTACGACACACACGGAATGAAAGGAGGTGATGCTATTCTAAATTCTAACCCGGCCCCACACAGGGGGCGACTATACAGAGCGTTCCAAGACTATGGGACATCAAGGGAAAGTACCTTAAATATCGTAGATAGGATATTTTGCTGAAAGAAGAGATTATTTTAATTTAAACTGCATTCATAGATTTTTAAATAATTATGTACAGTCAGCGTCATATAGCGTGTAGCAGCCAAAGTGACCAAATAGCTCGGAACACCATACAAAATATATGTTGTACCGAACTATTTGGCTACTTTGACTGCTACACACTATATGACGCTCACTGTACATGATTGAACCGGGAATCGAACCCGCTACACGAGAAAAAAATACCCTGTAGCTTTATTATACCGATCGAAAGGCTTCATCATAACTCATAAGGATTATTGTTTGCTAAACCACATGTCAGAAATAAAAGGAAGACCATGAACCATGAATTTTAGCAACACATTTTTTTTTCTCGTGTTGCGGGTTCGATTCCCGTTTCAACCATGTAATTATTTTAAAATCTAAGAATGCAATTTAAATTGTTTTTTAAATTAAAATAATGTCTTCTCTTAGTAAAATATCCTATCTACGATATTTAAGGTACTTTCCCTTGATGTCCCATAGTCTTGGGATGCCCTGTATACGTACATTATTAATAAATAAATTGAATACATAAAAAACATCCAAGTCATAAAAACAAATATTCTCATCACAAAAATGCCCTGACTGGGATTCGAACCACAACTAGCTTTGTAGGCAGCCGCACTACCAGGCCTAATTGGTCGTCACCAAAGACTAATGTATATACTAAAGTCGTCACAATATAAACATGTATATACCGACAATAAGCATGGTAGGCGGTATTCAGCGTACGTTGACGTCAGCACGACGCTTGAGTGAGTCAAGTGAGTGTCGCCGCGTTCTAGTAGAGGAGTTCTACGATATCAATGTATGGAAGGGTCATAATAATTCCCACAGAAGCGAAGTTTGATTTTTTTAGTTCTTTGTATGTATCTTTTTGACATACTAAAAATCTTCCAAAATTTGACAACTGTGCAAAATGGTTTTTTTTTTACCTCAAAAAAAATCGTTTTTCTTTATAATTCAATAATGCTTAGTGCCACATAAAAACTTTGTATTAAAAATATGTTCAGCATAAAGTTATCTGTAACTTTGCTTCTTATTACTTTATTGATAAATCTAATAGTTCATGAGAAAAATGCTTTTCGACATTGCGTTTCTTGTTAAAAGCCTGTTAGTTAAAAGGCTTACCAAAATTAAACTGTATTTTATGCAGAAAGCAAGATACCTTACCCTGTGATACTTGGGACCAATATAAACGAATTCATCCGAGGAAATGAAAATATCATCCACTGAATTTCAAGATGGCGGTCCTTTTCTAAAGTAGGAGCTGCATTTTTTCAAAAGTGATTTGAAACGGTGGCTGCCATTTTATTAATACGGGTATCAATCGATTGGTACTGACACCACTACTTAATCAAAATAACTACTATTCCCCGCGTTAACTCATCGGTAATCAAACACTAGAAAATATCCGGTACACTTACTTATTTAGAAAATGCATCGCACCGTGTACTGACTTTGTTGGCGCTTAGTGCACATGTTATTTTCGCTACTGTAGGCTTGCCGCAGTATTATGAAACCCATACCCAATACATTAAGTAGTACAATTTGTGGACCTATTATGTCGCTTTCCCACATTAAATAGAAATATTTCTGTTAAAATTCAAAAAAAATACGATGCATTTCTCCAAGAAACCTGAATTGGTACATGCCTCCTTTTTATCTTGTTTTATTGTAGAAAATTACAACATTAGCATTACGACAATTCTATAAAGTCGGAATGGGAGTCGGTTGCTTAAATGTAACGCTCTACATAACTTATACCGAGAGCCACATTCGACATTTCGTTTGACGGCTATTACTCCTGCCGCGATGCCGTTTGGCCTACATTTACGTCTATTATGTAACTTAAAACATGAAGACAAATATATATAGTACTCTCTATAGCATCCGTCTCTTCTAAAAGGTAATGTGTAATATTTTTAGCACGTTTTTCCTGTTACGTCGGTCGTACTAATAAAGTTAAACTGGTTACCTAAATCTTACGAAGAAAATGTTATCTTGAAATTAGAATAAACAGAAAAGTTTCCCTATGCTGAAGTTTGGTCACGTATTGACCGTACCGCAATCCGACTTTGACCTACTTACTTCGCGCCGGCTCCGCTAAAATGTCCGCGGTAGAGGGCCGTTGCGGCATGAAGCCAGACCGCACAGGACACGTGCTACCGTGCTCGTATTAAGACTTGAAAATACGATTTGGTACATACTGATGCGGAAGCAGAAAACCAGTCAGTTCTGTTCGTGTAAGTTGAAGACACATTAGGTATAGAATAGAGGTTGCTTCGTGGAGAGCTTGGGCTTAAACCATGTCGACGTAGTTCTAGTCATGAATACCCACTAAGTTTGTTCTGATTTTATGAAATCCGTTTTATTATTGGATGGTATTTCGTATAACGAAATGGTTAGAATTTCGCGTGTGCCTTGCAACATCGTTGGAAAGGTCATGAGAGCGTTGAAAATTAATATCTTTTATCGTTTAGTAGTAGTAGTAAAACTCTTAATTGTACACAATAAAGACGAAAAATACAAAAGGAAATAGTTTGTACAGTCAAGGGCATTAATATGTATACATTTTTGGACCTTATTTCAATGGAGTAAGGTGAAAAAGTGTATACATATTGGTGCCCTTGACTGTACAAAGGCGAACTTATCCCTTTAAGACATCATAGTTCTTTGACAGATCTCGAGTGAAAAGTCGAGCGTTCGACGTTCAAAAATCGGCCCCCAGTTCCTAAAATAAACCTCTGAATCGAGAAGAACCGGCGTAAGAAACTTTTGTAATTGTTCCAAAACAATGTACATGTACAAATTATGTAAAATTACAATATCACAATTAAAAAAATATATTCGATTTGACTTAGCTCGCTGGACTCAAAATCGATTACTGTTTACCGACTATCGTTCTTCAAGTGGCGTTAATACAATATGTTTTCTATTTCGTTCTTTACAACAAATAGACTAAACTGACAGAGTTTCATCGGTTTAAGATTTCGTATGCAATTAGGTACAGTGAAACAAACCCTTCTTAATTACACCCTTCTTAAACAGTTATTAAAATTACTCACAAAATATGTACTAGTGAAATTCATACCAGTTAAGTTTAGGTGGTAATAGTGTTGAAAGATCGATTCGAAAGATAAAATATTCTGATTTCGTCGGACCGATCTCAATTCATCGCGTTGAGCAAGACATAGACACCGGTGAGGCAATCGCGCCGAGCTCTAAAATTCAGTTGTAACATTTCGTAAACTGCAAATTTAACGCGCTCGCGCACCGCCCTGTGTTTTCTAATGCAATTCAATAAAATGTGGGTCACGGAATGACGTCGTATGCGCCGGTCGCTGTCAGATACTACAGCCGACTGATCGCAGATACGCACTGCGTCAAATTGATTTTAAGTCGATCGCATTACTCGTATACGTTTTACATCACACGAACCTCAACTTTCACAGATCTTGGTCCCATTTTTTTGCCGATCGTTTAATATATAAAATTAGTTAAAAAGAAAAGTCGAGTAACGAGGCAGTTTGCAGTAATCATTGTAAGTACTAAAGATGCAAGCGTAAACAACTAACATAGATATAGATTTACGTTATTATGAAAAACTGCTTCTTTACTTGTTTGTTACGTAATGACGGCAAAATATCCCCTCTTCTGTAACATTGCATTATGTTGATGTGCAATGTTGGCATTGCAACGCCTTAATGTGTTGTTGCAGGTGGACGATCAGATGAAGTTGCTGCAGAACTCGTGGTCTGACATGCTGGTGCTGGACCACCTGCACCAGCGCATGCACAACGGGCTGCCGGACGAGACCACGTTGCACAACGGACAGAAGTTCGACCTCATCTGCCTCGGCCTGCTGGGCGTGCCTGCGCTCGCCGACCACTTCAACGAGCTGCAGAACAAACTAGCCGAGCTTAAATTCGATGTTCCCGACTACATCTGTGTTAAATTCTTACTTCTGCTGAACCCCGGTCAGTACTTTTCTGTATTTCGCTATTCTTATAGTGCGCTTCATCCACGAAAGCGCGCCCCTCCACAGCCCAATCCGTACAACTGTGCATAAATGAGTATGAGATTCGCTGCGGAGGGGCGAGTCATCGTGGACGACACGCACTATAACATCATCTGTAATTATATATCTACACTCCCCAATCATAATTTACGCTGTCGAGCGAATGACTTGTTTTCCTTTTTAATACATTTGTTTTTATTTTGCACTCGAACAACATTAGAGGATTTGTAGTCTGTCTTGAAGAATTTTCTTGTGATTTCAGACGTGCGGGGCATCGTGAACGTCAAGTGCGTCCGTGATGGCTACCAGACGGTACAAGCGGCACTTCTAGATTACACGCTCACCTGCTATCCAACAATACAGGTTAGCATTATTTTTATTTTCTTATTTGAATTGAAGAGTCAATGACTATGACTAACTAGTATCATCATCATCATCATATCAGCCAAAACACGTCCACTGCTGGACATAGGCCTCCCACAAAGAGTGCCACAATGGCCGGTCTTGCGCCACCTGTGTTCAGCGGACTTTTGCGACATTTACCAGGTCAGCAGTCCACCTTGTGTACTGGGGGCCTACCCACGCTGCGCCTTGCCGTGGTCGCCACTCGAGAACCTTTCGGCCCCAACGGTCATCGGTTCTACCTACGTGCAATGTGCCCCGTCCACTGCCACTTAAAAGTTTAGCTATTCGAAGGGCTATATCGGTTACTTTGGTTGTGCTACGGATATCCTCATTTCTGATGCGATCAGTCGATCACGCAGAGAAATAATAGATCATCATTTAAGAATATTAGTGGAAGGAAAGGAAATGTGATGAAAGAGTTGTTGAGCATTAGTAAGTTTTTGGTGTCGGTGGTTGCAGGACAAGTTCGGCAAGCTGGTGACGCTGGTCCCGGAGATCCACGCGCTGGCGTCGCGCGGCGAGGAGCACCTGTACCAGCGGCACTGCGCCGGCCAGGCGCCCACGCAGACGCTACTCATGGAGATGCTGCACGCCAAACGCAAGTGAGTACTCTTTCTTCCCTATACACCGTCCCGAACCGAATATACCGACACAACGACAATGCCGCGTTATACCAATATCAATACTAGTATCATATACGTATATGCATTTAAGTAGTATTTACATTAGAAGTGCAATATTATGTCTCGTTCTAGGCCGAACGGAGGCGAAATGGTTAACCGGAGTGCAGAGCACACGTCGACCCTAGACCGATTGTATGTTACCCTATATCATATGAAATTATAGTAATTATAAAATTTATCACTAGTTACGTTGATAGAGCTGCCGGCTTCATTATGTCACCATGGCACCGCTTTTTGGAAACATATTAATGGTTCCTCATATTTCACTTTTTTAACACAATTTATTCGCATCAGTAGTGGCATTCACTTGCCTGGCAACTTTAAACAATTGCAGTGCTTTGACAGCAAGTCATGTGATGTAAACAATAACCGAATAAAAATGCTTTTGTTATTTATTTTTCTTGATTTGGGGTTGGTGCCTAATCATTTTCACATTAAGCAGTTAGTAATCGGTTCGCATTATGTAACACATTAAATACGTTGTTTTTTATTTAAGCTGATATTTACATATACGTACTATATACTAAGTATTTTTACATATTTTTATATATCTTGTTTATTAATAGTTATTTGAGTATAAGTTTATCTCTATTTATTTATATTTTCGGTTAATTACAATATCCGAACTCTTTGTGAAAGATCCGAATGAGCAAGTACACTTTAAGTACATTTATGAAATAAGTTATGTATATACATTAATGCCAAATATACTTTAAGTATTCGTTAATAAGATGATTAAGAGCGCTGGAACGGGTCCAGTAGCGCCACTCGTGAAATAATTGTGATTATTTAAATAAAACGATAGAATTATTTAAATAAGACGAACATAAGGGGCATGTTTTACGTTGTATCCTATGTGCTGTATTTTGTATTTAAGTATATATTTTGAATACATCAAACTAGTTTTTAGTGGACCCGTTCAAGCGCTCTTAAGGCGCTACAACGAAAGAATTAGAAACTTTGAAACGCTGTTCTGCCCAGACGAGGAAACAATAGGGACTGATTTTCAGATATATGATTCTTGATTATATGATTGTGTTTCTGACAATAGCCGAAACATGATTGCTTAAACTTTTCTCGAAAAAAAAATCCAAAGTTGAGTCTATATTTTCCGTTTTTTATTCAGCCTACTAAAACAACGCATTATTAAAAGACACGATTAAGTTAATATGATGGTATTTTACCTCATCTAAACTCTGTCAAGAGGAAATTTAATAAACCTGCACACAGTCAGATATTTAAAAAGATTTGTCTAAAAAAGCTATTCTCGAAGAGTGTTGCATCCCGTTTTGTCGTAAGCAAAAAACATAAGGGCGTCTCTTTCAAACGGTATATCGCCTTAAAAGGAACGATTCATGTCACTTTCCATTACTAATTATTTTAGCGTAACTCTTTAATATATGTCATTCTCAAGAAAAAACTGAGGAATGGTAATAAAAACGGAATTGAGGTTGAGTCTACGTGAGCCATTACAACTTAAAAAAGTGGCTATCGTGGTGGGAAAAATATTAACTTGGTGAATTTGGTTTGACGAAAATTAAGCATACTGATGAATTTTTGTAACAAATTATCACCATTTCCGAGCATGTTTGATAAGAATTTGTATGTATGTTATACCAACATGAAACGGTCCACCCTTCGTAAAATAGCAAGATTGAACTTGAACGGGTCCACTAAAAACTAGTTTGGTAAGGGAAGTCCCTCAAAAATATTAAATAAATAAAAAGTGCTGAATATCCAGCAGGCCTTCGACAAATTCTGGTTTAAGGAACTTCTCTATTCGATCAAAACAACCCTTCCAACACAGTTACTACCTTCTCATGCAGTCCTACTTGACCGATGGTATCGTTCAAGTTCGCGACGTCGAAGAGATATTATTTAGAAGCAGGAGTTTCTTAAGGTTCTATACTTGGACCGGTTCTGTACACGCTGTACGCAGCAGACCTTCCAGATACTAAAAATTTACCACAGCCACTTTTGAGAATGATACTGCTTTTGTGGCGCCCAATGCCCTGCAAGAAAGTTAACAAAGTGGATATAAACTGGATGCAAAAAATTAAATTAAAGTCAGGTGTGCCCAAGTCTGTACATATCACCTTCACGTTGAGGAAAGGGAACTGCCCTCCAGTAACACAAGGAAACAGTGTGCAATCCTTATATACTTATACCGTCCGTCCGTGCCGCTAGGGTATATCATTTCACTGAAGCTTAGTAGATTTAAACATTAAGTATACAAACCGCGGTGTATAACCGTATTTTTAATATGTAAGCATCAGTAAGGGCATCATCAAACAATTGGCAGCTTCGAAATACCTGACCTTGTAAAACGAGGCTAACGAGTACCTGACACTAGAAATTCGTAACCATAGAAGTTAAAAAGAATGTTTTCTGTCTGCTATTACAGAGCAAAGTAGCCTTAAATACGCACATAAGGGTCAACAACAGATTTAGGTTCGCGTCTTTCCTGTGGACATGTTAAAAGTTAGGGGCTACAAAGCTTAATTTGACTAGTAACCCGCATAAACTAACAAATAATAAAAAAAAAAACAGTGTGTCCATGTGATAAAACCATAACTTATGTTCATGCACACAAGCCGTTAACTATTGACCACAGGAAGGACGACTTTTGTATTTTCAAGTGTTTATCACCCGTAATTATGTGAATAAATAATAAAACAAGTGCGAGTCGGACTCGCGCACGAAGGGTTCCGTACCGTTATCTATAAAAACGGCAAAAAATATTTATTTTATTCTGTTTTTTAGTATTTGTTTTTATAGCGGCTACAGAAATACATCACCTGTGAAAATTTCAACTGTCGAACTATCACGGTTCATGAGATACAGCCTGGTGACAGACGGACAGACGAACGGACAGCGCATTCTTAGTAATAGGGTCCCGTTTTACCCCTAACCCTAATAAAAAGAGTGGTTATTGAAATATGCATGGACGATGGATGGATGAAAATGTCTTTGTAAAATTTCAATATTTGGCTTCCTTTGCCAGTTTAATACAGTACCTGGGAGACCGAGCGTGTTCCCCTGGAAAATATTCCCGCATAGCTTGCATAGCAATATTCTTTGAAAATGAGCCGTTTCCGAGATCCCGAAATAAATATATAAGAATTGCTCGTTTATATATTAAAATTAAAGATATATTTGATTTTGAGAACATTTTAATTGATGTCAACATTAAATAAAATGTTTGCGTTTGAGTATAACTAAGAACATCCTGTACTTTTCTGGCAACAGTCAGAGTTAGGTGACGATCGAGTCGAATCGCCAGTCTGCAATGTGCAAGCTTAAACCGTTTGAAAGACAGGTTAAAACTGTTAAGTGCATCGGTGATTATTATTGTAACTCTAGTTGCAGTCCTTGTGCACTTACATATCACATAGATTATGATATTTTTTTAGCCAAAATGCTGCACTTTTTGATGAAGCCAAAAAGCCGTTTGCTTTCATCAAAAAGTGCAGCGTTTTGGCCGAAAAGTGTACCCAGCTTACAGAATTTTTTAAACTTTTATATTTTAAGAGCCACCTCGCTTTCTAAGGGTGAAACTTTAGTTGCCTCGAAAAAAAGACACTTATTTTGGTTCCTACTATCAGTGTGCAAACCGGCTTGCTTTCATCAAAAAGCGCAGGATTTTTTAAATAACCCATATGACTAATAAAATGGAGTCGATTGAAAGGGCGAGGGATTCGGGATACAAACTGAAATTTGGGAACACTCTAACTAGACTATACTAAAGTAAGGCGTGACGAAGTATATAATCGAATGTGTATGAAAAGGAACGAAACACTAATAATGAAGAATCAGGCAAGGATGAGGTATATCTCATTTCGTTGTCTTTGCTTTAGAATCTTAATAGATTTGTTACTCTGTGTCAGGTGCGGTTTCCTGCCAAGCGACGCCATTGAGCCGCATTCGCCCATCTAGAGTAAGCATCCCCTTTGCGTTATTCCGCACCCGCACGGTGTTTGCACGTTCATTACGCAACGCCTCACGACCATTCCAAGTAGGCTGCTTCGACTTACACTTGTAGAGTAGGTACTTTTATCTCACGAGCGCGGGCGAGCCATGGTTGTGTGTTGAGTTGAGCTATACATGCACGTTTTCTACGTGTGCGTCAGCGTGGGGGGTATGAGGTCACGTTCACGTTGTCTATGTGTTCGTATGTGTCACAACTACAACCATGGCCAAGCCGCACTCGTGTGATAAAAGTGCTATAACTATTTTGCGTATTTGGACCGATGTCTTTCCCCTTTAGTTGGCATTCCGAACGATAGCCTTGTACCTGGTGGCGGTTAGTTTAGTTACAGTATCGTGAGGGTGGCTTACGCGAACGTTCGTCATTTGATCAACACGCGTCACAGATCATGTTTCACGAACACGAGTTGTATATTTTACTGACTTTCAGTTCCAAGTACTTTTCTGTGTTCAGTCCTCCTGGTAATCAACTATTCTCTCGTATCTGTCCGATTAAACATAAATATTCGTGTAAATGACTGATTTTAGGAATGTCCTGACTAGAGTTAATATAATAACTCACGGCATGGGAAAAGCATTCATTGAGTGATCATGGGGTAGTAATTATTCACTTTGCACAAAGAGATGGCTAGAAAAAAATGTCCACAAGTTTGCTTTAGAGTAGGGTATCGGGTCATATCACAGGTGACTTACCTACGTAGAATCCTACGTATTTATTTAGGGTGTAAGGCGCTTTACAGTTGCGGTAACTATGCATTGTCTAAGTGTAAATAATCGCCAGAGATGTGCTAAGCTGTGTTTTCGTAGCTAGTTCTGAAATATATATATTTGAGAACTCTACAACTAATCTCAATACAACTAATTTAGTAATCGATGGCAATCACGGTTAGCTAGTAGTTACCAAAAACTAACCCATTTTCTTAATGCTACGATGGTGGCAAACAAGCGTACGGTCCACCTGATGGTAAGCGGACACCGCAGCCTCCAAAAGAGTAACGTGCGCGTTGCCGACCCTTTATAAAATTTGAGGATGCGCTGTGTTGACAGCAGGAGGGACAAAAGGTCCCTCGCTCTCAACACAGTGCATCCTCGGGAGCTCTGGCGACCTGGCTCATTCCCAGAAACACATCACTACATACTTGTATAGTATTTTTTTTGAACTCAATTTTATCGGGAATTATCATTAAATTAAAAATAATGGTAATCCTACCCAGTACCCGTGGTTTAGAATAATTTTAGTTTTTTCCATAGAGCCTATCGGTTTTCCCACCACGGTACAGAAAATTGGCATATGGAAGGAAAAAAATAGGTATAGGATGACCAATACATTTAGTGAAAAGTTAGTATCAACATTTTATTAATTTAATTCGGAAAGCAGTGATATAAATGCATGAGACCTTGCCCATTCGAACCTACTTTAGTTGGTTATTAATATACTTTAAACTCCCGATCATCGGTTAAAAATCATCGTGTATAGCATTGTACTATATTTTGACCCAGTGTACTACATACTGTTGAAGAAATATACAATGTGTTACCGGCATGCGGGCTTTTATTTAAACTGGGTATTTAAACGTAGTGACTTAACTTAACCATGCGCTTATTTTTATTATTAAACCAAAATTTCGACTTAACTTATTTTCTAACAAAATTTTAATTGCCAGCAATGTAATGCAAAGTAAATTGACAACTGAGTACAAATGCCAGCCCTTAGTGTTTTGTTTACTATGAAGTTATCTTGAGCAGTGCACGTTACATTGCCGGTGCGGAATTAGGAAATTCAATTTTGCAGTTAATTCACATAATTATGATTTTCTAATACATGGAAATAATTGCTAATGGAACATATTTATATCAGTTTCGCTTGCCGGTAACGCACTGTATATTATACTAGGCAAAAATACTATACTGAAATATAATGTAGGAGGCAGTTACTAAATAGCATCTTTAGTCAGCTTTCATTTGATACCATATACGGTACGTGTATGTGTTACATAGTTTGACAATTTTAATGATGCCATTACTCGGGAGACCAACCTCGTAGAGATTGTCTCCCTGCAGTTTCGGGGTCCAGGAGACACGCCTGACTAAAAGATGGCGCTGGATTCCGACAGTGAAGTGTCGTCCCGCTAACAACTTAAGGATCGAAATCAAGTATTGCATTTAGTTAATTTGAAATACCAAAAAAATTGTTCCTGCGTTTATCGTAGTTTTTAGGGTTCCGAACCCAAAGGGTAAAACGGGACCCTATTTACTAAGACTCCGCTGTCCGTCTGTCCGTCCGTCTGTCACCTGGCTATATCTAATGAACCGTGATAGCTAGAGAGTTGAAAATTTCACAGATGATGTATTTCTGTTGCCGCTTTAACAACAAATACTAAAAATTATAATAAAATAAATATTTAGGGGGCTCCCATACAACAGACATGATTTTTTTGCAGTTTTCATTGATAGTGGTACGGAACCCTTCGTGCGCGAGTCCGACTCGCACTTGGCCGGTTTTTTAGAATATACGTAACTAAAATGTTTGTCCTGAGCAAAGCTATCTTTATTCCAATTTTAAATCAAAGTGAAAATTTAAAAATTAAACGCCACAGATGGGATTTGAACATCCGCTTGGCAACATTTAAAGTATCATCATTCCCTTGGTGTCTTACTAAACATCGTGTACAGTACACGTGTACAGTATCCCTACTTAATCGTCTTCTAACGAGTGACACCTAGGTACCGTGCCTGACAATCGTTAGTAACGCTTCCAACACCATGGGAAAACCAAGAGATCATTGCTAGTTGCTTTGCTGGAGCTCTGAGTTATAATGATAAATGTTCCCCTTGGCATTGGTTTACGTTGATTTATCATTGTCTTGGATGTCCATATAATTCAGTCCAGCAATTGACATAAAGTGCTTAGTGATAATAGTACAACGTGAATGGTGTGATAGTTTATTCGGTTTCCACAAACCTATTCAATTAAGAAAATATATATGTGAGTAATGAATAATAATATTTCTAAGATTATTTGCTAAATAAGACACGTAGACTTGTGGAATTATTTTTAAAAATATATTATATTTTTATTCATTCCTTAGTCGTCTTTTCTAATTCCCCTATCAGCTAAAATTTTAAGTGGTATAGTTTTGCACTAAATGAGCCGCAGGTGGTTTTTATTCGATTGAAACATGCTTAGAATTAGATAAAATTTCAACCGCGGTTGAAATTTATTTCAATAGGAATCATTAGGGGAATGATATGAATAATCCAATTCTCAAGAATGACCCAGACACTCATCACAGACAGCTGAACTAGATGGCTCGAGTTTTGAGTCTAGTTAGGGTGAATATCCACTAGAGATGTGCGAAGCTGTATTACCATTACATTGTAAGTTTACTACAATTAGTACTAAACAACACAGCACTCTTGCGTAGTACAGAACATCAAGCTTTTTTAACACGGGAGCACAGGAGGCACGATATGTGACCTATTTTAATAGTTATAATATCCATATAATACCTAGTGACCTAGTCTTTAAAACAAATACAAATGATGTAAAGCAGTACATACACATCGATTTTCAAATCTAATATTTAAATCCTACCGCCTTACAATTTGTGCACCGCCAATCCAATGCCAATACGCTATTTGACTATTTTTTTTTATAATACCAATCGAACCAGTTTTTAGAGACGATCAAATGTCTATATGGGACCAACAACAATTAGAGCACAATAAAGGGCTAAAATTAGGGACAAACCTAGCTCGCCGCTAGCGGCCGTCAAAAAGGCTCCTACAAATTTGCCCTGGCAAATGACGTCACTTGCACTGCATTCGACCAACCGTTGTATGGGAAAATTTGTATTTTGCTGTTTTAGTCGTAAAATAATGCGTTTAGGTACATAGTTGTCATACAATTTATTTTTTATTTTTACATAAGCATTCTATTGATACCTTTTATTTGAATTTTGGGCGGTAAAAAAATTACATAATTTTCTGAGTTTTTGATGATTCATATCTTTTTATGATTTTGGTAAAATTTTATAATTTACGATTTATTATGATAATTTGATGGCTAACTATCCAAAAAGTGACACTGTGTTATAAATTTTAACATGTGTCAAATACCGTATTTCGTAAGAACATTTCCAATGAGTTCGTATTCCAGCATTGATTGGTTAAGTAAAGCTCTAAGTTGTTTAGAGCTCCGGAATACCTGCGGGTTTTCGCCAGGCCACTCGCCAACCGCGCACTTGTATTGCTTTATTTGGCCCCGCCTAGAAAGCCACAGTCTGGTTCAAAACAACTAATTTTAAATATTTGTATATGTATGACTGTGGGACACCTAGATGCTTATACTGTGAAAATTTTAAGACTGTAGCTCCAACCGTTTGGCTGTAAACCTGTGTGACAGACGACGGAAGGACGCGTGAGTGACAGCAAAGGGTTCAATTTGATGACGGGTACGGAACCCTAAAAATCTCTAAATACGAAACTGCTATACGAAATGAACGGCACCGTTGAGATCTCTTTATACGGGGAGCCCAAGAATATTGGTTACAACTACACGACTTTATCGACACCAGCTACAACATACTTTTAATTTTGAAGTAACGCGACTTTGTACAGACATTGGCGATCCTCTGGATTTACTAGTCGATGTCAGTGTTTAACTACCGTTTAAATCTATAATAATCCGCCGAAAAGTCTTTGAATTCATTTAAATTTGAAGATCCAAGATAAAAACAATATGAGCCACGTTACGAGCAAATAAGTGTATAGATTTTTTTATACTGTTGTGTGTGAAGAGAAAAACTAATACAAAATTAATCTTTGATATCCTAAATATACAGAGAAATGTAGACGAATTTGGCCGTTAAAAAAATCATAAATTTAGCAATGTTTGGTCAAGGTGTATCCACTGCGTGTTGTAAAATCGAGATTTTTATAGCCGAACTTAAGCAACCAAAAGTAGTATAATAGTAGTTTATGCAACTGGTACATAATGAGGGGCATTAAAACACGAGTGTGTTTTATGAAACGAGCCGAAGGCGAGTTTCATAATAAGGTCACACGAGTGTTTTAATGCCTAATTATGTATAGTTGCATACATTACTTTATCTACACACATATTATAATTACTCTAAGATGGGTTCAGAAACCGTAGTAAATAAATACAATAATTGTGTTAATACAACCTTTTTTGCACGGTTGCGGAAATATCGAAATCAGAACTGGCAACCGATACCTGAATGTTATTTAAAAAAGTAAAGAGTCCTTATTCTGATGTGATCATGTCGTTCTAGCTCAAATTTCGTGCGATATATACTAAAAAAACATCGAGCTGACATTTCGCATCGACTGAATTTGAATTTTCAGTGATACTAGAATAGGGACATGTCAACTTTGACATTTAAATTTTGACAGTTTTGTTTGACGTAATATTTTAACATCATATATGAGATTAAAATGAAATATTTTATTACTGCTGTAGCCTTAGCCACAGATAAGAAAATTGCCATAAATTCATTGAATGTTGAAATGAGAGTCATTTTCTACGGTTTCCGAACGCATATTAGAGGATTTATGATATGTGTGTAGATAAATAATGTATACTAACCATTGGTATTTAATTATAAATTTCATTGTTTGAAATTTGTATGCAGTTATACTATAAATACGCTACTGCTTCTATATTATAAGTGATATTTAGACCAGACCCTCAAAACTTATTACTCACACTTCATTGTTATTTTTTTCGAAATGTAGCATTTAAAAAAAAACCTATATACATACCGATTTTTGCAAGTTTCCATGCAAAATGTTGAATGATCGCTACATGCCTCAAACCGGATAGTATTTTTAATACCTACTGGAAAACTTTATTTTCACTGCTGATTTCATCCCGCAAATTCGTTGGAAAATTTCTAGTCAGCACGAAACGACATGTTGGCCATATTTTGTTAATCGTTTGTCAGTCCGCTGTGTTATGACATGTTAAATCACTGTTGGCGATTTCTGTTTCCAGATCTTGAAGTCCCAGCGAAGGGTAAGGTTAAGACCGAAGAAGCGCCAAGCGCCCCGACACCGCATCAGATATAACGTTATTCGACAAACTTTACTTATTAACATAGCTTTAGTTTGTAATTTGGTGTGTGATAAAATAAGTTATTGCGCTGAGCGCCGGCCGGCGGTGCGGCGCGTGCCTAGTCCGAATACATAAAACAAATATTTATCTACCTAATAACTACATATAAATATACTTACAGAAATATTTATTTAAACAGTATATCGTGTAAACGAGATTCAAAATTATAATCTGCAATTTGTACGCTCGATCACTTAACGAAATATGAGTCAGACGAATTCTAAAGCCAAGTCATACAATCGGAAATTGTGTTCTTGCTTGTTACGTTTCCTTAGATGTTCACGATCGAAATAACCTCCTTTCTTTAAGTGGACCAGTCGAACATTAACTCGGCCCAAGCCAGAACAAGTTTACCATATCAGGGATAAAAAAAAACATTGCAGTAACAAAATTTTCGGTGCTCACCCTTCTGTTAAATAATGATCTCCCGTGTTCTTCATTACATTACCTTATAACCTGATTCCACGAATACTTAACGCATGTATAACAATAATAAAGAAATCTCTTCTATCATCTGGAACAAATACACAATGTAGGTAATTATAAATAAACGATGGCTTGGCTTCTTTAACAATCACAATGAACTGGAAATAGTTATTTTTATTGTAAATATATGTCTTAACTTTAGGTTCTTGGACTTTGTTGCATAGTGAAGAGAAATATTACATACATATTTTAGGAAAGCGTCTGTGATTATAAGCGAAGAAATTTGATGAAAAACCGTTTTTAATGTTAGTTGAGAAATATGTATAATAATAATTGTTAGTTTTATTACGGTAACTATAGTACGTGTATGTTTGGTCCGCGGCGCCACGCTCGCTTTTGCTAGCGCCGTCTTTTCTTATCTATGTTATAAATTATAAATAAACAATTAATTATTATTTTTGAATTACGAGGCACTTAACTAAAAGCAAAGTGTGTGTTCTGTGGTGACGTGTGGTCTGTGTTACGCGGTACGAGCAGCAACGGCGCGGCGCGAGTTCGCACTCGACTCGATGACAAAGCCCGCGCGGTCTGTGTTACGCGGTACGAGCAGCAACGGCGCGGCGCGAGTTCGCACTCGACTCGATGACAAAGCCCGCGCGGTCTGTGTTACGCGGTACGAGCAGCAACGGCGCGGCGCGAGTTCGCACTCGACTCGATGACAAAGCCCGCGCGGTCTGTGTTACGCGGTACGAGCAGCAACGGCGCGGCGCGAGTTCGCACTCGACTCGATGACAAAGCCCGCGCGGTCTGTGTTACGCGGTTACAGCAACGGCGCGGCGCGAGTTCGCACTCGACTCGATGACAAAGCCCGCGCGGTGGCTGGAATTGACTATTACACATTTTATTAAGAGTTGACATGTAACATTTCAAAGTTCTATTGTTATTATAAGACCAATTGTGCGGAATTAAATTCATGTTTCTAATTAATCCTGAGATATTTATATTTGTTGTATAATAATGTCAAATTATGTTTATCGGCCATACCAGTACAAATTATAATCCTTGTTAAAATTAACTAGCACATTTACAGTGATTAAATATACTTATACTATTATAAAATTATGTAAATTAATCCTCAACGTACCTACTGAAAAAGCCTTAAAAATCATAGATTTTTAAAAGATAATATGGGTACTAGTTTCTACTGGCCAGCGGCCAAGGAAAATGATGTATTTTTATAAAAAATATTGTCCTTTATTAACATATAAAATATGTTAAAGTGAAAGTACATTATTTCGTATTTTTCTATCATATAGTAGTGTACGTAATGAAATTAAATGATCAATCTGTAAGTGAAAGTGGTTATATATAATATTGTTATCACTGTGTATTATGTAGGTACCTGCGCTGCAATTTGTTTGGGATCTTTTATTTTTGTAAGATAAGGTTAGTAGGGCGCGGTAGCCGCGCGCGCCGGAGCGCGGACGGCGCGGCAACGAAGGAGCCCTTTTACCCTTTTACCGAATACACTTCAATCGTAGTTGAAATGCCTATACTCTGTTATTTTAAACTATAAAGTACTGCTCATAGTAAAATGTATAGCCCGTTCACTTGTTTCTTGCATAGAACTTTATACTTCATAGATTTAAAAAACAGAGTATACATTCCATAACACTTTCTTATTTTATCTGAAAACAGCGTATTTTTGAAGCGATCTGGGTGTATCGCAATTTGTGATTCACAAACAAGAAGCGACCGCGCTCCCGCCGCGCACGCTCGTGCGTCCTGTGCCTATGTAGTTCGGATGGTTTTAATTAATCGAAAATGTGATTGACGGTTTGTGTAAGTAAATGTTAATATTATTATATACCTATATTATAGTGTCATTGCACCAAGTGCGACGGTACCGTAGGCCGCATCAACGAGTAGTAGGTTAAGTATATGCTGGGTGATGTTATTTTCGTATTTGACTTTGCGGCTCTTGTATAAAATTATGGCACCGTGTTTTATCTTTAATACCGTCCAGTGAACACTGTAAACTTATTCTCATGACATAATTTAGAGATTTATTTGAATTTAGTAATAGCGAAAAGTTAAACTAATGAACGAATCAATAGTGATTGGATCGAAAGGAACACCTATAAAATCGCTGTTAAATATTTTCGCACACGCTCTTAGCTCTATTACGAGTAGGTAGTCTTACTCCTTTAATTAACTCGAGTTGATACGGCCACTGACTAATCGTAACTCAAGTTGACTCGGCTAAGATATTGTTTCACAATATGACATAATTATTAAATACAATTTAATTTTTACAATCCTCCAGTCATTAATAATATTATGAGTGGAGGATATATTTTTTGTGAGACAATGCGATGCGAACGATTCCCCTCAATCCGTAAGAACAAACTGGCCGGCCGAGGCAACAGAGCGACACTCCACTACACCATAATTAGTGATACTAATCCGAGTCACCTCGTGCTAATATTTAGTTTACAACTGAACAATAGTTACCACCTACTGTTGTTATATGTTAGACATATACATACATACACATAGCAGACCGACACGTACACACGTATAGTATGAAGGGTAGTACCTGCTTTAAAGTAATTGTTAAAAAGAGTTCCTTCTAATGTTGTTGTGGTAATTTTACAAAAAACATCTGTATCAACAGCCGAATATAATATTTTTATTGTATATATAAATAGGTATATCGCATAAAAGATTTGTAAGTTACGTCGCATATGTTGAACGTCCATCCCCACTTTTGTAACCACGTACGCTTAGATTCAGTTTTCTCGTGAGTTTTCCATTATTAACCAGCACATTGCCAATTAGTAGTGGGTTGAAAAGATGTTTATTAATCGATTTCACGAAATTTTTATTTAACATTTTAACACTTCATACAAATAATCATGATACATACATATACAGTTAGTGAAGGAATTCACGTGCCCACGCTGAGAGTCAGCAGTAAGCAAAGCTGATCTCTAATAACATGGAAAGAGCCTTTTGTAGCTACGGCTATAATTATAGTTTGGTTATAAGCATATTTAGATGCGACGGTCCGCACCGGCCTGGATTGTCGGCCGACCGACAGTTAATTTTTGCTCTGCTGTCATAAATTAACTCGAATCATGAAAAAGGTTACACTATATTTGTACAACTATTTTTGAAACTTTTGTTGTTTATTTCATTTTACCAAATGTGTTACCATTTTATACAGTATTTATTTGTACGTGATTTGCACTTTTAGTACCTATTCATATCATGCCAATACGGAGAATCGACCATTGTCGTCGTGTCAGAAGTGATGACTGCCATACAATTTAGAGTGCAAGAGAAATCTAGTTGTTTTATTTAGTTACAATGAGTGTATAAGTACAGTGCTGTTAAATATTTGTAATAATAGTCAAAACATAACCGGTATCTCTATAAGTCTCATAAGTAACTACTTAATAAAAAAAATACGAAACCGAAAGAGGAATCAGCATCTTTATTTAAATGTTTTTTGAAAATTTGTCCACAAATGAAGCTGTCTAACTAAAGTAATGAAATAATAATGCACTCGAATTGGAGATCTTCTCTTTTGAAAGTATGTTGAAACAAAGGAATAATATTGATTAGCTATTTCTCCACAACAAAATATTTCTTTTATCTCGCGAGGGAATTACAAATTTAGACAATAAACGGATCAACAATAAGGTGCCAGTCTTCATAAGTTAATTAAAGCTTTCTGTTAGCTGGTTTAATCGCTATTTCTCTAATCAATATTATTCATTTGTTTCTGTAAAACTGAGCCTTGCCTCGTTCCGTAAAACTAAGGCTTTGTATTCAATACAACGGCACTAATGTTGTTCGAAAGAAAATTTAACTCTACTGGATATGGCACGACTACCACACTCGGTGTACTCCTGAATAGAACAATCGAAACCTCGGAGCCATACGCGCTATTTACTGGAATTTATTTAGGGGTCCTATTTCTTTGATGCCGTTGTTTTGCAGAATTAGCTGTCACCTTTGTTATTGGATGCGAGGTCGTGCCAACCACACAGTTGACGTACAGTTAGACGAGGCTGTAGGCACGGTTGTCTCAGTCCGCACTCGAGTGTTGGTTCCGGGCCCTTAGCGATTCGGGTACATACATGTATATATTCATGTATTTGTGATATTGTTATTGTAAATCGTGTAGTACAGGTTACCTGCGACGTGAAATGCAACAGGTTAATGCAGTTAGCTTAGAAGGTCCAAGGTGAAGTGCATGGTTACATAGTGGCGTGCCATTAGTTAAGTAATCGTACAGGGTTCGCAGCAGTCTAGGTCGGGAGAGGCCCTTCTTTCTCCACAAGTACAATATTTCTTTTATCTCGTGATGGAACTACTAATTTAGACAATAAACCGTTCAACAATAAGGTGCCAGTGTTCATAAGTTAATTATAGCTTCTGTTAGTCAGTTTAATCGCTATTTCTCTTTTTGTTATTAGCTTATTTTTATCAACAACAATTCATTATTGAGTAAGAGTTATTCTATACACATTAAACACTATACCTACTATTTACTTTTTAAAGTTAGGTTGTAATATATAGAGTAAAGTTGTATTTTAATGTCTACATAAGGAATATCTATATTTATGAATAAAATGTAAGTACATAATTGAGAATATACACTTGGTGTGTTATGTAAATGAATGTACATTTGAGTTGAGTCGAGGTGTTGGCTCTTGGCCGCGTGGCGGCCGCGCTCGCGCAGCGCAGGCGAGCTGTCGCTTCGCTCAGGTTCGCTGGGCACGGATGCACGGTGTACGCGTCGCACACATTCCAAAATAACGCTAATGGTAACGCTACATGAGGCGATCCAATCTCTAAGTTAACCACTTTGTTGTTCATTAACGATAAGTTAGATTTAATCTCAGTCGATGTGTTGTTTAACTTTAATCTGTGTATAGTATTCTCTCGGTTAAGTTTTTGTGAGGACGTGAATTTGAGCGAATTGACATGCCTTTGCCTGGAGGGTTCATATTAGCTGTAAGTTTTTTAAGGACCTAAGCATTAATTTCTGTTGCACCTAACTTTATTTTGCGAGCCGTGTAAGTTGTATTTCATGAATATTGTAAATATAGTTAGGTCAACGTAAGTAAACAGTTTTAATCTCGCTAAAGGTTATTTTATTGTTGATGCTGAATAATGGGCTAAAGGATACCAATGCAATTCGCATTTGCTGTTAGTATATTAAAATTGTTCTATATGATGCAATAGAGTATACGGCTGTTTACGTGTTCTGTGGTCAAAGGCGAGGAACGCGCGGACCTCGCAGCGGCGGCCCAGCCGCTCGACGTATCATAATATACATAAGTACGCCTCCATGTACGCCAGGACGGCGTGTTGTAAGGCTGACTGCACTCTAGCTGAACACTGGCGTTCAACTGCTATTGTCTGTGACTTCAAAACAGAACCCTATCATCACACTATTCGGTAAACACTAAACATCACTAACAATTTTTTAATTCAAATATTTATAATGCATGAATTAGTCGCATAAGTACATTGGTCAATAACCTCTCGAGTCAATTTGTAAATAAGAACCAGCATTCATTCAGTATATGTAAATAGGTATATATTATTTGACATCAAAGATTTGGATATATAGAGCGAAGGCGTTAACACCTCTGTTCGTTGTTTTTATTTACCGTTGTAGATGTCGCAAGTATGATAAGCCTCGTCTTCCCTGCAAGCTCTTCTGACTATTACAAATCGAGGCTAGTTATAACAGTGTAGGTAGGTACTTGTGAAACCCAAGTAATAATTTGCTTAGTTATAATTTAATTTGAAAAATGTGTTTTGATGGCACCGCGATTGTTCAGTTAGAGTGGAGATGCCGGGTATAGTACTATAGCCACGCTACATTGTGTCATTACCTCACATTATGTCTTTTATACCATTATAAGGTAAACTAGTTAATGTTGTCACTAAATCTTTAAACCTATTTTAATTGTAAATTTTGTTTAGAGATGTCTAAGTTTGTAATTGTAAACACGATCTATTTTTAGTCGGCAACATAGATACATGAACGTGTATTTATTTCCATGGTGATCAAGAAACATTGTGAGACGCACGCGCGTCGGCGGCGGGGGCCGCGCTCGCGCCGCCGCCCGTTATGGTAGAAATAAATGATATTTTCGTTTAAACATTTGGCTTCTCATTTCTATTCACTTTCCTTTCATCTTAAATTGGTACACAGACGAACCAGTTCACCATGGGCAACCAATTGCCTATATAAAAGTATAATTACTACCAATATCGTCTGTTAGCATAATTCGCGACCCGTGCACCCACCGGGTCCACCCACCAGTGTGCGGTGCACGGGGAATTCCTTTTTACCCATGCACCAGTGAATGGCGTCAAACTTTACCTGTAAATTCTTCAAGAGCAAGTTTCTTTCAAAAAGGCATGCCGGTAGACAGCGTTTTCTATGATCGATACGATCTGGTACCTAGTTACTATCCTTCTTTTATCATTCTGTGTGGAAAGTTCGAAATAATAGTCCAAGTTAAACAAAGGATCAACATGTTTATTTAGATTTTAGGTGAATAGCTAGGGTTCCATCCGGATGGCGCCATCGAGTCGTATCGTCTCTCCATTGAGCATGGGGTTCCGTATGATGGTCTCCACGAGAAGCGCAAACTCGCTGGGCAGGCCGAGGCGCCGCGGGAACGGCACCTGAACCAAACACATTGTTTTAGTATAAGCACCGACCAAACAAAGCATAAATTCTTTGTTTTCAGAGTAAGTTAAATAACATTAGACTACACAATGTTTTCACCGCCATTGCAGAATTGATAGTACCTGTAAAGCCGGGACATTAGGTGGCCTGCACCCGATCAAGTCGATGTAAAGGCAAGCTACGTGCTATCAAGTAGATAAGGTTCAATTTCAGTCTTTTGCTATGAAGACTGACGTGTGAGGCACGTACAGTCAGCGTCATATAGTATGTAGCAGCCAAAGTAGCCAAATAGTTCGGTACGCCATATATTTCGTATGGTGTTCCGAACTATTTGGTCACTTTGGCTGCTACACACTATATGACGCTGACTGTACAACTTACAGAATTCACTGTAGCGGTGAATAGGTTAAAGGTCTAATTCTACCGCTCGAGTATACAAATGTATAATATGTACTTAATGTACATACTTAAACCGTTTATTATTATCTATAGGAAAAACGTCTTTAATTTCTTCGCTTATAGTTTTAACCCACCTGCGCTTCCAGTGCCTTGATCGCCGGCTCCGACATCGCATCCGTCATACCCGTCCGGAACATCCCTGGAGCAACACATTACTAGCTAAAATATCATGCACTAACTGTTCGAACAATTGTAAAGCAGACGCACAACCGAAGTGCTGCGCGAACCGACGCGCAAGCTGTCAGTCGTAACGTAAGGCTTCTGCCACCGCACCGCCGGCCGTATTCGCTTGACAGTTTGTGCAGCATGTTGTAAAGCGAAAACGCGGCCGTTCACTTTAAAAGATACGAAAATGTGAGTCCTATTCGAAATGATAATGTAATGTTACAAGGTAAAGGATAATGTAAAGTAATGTAATATACACGTCGCACGTCCCTATCTTTAAAATCAAAATTAATAGAAATGAAGCAAAAGCGATATCTTAGGGATGTCCCCTGTCACTGAAGATAAATGGAATCGGGACTCAGAACATAAAAAATATATATAATATATATGATCTAAGGATCGGGATTTGAGACATCAACAATATAAGTTTCTATCAAAAATTTCACAAGCTTTTATTACCGGCTGTACTTTTTATAAGGCCAAACACGACGGGTTTATTTTGTGTAGTTTTTAGGGAGTTGCTATAGCCACCTTCTGTCTCTATCATCAGATCAACTCGATGGTACCAGGCCGGGTTTTACAAAGATCCGTTAGACCAAATGTCAGATCAAATTTCAGTAGGTAACTCAACTACATTATTTGACATAACATTCATTTCATTTCATTTTCTCACTTTCCACCATTCAATCCCTCAAAGGTTAGCTGGAAGAGATCCCTCACCTCATAGGGATAAGTTCGCCTTTGTACTTTTATCTTATGTGACATGTATATTGTTTTAACTTGTTTTGTGTACAATAAAGAGCTTACATACATACTTACCGACATTTAAGGTCTAACCATTGGTCTAACGGATCTTTATAAAACCGTTCGTTCATATTGCATTGTCAAATGACAAATTTCCACTCAATCGGATGCAAGTGTTTGAAAAAGGAATGCAAATTTTGAAGACTTGTTTCATTGGTAGGTATAATTGTTGTAGGATAGAGTAACTATCCAAATATTTATCCTACAAGTACGAGTAAACCTCAAGGGTTCTTCGTTCACGTCAGAGCTTACTATAGGTACGTACCTGATGGGCGCACATTTGTCGAGAGAAGTATATGCAATTCAATCTCGTTTATTTCAGGCATTGCCCATAAAGTGTTAGCGGATACAAATTTTGAAAATCTTACAACTACTGTTAGTATACGTTACACGATTATAATAAACAACAAACCAGTATACAGGGTGGATTTTCTTTTTGGGTCAGTGAGGGCAGCTACCAGATCCCGTGCTGCTACGTGAAAATGGTTTTAAAAGACCTTCCTTTGATTTTGAATTAATGAAAAATGGCGTTTTCAGATTTTGGAAAAAACATACAGGGTGCGAGAAAAAGGCCATTTTTGACAAACTTTTTTTTTGATGCCAATCGATCGTGTGCCTATTCAGGATCAAAAGCTTGTATGGGACCAAAAAAACTTTCCCATACATTTACTATGTAGAAAAAATAAAATTTTATTAACATTTTTCTATCTTGCTTATCAGTCTTGCTCTTGCTACGTTTAAGGAACATGATATTGTATGAAAACATAACATTAAAAGCATTCAAAATGTCAAAAAACGGGAATTTTGAATTTCACTATTTCTTCATACTAAATGTATGGGAAAAGTTTTCCTCGATTTGTGGCTTATCTAGCCGAATTTTGTTTTTGGTCCCATACAAGCTTTTGATCCTAAATAGGACACGATCGATTAGCATAAAAAATGTTTTTGTCAAAAATGGCCTTTTTCTCACGCCCTGTATGTTTTTTGCAAAATCTGAAAACGCCATTTTTCATTCATTCAAAATCAAAGGAAGGTCTTCTAAGACAATTTTCACGTAGCAGCACGGGATCTGGTAGCTGCCCTCACTGGTCCAAAAAGAAAATCCACCCTGTACCTATACTCGTAGAACCTCCGGTTCCATTAGCAGCACAGATAACCCCAGGGGTTATCTGTGATTAGCAGTTTCGTATGCAATTTACCCAGCTTGCAATTGCACTTTGTGGGGGAATATACCTACCTACTTTTCCCATTGATTGCTCCCGACTGTTCCATGTTCGGTTACATTACATTATATTATATCATATAGATCAGGGGTCGGCAACCTTTTAGCAGTCAAGGGCCACATATTAGCTACCATAAGGAGGCTCGCAGGCCCCAAGTAGGAGGAGCCTGTTGCCGACCGCTGTTGTACAGGTTGGCCTAAAATACGAACACACGGAATTTTGAGGATATTATTTATTACGACACGACTACACGATTTGTATAAAATAGTAGATTATACACCAAGGGGATAAAGCACTGTTTTATGTCACGGGTGCGATATTGAATCCCGAACGTAACGAAGGTCTCCAAATTTTACTCCCGAGCGGAGAGAGGGAGTAATGACTTAATTCCTGAGCGAAGCGAGGGAATTAAGACTGAGTCCTGAGTGTAGTGAGGGATTTAAGCGCGCCCAAGACAAAAACAGTTTTATCCCCGTGGGGTATACTCTGCTTTTCTCACCTCTTGCGAGGCAATAAAAAAACCAAAGCTACTAAAAACAGAATTAAATCAGTCAATCGCAGCAAATTTTAGTATCTATTTTAATAGAATCTGTTTTACTCCGTATAATTAAGCGTCTTATAACTCACGCGGATCTTGTTTTTGCTATTTAATACCTATAGTACATCCACTGCTTGCATTCATTTGTGTGGTGAGCACAAGTATTTTGTTCCTGAATCTTAGATGTTTTCTATGTATTTTAAGTATATATTTATCTTTATAGGTATATGTATATCGTCGAATAGTACCCATAGTACAAGCTTTGATTAGTTTGGGACTAGGTAGATTTGTGTAAGACTGTCCACAAATATGTAAGTATGTATTTATTTACATTGCTGCAACTGCTGCGAAGGGAGGAAGGCCAGCCCTAGCTACGTCCGAGGCACGGATATTACATAGTGATTTTATTTAAAAATGTAATAAAATATGAGAATAATGTATAAGAAAACTCCAAAATGTAATTCTACTAATATTCAGTACTAAAACCACGCGCTTGACGCCCTACAGGCGGCGGCCGACGACGCAGTCTTTTGTTTCGAACACGACGTTCCAAACAAAACACGGAGCTGGTGTGCCGCCTCCTCGCCGCTTAGTGGACTTCACGACATTAGACTTTAATGACAGCTCATAAGAACTATGAAAAGTGAAATCACATTATTACCCGGCGGGTTATAATGAGATTCAGTACGATATTACTACCCGGCTTAAGCCAAGGGTTATAATGATTTGCTTTCGGTAAGGTTTGCATGATATGTAATTGGGCATTGACGAGCAGGTGGTGTGAAAAGATATATAAAGAGGGGCATGGTTAAATGGTAAACAACGTGATTACCTGGGGCAATGGTGACGACCCGGATGCCCTGCTTGGCCAGGTCCCGCGCCAGGGGCAGCGTCATGCCGACCACGCCCGCCTTGGAGGCCGAGTACGCGGCCTGACCCACCTGCGACACCAATACTCCAACGGTTCAAAACATACCTACTTAGGATTTTTTTCTTTTTTGATCGAATTCTCTCCAGCCTGCTATGTGAGCTGTTAACAATTTATAATTTTGTGATTTCTTACTTCAAATATTTGACACATGACAACACCCATAGAACGTAAACAAAAGAACCATGATTTATCGAAATTATTAATAAAATCACGTAATCATAATAGGGCTCTCAATGTAAATAAAAATATTATTTTACTTTTCTCAACCATAATTTAATCCACGTTACATTTTTTTAAGATCATACCCAATTGTTGAGGATTTTACGATAATAATTAACCACGCCAACAGTTACGTGATATATCTTCTTTTTTTACACCAAGTGTTGTGACCAAGTGTGTCGTTTCGATTGAAATGACATTTCCGTAATTTCATAAAAATCGATTATATAAACGATCAATTTATAACCAAAATAAAATATCAACAGTAAGTTAAATTAAATACGATGTGAAAAATTGTACAATAAATAACACATTTTGTTTGAGGAGACTGGTACAATTTATGTGATAAAGTATATGAAGGCTAGATACTTAATCGATTC
Source organism: Cenopis cana (assembly GCA_951800055.1). Classification (NCBI taxonomy): domain Eukaryota; kingdom Metazoa; phylum Arthropoda; class Insecta; order Lepidoptera; family Tortricidae; genus Cenopis; species Cenopis cana. Next base: position 32,914,108 of record OX637471.1, on the reverse strand, counting down.
GATCAACCGTTCGTTAACAATCGCTAGATTTGACAAATGATACGTATTAGCCTGCACTACAAAGGTGTTCATAAATGTCAAATATTTGAAGTAAGGAATCACAAAGTGTACTAATAAGGTAGGTTGGTATTACAGTCGAGGAAATTGAATGTTAGTCACTTGGACTATCCCAATAGAAATATACTTAGACCGGTCCAGTAATCCACCAGTAATGCAGGGGAGACTGTAATGAAATACTAGACAGTTAGTTACCAATGGATTAACATCAACAAGCATGCTTGGTCTTCTCGCGATGGTGCAACGCAAACGCATCCGAAAATAATGTAGAGGTAGAGTAAGGAAGGTAGAGTTTAATTTCAACTCGATACCTTCACGCGATCCCGAGAAAAAGGGTCTTGACAGACAGACGGACAACAAAGTGATCTTATGAGGGTTCCGTTTTTTCCTTTTGAGGTCCGGAACCCTACAAAACCGTCAATGGATCGGCAGCTGACTTCCACGGGACTTCGTAGTACAACTTTCTTAAAGCACTGTGCAAGTTTTCGTACGAGAGGAAATGACTGACAATTTTTGCTCCTGGCATGATACTACTACGCTTGATGCCGATATTATTACAGTGGTATATTCAAATAGGTACGTATTTGGAGATCATTAGTCCTAGGCCACCTAAACACAAGAGTATCGCGTGCTGCGCCTAATGTATGCAGATCCAATGAGTTTGACAAGCGGTTAGGTACCTATACAACAGGTGTGCTGTAGGTATGTACAAACGTGGTCATAACATAATAAAATAATGTAAACGTTTCATAGGTGTCAAACATTTGGACATTTACCTATTAGATAAGTTTGTCAGCTATGCCACGCTCGTACCTACCTGACCATCGAAGGCAGCGACGCTGGCGGTGTTCACGATGACGCCGCGCTGACCGTCCGCGTCCGGCGCGTTCTTACCGATGATGCCCGCAGCCAGCCGGATCACGTTGAACGTGCCCACAAGGTTCACCTAAACACATGATCACGTGAGAACTAGGTAGGTACGTCTCTTTCGGCTCGGAACGAAACGGACGCCAAGGCGACACCAGAACAGCAGAAGATTTTCTTTTCAAAATCGACGCCCGCCCTTTATTTGCTTCTGTTTCCGACTGAGTATTTAAAATGGGTATAGGATAGTAAGTTCGCTTGCTGGCTATAATTAGATGGTTGTTGTTTTGCCAATGGACCACCACCTGAACCGTCGAACCAACGAGCAAACTGTTTAGGAAAACTTACCTCAACGGTTTTCTGGAAAGTCTTGAGATCGAAAGGCTGTTCTTTCTTGAAGTTGTAGATTCGTTGCGCGGAGATGATGCCCGCACAGTTGACGGCCACGTCTAACCGCCCGAAGTGGTCCTTGGTGCTCTGTAGGGCCGTCTTTACATCCGCCTCTGACGTCACCTGTCGCAAACACGATCCATGGGGAATTACATAAGGCTGTTGTCTTGTCACACTGATGCGGTTTCTGGACCGTTTACGCAGTGCGGTGCGAGCGGGACACTATTCTACTATATTATACACTATTCTGCTCGCACTGCGGAAACCGTCCGGAAACCGCATCAGTGTGACAATCGCCTAAAGTATTCGAGCGTGCGTACGTGTGCGTTTTATCTAAATGTCATTTTCTTTACTAAAAAATACAGTTAAAGCTACCTAACGTAAGATTGATAAGTTACATAATCAACTAGCAGATGTCTAACTGTAGGTAGGTAGTTACTAATTGTAAGTTTGACACAGTGTATAATAGTAAGATCGTAGGTACTTTGAATTTGCATATAATTTTGTCTGCTGTAATATTGCTGACCGATAAATTGAGCTAAAATGCACTAAAACGCAAATATGGCAAGAAAACTGGAAAAAGTAGTAAATATCGACGGTAGTACCTACCCCATAGATGACATAGTATCTTCTTTCCTGATGATATTCAAAAATCCATAACAATCGGACCGTAGTTAGTGTCGCCGCATTTGATATAATGATAATATATGCCTTGAAATCATACATGGAATAATAGGTGGCAACAAAGAAATATAATTATATATAATATTCCAGTCTTCATAGGACATGGAATCATGACTCGACTGTCTCATTATCATTGTTATATAAATCTGTGGCTGTGCCACTGTACATACTCAATGCCATCGGTCAGGCTGGACACTGACAGTCGACTCGCTCCGGTCTAAGCACTGCTGAGTGCCCGGGTGCCTTCCTAGTATGTGGTACAAGGGGGGGGCCGGACTCATCTGAGATTCCACACTCCCCTGCTCACCCTGGATCAAGGCTCCTGGTCGGTCGGTTACAGTTTGCCCTGATCCTTACCTGGCACCCGCCGGACAGGGGACATTTTGTCCCCCGGGAATCTCCACCACCCCTTATAATTCCGCCACGGTTTCTCCAACATTAAGTCGACTGTCGCTAAGGGCGAGATAATCGCTCCTGTCCAATATATGCGCACCGTGTCTAAGACACTAGATCCGAGTACATTATACTAGCGCTTATTGGACCCAAGTATATGGAAAACTACTGGAACACAAATACAGTCTCATCATGCTTCCATACCCCATGAATCACAGTCGACATCATCCGTATAAAGAGGTAGCTGACTCACCATGTGTCAGGTCCTCAAAACTCACCGGTTCGCGCGCCCTGCTCTCGAACCGCCGCCATTGCTCACTCGCGCCATCGCTCCCTCGCCGCCATCTTCTGGCCCCCTCCTCCTGCTGCCGCCGCCATGACTGTCATTGCTAGTGTCAAAACACTCACCTGACATTCGTATGCGCGGCTACTCGCTCTATGAGCGACAGTTAGAGTACCGGAACAACGATTTACCAAATGGACAATGAAAAATTTTTTATGGGCTGCACCTTTTCCGATATAACAGTCTTCCGGCTCAAATTTGGGGATGGCGACAGGCAGAAAGGCAGATCCGCAGCGTCAAAAACCCTCTGATCACCCCAATCTGTCACCCCAACTGTTACATGATTTGCTTCTTGCATTCTACTGCTTCAAAAATGGTCCTACTCTACGGGAACGAAGGCAGCGTTTTCCCCCCAGCCGCTTGGCGGCGTCGCGGCCGCCGCTGAAGGGCAGGTCGCAGATGATGACGCGTCCGCCCTGCTTCAGCAGCAGCTCGGCAGTGGTGAGCCTTGATATACCTATAAGTACTCACGTCTACGGGGACAAAGGCAGCGTTTTCCCCCAGCCGCTTGGCGGCGTCGCGGCCGCCGCTGAAGGGCAGGTCGCAGATGATGACGCGTCCGCCCTGCTTCAGCAGCAGCTCGGCAGTGGTGAGCCTTGATATACCTATAAGTACTCACGTCTACGGGGACAAAGGCAGCGTTTTCCCCCAGCCGCTTGGCGGCGTCGCGGCCGCCGCTGAAGGGCAGGTCGCAGATGATGACGCGTCCGCCCTGCTTCAGCAGCAGCTCGGCAGTGGTGAGCCTTGATATACCTATAAGTACTCACGTCTACGGGGACAAAGGCAGCGTTTTCCCCCAGCCGCTTGGCGGCGTCGCGGCCGCCGCTGAAGGGCAGGTCGCAGATGATGACGCGTCCACCCTGCTTCAGCAGCAGCTCGGCAGTGGTGAGCCTTGATATACCTATAAGTACTCACGTCTACGGGGACAAAGGCAGCGTTTTCCCCCAGCCGCTTGGCGGCGTCGCGGCCGCCGCTGAAGGGCAGGTCGCAGATGATGACGCGTCCGCCCTGCTTCAGCAGCAGCTCGGCAGTGGTGAGCCTTGATATACCTATAAGTACTCACGTCTACGGGGACAAAGGCAGCGTTTTCCCCCAGCCGCTTGGCGGCGTCGCGGCCGCCGCTGAAGGGCAGGTCGCAGATGATGACGCGTCCGCCCTGCTTCAGCAGCAGCTCGGCAGTGGTGAGCCTTGATATACCTATAAGTACTCACGTCTACGGGGACAAAGGCAGCGTTTTCCCCCAGCCGCTTGGCGGCGTCGCGGCCGCCGCTGAAGGGCAGGTCGCAGATGATGACGCGTCCGCCCTGCTTCAGCAGCAGCTCGGCAGTGGTGAGCCTTGATATACCTATAAGTACTCACGTCTACCGGGACAAAGGCAGCGTTTTCCCCCAGCCGCTTGGCGGCGTCGCGGCCGCCGCTGGAGGGCAGGTCGCAGATGACGACGCGTCCGCCCTGCTTCAGCAGCAGCTCCGCCGTGGCCAGCCCCAGCCCGGACCCGCCTCCCGTCACCAAACCGACTAATCCCTGCACAGAATTAGGTAGGTACAACTCAACCTAGTTTGCACTTCGCTGGAATGCGGAGCGGTACCTATAGTACCTATCATTGTACAGTACACATAGGCACACATTTTTCGCATTTTTTGGGTAAGGTGCAAACGTGTGACGTTGACCGTATAAAATCAATCAATTTCAATAGAAATTAGATATACAAAATTCACCCGTTATATTGCTCTGGTACACTCCATACATTTTTCCTCCTAACGTACATATATTAGTTGTTTACATACTTAATCTCTTACAATAGTAATTTATATTTTAGGTCAAGGTTGTTTCCATTTCCATTTTTATTTATTTATTTTTAATACACATAAGCTAACAGTATAATACCAAATCGCTTACACGGCAAAATATTACAAATTTAGTTGGTTCGTTTAAATTATTTATTAAAAATGTTTCATTTATAGCACACCTACACACTTTAATTTTAATAAATATATATTTGGTTTAAAAGGACATTAAAAATACTTATAGGTTATGTTGATTAAAAGAACGAAACACACTCGCTGCGGGATTTAACTTACTCGGGTCCTTCAACTCGATGCGTTACTGATCGTGTAAGTAGGTAAGTCGTACACATATCACTAGCTTACGATTAACATAAAAACAAATACGTAGAATAAAAATATAGGTACTTAGACGTACTTATAGTATTTAAAGACAATGATAAAACACTTACCTTTAGCATGTTTTCTCGTTGAGCGATAATTATCAACTGGTTATCAAAATTCGATTGTAGCAACAGAGCGAGGCAACCTTTGCTCTCTTGCTCGTGTCTACTGTTTACTTACACTGTGGGCGGGCACGGGCACGGGCAGGGGCACCGCGTCACCGCGCGGCTCGGCTATCAAACTATGGGTAGCAAGCAAGTAGCAGCCGCCCGTCATCCCCCGAAAGTCCCGAGCCCGGAGATTCCCGACATAAGTAAATGTCCCTGTGCTCGACACTGACCCAATACGTGGCACGTTCAATCGTATGTTATATTTTGTTCTTTTTTATGCCAGTCGATCCCATTTCTATCCAGGATCAAAAGCTTGTATAGAACCAAAAAAAAAATCCGGCTAGAAAAGCCACAAATCAAGGAAAACTTTTCCCATAGTTACAATTTGAATGAAAATTAAAACTCACTTTCCGCATACTATTTTTTATGCCAATCGATTCCATTCCTATCCAGTATCAATATTTTCCTACTTTCGGTAATATACTAAAAATCCACAAATTAAAGAAAACTTTTTCCATACATATACCTACCTATTTTATTCACATTTTTCTATCTTGCCAATTAGTTCGTTTAAGGACCATCATACTGCATTTATGATAACATACAAAAGCAGCAACAACAGCATTCAAAATATCAAAAATTTTGGGGGAATTTTAATGTGTACCTATAAAATTTAAATTTTTATTTTAATTTTCACGAAAAAATAAACACCTGTACCAGTATCCTTAACTTTCTTTTAAAGCGACTTAACAAATGTTCCTTCCGTGTATGCAGAATGTGGGAATGTTGGTCTCCAGTGTGCTATTAGTTTCATACAACGAATTTTGTATGGGCGATTAGAGCGTCGATATTAGGTATACTTACCATCTTGTTGCAATAGATAGCACCACGTTATTTCCATAAAGTACTTAGCGAGCATTGCTGAAACAAATTGTCGTAAATGTGACACGCCGGACAAAAGCACCATTTTTTTCCAGGGTCTAGGGTGACACCACCAGTAATGGACAAGGCCCCGAAATAAATAAATAAATATACAAGAATTGCTCATTTAAAGATATAAGATAAGACTTATTCATTTTTTATAAAACAAACAACATAAAACCTTATGATCTTTGAATTAGGATTGAAGTGTCCATTACTTTTTAGCTTAAAGTGTCCGTTACTGGTGGTTTCATCCTAGTTAGGTAGCAGTGGCGGCGCGTCAAAAATATTCTTAGGAAAGCCGGAAATAATTTGCCTTTTTCATGAGCCGTAGTAAAAGAACTGCACTAGCTGAAAATTAGGTAAGCCGGTGGGAATCGAGTTGTACCTATGGACGCTCCGCCACTGTTAGGTAGGTACATTACATATAGCTTTACTTTTTTGATAGGAACCAACTCGTTCGGCTTCGGCCATCTTAATTTTATAGGGGTGAAAAGTTTGTACGAGATAATACATTTTGATGGACATTTCAACATTCGCTAAATAGACTAAGAGAGTTAAAAGAAAACAGCTGTTACAGTTTTTTTTTAAATTTGCCCTTTGAAGGGGTGAAAACGCGGTTATAAGACTTGTAAGTTTTTATAAGAGCAATTATTTTTTTTAACGTGGAACTTGATCTTTCTTTTATAGACTTATCATCTATCTTCTATTATCAACATCATATCAGCCGAAAGACGTCAGACGTCCCTCAACCTTTACCAGGTCATCAATTCACCTTGTGGGCCCACGCTGAGTCTTTCGATATGTAGTTGTGGGGAGAACCTTGGCTATTCGGTTATAATTTGTTACCATCTTATAAAGCAGAGTTCAGAACAAATTATAACCGAATAGCCAATATGCGCCACCTCCATTCGTTCTACGTGCATGTACTACTGAAAATCCTAAATACCTACGAATACCTAAGCGTAAATGAAATAAGCAAACGGGGCCAACAGTACCTAGTTTATGCAACAGTGTCAACAGTGTTTTAATGCCTATTTATGTACAGTTGCATACATTACTTTATTCCATATAAGTATATTAAATTATCTTTCATGTGTTTCATGCATGTGGTCGCGTTGAGCCGGCGTGCGCCATGTTTGACTGACAGCCCGGCCCGCAGCACCTGGCGGCGGGGCGGGGCACGCGGCGTGCTGTAATGGGCGGAGATGGCGGTAACGGTTCAACTTATGATTCTGTAAGGGCCATCTCCGCCCCGGGCAGGCGCGCGCGCGCATCCCGGGGGCAGCCTGCACGGTATATTGTAAAGCTGATCCTTACCTACACTTTTTGAGCACATTAAAGAGGATTTACTATAGGGGTGAAGATAAAATATTTTTATGTCACACCTGGCCATAAAGCGGCAATTACCGCACGCTCCGCGCGCGGGAAATCCCACTTTCTGGCCAGGGGGTGACATAAAATTTTGTACTTAACACGGGCGGTAATAAAGAAAGCCTCAGATCGCATATTAAGACATTCTTTGTTTTACCGCCCTTGTTAAGTAATGTACTCTTGTTTGTGTTAATGACCAGTCCCTCGTGTGGGTTTAAGTTTAATTCTAAGTAGGTGTACCTCAACCTCATATGACTTGACTTTGACTCATACGATTGTTTTATTAAGGCGCTACAACGAGAAATATTTATCTCCCATGTTTACGTTTTAAGTGCGTTTAAGCGCTAACTATAGTTCGGCAATATCGTATCTAGATCACATAATTTTCTACAACTTCAGTATCGAAATATTTTTTCCACGACCATTAGGAAAGAAGATACGAAGTCATCTATGGAGTTCTACTGTCGAAATCTGCTACTTTTCCAGTTTATACTATATAATAGTCTTAGGACGCCCTGTATATTCTGTCGACTCCAAATGCTTATTTTAAAATGATATTCAATTTGATGGGACTCAAGTCCGTACTAGTGTTAGCGATACAATTAAAAAAACGGCTAATCGATGTACAGTTTAGCCGTTTGGCACACGCATACTAGAGGTCAAAACAAAAATTTTGACCCGCAGTTCCTAAAAAAAAATCCCTTAGGGAGTGCTGAGACATTCTTTTTTTGTATGGAAAAAAAAAAAAATTTTTTAGAAACCTATCGTGTGTGGTATCATATGAAAGGGGTTTTTGAGGCGATTCTAAAAATATACCACAACATTACATTTCGGCCATTATTTTTTAATTAAATCAAAAATAATTTTCGAAACATACCAAGTTTGAAGTCCTCCAGACACGATATGGCTGATTTTGAACCTTATTTCTTGAATAGTAAAGTAGGTTTTTGAAAGAATTGCTTTGGAGCAATTCGTTTAACTGAAATGATTTTAAGTATAAGCAAGTTGCGCATGTCTTGTCTGTCAAATGCAAAAGAGTTTATATCAAAGCCATCTATGATACGGAATTGTTCAGCAGATCCATTTTTTTACAAAAACAGGATCACGACGCCACCTACCGGGTCCAACTGTATTTTCAAACCTTCCCGGGACCAACACAAATACAAATTTTCATCCGATTCTGTCCAGCCATTTAGGAGGAGATAGGAACCAAACACACGTACAGAAGAGTTATATATTAAAGATACCTAATAATGTATCTTGGCGCCCTCATCATAAAATTCATTCAACTCACAGCACGTAAATAATATTTTCGACTAGCACAATGAAAGGCAAATCTCAATTAACCGACAAAGTAACCATTACGCTATCCCTTAACATAAACAATGAAATTTCAAACTACCTACATTCCTTATAATATTTTATTACTATAGTGATCCGTATATCAAACGTTAGAGTAACAAGTGGGTTAACGGAACCCTAAAATAACAATAATTTCAACGAGACGGAACCACCTCGCATGGGACTGGGATTCTGTTATTTTATTAACAATGACCATCTGCCAAAGCGATGTTTTTAAAATATCTTGGTATAATGATATACATTTATCCTACGCGAGAAATTTATTTCACATCGCATCTCACGGCCCTGGCAGGCAGCAGTGTCATCGATATGTTACTTTTAAGAATAATATTCAGTATAGCTCTGATTACAATTACTAACGCGAAAGATGAGAAACACAGGAGAGGCGATACTACCGAGGAATCGGAAATATATTTTACAGACGAGAAGCGACCAACAAGACGACTCTCGAAGGGTGATGTGGTGGTGGAGAAATTTGTGGAAACCTTGATGTCGAGTGAGAGATATTTGAAGTTGGTAGAAACAGTTGAGAAAAAATTAAACCATCTCGATACTAGCTTCCATGAAAAGACATCCAGCATCATGAAATACTTATCGGAGATCCTGAGGGTGTTACAACCCGTACCTCAAATAGAAGGAAATGTGAAATCTGTTGAGAACGCAGTAGAAAAGGTGTATGAAACGCTACGCTCCAGGACACACATGCCACGTGAGTACTTATTACAAATTATTTGTATGATTGCGTGTGTGGATGGGTCAGTTTTCACTTTTGGTAAATGTACACCAGTCAGTAGAAAGGGCTATGTTGCAAAAGGTGGTGTCGAAAAATTCATTTTTTTCAATTGTGCATATGGATGCTACTGACCGTACCGGGTGTGGCCACCGTAAGTTAGGACAGGCAGAATACACATATCGACGAGTCTTCGCTTTAGAGTTAAGGGAAGGTCTCCCTTCAGCAGCTCTTTAAGAGACCAATAGCTTCTCCAGGTGTTTTGTATCCGTCTTTCGATCCCTTTATCCTGTCTTTGGTTGAAGGAAACTAGTTGGCCTAAGTATATATAGTCGTCGACATACTGTATTAACTGCCCGTCTATCTCGACCCTACTTTTTGTGCCGTTAGTCATTAATTGGGCCTTGGATCTGTTCATTGTAAGACCAGATTGAGCGCTTGCCGAGCTTAGATCTTGCAGCATCGTTTAGAGTTCCTGGGCTGTCGAGGAGAACAATACAATATCAACGGCAAAACAAAGGTTTGTTAGTCTTCTGTCGCCGATGACAATGACTTTGTTTTCCCAGTGGACCGCCAAGCTTTGGAATATTTGTTGCAGGGTACTTGTGAAGAGTTTCGGAGACAGCGGATCACCCTGCTCTTTCGATTTGGAACGGCTGGCCAGAAGATTGCAATTTTACGGCTGCTGTACTATTGTCATAGATGGAACTAAGTAGGTCTATATACGTGGATTCGATGTTTTGGTGACGGAGTGCTGTAAATATGGAATTATGTGTAATGCTATCGAAAGCCTTTGCATAATCTACGAAGGCTAGATACAGAGGTTTGTTGTATTCCTGGCATTTTCTATAACTTGATTGAGGGTATGTAGGTGATCGAAAAACCGGGACGGAATCCGGCTTGCTCGGGGGGTTGATGTAATTTATATAGTTGTCCAGCAATGCGACACTCTATTACTTTGATGAACGCTTTATACAGATGAGAGACTAGACTAATTGGTCGGTACTTGTTGATGTCATTCTTGTTTCCATTTTTGTGAAGCAGTATTATATTTGCGTGGGTCATCTGCTTGTGGATCTTTCCTGTTTGCAAAATGCTGTTAAATAGTTGGGTAAGTTGGGTTATATGGGGTAGTAGAACGGATTTTCCAAGGGTTAAGCATTCCGTGCTAAGTCCATCTTCTCCAGGGCTTTTCCCAAACTTCATGGTCCGAAGAGCCTGTTTTACTTCGTGTCATGTGATTGGTGCTATTAAATTTAGTCTACTAGTACTACTACCAGGCAACGAAAAGGTATAGAGGGAAAAGTTTACAAATACATGTTTATAAGGGGGGCTTATTTTGGGAGTCATTAAAAAAAATATTTATTTCACACTTTTATAGTGAGTCATTACCAGAGTGCATCTCATTGACACACACAATTCCAATAAGCACAAACACGGCTTAAGTATTTCGAAATTCCGTTGCCTACCTTCCGGCTTCGATTATCAGATCAGGTTAATGGTAACATGGGTATTTATTTCATTTGGTGTAAATCGCATGTCCGCGCTAAATCACCCTTTAAATGAAGTAGGATCTTTACCGTGGCTTAAGGTAACTTGTAATACATAATAATCCCTAACTGAGGCTTCATTCATATTTTTCATATATAATAGTAAAGCCGAAGTTATTTTGCTCTGAAGGGTCAAAATGTCCTTACCAAGGGGTGTCTACTTTCCAATATTAGGTAATCATTCTGTAAAAAAAAACATTAAATGCATGTCTACGGCTGAGGTTAATATTTACTTAAACAGTTTAATAGTTACGACATACATTATTGAATGCACATATTAAATCGTATTAATATAACTTAAACAGCAACATTATACTTTTTGTCCCCACTAAAATCGTCCTCACCGTGGCAGTTTATGAACCTACACTACTAACTACTATTTAGTGAGGACTTACTCACTAAATAGTTCTACATATATCCCGCCGCTGTCCCCGCACACGTCCAGCACTAGACAGACGTCAGAGTCAAACTAACATCGCTCGCGTGAACACAAACATGTATGTGCGTGTAAATAACATATTACCGTGGCTTTTGTCATATAAAATTGTCTTTCTCGTGGGTCTCGTATCTCGGTAAGTACACTCTTCGTTTATATTAATCTTATCTTACCTCATAACTTAACTGATTTAATGTGACGTAATCAATAGAATTTTCTGGAACATTGAACTTAGCTCATGCTAAACTAGAAATTTGTAGATTTTGTCTTTACCAAGGTAGTCCTTACCATGGATTACCGAGGATTTTTGAATCCACGGTAAAGACAGTGATTCCACGGTAAGGACTCTACATATAGTCCTTACCGTGTGTTCACGAAATAAGAACATTTGTCATTACCGTGTGCTATAGTCATTACCATGCATGCAAAGTCATTACCGTGTCGCTTAAAATTTTGGGGCTACTAATTGGGGCCTAGGAGGGGGCCTTAATTTTATTTATAATCCTTTTATCACAAACTTATAGTTAAGGTTAAATTTGCTATAATAAAATGGTTTTTTTTTTGTTTTTTTATAAAATCGCCCAATTTACACCAGGACAATCTGAAGGATGATTCACGCTAGACCGTTCCGTGTCCGGGTCCGGGCCGGCCCGTTTCCTAGTACAAGAAATCGACGGCCGTCGCGCGTCCGCGTTATCTAAGGAAATTGAACGAAATTTTGCTTATGAAGTAAACTGAAACCGTAATAGTAAATAATACAGAACAATAGTATTCTTATGTTCTGTATTAAGTCCCTACTCGTTGACTATATAGTACCTAATGCCTTCTTAGATGTGATACTAGTTTTCCTTTTAAACTACTTAGTGGCTCTGTGAGCTGTAGACCTCGTCAGTGTTTTTTTTAATTTCCAGAACTATGACATTTCCAAAACTATGTGACAAAAATATTCTATGTAATCAAAGAACCTGCTCACGAGAATCGGTTGTGAAATGCAACCCTTAGAGGTGAACAAATCGAAATTCGGCCGCAGAAACACAAAATCAATGATAAAAAAATTGTTTTTTAAATTGGGAACAAATAAAATGATCACCTAAATAACTTTTGATATCATCAAATTTTCAAACGCTAAACTAAGGTTGAACACTCAAAAAAATTTATCGATCAGCAATTCCGAGTCACCAAAAAAATTCTACCTATTTTTGCAGCACTTGCACCTATTTTACTTATTGCGTTCCTATAAATTTATAATCGCATCAAAAAAATTGTCAAGTACCACCAAAAACACTAAACTACCACCTAATCTCATGCACCTTTTTTCATTAGAATTACATCCAAATATTATACACATCGCATGCTATATTTTAGTAAACAGTTACAAATTAATCGTTTTTAGCACTATAAATATTTCAGTTATTTCCAAAATGTTATAAATTAGAAAGTAAAATTTAAAATTAATTTAAAAAGCAACGCGCAATGTGGCTGTGTGAAATAATAACACGTATACTGCTATCTCACTCAATCAAATACAAAGAATTGTCTGAAGCATAAAACCTATTGATATGTCGTGAGAGTGAAAGGTACCTATTGCTGTTTCATTCTATTTACCTATTGCTGATGGTTTACAAACTGCAAGAATTTTTATTATTATTTTTTAATGCGTTGACGTGAGCGCGTTTGATTGTAACCTTTTATTTGAAAATGAGTTTTGTTGATTTATTAAATTGTTAGTTTGTTATGAAAATGGATAAAGGTCCTCAAATGAGTTTACTTTATTAATATAGATAGACTTTCATGGAAAAATTAAAGGAAGTTAATAGGTAGAAATAGGTATAGGTAGGTTTAGGTTATGTTAGTTTTGCATCGGCCCGAAGGGCCAAAACAACTCAAAATAGGAGCTCCGCGCCAGCGGAGATCCGTCAATACTGTTCCAATCTCCACTAGTTTGAAATTAAAATAGCTATTTTTATTTCAAACTTCAACTTCTTAAAATCATTTAGCGCTGTCTTGCTCGCACGCGGTGCGAGGTGCGAGCGAGACGGACCGTATGGAAAACCGCATCAGTGTGCTAGCAATGAGGTTAGACTAGATTGGAACTGCTTTGCACGTCGGACATTAAAAAACAATTGCCGCGTGAAATTTGGTGATCATGTAGTATTTCTGGGTATCGAAAGAATTATTTGGGTGTAAATAATTTTAATAGGATTACGAGCCCTGTAATATTTGGATGTAAATTATATGAAATTTGGTGTTTGAAATTAGGTGATCATTAAGTATTTTTGGGTAGTGACTAATTTATTTGGTAACAATTTAATTTATTAGGTTATCGACATGTTACTTCTTTGAGTTGCACTTTATATTTAAAAGGAGTTGAAAATTTGGTGCGAATCTAGTATTTTTGGTAATCAATGTAATTTTTTAGAGCATCATTCGGCAACTAATTTGGTGGTTCGTTAAATGCTACCCTTTTAAATTTCCAAAAAGTGACTTGATAAAAAAATTCTATGGAGTTACCGAACCTGCCTTTCACGAAAATCGGTTGATAAATGCGACCTGTAGAGGAGAACAGCCGTCGACGAAAAAAGAATTTTTTTTATTGTACAAAAATTTACTCGTCAAATCAATTCTATGTAGTCATTATAGAACCTGGGGGCCGATTTTTGAGTTTCGAACGCTCGAATTTTCACTCGACATCTGTCAAAACCTCATAGTGTTTTGACAGATCTCGAGTGAAAAGTCGAGCGTTCGACACTCAAAAATCGGCCCCCTGCTCACAAAATTTCACGAGAATTGGTTGAGAAATTTATGCGACCTATAGACGAATAAACGGCCGCAGAAAAATACGAAATCATTGATAAAAAGTTTGGTTTTTTACATTTCCAAAAATTTACTCGACAAAAAACTTTCTTTTCGAGCTGTAGAGGAGAACAGCCCAATGAAGAATTTTTTATTCCAAATTTGCAAAAATTTACTCGACAAATAAATTGTATGTAGTCATAGAACTTGCTCACAAAATTGGACGAGAATCGGTTGAGAAATGCGACCTGTAGAGGAAAAAACGGCCGCAGAAAAATACGTCATCATTGATAAAAAGTTTGTTTTTTTAAATTTCCAAAAATTGACTCGACAAAAAACTTTCTTTTAATTTTCGTATTACCTGTTCACAAAATTTCACGAGAATCGGTTAAGAAATGCGACTAGAGGAGAACAACCGGAAATCCGGACATACGAAAGCATTTTTGCCGAAGCTAAAACAGAGACCTTCGTTTCACTCGGTCAATTAATGTATATTACTTACTGCCATGAAATACCTATTAAATTTTCACATATCCAGTAGTCACCATTTGCTGTTAAGGGGAGGGACACTTGACCAAACAAATATAGATATTATACTTTAATAGATACTAGCTGTACCCGCAACTTCGTGTGCGTTATTATACATTTATAATTTCTTCTCTTAGACCCACGTACCTAAGCCTAAGGCACCAGATCTCCCGAGACCAGTATTGGCTTTACATACATACAATACATACATAAACTCATGCCTGTATTCCCAAAGGGCGTAGGCAGAGCACATGAAATTTAATTCCAGTGCCACTTTTAGCAATCGTAGGTTAAAATTAAAGATGGAGGAAATGTGACATTGCAGTGATAGGTTGCTAGCCCGTCGCCCACACGCCCACAAACACTCTTCAACCCGGTTCCCATAGTCGACTCTTACCACACCACCACGGGAAGAAAGAAGGTGGGTATTGGCTTTAGCTAACAAAACTAAAGCTCAAATCAATAAAGGTTCGGCAACGCCATAATAACATTATTTACTATTATGTACTTACAAGTATCTCTGAGGAAGCACTGTGTTGAGAGCGAAGGACCTAAATGTGTCCCTTCTGCTGTCAATATCAACACAGTGAATCCTCAAATTTCATAAGGGGTCGGCAACGCGCGCGTGACATCTTTGGAGTTGCGGGCATCTATAGGCTGCGATGCACACTTACTATCAGTAGGCCTAGCATGTGTTTCGCTCGAGAGTATGTCGGCGTACTATCTCGAGCGAGTATTTCTAACAGCGCCATTCAGAAAAAGACGCGTAGCTCGAGATAAGTCGAGATACTCTCGTGCGCCACATGTGCTACAGGCGCAAATGAACCGTACGCTTGTTTAAAAAAAAATGCGCTTGTGATTTCTATGTAGTCCTTAGTGTCCATAGGCTACGGCTTCCGCTTGCTATCAGGCAGGCTGTTTCAACTTTGTCATTTATTACTGTGGGGTGGGACTTTAGCGCTTAGAATAAAACTATAGTGTTTTTTTTTTAAATAGCTGTAATAATATTCATTCTGCCTGCTTCAATGAACGGAAATTTCACTGGTTCTGGTACATTATTTTAATGTCCTGTGGAATGGTGTTAAACACAGCGCAACTCTTCCTTGTTTTGCAATGAATATCTTAGAACTTTTGTATTTCTGTCTGGTGCTACACCTCCAGTAACATATATATGCCGACGATTCCAGGGACCTGTGGTCTCTAACGTCCCTAACGAAGCTCCTGAGCAGTTACGTGTAAAGATTTGTCATCGAAAATCACACTAAAATAATAAAATATTATTATATAAAATATATTAAGGGGACAGCCACAAATAATTTTGCCATAGAAAATCAATTGATTGCTCATTTCGTTTCAGGAGAAAATGTCAAAAGTTTGGTGGGTAAAATATTCCCTCTGCCTTATAAAGGATTTGTGGAATGTGTTAGTTTTCCATTTCCACCAGTGCTATGCCAAGTACTTACATTACATGATTGGTGGATACTGGATATCAACGCATCCATTGCAATGTAGCATAGCACAGCTCTGATGGACTAAGTATTGTAATTTTACATTATCATATTATTAACATAATCAACTCAACTCAACCAACTAATCATATACACAAAATATAATATAATACAGTAAACATAAGCAAAATGACAAGTTGTAAACAATATTTTATTCAACATAAAATACTAACCCTACCAGCCATATACATTTTAGAAGCATGCACCTTTGTTAAGAATAATTTGTCCCTTTTCCCTCAGTACTCCCGCTCATCAAATTTACGACCCAACACCAGACTAGCCCGTCCTGCTTCAAATATGAAAATGGTACAGTCGGGTCCCCTCGCTATGGCAGCTAAAATCTATATAAAGTTGATAGGGTGACTGACTCATCACCGCCCCGCCGATACTGCCGGTCCTAGAAATTTGATATTTACACTGTGGTTAGGGTATATAACGGAGGCAAGGGATAAGACGGGATTTTTGGAAATTTCACCCCTAAGGAGGTAAAACAGGGGTGCAAAGTTTGTATGGGGGGCAATATTTTTTTTAAGGTACAGACTTGAAACTTTGTACAAAGACTCCTTAAAATAAGGCAATGAAAGTTGTATCTGCGTTTTTAAATTTTCGTCTCCTAAAGGGATGAAAATGGGGGTGGAATATGGTATAGGGAGCAAATTTTTTTAAAAGTGAGATTCTTCAAACTTTGTGTGAAAGTTCCTTATAATAATAGAAAAAAAGTGATTTCAGCGTTTTTTGAAATGCATCCCCTAAAGGGGTTAAAAAGGGGTTTAAAATTTGTATGGGGAGCTTTTTTTTTTAAGTGAGGTACTTCAAATTTCTTACAGAGGCTCTCTGTTTAAATAAAACAAAACTAATTTCAGCGTTTTTTGAAATTCATCCCCTAAAGGGGTTAAAAAGGGATTCAAAGTTTATATTGGAAGCAAAAATTTTTTGAGTGAAGGACTTAAAATTTCTTACAGTAACTGTTTAAATTAAATACTACAAAACTAATTTCAGCGTTTTTTTTTTAATTTATCCCCTCAAGGGGTTAAAAAGGGGTTCAAAGTTTGTATGGAGAGGAACATTATTTTAATTGAGAGACTCCAAATTTTTTACAGTCTCTGTTTAAATACAACAAAACAAATTTCAGCGTTTTTCGAAATTCATCCCTAAATGTCTTAAAAAAGGGTTCAAAGTTTGTATGGGGAGCAATTTCTTTTAAATTGAGAGACTTTCATTTCGCAAAAAGACTGTTTAAATGATTTCAGGATTTGTGGATTTGGATAGATGTTTGAAATGAAATTTCTTCATGTCCATAATTAAATACGTACAGTAACGAAGAGAAAACGACAAGATACGTATCAACTCACACAAAAAATAGCCAAGTAAATGAGAGTTTTTAACCGATAAGTAGGTACTACCTTTAAAGGGATTTTTAGAGGGGTTGAGAATTTGGGTTGACCGATTTATACCTGTACAGCATATTAATAATTTGGTCTCACCGGGTACCTACCACAATTATTGTATCGTTTCCTGAATATTAACGTTTTAACTAAAAACCGAGCTCTACGCAGACGAAGTTGCGGGCAACAGAATAAGATCCCAAAAATAATACAAACAGAAACGAATACTCATAGATTTAAAATTCAATTAAAACGCTATTTAACTAACAAAGCATATTACTCAGTCAAAGATTTTTTAAATGAGCAATAACTTTTATTTTGAAAAAGATCCTGTAAAATTGTCAATTTGTTAATAAAATATCTTAAAACCGTGTACCTAGATAGTAAGCTTAGAATTAAGTTTGTGTTGATATGCCCTCACAGGGTTCATGTTGGGACTGTATTTAGTTTATAAGACCCCCTGTCTGTACACATGAAATGCAATAAACAATTTGAACTTGAACTTGAACTAATTAACCAACATCAAATTGTAATACTTCATATAATTTACATAAACACAGAAAATATATAATCAAATAAATTCTTCTTCTCACTTCTCAGCACGCCAATACATACACACACGCGCTCCCTATACCCTACCCTTATACACAATGAGTAAAGTCAAAGATAATATACAAAAAGAAATTAAAAATAACTCAAAAAAACAAAAAAATACTGTATTTATTCACTCAACGATACCCTACTTGATGGGGTAGGCTACATTTTTTTTCGTGCCCCTCTTTAGTTGTATGGGAGCCCCCCTAGGCCTAGCACGTGTTGCGCTCGAGAGTATGTCGGCGTATCTCGAGCTATCCGTCACTTTCAAACAGCGCCAATCAGAAAAAGACGCGTAGCTCGAGATAAGTCGAGATACTCTCGAGCGCAACATGTGCTACGGGCGCTGAGATATAGGTACTTACTTACATAGTTGCACCATAATAGTTCATCATCTACCTGTGTATGCATATTGGTTGACTATACGGAGCTGTTTCGCATGTAGGTACATTCGTATGATTTCATAATATCTAAAATTTAGGAAAATCGTCATAGTCGTCATTTTCTCCCGTATAAGGGATTCGTATTATTAGGTACCTAATCACGTGAGCACAGAATAATAAAGACTGTTTTTTTCTGTTACGTGATGGATACTTACGCAGTCAAACAAAAGGAACCTAAACAATTAGGTTTTGTTTTTAATTTTTAATTATTTATGGATCCCTGAAACCCTGAAAAGTTTGTTTCGTTTCCTTGGCTTGAAAAAGAATGTGTTTGTACAGCCTTGCCTTTTTTTAAGTAGAACAATATGAAACGTGAATGAAAGTTGTATTAAAAGCAGTAATTTGTTACATTTCTTTCAGTATCGCATTCGACGATATAATTTTGATGTAAATATTGCGTTACCTAAATCGGAAACTGAATGAGTCGATGTTTGTCATCCTGAATGTCGATGTACTGCAAGCACCAGACACAAAAGTAGGTACAGAAGAATTTATTGTTATTGTGTTCGCCGTGTTTTTATTATTTCTTTGAGTTTAGTAAACAACTCGTGGTTGTTAGTTATAGTTGGTTGGTCAGTTGCATCGGTTCACGCGGGCAGTTGACA
This sequence comes from Cenopis cana, assembly GCA_951800055.1. Lineage (NCBI taxonomy): Eukaryota > Metazoa > Arthropoda > Insecta > Lepidoptera > Tortricidae > Cenopis > Cenopis cana. The sequence goes on along the minus strand of OX637471.1, from coordinate 32,894,870 downwards.
CCTCATCATGATCAAATCATTCCTTCTGTTGTCTTGCATATTTGTCACAATAATAGGCGGCTACGCTGAAAGCCTCGTGAAACCGCTAGGAAGTCCCCAAAGCGACGCGCTATGGAAGGAGTACGAACAAGAATTAAACGACGCTATGCTGTATAGCAAGAAGCGAGAAAATATTACTAGACTCGCATCTAACCACCCTACGGCGGACACCGAAGCTGTTATAGAGAAAATCATGGAAACCATCACATCTAGCGAAAAATATTTGAAAAAAGTGGACAGCATCGACTACAAACTCAATCGGTTAGACATCGAAGTGCACGACAAGACGAATGATATTTTGAAGTATCTGGGAGAAATAATGAAAGCGGTTCGTGGGTCAGGGTCCGTGTTCAAGTCGGGGTCGATGATGGACCATCTCATCTCGGAGGTGGCAGCCGTGAAGAAGCTGCTGATGGCCTCACAGGGCACACCGCGAGCCAGCGGCGGGGGTCTGTCTTTGTCTTCTTTTTCACTCTCACTACCTAGATACGCATTCGAGCCCAACAATTCTAATGATTTAGTATTCGATTTCTTACAACGCGCATTGTTGTGTTTACATTCTTCCATCTATACCTAGGTCAAACCGCTACCGCGCGAAAGGGTAAAATTATTAAGAGCGCCATTAACTTTTACTTTTTTAGTTGTGGCAGTCGGTATACTAGGTATTATAATTATTATAGTAGGTATAGTACTTTTTTCTCACGAGCGCGGGTTCATGAGCCATTGTTGTGTGTTGAGCTATAGGTATACATGCACATTGTCTATGTGTGCGTCAGCATAGGAGCAATGAGAGCACGACGTTGTCTATGTGTTCGTATGTGTCACAACTACAACAATGGCCTACCCGCGCTCGTGAGATATATTGAAGATAGCCCACTTTACCAGTTTATTGGGCAGGGTTTTTGCATTAAGGGCCCTTATAAGGTAAAAAATGCTCATCTATTTAGCCCATTTTCTGTTAAATAGACAAGTTTCTTGACATTTTATCAATGTTACTATCTAGAACAGGATATTGCGACCTCACTAAATAAAATTTAAATGTATTTCTTGCATTTTTCATCAAGATATTTTGTTTCAAACATCACTCCAAATCGACCATTTTCGAGCTAAAACTGCTTTTTTCCGCTTAAATTCTACTACACACATTAAAATCAAAAAAGGGCAATATTACTATCTAAAACTTTAATAAAATAATAGTTTCCTATATAATCACTTTATTGGTATTATCAATAATTTTGTCAAAATTTGAAAACAAAAAAAATTAAAACTTGTAAGGCCTCTTAAGGATGATTCACGCTAAACCGTTCCGTGTCCGGGCCGGCCCGTTTTGTAGTACAAGAAATCGATACGACGGACGCGCGGCAGAGTTATACTTCAAAAATGATATTAAACTAAGTATACAGTATATAGTTACATGGTTAGGCTGCTTGTCAGATTTAGGTATGTCTGTATGTTTGCAATGATCCACGCTTTAGTTACTGAACCGATTTTTTGTGCCTCAAATTGTGTTTGTTTGATATTTGATTTATTTGTTGGTGCCAGTGGGCCGTACCGGAATGGACGTGGGTCTGGAGGAGCGGCTGGCGCAGCTGGAGGGCACGGTGCGCTCCGCAGCAGCCGGTGTCGACTCCATCATCACCACTATCGCAGAGGTCAAGAGCCGGCCCTACAGCGCGAGGGATACCAAGTTCGTACATGTTATTTTATAAATTTACCTTCTGCCTGTCTCTAAGAACCGTTTGGTATGTTGACCTTACGGTCACCATGTACCGCACCCGAAATACTAAAATCGGGGGAGGTGTCCCCTGGGTTTTCCCCAAACTACCCTCCAACCGCGCACTCCTATCGCTTTATTGGGCCCGGCCTATAAAGCCACAGCCGGGTACAAAAAAAAGTTACGATGTACATGCCGCCGCAAAAAAATTAGAAAGTTAGTTGTCCATTACCAGCCGACTGAGCAACACGCCTCTCCTCGCCTCTCAAGTGTAAATTCACCTCAGTGTTATTATTTACTATCCTGCTACCCTATGAAGAAGAACCTACAATCCACAACTACGAACGTCAAGTATTTCTGACGTCAACTCTTAGGGCCAAGCCATAACTAACATTGGACCTACGAGCCGAATCATAATCAACATCGGCCCTAAGAGCCGAACCATCACTAACATAACATTGGAGCGCAAACCAATTTGCAACCGGAATTTGGGACTTGATTTAATTAATACCTACGCACATCTTTATTCATAAAACTTAACAAACGTCTGGTAACTAACATGTGTAATCCTTTTTTTCTCACAAACGCGTTTTTACTCAACTTATACTTGCGATAAAACGACGACTTCTACTTATAATATGCGTACCATCGGCTCGGCACCAACGACGAAGATATCCGCCACGGCGTTTAATGCGATATCAACCTAACATGCATTTCTATAGGGTACAACTTCGCGTTTGACATTCCCATGTCATGGCGTTTGAGTGACAGCGTGTTTATTTGACAGAGCGCTAAAAATGTTAAAGCTTACGGCGTGCCTGAGTTTCAAATAGCATTTTAGCTAAAATAGTTGCGATCGACGTTTATAAAATTACTTATTACAAGGGTAGGGTGTCAGGAAGAAACCAAACTTGGTATGTTTTGAAAATGAACTTTATTTTTTACGGCACCACTGGCCGAAATATAATGGTGTTGTATATTTTTGGAATCAGCTCATGAAGCCTTTTCGTTTGATTCCCCACTCGATAGGTTTTTGAAAAAACCGGCCAAGTGCGTGTCGGGCCACGCGCAAGGTAGGGTTCCGTAGTCGTCTACCCTTTACATTATGTGGACTAAAAAGTTCGAAAACTTATATTTACTATGTTTTTGAAAGAATTAACAACATTATCTAAGGTATCAATGGAAATTGTACGAACGTTTGCTTTTGCAAAGTACATTTCTGAAGTTCGGCTATTACTCGTTAACTAGTAATGTCTACTTAGCTGTGATAGTTTTCCTTTTAAATTCATCGTATATACTACTACCATGATTTTTTTCACATGCCTAGTAGCCACCGTTTAGCTGGCAGGGGGGGGGGACACTTGACCATAACAAAATTTATCACTTCAAAGCTTAATATCACGCTAACCAATTCTTTAATCAAAAAATGTTTTTAAAAACCTTATAATATTTTTGAAAGAGCTATCCAACGATGCCCCACACGATGGGGTTTGGCAGAAAAAAAATTTGCACCACCACTTTACATGTAGGGGAGGTACCCTAAAAGAATTTTTTTTTAAAGATTTTATTCTACCGTTTTGTCGGCGTCATTGATATGTATACTCATGCCAAATTACAGCTTTCTAGCACTAACGGTTACTGAGAAAAACGGGGGTCGGACGGACGGACGGACGGACGGACGGACGGACGGACGGACATGGCGAAACTATAAGGGTTCCTTGTTTACTACGGAACCCTAAAAAATGTTTATTTTTCATACATAAAACTTGTGACGTCATAAAAACTAACTCCACTAGTTTAGAAAACGACAACATGCGTTTTGATAATCAGTAGAGCATGCTGATTCCAACGATACCACTTGTCGGTATAAACCTTTTCAGTCCTGCGAAAATCGTAAATAAGGCACTTTCGACGAATTGGCCTCTCTAGATACTACTTCGACATCGACCACATCTCAAATTTATCGCTGAAACTAGAACACTGTGGCGTAGGACCTCTAGGCTCCCATACTCGTCCTGCAGCTGCTTATTTATGTACTTTTCTCTGGGTTTAACACTTATTATTCATAATTCACGAATCCTGAACACCTACATGTTTTGTTTAAGAGGAGGGGTAGGGCAAGCTCTCTCCATACAATCTTTGTGCAGGATTTTGTTCGTTTGTGTTTGCATTGAAGTTATGTTTTTTGGTCAGTATCACAAAAAAATACATTCGTCAGTGCCAAAACCTACGAATAAAACGTGCGCAGAGTTTGTATGGAGAATGCCTTGCCCACCCCTGCGTCAAACAGGATATAATCGTACCGATCACTTTTTAGATACATTTAGCCATTAAACACCCACCCACACACACACAGACGCACGAACGCCCGCACACACACACATATATATATTTTAATTTGGCCGCATAAGTAAACTTTCAGAACCAAGCACTGCATTTTTAGGGTTCCGTACAAGGAACTTAAAAGGAAAACTATCACAGCTAAGTAGACATTACTAGTTAACGAGTAATAGTCGAACTTCAGAAATAATAATAGTAATGTTTAAAGTCCAGTGCCACCTCTCCACCCCCATCTCTCTGACCGGTGTTGCCCTTAGGCCATTTTATAATGTCGCTATTCTATGGGGGCCCATCTAGCAGAGAGCGAGTCACCGTCTGCCGGAAATAAAAATCTGAGACAGTTTTATTAGGCAGGCGTCCGTTGTCTCACCCAATAGCCCAGCCATTAGTCCATCATATTCACCCAATAGCCCAGTTTATTTAGACTCCATGAATCAGCAATAGTTCCTATACACCCTGGCGGGTGCTGTCTCTGTGTGCGTCCCATGACACGGGCAGGGACAGCATCCGCTCGGTGTATCCCTTGCATTTCATTAAATTGTCAAAAGGGCCTCTACGTGTTGGCTATGTGGTACTCGGTGGTACTTCGGTGCCCCGGTACTTCGGCTCCGCGCACGCCTCCTAAAGGTCCGGGACACCATTGTCCCGTGAACGGGAAAGACATACAAATAATAATAAAAATGCTTTATTGTGCACTACAGGAAAATAATACAATAATACTTTATGATCAGGACTTAAAGTAAGTAGGTGACAACAGGCGGTCTTATCGCTAAAAAGCGATCTCTTCCAGACAACCTTCCAAGAAATGTACTTTGCAAAAGCAAACTTTCGTACAATTTCTATTGATACCATAGATAATGTTGTTAATTCTGTCAAAAACATATTAAATATAAGTTTGCGAACTTTTTAGTCCACATAATGTAACGGGTAGACGACTACGGAACCCTACCTTGCGCGTGGCCCGACACGCACTTGGCCGGTTTTCTCTAATAACAAAAGTCTAATAAAAATCAAAATTTAAAAGGTTCTTCAATAGCCACACGTTACCATTTAATTACCCTATTTTTTAAATACAGTCTTTGCGTGTGGTATACATTTTGTATTCGTATACGAGCACTATGTCAAAAACAGAGCTGTCAAATTGGAAAGAAAAAGGGGAACAAATAAAATGATCACCTAAATAACTTTTGATATCATCAAATTTTCGAACCCTAAAATAAGGTTGAACACTCAAAAAAATTTATCGATCAACAATGCCGAGTCACCAAAAAAATTCTACCTATTTTTGCAGCACTTGCACCTATTTTACTTATTGCGTTCCTATAAATTTATAATCGCATCAAAAAAATTGTCAAGTACCACCAAAAACACTAAACTACCACCTAATCTCATGCACCTTTTTTCATTAGAATTACATCCAAATATTATACACATCGCATGCTACATTTTAGTAAACAGTTACAAATTAATTGTTTTTAGCACTATAAATATTTTAGTCATTTCCAAAATGTTATAAATCAGAAAGTAAAATTCTTAATTAATTTAAAAAGCAACGCGCAATGTGGCTGTGTGAAATAATAACACGTATACTGCTATCTCACTCAATAAAATACAAAGAATTGTCTGAAGCATAAAACCTATTGATATGTCGTTAGAGTGAAAGGTACCTATTGCTGTTTCATTCTAACTACCTATTGATGCTGATGGTTTACAAACTGCAAGAAGTTTTTTTTTTTTAATGCGTTGACGTGAGCGCGTTTGATTGAAAACTTTTATTTGAAAATGAGTTTTGTTGATTTATTAAATTGTTAGTTTGTTATGAAAATGGATAAAGGTCCTCAAATGAGTTTACTTTATTAATTTAGATAGACTTTCATGGAAAAATTAAAAGAAGTTAATAGGTAGAAATAGGTATAGGTAGGTTTAGGTTATGTTAGTTTTGCATCGGCCCGAAGGGCCAAAACAACTCAAAATAGGAGCTCCGCGCCAGCGGAGATCCGTCAATACTGTTCCAATGTCCACTAGTTTGAAATAAAAATAGATGTCATAGAAAAATACTACTACCTAGGCAAATTGACGATTATCAGCGAATAGAGTAGAGGCAAAAACATCTGAGAACAAATAGCTGTATGCGACCAGTAAGGAAAGAACTGTTGAAAATATATTAAATTAAATTATGTTATGTACGTGTCTCATTCAAGTTACAGAAATTTTGAAGCTTCAATAAAATAAAATCATTTAGCGCTGTCTTGCTCGCACGCGGTGCGACGTGCGAGCGAGACGGACCGTATGGAAAACCGCATCAGTGTGCTAGCAATGAGGTTAGACTGTAGATTGGAACTGCTTTGCGCGTGGGGCGTTAAAAAACAATTGCCGCGTGAAATTTGGTGATCATGTAGTATTTCTGGGTATCGAAAGAATTATTTGGGTGTAAATAATTTTAATAGGATTACGAGCCCTGTAATATTTGGATGTAAATTATATGAAATTTGGTGTTTGAAATTAGGTGATCATTAAGTATTTTTGGGTAGTGACTAATTTATTTGGTAACAATTTAATTTAATAGGTTATCGACATGTTACTTCTTTGAGTGGCACTTTATATTTAAAAGGAATTGAAAATTTGGTGCGAATCTAGTATTTTTGGTAATCAATGTAATTTTTTAGAGCATCATTCGGCAACTAATTTGGTGGTTCGTTAAATGCTACCCAAGAAAAAGTAGCATACGTCTGCTCCGATGAAGGGCTATATCGCCCATCTGACGACATCAGGAAATGGTGGCAGGGAAAATGTGTGGAAAAGTCACTAAAGTTTAGATTTACGTTTGGAATTCTCGTTGGTCTTTGCGAGGAAAAATATGAAGTTGCCTCGATGCTCTCGAGCTCGACTAGTCTTTTGGCTATTAGAATAACATTTGTAATTAACAAGTGTCAAAGACAAAATCGTTTCACTCCGTGTTCTAGCAAGACGCCATATTTTGATTTTTGTGTAGGGTCAAGGAACCTAAAGATGAACACACCCCAATAGTTGAACATTCGTCCGAAAAATTTAAATAAAAAAATCGTGACCGGAATTTTTTTTTTCTAACGCGGCAATCCTTTGCCTAGGCTAGTAATTAAACTCCCAGGCTGTCACCGTACACACGCGGCTATTAGCCACTGTTGAATCCAGGCCTCGCGCCAAAAACTGCGTTTGTATGGAGATCTTACTAAGGAGAGCGCTCTCAAATTTAAGCATTAAATTTCGTATAAAATTTTATATAACGTCTACTTACAAAGTAGACTTAGCATTAAATTGTAAGAAAACTAATTTCAGCGATTTTGGAAATTCACCATCTGAAGGGGTGAAAAGAGGGTTGAAACATTGTATGGGCATACTGAGTTTTTAAAAAGTGAGTGACTTTATACATGGCGGGCGGGTAGACTCTCAGTTAAAGTTAGTAAGAAAATATTTTTCGGGATTTTTGAAAATTCATCCCTAAGGGTATGAAAAAGGGGGTTGAATTTCTGTATGGAAAACGTGTAATATTCGAAGTGAGGGACTAAAAATTTCGTTTATAGTAGGTAATTTAATAGTATATTAGGTAATAGGTAAGTTGACCAAACATTAAAATACTGGACTACCCGTGCGAAGCCGGGGCGGGCCGCTAGTAATGTATGTGTTTCAAGCAAAAAAAGTTCAAAATAAAATAATAATTATTAAAATTAAAAACACGACTGCACTAAAAAGAAAAAAAAACAAGTTTCCCAATAAAGAACTCAAGGCAATATATTTTGTTTGCAGTCGGGGGACCTACTACATACAAGTAAGACCAAAATATTAGGTCCCACGACTGCAAACAAAATATATTGCCTTGAGTTCTTTATTAGGAAACTTGTTTTTTTTTCTTTTTAGTTATATTAGTATAGTATTTTTTTAAATAATTTGGGAGGTATTTGCTGTTCAAGTTATGATTCTAATTTTGTGTACCTGAGCTTACCTATAGTTGAACGGCGTTTAACTTTTGGGCATGGTGTCGTTTATTCAAATATTGATATAAATTCCTATTGTAAAGATAATAAGAACCTCTATAGCTTATATTAATCGTTTCTTTGTTGTTGATTTTTCAACCAAAAGTAGAACGCAACTTTCGATTGATAAACCGTTTATTTTTTGATGATTTTGGTTCGTTCATTTCACAGCTATCGTGTCCAAAAGTTGATCTAATATAATTTAGTCGTTCATGATTTAGGCAGTGGTTAGTAAAATGAACGTCTTTACTCCAATGTTACTAATTAGCGTAAAACCTGGCAACTTTACCCATCCTTAGCTTTCATGTTCTCAAGTTTACTGTATACTGTATTACTTCGTTAAATATTATTTATAGTATATGCAAATTCGCATATTATTATTTTTGCTTATAAATACCCGAACAAAACATAAATAAATTTGTTTGTTCATTTTACACTAATATTGGTTCATCTCTATTAACATACACCGTTATCAATGGGGTAAATTGGAGCAAAAGTGTTCGTTCATCTATTGGTGTCAAAGTGTTCAGAATTAGGGCACACTGTTCAACTTCTGAGCAAATTGGCATACTTTGGCATACATTATTTTTCAAAAAATACATACATGCCGGGTGTACAATCCAAATGGGTCAGTATGGTGAAGTCGGAAACTATAAGAGATAGCGAGATCTGTTCTTAGGAAACATGACGTCGATTTTAGATTTAATAATAATTACATTCAAACTATAAACAATAATTTATTCTAGTAAACAAGATTCCATTAGTGTTGAGCTTCTTGCGATTTGCAGAATTTATACACATTGATTTTGACCAGGTTCGATTCCCGGTTATGTATGAGAGTTAATAAAAAAGTTTGAATGTAATTATTATTAAATCTAAAATCGACGTCATGGTTCCTAAGAACAGATCTCGCTATCTCTCATAGTTTCCGACTTCACCATACTGACCCATTTGGATTGTATACCTAGGATTATTTAAAATATTGGAATTCAAACTCGACTATATAGCGGTTCATATATAAAAAAAATGTATATAGTAGGTTACAACACCCTAGTCGCTTAAGTGTTCATCTTTTGGTTCCTTGACCCTACTTTTAGACTCGATTTGCAGAAAATCACAACGATTCAAAAATGTATTATCGATAGGAAGCTCTCCGGGGGTCCTTAATGAGCGAGTATGTATACTTTTTAGGTCAATTAAGATTTGTTCAACAAATTCTTTGTTCTCTTAAAGCTCTAACACCCAAAATATAGGAAGCCTCCCCTTAAACTATCTATTATTCTTGCGTGTGAATTTCTGCCACATCTGGTAGCCGTGTTTCTTAGAACTTTAAACCTATTTAAGCATCAGTAAGATAACAACGAAATATTCAAAAGTACGTAGGTATACTCAACTAACTTGCAAAACACCTTATTGCTGAGTCACGTACGAATACAATTGTAGTAGAATTGTTTATATTGCTGCACAATGCTATTTGCAAATATTATTGAACACTATGTTATATTTATACACTATAGGTATACACATCTGACTAAGAACCTCCTCTCCATGTATATGGGTTTTTAGGGTTCCGTAGCCAGAATGGCAAAAACGGAACCCTTATAGATTCGTCATGTCTGTCTGTCTATCTGTCCGTCCGAATGTCACAGCCGGTTTACTCGGAGACTATAAGTACTACAATTATGAAGTTTGGTAGGAAGATGTATTCTATGAACGGTTATATAAATGTTATGTGAAATATGGGAAAAAAATATTTTAGGGGGGGCACCCCGTACATGTAACCGGGGAACGAAAATTTTTCTTTCAATGCAAGTAGTTGTGTGGGGTATTTTTGGATAGGCCTTTAAAAATGATATAGAGATTACTAAGAAAGTTTTCCATTTAAGTCAATCGTTGGTGAGATATTAGCTCCCAAAGCCGTACAAAATGTGTGTCACCCCCTCCCCCCCTCTAATTTCCAAACTATGAAGATTAAAAATTGTGAAAAAAATTGAGGTGGTGTATAATAATAAATACTTTCAACGAAAATTGGTTTGAATAAGATGGGATTAAGGGTTTTTGAGTTATCACTGAAAAACTGTCTAGCCCAAAAAAATTATTAGTATTAGTTTTAATGTATTGGTATGTGCGCATGACTACCTGTTTCAACTCACGAAGGTGACTCACTCAGAGAAATCTAATGTAGGTAATATCATAATAATATAGGTCAGGGTCACTGCTTTCGTGGGATGAAGAGGGTAGATACACATACATTTTTGCTGCACCCTAAATAGTATTTATTTGCACTAGTCTTGTAACCAAGTTTAGACTTAAATAAGATTAGTAACTTTAAGATAACTTAAGTAACTTTAAGGTAACTTTAAGTATATAAGTAGGTATAACAAAAAAATTTTTAATATGTGAACGCACTATTCGCCAACATACTACCCTCAGTTTGGCGAAATTTGATGTATACCTAAGTTTGTTTTTGAATATAAATAAATAAAAAAATGTCGTAAGTGCCGTGACTTCCCTATGAAGATACGACCTTTTTTGATTCAAGGTATTAAATAGTGTTTCGAAATGTGGACTAGCAGGTGTCGGTACGGAACCCTCGTTGTGCGTGATCCGACACGTACTTGGCCGCTTTTTTGAATTGCGCCTATTTATGATTATGTGCTTCAGATGTGTTCGAAATACTCCGACTGGTTTTAGTCTGTCTACTTAAAGGGTTAAGTCTCCGTGGTTTCAGATCTGACCCGTTGGACACAGCCAGCATCATCTCCGAGTTCCGGCGGACTTTGCTCGAGCAAAAATCAAATAGATGTGACTGCAAGCAAGGGTAGGTACATTTTTATATATTATATAACAAATTGCATTCTTAGTCGAATAGACTTTTAAATCTGATCTTCTGAGTCTCGGTCATGGACTCAGCGCCGGCCCTAGCCCTAGATCCGGGTGGGTCGAGATGGTCTTTGGGCGCCCTTTGGTTTGACATTTTTCGGCGTTGCCAGTTTGGCGCCCCTTGAAATCCCGCGCTTGGCGCCCATTGACATACGGCGCCTGCCGCCTGGCGCGCCCGCCCCATCCGCCCCACCCCTGGGCCGGCCCTGCATGGACTCGCAGGTTCGTACTTCGCACCCTAGCTCAAACCACTGGCTTTAAAAAAACTTATGTTGGAAATATCGTTGGATATACAAATGGCGGATATGTTAAACACTGTTTGATAATGAGAAATGATTATTCTGAAATTGGACGAATGCCGTTGTTTTTAATTTCAACGGTATTGTTTGTTAAACACGTGCAAAATTGTAAATATCACTCCAATTCCAAACCATCGTATCGTATCATGTCATTCGATACGCATATTTTTATACTTCAAGTGTCGATATTGCATTGCATGCCATAGGAATGACAGGTATTATGAACAACTATAACAAGCAAGTAAACAAAACAGTTTATATACACTACCGATTGTACAATTACCGACCTACCCTAAGCGTTTGCACGCACGTGCAATTTCTTCTCAGCATCTTTTTTATCACCATATCCAGTCTATGTGTTAGTATGAAAGTGCGACAGAGAACTAAAAAAGTTACGATCAACGCCAAGGGCTATGTCGCAAAAGGTGGTGTAGAAGATTTTCTTTTTTAAATTGTTCATATGGATGCTGCTGACTATATATAAAAACCGGCCAAGTGCGTGTCGGGCCACGCACAATGTAGGGTTCCGTAGTTTTCCACCCGTTTCATAAGATTTAAATCCACTAAAAGATTTCCAACTTGTATTTACTATGTTTTTGACATATCATTTAACATTGTCTCAGGTATCAATGGAAATTGTACGAAAGTTTGCTTTTGCAAAGTACATTTCTTAAGTTCGACTATTACTTACTCACTAACTAGAAATGTCTACTTAGCTGTGATAGTTTTCCTTTTAAATTCATCGCAGATATATACTACTACCATGATTTTTTTCACATGCCTAGTAGCCACCGTTTACCTGGCAGGGGTGGGGTGGGGGGGACGCGTAAACTTCCACTCCTTATTTCATCCCTTCCAGGGGCGATTTTCGGGATACAAAGTATCCTATAGGTATGTTAAAATGCAGGTTATATACTCATTGTATATCCCTACGTTATTCTCAATATACATTAATGACTTGACTGATATGAATATTGAGAATGGGCGGATCTTGTCATATGCAGATGATACATAGTCATTGTGTTTTATGGAAGGTCTTGGAACGGACCCACCTCTGCCAGCTATGCATGTTAAAAAATGCGGTTGCTAACTAGGCATGTTAAAAAAATCATGGTACTAGTAAGTATATACGATGAATTTAAAAGGAAAACTATCACAGCTAAGTAGACAATACTAGTTAACGAGTAATAGTCGAACTTAAGAAATGTACTTAGCAAAAGCAAACTTTCGTACAAATTCCATTGATACCTCAGACAATGTTGTTGTCAAAAACATAGTAAATAAGTTCGCATACTTGTCCACATAATGTAACGGGTGGACAACTACGGAACCCTACATTGTGCGTAGCGCGACACGCACTTGGCCGGTTTTTTGATATATAGTCAGCAGCATCCATATAAACATTTAAAAAAAGAAAATCTTCTACACCGCCTTTTGCAAGAGCAAACACTAAAAGTACGTAAAGTAAGTTTAGATACGCAAAAGGAAGACTCTCTTAATGTCTTAAGTAATAGGTACACCAATACACCTTATCTATAGGTAATACAAATGAAATATACCCTAACCCAAATATCTTCCCTTGAAGGCTATGTCGGGAAGGTTCAGACAGAACTGTTACTACCAGATGGAAGATAAGGTCCTATTAGGTAAGATCTGTATTAGGTATAGGTATATTGAATACAACAATGTCCCAGGATGGGCCGCGTGGACCGCTCGGAGCGGTACCCGCTGGACTGCTACGAGATCCAGACGCAGGGCTTCAACGTGTCCGGCATCTTCAAGATCCATCCCGATGGCATGGAGCCGTTCTACGTGTTGTGTGACCTCACTACGGCTGGCGGTGGATGGACGGTAACTTAACCTTACGTTAGCCTACATAGTCAAGTGGCGTACTGGTTGTCATCATCATCATCATATCAGCGGAAAGACGTCCAGCGCTATACATAGGCCTCCCCCAAAGAGTGCCACAGCCGATTTAGTCGGAGACAAAGCAATTATGAAAATTGGTCTGAAGTTTACATAAACGTGATGTGAAATTACGAAAACACTACTACACTACTCCCTAAAGTAGGTATAAAATTTAAAATTCTGAACCAGATAGGTATTATACGATTTTTGAATTGTCGCTGAAAAACTGTCTTGTCCAAACAAAATAACTTACGAGTTGTAAGTTTCCTATGAAGATACGACCTTTTTTAATTTGATAGTGGTTTGTATTGGATAGTGGTTTTAAATCTGGACTATAGTAAGTAGGTAACGATATGAAACCCTTTATTGTGTGTGATCCGAATCGCACTTTGCTGGTTTTTACCTTTTTTGGTTCGGTACCCTAACAATACCTAGGTACTCTCTCACTCCTCAGGTATTCCAGAACCGGTTCGACGGCTCTCAGGACTTCTATAAAAGTTGGAACGACTACAAGTATGGTTTCGGTAACCTGGCTGGCGAGTTTTGGCTTGGCTTGGACAAGCTGCACTACCTCACCAACCAGAAGCTTTACGAGTTGCGGGTGGAGCTGGAAACACAAACCGGGCATGAGGCCTATGCCGCTTACTCCGTATTGACAATCGGTCCGGAGTACGAAGGATACAGAATAAGCACTCTCGGAACGTACTACGGGACAGCTGGTATGTAACTGTCGTAACATTTGGTTGACATTAATAAGTCTACACTGTTTATTAAAGCCTGTGACAGACGGTCGAGAACAAGCCTCAAAACCGGGCGACTTTGGTCCGCACGGACCGTGTAGGTAGGTAGACAGTTGTTTCTAGAAAGATTTACTTTTAAAAAAACAGGTCTTTGCCGACCAAGGTCACTCCGTCCTAGGGACTTGTCGGCGACCGTCTGGATCGCGCTGGTAGCGTAACAGAGCTATGAACTATGAAGTTGTATTAAATCTACAGGTGATTCGTTGTCGTACCACGCTGGGCAGAAGTTTTCGGCCTTGGACATGGACAACGACGAGTGGAAGGACGGCTCGTGCGCCGTCGAACACGGGGGTGCTTGGTGGTATAAAGAATGCGACAAAAGGTACGTTACTACCTGAGGTGAGGTAAATCTTTGCAAGTGAGAAATGTTGTTGAAGGGTACCTATACTAAGTATACAATACTACTTGCAATGCAACCCATGTTCATACCTATATGTTGTGTAGAACAAATGTAAATTTTCTTACTTATGATCAATACCAATCAATGATTGCCACATGTAACTGCGCATTAAACTGTTATTGACATCAATAGAATAAAATTGATGTTTTCGCCGTTTTATTTGGAGATATATTACGTATTAAATACACACAAGTATTTTTATGCCACACCTTGCCACGCGCGCAGAAATCACACTTTCCTGGCAAGGGAGCGACATAAAATTGTATAGGTACTTCCAACGGGCAGTAATAAAGAAAGCCTCAGATCACATAGTTATCGCCCTTACCTTCAGCTCGGCCGTCAAATACCTGCGATCTGAGACATACTTTGTTTTACCGCCCTTGGTAAGTAATGTACTTATTATGTTTTACCAGTAATCTAAACGGATATTACGTGACTACCGACGAGCACCGCAGCCACACCATCTACTGGATCTCGTTCAAGGGCCCGAGCCTGCCGCTCACGCGCACCAAGATGATGATCCGCCCGTTGCCGGCGCGCCGCCCGATTGACTACACAGAACAGAACAGTCGGGTAACTATTCAGACATTTCAGACACCTCAGATTCGGTTGAAGCCGCTCAACCAATCTAACTGAAAAAAAAATGGAAGCGCATACTCTTACAGTATTCCAGTCTTTAAACCGCCCGCGTGCTCGTGTCGGAGGTGTGCCCTGGATTTTCCCCAGGCCACCGTCCAACCGCGCACTCCTATCGCTTTATTGGGCCCGGCCTATTACGGCCGCGATGGTTGTAAAATGTGCCTATAACTTGCTGTGGGTACTTTTCTAAATAGAAATTAGAAATCAAGGTGACATAGTTACATACATGATATGGGAGAACTTAAGAGGAGGGGTAGGGCAAGCTCTCTCCATACAAACTTTGTGCAGGATTTTCTTTGTTTGTGTTTGCATTAAAGTTATGACTAAGTATTGGTCAGTATGCTTATTTTTTTTGGCATCTAGGTATTTCGTGATGTATTTTTTTTTCATTTTTCATTTTTTTGAAATATTTGAAAATTTCCACATCACTTTCTTCGCATATCTAATATTTACATCCAAAAAAAATATTACATTCGTTAGTGCGAAAACCTACAAAAAAAACGTGCACAGAGTTTGTATGGAGAATGCCTTGCCCACCCCTGCGCCTTAAGTGGTTTTAGGTTAACGTAGGTACAGTCGTGAGTCAGCTGCAAAAGATATACACGATTAGTCTGTTCAAAAATAACTTCGCTAAACTCTATTAACGGTCAATAGAGTCTAGCGATAAAACTCCCAACAAAAGGAAGCGGACAAAAATAACCTGTTTATAACCCGTGACGTGATATTGTTCCAGCACGTACCAGAGATGAGGAGCGAGCCGCAAGTGAAGCCCGTCCACGGAAAAAGCATGAAGACGAAACCGCGCCGGCCCGAAGGCTACCGGCTGTCGCAGCCAACCGCAGACTCTTTCTATAGCGGCTACTCTTAGTTCTCAGCACTCTACCAGTTAATGTTCATACACAACCTTCGCTAAATTGTCGTAGAAAGCCTATTGGTACCTAAAAAAATTTCACCTACAGCTTGTTAATTGCATATTATCTTATCGCTGAAAAATCTCTGCAATTTGTCAATCCAAATAACTAGATAATAAAAAATTTAGGTGTTGGTGACGTTGGTGCCAATAGGTGACTGAAAGAAGTTTTGGTCAAATGTAACGTTTCTTCCATTTTGACCTGTGTATCAAATGTACCAAGTACCTACCGGGTTACTTGGTACATAGTGTTGGTAGAGCCTCAAGGTTTGGAGTCTAGATTTCAAGAACTCGACTCATTTTTAAGTAACTCCAAGCTTGAAAGACTTCAGTTCATTTCAGTCTCTAATCGAGTCCTTTTTCGAGTCTTATCAAGTCCTGTATTCACAACTCGTGTTCGTACAATTACCTACACATAACAGTTTTACAAAAAGCATAAAATGTAAACAAAACACTTGAACCTTTATACTCGACTCTGCAGAAAGACTCCGCTCTCCAACTTAATATAAATAATAACAAATAACACAAGCTTCGATTAATTGACTAGTCTAAAAAAACTCAGAAATGCCTTAGAAATGAAGACACCAAAGACTTGTCTTTACCGACACACTAACTACTGAATAATATCTCAAATTTGGGATCCATTTCACTCATTACTACATCTATCAACCGTAAGTGGATCAAATGAAAGTTCTTTGACCTGTACATTTTTCGCCTTATTTTATTACAAAGGAATAAAAATGTCTTTGACGTCTACTGAACACTGACTGGGTCCACTCTGTATGTCCCGTGTATATACTTGTTAACAACAATATTCCTGAATGTATTTTGCAATACGTCACTTCGAATATTTATACCACTGGACTGTGGTAGTTGCAATTTTAAGGATCGTGAATAAACAAAACAGTCATCGTGACATCGTGAATAAAAAAATTACTTGGACAAAATTATGTTTTTCGAATTGAATTGTGTTTTGAATTGAATTAAACTTGTCTGTGTTTTAGATTTAGAAAGTATTATCTATAATTTAGTGGGGATTTGTGTATGTTTTCACAAGAGACAAATAAAATACATTTTTATCAGTCTTATTTGTTTTATTTTTTTTTCTAATTTCGTCGTGAGCGTCGCCTTTAGTAACATTTTGAGCAAAATAGTACCTACACCGAAACGTTTATCCGGCCGAGCTCGTGGCGTGCCCCCTCGGTCGCTAGACTGAGCAGACACGACGACGCTCAGATATTCTCACCGAGCTTATAATTAATCTGGCCAGCGGTACCTTTGCAAAATTGTTTAATCACGTCTGTATATGCAAGAATCTCATAGTTACAGGTAAAAATTTAAGAAGTAAGACATTTGAACATATAGGTATAAAAAAACACTGACCTGGCCCCTATTTCACCAACTTGACAATTGTCATCTGACAATGACAATTCCAAGTACACTTAGTCGTCACGGTGTAAAGATGGTCGTTGGATAGCATCGATACATACCGGCCCGGCAATGTAAACCGAATTGTCATTGTAAGGTGACAATTGTCAACTTGGTGAAATAGGGGCCAGAAAGGGACTAAATCGTACGTTATTATTGTCATAAAGATGGTCGCTTTACTTACTTTAAAAATAGTTGTCAGTTGTTTATGTAAATCAGATTGTTATTATGAAATTATTTTTGGTATTCCGTTTAGGACCTCTTACTTTATTATTCTAAAATAATATATTTCTTATAATTTTTACCCATTCTGCATAATGTCAATAGCCTGTTGTAATCAAAAGGCTGCGTTGTTTCTCGCACGTGATGCAACAATAATGATAACAGTTTATCTAAACTGTTATCATTGGTTCTATAGAATCTTCTATGGCAGCGCTCAAGCTGTCGGATGACTAACTAATTTACTAGTCATATATATGTAAAATCAATATCACATATACTATAATGAAACAACTACACAGCGCGAACCACAGAAGGTACCTGAATCAAAAAGTTGTAAAAATGCAATACATTAGTTGAATATTTCGGTTGCCATGGCTTTTAAACCTAGACTTTTACAACTTTATTGAAACAGGTACTACATTCGCGCGAGGCAGGAAGTTGCCCCGTACAGTACAGCATAATATTTAAGAAACTATTGAGCCACCAAGCAACACTTTCGGTGACTCGACCCCGTCACGACAATTGTGGAAGTAGGCACATGGATAATGTTGGCACTGAAAGTGTTGGCAGCCTGCCTCAGTCGTGTGGAACACTGGCGCGGCGCGCCCACCGTGCACCGGCGCACAACACAACACAACACAACACACCTCCCGCCCGTACGGGAATTCTTAAACATTACCTTACCTACATAACATTTCACATTGGATTCATATATAAATAACAGATTAAAATAAATCCGTTTATGCAATAGTACCTTAATTAGTTTAAAAATTCCCTTATCCTGCACATACAGTATATATACACTTGATCTGCTTTTGGTATTAATTTAATGACCACTTTATGATACAACCTACACAGTATATAAAGCCTACATTAAATTTGTCGAAACGACTAAAATTTTCATCATTAAGTTTGTCGACTTATAAAATAGTTTATACAGGGTGAAATTTTATTGACCGTTCAAAATTTTCCTAGGCATTAGGTATCAATAAAAGATGCAATTTCTGAACGGTCAATAAAATTTCACCCTGTATATTTAGGTAATACACTAGTGCCAAAACTAAGGTTGCTTTACCAGAGCTCCGCTGAGATAATGTTTCCAAACTAATTAGCCAGACTCATACCATAATACGGGCACTCGTACCGAATCGCAGCTCAGCTTAGCTCTGGTGGAAATGTAGCTTAATGGCGACGGCCGCTACATAATTATCACACATATATAAAATTAAATAGCACCATAAGATTAAGTCGATTCATGAGTAGGAAGGATTTTGAAAAATGTTACTATTTAATATAATTATTATACGAGGACATCGCGTTATGTATTACGATTCTTATTTAAATATGATTGCACTCGCAATAAAAAACTTAAACAGATCTAATTTAATAACAAGAATCATTATTCATTACATATTATTCAAATAATTGATTGTTAGTGCACACTTATAAAACCACTGGATCCATAGTTGCCTCATTCATTGAGAACAAAGTTTAATTAATACATGTTTAATTAATACAAGTTACATTAAGAAAAAGAATAACCTTAAATTATTTTCTAAAATAGGTATTTGTCATAACCATTGATTATTTCTATAGAATTATTTACATCGGTTAACAATCACTTTAAAATAAAATAAAGACAATGCAGACATATCAGTGCGAGAAATGCTGGCTGTTAAGTGTTGTTATTACTGCTTGTGTCCGGCACTGACGTGAATGAATGGTGTTTATTTCTTCACAACTATCAATAATTATTGTTAAGTCTAAAATATTTTTTTCACCTCACTAGCTCGGAAAGCCCCTTTTTATTCTTTAACAGATAGCAAAACTGGATTTTATCCACATATCATTAATTTTGAAATCCGAACATGTTATTAGTTACTTTTTTAAACAAAGGCCAGTGCAGACAGGACAATTTTCTCCCATCTAATCATCAAATAAGTGGCTGTATAGTTTTAAAATAAAGGCTGATTTTACAAATTTCAGTAGTATTTTCCTCGCTCGAAGTGAAAAGACTAGTGTTCCACACGGCTGCAAAGTTATTTTACGACTCGTGTGATGCAACACTCGTTACGCTCGTGGTTCTATTTTGGACCCACTCGCTTCGCTCAGGATTCTATTTACCAACTACGCTCTTCGCTCGCGGTTCAACCATAGACTCCATTCGCTAGCTCGTGTTTCAATTCCACACTCGCGGTTAAAATACAACTTTGCATCCTTGTTTAAGAAAATAACTATTTTGTTTGAGACTGTTTTTATTCATTCCAGCGAGTAAAGCAAAGTATGCCTCTATACAGGGGTGGAAAAACGTAAAGGCCCTGGAGAGAAACTGCCTTAAATTATGAAGTTAGCTTGTTTTACTTAAAGAAGGATTGTCTTATTTTAAAAAAGAAACAAAACTACATTCAAGAATTTTCTAAAATTCGCCCGGGAATCGAACTAACTAAAAATTCGCTTTTTTATTTCACTAGTTGATACAGTTAATATTAAAGCTAATATTTCTCCAAGAAACATTAGATCTTATACACTCGTCTATCGTACAAAATATCCATAATCGAATATTGAGTTAAAATTTCTTCGAATATCTTTGAAAATTTAAGAAAGTTCTTTGAATGCAGTTTGTTTTAATAAATTGTTTGTTTTTATAAATGTTTCCTTGAAGCAAAATGAGCTATTTCATGGATTTAAGTAGTTTCCCTCCGGGCCCATATTTTTTTCCACCCTGTATATATATATATATACAGGGTGGAAGTTACCTATTCAGTATATAATACAATGAATAGCTACAGCTATACAGGGTGCTTGTGTGGAATCCGCATAACTTTGCCAGCGTATTCCTGAGGTCATAAGGAATAAAAAATGTTATATGAACCCAGGTCGAAATACGATTTTTACTGTTTTTAAGTTTTCATACATAATAACTTAATTATGTCTGCTTCACCAGTAAAACAATGCCTTAGGATGAGCTGGCAACGTTGTTTATTGTTATCTATTTCCATTAGAAAAGGCAAGTCAAAGTCACCAAAAGTCACAAAGTTTTCTTGTCAGACACAAATGGTTTCAAAGCAGGATTGATGTAATAGTGCAAACGGAACTCTTTACTTAATGATTTACTTATTTAAGGCTTGCCACACACTAAGCGTGTTTCCGCAGCGTTAATGTTTTTGAACAACTTTTCTCGATGTAACAAGTGATCAAATGCTAATCATAAATTACTATGAAGTGTCAATCAAAAAAATCGGATAGTGCTGTCACTTTCACTCTTCTTACTTGCAATATTGGGATTAGAAGGAAGACAGGACTCATCAAAAGATAAGGACATACAAACTAAGATACAATTTTGCAATGCAATTCTGATCAGTGGCACGAGATAGTCACAATGAGGGCTACCGCGTATGGATTCGCCGCTAGAGGCGCTATTGTGACGTCAGTCCTCCGAAATGTCAAATTTCATACTTTGTGGATCGGTTACGCGGGTTTATTTCTAAGTAGATTAATATGATGATTTTGCAATATCCGAGATTTCATCGCTAGGTACACATTATTGTCGATTAAATAATTTTCAAAAATACTTTGCTATGAAACTCCATGGATTATGATACAAACTGGCCACTCAGAAATTCCCTTCGAGTATGTTTGGGTAAATAATGACTTCTGTCCGGTTCTGTCCACTTCAGTCATATGAACGATGGGTGACATTGTTGTGATTGATTATAAATTATAAGTTTATAACGGTGCAACGAATGCAATCCATCCCTTATCCCAAACAATCTTTGTAATGAGAATTGAAGAAATTGTGCGATCTCAGACGGCCATCTGACTAACAGCTGAAATAAAAAATTGTTTCCGAGTAAAAAAATTGGAGTGCTATTGCGGATTTCAATTCATCGATCCCGGAATTCAACGCAGCGCAGATCCCGGCGTAATTTGCAATTAATGAGTATGTTAAAATTGTGTAATAAATGAACAATGTGATAAATGATTGTGTTTATTTACTTAGGAAATAAATAACCAGGCAAACTTTAATAAAAACAAACAGGTAATAAGTAATAACAAAGTCAACATAGCACTAGTTATTAAAACACTACTATTATTACGTGAACCGTGAACGGAGCGAACGTGTACTTTGATCATGAATAATATCATTTATGAACTGTTTTAATTTGTTTTTATTGGTTTAGACATTACATCAATTCAACAGTGCTTGGCGTCGTGGGCACGACGGCACTACCACTTTGGCGGTCAAAGGGTTAACCAGATATCAGGTTTTATACACGATAGCAAAAACTTATAGCCATTCCACCGTCTAAAGGAATTTCAGGTCTTGAACAGATTCATCAAGAAATTTCTCAAAATCTTTGATAATGCTTCGACGTTTAGTATTAATCTCTCTTCTTCTTAGTCGGTCACTCTTGTGACTTTTCAGAGTGGTCGTGGTTGCGCAAACGAAGTACACGGAGCAATGTTCGGTGGGTTGTTGTAGTTTCCGAGGACAGCTCTGTTAGCGATAACCTTCCATTTCTGCCGGTTAGAAGCATCGCGAGTACATTGGACCATGGTGGACTCCGTAGCTTTTTTGATCAGGTTAGTCCAGCGAGTTCGTGATCGGCCACGTGCTCTGTTGCCGTCCACTCGTCCCTGAACCACCAGTCTTTCCATTGGATCTTCGTTCAAGATCAAGATTAATACAAAACTCTGTTTAAAGCCGTGGGCTTAACGGAAACCATTTTCATAACCTGAATATTGTAATTAAACTTTCAGTTCTTGACAATTTCTTAATTTTGTATTTTGAAAGAAAATTTGCCGTAACACGTTGACACGTAAACAATGATAGTGACAGGGACGGATTTGATTTATGCAGTCAATGTCAGTTAGATAATGTGTCGATCTCGCAACATCGCAATCATAAAGTTGATTTATACTGGAGATGTTATAAATCTAAAATTATTAATAACTCGAAAACTAAGCTGATTTCAGTTTACTTTATACGACATTTTATTTTCCAAACATGATCAGGAATACTCTGGTAAAGTTATGCGGTTTCCTCACAAGCACCCTGTATAGTTATTTTGTTAATTTATGTTAGCAATCCATTTTGTTCTGAAATGGCCCCCATGTCAAAATAGTACATTACTTACCAAGGGCGATAAAACAAAGAATGTGTCAGATCGCAGGTATTTTACGCCCGAGCCGAAGGCAAGGGCGATAAATATGCGATCTGAGGCTTTCTTTATTATCGCCCGTGGTAAGTACAAAATTTTATGTCACCCCCTGGCCAGGAAGTGGGTTTTTTCGCGCGCGGAGCGTGCGATAATGGCCACTTTATGGCCAGGTGTGACATAAAATATATTTGTTTTACAAACAAAATAGCGAATCACGTAGATGGGCATTTTCACTTTAAAGTGAACCCCCTACTTTTTTTTCAGATATCGGTGATTTTGGGTATTCTGACTCAGAATCACGAGTACTATCCATTTCCGCGAAGAAAAAAAGTGTCCCACCAAAAAAAGTCAGTATTGTGACGCTTTTTTCATACAGTTTAATATGGCTCGTCACAAAACTGACACAGAAAATTTGTATGGAAAATCAAGGACATTTTTTTTCTTCATCTGAATCAATAGTACTCGTGATTCTGAGTCAGAATACCCACAATCACCGAGATCCGAAAAAAAGTAGGGGTTACACTTTACAATGAAAATGCCCAGATTGGAAAAGTATTTAAACCCTTAACTCCTATTTAGACCACGGTGAAACAACTGTAAAACTACGCACAAATTGAAGAATGTGAAAAATCTGGTTATTGCCTACCCATTCGATCGCAGGAATAATAATTCATTAACATATAATATTACTCGCTGAAATGAATGGTTGTTTTCTATTTAACACAATTCATTCATTTAGTTATGGGAACTAAAGTTTGATGCTCTCAAAACAAAGAGATTATGTCTACCGGCCTGTTTAATATGATCTAATGATTGTTTTGTGATCAGGAACGGCAGCAGACAATGACAGTACATCCAGTATATATTTTTTCGAAACAAAACGCAAACGAACGCGTTTATGCGTGAGTATAATCTCGATTTTTATGCCAAAAAAATAGTTGCCACCAGAGGCGCTGTTCGCTTTACTTTACATCTTGACACTAAACGCAAACGGGTCATAAACACTTGAATATATATACAAAAGTCGTCCCTTCCCTGGACGTTAACGGCTTATGTGCATGTACTATACTATAAGTTATATTTTTATCACATGGATTTATAGTAACGGAGACACTGTTTATGCGGGTTACTAGACTAATCCAAAATCAAGCTTTGTAGCCCTAAACTTTTGATATGTCCACAGGAAAGATGCGAACCTAAATCTGTTTATAACCCAGACGCATTTGTTTGCGTTTATGTTACGTAAAAAATATATACTAGAGGTGCTGAATTGTATATTATATTACGTACACTTGATGCTTAACACTAAATAGGCGGAACTTTCGACAACTCGTCCTCGAGTACCCCCGCGGCGCGCGGGGCCAGGCCAACGCCTGGAACACGTTTCGACCTTAGGATACTTATTTACTTAAGGCCCTAATACGAGTACGCACGTACGAGTGTACGTACAGTGTAATGATAATGAAACTCGCACGCAACTCTCGTACGTGTGCAAATAACGCTTTATTAACTCACAAACAACAAATAACTCGTTTCCACTCTCACAGTTTACAATACGACGTATACATTTCAAAAACAAGCTTTGACAAATGGTTCATGAATTTTTAATAAATGGCTTTTATAATTAATTCGTTCATGTTAATGATAATGTCGTTTGAATTAATTT
The DNA here is from genome assembly GCA_951800055.1 of Cenopis cana. Lineage (NCBI taxonomy): Eukaryota > Metazoa > Arthropoda > Insecta > Lepidoptera > Tortricidae > Cenopis > Cenopis cana. The sequence continues at coordinate 32,870,450 of OX637471.1, read as the reverse complement.
ACAAAATATAACTTTAACATTAAATCAATAACATATGCCCGAATTTATATTTGATATATCTTAAATAATATTTGAATTATTTATTTAAAGTTAATGATACCAGTGGTCTTAAAAATAAATGAATTGAAACATTACACTAAAACTATATACACCTGATTGTACCTACACTATTCCTTCGTTAAGATAAGTCGGTATGAACACTTTATTTCACTGTAGCACTACTCTGTACGTTGCCCACCCTGGATGGACCTTAAAGCAATTCTGAAAGAGAAAATAATCTTATTATTTTAACTACTTTATTTTTGTGGATTGTAATAGAGCCATTTGGTACTATTTGAATTATAGTAACAAAATCAATTTTTCATCTCAAACATGTCAAATAGTATCAGGAAAAAAATAACGGGTACATACATAGGTACTCTAAATGTGTGTTAGTATGATTTTAATTGATTAGCACCTGACTGTGGCTTTATAGACCCCATAAAGTGATAGGAGTGCGCTGTTGGAGAGTTGCCAGCGGCACCTCCGACATGACATTATTTAATTACGTTTTATTTCGTTTAATTTCGGGTATAACCACACATTTCACATTAAGATAAATATTATTATATCTCGGTTTATGATGAGGTAGGTTTATGATGGTCTCGTTTATCGCGTGATAAAGAACCTGACACTTTCTGATACCACTCGATTAATAGTGGCAGATCCTTTAACTTATCGTTTATCACGCGATATGGTGCGGGTCAATCCACTACGACGCGCCCCTCCACGGCGAATCTCATACAAATCTGAGGGCTTACCGCGAACCCTAAACGAAGTTTTCTCTCTCTGTCGCACTTGCAAGTCTGTACGTAAGTGTGACAGAGCGGGAAAACTTCGTTTGTGGTTCGCGGTAGCACCCCTGTGCGCAATACGTTATTAGACTAAAAAAATATGGGGCCATTCGAACCAGTTTTCATAGACGATCAAATGTCTATATGGGACCAACTACAATTAGACCACAATAAAGGGCAAAAAATAGAGATGAACCTAGCTCGCCGCTAGCGGCCGCCCAAACGGCTCCTACAAATTGGCACGGGCAGATGACGTCACGCGCCTGGTATCGAACCAACTATTGTATGGGAAAATAAGTATTTTGCTGTTTTGGTCGTAAAATAATGCGTTTATAAGTATTCTATTGATAACTTTTTGTTTGACTTTTGGATGACAAAAAAAAACATAATTTTCCGAATTTTCGATGTAAACATATCTTTTTTCTATTTTGGTAAAAGTTTATAATTTTCAATTCAATGTGATATTTTGATGGTTTACTATCCATAAAGTGACACCATGTTACAAATTTTAACATGTGTGAAATAATCTATTGTAACGATTGGGCTGTGGAGGCGCCTTATATGGATCACACGCAGTCGCACTATAAATGCGACCATATTACGGGACGAAGCAAATCAATATAGTTACTTTAATTATTTATCGTTCATTTTTAAATTAGTGCTTGGTACCTATTTTTCAAGTTTATCGTGATTTGTGTGTGTGTGTGTGTGTGTGTGTGTGTGTGTGTGTGTGTGTGTGTGTGCGTGTGTGTGTGCGCATGTCACCTCAGTCATGGTCGTGCTGCGGCTGGTCGGAGTCTGGTCGCAGCGCGTCGATGCTGGCGACGATCTTGAGCGCGGGCCCGAGCCGCATGGAGAGCGCCATCACCAGGTGCTCGGCGCGGATGAGGAGCAGCGCCTCTCCGTCAACCTCCTGCATTAGGAAGTCGTCCGCGTACCCCGCGCACCCGGGGATGTTGCGGATGAACTCGCAAACCTCCGCCACCTGCAGGACCACACTCATCATTAGCAAAGTCTGGAATTTTCGCGGCAAAACGAAATACTGTCGCAATCTCTCTAGTGTTAGAAACATTTCTTTATCGATATCGATAGTTGTGTAATAGAAGAAATCTGTCCAACAAATAAAAAAAAATACAAAAAATTACGTGCGGTTTGCAGAAAATTATATAGAAACAGATGTAATTTCTTCTTCGAAATCCACGTCAGTACACACAGCAGCACATGTTACTTTATTTGGTTTTTCATTTTATTATTATTTATTATTATGAGCCTGTAGTGTGCCACTGCTGGGCAAAGGCCTCCCCCACTCGTTCCGTGTCGTTCCGATTCTGAGCCAGGCAGTCTCTGGCCATTCTTTTAAAAAGGAGTCTAGCTCGTCGCGCCATCGCCGACTGGGTCTGCCGCGTCTCCTGTTCGAGCTGTGAGGCCGCCAGTCTGTTGCGGTCTTGGCCCACAGCTCACCGGGCATCCGGCAGACGTGACCAGCCCAGTCCCACTTCAACTTAGCCGCCTTCCTAGCCACGTCGACTTTTGAGTTTTGGAGCGCAGCGCGGTGTTCCGGATACGATCCACCAATTTTACACCTAATATGTTGCGCTCTATGGCTCGCTGGCCAACCCCGAGTTTAGACTTCTGAGATAACGTCAAAGACCAAGTTTGTGCACTTTAGGTGAGGATTGGAAGTATGCACATGTCCATTTGTTTTTCATAATATTGGTTTTTCATAATCATCATTAATTTTATCTCTTTGTTCGCACAGCCAAAAGAAAGCGTTACATTGTTAACCAATATGATAGAGTATAGTTAAGATTTAGATGAAATAACACACATAAAACAATACCTTAATTTTGGTAATTATTAAATATATTTTTCGTTTGCATATAATTTAAATTAACTGTCGCAAATTATTATAAAATAATGTAAATATATCGGCATGATTTTTTAATGTAATAATTCTCTATATCGATAAAAAACTGTTCCTAACACTAGCGAGACTGCGACAGTCTTTTGTTTTGCCGTGGAAATTCCGGGCTCTGATCATTAGGGTTGCTAACTTGTGGGCGCTGATTTGCGGCACATTCGTGGTAGATTTGCGGGACGTTGCTAAAAAATGCGGGACCCACGCACCCAGTCTAACTTACCCAGACGCAGATGATTAGGTACATTTTTAAAGGACCGCTGTTGTCGCAGGCGTCTATAGGCTTCGATGACAGCTTACCATAAGGCGGGCTGTATTCCGCTTGATTGTCACCGATGTGGTATTAAAATAAAAAAAGATGAAGATCCAAGCGATTCAAGCACTCTAAACAAATCAATGGTTGCTCCAGTTCTTAAAATCATCCTTTGCGGGACGCCTCCCCTAGGATGCTGAAAACGGGACGTCCGGTCTGAGGCGGGACGGTTGGCAAGACTACTCATCATCATCATCCAAGTAGCGTTTTGGCGATTGTATGTTTTGCTTAAGGTGACTGCCATCTGAGCTTAGAGGTACAACCCGGAGGGAGAACTAGATCAGTAGACCTAGCACATGACGGCGGCGAGAGTATATCGGCTCGAGATAGACTATCCGTCACTTTCTAACAGCACTAATCAAAAAAAGACGCGTAGTCTATCTCAAGCCGACATATTCTCGCGGCCATCATGTGCTAGGCCTACTTGTGGGAATTATAAAAGGTTTCCTCACTCACTTCAGTCTCCTCACTCATTCAGAAAATCATCATAATCATCATCATCAGCCTATATACGTCCCACTGCTGGGCACAGGCCTCATCTCATAGATGAGAGGGATTGGGCAGTAGTCCCCACGCTGGCCCAGAGCGGGTTGGGGACTTCACATACAACTTTGAATTTCTTCGCGGATGTATGCAGGTTTCTTCACGATGTTTTCCTTCACCGCTAACGGTAAATATCAAATGATATTCCGTACATAAGTTCCGAAAAACTCATTGGTACGAGCTGGGATTCGAACCCACTACCGCCGCTTGCAAAGACTACAATATATATACTAAAGTATAGACTGGTAACTCTACCGTTTTAGGAAACTGGTAGATTGTGCTGCCATCTATCCCTCGTGATGTGTAAACTGATTTACACACGCACACACACATGCATAGTAGGTAATACATACACATATAAAACATTCATTCAATTAGTTTGACACATCTTAGAAGTTACGTAGAAATAAGTTTCTAAACGCGATTATGAAATTCATTGCGTACCTGTTTAGAAACTTATTTCTCTACGTAACTTCTAAAATATGCCACACTAGTCCATTATGGAGATTATAATAGGATAGAATTGGAATAGGTCCTTAAAAATAGAATAATATATTATCTATATTAAATAAAAAATCAAGTGAAACTTCATTTCCTTGTTTATGTGTGTTATTATTATAAACAAACAATCTATTAAAAATAACATACATGGCATAAATAAAATCAAAACTAACTTGAATCTACAACAGCCCCTTGAGGCATGGTACCTATATTTTCTCGCTATGTGGCAATGATCGCGCGCGTTGAGTCCTTTGGAGTTCGCTTACCATCAGGTGGCCCGCACATATAAAAAATGCCGATACGTATGAGGAAATTCACCAGGTTCGTCGGTCACCAGTTTACTTCAAACATTTCACGATTTCAGTAAACAACTTGTGTGCGCTGGGACCCCATGGACCTCGAGTTTTCGATGCCAAAAGGTACAAAATTGTACTCACAGCCGAGGCCCTTATATTTAATGAGCTGGAAACAAACAAATCATCATATAAGTATACGCAACCTGTCTAACGGTAAGCAGACATCATAAGATATTGACGCTTGCAACTCCCGAAGAATTACAAGCGCGTTGCCAATCCCGAAGTGAATTGAGGATTCACTGCAATTACACAAAAAGAAAAATGCAGATTGTCTCTCAACACAGCGCATAATTGGGAACTCTGGAAACCATACTGACCACTGTAACATCAAATTAGTACAAACAGACATAGTTTTGCTGTTATTATGGCTGCAATATTTTTACTCCAGTTGTTGCTCCAACCCTTCAAGTGATAACAATTCGCTCATATCTTTTTCTTTTTTAGTAGGCACTCCTCCATATCCCTCCGAGAATATGACTGTGGGCAAAATTGTACCTATGATTTTATTTTTCCGTCCCACAGTCCACTCTAATATCAACACATCTAATCAATAAAAGTAAATAAATACCTCGCAAGCATATTTTCTGGGTAGTGGTATACTTCAGTAAAATGCATTCTATAACCCTCCTGTTTGTGCTGTGATGACTGCTCTTCAAAATCAAATCCGCAACTGAGCTTCCCAGCCCTAAACCTGTTTGAATCTTTAGGTTAGGACTTGGAAATCTGTGTAAGGGGTTCCTGCAATTGTGAAAGGAAAATAAATGCCAAAAATGAAAGAATTTACTTGATTAGACATTATTACCTATTAACAATGAATCTATTATAACTTAGTTGCTTCGTTTAAGTTTTTTGTTATTTTATTACTTTGTGGTGCACAATAAGGCATATTATTATTATAACATATCAATTACTCAAATACAAATAATTATATTTACCTTTTCCGTGTCCACCCTTACAAAATGGCTACCGTACATAACGCAACAATTCTTGTCCTGTGTCCTGAATGACATAGGTATTAGATATTCCTGGATCACAAGTCCTGGCTCACTATCACATTCTCAAACTATGCGTATTACACTACACTTTTTTTTATTTCGAATATGGTGGCATTTAAATGAAAACACAACTATTTTAAATTAAATGGATTTGTCAGTAACAGTTTTATAAATATATTTGAATTTTGAAGTTTTATTTTGAAAATTGTCAAAAGATGAAAGATGTCAACGTATAATATAAACGTTCCGTTACTCCCAAATTTAAGCTGATATACACTCATAGTCCATAAAATTTTGCTCGTAACTTATAACGTAAGAGAGGCTGACATCATATATTTATCCATGCCTATGGGGTATTTCACTAGCACTCTAATCAATTTTCTGTTTGCATGAACTATTGATGAGGCTCAATTAGCTCAATGTTGTTATCACATAATTGTGTACATTACCTAAAAATGTAAATATTTTGTGTAAATTGGAACGATAAGGAACTAAACAGGAAGAAACTCCTAGTACCATAAATTTAGGTAGCAAATACGTCATCGTAATTAAGGCATAGACAAGTAAATGTAAAGGTTAATGTATACATGGTACACAAGTTTGTGTTACTTGTTACAGTTGTTACAATGTATACATTACCTAAACATAACTGTGTGCAGTACTGACATCTAACAGCATGAGTAAAAACGACGAAGTCCTTGGCTTGGAAAAGAAGACAAGCAGTACTTAGAGCTGAAGAGGTCGTTATTTTGTCACCAATATATAGATTGCAGCTCAATCTAAGCGTTCCATTTCTTTTCTTCTAAGTTGCCATAGCATGGCCGCTTGACAGCCGCATGCTTGAACCACTGGGCTACCGTGGCTTCAGAAAATGTTTGTGCATAATTTGGCATTTTTAGTTTCCTCGTATTCGAAATGAAAAGCAGAGGGTTTACTCGGGAAAAACCACCCATTTCAGCGTCGAACTATTCGAAAGTATCTCGTCTGAAATAGGTTATAGAGCTGAGCGTTTTTTTCAATAAGCGTTTCGTAAAACGCTTTCGCTTACAGTAACGGAATAACAGTTTCTTTTGAGAACAAAAAACAGTTTTTATAAAAACGACCACCAAAGCTGCAATGCAACGCAACAATGAAACTACACTACATGAAAATAGAAACGAAACTCAAAACTGACATAACTCAAACTATAACCTATAACTTTCATTGATGTAGCGATCGAAACGACGAAACGAAACAAAACTTAGCTTTGTTCGGGTGGGCGCGCTTTGTGCCAAAAACGTTTTGTATTGATGATTGACAAAAGTGCGCTCTATTCGCAAGATGTTAAGGCTTAATTTTGAAAATTCATTCATAAATATTTCTTTCTTGCGTTTCGTTTTGTCGGGCGCCGCCGTGAAAAAAACTAGTTACTTTTGAAACTGTTTCGTGAAACTGTTTCCAGATAATGAAAAGCTGTTACGTATCGTTACACTTAAAAGTCGCAACGACCCAGCTCTAATAGGTTACATTCAACCGTTGCTTAACAATCTACTATTTCCCGAATTTCCAACCCTAGATATCTCTCACAGCGCTTCAACTCACCGTCCACTTGTTGACGTTGGGCAGTTTGGGCGCGTCGTCAGCGGCGGGCACGTCATCCGCGGCGCTCTCCGTCTTGACGGCGGCCGCCCCCGCCCCCGCCCCCGCGCCCGCACCCGCTCCGCCGCCCGCGCCCGCGCCCGCTCCGCTCTCCGTCTCATTACTCGAGCTGATGCGAGCCAGGCTACCGCCACTTTCCAACATCTGCTTCTTGCCTGCGGAATGTAATAAGATCGTATTCAATCGGCCACTTCAAACTATGATTAGGATGACATTACCACTAATGGACAAGGCCCAATGATGTACATTGATTCTTATGTAAAAGAAAATGAGAGTCATTAATTTTTAATATAACAATAAATTTAAAACCGTGTGGTCTTTGAATTAGGAGTGAAGTGTCCATTACTGGTGGTGTCATCCTAACTTTGACTATGAAAACCGTTACGAAGAAGATGTTTAATGTTTTAGCGATTGCAAAACGTTATAGACCTTATCAACGCTCACGAAGAAGTATGTTCCTTTAGTAAAAAAAAATGTGTTAGTAAGCAGTTTACGGTGAAATGCAGCGAGAAAGTATTTCCGTCTAATTGTATCGCTACTAACGTTTGAGACCGGCGAGGACTACTGTATAATTCTCTTGGTCAGGCAGCAGTCGGATGATCTGCTTGCCTGATAAATAAAATTCAAACATAAATAACTACTAGTGGGGTCAAGAACTTGGATAGGCAACGTACAGTCAACCAATTTGATTTCTGGACCACTTTGTACCTTGTCGTAGTGAAAAACAATATGAAAGCCGCTAGAGATCTCGAGCTCGTCACTGTGACAAGGTAAAAGTGGCCCAGAAATAAAATTGGTTGACTGTATATAGATGTCTAGTACGAGTTTAGGGTGGAACTTACGTGGCGGTTCGTCACTCGAAGGCAGTTTGTTCTCTTTGTCCTCCTTATCGGCTGCCCATTCACGCAGCGGCCGGTTAACCTTGGGGTTAAAAACATTATTCTATCACAGCTCTAAATATACAGTCTGCCCTAACGACGTGAGTACAGTATTTATTTGGTTCAAGTGTGGTGGCAACTTACTGCAAACGGCTCGCCCGCCTCTTGGATCACATAGCCTTCGATCACGTGCGTCAGGATGTTGGGCTTCACCATCGCCTTCGGTAGTCCTTTGTCTGTCAAATCAACGTTAGTCTTAATAAAAGTGTATTTTGAGACTTTAGTAATTAAGCACTTTCACTATTTTTGAATTTTAACTTTCCGTATTCTCTGTTGAAAATAAAAAATATACGTGAGAGAATTATTTGGATAAACAATTAGATTCCAAGATCTCGAATTTTAAACTGAGCGCGTCATAATGCTGAGTCAATTGGCCATTTGTTGCGGTCTCTAGAGATGTCTGTTTTTCATCATCATCATCATTAGTTTAAGAGCCAAGCTCTTGTCGGTGGAGCAATTTCCATGTATCATTGTCTGTTTTTGTCTCTCATATTTTCCTTTTATTGTGAACTAATTGTAGTTGCTTCCATAGAAACATTTGATCCTCTGTTAAAACTACTCTGATTAATAGAAAAAATCTTTGGAACAAAATTTTGTGACAGAGACGACGAACCGACGGACGGTCGCGTGAGTGACAGCAATAGGATTCTGGCCCCTTCGGGTACGGAGCCCTAACAATAGGAAAGCAGCCAATAGTTTCGTGAATTGTTACCATGAGGCGTAGGCTGGGTGATGTGGCGCGGCGCGCACTGGGAGCTCTTGAAGAGCGGAGCGCCGGAGGACACGGGCGTCGCGACGGCGGCCGTCGTGGCCGGCGGACCACTCGCCGCCACCGTCGTCACCACCTGCCCCATGCGTGCCCATTCATCATTTCATTTATTAAAAATTCAACACTAAAGAGGTTTTCAGAGAGGTAGCTAGGGCTCAGCAAGATGTCATCTTACTCGAATTTGGAGCAGCCCAATGAGGGCTACCGCGTATGGATTCGCCGCTAGAGGCGCTAGTGTGATGTCAGTCCTCCGAAATGACAAATTTCATAGTTTGTGGGTGGATTACGCGGGTTTATTTCTAATTAGATTAGTGTGTTGACTATTTTGCAATATCTGAGAATGATAATGACTAATATGAGTTACGAGTCAACGAATTTCAGTGCTTTATGACAATAATATCGTTCCTAAACTTATGTCTTACTTTTTTCCGAACAAAACGGGACTGCGCTATGATATGAATCGTTCGATAAGAATGTTTACGGTGCGGTTTTAATGTATGATATGGGTCAATCAATTATTTCTTGTCGCTCGTTACCATGGTTACGTCACCTGGGTCACTCTTTAAAACAGCGATTTTACAGACTTTAATTCTATTAAACATGATTTTTAGTGATGGTTATAAACCCATTCTGACGTGGGCCAACGCTTGAGCATGCTAGAAGTCCATATTATAATTTTTTTTCTAAGAAACTTAGTTATAGTTGTCTCCTGGCTGACGGGACAGAATAACAACAAGGAAAAGTTGATTGACCCATATACGATTTCAACGTAAATTTGATTTTTACGCCCATAATAACCAATAATAAACTTTGACAGCTGGATTGAGAGCGCAGTGGCGCCAACTGGTGAGCACAAAAACGGTAGCCCTCATTGGAGAATTACCTCCGCCTTGCAGAAGACCACAGCCATAACATTTATTATACTCTAGTATTAAGTGTTGTGTTCCCGGAGGTGAGCAAGGTTGCCAGAGTTTCCGAGGATGCACTGAGTTGAGAGAGCAAGGGACTTTAATTTTTAATTTGTCCCTTCTGCGGTCAACACAGTGAATCCTCAAATTTTAAATAGAGTCGGCAATGCGCAGGCAACTCCTTTGGAATTGCGAGCGTCTATAGGCTGCGGCGTCCGCTTACCATCAAGTGGACTGTACGCTTGTTTGCCACCGTCGTCGTATAAAAAATAAATCTATCCAGCGGCTCCACCTGGGTTCGCTGTAATACGCGGGCGGCACCGCACCGCACGGGCAGTTAGAATGGTATGAAGACGTATCTTCAAAGTTAAGTAATGAAACAGATGTAGCAAACTGTACCTGTGATGCTAACGGCGTGGTGTGCTGCGCGCTGCTGGGCACGGGCGCGGGCGTGGGCGCGGGCGCGGGGGCGGGTGCGGGGGCGGGGGCGGGCGCGGGCGCGGGGGCGGCCGCTGCCGGCACCGGCTCCTGCTCCTGTTTGGTCTCCGTCACCTTCGCTTCGCCCGTTGCGGGACCTTAGAGATACATCCACTAGTTTACTTGTTGGGAGTCAACATTGTCACGTTATTTTAATCAAACCTTTTTAGTGCGAGCTACGAATGTCAAATTAAATTAACGATAGTTTTTGAGATTGTTGTAATGCCAGTCATCCATGTCCGAATTTAAGAAGACTTATGACATTTCTGTAGAAAAAATAAAATACAGAGAGGTTGCTATTAGTTGTGGCTTAAGAATGCAAGCCAAAGATTCGCCGGGATGATGTACTCGTAGTGTAATGGTAAGCACGCTGGTCCGGCAAACCGGTTTAGATTCCCGTCTGAGGCTGCGTGCAGGAAGGATCACGGTAAATTTTTCTTTGTATTTTTTCTATGTATCAAATAATTGGAAATTTGATCGTGGTAACTTCTAAGTTAAATTAACACGAATCAAAAACAATTTCGTTAAAATAGGGGTGACACCACCAGTAATGGACAAGGCCCAATGATGTAAAAAATAAGGGTGAGACAATTTTTTTAGAACAATCAATTTAAAACCGTATCATCTCTGAATAAAGTGTCCATAATTGGTGGTGTCACCCTATATAAAATAAAGTGCAGCAATTGCAGGGGCACTCACCGACGGTGGCGGTGGGCGTAGCGGCGGCGTCGGCGGCAGCGGGCGCGGGGGCGGGGGCGGCGAACGGCTCGCTCGCCTGCTCCGTGGCCATGGGCTGCGGCGCTATCTGTTGCACCGGCGTCTGTTACATAATACACATTGCCTTATTTTTCAACTACACTAAGGACCGATGTTTTAATCCCCAAATAAAATTATCCGCCAGTTAAAAATATTACTGGCTTTTTTTAAAGTCAAATGAAAGAAAAAAACAGCTTATTTCTATCTGACAGATACTTTTATCTGGGGATTGAAAAATTGGCTCTTATTATAAAACAGAGTTTAAAGTGTAGGAAATAGTTGTACAAATTTGATACTGACACTTCAAGTCCGGCTAATGAAAGCTGACGCTGAGATTTATTAAAAAAAATGGCAACTATAATATCTGCGTCAAATGCGTCAAATTTCACTTTTGTTGCCCAAGTATCATTAATTTGCCGCTTTTTTCCAATCTCAACTTTCATTAACCAGAATCTACTGTCCGTTTCAACGAATGTTGTTATAACTTCTAAACATTCGCAACTCGTCCACAATCGACTGATGACTTGTGGTTGGAGTGTTACCTGCGGCGCCTGGCCCTTGTCGTCCTCGCTCTTGACGTGCACGAGCGCGGCGGGCGCCGGCAGCGGCAGCACCGCGCCCGCCACCGGCGCCGCGAGCAGCCCCACGCCGCCGCCGAGCGTCAGCTGCGGCGAGCTCAGACCCCCACCGCCCACCTGCACAACCCCCAATGTTAAGGCTGGTTTTAGTGTCACGCGGACCGTCCGCGCGGACCAAATGTATGGAGCGCAGATGGCCGTCCGCGTGGACGCCTCTGTGCCATTCTAAAACGCTCCTAAGCTTTAATACATATTGCTCCCGCGCGGAGCGATCCGCGTGACACTAAAACCAGCCTAACCCTACTTGACAAAACACCTCGGTGATCCGAGGTCACTACCACAAGTCGTCAGCAACGTCAAGGGTATGGGCCCTGTACTCCGAACTCATATAGTGTATGTATAACACGAGAGTGAAGGGAACGGCACGATACGAATTTCGGATTTCTATGTTCGGAGTAGACCCCTGCTAGGCTTTCTGGTAGAACTGGGTTGGCACGAGTAGCGTTGGCAACCCACCACGCAAAATAGGCGCATAGGACGTCGAGTTGCGGAAACATGCCTGCGTTAACCTATAACCTACTTATAACCTAACACTACTCGACAACGTCTAGCCTCGGCCTTGTCTTGACAAACTTTCAGATGTACTCTTTGTATTGTTTGCAAGTATTATACGAGTTATGTCTACTACCCAATGTTTCCGACGCACCTCTTCACTTACGGCAGTGATACAGCAATATCGAATATGATGTAGTTGAAGCCGCGAAGGTGACTGTCAATGTACATTATGGAAACTATAATTGTTGTTGGCCCCATGGGCGTGAAAAAACGCAAGGTGTTCTTGGGTCCTAAGGGTTGCCCCTCTCGGCAAACTTATTTTTCTCTACGTGTTGTTAGAAAAACATGTTGTATACAAAACACGAGCCCAGTTTTATTGTTTATCCCGCCTATCATTGCCACCACGCGCGTCACCTTAGCGTGTCTTTCATCTTACACCTCCGATGACCATTGCAAATCTAACATGTAACCCCAACGTTACACGTTAGGTTTGTAACTTTGTAATGTTTATGTATAAGGCTCCTTTGTTAAATCTGAATACGTTCTAACGCTTAGACAAAAATGCCGAATACTAATGAGTGTATAGTTAAGTACAACTAGCCTTAGATTTCTCTACTACTAGCCTTGCTGATAGGTCTCTTTGGAATGCATTTTTCAAATAAATATCAAACTCAGTCTGTCGTGAGGCCTATCACCTATAGGGCAACCAATCATATCGAAACGTATAAAAGGATAAATTGGGTACAAAGGGTCTTGCGACGTCAAAAATATCCACAGATAAAGATAAGTTGCAAAATAAGTTTGTGTGAATCTAAATAATGTCGTTTAGCAATAAACAGACCGACAGACAACCTAAGAGCTGGGACAGGGATATATTTGACGACTCGCCTCTAATGTTATAAAATGTTTGCTACTAAGTATTCTGCATTCTCATTTTTATAAATAAACATTTTTCAATTTCGTTTCATGCTCTTTCTTTGAATAAAGCAAAGCTTTTATTTAAACAATACTTGGAACAGATTGCTATGAATCCTAGTGAACTTATGAAAATAGAATGAATAATTAGCTTTCGAAAGGCTTTCGAAAAATAAAACTGCCTATAATTGAACAGTTCTTAATTACCGATGAAATAGCCATTTAATAACAGTACAATCATACCCGGTATCTAATTTCAATTACGAAAATAAAAAACACATTTGTGCGAAGAAACATGCAGGCAGCCCAACAAATACTGAAACGAATTTCACAATTCAAACAATTCCATTTTCAACACTAACGTTCAGATGATGATGATGAACAACTTATGATAAATAACAAACAATGCTAATCCCCACTTAATCACTTTTCATTAAATAAATAGTAATGAACAAGTGGAACCAATATGGAAAACAAAACAAGACATACATTGAAATAAATTGAACTTTGATGGCACGAAAAATTAGAAATATCTGGTTCAAAACGTTTTATGAGTAGAGGTAACCAGTCCGGTTTGATGAAAGTTTTTATTTATTTATACGCCCTGCGGCGGTGCATGAACCCTATGACACTGGCAGTCACAGTTCATTTACATAACCTTGAAACAGCGTTGCTGTCACAATTTATGTGACAAGCAGATGTCGATTATTGAAGTAAAAGTAATATTTAACGTGTCTTTTATTTCAATTTATTGTAACGGAAGTGTGTAAAAATAAAAAAATGTTGCATTATATTGCATTGGATGCACAAAAAATCAAACATTGTTAGCAGCACGTATTATAAAATTAATAAAAATGTCGACCGACATTGCTGCTAAAAATTTAAGCATCGAAACTTTTTTTTCTGCTTTGGCTTTTACTCAATGCCAATTTTAGCAAGGTGGATTTGCCAATATCAAGTACTTGACTTTAACACGCGAGGAGAATGTCTGATGGAGAGGTCTGATGATTTTGCTTTTTTGGGGTCCGAAACTTGTCCAACACTATCAGATATGTCACACTCACTCAGTCATAGGTTTCATGTAGGTACCGCCGCAGCGCAGGGAGTATATGTGCCACCAAACTAACGCCATAACACCGAAATAACATAGTGTCTCGGTATGTAATGAATTAAAAATAACTGTCTGGACTGCGCCATTGCCATTAAAACGGAAAGACTTAACTAAAATAACCCACGAACATAATTTGAGAATACAAATGAAAGGGGTGCGGTGAATGATTTGCAGGGAGCAGAATTAAAGGAACATCAACAGCCTGCTCAAAACAACCACTCATAAAACTTCAATTATTACATTTCTTAATTGGCCTATATTGTCAGTTTCCTTTCCTTCATGTCTCACTCCTATTTCATCAACTTGACAACGGCAATTGATGATGTATTCTGTACATTTCTGGGTCGACAAGTTGAACCAGAAAATTATAATGGATTGTCATTGGCAAGTGAAATTTGGCAAGTTGATCAAATAGGGTTGACAACGGCAGCAGAAATAAAAGTGTGATGTCAAATTACTGTTTCAATCAACGTTTAACTGGCATGTGTCTCGCTATAAAATCTTGGAGATTAGTGTTATTGTTGAAATATTGCTAAATGCTCGTAAGCAGCGCAGTAGTGTTAGAGTACTTTTATCTTAGCGGGTGAGCCATGGTTGTGTGTTGAGCTATACATGCACATTGTCTATGTGTCCGTCAGCTTAGGTGCTAAGAGTTCACGTTGTCTACGTCTTCGTATTTGTCACACCTACAACAATAGCTAACCCGCACTCGTGAGATAAAAGCAGGAACTCTACGAGTATCTAGTTTAGTTTTAAGAGGTCGAAAGGAAGCTGAGTGTTGTTTGGAGCAGGGTAAGATGAAGCCAACGTGGCTACCTCGTGGTGAATGATGGCCGGCGCGACCTGGAGCAGCGACGACGACAGCAGCGACGCGCCCTCGAGCGCGAGCCCCGACTGTCAACGTGACAGGTGTCATCAGCCTGACCTTCCCTACTCACCGCTTAGGTTTTGTCCAATACTCAGACTCAAACATCTCAACACAACAGTGTAAACATGCTTAAATCCCACATTTGTTTTTAATGACCGGCATCTCAAAACATGTTCAGTGTAATCGCAGTTTTGAGAAACAATAATTAGGCATTATGGAATACGAGCATATAACGGATATATTTTAAACAGTCCTAAGTCGTTTTGGGAACTGAGTAAAGGAGTATCAGGCAATCAAATGAAGTAAGCCCCTCGTGGCAAGGGGAAGCTCCTCAGACTCTTCACTCTCTCTGTGCATGTGCATGAATCGAAATCGAGTCTAATGTGTCCTTTAATGACTTGTTGTGGCGTTAAGAAGCGATAAAGGCGTAAGGCAAAACCACAAAAAATAGATATTGACGAGTAAACATTAGACTTTTTTTACTAAAAGGTTCAAACGAGATACAAGTCTAATATCAACAGAACAACTACATAATTAAATTTATTATCTTTGATCACAAATCTTTATTATTCATAACCGCAGATTTTCTTTATAAGGCGGTTGCTGAGCGGAAATTTATGTAATGCAATCTCGGATGATTGTAATGCATAAAAGTAAGGTTGATTAGCGTCAGAGCACTAATCTGGACAGACACAAGTGACTTTCTTCATCAACTTGTCTGATTCTGGTCAACATTAGTGTTTGTATAGCCGTCTCAGTCTTACATCTACAACTTACCGCGTGTACATGTGAGTACTTACCGTTTGCATCGCGGTGGAGTGGTTCAAAGCGGCCTGCTGCTGCACCGCCATGCCCACTGAAGTCTGGACCAGGCCGCTGCCGACTAGCGTCTGAAAATATTATAGATGGGTCATACGTAACTGTGGCTGTGCATATAAGCCGTTAACTATTGTGTGGCTGTTAAAATAAGCCGTTAATTATTGAATGACGTGTGTACCTGTGGCTGTTGTAGCGCCTGCACCTGCGCGAGCGCCTGCGCGGGCGGCGCCCCCAGCCCGCCCACCAGAGTGCCCGCGGACGACATGCCGCTTAGCTGCACGCCCTAGCAACATGTAGCTGGTCAGGGTTCCAAATCCTCAAGATAATTATACTCGTTTATAATTTTAAACCTGTTCGTGTTCAACCCGTTTTATTAAAAAAGACTTCCGTTCATAATTCAGGATAACTTCAAAATCGTGATACGTAATATCAAAATTGAAATATATCCATGATTCTGAATCACTTTTACTATGGGCCAACTCAGTCTGTACCAATTAAATATCTGCTCCTCCATACATTTGCAGACCTTTTCCTATGAAACAGCTGTTTTTTAAGCGCTTTACAAGCTTTTATAGGTTTTTTTTACTAATCATATAGTACATATAAGTGGTCCAGATAATCATGGAAACTGTACAGTAGTTTTTATCTAGTGAGCCACGGTTTTGTGTTGAGCTATACATACACATTGTCTATGTGTGCGTCAGCGTAGGAGCTATAAGTTCACATTGTCTATGTGTTCGTAAGTGTCACAACTACAAGTATGGCTCCCTAACCCGAGCTAGTGAGGCGTACTGACCACTTAAAAGAAGAGCGTTACGTACGGGATGTATCTGCTGGACCATCGAAATCGTCTGCGGGATGCCAGCCATGGGCAGGCTCTGCGCCACTGACCCCACCGGCAGCGAACCCTGCTGCATGCCGAGTGTCATCCCTGACGACAAACATATATCATATCAATACATAGATATAGTACATACAAATAGTTAAACATGCTCGGAAAACAGGGCACTCTTTTCTGTTTCCTCTTATAGGAATCACAATAAGGCTATCTCTCTCTCTCTATCAAAGCGTGTCAGGCCCTTGTATCAATATCATATTCATGCTGCACTACTTTACAGTATCCGGTAAATAAATATTGCTTGTCCGTCACTGGAAAGAGACAATCAGCTGTTTACTACGATTTCCGAGCACTGGCGAACGTCTATCAATCATCTTAGCCATACCATCTTCATCGCTTTATGGACTTTGTTAGTTTACGTCAAATCTGAAAATCTATTATGTACCATAGGATTTCGCCCGTCGCCGCGTTGGTGAACACACGTGCTCGTCACGACGACGGGCTGAATCCACTACCGTACAAAACCAGTTGCCTACTGTCATGGCGTCGTTGCCGAACAACGTCTAATGTACACGTGGTTGGCGAAATCATGATAAATTTGATGGAAAGCCATTAAAAAAAAAGTGAAGTATGACACCATAAAGAAATTATGTAGAGATACCAATTGAGTTTACAAATGGAAATATCTGCCGTGTGTCGTTAACTCGCCTTGTTGTTGATAATGCTGGACCATCTGCTGCGTTTGCTGCTGATGCAACAACTGTTGCTGCTGCTGTTGTTGTTGCTGCTGCTGCTGCTGTTGTTGTTGTTGTTGATGCTGCTGGAATTAGCAATATGTACTTATGATTAGGCCAAAGTATGATGGGTTGGTCTCGGGCTGTCCAGAACACAATTGGACTACATTTGATATTTGCCTAGAGTAGAGCTTAAAGTGACTACTACATAAAGGGTCAAAAACTCATATCAACTAAAGCACAAATGGACAAATGCATAGTTTTCCTAATAAACCTGTTTCATTTTTTCTAGTATTTGTCGGAGATGAGGTGACAATGACGTTGTCTAACAAACAAATATGCAGGAATTACTAATTACTTATAACTTTTTTTCTCCGCTAATTTTGGAAAAATCGCAAATTACTGTAAACCGAAAGTTGACGTCATCTTCCTCGCTGTATTCAGGGAGACCTTAGTACAGAGTACAGACAATCGCTGCTCTGGAGTGGCTCTGGATTCTTGTTGGGAAGATGACGTCATATTTTACTTACGCCCTTTTGGAATGACCTACTTTTCAACGTGTTTTCTTTGTATGAAATAATGAGTTAAATTGAAAAAGAAAAAATACGGGTGGCTTAAATTTTTACATATTTTCTAACTAGTTCATAAAATAAAGTAGTTAAAAATATGAAATGCTGTCAATTATGGACCTTATAAGAACTGTATAAAAGTTAATTTGTTAGAGCTGACACAGTAGTGGTCCGGCAAAGTTCCACAATTGCAGACTGTTACAATGACTTTCTTGATGATATTTGTTATATCATTAGGTTTTATAATGCTTGTCATTCACGACGATGCGCCCCTCCACAGGGAATGTCATACTATTCTATGCGCAATTGTGCGGATTGGGTTACGACGAGAGGTCGTGAATAATAAGAACTACCTATAAGGTTAGGTACTGGGTTCCTCAAATACAAAGTTGTTTCACAATATTGCTGCAGTTATCCCGTGCCGTATAAATAGTTTCAGTAGTTATTATATATATTGTAATAAAACTACCGTTTCTTCTCTTAAAACTTGCATTAAATCAGTGTCCATTTTAGAGTTAACCAACCGATTAAAAGTTTAGCTCAAAATAACCTTGTCTGTGTACTTATTTAAGGTACAACATATCATGAAAATCACCAAGTAAACTCTCAAAATAAGTACCTAAGTCATAAACTTAAAACAGTCATAACATGCATTAACCGATTTGGAAAATTCTTTCTCTGTTTTAAGTTGTATAAAAATGAGTCTGTGAAAAATTGGCAAAATATATTTTACAAAACAGGGGTTTGACAAGTTTCGTGTTATGAACAAGGAACTTAGTATTTTACTACCATCAAATTCCAAATTCAAGACATTTTCAGATACAACTAATACTTTAGTTTTGGTTACAGATCAGAACTAGACGATTTTTTTTACACTTCTTTTATTCTCCAAGAAACCTTTAAATATTCAAAATCTAAATTGTCATAAGTTGGCATAAACATGGGTCAATGACCCGACCCAGCAAAATGAGGTAGTGTACGTGCATGTGTGAGTTAATGGGGTAAATTATTAAAAAAAAAAACGAAATTTGTCAGGCGCTGAGAATTTACCCCGCACGATAGGATAGGCCCTTAAGAATTTTAATGGAATTTGATCCTTTTTCGAGAGAATTCGTTCGAACTTATTGATTTTCTTATTTGGTGTCAAGCATATGTATTAAAGATTGAAAGTGGAGAGTCTTACCGCCCACCTACGGTCGCTTGGCTTGGTGCGTATGTATATGGGTCAATATAATTTATTATAGATACCTGAAGCGCTTGTTGTTGCAAGATGGCCTGCTGTTGGATGGTCTTGGTTATGGGCTGCTTGTCTTGCACACTCGATATCTGCGTCATCTGCCCGCTCGAATTCATCAGTAGCACCCTGGAGACATCAAGATTTAGCACATTAACACGTTGTACATCTTCGCATCTTCAAAAGTCTTTACTGTAATGGAATAAGCGCTTTTGTCCTTTTCATTTGCGTAGTTTTTTTTTCTAAATTGGTTTGAGCTTGACCACAAATCACCTGATGGTAAGGCCTTGGTCGTTCTGACGCCGTCGCCGGCTGCGTGCAGCGGCCCGTCGCACGCGACGTCTGAAAAATGTTCGCGTTTGGACGTCGCTCGCGACGGGCGAGAACGACCGCGCCCGAACATTGTCGAACATACCATTCAGACGCCGCGTGCGACGGGCCGCGGCACGCAGCCGGCGACGGCGTCAGAACGACCAAGGCCTAAGCGAATTGTGGTCTAGGGTGGAACGCGCTTACCTAGAAAATACCAATTCACTCTCGCCTTGAAGACCGAAAGGTTGTAGTTCACATGGAACAAGGATTCCGGTAAGGAGTTCCACAGCTTGGCTGTTCTCACGATAAAAGTGGAAGCAAAAAGCTTCGTGCGAGTTTTCGAAACTGCCACCGTGAAACGGTGTCGCCTTGCCGTATCCCTGCTCGTCCGATGGTAGAAAGGGGCAGGAGGAATTAAGTTGTGTAACTCCTCAGCACACTCCCCGAAATGTAAACGATAGAAATCCGAAAGACTGGCAACTTTGCGGCGATGCTGTAGACTTTGCAGTCTCGCATTGCAATCTTTTGATGCTGACTGTACATGTTACAAATAATAAACTAGTGTACAGTCGCCATGAAATATATCTGTACTCTTCACACTCTTCAGGGTGCTCAAATGTATCTGAACCACCACTTTACGCTCACTTTAGCCCAGTTGGTAGTGACCCTCCCCTGGATCCCGGTGAAGCAGGGCATTTATTTGTGGGATTAACACAAATGCTTATTTGTTTCTCAGTATTGGATGTTTTCTATGTATTTAAATATATATTTATCTATACAAGTATGTATACAGTTGAAATAGGTGGACTGATGCCCTGGTAAAGGTCGCGGGTGGCGCAGGACCGGTCATTGTGGCAGTGTTTGGGGGAGGCCAATGTCCAGCAGTGGACGTGTTTCGGCTGATATGATGAGTTATACTGACTGTTGCTTGGGCTGCTGCATCTGGTGCTGCATCTTGTTGGTCTGGTTGGCGGCGTCCTGCTTGGCAGCCGGCGCCGGCGACCGCACGCCCGGCTTGCCGCGGTGCTTCGCCTGTTCATACAACTTCTTCAAACTAATATATACGTACTCCCACATTATCGATATTCGTTTTGTTTTACGTGAGAGTTGGTTCCTAGCTCGTTTTACAACTTTTTACCAACTCTCACGCCTTATTCATAAATGTTCATCAAACCTGATGTTAGCTAAAATGCCTTTAAAATTCGTTTGTGAGAAAGAGGCAAAACACATTTGTCAACCGGGTTCATTCAGCTCATAACGGCTCGACAATCAAAATAGTAAATTGTATTTAGACCCTCAAGCTTCATGTTTGAAATGAAATATGAATTTTGTGGGTTGATGCATTATTAATAGTGATCGGAATAGGCAGAGTATAAATACATAAACTTCGTGGAACAAAGTCATGAAGTGGAGACTTCCTTGTGTTAACATTTTTTCCCGGGACGTCCATAAAATGACACTATAAAAAAATTATCCAATATTTTCAATATTTATACTCTGCTTTTTCTATTAAGTAGTAAACATTTAACGCATTTTAAAACGTAACCTGTGTTACTATGGAATTACCCAATAACATAAAAAAAGTTGAACGGAAACTTGACGGTGTCGTTGCACCTTAACGGCCCGTCTAGGACTTTGTGCGGTGACGGCAGCGCCAGCGGTTTTCCTAATACATTGCGTGTTATCCTAACTAACCGCAGGGCGTTGCGCGTCCTGACTGAGCAATGAACAGATAAAACACTTGCCGCGCTTCAATTCGCGCAAGGTCGTGGCCGGTATGTAAGGGTTGTGTTGGGGGGAAGTGTGGTAGACTGACCTGGTTCTGCGCCTGGTTGGCACTGGTCTGCGTGGAGACGGAGGACGCGGGCCGGATGCCGCCGGACGGCATGATGGTGGACAGCGGCCGCGGAGCCTTCGCCATGCCCTCCGTCGAGGCGCGCGGCTTCGCTGTCGTGCCAGTCGCACACGCCACGCTCGCATCTGCAACACACACCCTTATTATAGTGTGGACATTAAATAATATATAGCTTATATTATAAGAACATATTTATAGACCCGCGAGTGAGATAGCGGGGTCGAAGCAGGGTGGACATTTTTCCTTTGTTTTCAATGTAAAGCTCGACCAGGAATATATGACCATGCGCCATGTTGCGAAATTTCAGTGGAACAAATTTCTTACACTGGCAATAATTTCAATTACAGATTGTCAACACGTTAGTGTCACTGATGCGGTTTATTTGAATATTAGTAATGTGTTGAATATTGAATAATAAATGAGAAAAAAGACCAAAACAATTCATAATCAAAAGCGGAACATTATCAATAATGTCTATAATAAACTGCTGAGAAAAGAAACTATTCTGCAAAACTTACGCCAGAGCTGAAAGGTTAGCCAAAATGTCATAATAGTCTGTTGCCATATTAATCAGAATCATAATCATAACGCCCTAATGACAATGATCATATATTACCTTAGCTAGCTTACCTTTACCTTTAGCTAGCTTCTTTTTCAGGTTTTTTTTTGGGGTAAAAAAACCGTTGCAAATTTTGTACTGGCAATCACGTGTGATAATTTCTCTCATTACGTAACTTTGACAGCGTCGTCATTGGCACATCAATCATTTCATTTTATTATTCAGAAAAAAGGAAATTTAAATTATACCGTATCTTTAAACCCCATGCGAAAGCAAGTGATCCGAATGCAAAAGACCCGGCTATATCACTCTTAATTACTGCTGCTACAAGTACAAGCTGAAACAGACACCGCCAAGCGTGAA
This sequence comes from Cenopis cana, assembly GCA_951800055.1. Classification (NCBI taxonomy): domain Eukaryota; kingdom Metazoa; phylum Arthropoda; class Insecta; order Lepidoptera; family Tortricidae; genus Cenopis; species Cenopis cana. Next base: position 32,848,195 of record OX637471.1, on the reverse strand, counting down.
GGCATCGACATAAACTGACAGGTGCACCCTTTTCCTAAGCCTTAGGCCGTACAGGCGTTGTTGCGTAGTGGCTTGTTTTTATTCTATGCTTTGTGGTTATAGTGCCAGTATAAGACTGAGACGAGTCTTTAGATTCCTTGTAGTAACAGGGATGGTCAACTATGAACACTACTTCACTGTCCGCGTATACCACAGTAACTATTAAAATGTATATCGCTCTACGCTGCACAACGTTTAAAAGTATATTGAACATATTCCTATAAATATAACTCGTGTATTTATTCCGGCTTTGGAACAATTTTACAGTAAGTAGTAATATTAAAAAGAATAATTTAATACATAATAATAATAAGCAAATGCCGGGTACATGACAAAATATTCGCTCAGGCAAATTATAATAGACATTAATAAAAATCGCAGCAGCAAAATCCACGCGGCACTAAATATTATACCGCTCAATTCAATTCAATCAATTTATTGATAAAAAAAAACAAAGCAAATTAAAACCGTCCACTCGTATTACCATAGCTCGTGGTTTTACTAATGGTGGCACGAACGCCGATTAACGAGCATACGAAGACGAAGTTGCGGGTAAAATCCCCCTTATGAAATTATGAATTTAAAACATCTACGAGCACATTCAAACACTCACAACAATTCATCAGAACGGCGATTAACGAAATGGTCCCAAATACCCAAACACACACAAAATGATTCATCAAAATCGATCCAGCGTAAAAGAAGAAGTTCAGTGACAAATATGTACATGTATATTCCGCATCGGTATGTGTGTTAGAATGAAAGCTAACAATAAAAGCTTATCACACGAGGGGGGAGGGAGTAAAAGCATCTCACTCATTAGTTAGAGAGAGATAGCTTAACTCCCCTCTCCCAGTTAGGGCCCTACCGGTAGAGTAGTGTAATAAGCCTTTAAGCGTAAGTATACTGACTGTTGTGGTGCACGGTGTTCTGCGGCGAGTGCTGTATGAACATGGAGGGCTGCGCGTCGGGCTGCGCGCCGCGCAGGAAGATCGGGTTGGAGAGCAGCGGGCCGGCGGGCAGCGCGCCCGCCTGCAGCCCGCCCGCCCACACCTGCGGCAGCGCGCCGCTGATCTGCCACGGGGCGAACTGCATCGTGCCGCCGCCGCTCTACAATGTGCCAACATCATTGACTTCAAATATAGAAATAGACACGCAAGGCCGAACAAAAATGGCTGAAAATGTGGCCGAATTTGACACTGTCAGTTATATTCCAATAGTTTCGTACAAAAAAGACTTACAGCTGTTAGTCTGAAGTGTCAAATTTGTAAACATTGCAGCAACATTCAAGATAAATTCGTGAATTCCGAGTTTTATAGTTATTCACTACATAGGTACACCTATGTTGTGAATAACTAAAACCTATGTAGTGAAAAAACATTGCTAAAAGACATGAACAACAACATTTGCATATTAAAAATAATAATGAAAATTCGCTTAGCATAATAATTGCCTGGGCAATAGACGTGCCGTGACATTATGAAACTTATTATTCGCCAAGCACTCTAAAACACATGAAATAGGTCATTGTTTACGTGTTGCCGCAATAAAAGTGTTTTCAATGTACCAATTCAAGAAATGTGAAGATTCTTATAATCTTAGATCTTCCTAACGTAACGAACAATAATCATACATACATATAACAAAGCATCCACACGCCTGCACGTTTTGTCTTATGAATTTATTGGGTCGTCCTAAGCAATGCTCAATCGTGTGCATTAATTCAACCCGAACGTGCATTGAATTCGACAATCTCGTTCTATTTGTTTGGGCGCAGTCCTTGTAGCGCTCTTTAGGCCGATCGCACCGTTGCTATACTTGGAATCAGGTAGTTCGACCGATCATATGTGTAACCCTACGTACGACACTATAAGACGTCAGATAAAGGTGTCTAAACATCAATCTCTCACCCGTTAAGGACAGGACGTTGTTGCTACAGCGATTTACGCCGGCGACTGCTACGACTGAAGAATTCATGCGTTTGGTGCATTCATCCTTTAATACGGGCAACAAACGCACATCTAGCACAAGTTAAATATATTCTATCGTTGGTCGCTTTACGGCTAATTAATGAATGACTGTAACTTCTTATACTTCCAAGCTACTTCCGAAAAATCCAACTTGCGCTAATATTTAAAAACCTGTACACTCCTTTCTTGAAAACCCCTACACTGTAGTCTCTCGGGAAAACCGCGGCGTTCATTCCATAACCGGAGCATTCATGGGAGGAAATTTCTCTGGAACCGTACTGTGCGCGACCATTGTATTGCACCTGCGTTATTTAACTGTTCCAGTGTCAGGATTGTCAAAAACAGCCGGTCTTCCAGATTGTTTGTAGTAGGTAGTAGCACAGAATAAGTAATAGTACTACGAAGTACGAACTGAAGTCCCACTGTTAACAAATCTCCAATTTACAACCCCAAATTATAATAGGGTAAGTAACAAAACTTTGACCACACCAAGCGAATGACGCGACGACGCGACCTTCCGAATGGTACCACCTACGGATGTACTAGCAGCGGCGCGGCGAACTGACTGAGTGAGACCCCCCTAGTAGTAGTAAGACTGTGGTTACACACACCTGTAGCGGGCTGATGATCTGCGCCTGCTGCTGCTGCGCGCCGAGCACGGGCTGCGAGACCTGCACGCACTGCGCGCCGACCGGCACGCTCGCCGCGCCGCCCGTCCCCGCGCCGCCGTTCTTCCCGCCCGTCACCTTGCCGCCGCTCATCACCTGCGCGCACCAACAACACCGTTATTGCATTGAATAAAAGATTGCGAGGACATAGCGTATCGGCAAACGGTGTGTACGACGCCCTCAGAGGTGGGGTGATAATATACGAGGGATGGGAGGCAAGAACTGGATAAGATTAATCGCGGGTCAAGCCTAAAATTATCCTGGATCGTGTAGCCTACATATTTGGACTTATGAATCTCCTGGCTGGTTTACATAACGATGTATATGCTGATATTGCTGATGATCAATGTACCTGTATTACATAGGAGTTACCTTGTGCATCTCATTAGTCTTCTGTTGATGAGAGATGCCAGAGACGGAGGGCTGGGAGTGCGCGGGCAGCAGGTTGGGCTGCGAGTTGATGACGCCGAGCGGGCTGAACACGAACGACTGGTTCTGCGTCGTCGGGATCGCCGGGATCGTCGTGTAGCCCGGGAACGGGGCTGGTCACACACGAAACACGTGACAATTTTTTTTAATAGGTGGTTTCCTGTTTGGTCAGTACAGCGGCCAGTAGCAGATAGAGTGGTGGACAACCTCTCTCCGCGGCCTGAAGGGCCAGCAGAGAGGGAAACTTGACAAATACTGCTGTGTTCATGGAATACCGCGAAATTTGAAGATCGAGTGTTTTCATATCTCTAGAATGGTGCAAGTCAAGCCGGATCCATATTTATATGACATGGCGTCCTAACGCGACAGAATGATATCGGAGTCATACATTTAGTACGGTTAGGTTCACATTCATTTGATGTGGTCTGACGTGACGACCAAAGCTGTGTGCGGCGTCATGGTGCGTCAATAAACATCACATCGGACAAGTAAGAAGCTTCTCCTGAGGTTCAAAGTGAGAATACTCGTTCCCTTGCGAGAACATGAATGGTGCGTGTGATATGGACGCGGATATAAGAACGTAGATCTTCAAATTTCGCGGCGCTAGACCAGATTCAATCAGTGTCAGGGTATTACCACACCAATCCATGTGTACGTCGACTTATCTCATGATTGGGCAAATAAAAACACATCGATCGATCAGTGTAGTGACGCCGTAACTCACGTATATTTTTCACTTCTGTAATTGCTTATCAGGGTCTTGATTTCAAATTATACACTATAACATTTATATCCATGCTTTTTGCAAAGTTCGTGAAGAATAAAAGTAATAACACCGAATTCTCAATCGTCACTCTTCTTCAATATTTGATGGATGATATACGAACTATAATTACTATATACTTCTAAAATATAATTCGTATATACTCGACGTTTGAGATTTCGGACAAGACCTGACAAGATGCGTATTTTCGTAACATGAACTATCGAAAAATTATCTGACCGTGGTGGTGAAATATCTTATAAGTTACTTATTTCTGCCCCTTACATACAAATTAAACATGAGGATTTGTTGTTTTTAATTAGCAAGAAATGGCGCGTGGTTACTCTTAGTGGAGAATCTCTGTTCTTCAAGTAGGAGAGTACGAGTATTCGTACTTCAGATCTAGTGTATCTTTGCATTTTATTACTAGAAACAAGGAACTTTTAAGATCTCACCAGCCTATATTTATTACTAACAAAGTGATGTCTTCTAATAATACATAGCAAGCTAAATAAATTTAAATAAGTGCTGTAATTACAACTGAAAATGTATCAAGAAATGTGTAAAAAAGCGTACGCTCGAAACTAGACCTACAAAAAAGAACTACTCCCATAAAAGCTTGGAACAGAACGGAATTGAAATGCCAATGATCATTTTGAATAATACCAAATAATGAAACAAAACGATACTCCTTCGTAAAATCAAGACGCATACACTGTCCATCAATCACGAGATCGGAAAACCAAATTATAATAATCCAATTTCAAAATTTTATAAACCTTGATCCTGATACGTCGTTAGACCTGCAAAATTTACTGAAAAACTAAATAGTGTGGAAGTTCAGATTCAAATGGGGGCACTAGGTAATAAAATGGGGTTGATTGACTACTTTCTAAAGGGGGTTTATTAGAGCTAATTTTTTACCGTAGGGCTGCACTAGTGCAGGATAGGTGCAACAACTGAAGATAAACTAGATAAAGAGACTAGAGGGGTCAACAGCGATTGGCTAGCTGTGGAATAAGCTGCTAATATTGAACGTGTGATGAGACTATCTCATGAGTATTAACTTGAAACAAAATTCGGCGCGAGGCACTACAGAAAATCAAATGGACGTTCCCATAGTAATGGATCTAGGGACCGAGTGCCTTGTACCGGCCGGTCGCTTCAGAGCAATTAAATAAAGTTTAGGCACTGGTCCCACCGCCGGCGAGTAGCGAGCACTCTCATAGTAATTCTACTCACTTGAGCGAGAAAACGGGTACCTACAATTACTAGTACTCGCTGCTCGGCGGCGGAGGGACCAGTGCCTTATGCAATAATGAATATTTATCAATGATGTAATTTTTAAACAGTGGTGTGTTCACGTAAAGCGCAGAATTGTATTTGCATTTAAAGCCTGCGTTTAAAGTTAGAATTAGATGTTTATTTATTTTTTGAATGATACGATACCGGTTCCTTGCAGTAGAGCTTACCGTTTGTTTAAACGTACAAAAATTGACAATATTGATTCAAATCTTTCACACTGACTTTCATAACCTAAACTGCCCACTAGTGTTAATAGTGTACACGACACCAGAGAAATAGCTGAATTATTCGCTGGACACTTCAAGGTTACTCCTCAACACTTGGATAGTGTGGTGGATACTGAATACTGAGCCCCAATCGGCCCCGCAAGACACCAGCCTGACGATAATAAATCGATGAGACGTGGGAAATCTCCGGGCCACGACGGGCTCGGTATCGAGCACATTATCACACATTATCTATGTTAGCAACGAAATCTATAGGAACCTATCTACCTTGTTTAATCTTTGTCACAGCTGTCTTCCTAATAGGTTAATGAAAACGGTGATGATTCCTATACCTAAAAATCGAACGGGTGACCTATCTAATTTGAATAACTAGTAACTACAGGAGTATATCATTAGGTAGTGTATTTAGTAAAATTTTGGAAAGGGTTTTGCAACCAGAACTGGTGAGGAATGTTAGAATTAGCGACGCACAGTTTGGTTTCCGCCAAGGTGTATCGACCGACTCCGCCATACTGTGTCTTAAAAACACGGTAAACTATTACGTTCAAAGAGAAACCTCCATCTACGCCAGTTTTCTTGACCTGAGCCGAGCCTTTGACCTTGTCAGTTATAAAGTACTTTGGGCCAAATTACGGAAGGCAGGTGTGCCACACAGTATGGTGGAGCTGCTCAAGTTTTGATACGGAGGCCAAACGAACAGTGTAAGATGGGGCGACTCGCAGTCTAGTGAATATAGACTAGAGTGTGGAGTCCGTCAAGGAGGGCCGACCTCTCCGGATCTACATATTTAACATATAGGTACGTCAATGGCCTGATCGAGGAGCTGAGGAGAACTCGAGTCGGTTGCCATATTGATTGCATCTGTTATAATAACTTAAGTTATGCGGATGATATGGTTCTCCTCAGCCCCTCGATCAGCGCGCTGCGTCAGCTCTTGGCGGTTTGTAAGGACTTTGCCTTAAAAAATGGCGTGAAGTACGTAGGTCACTCGGTAAGTCTTGTCGTTCGACACAATATCAAAGGCTAAACGCTTCGTTTCTGTTTCTACGTATAGTAGTAGGTGTGAATCCCCATATAAATGGATCTTGGGAGTTACAAGTCATGATAAAGTTTGGCCTCACGATGGAAACTGTTCCTTAGGCTACTTGTAACTTATACTGAGCGAGGCCAAACTATCCACGCAAAAAATTCAAAATGGCGGCTATTTTAGTTTCCAAACTTTTTTATTTTTTTTAGAACTCAATAATGCTTCGTGCTACACAAAAACTTTGTATGAGAATTATGTTTTGCATAAATTTATCTATAACTTTGGTTATTATCATTTTCTCGATATATCTAATAGTTCATGAGAAAAATGGTGTTCAATATTGCGTTTCTTGTTAAAACACTGTTAGTCAAAAGGCTTATCAAAATCAAACTGCATCGTATGCAGAAATCAATCCATTTTCTCCAGTGATACTAGGAACCAATATAAAGGATTTCATCCGGCGAAATGAAAATTTCATCGACGGGAATTCAAAATGGCGGTCATTTACCAAAGGGGGAGCCGCATTTTTTAAAAAGTGTATAATTTCAAAACGGCATCTGCTATTTAAGTAATATGGGTATCAATAGATTGGTATTGACACCATTAATTAAAATAAGAAAAATACCATATAAAAAATTAAAGATGGCGGCCACCTATAACAAAATTGTAAAATTTTCATTCTTCTTTTTTTCGTTATATTAAAAATAACAACTAAATGTCCAATGATATAGTCAATTTATATATTTACATTAATTCTCATAGTATTATCTACGCGACAAAACAAAAATTATGACAATCCGTCGATTAGTTTTTGAACTATACGAATTACAAACGACCCTCGGCGAGTGTGTCATAGTAGTTATGGAAACAAACTGCACTTTTGTAATGAAAGCAAGTCGCTTTTGTACAATGGTATTAGTGAAGAGACCAAACTTGATTATTTTTTCGATAATATCTAATTTTCACCCGTCAGTAACCGAGACTACGCCACTTCGAAATTATAAGTCTAAAACGTTCTACTAAGTTAAAAGGTGGCCAGATTTGGACAATAAATGTGGCAATCGATACAGGAAAATGTTTTTCAACATAAAAAATAACGCTGTGTTTTTATTTAACATAACTTAAGAAAAAAAAACATTTTTTTGCAATAAACTTTTGATATTCATACCCTATAAGTACTTATATTCATAACTTATATATTTTTTGAACCTGAAAAGAATATATTTTTCCAAAATCAATCACACTACAGAAAGTTTCCCCAATATAAAAAAAACAACTATGAGAGTTATAAGCCATGATACAATACAATACAAATATTCTTTATTGCTCACCAAAAATTACATAGAAGTTGAATAAAAGTTACATGATAAAGTGTAAGTAATATAATATATTTGTATCACGGGTGGTAAGAGGTTCCCGCAACCGACGAGATTGTATGAGGAGATGTATGGATGTGACTGCAGCAAGAGATGTATGTAAGGACCGGTACTTGGCGTTCCTTGGTATCTGCCTACCCCAATGGGATACGGTCGTGAGTATATGATGTGTGTAAATACGTATGTATAGTAAGGGTTATTACAACTCAAGTCAATAAAAGTAATTCCATTAGACTTTCGTTAGTAATAACCTCCTTACCTCCCTAAATGCACAATGTACTATATATTAAAATGTTCTTAAGCGCAGAAAAAACAAAGTGTAGGATTTTACTGAGTATACATATTAAAAAAATAAAAATAAAATAAAAAGTTTATTGCTAAACACAGTAAAAAAAAATTTCTTAAGTTTTGTAACAATAAGCGTATTTTTTTTAAGTTGAACAACATTTTTCTCTATCGATTGCCAAATTTATTGGCCAAATCTGGCCACCTTTTAACTTAGTAGAACGTTTTAGACTTATAATTTCGAAGTGGCGTAGTCTCGGTTACTGACGGGTGAAAATTAGACATTATCGAAAAAATAATCAAGTTTGGTCTCTTCACTAATACCATTGTGCAAAAGCGACTTGCTTTCATTACAAAAGTGCAGTTTGTTTCCATAACTACTATGACACACTCGCCGAGGCTCGTTTGTAATTCGTGTAGTTCAAAAACTAATCGACGGATTGTCATAATTTTTGTTTTGTCGCGTAGATAATACTATGAGAATTTATGTAAATATATAAATTGACTATATCATTGGACATTTAGTTGTTATTTTTAATATAACGGAAAAAAGAAGAATGAAAATTTTACAATTTTGTTATAGGTGGCCGCCATCTTCAATTTTTTAAATGGTATTTTTCTTATTTTAATTAATGGTGTCAATACTAATCGTTTGATACCCATATTACTTAAATATCAGATGCCGTTTTGAAAGTATACACTTTTTAAAAAATGCGGCTCCCCCTTTGGTAAATGACCGCCATTTTGAATTCCCGTCGATGAAATTTTCATTTCGACGGATGAAATCCTTTATATTGGTTCCTAGTATCACTGGAGAAAATGGATTGATTTCTGCATACGATGCAGTTTGATTTTGCTAAGCCTTTTGACTAACAGTGTTTTAACAAGAAACGCAATATTGAACACCATTTTTCTCATGAACTATTAGATATATCGAGAAAATTATAATAACCAAAGTTATAGATAAATTTATGCAAAACATAATTCTCATACAAAGTTTTTGTGTAGCACGAAGCATTTTTGAGTTCTAAAAAAAATAAAAAAAATTGGAAACTAAAATAGCCGCCATTTTGAATTTTTTGCGTGGATTTTTTGGCCTCGCTCAGTATAAGTTACAAGTAGCCTAAGGAACAGTTTCCATCGTGAGGCCAAACTTTATCATGACTTGTAACTCCCACTTAAGGATTCATACCTACTATAGTACATAAACATTCGCTTTCTTATGTCAAAACTTGTCAGTAGCTGCCTAAGCATTGACGAGTAAACAAAGAATAAATGTGCGAGTATGGCGTCTCTCACGAATTCTTAAATGCGCGCGATAATTTACTATAATTTTCGTCGTGAGCTCTCTCGTCAACAGTGCCACAAAGTAATGAAACATATATTGAGTGATACTGCTCCATCCCTCAGGATTATGAAATGATGGTATAAACAATTTGAAAGAGACATTTTTGAATTGGAGGACGATCCGCGTCCGGGCTGTCCCAGCGAAGTGACTAAGACGCCCGAAACAATAACCACTGTTAATAAAATAATTTGTCGAAGACCGCTGAATCACATATAAACCGATTCAGGAAATCCTCGGCATTGCTGCATGGACCGCATTTGTTTTTAAATTAACACTTTTTAGCAAGCTTCGAGAATTGCGACCAAAATGTCAACTACACAAGTGGCTGTTGCATCATGACCTGCTCTTCGCACCCAGTGATCCGTAGATTTTCTGAAGTCTTCCGGTATCACACTGTTAAATCATCCTCCTTACAGTCCCGATCTAGCGCCAAGTGCCTTCGCACTCTTCTCACATGGGAAAAATAATAGAACGGACGCAAGTTTTCCTCAGATGACGAGATTTTAGCTGCCTGGAACAAATGTTGTGCTTCCATCTCAGAAGAGAAATGGAAGCAGTGGTTTGATGACAGGTTTGAGCGTATGCATAAGTGTGTAGTAAGTGACGGTAAATACTTCGAGAAACGGTAACATTTTATAGGGGAACGACAAGACTTACCGAGTGACCTACGTACAATACCGCTAAGACTGAAATGGTTATTTTTAAGTATGGAAAGGGTCCGGAGATGTTGCCCCCAGTGAGTCAGTTCGGGTTGTAAACCAATTTAAATATTTAGGCCACATTCTAAGTGAGAATTTGCAAGACGATTTGGATATCAAGCGTGAACGAAGGGCCCTGGCAATACGCAGCAATATGCTGGCACGCAGATTTCCTAAGTGCACTAAGGATGTTAAGCTGGTTCTGTTTCGGGCATACTGTCAAAGTTTCTATACCTGTCAACTTTGGACGAAGTATACTCGTAAAGCGTATAGCACCCATAGACTACAGTACAATGACGCGTTACGCATTATCACCAAACAGCCTCGATTTTGTAGTGCATCGGCTATGTTAGCTGACGCCAGGGTACCTGATTTTTTGCGATTATTAGAAATAGAATAATGTCGTTTTGGGACAGAGTACGGTCTTCTAATAATGTCCGTATTAAAACTATTGACGGAAACATATATCGCAATCTCATTTGTTTACATTGGTTGTCTGCACATCGGCAACGGAATCGCAAATAGTTGTGTTTTATACATATGTTTATTTTTTAAGGTTTGTATTGTTTCGATTTTATTGTATACACTGTTTTGTATTATTTTTGTGTAATGGGTTTAATGCCTGGAAATAAAAACTATTCATTCATTCATTCATAAGTTTCATATTGTCATTTACTGTACATCAAGGCGGAACATATTGTGTCATTTCCAAACTAACGTTTTTCGGAGTATTTTGCCTTATCATCAGATAACGTTTCCATACTTTTAGTTGTATTTACTAAATCACATTATTTGCGTAATATCGACGACACTGTTACCACGAGTGACGGAAAAGGCTCGAAACGTCGGGATGTATACATATATTATTTTATAAAGAAATTCGATTAAAGGCGCGTTCACACCGCTTCTTAACAGTGCGTTAACGCAGTGTCGAGATAGACTTACGAGTTAAAAACGTCGCGCATGAGGCGTGCGTCACTGCGATTCCGTACCGTCACCGTATTTCGAGCAGCGGTGTGGTCGCAGCTTTAATCGTTTTATTTATTAAGAATCTAGTCCGAAGAAGGTTAGTATGAAAAGTGAACCATAAAGCCCGTGCCAGACGGTCGAACACAAGCCATAAAACCTTGCGACCTTGGTCCGCACGGACCGTGTAGAAAGTTGTTTCGAGCAACATTTCCTTTCAAAATCAGTCTTTGCGGACCAGGGTCACTAAGCCCTAGGGACTTGTCGGCGACCGTCTGGCACGCGGTTAACGGTTATCGTAAGCGGATAGTGGCCCTGTGTGCGGTGTTAAAGGTTGTAATAAGCATTGCTACCAACCGGCCTGTCCCTGGAGAACTTGTTTGCCCTGCGTGAGCATGTGAGGCGCGAGCTGGTTTCCTTGGAACGGCTTACCGGCAGCTATCACCTGTAATACATACAAATATAATCTCAAATGAAAAGGTTCGAGAGAGGACATGGATAATAGGAAAACATAGGGGCATTCTTTATTTTAGATCTAGGCTCTTGTGTTAGAAAGGAACAAAACAAATTTTACTTAGCATTAGGTTTGTTAAATTTTATGAATAAGGGGGTAGGTCCTCAAGTCCTCACCCAGCGATAGGGCTTAGCCCTATCGTGTGCGATATAACCTCCTTGAGTCAAAGTGATAATACTAGTACAAATTCACTCCAATGGAATTTATATCTTTCGAAACTGTAGTTTTATTTCATCCAATTCTATTTCCTGTCACGGGAGATTAAAATTTCATTGACAATTCTATTTTATGGTGGGCCGCTAGAGGATAGATCGAGGAGGATAGAGTAGCGTACTTTTAAATCACGAGCGCGGGTGAGCCATGGTTGTGTGTTGAGCTATACATGCACATTGTCTATGTGTGCGTCAGCGTAGGAGCTATGAGCTCACGTTAGCCGTGTTCCGAATCACGCTTAAATTGCTCGCAGCGCTTACAGTGCTTACGGCCGGTCCAAATCAAATAGCGCGCTCAAGGCCGCGTGAGAAGTGTTTTGTTTCGGACCGCTATTCGCTTGAGCGCGCTTACGATCGGACCGATTCACGCTCATAGCCCGTGTTTACTGTCATTTTCATATATCAAACGTCAAGTTGACGTTTGGCTCGGTGCTTACGCCTAAGAGCGTGAGCATCGTAAACGCCAACATGGCGCCTGGCGCCGTCCATGACGTCACGATATCTCATGTAAGCGCTATAAGCGCGAATCGGTCCGAACGTAAGCGCGAATCGGTCCGAACGTAAGCGCGCTTTGAGCGCTGTAAGCGTGATTCGGAACATGCCTATTGTCTATGTGTTCGTATGTGTCACATCAACTGCAACAATGGCCAACCCGCGCTCGTGATGTAAAAGTACTATATTGAAAATTGACAACATTTATTCAAATATTTTACACTGACTTTCATAAGCTTCATATTGTCATTTACTGAACATGCAAGGCGGAACATATTGTGTCATTTCCCAACTAACGTTTTTCGGAGTATTTTGACTTATCAGAAAAAGTTTGCATACTTTTAGTTATATTTAGTCAATCACATTATTATCGTAATACCGACGACACTGTTACCTGACCATACGTGAACCTTATTGCTTCGAGATAAAGTTTACTAATGGTCAGTTAACTGTGTCCAGGTATGTACTAGCCTGTATCTGCTGCGAGTTGATGCCGGGGTGCAGCGCGATGTTTCCCGACATGAGCAGCGGGCCCTGCGCGTTGTACAGCTGCTGCAGGTACGTGCTGTTCTGCAACGGCTGCTGGATCACCTGCACGCGGCTGTGGCCCCACTCCGCGCTGCAACACAACACATTACAACATATTTTCTCAAAAATGGCCCGCAAACTGGATGTTCCTCGCTACATATTGGAAGGTAAAGTGTATAGTTCAAGGTCAGATCAAAATTATAAAATATAAAAACATTGCAGGCCGCCTGCAATGTCACATATAAATTCCTTTATTTGTCGAGTTCCAAACTTTTTAAAAAGTAGAAACAGTCCTATAAAAAGGAGGCACAGATCGTATTCAGCCAATTCAGGTCGTATTTTTCTGTTGGAAACGCGACGTTTTTTTGTGTATGAAATAATTTGCGTTTTTCCGTGGAAAAAACACTTGACATTATGTTAAAAAAAAATGGCTGGTAAGTATGATGTTTTTGACGTTTTAAGGTTATGTTTACCAAATCTTAATTCAAATTTTGTCTTATTTTCCCCATTTTTTAAAAATGGAATGGCAATTGCAGGCTTCGTATTATAATAAAACGGACTCGCAAGCTCGTCCGTTTAAACAAATACTCAGCCTGCAATTGCCTTCCCGGCCACCGCAATAATGTACTCTTATTTCGTCTTGTAAAGGTCCCGGGAGCCCGCTGGATGCGGGTGGTGGTTCTGATCATTGTGGCACTCTTTGGGGGAGGCCCATGTCCAGCAGTGGACGTTTTTCGGCTGATATGATTTATTTATTTATTATTTATTAAGGATTACCAACAGATAATACATCAAACATGCTCTTATATCTAGTTTACATTAGGGGCTGATGCTTATCTAATTATAGGCACAAAGTAAATAGCGGCGGCGCGCGCCGGAGCAGAGAGTCCGCTCAGTACAAAGTGCCATTTTCGCCGCACGCACACAGACGTAACATTTACAGGCATTCTCGGTTGATTTCGGACGAGATTAGTCGCGACTGTCACTGTCGCGTCGCGAGTGCTAGTTGTGCGCGCGTTGATCACTTGACGTCCCCGCCGCTACGTACGTACTTTGTGTCACGTACGTCAAAATGAATAACCGATATTATTACAGTTGGAATGTATTTTATTGTTTAAATACAAGAAAAAACTGTGCCTACACTTTCGTCAAATTTTCAAACGATATTGAAAGGTAAATAAAACGGTTTTCTCATTTTGGTAGTTAAAATACATAGGTAGGTAGGTAATTTTTTGAAACTAGCTGCTTTGATAACGACGATCAACCATTACACATTCATCTTATCGTTCGCTGGTAAAACGCCAGTATTTAAGTACTATGGTTTAGTAAGTAGGTACCTAATTAATTAGGTCTTATATTCTTTGTTGGCGCTCTCGACCGCCGCCGGTCACAAGTCACAACTCGCAGCGGGTCACGCATCAATTTATTAGGGTTCCGTACCCGAAGGGTCAAAACGGAACCCTATTGGTGTCGCCCAGACGTCCGTCCGTCCGTCCGTCGTCTGTCACAAAATTTGTTCCGAAGAATTTTTAGACTTCTCATTGACCTATGAACTTGAAATTTGGTGACAATGTTCAATATTACGTATATTTTAACAACAAATACTAATAAATCATATTTTTGAAGTTGATTCGGAACCCTAAATGTGCGAAGTCCGACTCGCACTTGGCCGGTTTTTACCAAGATACGCAGGTTCATATTTAAATGTCATGTTGAAGAATTTTTATTATACCTACTCCTTTTTAAAATTCAGAATCAATACAGAAGCAACCCTGTGAGTCGGGCAAGTTTAGGTATGTATTTTCAAGAACGGTGGGAACGGACCTTCTGTATATTTTTTATTTTGTGTTATAGGTAACCACAGCTTACTATATATGATGATGATTTCATCTTGGGCGTTTAATCCCTTTAATCCCTCGCCACACTCAGGATTCTATTGTAGAATCATTCGCTTCACTCAAGATTCAACCTCGCCGTAAATATATAATTTTGCTCCATTGAGACACAATCTACTATTAGGTTACGTCTGGTCCAGCTACGTGCAGAATATCTCAGCACGACTTCCAGGGTGATGGTGCCTTGCCACTAGAGATGTGCTATGCTACATTGATATGCGTTGATCATTGGTTCACATAGCATCGCACTAGTGGAAGCGGTAAGCTATCACACCTTCGCAGCATAGCTGCTTAGAAAGGCACCGTAGTGCGCCTTTACAGTTAGACTACAGTGTCTACAATGGCTATATCATCAACATTAAATATAATATAATATTTAACCCATGAGAGGTCTGTGCCCGGCAGTAAGACGTCTAGGACAGGGGTCGGCAAACTGATCTCGCGAGCCACATGCGGCTCTTTGAAGGGCCAGCAACGGCTCTTCGCGGTCCTCTCAAAAATAAGTTGCCGAAGGAAGTCATGTAAAAAATTGGTATATAGTAAAAAACCTTATATTTTGCGGCTGTTAGAGATTCCCAAACATTCATATACGAGTACAGGGCGAAAAAAATAATAACTACGGAAGATTCAAATTTTAACGAGTATTTTTTTATGTCATGCGGCAAAGGTAATAATTAATTTGACTAATCAATTCTGAACGTCTCGGCTCCGCCTAAGTGGAAACGCTGAAGAACAACATTGGTTCATACTGCTACATAATTAGGCACTAAAACACTCAGTGTGATCTTATTATGAAACTCGCCTTCGGTTCATGTTTTAATACCTCTCATTATGTAGCAAAGTCATGTAAAAAATTGGTATATAGTAAAAAAACTTATATTTTGCGGCTCTTAGAGGTTCCCAAGCATTGATATACAGGGCGATCAATCTAAATGGGCCAGTATGGAGAAGTCAGAAACTATAAGCGATAGCAAAATCTGTTCTTAGGAACCATGGCGTCGATTTTAGTGACAATGAAAACTGCATTAACACATTTAAAAAACCCTGTACTTAGCTCGGGAATCGAACCCGGACATATTGAAAATAAAACTTACATAATTTCTATTTGGATATGGATTGTGTAGGTCATAAGCAGTAAATGTTACTATAAAACATTGTATCTAAAATGAATAAAATGCATTGTATTTCATATCCTTTAATTTAAGTAGATCAGTAGATGTTTGAACTGACGACCATGTTTTTCAACGCAATATTCAACTCGTTTAGATAATGATTTTACTACACTAAAATCGAAGCCATGGTTCTGACAGATGTCGCTATGTCTCATAGTCTCTGACTTCTCCCTAGTGACCCATTTGGATTGATCACCCTGTATATATTTTTTATGAGATTGGCTTTAGGCTAAAAAGTTCGGCGACCCCTAGTCTAGGATAGGATGATAATAAAATAATATATGTATGTAGCAATGTAGTAGTAGTGTGAGACCTGATTTGCTGGGGGTGCTGCGTGTTGGCGGGCAGGCTCTGCAGCGGCGGCATGCTAGAGATCCCGCCGCTGGCCTGCTGCTGCATGCCCGCGCCTGTCTGCTGTTGCTGCACCTGTACCCAGTACCGTCTACCATTAACACACCTATCCTTAACGGTAGATACTTCCATTGCAAGTGTCCCGCTCCAACACGCGTGAGTTTGCAATTAACCATCCCACTCTCTGCGGAAGCTCTGCGCATAGTTTTCGTAAATAATCATAATCATAATCTCTTTATTTGCATTTATACATAATATTTATACATAGTCATTAAGACAATAATTTTATCAAAGCAAGCCATACGAACTTGTTTATAACTATTTAGTCTTTAATCGAATCCAAAAATTAAATGTAAAATTAGCCATAATACTGAGAAAACATTCCAAAAAGGGATAACTTGCGATTTTTTCTATTGAGTGAATTTCAACAGCAATTACGATACGATGACGACTAGACAAAATCCTTATCTAACATATTTTTATTAGAATTTAAGACGCTATATTTTATGTCTCAAATGGTATTTAAAAACTCAAAGTATTTTTTTATGTCATGCGGCAAAGGGATTAATTAATTTGACTAATCAATTCTGAACGTCTCGGCTCCGCCTAAGTGGAAACCCTGAAGAACAACATTGGTTCATACTGCTACATAATTAGGCATTAAAACACTCAGTGTGATCTTATTATGAAACTCGCCTTCGGTTCATGTTTTAATGCCTCTCATTATGTAGCAGATGCATTAACTATTATTATTGAATGGAATAATTTGATACACCTCGGCCAGTTTAAACAATTCCAAGTATACCTGGTGGGCAGCCATGGAGCTGGGCATCGAGGACACGACCGTGACCGTCTGGTGGTGCTGCTGGCCCTGCTCGTGCTGCGCCATGCTCATCTGCTGCTGGACCACTTGCGATTGACCGTCGACTAGCTGTGGATGCAAATATTTTATTTATTTAAACTTTATTGCACATAAAAAATATGAGTACAAATGGCGGACTTGATGCCTCAAGGCATTCTCTAGTTCTCTACCAGTCAACCATAGGGCCAAACAGAAACTTGCAAAGGACCTTGAAACATTGCTATGTATGAGGATTGAATACTCAAATCAGCAACAGTAATATTTGTAACGTCAAAAACGCTTTTCACACCTGCTATTCAGAAAAGAGTCATAGCTACCCAGACTGAATGCCAGCGATGGTGAACTAGTATAGGAATGAACTCCCCTCGGGAGTCGTACAGCGTGTGAACAAAGTTATTGAGCTCGCAAGGGGAGTTCTAGGAAGTAGTTCTAGTTTCATAATATTTTTCTTGCATAAAAAAGCACTTCAAATTACTTTTGAAGTGCTTTTTTATGCAAGATTAATTTATTTTTACTGGTGTCATCTACTGTATCTCTTTTAAATAGTTGCTGCGATAAATTTACACTTAATCTACAGCTGAGTTTAAAATATGCGTGCATGAGAGTTCGTACAAAATTGTAAGGCCAAATGCTATCAAATGATCGCCCACTGTGAACCGAAAACGAAGAATAGTGCAGGAAATATGAATTGGCCCACCGTAATCTTCACTAAGCTCTCTTTGCCAAAAGCAAACAACAGCGGGTCGTAAAAATGCAGTGGTCTTTCCAACTGCGCTATATCCCCTTCTCTGCCGCACTTGCAAATTCGAGCGACAGAGAGGGCATCCTATACTTCGTTTTTGGTTTGCGGTAGGCCCTAGCCCTATAGGGGGGGGGGGGGGGCATTGTGGTAGAATGACATTGACAGCGACCCCACGTTGACGCAGAGGTTTTAGTGGGTATTCCCTTCCCCTGTGAAGGGCGAGTCCCACGTACCCCCTATAAATGCATTTCCTCTGCGTAAAAAAAAAAAAAGGCCTTAGCCTTCTGGTGACGTACTTGTTGCTGCTTGATGTCGCCGCTCATGCCGGGCTTCTGGTTCTTGTCGAAGAGCAGGTTGACGTTGGTCTGCGGCGACGCCAGGAAGCTGAGGTTGATCTCGCCTATGCCCGGCACGTTGAACTGTTGCGTGTGCACCGGCTGGTTGTTCACCACCTGTCCGAGTTGACAATTCATAATTATGTCACTATACTCTGATTTCACCATTCTACATTCATATATATATATATAGTACGACGTTTGACACAATTATACGGAAACGCAGCTTCGCTAAAAACCACTTGTGCCTCCTTATTTGTCGCTTTGGGGACATTAATATATTTTAAGGGACTGGTGCTTATTAGTTTTATAAATAATATAACTAAACCTAAAAATGAAAGCCTACTATGGATAAACCCCATAAAATTTAAAATTTAAACTGGTATGTAGTGTAGTGTCCTCAGTTGTTAATACCAAATATTGAACATTATTTGCTACTATGAATTATTATCAAAAAGAACAGTATGATACAGTGTGGTGTTTTACAGTGTATATTTTCGTGGTTGCAATTAACATTTCCTCTTCGTCCTTAATATAGAGCAATCATAGAATCATTTCCATGAGGGGATATAAAACCAGAATAAAAGAAAACCTACGGGTACTTTTATACCTGGCAACTTCATCCCAGCAAGTGACGACATTAATTTAACTATCCTAAAATAAACCCATGTTTTTACTATTGAGAAACGGCAATAAAGCGAAGCTTATGTAACAATTCCACCACTAATGTAATAATGTTACTGGTTTCCGGCTGCGTAATAACTTGGCCGGCATTGTAAGGTCGCACCCCACATTAAAGTATGCATACCGCGCGTTATTGCGTACAAAATGGCGGCGGGATTATAGGGAGGGAAAATATTTAATACAAAAAGTAGAGGGGTGGAGTTGGACTCCAGCTTGAAGATTACCGAGGGTGCTTACGCAGGGGATGTCTCAACAAAAAAATAGATTGCGCAAGGTATTGTACAAGGGCAAAAACTTTATTACAGGGATATTTTAAAATAGATCTTATTACATCCTAGATGAAACACTTTTTTATAACATCGATTTTTTATTTATTTATTAATAATGGGATTGCTCTTGGCAACACTCAGATATTCCTCTGACGTGACTTCAAATATTTCAATATGATCTAACCAGGCTATCAAAACCGGCCAAGTGCACATACATTTCAAATTTTATTTAAATTCACCTTATTGTCTTTGAATAAAATGCCTGTGACAAACGGGCAGTTAGACAGACGGACATGACGAAATTGTAAGGGCTCCGTTTTGAGCATTTTAGCTATGGAACCCTAAAAAAACTCGTATAATGACTACATCAGTTAAGCTTTTTTGTCTTTTACTTGGTCACTTACAGTTCAGGCGTTACGTATGTACTTGTACAGCAAAACTGGTACCTACTAATGTCCGATGATAACATAATAGTTAAATATCATAATAAATCACAAACCTGTAAAAACTTCTGCTGCTGCAGGTCTTGCTGCTGAGTAACTTGCTGTAGCTCTTGTTTCGGCTGCTGCTGCTGCTGTTGTTGTTGTTGTTGTTGCTGTTGTTGTTGTTGTTGTTGCTGTTGTTGTTGTTGTTGTTGTTGCTGCTGCTGCTGCTGGTACTGTTTCTGTAACTGTATTGTTTTCTGCTTATTTGTATTTGTTTGTAGCACTGGAATTAATTAGACAACCAAGAAGAAAAAAGGCAAATTGGAATCAGGACAAAGAAGAAACAAGAAGCAGGCCAGACATAAAAACAGTGGGGACACAGGATAATAAATTAAAAGCAGACCATTAGAGCAGCAAACTTACCAGTTCCTGTTGATCTTGCTGATTTTTAATATGCTGCTGTATAGCCTGGTGCTGCCGCTGCAAGGCCTGCTGCTGCAGTTGTTGCAATTGCTGTTGCTGCTGCAACTGCTGCTGCAATTGCTGTTGCTGTAACTGTTGCAATTGCTGTTGATGCTGCTGTTGTTGCTGTTGGATTATTTGCTGCTGGATCTGCACACAAATAGAACAAATATTTCTTGAAACATAAGGGAAAAGGCATTGAAATGAAATTTCGAGAAAAACATTTTTTATTCTTTTGTAATACTTGGGTTTTCATATGTCATGTTGGCTCCATATATAAATAATATATTTGATATACTACATAGCTCAAAAATAGCCCGGTAGCGCAGCTACGGTAGCCCAGTGGTTCAAGCATGCGGCTGTCAAACGGCGGTCGTGGGTTCGAATCCCAGCTTGTACCAATGAGTTTTTCGGAACTTATGTACGGAATATCATTTGATATTTACCGTTAGCTTTTCGGTGAAGGAAAACATCGTGAGGAAACCTGCATACATCCGCGAAGAAATTCAAAGTTGTATGTGAAGTCCCCAACCCGCTCTGGGCCAGCGTGGGGACTACTGCCCAATCCCTCTCATCTATGAGAGGAGGCCTGTGCCCAGCAGTGGGACGTATATAGGCTGATGATGATAGCTCAAAAATAGAAATGCGCCTTGTATTCGCAAATTGACAACATTTCATTTTTCTGACCCCTTATATTATTGAGGTATTTAATAGTACTCAAAAAATTAGGAGTAACATATTTTTTCTTATCAGTATATTTTCATTGAATCCGCCTTATTTTAGTAATCTAAATCTTCCGTGTTCTAAAAGGGCCTACGTAGCTAAGATGTATAAGATTAGCACTCTGGTCAAAATATTGAATTATTAGTAAAAAGTATACTGTATCTGTGTCACCTGTGGCAGAGAAGCAAGAAGTTTAGATACAAACTGGAGGTTGCGCGCTGAACATTCGTTAGAAGCTAGAAAATATGACACTTATGACGTCACCATTATCTTGCATCTCTTTCATTCAAGATAATGGTGACGTCATATGTGTCATGTTTTCTAGCTACAAACGTATGTTCAGCGCGCAACCTCCAGTATGTATCTAAACATCTTGCAGTGAAGTAACAAATTTCAGGGGGTTTATACTGACCAACCAAAGATCGAAATTCGTATGTTTCTTTCTCTATCGCTCGAAACAAATGAGATAGAGACGGAGATGTTTGAAAGATTTTAACCCAGTTACTTTACTGGACAAGATAGCACCCAAGACTGACAAGTGTTCATGTCAAAATTGTCTCATTGTTCAAGAAAATCTATTGAATATAAAAATCCAATATTTTTTATATATGCTCAGCAAGCCCATATCTCTAAATGGATTTTTGCTTGAAGCCACTAAGATAAAATGAAATTTTGTCAATTATTACTATAATATAATACTTATGGACTGAATATTCAACAAATTGTTTGTAAACCTTCAATGTATAAACAGCATACTCAGATGCAATGCTTCACAAAATGAAAGGAGATTACCTGTAATTTATCATCCTCTTCCTTTTGATTCCTATATCTGTACTCTTCTGTTTGCCCAAGGTTATTATCTGGTTCAGTCTTGGGCTGTTTCAAATCCTGAGGCCTTCGAAAACTATTATTTTGCTTATCTAGGGCTAGTAAAGTATTTGCAGCTTCGTATTTATCTTCAAAAGTAATTCCTGCCTTTTCAGCAAGTGTCTCTAAACACTGCAGAGGCCTTTTATTAGGCTTCTGTGGTCCCTTACACTTTTCTTGGCCGGGTGACTGCTTAGGGACAGTCCTAGTTATAGTAATGCTATTTTTATTACAGTCATCTTTCTTATCATTCTTTGGCTCTAGTGTAAAGTAGTTTTTAGGATAGTTAGTGTCTTTGTCTTTGTCGTTGAGTGAGCCGTTCTCTATTAGGGTGATGGTGGTGGAATTGGCTACTTTGATAGTCTTGTCCTTGTCGGCAGGAGGCAGCAGTGCGGGCGTGGGCGCAGGCGGTGGGGTCGAGAGCAGCGCCGGCACATGCTGCGTCACTGCAGGGCTAGCATTCTCGCCGGCTTTCTCTCCTTTTGAGGGCTGGAACCCCACACTTTGATTCTGATCCTTATCCTGATCCTTCTTCTTTTGGATGTTGTCTAGTATCTCTGATCTGAAACATGATCCCAAGTTACCAAGTCATTGCCAGAACTTTCATTGCGATATATTTATATTCTATATTGGCGTACCATTCCAGAAAGGTTAAAAATTTAAATACTTAATACAAATCAATAATTATTTCTATTTAACAATGTTTGAATTGGAGTATTTGAAGTATTGACATCGACCTCTATCAAAATGACTGACATTCCAATAGTTAAGTAGCTACGTTATAACTCAACGAAGGGGAGATACTATTGTGGTATTAAATACAGTGAAGTTACAATATAAATGACCAGTAATAACCACATTTCTGTCCAGTCCAATCGAAATATTATTGCCGCAACCTACCTATCTTTATTTGACATTTCTAGCTTTCGTAATATGTATCACACATGGCTGAAGTATGCCGAGTTTTAGTTGACCACACGATTTAATTTTAATAATGAATTCAAGTAAAACTGAAGTGGAAACTATAAACGCATTAGTCTTGTTTTGATTAGCAAAGAAAGCTCTCATTTGACATCTACCTTTCTAATATACCTTTAATCAAATGTTTCGCTTCATTAAGCTGTCAGTGTTACAACATAGAGCACAGATAAGAACTACTTGTTTAAACTATAGTAAAACGGTATAACAACGTTTTTTATCAATAAACAATCGTAAGGCGGAAGACATACTTAAAAACGTAGTATTATATTCTCTTTGGACATACTAGATGAACACGACGCCAATGTGTTGTGACGCTCTAATATATAGTTATGTTATAGACCGCGGGCCAACGACAGGTCACGATTACCAATCTCCTCTTGCATGAAAACTACATAGAGTGGTTAAGAAAGATGAATAAAAAATTACTGTGGACGTCTGCCACCATTCCGTTGGTGGGTTGAGGAGCAGCAGCCTCCCAAAGACGTAAAAAAAAATTAAATTCATTTTTATTCATCTTTCTTAATCACTGTACAAGTTTTCGTGCGAGAGGAAATGACTGACGATTTTAACCTTCTGGCCCGCGGTCTATTACGACCACTTTGAGTTTATATAATCCTAGCAATTATATAGTAATATAATCATAGACATCGTAGTTATAGAAATTAAACGCGTCGCGTTCATATATTAACTGTTTTCGTTCTGGCTTTGATGGTTTGGACAACAGTTACACGTTTATTCGAATCACTGTGTACTTTGCACTACAGCCCAGCCTGCACGTTAGATTTTATGCTCACATTTTACGACCGAAATGTACTTAAACGCGACATAAAACATGACCGTAAAACCTATCGCATATCGTGCTAAGTGGGCAGAGGAAAACTAGTGTAGAAACTATCTATCGCCTTTCAAATACTAGTCATGCTTCAGCCCTCCCCTACACACACGTTTTTTACTGCATCGACAGTGATCGATAGGTATAAAGCACGGGCTACACTTTAAAAATCATGGTAAACAACAAATATTTAAAACAGTGTAGACGTGGTTTTCAAATTTCGTATGACCTTGGTAGTCAAGCGTGCCCAACAAACCACTGGCATACATACTGAAGTTTTAAACAGAGTAGACAGCAGGTCGCTACTCGCTTACAACCGATCAGTCACCTTGGTATAGTAGGCAAGTAGGAACAGTGGTTTTAAACAGTAACAGTGTAGCACGGGCTTAAGTCTAAACAGAGAGATATTATAGTTTGATTCAAGTTTGATTATTATTGTCATCGTCACCGAAACGTCATCGATGAAAACGCAACTAAGGATGAGATGGCACAGGCACACTCGTGCTGAAGGATGTCTGAGACTTCTGATACATCTTAATTTAGTCAGGCTACAAAGCCCGTCCCTTTTGGTTATACGGTAATAACAGATCTATTTATTAAAAAATACGCCTTCTATAGGATCCTCTTTCTATACGGGTGTTTAATTTTTTTTGTGTATATGGTATATGTTGTGTGTCTGTCTGTGGCATAGTAACTCATTAACGGACGAAGATTTGAGTGCGGTGTTTTGTATTAAATTACATGGAACAGCTGAGCGGATTCAGCCTGTATGTGGCGACTTGGCGTGGCGAGGCTTTTGATATACATACATACGAAAATGTGTGCATCCACTCCACGGATTAGGTAGGTAGGTTTGCCATTGTGTAATAAGTATAGATACTACATTACTTAGTTCGTGTTATAATAAATAATTCTTAATAGCGGGAATACTAAAATACTCTTTTTGTATGTAAAGAATTAGTGATGTGCTCAGTTCTGTGGCTGACAATATCGATAAACTGTTCTGCTGTCTTACTAACATTTTTTTAAATATTTTTTTTATATTTCTCGCTCGTCCCATGTCCACACAGCTCAGTTTTAGAGTTAGCGACTTAAAAAATATACGTATTAATATATTTAAGGAAATGATGCTTATGGTTATCTTCTGTAGGTTTAAGTTGCCAGGGTCATTGTCATACCGAATACCTACCTATCGGACACCTCTGCAACGCTGCAAGCATTTTTTTTCTATAATGGTGAAAGTTGTAATAGGTAGGTATAATCAAAGATTATTTATTCACTTTTTACTTTCATTGCTACTATTCGAGATTTATATGGGTGTGATTTGAGGTATTTTTAACACAACGTAAGGACAGAAATAATCTAATTGAATGTTGATTTTATCTGTCCGGATAACCCTCGCTTACGGCTTCGTATTCTAGTATTGTTTATGGCTATAATTTTACAGCTAACGTCAAAAGGAGATGAGGCAGATACCGTATGCTTCTCTACTTTGAAGTACTAATTATCGCTTTTCCATACAAATGCACGCCCCTTTTTTCTCCCCTTATTTTTTATTTATTTGGTTTAGTTATGTACCTTAAGAGGTAACAAACAGAAAACATATACATTTCGCATTTATAATATTAAAGTATATAAATAAAGTGAGGACTAGTATGCATATATTCTAAAATCTTATTAATAATAACGGTAAATTTTCTTTATAAAACGACGGTGGCAAGCTAGCGTACGGTACGGTCCACCTGATGGCAAGTGGACACCGCAGCCTATAGACAACCGCAACTGCAAAGCAGTCATGTTCGCGTTGCCGGCCCTTTATAAAATTGGAGGATTTACTGTCTTGACAGCAGAAGGAAAAATTAATACCGTAAAACTTAAACGCGTCGCGTTAAAATTAAATAAATAAAATAAATAATATCTTGAACTGAGTCCGTTTTCAACTTAGAGTTTGCTAGGTACGTACTACTTTTAAACCACAAGTGATATTTATAAAAATATGGTAAAAAAAAGATTAGTAATTCATTTATCTACAGTCTCAACATTTGACGTTCCGAAATAATCGTTCGTTTTGACAATATGATTGATTCAAATTTTGCTAGTTATCCGAGCGCTGGCGAAGAGCACGGCATATCGGCAACAATTTAGGAGCTTAGCTAACAAAGAAGAGCCCGAGCCACACGTGCGCAAAATACAAACGAGTTGTTAGTCAAACCAGAGACTAGGAATTATATAGACTGCCAATGCCTATACATTGTGGCGTAATTTTAAAATAATGGGCCTGCTGTAGCTAGTTTCACTATGGAGAGATCACTTTACCATTTAATTCGTATGCCACTAAGACCTTTGCTTAACACATAGCGCCATCTGTTGGGATCTTCTTCGTTGTGTTCATAGATGGCGCTATGTGTTAAGCAGAGGTCTTAGTGGCATACGACGAATTGAATGGTAAAGTGATCTCTCCATAGTGAAACTAGCTACAGCAGGCTCATTATTTTAAAATTACGCCATAATGTATAGGCATTAGCAGTCTATATAATTCCTAGTCTCTGGTCAAACTTAAGGAATGAGGGCTACCGTTTTTGTGCTCACTAGTTGATGCCACTGCGCTCTCAGTCCAGCTGCCAAAGTTTATTATTAGTTATTATTGGCGTAAATACCAAATTTACGTTAAAATCTTATTTCATACATGAAAACCGCACCGTAAATATTTTTATCAAACATCCCGTATTGTAGCGCAGTCCCGTTTTGTTCGGGAAAAAGTATGACATAAGTTTACGGACGATAAAATTGACGCAAAGCACTGAAATTCGTTGACCCGTAACGCATATTTGCCATTATCAATCTCAGATATTGCAAAATAGTCACCATATTAATCTAATTAGAAATAAACAAACTATGAAATTTAACATTTCGGAGGACTGACATCACACTAGCGCCTCTAGCGCAGAATCCATACGCGGTAGCCCTGATAAGATATACTGAATAATTGAATATATAATTTGTACATCATAAAGAGCAGCTTTTTAAGTAAAATAGATAATTTAGGGGGTAGTTGTGAAAACGAATGCAAAACGAAGGTTAAACCTACTCAGCTAGCACGTAAGATTATACAGTTTTATGTGAGCTTTAATTAGTGCAATTCGGCCATAAAAGGTGACCATAAAACCTACCGTGTTAGCTACCCGGGTAGCTGTATTTGCCCAAATATCTGTCTCGAGATCACTTTTGTCCGTTATAGAAAGTGATTCAACTCGAATATTTAAAAAAAGTTTTATGTACAAGTATAATTTTTTAAGTGAATTTCAATGAAGCCGTGGATATATTTTATCCGGATATATTCATACCAACTTTAAGATTAGATAAGAAGTTTAAGTATATAAGTAGGTATAACAAAAACATTGTTTAATATATGAGCGCACTATTCGCCAACAAACGGCCCTCAGTTTGGCGAAATTTTATGTATACCTACAACCTTAGTTTGTTTTTGGATATAAATAAAAAAAATATTATTAACCCTGCACACCACATGCAAGTGTTATTTAATTATTTTTTTTGTACAGACTTTTTCTGAGTCATGGGATGTCAGGTAGTGATCACCGTGTTTATAGCTCACTAATTATTGCCCGCTACTTCGTCCGCGTGGAACTCGTTCATTTGCGATAGAATTTAAGTAATTGTTATTAACTTATATGAGACAGTTCCGTAGCCATCGCTCTTTTATACAAACTCCCACCCCCTCAAAGGATGATTTCCGAGATAAAAAGTATCCTATGTCCTTACCCGGGACTCAATCTATCTCCATACCAAATTGCATGTAAATCGGTTCAGCGGTTTATGCGTGAAGAGGTAACAGACAGACAGACACTTTCGCATTTATAATATTAGTATGGATGTGTAGTGTGTAACGATAATATAGGTTACCAATCTATTTCCCACTACTGCCAGCTATGTAATGTGTGAAGGTGTATCCGACCCGATACTTCCATAATTTCTTCACAAGATGGTGCCAATTTGTTTGAAATTAAAGAAGACGAAATAAACCAAAATTGCGAAAGAAGCCATAATGACGAGTGCTCATAAGGACCATGTTCAATTTTGGTCAGTACAATAAGCAGCACGAAGTTACTGCTGCGATGAGAAAATCATTCGCATTGAATAGACCCTGGTCGCATTCCAGGAAACATTCAGCCCGGTTTCAATCATCGTCGAATGTATTTTATCATATGCACTTTTACCTTATTAAAAAGTATTAAAGGAGCGTAAAAAACCCTCCGGCTTTCCAAGTCAAAATATAATAGGTAGGTGTAATTATGGGACGGTTTATAGAAGGGGTGCGCAAATGTGTCTCTGCAGGGGTAAACAGGATTTATATGCACAATATTGCATTGGTGTGCACGAGGACATGAATGGCTTCCTGTATTTATTTAGCTATCTATAATAGAGAGTTTCGGTCTTGTCATTAGTTGTACAATGTATACATAGGTATAAGTAATCAGACCAGGGTAGGGAATTTAATGGATATTTAAATGTGTATATTCTGATACAAATAGATGTATCGTAAATAGGGTGTATCTATCTATTTCTATGCTTTTTTTTGACACTTAGCATAAGCACTACCGTGCACATGCCTAGCTAGCGCGATAGCTTATACCGTCACGTTTTATGTGACATTTTAGTACATTTCGGCCATACAACTTGACGGTAACGGTACCTATAATGATACTGTGCTAGCTGGGCTTGATAGTTTTTTGAATAAATCTTATATTTCATACTCTATAAAGAAATTGCTCTAAATCGTCTGTCAGTGAAATTAGTTAACAGGCCCCTTTATGTTAAGTGATTGTTTGCACGTTGGTATGTACTGTCTGGTCAGTGATCACCAATCAGTTCATTGTGTGATTAGCTGCGTGCAATGTGTACCACAAACCATAATGTCAATAATCAATAATTTTCAGTCGTAACAAATGCTGCAAGTTTTTGCTTAGTTGTGTAGGGATCGAATACTTTCTGGTATTTCTTTCTTTCAATTTAACTGGTATTCGATTTCGGAATTCGGAGCTTCGCAAGATTTTGTATTTTTACCGACTAATTTTATACTTCAGCAACATTACCTGAAGATATTTAAATACCAGTTTTTGTTTTGAGTTGTTACTTCTACCCCCTATTGAAACATACCGTTATAATTACCGGCAACCACACATTCAATTCTCGAAGGCGAGTAGAGTGGTTCCTATTACTATGACGTTTAAGTCTGATTTCGGTTAGCCTTCGTGAATTGCAAAAGCTATACCTTTACTTCATAGTCAGTATCACATATATATTTTTATACATACTAGATGTCCAGAGGCGAATGGGAACTTGGGAACCCAGTCAAGAACGAGAACAGACTTACTTGGCTAGATCATTCATTGAAGACTATAACTAGTTGTAAAGTTAATAGATTTAGAAAAAGGTAACTAACTAAGAGACAACTAACTAATATGTTATCAACATGCTCTCCAATCCAAATATTGCGATATCCCTTGATATAAATGTAAAACTTATGCGAAAGAAGCTAATTAGTATATTAGTAAGTTGTACTGCCTTAGGGGAATAGACATAACCAAAATAATAATAAGGAACGGAACGACCCGTATGGCATTATTTCACAGGGGGAAGCAAAAAAATAAATGAAAACGTGCGAGAGAGAGAAGGCGCTTTGAATCTGCGTGATGTCAGAGAGAGAGAGAGAGCACCTGCACAAGGGGAGTCAGAGCGCGAACCGGTTCTGCATGTGTGCAGACAGACGGCGTCCTCCCTCCCCTGACAGCCGACCATCGAACGGTAGGGCCTCACATTGTCAGCTTTTACCAGAAGCCTTGCAATAATAATAGCCACCGAGTCCCCTTCCATAATTCGAACAGTCAAACCCTTGCGTTATAGCTCAAGCGGGGCGAATAAACGGGACCGGAGACAATTCGGAAAAAAAAAATAGGGTAAATTAAATGCATATGAGTTTTCCTTTCTTCTTCATTGTTATGTTATGTCAGTCTAGTCACACTCGGTTCGTCAATGTTGAAATGACTATCCGTTCCTACTATGTGGATGACAAATAGCTTAGACATACGAGACGCACCCACACCGATCGCAATCATAAAATAAAAAATAACATAAAATACCTTTTGGTGTAAAAACCATAAGAACAACGTTCCATCGTTTCAAAATAAAAGGTTAACTGAAACGTAAGCGCCGTCCCATGCGGCAGTGATTAAAAGAAACAAACAAAAAGGTAAGGATTGAGACATTCGCACGGGTGAAAGTAAACACAACACTTATTATCGACGAAAACGACATACAAACACACTTTATCGATAGTCCGATGCCCGTCTCATTGCAACAATAACCTTCTTTTCGAGTGGCGAAACACAACTGCGCTGCGCGCGCTACCGGTGTGGCGCACCCTTGCCCCGCACCATCCCACCCCACCCCGCGCCGATCCGAACCGCTCACCCGTCGCCAATAGAACGCCTGCTGGAAACCCAGAGCAGTCATTGGTCCGTTGGGTTTACAACCGTTCCACAAACAAAACCGGTTATTCAGATCGGCACGAAAGCACACGAAAGGGCGCGAGGGACGGAATTAGAGTTAGTGCGATTATTATTGCTACTACTGCTTTCCCGTTCTAACGCAAAAGTGCGATAGAGACGGTGATGAAATGTGGGCTTCTCAAAGCGCCACACGAAAGAGCCTAGAGCCTCCAGCAACGCAACTGTTACTGACTTGACGTCCATTACCAATTTACCAATGCCATAATACCGATGTCGCTAAATGACTAGGTAGTAGGTATTTCATTATATTATATAATACTTATAGACCTCGATTCAGACTTTCTCAATTAGATTTTTTTAACTCTATTACTTTGGAGAATAAGACTGTATACTTAAAATCATTACAGTTGAACGAATTGCTCCAAAGCAATTCCTTCAAAAAGCTACTTTACTATTCAAACAATAAGGTTCAAAATCCAATAACATTTTAATATAAATACGTTCAACAAAAAGAATTTCAACCATACCTACAATTGTTAAGATAAGTAATTATGACTACAATAAATAAAATAAATTTCCAAAAAAAAAAAACCTACTATAACAATACTCCAACACACTCCGATCACTAAAAACTACGAAACGTCTTATTGATATTGTATCTACCCTTCCAATTCATAAACGTCCATCAAACCTATTTTAGTTATCGTTAAAGTTTGTTTGTCCTTGTCTGTCACTTGAACATTTAGATTCGTGAGAAAGTGTCAAAAATATTTTAGTTAGCAGAGGTTTGTTAAGTTTTATGAATAATGGGGCATCTTTAGTAGTTGCACCTAGTTGTAATTCAACATTAAAAATATCTCTTGTATTTTTTATAGATAAACTGGCGTGGCCATAATTAGCCTACCCAAAATTTTGTTCTGTTAACAGTCACTGATCGTGGGTGACCTACTGACATCAATATTTGGTATAATAGTAGGAAACTCAATTTACCTTTAATACCTATTAACCCTAATAAACAGCAGAACTTTCGGCGAGCAACGCCGTGGAACTGCATTAGGGATGATTTTATCGATATCGATAACAATGTCATTTATTGGCACATCTACTGACCTATATAAGGTAAGTTTACGGCGTTAAAATAACATCGGGACTTAACTGGCCAACTGGCAAAGTTTTGCTGGGATTTGACAATATTGCTGATTATCTCAAAATTTAAACATGTCTAACGTGAATTAGATAGAGATACTCAGATATACCTCAAAATCATGAAGTCTAACGTAACTACACTCGATGAGATAATTGAGTTCATAAATAAGAGTGTAATGATTGAGTTCCAAAATCTGACAGATGTCAGAATGAATATTTCGTAATTTAGACATCATTTCACAAAAATATACTTAGATAACTTTCGTTCATAATAAATAATGTACTTTAACGATTAAGGAATAATCACGTCGGATGTGCGCCCGTAGTTTTTTGGAACTCAATTATCTCATCGACAGTTTATTTCAAATGAAGGCAACTCCATCAAAGCCAATCAGCGAAAGAAATTTGTTCAATATGGCTGTCAGTATTATTTTCAAATCTAGATACAGGTCTGTTAAATCAAAATTATACAAATCCACAATGAGTTTTTTCAAAGATAGATAAATTGCAATCGATTATATCAAATGAAGGTAAATCCAACCAAGTTATTTTTTTTGAAAAGAATACACTAGTTTCGATGGTTTTTAAGCTGAGTTTGTCGAACAGGATCGATTTTTTAATGCTTTAGCCATAATAAAAATAATCTGCCTTTTCAAATCACCGAATTATCACTTTTTTACAATTATCTCCCAAGTGCTTAGAGTGGATTTATCTGAGTTTGAAGTTAACCGACTCGTATGTTAATTATCTTTTACTTATAAAAATGAGAAAATAGTATTATTTCCTTTTTCCTTCCTATGACCATTTTATCTTACTTACCTAATTTCCACAGTCATTCTCTGGTCTGAAAAATGTTATTGCAAATACTATTATTAATTATTATTTCATTTCAATAAACAATAAAATCTTAAAAAACTGTTTGCCGTAAAATCGTTTTCAATGCCATCTATATTCATACAGCGGACTTAACGCCCAAGTAGTTATTGCAGCGCCATCTATTGGAGTTAATTTAAACTTAAATATTAAACCGTACCGTACAACAGCAATTGCAGTGTGGCCATAAGATGGCGCTAGTAGAGCTTTATTGTAAACTAGCTTCTGCCCGCGACTTCGTTCGTACGCGTATAAATGTAGCTTACATGTTAATAGGTACAGTCAAGGGCATAAATATGTATACATTTTTGGACCTTATTTCAATGGAATAAGGTGAAAAAGTGTATACATATTGGTGCCCTTGACTGTACCTAGTCTATAAACATAATGAAAAATTGGTCTGTTTTCGGTGAATATTTTATTCTTAGTTTTTTTTGTTAAAACATATTTCAATGCAATTTCAATACAGTCAGTGAATAAAGGATACGATGCGTTTATTAAAGTTTTATTGAAGTGAAAACTTCTTTAGCGGCGCTGAGCACTTAATTTGTACTGGGGAAAAATTGTTAAACTTGCGACATATTCAGATTCTAAGACCAGCTAGTTGACCCCTCCTAGTATCGTGATTGCGATGTTAGGAGGGGTCAACTCAGCTGGACACGTAGCTGATCTTACGATACGACAATTGCACTCCAAATTGAACCGTAATTATAAGACTAAAAGTCCCAATTTAGAGTGAGCGGCATGTGTCGTTGCGACACTTGTCCGCTCATTTCAAATTGAGCTTTTTACGCATACATTTACGGTTCAACTAAGTCCAATATCGGATAGCCACACTGACCGGTTTCCGTAAAGATCATATTTCAAATAAATTCACTTGGAAAGTAGTTCTTATTGTCCCTAATACGGTGACAGTTCACGTCAAATAGTTGTAGATGGATTATTCGAATACAAGGGCCTGACACGCTTTGCTAGAGAAAGATAGTCTTATTGCGATTCCTATAAGAGGAAATAGAAAAGAGTGGCATGTTTTGTCCTTATCACCGACAGACCGAACATTTTTTCATGGTCGGGTTATAGGCAAAGGCAAACTTCCATAAGCAATACATTGGACATGCAAACCGGCCAAATTGCGTAGCACAAATTTTGTATGAATATGAGCAAGTATGAGAAAGACAGCTCCGGTCGCTCGTTGGCGCATCTTTAACTACAGAGTATAAATATATATAATATGGTATATCTAGGTATGTTCGAATAATTCATAAATAAAGTAAAAATTTAGGCACCGAGCAGGATTCGAAACTGCGACCTCCTGGCATTCGCAAAAATAGCTATTTATAAAATATATTTATAAAAGAGCGAGTTTATAATTAGACACGAGTCGGAAATCATCTTTACGCGCGCGTATCATACAAAGTTTTACTATGCATTGTGCGAGAAAATAGAAAAGTTAAGTAATTACAAATATATAGGTTATAATTTACCTTGCTCGATATGTTACTTATTATCAGAATCTTCATGTAACAACTTCTTGACATAGAGTGCATTTATTTTCGACATAAAACCATCGTAAGATAATTTTATTAACACAAAAACTTTGAAAAGTTCACGGCAAAATTCATCACAAGTATAGGTTTTTAATTTGGATTTAGCCGCCAAGGAAACTTTTTGTTGGCATTTTGTGCTTCTTGAAAATTATTTTCTGGGGTTATATTTGATCTGATTCGTCACTTTCACTCGATATTTTTATCAAAAACTACGTAAACAAGATACTACTTGAAATGAAAAATGGCGGCATTTTTCTAAATACATGCGCGCTCAACATCTATACTACTGCGCATGTGCACATTTTGTTTGTAAAATGCTAAGTAGGCAATGGACTAATGCGCATTCAGCCACGTAAAGTGAAAAATTTCTATTTATTTATAGGTAATAGATAAAATCTAAAACGATAAATGATACGTTTAAGAAGTATTAATATTTATGTTCCTGTTTATAACAATGATAATCTATACCTAATTGATTAATTTGTGAAACTTTTTTCAAATAATTACAATTCTTTGCGTCGAGATGAAGACAGAGTTAAAAATTTAAAAAAAAAATTGAAAAGTAAAAAGCACTAGTGTAAAACGCACTTTTCAAGCACATGCATTGTAAAAAAATTAACGTACATAATTCTTAATTTAACTAAACTCTTCCTTGAGTATGTATTTGAGGGTTAAAAAAAACGTAGGTACACCGAATTGAGAACCTCCTTTATAGTGCCTATGAGGCATGAATATGCTGACATTCTGTCCTTGTTTGAATAATCTGTGATTCTCTTAGCTCTTAGGCACGTTATCTTTTTCATTAACGAGATATTCGTGTAGCGCTATCTCCCTCTTTTACCCCGTGTGGGTGTTAGTCGGCCAGTGAACCCGGCACCCTCGGTTGCCATGGCATGCCACAGCTGTTTTGGTCAAAGAATAATACTACACAGGCAGTGAAATCGAAATTAAGGAAGGTAACCTGAAGTGAAGGCCATATTCACGTATCTTATCTTATATCTTTAAACGAGCAATTCTTGTATATTTATTTATATGTATATTTATTTCGGGGATCGCGGAAACGGCTCTAACGATTTTGATGAAATTTGGTATGTGGGGGTTTTCGGGGACGAGCAATCGATCTAGCTAGGTCTCATGCCCGGGAAAACGCCGAGCAAGGCTCGGCCCTCGGCCGCCCAGATATTGTTATACTTAAGTGAGTAGGTAACTACTCCTAGTAATACCTACCTCTACCTACCTACTTACATGCCGCGCTACTCCAGACTGTCTTTCATTTGTGGTTTATTCGTATCTTCGTACCGTATCTAAGTAGGTATCAGTGATTTTTAATTGGTGACCACAATTTCAATACTGTATAAATAAACAACCCTAATTAAATAATGTTATCACTAATATCCAAGGAATGGAATGTATGGTCATCCTACTTTTCTTAGGTAAAGTGAAGTAGGTAAATATACGAGAGTGTATGTATAGTTGAAATTTAAAACCTAGTATAGCAAAAATAAATTGAAGTGTGCTGAAGTCACACTTCTACTCTTGAAAAAATGTTTCTGATAGAATGTAGTTTTTACGGTTCCGTAGTAAACAAGGAACCCTTATAGTTTCGCCATGTCCGGCCGTCCATCCGTCGGTCCGTCCGTCTGTCCCCACTCCCCAGCTTTGCTCAGTAACCGTTAGTACTAAAAAGCTGTAATTTGGTATGAGTATACATATCAATGACGCCGACAAAACGGTAGAATAAAATCTAGAAAAAAAATAATTTAGTGTACCTCCCCTTCACGTAAAGTGGTGGGTGGTGCAATTTTTTTTCTTCCAACCCCGATCTTGTGGGGTGTCTTTGGACAGCTCTTTTAAAAATATTACAAGTTTTCTATAAGCATGTTTTGATTCAAGAATCGGTTGGCGTGATATTTAGCTTTGAAGTGATAATTGTTGTGGTCAAGTGTCCCCCACCTCACCCCTGCCAGCTAAACGGTGGCTACTAGGCATGTGAAAAATACATGTGTAGTAGGTAGGTATATACGATGAATTTAAAATGAAAATTATCACAGATAAGTAGACATTACTAGCTAAGGATAGTCGAAGTTAAGAAATGTAAGTAGGTACTTTGCAAAAGCAAAATTTCATACTATTTCCATTGATGCCTTAGATAATGTTGTTAATTCTGTCAAAAACATAGTAAATATAACTTCGCAAATTTTTTAGCCCACGTAATGTAACGTGTGGACAACTACGGAACCCTAGATTGTGCGTGGCCCGACACGTACTTGGCCGGTTTTTGTAATATTATGACATATATATTTACACCCATCATCAGTAATCTAGTCTAGTTATATGAAGGTATCAGACAAGTCCGCCATGCTAGGGACGGCCCGGACCGAGTCGGGGCCGATCGATCGCAGGGTGGTCGCCTCCTCGGCCTCCCCCGAAGCCCCGGGCGAGCCAGGGCCTACATCAAAATCAGAACATAGTATAGTGCCGTCCCTTTCACTCTTATAGTGTATATAACATGGGAGTGAAGGGGACGGCACGATACGAATTTCGGATTTCGATGTTCGCAGTAGACCCTCAAGAGCTCTCCTCTCCCGCGCTATATCCAGCTATATTATAGGTACACACACAATATTCGGAGGACATTGACCGAGGTTATCAGATGACTTTGAAAGTTTCGCGGAACCATGTTTGTTGTCGTTGTTAGCGGAAGTTTCGGCTGACTCCGCGCCGTTGTCGAATGTGATACCGTACCATTACGCCGTACCTACCTAGAACTGTACCCTTACCATGAGTTTGCAATGATTGCATTACCGTACTCGCTAGCGATTGCGTAAACCATTTAGTATGGCGATTCTTAGGGATCGCCCTAATACAGCGCGAGTGAAATTCGTGAATATATTTAACTCGAATCCTATAATGGGATCGTCCTAAAACAAACGCGACTACGCGATTATCGCGCGAAGTCACGACTTTTACTAGTAAATATTCTAAGTGAAAGTCGCGCGATCATCGCGTAGTCGCGCCCCAATTAGGACGATCCCTTAGTTCTATTGCGTAACCGCCAGAGGCGCTGTACTTTTGTCCATACTAAATCGTTTACGCAGTCGCTAGCGAGTACGGTAATGCAAACATTGCAAACTCATGGTAAGGGTACTGTAATACAGCGGGTTACCTTTGTTTTAGTCTAATATTTCATTGGGTTTCGAAATTGATTTCCGAACGCAGACGGTTCTGTATCGAAAAAAAAAAAAATAAACAACAAAAAGAATTCAAAGTAGATAATAAGTATATACAGTAGGTAGGTACATGTGTTAAAAATAGCGAGAAATAAATTATATCTTAGAGTAAAAAAAAGTAAGTAGTGTAGTTTTTTCGGTAGAGTAACTAACTATTACTACCGAAAAAACATAAGTAGGTATAATTAATTATTATCTGGAAGCATAGCAGCGCTCTGGACAAATGCAATGGACTGAACGTCTCTATTTCCTGGGGCGACATATTCAATTATATATATTTCAATTCGTTTTATGTAAAAAAACCGGCCAAGTGCGTGTCGGGCCACGCACAATGTAGGGTTCCGTAGTTGTCCACCCGTTACATTATGTGGACTAAAAAGTTTTCGAACTTATATTTACTACGTTTTTGACAGAATTAACAACATTATCTATGGTATCAATCGAAATTGTACAGATATGTTGTTGTTGTTTGCTTTTGCAAAGTACATTTCTTAAGCTCGACTATTACTCGTTAACTAGTAATGACTACTTAGCTGTGATAGTTTTCCTTTTAAATTCATCGTATGTACTACTACCATGATTTTTTTCACATGCCAAGTAGCCACCGTTTAGCTGGCAGGAGGGGGGACACTTGACCATAACAAAAATTATCACTTCAAAGCTTAATATCACGCCAACCGATTCTTGTATCAAAAAATGCTCTTAGAAACCTTATAATATTCTTAAAAGAGCTATATAACGATACCCCACACGAAAATTTTTTTCCAAGATTTTATTCTACCGTTTTGTCGGCGTCATCAATATCTATGCTCATGCCAAATTATAGCTTTCTAGTATTAACGTTTACTGAGATAAACGGGGGACAGACGGACGGATGGACGCGCATGGCGAAACTATAAGGGTTCCTTGTTTACTACGGAACCTTAAAAAGAGAGGGCCCACATAGGTCGATTCTTAATTTGACATTCAAATTCTCTAATCGACTCCCAAAAACGTGCTAAATAAGTAACGTAAAAACACGTTCGAAAACTCATAAATACCTAAGAGTTATAATTATGAGGAAGTTGTTGGCAACGGTTCTTTTAAATATAATATTATTTTAATAATACATATTTTTAAATGTAACCTTAGTATATTGCAGAAAAAACGGAAAGTTTATCACTTTAATTTAATTATTAATTTTACTTTTAACAATCTTTATTTTAGTAGAAGAATAAAACCGGAGCCATATCAGAAAGCACCCTTTAAAACAATAGTGCGATTTTTTTTCGTTTTTTTTAGGTATTCTGTCTTGCGCTAACAGACATTAATTAATAATCAGTGTTTAATATTATAAAAATATCTCGAAAACGTTAGTTATTAGTGATGAAGGGTGTATTTAGACTTAGAAAACAGTGCGTGTCTAACTCTTAGTGTACACGCGAGCTGGCTCGAGTGAGAAGAGTTATACCTACTTAAAAAGTGTTACTGTCTCTTTCTTGCTCTACAGATATTGTTCAAATAACTAAAATACATAACTGAAATCTGTGACACTGACATAGGCTGTATTTTAACAACAATACAACTAATTTTTAGTGTGCATGTGGGTCGCGCGATTATTTACCTAAAGTCTGCCGCGCCTAATCTCGAGTCGCCCGCTTGCGTGCGTCTTGTGCTGGCTTAGCTGAGGAGTTAAGACAAGCAGCAGATTTCTAATCAATACTGAATTAAATCTGCCTGATTTATCACGAGACACGTACGTAAAAGCCTATGATAAGTCATAAATGATATT
Organism: Cenopis cana; assembly: GCA_951800055.1. Taxonomy (NCBI): domain Eukaryota; kingdom Metazoa; phylum Arthropoda; class Insecta; order Lepidoptera; family Tortricidae; genus Cenopis; species Cenopis cana. The sequence continues at coordinate 32,809,654 of OX637471.1, read as the reverse complement.
ATTAATGTTTAATATGTTAAATTCTCACTGCTGAGGTGAAAAGTTGTATGTGTCACACGAGAGCAAAGTTTCTTACATCTCGTGCATTTGAGTCCCTCGCTACGCTCAAGATTCGAGCTTTACAACAAGATTCTAATCTTTCGCTTGCTCGGGACTCAAAATCTGCACTCGCAGCAAAAAACAGCTTTGCTCTCTTGTTGCACAAATATCTATTTCCAAGCAGCCAACTGCCAAACTCTGTGGAAAGTACCACTAGGTATTCTAATCTGCACTAGCCCTTTTTATTTATTTTTAATTTTTTACGTCGTCTGGCTCGACGCAAAAAAATGTTATTTGAGAAGAGTTACAAATTAATTCAATCTTTCATCAATTCCTTTTTTCCCGGGCTAGATGCTGGCCAAGAGGAAACCCATTTTTTTGATAATTAATATTTGCTATTTTAACAATAAAATATTTGGGCAATGGGTACCAGTCTCAGCCACAGCTGGGTAGGTGTCACACATCCAGCGCTGATTTTCAGACTGATCCCTTTTATATATACCTAAACTAAACTAAACTAGGTCGGTCATGTTGGGTACGCTTCATGTAACAACTTCTTGACATAGAGTGCTATTTATTTTCGACATAAAACTAATCGTAATATCATTTTATTAACACAAACACTTTTAAATGCGCATGTGCTTTGTAATTTGGATTTAGCGGCCAAGGAACCTTTGTTGGCATTTTGTGCTTCTTGAAAACTATTTTCTGGGGTTACATTTGATCTGATTCGTCACTTTCACTGGATATTTTTATCAAAAACTAGGTAAACAAGAAATTAGTACTTGAAATGAAAAATGGCGGCATTTTTCTAAATACATGCGCGCTCAACATCTATAGATACTACTGCGCATGTGCACATTTGTTTTTAAAATTTATTTTATTTATCGTATGGCATTTATTTCGAACCGTGTTTTTAAAATGCTAGTAGGCAATGGTTTTAATGCGCATTCAGCTACGCATTTACCTAAAGTGAAAATTTTCAATTTATTTATAAGTAATAAATAAAATCTTAAATGATAAATGATACGTTTAAGAAGTATATTAATTTCTATGTACCTGTTTATAAGAACGATAATCTATAATTGATTAATTTGTGAAATGTTTTTCAAATACTTAAAACTCTTTGCGTCGAGCTGAAGACAGAGTTAAAAAATAAAATAAAAATTGAAAAGTAAAAGCACTAGTGCGGAAAAGTAGCACTTTCCGCACAGTTTGACTGCTTAGAAAACGCACTTTTCAAGCACATGCATTGTAAAATCATATAATGAACATCGAGTGGAGTCGCAAGCGTCCATGGGCTGCGGTTTCTGTTAATAACAGGCAAGAAACATTGTGTTGAATGAGTACTTAGAGTACAGTAAAGTTTATATTTATATGTAGGTTGTACTGTACTTAGGTACTGTTACGTCTGACTCTGCCACGTTAGTCTATTTTTTACCTTAACAAAAAATGTCTCCGGTCTAACAATAGGCAAGCAGGTAAAAAAGAAAGGGGCTTCTCGATAAACCCCGAATCTAGCTGGCCACAAACTTTATTCTACGACTTGGCAACGTTGCTCCCTTGGGAGGAGAGGGGAGAATAGTGGCAACGTCGCTGGGGCACGTTTTGGTGAAATGTTATTTCTACACTCGATGAGATAATTAAGTTCCAAAATCAGACAGATGTCAGAATGAATATTTCGTAATTTAGACATTATTTCACAAAAATATACATAAAAATACATGTAACCGGTTATATAATAGTCCTATCGGTACGCAAAAAGATGCTGCAAATGGCATGAAAATCGGTACGATTGATCTTTAGGACATATGAAATAATTAGACCCGTTGGACGAAAAAAAAAACGAAGAGGAGAGGAGTTATGACGACTTCTTTTTTTTGTATGGAATAAAAAAAAAATGAAACCTATCGTGTGTGATATCAAACGAAAGGGCTTAATGAGCCAGTTCTAAAAATATATCACATCATTACATTTAAGTCACTTGTCTTAAATAAAAATAAAAATAATTTTTAAAACATACCAAGTTTGGACTCCTCTTGGTACGATACCGTTGAATATTTTTTTGTAAAATATACCTAATATGGTACCTAATATCCTCATATCTAACCTTAAGAAAGCAGTCTTGAAAATATATACATTTAGTATTTTTTTATAATATTTCATTATTACAAAGTTTGCTTATAGTTTAAGAGCCGGTGACACTGAACCTAGTATGATAAGATTCCCAGATGGCATATATATAATTAGGTGCGTCATTAGTCGGGGAACACGAAACGGCGATGCTGCAATGCGAAAAACCTGGCGAAGCCATTGAAAATTAAAATTGAAAAATGATGAAAAATCCGGTTTCTAGTATGATAAGATTCCCAAGTTTCGTTTGTTCCTCGAAACAGGGGAGGGGTAGGACTATACGATAGTGCAGTGCTGCAAGCCCTCCTGGCTGGCCTTGTCAGTGGCAGCAGTATGATAAGCGACCACTTTTCTGAGGTATCTAGTATGATCGGATTCCTGAAAAAAACAGGGCTCATCTGAAAGATCAGCACTTTCTGTGTAAGAAAAACCACTGCTGCATTTTCCAAACAGTGGAGAAGGTGGTTGCTGCAGCGATTAAAGGAGCCGACAACACTGAACGTATTTCGATAGATTCCCAGATGATATATATATAATTAGTCGCGGCATTAATGGGGGTACACGAAATGGCGATGCTGCACAGCAAATGAGCAGGCAAACCTATTAAAAATCAAATTTAAAAAAATAAAAAATAAACGGTTTCTAGTATGATAAGATTCCCAAGTTTCGTTTGTTCCTCGAAATAGGGGAGGGGTAGGACTATACGATAGTGCAGTGCTGCAAGCCCTCCTGACTGGCCTTGTCAGTGGCAGCAGTATGATAATCGACCACTTTTCTGAGGTATCTAGTATGATCGGATTCCTGAAAAAAACAGGGCTCATCTGAAAGATCAGCACTTTCTGTGTAAGAAAAACCACTGCTGCATTTTCCAAACAGTGGAGAAGGTGGTTGCTGCAGCGATTAAAGGAGCCGACAACAATGAACCTATTTCGATAGATTCTCAGATGATATATATATAATTAGTCGTGGCATTAATGGGGGTACACGAAATGGCGATGCTGCAAAGCAAATGAGCAGGCAAAGCTATTAAAAAGAAGTTTTGAAAACATAAAAAAACCGGTTTCTAGTATGATAAGATTCTCAAGTTTCGTTTGCAGCAACCACCTTCTCCACTGTTTGGAAAATGCAGCAGTGGTTTTTCTTACACAGAAAGAGCTGATCTTTCAGATGAGCCCTGTTTTTTTCAGGAATCCGATCGTACTAGATACCTCAGAAAAGTGGTCGCTTATCATACTGCTGCCACTGACAAGGCCAGTCAGGAGGGCTCGCAGCACTGCACTATCGTATAGCCCTACCCCTCCCCTATTTCGAGGAACAAACGAAACTTGGGAATCTTATCATACTAGAAACCGTTTATTTTTTATTTTTTTAAATTTGATTTTTAATAGGTTTGCCTGTTCATTTGCTTTGCAGCATCGCCATTTCGTGTACCCCCATAAATGCCGCGACTAATTATATATATATCATCTGGGAATCTATCGAAATAGGTTCATTGTTGTCGGCTCCTTTAATCGCTGCAGCAACCACCTTCTCCACTGTTTGGAAAATGCAGCAGTGGTTTTTCTTACACAGAAAGTGCTGATCTTTCAGATGAGCCCTGTTTTTTTCAGGAATCCGATCATACTAGATACCTCAGAAAACTGGTTGCTTATCATACTGCTGCCACTGACAAGGCCAGCCAGGAGTGCTTGCAGCACTGCACTATCGTATAGTCCTACCCCTCCCCTGTTTCGAGGAACAAACGAAACTTGGGAATCTTATCATACTAGAAACCGGATTTTTCATCATTTTTCAATTTTAATTTTCAATGGCTTCGCCAGGTTTTTCGCATTGCAGCATCGCCGTTTCGTGTTCCCCGACTAATGACGCACCTAATTATATATATGCCATCTGGGAATCTTATCATACTAGGTTCAGTGTCACCGGCTCTTCTACTATTAGCAACATCAACGAAGGAAAATTGGCGAAAATAATTCGTGAATAAGCAAATTTTGGCAGGGTTGTAGGTACAGTTGGCACTCTCCTCTTCGTTTTTTTTCCTCTAACGGGTCAAATTATTTCATATGTCCTAAAGATCAATCGTACCGATTTTCATGCTTTAAACACCATTTGCAGCATTCTCCATACAAAGCCCTTCTGTGTCGCCAGCACTATAAGGATAGGGGCTGGCTGGCACTGGCTAGCTCGTGTGTCAAATTGTCAATTCCACAATCGCTTTTAAAATACAACCCTTGTATAACAAATAACTATAGAAAGCTCACCTATTGAAATATAATAAACGGGTCACTCACGTCTTAAACGTCGATTATCGCTCGGCTCGCCATGTTTTATCTCATCAAAAACGTTACATGTATGTTACATGTAAAAGATGCAAGTCTCGCAACACAGTTCTTCTACAACAAAAAGTTTTGATATGTAATGTGTAATGTTAAACCATGTCGGTTATATTTTAGTCAGTAGTACCGGGAGGGTGTCCAAGAACTGGATTTCCACCGACTTGCATAGGCATTTCTTTATTTTTTTAATATATAGAATGACTCTGCGCGTAGTTTCGCTATAGTCATTAGATAAGCCAATCATTTTATCAAAGCAAATCCAGCGAATTTGACTATAGGTAAGTCTTCAGGATCTTTAAGCCGTCCTCTCCCGGCGAAAAAAATATACAATGCCATTCTTTTGTTAACTGCCCTGGGATCCCAGGGACTGGTAGACGACGGGTTTGAGTACAAAAATTAAATGTAAAATATCAGTAATAAATATAGCCGTAGTATTGAAAATACATTCCAAAAAGGGGTAACTTCGCGATTTTTTTCTATCGAGTTAAATTCATCAGGTCATGTAACTGACTGCGATTTTGACTAGATAAGATCTTTATGTTACACATTTATTTATTTTAGATTTTAGGACACTATATTCTATGTCTCAGATGGTTTTTAAAAGCTCAAAAGTGGTATAATACCCGGCCTTAATGGTCATATTTCAATGGTGGCCCCATCCGATACTATGGGGAAATTAGGTTTTACCCGGACATTCATAATTACTAATTGGGACCTTTTGGGATATGTTCGGACAACTTTCAGGATGACGCTCACGAAAGTCCCTAGACCTCCCAAGTAGGGCTTGCATTCCGGAATTCCGGAATCTCGAAATTCCGGAATCTCGGCCAATTTTTCCGATATTACAATTCCGGAATTGGTACACTCAAAATATCGGAAATTCCGGAATTGGATTTGATGAATTTAGAGAGAGAAAATAGAGTGTTTTGTGTGTTTATTCTTAACTTTCACAATGTAAAACTGAGGAATTGTTCGCCTATCACCAGATTCATGAACATTTTGTGAATAGATTTCAAACTGGTATTGGTATTCCATCACGTATATTCCTCCTATCCGTATTTTGGATACGACGATCACTAAACTCCGCCGTTAGCTGCGTTCGTGTGCTCTAGTGTGGCTTACGTACCTAGCCGTTGTTATCCACGAAGACCCGTGCACTGCACGGACCACTGAGTGGGTACGTGAGCACACCATAAACATAATGACATAAAAGTTTTGTAGTATCACCCAGGGGGGCGATTTTTGAGTGTCGAATGCTCGACTTTTCACTCTGGATCTGTCAAAAAACTATGATGTTTTGACAGATGTCGAGTGAAAAGTCGAGCGTTCGACACTCAAAAATTGGCCCCCAGGTTTCGATCGAATCACCCACAAACAATAAACAGAGGGACAAGTGGTAATCTTTTGTCTTCTGTATAACTTAACGGAGCCTATGGATGTGGTCTATGGTACCTACTAAAGCCTCTTCGGAAACCGGCTTTTTCGGGAGGCTGGAATTCATCTAGCCTGCGTGCGAGATGACTCGTAATGACAATGACTCTTGGAAACAGCTTGTAGACAAATGGCTCAAAAGCGTGATGGTCCGGTAGTTGTTCAGTAGTGTGTTGTCACTTGTCAGGCTTGTCACCATTCTTGAAGAACAGCGCCACCTCGCCTGTGTTTTATGCTTTTGGCGTTCCCTCTTCCAGTAAAACGGAATTTACCCACATGAAACTTATGTGCATTTTTTTCGAAAAACACGAGTTTAGTGCTGATAATGAATTAATGACCATATATGACTACTAATGGATCATTTAGCACTCAGCTTATTTGATCCCGGAAAGCCGTTAATTCAGTAGGTAAAGTGAAAAAGTAAATTGAAAGTAAGAAATATCTTAATATTTATACTAAAATTTAAAATACAGGCTACCCTATCTGGATATTGCCTATAAAACGATAATGATCATATTTTTAGTACATTTTTGTGACATTAATTTAGTTGAAATAGGTAAAATCCCAATTCCGGAACCAGTTCCGGAATTCCGGAATTGGAGCCCAATATCGGATACAATTCCGGAATTGGAAAACCGTCCGATATTGCAACCCCTACTCCCAAGTGGGATGGCTGAGATAATGACGTCGTCTTTTTTCCAAAAAAACTCGTAAATAGTGTCTTATAGCAAAAAAATGTTTAGAGACAGAAACAATCTACATAAAATTTTCTACAAAAAAGATTCTATACACTTTTCCGCTAGGATGCATATTTAATGAGATTTTAAAGGGGGCAATTTAATTATCATTGGCTTCTCATTCCTTTGTTTCATTCCCGAACCCGAACCGGCCGAAATATGCATCTTAGCGAAAAATTGTATAGAACCTTTTTTGCAGAGAATTTTATGTAGATTACTTGTGTCTATAAACATATTTTGTTATTAGGCACCATTTACGAGTTTTTTTACGAAAAACTAAAAAAGGGACCTTTACACCCCCCTCCCACCCTTTAGATCTACCCCCATCGACCAGTCCTTTTAGTATGTTATTTAGGTCGACTGTACCTACAACTCTGGCAAAATTCACTTAGTCACGAATTATTTCCGCCAATTTTCCTTCGTTGATGTTGCTAAGCAAACTTTGTAATAATGAAAAATTATAAAAAAATACTTAAAGTAAATATTTTCAAGACTGCTTTCTTGAGGTTAGATATGAGGATATTAGGTACCATATTAGGTATATTTTACAAAAAAATATTCAACGGTATCGTACCAGGAAGAGTCCAAACTTGGTATGTTTTAAAATTTATTTTAATTTTGATGATGTGATATATTTTTAGAACTGGCTCAGAAAGCCCTTTCGTTTGATACCACACACGATGGGTTTCAGAATATTTTTTTAAATTCCATACAAAAAAAAGAAGTCATAACTCCTCTTTATTTTTTTCGTCCAACGGGTCAAATTATTTCATATGTCCTAAAGATCAATCGTACCGATTTTCATGCTTTTAACACCATTTGCAGCATCTTTTTGCGTACCGATAGGACTATAACCCTCGCCAATTGCTACCTTTGGAGCACAATACCACAAAATAAAGAATATACAGAAGGTCCGTTCCCGCCGTTCTTGAAAATACATACCTAAACTTGCCAGACTCACAGGGTTGCTTCTGTATTGATTCTGATTTTAAAAAGGAGCAGATAAATTAAAAATTCTTCAACATCACATTTAAATATGAACCAGCGTATCTTGGTAAAAAACCGGCCAAGTGCGAGTCGGACTTCGCACATTTAGGGTTCCGAATCAACCTCAAAAATATGATTTATTCATATATTAGTATTTGTTGTTAAAATATACGTAATATTGAACATTGTCACCAAATTTCAAGTTCATAGGTCAATGAGAAGTCTAAAAATTCTTCGGAACAAATTTTGTGACATACGACGGACGGACGGACGGACGTCTGGGCGACACCAATAGGGTTCCGTTTTGACCCTTCGGGTACGGAACCCTAATAAATTGATGCGTGACCCGCTGCGAGTTGTGACTTGTGACCGGCGGCGGTCGAGAGCGCCAACAAAAATATACCTAATTAATTAGGTACCTACTTAACTAAACCATAGTACTACTTAAATACTGGCGTTTTACCAGCGAACGATAAGATGAATGTGTAATGGTTGATCGTCGTTATCAAAGCGGCAAGTTTCAAAAAATTACCTACCTACCTAGGTATTGTAACTACCAAAATGAGAAAACCGTTTTATTTACCTTTCAATATCGATTGAAAATTTGAAGAAAGTGTAGGCACCGTTTTTTGTTGTATTTAAGCAATAAAATTAAACAATAAAATACATTCCAACTGTAATAATATCGGTTATTCATTTTGACGTACGTGACATAAACTATCTACGTAGCGGCGAGGACGTCAAGTGATCAACGCGCGCACAACTAGCACTCGCGACGCGACAGTGACAGTCGCGACTAAGCTAGTCCGAAATCAACCGAGAATGCCTGTAAATGTTACGTCATTGTGCGTGCGGCGAAAATGGCACTTTGTACTGAGCGGACTCTCTGCTCCGGCGCGCGCCGCCGCTATTTACTTTGTGACAATACCCGCGAATTAATATTTGCTCTCTGGAACAGTGATTCCGCGGCACTGATCCGTGTTCCGCGGCCAACGACGACCACTTTGGCCTAGCTAGCAGTAGAATTTTTAATTAGACCATTACATAGCATAGCATAGCTCTAGTGGAAAACCAGCCTTAGACTGTGACCCTGCCTACACTGCCTGGGTTCGAATTCGGGTACGGTATTTATTTGTGTGATGACTGATGAGATTACATAATTTTTGTTTTCCAGGATATTATTCTATTTATTCTACCGTTTTACTAACGTAATGTATACGTACGTATTAGGTACTCATGCCAAATTAGAGCTTTTTAGTACGAAAGGTAGCTAAGCCGCGGTCGGACAGAGGAACATGGCAAAACTATATATACTTACCTTTTCTTTCCTTGTTTATACGGAACCAAAAAGTGTCGGCAGCGCGCTTGTGATTGTTCTGCAAGGCTGCCATCAAGCAGGCCGGATGTTTGTGGAACCGTTGTACCTACTACAACTTTCTAGTGTGTCTGTGAGCTGTAGACCAATTTCCAGTAGCAAATTTCCGAAATCTGACATGACAAAAAAGTTATAGTTATGTATTAAGTATAGAACCTGCTCACAAAATTTCCCGAGAATCTGTCGAAAGATACGACTTGTAGAGAAGTACAAACTGAAATCCACCCGCAGAATCATACGAAATTCCGAAATTACGAAGTTCCAAAAACTGACTCGACAAAAAACATCTACATTAACCTGCTCACAAAATAGACGCGAATCGGTTGAGAAATGCGACCTATACCCAGAGGAGAGGAGAACAACCGGAAATCCGGACGGTGTACGAAAGAATTTTTGTCAAAGCTGAAGCAGAGACCTTCGTGCCAAAAATGGGCGTAAAGAAAAGCGCCACGCGAGCGACGTTCTGGTGGAATGCCCCTTTAGTGGCAGAACTGTACCTATTTGAATGCAGGTCCCGTGCCCGTGTCTAATGAACCAAATTCCGTTCCGGCCAGTCGGCTGCGTCCCCGGCGCTAACCCGTGAAGGTTTTTGTTTCGACACTCGCCTACACCGCACCGTTTCGATCGTGTCGTGTTGTCTTACAATCTTACAAGTTGTTTCATTCCGGCGTGTGGAGGAATTCAAAATATATGATCATAAAGAGGTCTAGTAAAGCGGCAGCGTGTCAAGCCAAAGTTAAAAAAAAAGCGGCCAAGTGCGTGTCGGATCACGCACAACGAGGGTTCCGTACCGACACCTACTAGTCCACATTTCAAAACACTATTTAATACCTTGAATCAAAAAAGGTCGTATCTTCATAGGGAACTCACGGCACTTAGGTACGTCCTTTGGTTTGAGCAAGACAGTTTTTCAGTAATAACTCAAAAACCCTTAATCCCTCTTGTTCAAGCTAATTTTCGTTGAAAGTATTTATTATTATACACCACCACAATTTTTTTCAGAATTTTAATCTTCATTGTTTGGAAATTAGGGGGCGGGTGGGGCACATTTTGGACGACTTTGGGAGCTAATATCTCACCAACGATTGACTTAAATGGAAAGCTTTCTTATTGACCTCTATATAATTTTATGTCATACCTGGCCATAAAGCGGCAATTACCGCACGCTCCGCGCCCGGGAAAATCCACTTCCTGGCCAGGGGGTGATATAAAATTTTGAACTTAACACGGGCGGTAATAAAGAAAGCCTCGGACCGCATATTTATCGCCCTTGCCTTCGGCTCGGGCGTCAAATACCTGCGATCTGAGACATTCTTTGTTTTACCGCCCTTGTTAAGTAATGTACTATTTCCTTATTTCACATCACATTTATATAAAGGTTCATAGAATACATCTTCCTACCAAATTTCATAACTGTAGTACTTATAGCTGCTGCGCGCAGCTGTAGCTACGCCCGAGGCATGGACATTACATAATAAGTGCTTTTATCAATAAATGTAATTCAGTACTAAAAACACCAAAATGTCATTCAGTACTAAAACCACGCGCTTGACGCGACGTTCCAAACAAAACACGGAGCTGGTGTGCCGCCTGCCGCCTCCTCACCGCCGAGTGGACTTCACGAAATTAGACTATGAACAGTGAAATCACATTATTACCCAGCGGGTTATAATGAGATTCAGTACAATATTGCAACCCGGCTTAAGCTAAATAGTGGTTGAAAGGGTTGACCAATCTTCTATATAAAACCGGCCAAGTGAAAATTCCAACTTTCTAACTATCACAGTTTTTGAGATACAGCTAGGATAGGTGACAGACGGACGGACGGACAGACGGACAGCGGAGCCTTAGTAATAGGGTCCCGTTTTACCCTTTGGGTACGGAACACTAAAAAGGGGAGGTACAACCTTAGTATTTTAATTTTCAAAAACCTAACTCAAGTTTTCATAGGTCCGTTGTAATGACACTAATGAGTTAATGACTCATCATTACAATTCGTAGTTATTCGTATTTGATAATAATTTGAATTTGATGATTTAGGTACTTCAACCGGCGCGGCGCGGGGTTTCCAATTAGAATTGTACCTATTACATCTATATATATAAAGTTGATGGGTGACTGATTAATCACCGCCCCGCCGAAACTGCCGGTCCTAGAAATTTGAAATTTACACTATAGTTAGGTTATATAACGGAGGCAAGGGATAAGACGGGATTTTTGGAAATTCCACCCCTAAGGGGGTAAAACAGGGGTGCAAAGTTTGTATGGGGGGCAATAATTTTTTTAAGGTCCAGACTTGAAACTTTGTACAAAGACTCCTTAAAATAAAACAATGAAAGTTATATCTGCGTTTTCAAAATTTTCGTCTCCTAAAGGGTTGAAAATGGGGGTGAAATATTGTATGGGGAGCAATTTTTTTTAGTGAGAGTCTTGAAACTTTGTGTAAAAAATCCTTATAATAATAAAAAAAAAGTAATTTCAGCGTTTTTCGAAATTCATCCCCTAAAGAGGTTAAAAAGGGGTTCAAAGTTTGTATGGGGAGCAAATTTTTTTTTTAAGTGAGGTACTTCAAATTTCTTACAGAGACTCTCTGTTTAAATAAAACAAAACTAATTTCTGCATATTTTGAAATTCAACCCCTAAAGGGGTTAAAAAGGGATTCAGAGTTTATATTGGAAGCAAAATTTTTTTGAGTGAAGGACTTAAAATTTCTTACAGTAACTGTTTAAATTAAATACCACAAAACTAATTCCATCGTTTTTTTTTTAATTCATCCCCTCAAGGGGTTAAAAAGGGGTTCAAAGTTTGTATGGGGAGCAAAAGTGAGAGACTTCAAATTTTTTACAGAGTCTCTGTTTAAATACAACAAAACCGGTTTTAGTAATATAATATAGATAAATAAAGTAAAAACTGACCTACCCGAACTAAGTCGTGGCGGGTTAGAAATGCTAAAGTATGTCTGTCCGTAACCCCTTCACCTTCATGAAATTTGGTGTGAATATAGTTCGAGTCCGAGGAAAGGACATAGGATAGTTTTCATCCCATCCCTTAAGGAAGTGGAAGTTTGTATGAAATAGAGATAACTATTGTAGGTAACCGCTTGAAATAAAATAAAAGAATAGCGATACAATTCTAACGCGATGACCGAGCTCTACGCAGACGAAGTTGCGGGCAACAGCTAGTATCTTATATCTTTAAACGAATTGCTCGTCTTGTATATATTTATAAATAATATCTGGGCGACCGAGCTTTGCTCGGCGTTTTCCCGCGCATGAGACCTAGCTAGATCGATTGCTCTTCCCCGAAAACCACCACATACCAAATGTCATCAAAATCGTTAGAGCCGTTTCCGAGATCCCCGAAATAAATCTTATATCTTTGAGCAAAGCTCGGTTGCCCAGATATTAGTTTCTTTAACAAACTTTGGTAAGTTTGGATTTTACTACTATACTCCTAATCATGCATGAGCACTCTCATATCTGATAAAAAACCAGCCAAGTGCGTGTCAGAACACGCAAAACGAAGGGTTCCGTACCGACACCTAGCACTAGCAGTCCCCTTTTAAAAACACTATTTAATACATTGAATCAAAAAAGGTCGTATCTTCATAGGGAATTCACGGCACTTACGTCCTTTTGTTTGGGCAAGACAGTTATTCAGTGAACACTTAAAAACCCTTAATCCTAATCCCATCTTGCCCAAACCAAAATTCGTTAAAAGTATTTATTATTGTACAGCTCTAGTATAAGTTTTTTCGAAACATTAACTAATTCGAACGCGTTTGCGTTTTGTCTCAAAATGTATGAAAGTGGTATGAAAACGTGAACAGCGCCTCTGTTGGTCACTAGTGGAAACTAAAACAACGAGTATAACATTTGTTGCTAACGGATTTACGCGCGTATTTCAAACTCCGTGAGAGCGTTTTCATACATTTTGAGACAAAACGCAAACGCGTTCGAATTAGTTAATGTTTCGAAAAAACTTATACTAGAGCTACTGGTCAATATTTTTCAAATTTTAATCTTCATATTTTGGAAATTAGATGGGGGGGTGGGGGGGGACACATTCATTTTGTACAACTTTGGCAGCTAATATCTCACCAACGATTGACTTAAATGGAAAACTTTCTTAGTAACCTCGATATTATTTTTAAAGGCCTAACCAAAAATACCCCTCACAACTACCTACTTGCATTGAAAATTTTTTTTCATCTCCCGGTTACAAGTATGGGTTGCCCCCCCCCCCCCCCCCCCACCCTAAAAAAGTATTTTTTCCTATTTTCACATCACTTTTATCTAGCGGTTTATAGAATACATCTTCCTACCAAATTTCATAATTTTATTACAAGTCTCCGAGTAAATCGGCTGTGACATACGGACAGACAGACCGAAACTCTAAGGGTTCCGTTTTAGCCACTCTGGCTGCGGAATCCTAAAAAATGTATCCATTTTTTCCCATTGTGTGACGGTTTTCATACATTTTATTCGGACCGACACAAAACAGACACCTAGGTACAGTCAAGGGCATAAATATGTATACACTTTTGGACCTTATTTCAGTGGACTAAGGTGAAAAAGTGTATACATATTGGTGCCCTTGACTGCATTACATTGGTAAATTGGGGGACACATTTTTAAAATCAATAGGTAGTAAGTACATACATTATTTTTTTAATACGAAATAAGTACTAAAATCCTGAATTCTGAGAAAAATATTTTTCTAATAAGTTTTCGCAAATTTTTTTTTAATAATGTCAAAAAAGCTACGGTGGATTTGCTTGTAAATCAGCTCTACCTTGCATTGCGCCGTGCATGGTAGATAAATAGAGCATACCTCTAGAGCTCTACCCAAGAGTTCTGGTTTTGTAATAACTCTCACGGTGATTCGCGGAAGGAGGTTCTAATAAGGTACTAAGGGGTTCTAATAAGGGCCCTTAGTCGGATAGTCAGTAGACTATGACTGAAATTCTGATATAGATCACAAATCACATGATCTGGAAATAACTTGAAGGCTTGGTTTTATACAGAACAGACTGAGGTACAGTGAACAGCGAAAGTAGTTATACTTCATTCCAGATTAGATGACGAAAATTTCTTATAGAATAGTATGAGAACGTTTTGTCATCTAATCTGGAACGAAGTAGGTATACGCTCCAATAAGATCAAAAAGATCTACACATGTCCTTGTAGATTATATAAAACGTTTTGACCACTCGCGCGTAGTTACACAACACAATAAAAAACACACACAACACAGTAATAAGGCCAGTTTTTAAATGCACGCCCCTTTTCTAATAGACATTGTTACAAAGTGTGAATTTCTGTGTATTGAGCTTACAATTTTTCACACCTGCTATTTAGAAAAGAATTCAAAATTCAACCTCGAATGAGGGTAGTGCTATATTTCCCTCATTTGAAATTGAATGAAATTAATTTTCGTCACAAGGCACATACACAACATAGATTTCGGCAACAATGACCCTTTCCTCGTAGAAGGTGGCAAAATTTTGTCCGTCTTGGAGGTAAACACTTAAATCCCTCGCTACGCTCAAGATTCTACTTTAGAATCCCTCACTACACTCAGGATTCGCTTAACTCAGGATTTAATATGCCGCCCTCGCCGTAAATATAAAATTTTCTCCCTTCCCTTGGGACACAGTCTAAGTATACTAATCTGCTTCGACAGATGTGAGCGAAAATATACTGGTGGTGCATTCTGTTTAAGTTAAGATTGGTTTTACTCTACGATAGATTTATTTACACAAGCATTTTCTAGGTCTTAGAGTCGGTGGTCAACTGGTCACGTGGCCACTATCAGACGACGATCATCATTCCTCATTACCTACAGTATTTTTAACCACATTTAGGTACTTCCCAAGTATTTCCCATAGAGGTTTCAATATATCAGGACTATCAGGTGGGATTAATACTAACTTGTTGTATACCTAGTCTCCTGCAATAATATGTACAATGTAATATGTAAATATGTGATGCGACAAAGCATGTCCCTATATATGACTCTACAATGAGAGTCGTGTATGACATTTTTAGAGTGTCAGATACCGTAAAGTCGCATGAAGAGTGTAGTTTATAAAGACGTGTTGGTAATTTTGGTTGGATTTTATTGTTACCTACTCCATTTATTATCATTCATGTTTAAAACAAAAACTAGGGAACTCCATTCGGCTGAAT
The DNA here is from genome assembly GCA_951800055.1 of Cenopis cana. Taxonomy (NCBI): domain Eukaryota; kingdom Metazoa; phylum Arthropoda; class Insecta; order Lepidoptera; family Tortricidae; genus Cenopis; species Cenopis cana. The sequence goes on along the minus strand of OX637471.1, from coordinate 32,794,425 downwards.
TTTGTAATAAGATGCTGCTAAGAGAATACGAACCAATTACTAAAATAATGTTGGAAACAGTTAAAACGATTAGTAGAATTCAAGTGGAATTAGCTTTCTACATGTCAAATCAAATGAGAGATAAACATTCTTAGTTTAATTAAGCATTTCGGCGATTCGGGGAATTAGGTGCTCTAGTAACTTATTAGGTGATCTTATTAGATTGTCCGATACAACATTGTCCGTCATATGTACAGTGACTACAGTGTAGCATACATTCTCAAAATACAATTCTGCTCACTGACAATTGTTGCCGAGAATATTGATGGATAAAGGTACCGGTTTAACACTAGGTAGTAGTGTTGTGCTAGCAGCGTGTGTCGTGACTAGCGAATGAGTCTATCTTCTCAGTTAGTTGTCAAGATAAAAAAACTAAACACCGAGTGGCACTTGACCGCCAAGGTTGTCGTCAATAGCCCCCCTCGTATGCACAAGAACAAAAACAAATGCACTCTGATAAAGGTGCACAGCACAATGCACAACAACCGCATAACACCCCGGCCGGTTCAATGACACCAACTCGGTTATTCAACGCAACACGTAGCGCCATCTAGCAGCGCGCGAGGGAAATCATAATTAATATTAGCATCTACTCACGTGAAAAGTCAAAGATTACGTGACACGTCCTTATTATTTTTACAAATAGCACATGCACTAACGAATGAGTGTTTGTTGGTTAACAGGTGTGGTGTGTTGCATGCGACGGCGCAGGCACGCGGTCCTACGCAAGGGCCCGGGCCGACTGTCCGCGTCCGCCAAGCTCGACGCTCCGGCGGTCCCTTTCCTGCTTAGGGCACACGCTCGCGCGCCGCCGACATTGGTTGCACTGCGGGCCAATCGTATTGCGAGCTGCGCCACTTCGCCACTGGCTAGTAATGTCGCGCCGGAAAAAGCGGAGGGGAAAACTACGTACGAATTCGGCAGCGTTGCCCTCCGCTAGCCGTCCTGTCTTGCCATTCGTTTCAGCAGCAAATTGACGTGGAAGGCCACACCGCCCATGAACAGGCACCAATAGGGGATGCTGCGGCGACCTTTTGCTGGCGAAATTGCGCTCACTAGTGGTCCTTGTTAGCATCGTTCCAAATTTAGCGAACAAACTACGCTTTCGAAAAAAATAAGGCAGACATTACACATAGAAAGTATATAGGTCGACTATATATCGTGGAAATGATGACCCTTATTTCTTTTCGTCAGAATTTCTTATGGAATTAAATTATTTTACATGCATGTTGATATAGTTCATAGTTATCTCCATACAAACTTCCGCCCTATTTGACCCCTTTAGATAAGGATTTCTGGGACATAATAACTATCCTATGTATTACCTCCATATCTATATTAATCGGTTCAGTGTTTTAAACGTGAAAAGGTAACAGAAGGACAGACAGACGAAGTCACTTTCGCATCACTGCATAGAAAAAGGTGCCTCACCTGGGGGGCGATTTTTGAGTGTCGAACGCTCGATTTCTCACTCGACATCTGTCAAAACATCATAGTATTTTGACAGATCTCGAGTGAAAAGTCGACCGTTCGAAACTCAAAAATCGGTCCCTTGGTCTTTCTGTATATGTGTAGGCGAAATGGGCGTTGTCATTTAAAAAAGTCAAATTTGGTACAGATTTTGTAAAAAATATCTGTATCAAAATGAGACGGACACACGGACGGCATAGACGCAGTGGCTCCTTGTGCACAAGGAAGGTTTTTGTTGACCTAATTATAGGTAAGTGCGACATCCACGAAGGCGCGCCCCTTCACAGTCCAATCCGTACAATTGCGCATAGATTAGTATGACATTCGTTGTGGAGGGGCGCGTCGTCGTGGATGACACGCACTTATAGATACCTTTATTTCGTTTAAAATTGGCGATATAATGATACACGTACTCTTAAATCTGATTATGACCCAACTGCGATGCTAACAGTACAGCCAGCAGCAGAAGCAGCTACGCGCTCGAAGAGGTCAAACATCTTTATTATAAGCGAATAAGTTCGCAAGTAGATCACTTTGAACACCTCGCCTGCGTAGCTACTTTTGCTGATGACTGTACGAATAGCGTTTCAAGTAACACGTCGTTTCCCATGGCACGAATACTGTTCGATCAGCAAGCGGTCAAAAGTACTTAAGCAGCGGGAACCTGAGCCGGTAGGTGCTGACATCAAGCATCGGGTTCCTAAGTATAGCCTGATCAAACATATTTATTTATCCAATTGTTTATATAGGGTGCATCATGGGGCCTTGTGGTGGTATCCAGTAGGTACCTAGCGCACAAGGTCCCATGATGCACATTAACTTTTATGTAAATGAAAATAAGTTTTTTTTTTTATGAGGTACTTGCGCCAATGATGGCCCTGTTCCTAACATGGCCCACTTTAAAAAAAAAATATACTTCTAAACGGTCAAATGAATTAAAAACTTCGCGCCCATGATCGGTTAGTACCATCAACCATGGACAAAACTGCAAGTTCACACCAAAGCGTAGAAGACACAATTTTTGAAGACGTTGACAGCTTGTCAGTCAAGTCGCAAACGGCTTACGAGTTGTAACCTCACATTAACAAACTTTACAACAATACATTTAAAACCGTATATAATCTTGTGAGTGTCCATTACTAGTGGTGCCGCCCTAGGTACTTCACAACCAAGAGATAAGCGCATCCTTAAGTTCAGGGAAAAACAGTAGTTTATCACCCTGTTATGTTCTAATGTACCTATAATAGTTAATTAGGTTAGGTTAGGTTACCCGTAAGTATTTGGTGTTACCAGCGGTTATTACAATGAAAAATATTACATTTTATGGTATTCCACAACCAGCTCACTGATGCCATCCAAAAGTTAATATACCTAGGTTGCACGTAAGGAATTACAAACGTGACGTTCACTAATAACTATTACTACCTAATAAATAAGGTAAGGGAAACAAGGAAGGCCCGGCTCCTAATAAGGCCTTACTGTAAAAAGTCATAGTTATGATTCTCGAAACCGCTTCTAATACGGCCAGGGCTGTTATTCACAAATAGAGTCTGTCAAAAGCTGACAAATGACAGTTTCCATATAAAAACGGGTGAGGTGAGAGGTGACAGTGACAGGTGAGGACGTGTCGCTTAGTAAATCGCACAGCAGGTTACATGTGCATTTCAGATATAGGTAACGCAAGAGTGCTGATATTTTTAGGGTTCCGTACCTCGAAAGGAAAAGACGGAACCCTTATAGGATCACTGTGTTGGCCGTCCGTCCGTCTGTCTGTCTGTCAATCAAGACCCTTTTTCTCAGGAACGCGTGGAGGTATCAAGCTGGAATTTATATCAAATACTCAGGTCTACTGTCCCTTGGAGCTGTGAAAAAATCAAACTTCTAAGCCAACGCAATCAAATGCAAATTTCCGCAAATTTTCGACACTCGCAAGGGAATCTAAACCTACAGGGTACTTCCCGTGAACTCAGAATCTTGAAATCTGGTACGAAGCAACGTCGTACAAAGCACAGATAAAGGTAAAATTGCGAAAACCGTGAATTTTTAGTTACATCTTATAATAAAAATATTTTAAATAATTTTTTTTTTTACTTGGTCCATAACTATTACTCGATTGTCGCGATGGGTGAACTTTTACTTATATTATATACCTACAGGTTTGTACGGAACTCTCGGTGCGTGAGTCCGTCTCGCACTTGGCCGGTTTTTTAAAACAAATGACAATTTGCGGCTCGGTGTCGTGGTAAATAAAATACCCTTTTGGTATAGGTACGGAACCCTAAAAAGTTAGCAAAAAAAACCGGCCAAGTGCGTGTCGGGCCACGCGCAAGATAGGGTTCCGTAGTCGTCCACCCGTTACATTATGTGAACTAAAAAGTTCGCAAACTTATATTTACTATGTTTTTGTCAGAATTAACAACATTATCTAAGGCATCAATGGAAATTGTACGAAAGTTTGCTTTTGCAAAGTACATTTCTGAAGTTCGACTATTACTCGTTAACTCGTAATGTCTACTTAGCTGTGATAGTTTTCCTTTTAAATTCATCGTATACCTATACTACTACGATGATTTTTTTCACATGCCTAGTAGCCACCGTTTAACTGGCAGGGGGGGGGGGGGGGGGGGGGACACTTGACCATAACAAAAATTATCACTTCAAAGCTTAATATCACGCTAACCAACCCTTTAATCAAAAAATGCTTTTAGAAACCTTGTAATATTTTTAAAAGACCTATTCAACGATACCTCACACGATAGGGTTTGGCAGAAAAAAATATTTCACCACCACTTTGCATGTACGGGAGGTAACCTAAAAAAATTTTTTTTTAAAGATTTTATTCTACCGTTTTGTCGGCGTCATTGATATGTATATTCATGCCAAATTACAGCTTTATAGTATTACCGGTTACTGAGAAAAACGGGGGTCGGACGGACGGACGGACGGACGGACATGGCGAAACTATAAGGGTTCCTTGTTTACTACGGAACCCTAAAAATATAGCAAGCTGGAGCCGGGCTTCTTCAGGATGAAACCAGTACCTCTATAGTATAAGGTATTAAATAAAACACATACAATACGAAACCCGTTTGCGTTTACCGTTTAGTCTTAATTTATATGGCCAAAAATTTTTACCACTTAAGGGGCGCTGCCTTACAAAATGAGACTAAACACAAACGCCTTCTTTTATTTTATGTTTTATTTGGAAATAACTTATACTAGAGGTACAGGATAAGGCTAAGAAGAGAAGGGAAATGTGAAAGTGAGCCCTCGGCGTTAGATACCTAACGCTAAATGAAAACACCGTCTTCGAAATTATACATACGAGCTTTAATCACCGTTCACGAGAAGGATATTAAGAGGAGGGGTAGGGCAAGCTCTCGCCATACAAACTTTGTGCAGGATTTACTTCGTTTGTGTTTGCATTAAAGTTATGATTTTTGGTCAGTATGCTTATTTTTCTCATAGCTATTTCGTGATGTAATTTTTTTTGTATAATTTTTTTTTTTTAATTTTTTTTTTTTATTGAAACATTTGACGTCACGATCTTCGCATATCTAATATTTAAAACCAAAAAAAATATTATATTTGTTAGTGCCAAAACCGACGAATAAAACCTGCACAAAGTTTGTATGGGGAAGGCCTTGCCCTACCCTGCGCCTTAACATTAATAAGGTACACAAATATAGAATCACTTTGGTTACAAACTTAATCCTTTTTAAAGCCGGTGTATACCAAACATCAACAATCGAAAGTTAAGTCTTACTCATTCAAACACAGTGTGCGGTCGATATATTTAATATCGCTGTCCGAAAAAGAGTTAAGTAGCTACCTGTAGTATGGCGAACTGATCACGATCAGGTGTAGGTACGTACTCCTCACGTGTACGTTTCAACGTCAGCAGTAGCTTCCGTAGCAGTCTCAGCACACACACACTTCATCTTGCGCCGTTCGGAGAGGTCTATAGCGACGTCGGTAGTGTGGTTCACCTCCCACCAGATCGCGCCGCCCAGCACGTTGCGGAAGTACGGCGGCACGCTGCCTTCACGCAGCAGGTGCCTGCGCAAGAGACGTACCTACGGTCAACGCATTTGATTTCTGGGCTTCGTACCTTGTCACAGTGAAAATCTATATGAAAGCCGCTAGAGCTTCATATTAATGTCACAGTGAGAAGGTACGAAGTGGCCCAGAAATCCCAAGTGGTTGATTGTACAAGTAAACGCAAGTAAAAAAGGCTCCGGACGATGTACCTGGGCAGTGAGCGAAATAGCTTATTCTGTGGAAATACGGATCAAATCCCATCGCCTCCAATAGCCACGCGGAGCTCCTATTACGTGCGTTATGTTATGTTACGGCAATCTTCACGTATTTGACCTAGAGACCTAGAGTCTAGCGAAGTTATTTTTGGAAAGACTAATCGTGTATAAGTATCTTTTTGCAGCTGACTGTTCCATTCTATTTATAGTTCGTGTCATCCACGAAGGCGCGTCCTCCACTCCACCGCCCGTTCAGTACAATTGCGCAGAGATTAGTATGAGATTCGCTGTGGATGGGCGCGTCGCGTCGTAGCGGATGAAACGCACTATACGTATACATGACAACTTTTTTCCATAAGAATACTCTTGTATTGAATGGAAATGGAGGTGGTCTCATTTTAGGTGTGGACCTTACCGTAAGGCTCATATTCCATACCCACATGAATATGAACCTGTTTTATTTATTTTTTGAACCTGACTATGGCTTTATAGGCCGGGCCCATTAAAACTATACGAGTGCATTTGCGTGTGGGTCGGAGGGTGGCCTGGAGAAAATCCAGGGGAAATCTCCGTCACGACCACGCAGGCGGTTTAAACATTATGACCCTGCCCCTTGCCTTGTACGCCAGTGAGAGATATCTCATGCTACCATTTTTGATATATAGTCAGTAGCAGGAGCATCCATGCACAATTAAATAAAAAAACTACACCACCTTTTGCAACTTAGCCCGTGGCGTTGAACTTCTGGCGAACTGGCGTAGTGTAGTGTTAACAGAGGCATATACCAGTATTAGGGAAGACAGAGCTGATTTGCCTTACTTATTTACCGACAACGCCGGAAAGATAGGTATCTTGTCCTTCTAAAATAGGGCAGCCCATTGGAATCGATTACTATGGACGGTACATCACTATTAGTTACCTCTAAATTCTCATCAAGACCAGAAGATTAGGTTCATTCATCTCTTTGTTCGCAATCGCATTTAGGCTCGGGCATAGTTAAATAAAATAAATCAATAAGGTGTACGGTACGGAGTCTTACAAATAAAACTGTTCTTCCTTGAGCTCTTCTCCTCGGCGACGCCAGTAGCGCTTCAAGTTCTGACTCATCCCCTCCGCCCGTGCTGCCTCGCGTACCAGCGCCTCACGTTCAGCCTCCGCCTCGACTGATATCAGTTGAGCACCTTGATCTGCTATCAGTTGAAGCCAGACAGTTAACCAATATGCGAAACATTTCTAAGGTATGACGAAATCTGAGAAAATCTTCCTATCCTTTCCTCTACCGATCAAAAAAACGAACTATACATAACAATAAGATGTGGATGGTAGAGTCATTCGGGGTAACAGCGCGCGGTGGGTAAAAGTCCGCAGCTCCCCTCTCTCCGGCTGTGGTGGGGACTGTGGGGAGGCTAAGGTACGTGTTCGCGGAATTTAGTGCCCGGGGCGACGCCGCTTCGAAGGCCGGAGCCATTGCGTCGTCCACGTATGTATAAGTCAAGTACTCGTCGCGGCAAATCGCCGAACACGAGAAGTGCTGAAAATTTCTTCAATATACTTGGCGGGGAAAAGAGTGTACCCATTACATTCTGCGTCGTGCAGGGTAAATTCTCAGCGCCTGTCATTTTTTTTTAAATATTTTGCCCCATTAACACACACATGCATATATACCACCCACACTACTTTATTTTGCTGGGCCGGGTCATTGACATCCTTTTTTTTAAATAGTAACTTTCAGTTGTGTATTTGTCGCCAGTAAGAGTTTGCATCACCAGTTCATTCGAGTCAGCCTCCTTAGAGAAACCGTAATTGTCATAACTTGTCACTGTACGATGTCAATTTTCTTTAAGAATACAAAGTTTTGATTTTCAATATTTGATGATTTATTGAGGCATAAAAAAAGTGTAAAAAAATGTCACGTTCTGATCTGTAACCAAAACAAAACCTTAACAAAACCTGTATCTGAAAATGTGTTTAATTTAATTTTTTACTTGACTTTAGTAATGCGCACCTCTTTATTCATAAAACTTCTCGAGGCTCTTTTAACTAAAATGTGTTCGATTTTGTCTCTAATAACAAAGGCTAATACCAAAAATTCCATGTTAAAAAAGGTTCTTCAGTCGCCGAGCTTCACCATTTATTTACCCTATTTTTAATACAAGCTTTGTTGTGTGGTATACATTTTGTATTCGTATAGGGGCATAATGTCAAAAACAGAGCTGTCAAAGTGAAAAAGGGAACGTGCGTTCGCTCTCACCGAGGGCCGACGCCCATCTGACGATGTTTCGAAATTATGGTGGCGGGGAAAATGCATGGAAACGTCACTAAAGTTTAGATTTACGTTTGAAATTCTCATTGGTCTTTGCGAGGAAAAATATGATTTTTTTTATTGCCTATTGCCATCTCACTTTACCTCAATTAGTCGCTAATACTAAGTTATCATATAACTTATATGCCATTAAACTTTGCCATTTTTACGGCAAAAAACTAGTTTTTCGTACTTTTCTCGAAAGGTATATTTTTATAATGAAAATTAAAAAGGGGGTGCCCTACGGAATATGAATACAAAACATTTTGATGTAAGAATTATTGCTTCATGCGTAAAATTTAGAATGTAATTGAAAAAATAGAGACTTAGAGGTCATTAGCTTCATGTGTTGTTTATTAATTTTAAATGCATTTATTTCAAATTTAAATAAGGCGACGACCTTGTGTAATGATCAGGCTAACCTACAAAAGTAAATAACCTCATATCATAAATCCTCTATTATGCGTTGGGAAACCGTAGAAAATGACTCTCTTTTCAACATTCAATGTATAAAAGACAATTTTCTTATCTGTGGCTAAGGCTACAGCAGTAATATAATTTTCATTATAATTTCCTATTTAATGATAGAATATTAAACGTCATACAAAACTGTCAAAATTTAAATGTCAAAGTTGATATGTCCCTATTCTAGTATCACTGAAAATTCAAATTCAGTCGATACGAAATGTTATCTCGATGTTTTTTTAGTATATATCGCACGAAATTTGAGCTAGAATGACATGATAATCAGAATAGGGACTCTTTACTTCTTAAAAAGAACATTCAGGTATCGGTTGTCAGTTCTAATTTCGACATTTCCGCAACCGTGTAAAAAAGGTTGTATTAATACAATTATTGTATTTATTTACTTCGGTTTCTGAACCCATCTTAGAGTACTTATAATATGTGTGTAGATAAAGTAATGTATGCAACTGTACATAATTAGGCATTAAAACACTCGTGTGGCATTATTATGAAGTTATGAACTCGTGTTTTAATGCCCCTTATTATGTACCAGTTGAATAAACTACTATTATTGTATTTCATTAATTCAGCGCATAGTACTAGTGATTTTCATGTACGCCAATTTTCAGAATTTCGTACGGTGCCCTCTTACTTAAGCCAGTAAGTTTGTTACATATACCTTGGTTGGCTATTGTAGTAGTTGTTTAAGAGTAAACATTGTCTCTAAATAAGTATTAGCATGTGGGTTGAGAGTTGAGACCAACCATTAAATATTTTAGCTAATTGGGGTAAGAGTACGGGTTTAAAAGTACGCACATGTATCTATATACACGTTGCATAAATATATCCCGACACAAAACAAATGTATGCAGAGTTATTTAATACTTGCTTATTATTTCAGAATAAAGAAAATTGCCACGAAATTGTATAAGGAAGGCACCATAACGTTACCTGACCTCCGAAGAACTAATAAATAAGGCTAAGCAATTAATTCGAGAGGCAAAAGCCAAAGTCGTGCGGCTGAAGAAGTTGGCATAAGCGTAGCTGCTTTAAGAAAGAGGATGAAGTCTACCCAATATTTGTGTTAGAATATTTCAATGCGACTTTTGAACGATAAAGCTGAATTTTGGTTTCCTCTTTAGTTGATTTACGACTCTATAGGTTATTGCAATAATTAATGCCTAAAGTTCTTATTTAGGGTAAATAACAATTATATTGATCTCAAAATTTAATAAACGTTAATTATGCCAATAACCTGTATTTTATTGATAGTATCCATTAAGATTCTTTTGAACGCGTACGTTTCCCCCGCGCGCGTAGTTCTACCCGAAAGCTTGCGTAATTTTACCCGAATGAAGGGGAAAGAGTACGCGTTCGGCACATTTTACTAAAACACATATAAGAACAAAATTAAGTAGTTTTGAATGTAAATATACCTAAATAATGGAATCACTTCGGAAATAGCATTTTTAATGGTTTTTAAAGAGCTAAGAAAATAATAAAATAAAGTGCGTGCTTTTGACCCGAATGACTCTAATTACCGGGCTTGGCAGTACAACGTACAACTTAACCTTTGAAAAAAGTTAACCTTATCTTTACCTATCTGTATGTCTGACAAAATGTCTGTCTCTATTTCTTAGGCACTAGCCCTACCGCCGGCGAGCAGCCAGTACCTACTCTCATAGTAGTTCTACTCATTTTCTCGCTCAAGCGAGTAGAATAACTATGGGATGAGAGTACTTACCTTAGGACGCGTGGATGTATTGTGTGAAGTTGAAATTAATATCAAATAATCAGGACTACAATTCCTTGGAGGTGTCAACAAATAAAACTTCTAAGTAAGTTAACGCCATCAAAAGGTCGACTATTTTTGCCGCATAATATTGTCGTATTTTTTATACAACGACGGTGGCAAACAAGCGCACGGTCCACCTGATGGTAAGCGGATTAGCGGACACCGCAGCCTATAGATATATCACAGCTCCAAAGAAAATTAGACTAGATTAAAGAGAATTATTGACATTCGTAAAAAATCCAAGGTATTTTACGTTGATAATGAAATTGAAATTTGGCATGACGTACGGTCCGTTATCTCCCCCTCAACAGCATCAAAAAACGTTAGGTACGCCTACGCGTATCGTTTTGTACAATAGATTTTCACCACACCTATTTCTTATGTCCTTTTATTGTTCATGAGTATTCATGACTATGTAAATGGTAGATATAAAAGTATAAAGGAGTAGAAAAAAGCCCATATAAGGGCTTTTTTCTTTGCTTTGAATATTGATACGGTTAAAAAGCAATGTAGTAGCCTCGATACGAAGAAAACATTTTGAACTTTTATTGTAGCCATATACATTGGATTTATTAACGTTTACCCACTAGACGTGTGCGCCGCGCCGGCGCGCCGCCGCCGCCGGCCTTTTTGCCACGCCGCCGCCGCCGACAAAATGATCGGCGTGAAATCGGCGTAACCTTGACTGAATGTCTTTTTATTAGATAAAAGAGTATAATTAACATTTTTGTTTAACTTTTTTATTGCTTTGTTATTGTTTTAATATATGTACAGTGGCACACTTGTTATATTACATTTGTTGTGTGACAATAAATATTTTTCTTAGTTTATATATACTATCAGAGCAGTCTGAACTACATTGAGCGCCTGAGTATGGAAATCCGAATGAGAAAATCGTATTGGTAGGCATCTATAGCCAAATAATAATAGCTTCGTCATATCCGTCTGTCTGTACGTATGTCCTGTAATGCCCTTTTCATATTGAAAAACTTTCATTCAGAAACGATTAACAATTTTTCAAAGACATTTTTTTACTTTGGGAATAATCGATTCATAAATCTAATATAATGTCCCCCTCCCCCACCTCTAGTAGTTGTCTCATTCGGAAATTTCCTGACAACGATATGGCGTGCCTGTGCGCGTGTTTCGTGCTGTGACAACAGAACTGGTGGGTATGGCATAAGACGATGGCAAGCATCCTGATGGAGTCACGTTGGAGCCGTGGAAACTAGGGAGGGCTCTGGTGTGAAACACCGCATGTGCGCAATCCCACTTTCACGCAACTCGCTCCCAGACCAGTGCTGGAGCTGACGAAGCTCTCAAGCACCGCAAACACTCGTCTTTATTGTGTAACTCTACGAGTTTGCAATGCTTGCAGTGGACTCTGGACCCTGGCCGGCTGACATGAAGACATTCATGGGAGCTTTGTTGTGGCGACTGGTCGGTACCTTGGGGGACCTGACACTCTCCTTTCACAGAGAATTTCTCTGGCAATACAGAGGGGTAACGCGGCTAGCGTTATGGGGACCATGTCCCAGGCGGAGATTTTAGACTGGATATTTTTGTTAGCTATATCTGTTTCTCTTGAGTCGGTCCCTCATTCCTGAGGATCGTGATCACTTCTGGATTTCGCCGCCCTGATGACTTATCTCCAATGTCTCCATCGGTCTCGATCCAACGTAGCCCTCATCGCTTGGTGAAATTTGCTTGAGGATGTGGCTTTCTTAACCTGATCTGTCCATGTAGTTGATGAAATAAATCATAAGTGTACGCGATTAAGTCCCGTTTTCCAATAATAATGTGTAGTTGATGAGCGTCCCCTAGCCCTCTTGCCTTCCATTCCACCAACCACGACCAGTTTCTCCAGACTATCAGCACCACTGCGCACTACTTGTCCAAAGTATGACAGCAGCCACTGCCGACAAACAGTGGATAACCGTGTCTTGATACCGAGCTGGGTCATTGGTCCGTTTGGCTGTCCAGGGTATCCTGAGCATTCGCCTACAGTACCGCATATCGAATGCGTCTATTCTTTGTCGCTCCCTAACCAGTATTGTCAAGTCAATGTTTCTACCGCATTTTTGTTATATAGGGATGTGGTTTACTTGTATGAATACAGATTTATTGCATTGATCTCGATTTAAAAAAAAGAATACGAATTATTTCGCATTTTTATTTACGTGACCTTCACGCCGATTTCACGCCGAAAGTACGCCGCCGCCGCCGATTTTTTGGCAAACGCCGCCGCCGATCATTTTTAAATCGGCGCACACGTCTATTACCCACCTAAATTATATGAATAACGGTAATATTAGCCAAATCTTCTCATAATGTGCCATAGACAAAATGAATGCTCTTTTAAAACCACTGTAGAGTTTAGACCTTGTAAATATAATTGTATATGACTAACCTGTTTGTTCGGAGCCGGAGGTACCTTCTTCCTCTTCCGCCACAGTTTCCTCGGGGACTTGCACGGGTTTCGTGGTGATGTCAGGCTTGGCTTTGGCTGCCACCGCCAGGTCCAGTTTCGCCTTCAGCTCCTCGTATACCCTACAAAAAATTCTTAGTCATTTTTATTTTATTTATTAATGTCAATTACAATATATTCGTACATACATCACAATTTGCACTGCATCGTAAAACCATACGTGGTTTGTCTCGATGCAGGATCCTTACACTACTTAAATATGTAAATATACTCGTACACTTGTTTGTACACAAACACATACACAATCACTTTCTACTTCTACAATTTATTATGCTATTACAATAAATTATTAGTCTTTTAACCTTTCTTTTTAGGGTTCCGTAGTAAACAAGAAACCCTTATAGTTTCGCCATGTCCGTCCGTCCGTCTGTCCTTCTGTCCCCAGCTTTGCTCTGTAACCGTCAATCCTATAAAGCTGCAATTTGGTATGAGTACACGAAGTGGTGGTGCAATTTTTTTTTCTTCCAAAACGTATCGTTTGGGATATCGTTGGATAGCTCTTTCAAAAATTAGGTTTCTACAACCATTTTTTGATACAAGCATCTGTTCGCGTGATATTGAGCTTTAAAGTGATAATTTTCGATATGGTCCCCCAGCTAAACGGTGGCTACTAGGCATGTGAAAAAAATCATGGAAGTAGTATATACGATGAATTTAAAAGGAAAAGTATCACAGCTAAGTAGACATTACTACTATTACTAGTTAACGAGTAATAGTCGAACTTAAGCTTTCGTACAATTTCCATTGATACCTTAGATAATCTTGTGAATTCTGTCAAAAACATAGTAAATATAAGTTCGCAAACTTTTTAGTCCACATTCAGTGTTGCCAGGTCCAATTTGAAAAAAACAGTAGCTACATGCCCTAAAAAACAGGAGATTCGAAAAAAAAACAGTAGACAAAATTTATTCCATAAAATTTACCTAAATGCATATTTCATAGTGATTTCAGTGATAATATAGTAAGTATTAACTGCCACACTCCACAGAGCCATTTCATAAAAGAAAATCTCATCTCATCTGTCACTTCAACTTCACATCAAATAATGACTATTTATTTGATGACCATGGCTGCCATTTGCTTGCTCACTATAGATATATAGTCCTCCTCGCCGTGTCCGCCGATAGCGACTCCGTCAGTTATTAGTGGCTAGCAAAGCCAAATTTAATTCAGAATATGCGGTTACATGGTGCACATGTCCCGCGAACTTGTAGGTATACGTGTAGGAGATCTTTGGCCGAGTTTTGCGGATATGCAGCTTCGCATCCAGGTTTTACAAACGCTGCTGTTCAAAAAAGTTCACTTTTGTATGAACAGTAGAGCGCCATTCTGTTTGACGCTGCGCATTTCCTCCCACTACCCCTACACTAGCTTTAAGAAACTTGACAAGTTATATGTACGAGTATGTTATTGTTTTCTTCTTGATAATTGAAGTTGAATAAGTGAAATTACAAAATCCAGTAGAATTTTTGGGAAATCTAGTAGAAATTTCCAAAATACAGTAGATTTTTTGGTAAAAACAGTAGAACAGTAGACACATCCCAAAAACAGTAGATCTCCTGTAAAAACAGGAGACCTGGCAACACTGTCCACATTATGTAACGGGTGGGCAACTACGGAACCCTACATTGCGCGTGGCCCGACGCCCGACACGCACTTGGCCGGCTTTTTTAAAGTACATTTCTAATATTTGTGGGTGTTATATTAGTCTTACATTCTTTGGATAGTTTATTTATTAAATCTGGTATTATATATTCTGATATTCTACGGCCATAAAAGTTGTTGAATAGCGGTTTCTTTAGCATGCAATTGGTTACCTGTCTTGTAGTGTTTGGGTGCTCTAGTTTATGTTGGATTTCTGTTCTAAAGTATTGTTCTTTTAATATTTCGTAATTGAATTTTGAGTGCACAGGTAGTAGATACATTTACAGCTACTAAAGAGATCCCCTTCACACTTCATACTATTTTTAATATTAAAAGGTTACTACCAACTTGAGTAGTCTGACCTGTAGATTATATATTTTATCCAGGTACGATTTAAAAGTACGTCCATAACAGTGGCGGCGCGTCAAAAATATTCTGATATCTTATTGTTCATGAGCCGTAAGGCAAGCCGGTGGGAATCGAGTTGTATGGACGCTCCGCCACTGGTCCATAACTACTCAGGCCGTAGGAGATAATACTTTCCACTAGTGCATTATAAATATCCAGCCTGACTTTATATGGTATTCTATTTCGTAGTATATACATTTTAGCCATAATAGCTCTTAGTTTAGTGCACGCAGAGTCAAATGTCCCCCCCAGTTGAAGCGGTTGTTAATTAAAAGGCCTAGTTATTTATGTTGTACGACTTGCTCCAGAGGCGGACATTTACAACTAGCAGTGTCAACCAGCCCGGAATTATGAACTTTGAAAGGATTTACTCGTATCTCAGAAACTTTTAGGTCTACAGAGACTATTTTAGTCCCAAATGGCAGCAAATTTAGTCTTCTTTAATATACTAAAAGAAGGTACTATCGCTACTATCAGAAACTAGTCCTGTAGGGTTATAATCGGTTTTATCGACACAACTTTGTAAAAAAATCTAACAAACACGATTATAACCCATAAGGACTAGTTGCTGATAGTAACTTCTTTTATATTTTGAAAGTAGACTAAATTTGCTACAATATCATACTAGAATGGTATCTGTACCTATACTTAATAGTTTCCGAGGTACAGCCTTTCAAATTTCATAATTTATTCGACATTCTCAAACTTTGAATGGATTTATCTCGGAAACTTTTGGGTCTACAGAGACAATTCTAGTCTCATATAATAGCTTTAGTTAGTCTACTTTAAGATTGTATTTTTTTTTCGATTTTTGAGATAGTTGTGTTTTGCGCTCGAGGTCACAAACTTTATTGGGCCAACATCACAAACAAGTCTGCAAAAAAAAACAGAACTACCGGATTTGACGCACACTGCCCCGTGCTTTCAGACGACATAGTTACCAGGGCTCGGAACCGGTTTTTTTTTAACCGGTTAAAACCGGTTTATTTGGGTTTAGCTCCGAACTTTATTGAGAGCGCGAACGTTTTAAGAACTTTATATAAACCGGTTTATTCCACGAGTGGCGCGGCCGCGGCGACCCGGCCGGGCCCCTGCGGGGGTCGGCGTCGGTAGGTACTTACGTACACACACACAAGCACGCGTTGCAACTTGTCGGGTAATTTTTGTAGACGCGTGCGAGTTGGAGTACGGCTCCTTAGCTCGAAATACGGTCCCATCTGGCAGAAAGCATGAAGCTTAGTAGTAGTAGTAGCTTTCATATTTGTGCTTCAAAAAATTTAGGGAAACACGTTGACAGAGACAGACCTCCCCCCCCCCCCCCTTTACCCCCACTTTTGTGTGCCGAATTACAGTTTTATTTTATTTTATTGAAAACGGCTGAAGCTAGGAGGAAACCGTCAAAGGGAAAAATGTTCCTTATAAAATTATCTACAAGTTATTCTTTGGATGTATTTCGATAGGACCTAAAGCTTTCAAAATATACCAGCATTCATTAAGGTAAATACAGCAGAAAAGATGCTAGAGGGCAGATTACTAACATTTTTGTGCGCATCGGGCTACAAGCATGAAATTTGTACCATAGATAAAGTGTTCCGCGGTGATTCTTTTCGGATGTGGAAATTAGTTAGATTCGTCCCCTGGGGAAGGGGAGAGCGGGGTGAATTGGATCAAGAATAAAATGGTGGTGAAAAAAAAAAAAAATGGGTACACAACGTGCACCACCGAAACACTATAATTCGGATACTGATATACCAAAAAATACAGAAGGACTAGATTACGTAAACATACGCAAACGGAAACAAACGGATTATGACGACGTCCTTATCTCGATTGAGGAGAAATTTGAACAGCATCTGGTGAAATTTAATGAAAAAATTACCCAGAACATCAACAATACCGTAGCGGAGGCGGTATCTGCCGCCTTGACCAAGCAGTTATCGACAATAACATCATCATTGGAAAATCTCAATATTAACATGAATAAAATCATTGCCGATAACCTACAAATCCATAAATCATTATCTGAGGTTAGAGAACGTGTGACGGAAACCGAGAAAGCCCTGCAGTTCGCCTCAGAGTCTGACAAAGAGATTGATATTCGACTCAAAACTATGGAAAAGACTATGTCTGAATCCTCAGCATCTCAAAATAGGGTTTTTGAACTCGAAAGTAAAATATCGGCTATGGAACAGCAAGCGAGAAATTGCAACATAGAAATTACAAATCTCCCTGAAAGACGTGGTGAAAACTTAATTGTCATCATGGAAAGCATATGTAAAGAAATAAAACACCCGATTCAACCGACAGATATTATCTCCATACATCGAGTGCCACACGCTGGTCAAAAGAATCCCCGGCCGAGGAATGTTATTGTCAAATTCGCCACGCGAGTACTACGTGATAATATTATCACAGCATATCGCGCCGCCAGAGGACTAAACTCGAATCAGCTGTCAATAACAGGCACCCCACTAACAATCTATTTAAATGAACACTTGACACTTGAAAATAAGGGGTTATTTCGGCAATGTCGCGCTGCAGCGAAAGAATGTGATTATAAATATGTGTGGGTTAAACATGGAAATATACTGGCACGCAAAACACCTACCTCACCGGTCATTGTTATACGATCGATACGTGATATTACAAAAATTAAGTAATTGCAATATTTTTCCTATAAACTGTGTGTGTAATAATCTTCATACATATGATAATGCGATATATCGTTATAGTTTAGGTTCTTATAACTTAAAACAGGCTATCTTTTACTTCATAATATGTAACATGAGTGGCTTATTCGTATGGGCAGTGTTTATGACAAAAGAACGCAAATTGTTTACATACTCGATCATGGAAAAAGCGTACGTTATCTTTAAATATAGAACACAAAACTTGATTGCAACTAATGAGGTTGTTTACTGTAGGGGTTCATACATGCATAAGTATTTCATCCTGTTCATAGGTATGTGTGTGATTGTTGTGGGTGCAATGCGTCTAAACACAATGTTATATTCAATTTTTAAACAATGGCTACTTACTACTAACACTATAAAAATAAGCACCCTACGTAAATACGAACATAAATACCATTTAATCTCACACCTACCTTTTATTTACCTCGGTACCTACTTATACAACGATAAACTATTCTGTTCTCCTTGTTATCTACCTTTTTTATGCCAAGGATTTATTTTCTTTTACCAACAGAACTAAGGATTGATGGCTACTTCCTTTAATGATTTAACTATATACTACCAGAACTGTAGTGGAATTAGGACAAAGTTACACACTC
This sequence comes from Cenopis cana, assembly GCA_951800055.1. Taxonomy (NCBI): domain Eukaryota; kingdom Metazoa; phylum Arthropoda; class Insecta; order Lepidoptera; family Tortricidae; genus Cenopis; species Cenopis cana. Next base: position 32,776,266 of record OX637471.1, on the reverse strand, counting down.
TTTATATGAATATTTTGTGCCATAATTACGATGTTATAATTTTAACAGAGACCTGGCTACATGGTGACATCTCTGACAATGAATATATTGACAGTCGTTATCGCGTATTTCGAAGTGATAGGGACCGGACGCGCTGTGGCCGCCAGGACGGGGGTGGCGTGCTGGTGGCGGTGCGCCGCGAGCTGCCCGTCGCGCCACACTCTGCGCGTGCGCTCCCCGCTCCTGACTCGCCACTCGTGGATCATGTCTTGCTCGAATTGCGATCAAGACAACACTGCTGCATTATAAGTTGTACTTACCTGCCGCCGAGCATGAAACCTGAAGTTTATGCCTCTCACTTAAACTACTTGGAAACTATACTCCAATCTCGAGACATAGACTCATATATTGTCGCTGGCGATTTCAATCTCCCTAGTTTAGTCTGGCGTCAGAATAATTCTCATTTGGAACCCGATATAATTAACAGTAATATGAATGATCTATGTAATCGTCACCTGATAGACTTTGTATCCTCGTTAAATGCACACCAAGTAAACACAATAAAAAATAAAAATGGTAGACTTCTAGACCTATTTATTACTAATATTCTGGAATGCGGATCTTCCCTTGTACCTGTCCCCCTCGTTAACATAAATGAGCATCACCCGCCGTTCTTTGTTATGCTATCTCTTAATACAAATTTAAAATATATGAAATCTCCTCCCAAAAAGCAATTCAACTTCAAAAAAGCTGACTATTCTATGATAAATAATGAAATAGGCAGTGTTGATTGGGTGACATTATTGCAACATCGGTCAGCTGAAGACGCAGTTGCTGCGTTATATGAAAACATATATCTTATAGTTAAGAAATGTATTCCCACAAAAATAGTAAAAAAATTTAATTATCCTATTTGGTTCACAGCTGCTTTGGTTCATATTTTCAAAAACAAAAAACAAAGTTGGATCAAATGGAAAGTGTATAAAAATCAATCCGATTATGAGGTGTTCTCTATATTTAGGAAGAGATTTAAGATAGAATCTAGTAAATGCTATCAGAGATATATGGATAAGGTACAGGATAGTATATGTCACAATGTCAAGTATTTCTGGACTTATATTAAAAATCTTAAAAAAGGTAGTGATCTACCTAGTTCGATGTCATATAAAAATAATACTACTAGTGATCCCACGATGATCTGTAATTTATTCTCCGATTTCTTTTTATCTGTATTTGAGCCCACTGATGTGGATGACACACTTGATATCAACCAAATTCCAGACAATAACCCCAATTCTGAATTAATAATAAGTAATCTCTATATAACACAACAAGAAATATTGAAAGAACTTCGTATACTCGATACTACTAAAGGCCCCGGTGTTGATGGCATACCACCCATTTTCCTTAAAGAAACTGCTGAGACTATATATTTTCCATTGCACATTATTTTTAATTGTTGCCTAAAAGAAGGAAGTTTTCCTTCTATATGGAAATCTGCGCGGATAGTGCCCGTGCATAAAGGTAGTAACAAAAAAGATGTCGAGAACTATCGACCGATATCGATTCTGCCTACCCTGTCAAAACTTTTCGAAAGGTTAGTACATAACAAAATTTATCCAATATTACACAATACTATTATCGAACAGCAGCATGGCTTTGTCCAGCAACGTTCAACCGCAACTAACTTATTGATTTATGTAAGTCATTTATTTGAAGCGCTAGACAAAAACATTCAAACAGATAGTATCTATACTGACTTTCGAAAAGCATTTGACAGGGTGGACCACAAAATGCTGCTTGAGAAACTGGCATATAATGGTATTCGAGGGAATTTGTGGCGTTGGTTTAAATCATATATAACCAATCGTACGCAAAAAGTTATGGTCAATGGTTACGAATCTAACTCTGTTCTTATTAGTTCTGGTGTACCGCAGGGGTCCATTCTTGGCCCCTTACTCTTTATCATCTTTGTCAACGATATTCACCAATGTTTTAAACATTGTAACTTCCTTTTATATGCGGATGATCTAAAAATATACCACAGTGTGAGAGATTCATCAGATAATCAAAAAATTCAAGAGGACCTTGATAGATTCTCTGACTATTGTATGAAAAACAAACTATCACTTAGTCTTAATAAATGCAAAGCTATAACATTTACAAAAAAAAAAAATGTATTTAAATTCTCATATAAATTGTGTGGTGAAATTCTTGATACTGTTGATAATATAAAAGACCTTGGCATTATTGTTGACAAAAAACTACACCTTGATAGACACATTGATAACATAATTAGCAAAGCGTACAAGCTATATGGATTTACTATGCGTACTTGTAAAAACTTTAGGCGACACACAACATTCCTTCATATATTTAAATCATTGATACGTCCCCAATTAGAATATGCCGTGTGTGTATGGAACCCTTACTACAATAAATATATTAATGCACTTGAAAATGTACAAAAGAAATATTTGCGTTCTATGCATTATAAATGTTATCATAATAGTATGTCTTATGATCAACTCCTAGATAAATATAAACTCCCAACCCTTAAATCCAGGCGAACATATCTTGAAATTATGATGTTATATGATTTATGTCATAATAGATATGATTGTATCCCCCTGCATAATAAGCTTTGCTATAAGATTCCCAGCAGAACCCATTGCCGCAGACAACATCGCCTATTTGCTACCACGTCTTGCCGTACAAATGCTGGTAAACGCTCGCCACTACACAGACTTGTTGATACTTACAATGATCGTTTTGCGTCTATTGACATCATGGTCATTAGTGCTGCCAAATTCAAAAAAGAAACACTAAAGTTACTTACTACAAGAATGTAACACTTAAACAGATAAGATCTATTCTTAGTACCTACGCATGTCTAATGTTGTTTAATTACTTTGCCTTATGTATTTTCTGATATGTCATTAACTTGTCCTTGTTATTTAAATTTACCTAACTTAGTACCTACCTACGCATGTCTAATGATGTTTGATTACTTTGCCTTTTGTATCTTCTGATATGTCTTTAACTTGTCCTTGTTATTTAAATTATCCTAACTGTTCATTGAACGTCAAAATTGTTTTAATGTATTGTACAGACTTTGACTTTTACTAGTTTGCTCCCCATCTCATTGATGTATTAGTAACACATTCATTTGAGTAATTTGGAGTTAACGTTGTTGGTATCACAATTACCAAAACTGAAATGTAACATTTTGAATATACACTACTGTGATTACTGTTTGTTAACTTATAATAAATTAAAAAAAAAAAAAAAAAGAATACCTCTTCTTAGTCTTTTTCTCATTGATCAGTTAAGGCTACTATGGCTTGCGGGGTTTCGTTTTCGTGTAAACCAGACATCAGGAATTCATTTTTAGGGCTCCGTACCCAAAAGCTCCAAGCGGAACCCTATTTTTGTCAGTCATAAATCCGTCCGTCGTCTGTTTTACAGGTTTTACAGTCAAACGTCATCTTGTTGACCCAAAGCCACAACAATTGTAAACAATTTTTTTTAATAATTTTTAAAGGGGGTCTACCATAGAGCTGAAGGGGGCGAATTTTTTTTTTACCTACCCCTTCGAGTGTGATATCGTTATTTATTTATAGTGAGTCCTAAAATTTTTTTTACTTTAACTGATTCTATTGAAGATGAATAACAATTAAAAATACCTTTTGCCACTTGAAATATTGTTTTTAATATTACCCCGTGTTACTCTTCGACATGAAAAAGACAAACTGAAAAATATGACAATTTTGAATAGGTAAAAAAGAACAAGTCAAATTTAAATAAAAAATAAATAAAAAGGAAATATATTAAAAAAAGGTTAGTTGGCCGGTCGGCAACAGATTCAATAAGGTGTCCTTCATAAAAACAAGGGCGTGAGAAGTCACTAAAGTCCACTATTTTAGAAAATTTGTTCCTAAGATTTTTTAAACTTCCCATTGACCTGTGAATTTGATATTTGGTAGTAATGTCTATTATGGTGTATATTTTACTAACAAACACAAAAAAACTAAAACCATGTTTTGTAAAAAAAAATCTTGTAAAAAATATTTTTCTTTTTTTTTGTATTTGTTGGTAAAAGGGACGTAATATTAAATATTATAACCAAATCGAAAGTTCGTAGGTCAATGAGAAGTATAAAAAATATAAGGAACAAATTTTGTAAAATAGCGGACTTTAGTGACTTCTCACGCCCTTGTTTTTAAATATTTTTTTACCGACGACCGCTTTAGCTTAGTTGGTAGTGACCCTGCCTACGAAGCTGGAGGTCCTGGGTTCGAATCCCGGCCGGGGCATTTATTTGTGTGATGAGCACAAATATTTGTTCATGGGTCTTGGATGTTTTCTATGTATTTAAGTATTTATTTATCTATACAAGTATGTATATCGTCGCTTAGTTTAGTACCCATAGTACAAGCTTTGCTTAGTTTGGGACTATGTTGATTTGTGTAAGATTGTCCACAAATAATAATAAATAAAATAAAAATAAACACAAAATAAAGTTTTTATCTATTTAATTAGCTCTAAATAACGATATCCCTCTCGTTGGGGTGGGTAAAAAATTTCTTTTTTCGCACCCCTTCAGCTATATGGGAGACCCCCTTAAAAAATATTTTAAAAAATCTGACTTCGGGTCTACAATATGCTTAATACTGTGAAAATTTTAAGCCTGTAGCCTAAACCGTTTGGCTGTAAAACCTGTAAAACAGACGACGGACGGACTTATGACTGACAAAAATAGGATTCCGCTTGGAGTCCTAAAAATGAATTCCTGATGTCTGTTTTACATGAAAACGATACCCCGCAAGCCATAGTAGCCTTAACTGATCAGTGAGAAAAAGACTAAAAAGAGGTGTGCTTGGTCCAATTCACCCCGCTCTCCCCTCGCACAGGGGACGAATCTAACTAATCTCCACATCTCAAAAGAATCACCGCGGAACAGTTTATCTTTGGTACAAATTTCATGCTTGTAGCCCGATGCCCACAGAAATGTTAGTAATCTGCCCTAATGAATGCTCATAGATTTTGAAAAATATAGGTCCTATCGAAATACATCCCAAGAATGACTTGTAGATAATTTTATAAGGAACATTTTTCCCTTTGACGGTTTTCTCGTAGCTTCAGCTGTTTTCAATAAAATAAAATAAACTGTAATTCGGCACACAAAAGTGCGGGTAGGGGGGGAAACAAAGGTCTGTCAACGTGTTTCCCTAACATTTTTGAAGCACAAATATCAAAGCTACCTGCATGCCCAGTTTCATGTTTTCTGTCAGATGAGACCGTATTCGTCATATTTTCGAGCTAAGGAGTCGTACTAATTTTGGTAAGGCACTATTTCATGCAATGTTATTTATCAAACGTAAACGTCCGTCCCGAAAGCGAAGTTCCGTTAATATGAATGAACACACACAAATGCAAACGGCTTGGGTATATCCGATAGGTAGGTAATCGTGGGTTCGTTTTAACCGTATTATATCGTTCTAAACCGGTTAATCGAACAAAACCTTTATATAAAGCTCCTCCGTAAACCGGTTTAAAAATAGCGGTTTTTGTACCGAAACCGAAATATAAGGGTTTTGCTGCAAGTATATCATAACGGTTTGAAAAATTAACCGGTTTCCGAGCCCTGATAGTTACTGGATTATGGTAGCCAATCCACTCACACGTCCGGCTCCAAAACAAATATCTAGTCTTACTCTAGTCCTTGGATACTTTAGTATCCAAAAATTTATCTTTTTAGGGTTCCGTACCCAAAGGGTAAAACGTGACCATATTACTAAGACTCCACTGTCCGTCCGTCTGTCCGCCTGTCACCAGGCTGTATCTCATGAACCGTGATAGTTAGACAGTTGAAATTTTCACAGATGATGTATTTGTTGCCGCTATAACAAAAAAATCTAAAAAATATAAAATAAATATTTAAGGGGGCTCCCATACAACAAACGCGATTTTTTTGCCGTTTTTATAAATAATGGATACGGAACCGCTCGGTTTTTCGGATACTAATACTATAGTATCCATAGACGTCTGAGTGGGTAGGTAACTCAATGTATTGCGCACGCAGCAGGTGTCATTTACTATTTCACGGTCAAACATGACGCCACAACTGCATGCGGCTCCCTTTGATTCCGAGAATTTCACATGATGATACCTTTATAGAAGTTTAGATTACACATGCAAAGTCAATTCGAGCTTGGTCAGTAACATCCAATACTAAAAACAATATGGAAGTATGTATATGTACTAGGTACGTACCAAGTACGTACTTCTACTATATTACATACTAGCTTTTGCCCGCAACTTCTTCTGCGTAGAACTTGGTCATTGCGCTAGAATGTTATTGCTATTATTTTATGTCAGGCGCTTACCTTTAAGGGATGATTTCCGGGATAAAAAGTATTCTGGGATTTATTATGTCCTTTCCTGGGACTCAAACTATCTACATACCAAAATCATCTAAATCGGTTGAGCGGTTTAAGCGTGCCTGTTACCCCAACAGGCAGACAGACTTACGTTCGCATTTATAACCCGCCACGACTTCGCACGGATAGGGCAGTTATTATTCTATTGATCTACTATAGGCAAGTATATTACTAAAAAACCGAAATTTCACTGAGCGAAAAAAAATACTAATTATTAGTAAGTTTTAGTGAATCCCAGGACAAGGAGATTATTACTAACGGTTACAAACCAGTTTTTGATAATAGTAGTTATTTACTAATACCAAAAAAAATGCCCTTGTAACAACTAAACTGTTTTGTGAGCGTTAGTATATAATCCCCTTGTCTTGGGATTCACTAAAACTTACTAATAATTAGTATTTTTTTCGCTCAGTGTTCTAGTCGCTTAGGTACTTCGAATGTACATAATACTTAGTCTTTTTCCATACTAACATTCAACCCCCTTTTTTACACCCACCCTCAAGGGATGAATTATGATGTTAGGTCTATAAACGATGTTTTAAGTTACACGTTTTAAAAATATTTACTTCCCATACAAACTTTCAACCCCCTTTTCACCCCTTCAGAAAGCGAATTTTGAAAAACGCTGAAATCACTTTTGTTATAATGTAATGTTTAGTCTAGAATCGAAGATTCAAGGTATTCGTTTAAAAAAAATGTGCTTCCCATACAAACTTTCAACCCCATTTTCACCCCTTCAGAGGGCGAATATCAAAAAACGCTGAAAACTATTACTTTCCATTTTAATGCTTAGTATATTCGGGAAGTTTTAAGTTTCTATCATAAAGATAATTTTGTTCTCCATACAAAATGACCACCCCCTTTTAACACCCTAAGGGGATGAATTTTGAAATAAATTATAGCCTATGTCCTATTCTGATGTCTAACCTACAACACCGGAAAGTTTCATAGAGCGTTGAGTAGTTTTTGAGGTTAAGCGGAACGTACATCAAATGGTCGCGAACCTGTGTCCCAGCGTCTGCACGAGCTGGTGCACGCCCCGTTCGCTTTCTGACCTGTGGTCGACCAGAGGTACGTGCATGATGCACTCGCTGGCCGCGTCCATGATGTGTCGGTGCGTCGCCGCCCGCTCTCCGGCGCCGGTGACTGGCTTGGTCAAATGGTCACGAACCTGTGTCCCAGCGCCTGCACGAGCTGGTGCACGCCCCGTTCGCTCTCTGACCTCTGGTCGACCAGCGGTACGTGCATGATGCACTCGCTGGCCGCGTCCATGATGTGTCGGTGCGTCGCCGCCCGCTCTCCGGCGCCGGTGACTGGCTTGGTCAAATGGTCACGAACCTGTGTCCCAGCGCCTGCACGAGCTGGTGCACGCCCCGTTCGCTCTCTGACCTCTGGTCGACCAGCGGTACGTGCATGATGCACTCGCTGGCCGCGTCCATGATGTGTCGGTGCGTCGCCGCCCGCTCTCCGGCGCCGGTGACTGGCTTGGTCAAATGGTCACGAACCTGTGTCCCAGCGCCTGCACGAGCTGGTGCACGCCCCGTTCGCTTTCTGACCTGTGGTCGACCAGCGGTACGTGCATGATGCACTCGCTGGCCGCGTCCATGATGTGTCGGTCGGTGCGTCGCCGCCCGCTTTCCGGCGCCGGTGACTGGCTTGGTCAAATGGTCACGAACCTGTGTCCCAGCGTCTGCACGAGCTGGTGCACGCCCCGTTCGCTCTCTGACCTCTGGTCGACCAGCGGTACGTGCATGATGCACTCGCTGGCCGCGTCCATGATGTGTCGGTGCGTCGCCGCCCGCTCTCCGGCGCCGGTGACTGGCTTGGTCAAATGGTCACGAACCTTTGTCCCAGCGCCTGCACGAGCTGGTGCACGCCCCGTTCGCTCTCTGACCGCTGGTCGACCAGCGGTACGTGCATGATGCACTCGCTGGCCGCGTCCATGATGTGTCGGTGCGTCGCCGCCCGCTCTCCCGCGTCGGTGACTGGCTTGGTCAAATGGTCACGAACCTGTGTCCCAGCGCCTGTACGAGCTGGTGCACGCCCCGTTCGCTCTCTGACCGCTGGTCGACCAGCGGTACGTTCATGATGCACTCGCTGTCAGCCTCTATGATGCGCCGGTACTTCAGCACCGCTCGCAACAGCTCCCTGGCTCCTTTAAATTGTTGACGATGTCGTTCTTTCCATTGCTTTTCTAGAACCCTGTTAAAATACGGTCGTGCAAAGATCATCTGTTGAAGCAAATCAACTGTTAGTAAGGCGTTGAGAAGTTCTGGGGGAACAAAAAAAATCACATACATACATACATACATGAAACCCGAAAACATTGCACTCCTTTTTTTGGGCAGTCTTGTAAAAAAGGGCTATTTTTGATTTTATTATTGTCGTGCTATATTGTGACATAACTTATCAAATTATATTTTATGCTTTATAATGTCTATATAAAGCAACACAAAAAAAAGAATAAAATGAGGAAAAAAAAAACAGTTATGTACAGTGTGTAATTCTGCAAGAAAACATTTCGAAACTGTATACCTAAGCATTATCAAATTCTATTTAGGTAAAAAAATGGAATCCTTTAGACTATAAATTTAGTTATAAATCTTTTGATATGTTTTCTTGCAAGAACTGGGTTCAGAAGCCGAAGGCAAATGACCTGCATAGCTGCCAGTACTACCGGTAAAATATTTGGAGGTGCTAATCTAAGAGCCTTATCATACTGGCGACTTGCGAGCGACTTGGAAGCGAGGCGCGCGCGCAAAGAGCTCTCAGGAAAATCTCTATACTTTAGATGCGGCGACCTCGCTGCGACCACGCTTCTAAGTTAGTTAGTTATACTGGGCATTTTCCGCAAGTCGACATCCAACGTGCCTATTTTGCGTGAAAAGGGGGGGTAGCGCTACTCTAACCATCCTAGTTCCTGTATGAAACCTATCAGTGTCTTTATGTTGTTTACTGCTTCCTGCAGTGTGTTCGGATTTCCTAGGTGTTTCTTCCTGTATACTTCTACCTGCTTACAGTCTAGTAGAATGTGTTTAGCAGTCTCTTCTGCCTCCATGCATGCTCTGCACAAAGGACACACGCACCACGCTTCTAAACAAAATGGCGGATATGGCAAAATTAATGGCAGCTATTAAAAAAACATACCGACGTTTCCTACAGCCTTCATTTGAATTTTCAGTGATACTAGAACAGGGGCCTATTCAAATGTTGTTGTTGGTTTTGTATGATGTTCCAAATTTGAAAATTGTTACGTTATCAAATAGGAAATAGTAATTACCTTATGTTGCTGCTATAACCTTCTACCACAGATAAGAAAATTTTCTTTTCATTTCTCATACTCTGAAAGTGGGTCATTGTTCATCTAAGTAGCGTGCTGAAAGTGGTCCATTTCTGCTCTAGAGCAGAAAAGTATTAAACATTTTTTTATGGTGAATCGGAGTTAAGTTGGGCAACGGCACTAACCTATACAGCCACATGTACAGATTCTACAGAGATCCTATACTTGTTCAACTGCCTGACTGCTTACCATAAACAATCTCCTTAATTTGTTTGTTTTTTTTTTTGCCACAATCGAAAGTCATATCAATAGTTTGTGGCAGATAAAAAAAGGGAAACTATGACAAGGACAACAAATCATCTCTCTCTCTGTCGCTCTTATATAAAGTTGTATATGACTATCTCGTTCAGTAGGTATTATTATTTGAGCGTGAGCGTAAACCGATTATTTTTTTATTAAAAATAAATAGAATAAAATGGTCCATACACAAACACCATTAACGTCAGTCAACAGTTCCCGTTCCCGCCAAAATGTTTTTTTTTCACTGATTCAGAAAATGTTTGTGCATATTGTTTTTGTATTTAACAAGTATTTCGCGTTGCAAATAACACAGTTCCTAATTTTTAGATCATGTCAATACTGTTTTACATCTTGTCTTTTGTGAAAAATGAAACAAAAATGTGCATATTTGTTTTTTTTGTCTACGAAGCTGGAGGTCCCGGGTTCGATTCCCGGTCGAGGCATTTATTTGTGTGATGAACACGTATAATTGTTGTGGGTGTTTTCTATGTATTCAAAGTATACAATACAATACAAATACTCTTTATTGCACACCTCAAAAAGAACACAGTACAGGACATTAGGCTTAAAGTAGAGGTAAACAACAGGCGGTCTTATCGCTAAAGAGCGATCTCTTCCAGACAACCTTTGGGCAAAGTATGCATTTATCCATGTATGTATATCGTCGCGTTAGTACAAGCTTTGCTTGGTTTGGGACTAGGTCGATTTTAGTGTAAGTTTGTCCACAAATATTTATTTATTTTTAAATATTTTACTTTCCTCGTATTCGAAATGAAAAGGAGAGTGTTTAACTCGGGCGAAACCACCCATTTCAGCCTCGAACTATTGGCGCTCTCACTTCGTTCGAGCGCCAAAATATCTCGGCAGAAATGGGTGGCTTTCAGCCCTTGGTTAACAAACTACTATAAATACATTGATTGTCGTAATGCTGGTCATTGTCTACGGTTTCTGAACGCATTTTAGAGGATTTATGATATGTGTGTAGATAAAATAGGTACGTTTACAATAGGGATGATGACACTATAAAAGAAAATCAATAAATCCAAATTTTCTGCATAAAGGCTCAAATTCTCAATCAAATGACGAAAAAAGTAATTCTAAAAAATAAATAATTACGTAATTATAAGTCTTCAAAGTTTGAAGAGTGGGTATTTTCTGTCGCTTTTCCGCAAAACGCACCTTTGTATTGAACGATCGTCATTTACTATGGCGCTACTCAACAGTGACGTCACAAATTTCATTTCACCTAATACTAATACCAATAATGTATTAAGAAATAAGAAACTTGAATACGAAACCTTAATATGAACGCCCTTGGCAGTCTCGGCGCGAGTCCATCAAACGACTGATGAGGCTTGGGTTCGAAGCGCTCGTACGGCCGCATCCAGTGGTAGAAACCTTTCCCGCAGTCTTTTTTCAAATCTTTGTACTTTAAGTGATTGGGCTTGGTGGACAATTGGGAATGCATTTTCCATTTCTACAAAGGAAAATTATTTAAATCTCAATTGAAGGGATGTTTACAAAAACAACTTATGTAAACTCGTACTATTACGTGTTACGCACAATTCCGTGACCGTGATACTCACTTTAATGCTTTTTAGGGTTCCGTAGTTTCCGTACCCAAAGGGTAAAACGGGACCCTATTACTAAAACTCCGCTGTCCGTCTGTCCGTCTGTCACCAGGCTGTATCTCGTGAACCGTGATAGTTAGTTAGACTTTTGAAATTTTCACAGATAATGTACCTATTTCTGTTGCCGCTATAACAACAAACACTAAAAAACAGATTTTTTTTTGCCTTTTTAGGGTTCTGTACCCGACGGGTCAACGGAACCCTATTGGTGACGCCCAGACGTCCGTCCGTCCGTCGTCTGTCACATAGGTTTTACAGCCAAACGGTTGGAGCTACAGGCTTCAAATTTACACAGTATATTAAGCATCTTGTTGGCCCGAAGTCATACAAATAGCAAATGCAAATGTTTTTAACCATCAGCTAAAGGGGGGCGCAAACATTTTTTTTATCCTACCCTATCGAGTGGGGTATCGTTGTTTAGAGCTCATTGAGTAGATACTTGCTATATTTTTTATTGAAAAAAATATTGGAAAACAAAGGAATGAGAAGCCACCAAAGTCAGCTTTTTTTACGAAATTTTTTTCAGAAGAATTTTTTGACTTCCCAAATACCTATAAACTGAAAATTTGGTAGTGATGTTTGTTATAACGTATATTTCACCAACAAATATAAATTTAGAAATAAAGGAAAAATTTAAAAACTTAAGCACCGAGCAGGATTCGAACCTGCGACCTCCCGGCACTCGCGGCCAGTCGCTCTAGCCAACTGAGCTATAGGTGCGATCACTACCCGGCTTGAAATTCGTCAATCCTTCCTTCATTTATACAACGCCTTAAGGGAGGCGTGCAGTGACATCTACCAGAAGACTCGGGCTTTACGGCACTAACGTCTCAAATTATGTTGAGAAATCGTAGTGGTATACGACCAAAATTGATTTGGCAAAATTGCTTTGGTATGGAAAAGAAAAAATCTAATATATTGATAAATTAGATTTTTTCTTTAAAATTTCCGTATTTTTCCTATAAAAACATAATTAACTTTGCGGTCGGTTCGGAACCCTAAATGTGCGAAGTCCGACTCGCACTTGGCCGGTTTTTATAGATAATGGTGATAAATGATAATGGTACGGAACCCTTCGTGCGCGAGTCCGACTCGCACTTGGCCGGGTTTTCGGAGTTACTTGACAAGTTGTTATATTTTAAAATATACCACCTGTCGAGGAAACAAGGCCTCTTTCCGTTAAAAAAATCTTACGGATTCGGGCAAGCGCATTTCGCAAATGTGTTACTCGAAGCGTCGTTTCGCCGGTCTGTTGGTGAGGAGTGAAAGCGGTCCGTTCAATTGCAGTTTTCGCATAAAAAAAGTTTATTAATCGCACTAAAAACTTGTCTAAAGTATAATTATATCCTTAGTTTGCCATATATAGTACGGCTCCTTAACTCGAAATACGGTCCCACTCCCATCTGCCAGAAAGCAGAAACCATGTAACTTTCTATGCATGTAGCTTTCATATTTGTGCTTCAAAAATTTTAGGGAAACACTTTGACAGACCTTTCCCTTATATAAGCATTCCCAGAAAACTCAACATCGCAAGTTTTTGTTTCACATTCAGTTAAGCGCGAGAACTATCCAGGTTTTGAACTCATTTAACGCATTCACTGCCACCAACGCATATATGCGTTTCCGTTACTTTCACCCAGGGCCTTGAACGCACAGAGGCGTTCATAATATTTAGTGACTCACCCTGTGCCTTAGTGCCTTAGACTTAGAATACTTAGTCGGTTGAACTCACATGTGCGTCTGGGGCACACACGCACACAGCAAAGTGCGGCACCTGCCGAATGTCCAGCAAAAGAGGGTGGCAGTGAATACGTTAAAGCGTAGGTACCACACACTGGAGCGGCCTGCGGTGGCGGCCAATTGATAGAATGACAATCAAGGCCGCTAGTGTCTGAATAGTTGTCAGGAGTTTCATTACATTATATACATCTCAACATCTGACCGCCACCGCAGGCCGCTGCAGTGTATGATAGGCTTTAACCTCAGTCTCAGTGAGTGCGACAGTCGACAGCAAGGAAATGAGACTGCGACGGTCCCCGAAAGCATCATATTCGTTTATCGAGCACCAAGGCTGGAACCGACAGTTTTTCACGTCTTCTTCCAGCTGAATTCGGTGAACCAACTCCGAACATGACAAGTCACTGGAAAAAATATACAATTGAGAGCAGTATTAGCGTCATATGCAGACTATTTTAAAAACAGAATCGTTAATCCTGACGGGCAATCTGCAGCCGGATTCTAAATGGTGTTAAATGACGTGTTTATGACGTGCAATGCTGTAAAACATGAGACAAACATATCGCGCCAAAAATATTCTACGGGAAGCCGGAAATGATTTGCCTTTCTTCATGAAACGTAGTAAAGAACTGGTCTGGCTGAAAATTAGGCGTTGGGAATTGAGTTGGATGGACGCTCCGCGGTTACGTGCATAATTTTCTTTTTGCAGATGTACATTCTGTATTAGTACATTACTTAACAAGGGCGGTAAAACAAAGAATGTCTCAGATCGCAGGTAGTTTAAATTGTTTTTTAAATTAAAATAATGTCTTCTTTTAGTAAAATCTTCCATCTACAATATTCAAGGTACTTTCCCTCCATGTGACATAGGTGTGGGACGCCCTGTATAATGGGGGTAGCCAATGGGCGTTAGTGGATGATTTGGGTTTTGTAAGGGTATTGGGATACCCTTATTACGAATGGGCGAGCCTTTTGATAAAGGCTTTAAAATGATATCAGGAGACCTTTTAATCGAATGGGTAACAATTTTGATATGACTTTATTTTACTAAACGGTTAAAACTCACGTATTAATTGTCACTTCGGGCGACATGTAAAATAAAGTTATAACATGTCTCACGAAAGTTTAAATTCAAATGACGACCGCTTTAGCTTAGTTGGTAGTGACCCTGCCTGCGAAGCTGGAGGTCCCGGGTTCGAATCCCGGCCGGGGCATTTATTTGTGTGAATAGCACGAATATTTGTTCTTGGGTCTTGGATGTTTTCTATGTATTTAAGTATATAGAATAGAATAGAATAGAATATTTATTTAAAATTCTTATAACTAACGTTTACATTGTGCTTACTACATATACATTAGATATATATCGTCACTTAGTACCCATAGTACAAGCTTTGCTTAGTTTGGGACTAGGTTGATTTGTGTAAGATTGTCCACAAATATTTATTTATTTATTTATTTAAATTTTGATATGAGCTTTAAAAACAAATTGAATGGGTTTTGATGGAGGGCCGGCCACTGATTGTATTTGTAGCCAAGCCTATCTTATGCTGACGCAGACGCGAACGAAGAACTAGACAGTGCTCTTCGACATCTCTATTCTCTACTCAATAAGAACGTCGTGAAGGCGCGATTATCGCGATAGTCGTCTCTGCGAGTCTGCGAACGGTCTAATAGCACAGATTAATTATTTTAGTACCTAAAGGTACAGAACAGGTGCCCGCTGGCTGCCTTAGGGCAGTCAGGGCGTCCGCAGTTTTTTTAACCTGTTACTTTATACCTAGGCCGGGCCCATTAAAGCGATAGGACTGCGCGTCCGCAAGGTCGCGCGGTTTGTATCGGACCACCACAAACCAACTCAGTTGCTTTGTTGTAGTTGCAACCACAAACCAACATTAGAGCAACACAAAAGACGAAAATGAGAGACAGAATAGCGGACGAGCACTGAAAATTTTCCATACTCATTGACAGAGAGACGTGACGTCAATATCTAAATAAATAGATAACACCAACCACTCACCGTTTAAGAATAAAAAATCTCGTTTCTCTTGCACTATATCGCTGGCTACACTTCCCATGCAGAACAACAGAATTTGATTTCATTCGTCCTTGTCCACCGCCTATGACCTCTGCTTCCTCGAGTGCAGATTCCGGAGTTAACGCTTCTTTATCATCTAACAAAATAGCCCCTTCCTCGTTAACTATTATCTTCTTGCCAAACGAATCTTCCATACGTAACCAACATTGCTGGGATTTGTCAATAGAGATCATGTCATCATGGCATATTTTAATTTTACAAGTTGTTTTTGAATTGCACTCCGAACAACCTGAGTAATATATTTTTAAATCATGCCCATCGAAAGTAGCTTCAGTGGCTGGATCTAAGGACATATCGTAGTGGTTTTCCGAATTAAAACTTACACTTGTATTATTAGGCGAGTCAATAGTAACTTTTCCATTAGCTTTGTTCACAGTGATAGATGAAAAGTTTTCATGTTCAATGGTATAGCTAATTTGGACAGAGATATATCCATCCGTCCTAATTTTAGGCCTGTGCTCTTCTTCTTCGTAATTTTTTTTAAATATTGAGCTACCGAGACTTTGCGTTTTAGACATATTGCTATAGTTACTTTTTTGTGACATAGACATTTTTGACTTGACAGAATTATAATCTGATTCCAATAAATCAAATAAATAGGATTCTTCTTCCGTCCATTCCGGATATATCTCTTGGTCCTCTACAATCATTTTTGTTATAATCCTCGTTCGGTTTGGAAATGTTACAATGTGAACTCCATCTTTGTTCAATAAAATTTGCGTTCCATCCATTCTGCGAGAAAACACTTCGCCGAGACAATAATCAGTAGCAGTTCGTATGAGCAACTTTTCTATATCAAATGAACAATCGTCTATCCATTGTTGTCGAAGTCCACTGGCTTCTATAATCTCAAATTCGTCTATAAATAGTTCGTACTCTGGAACTACATCTGAGTTCTCCGGTTCAGGCGCTATATTTTTTGACGTTTTTGAAGACAACTTTGTTGTTTTATCTTGCCCTTTATCTTTATTTAAAGGTAATTTTGCAGGTTTATCTGTCTCGACCGGTTCTTCAACTATTACCTCTTTTATTTTTTTCCCGTATTTTGTAATATTAATATATGTGCCATCAGAACGTAGAACCTCTATGACACCAGAGTTTCTATAAACGATAACTTCACCATTCAAGCTGATGCATCTCATCTCTTCATCTAGTAGCGGAACTGGAACTACATAATATTGCTTTAAATGAGACAGAGTCGAGGAATTCTCTTCATAAACAGTTTCTGTAATTAGTCCGTTTGGCCAAGTAACACAAAGAGAATGGAATATCTTCGATTCAAATGTTGCGAGTGTTTCTGCCGGAGAAGTAACTTTGGGCACAGTCTCTTTTGGTTTCATGTGAATATGATCATCCAATGAAGATGTTGTGCTTACTGGAGTCGGGATACGATATACTTCTTTTTTAAAGTTGTATGCTACGTGATCTTTACTAGTTATCCTAAAAGATTCGCAAGCATCCGTTATCTCTGGTGTTACAGAATCTCCTAAAGACCTATGTACCCAAAATTCATTAAATCCGTTACCTGGTACGACGCTAAGAATAATGTTTTCTAAATTCATTGGTATAATAAAACTATACCGACTAGACACGCGGGTTCCATCTTTTGAAAAAAAAGTACCATCCTTTCCAAACACTTCAACTCTCCTTTCACTCAAATCATAGCCTTGAAATTGCTTCATTGGGGTTATTATATCACTATTAGAACCATGGATAGAGCTTGTTGGGGTGGAGACTGCCGCCTTTGATTTCTTTGTGCTTTTTGAGCCCACGAAACTTGATGTTGGTACCGAAGACTGTGTAACCTTTTCAGATTGTGGTGAACCATGTGGCGTATCTTCGTCCCCGCCTTCGGCTTCAACGAGTTCTTGGTATTTAAGAGAACCTTCCATCAGTAGCTCCAGTTCCACGTCTAAATGTTCTATACATGATTTTAATGCATGGGGATCCACAGCTGTACATTGAGATTGACTATCTCGAGTAATTTTTTGTTCATAGAGATCTTCTTCGTCTTTAATCCAATCATAGTGTTCTTCTAATACAAAGTCAAAAAAATCTTGCAAACAAACAGGTGTTGGTAAGTGACTACGCCATTCTTCTCGAGCTATACCATCGTTGTCATGACTATTGAAAAACATTAAATTGAAGGTATCAGTTACTTCACAATATTTGTAATCCAGGCAGTTAAAATTATTAAAAGCATCACGCAAAACTTGGAAAGCACGCGTGCCGGTAAAATCTTCAAATACTTCGAAGTCATCGATCATGTGGTCGTTTGGCTTATTGTTTGCTATTTCAGAAGCAGAAACTAGTTCACTTATATCTGGGCAATCAAACAGAACTCTCATCTTTTGCTCCTCTGTATCTTCAGAGCTTGTAAAAACGGATGTGTTTTCTATTTTAGTAATAGATGGGAACGAATGATCAGTTGTGCTGCTCGACACAATTAAAGGTTGGCCTTTAGGTAATGGTTCGGCAAGCATACTGCGTTTTAAATAAAGTTTTTTAAAGTCGGATATTGTTCTTGATATTAGATGTTTCTTCCTGATCGAGCTCCTATTGTTATATAAATTCCTACACGTCAGAATGTTGAACAGTCTATTAAGTTCCACAGTCTCAACGTCAGGTCGATCGAAACATGATAAGAGTAAATTAACGTGAAAGTTAATTTTGGCTTCAAATTCATCTCGTGGACGATCTTGTCCAAGCCATAGCCGATTTATAGGCATACCTAATAACATAGAGAACACTATATCGTCCAAATGGATATAATTGAGGTGAAATGTTTGATATTTTGCAAAATCTCCAAAGTTTATGACAATGGGATCTTTATGAGTTTCAGCCTCTTCCCCATAAGTTAAACGATAAAACTTTTTGTTCGAATTTGTTGAGTGTAGTGCACTAAAAACGCCCTGTATCAAGTTTTCTGCGTTTTTCGTTTGGGTATCTCCAACTGGACTGGATGGCCGATTCAAAGTCACACCCGTAGAAAGAGTCGTTCGGGTAGAATTTTCACTAAAATCTTGGTTTGTACACACTGCTTGAAGAATGCTGTCTAACACTGAATACGTAGTACAACATTCAAGAGGTAAATCATCGATGTGCTGATGGTAGTGTCGTCCAAGAATCATATCTTTATTGTCCACTGGAATATAAATAATATGCATGTTGTCTAAATAATGTCTACGCTGTCGAGTCAAATCTTGTATGTCGTACATGAGAAAACATAATTCGTCATATATCTTATCAGGATTTCCGCTCAATTCATCTGTAGTCCAATAAGGAGGTGCAAAAATTATGAAAGCCGTGTCATTATAGACATCCGCAGTATCTTTGTTGATGCGGAGTTGTTGTAATTCTTCCCAGAAATTTTGCGATTGGGCAATTAACACATCTGTTTGACTTTGTCCTCTTTTTGATGGTCGTATCAGACTCGACGGAATAGGCTGCGCAATAATATCTATTCTAATTTGAAATATCGCCGTCAAAGGGACACCTATTTTGATGAGGCATCCAGCTAGCTCAGGTTCCATAAATCCCGACACGGCGACGTAAAGATTTGGTCCATCAATTGGAAAATCATCAACATACACTTTGTCCCTCCACTCTTCTCCCCTCACTCTCAATGCAGTATTAAACTTTTTTCCTTCCTCCGGTTCATCAGCTGGAGTCGCTACATCTCCCTCGCCTTTTTTACCTTTTTTAGGTTGTGGCGGGGGTTCAGTCGGCTCTGGAGGAGGAACGCAAACTGTACCCCTTACTTCTGTTCTGTCGATCATGGTCGCAGATTCTCTACGCATTCCGTCACGGACAAGGTGTTGTTGCTTCTCAATAAATAAGTATTCCTCCTTCATCTTCAGTATCAGATGTTTCACAACCAATGCTTGTATATCAGGAGGTATATCTTTCTTTTCCTTTAAGAAGGCTTGACCTACTTCGAAAACTCGGAGGCTCTCATCTTTTACTTTTTTTTCACCGCCAAGTTGATTGATCATAAACATTGTCTCCGATTTGCAAATATTTTTTATTACAAATCTTTTCTCCTCAGCCGCAAATACTTCGAATTTATTTAAATACATACGATCTTGGTCACTTCCGGCAACTTCCATCATCACTACTTGCACAGACCATGATGTATCGTTCAGAGGAGTGTCCTCAATGTATGTACGCCAATAATTTTCTTTTACAGACTCAAGATTTTTCTTTGGTGGCATTTTGCGTCCACCCAAGTAACACAAATTGACTAAGCAAGCAACATATATGTACCATGTATGTACCTATCTATATAAGTTCAATTAACTTTCAACCACAAGCTATAATTGATTACCTAAAATACATTCAATTATTCATACATATATTTCGGTAAAAACGCTTTCACGAAAATCAGAGACTATAAGTGTATTTATGACGCAAATAAATTAATTTATAATTTTCCTCTATGATTAATGTATGTCATGGTCACAACAAACGTCACATTTTATTTTTGTCTACAACCTACGATTGACACATTTGTATATGACCAGCTACTACCTAAATAAATACAGCCAAGAAGTTTAGGTTGAATACAGCCATGAATTTTTTGAAATTCAGCTATGAATTTAAAAGCAAGGAGGAAAACATTGTCCGTTGTATGGGTGGTACAGTTTTAAATCATTGTCCGTTGTATGGGAGCCCCCTTTAATAATTATTTTATTCTGATTTTTAGTATTTGTGCGCCAACAGAAATACATAGTAGTACAATAGTAAGTACTTTAGCAACTACTTTAATAGCAACAACAACAAGTAGACCTTGGGACTTAGGGACCCGCTCCGTGCAAACCGCGTCAGCTGGCGTCCGCCCTTACGGCATCAGCTGACGGGTTTTCCACCGCGATACTACCGGCAGACGAATTTATTTAGCTAAGCTAAACGCTAAGCTGGCTATATACCCACTCACCTACGCCTAATGTAAGAAACAACATCGTGAAGCCCTTCAATGTATTATGTCGTACGAACTACGAAGACACAGAGGACCTTTTAGTTTTTATTAAATGATTAGATCACTGTTTTAATAATAAGTGAACTATGTGAAATTAATAAGAATAGAATTTTTCATTTCTCATACTCTGAAAGTGGGTCATTGTTCATCTAAGTAGCGTGCTGAAAGTGGTCCATTTCTGCTCTAGAGCAGAAAAGTATTAAAAAAAAATTCTATCAAAGTATGAGAAATGAAAAGACGTTTTTCAGTTCTCTAAAGATTAAGCGGTGTCTATGTTCAAAGCAATTACTCCTCTTTAAAGAAAAAAAAAGCGCATGATGTACCTCTTTCTTTAATATAGCAAAAGAACAGGAGGCGAATACGCAAAGCAAACACGCATAGCGAAGCATAGTGCTGGCCTTAGAAAAAAAATGCTGTCAAATTAGACATAATACGCCCGCCAAGAGTTAAATTATTAATTTAAGGTGGATAATTGGTGTTTATGTGTTTTCTCGCAATCGAAGTGAAAAGTATAGTGTAACTCGGGCCTAAAAGCCATATTGCCACTCGAACAATTTTCCCTCACTACGTTCGGGAAAATAACCATCTCGTGGTAATATGGCCCGCTTTAGACCCTTGACAAACAATCTACTATTGTCTTGGGCGCTTAAATCCCTCACTACACTCAGGACTCAGTCTTAATTCCCTCGCTTCGCTCGGGAATTAACTCATTACTCCCTCGCTCCGCTCAGGAGTAAAATCTGGAGTCCTTCGTTACGTTCAGGATTCAATATCGCGCCCGTGACATAAAACAGTGCTTTATCCCCTTGGTAATCTACTATTTCATTAAATTATTATTATAATTTATTCACCGTAGCATATAATCTTCATGCGAGAGGAAATGACTGAAAAAGCTTTTTACCGGCAGACGAACTTTATTCCTTAAGGCGCCTGTATACGCAAGGCCTTCTCCATACAAACTCTGTGCAAGTTTTATTAGTCAGTTTTGGCACTCCCGCATATAATTTTTTTTGCTTGTTAATAGATATACGAAGAATGTAAGGCAAAAAAAAAACAAAAATTAAAAAAAAATGCATTTTTTTTCTTGAGGTTCTAGCTAACTAAAAAATAAGCGTAAGGTAAAAGCGCCTATTACCGGGGGTATCAAAATCCGCGTCCATCATCGCGGCATTTTCTAAATCTCATTTTATAAGAAAACAGTACGATCTTCTAAAAAATGTATTTTTCACTCCTTTTATTCGAAAAAATGTGTTTTGTAGCCCGTTACTGTAATGTTTTCATACAATACTATGTTCCTTGAACGTAACAGGACTGATTGGCAAGATAGAAAAATGTTAATAAAATTTCACTTTTTCTCCATGGAAAAAGTTTTCTTTACTTTGTGGATTTTTATTACATAACCGTAAGTTCACCTTACGGTAATGTAGGAAGTACCTAATTGATACTGGATAGGATTGGAATCAGTTGGCATAAAAAGACCATGTGAAAAATAAAAGTTTTCATTTCATACAAATTGTATGGGAAACGTTTTCCTTAAGCGTTTTCCTACAATACAAGCTTTTGATTCTCGATAGGAATAGCATCGATCGGCATAAAAAAAAGTTTTTCTAAAAATCACCTTTATCTCGCACCCTGTATACATGTTTTTTTTTAAATCTGAAAACGCCATATATGATTAATTCAAAATCAAAGCAAGGTTTACTAAGACCATTTTCACGTAGCAGTACGGGATCTAGTAGTAGCTGCTCTCACTGACCCAAAAAGAAAATCCATCTTGTATACAGATGCAGATTTTCGTATAGTAGTCAATTTTGTACGTGCGCTCTTCTCTACAGTTGGGGCTAGAATGGCAAAACTTGCCGATATTTTACCGCAGTGCGCGTACTGTAAAATCACGGTTTTTTTTCCGTTGCGGATTTGAAAACGCACCGCAACTCGCCGCACCGCAGTGCGCGCTTAGCCTTAGACCGTTTTCAGACCCGACCAAAGAGTGAAATAGTATAATAAGTATGTTGGGGAGACGACATTCGCACTTGCTGGGTTTGCTCTTCTCGGCCTTAGGTTCTCATTAGATACGGGGAGTGGATGGTGATTTAGAAGAGCAAGGTCAGCATTTACTGGTGGCTTTAAAATTTTAAAGGAATAAAAAGAATTTAGCAGTTAAATTCATACCCGGTGTGGCCTGTAACAGGAAAGGACGCTTCCTTAGAGCATCTGCAGTAACTCCTTAACTGTGTTGTGTCCAAATATTTTATTTATTATTTAAATTCGGAGAAACTTTGATCCCAAGTTAGGACCCTCAAACGTAATGCATCTTTTATTCAAGCAATGAAGACCACTAACTGCCAATTGGCGGAAATAATTCCTGTATTTACGCATAGTTGTAGGGAAAGATGTCCTTAACAATATACTAAAAATCCTGACGGATGGGGTGGAGATAACGGGTAGGGGGGGTATAAAGGTATTTTTTAGTTTTTCTTAAAAAACACGTAAACGGTGGCCCATAGCAAAAAATATTCTTAGACATAAATAATCTACATAAAATTCTCTACAAGAAAGGTTCTACGCACTTTTTCGCTAGGATGATATGGGTGGGTCTCATTCCTTTGTTTCTCAATGTCCGAAAAAATACGGTATTTATGCACTCAACGAGTTCTAAATAACGATATCCCACTCGATGGGGTAGGAATTTTTTTTTTCGTGCCCCCCTTACGTATAAGCCTTTAAGCATATTTTTTAACAATGTGTATAGATGAGAGAACACGATGCTTAAACTGTGAAAATTTGAATCCATCCGTTTAGTTTTTAAGGGGGGCTCCCATATAGCTAAAGGGGGTGCGAAAAAAAATTTACATACTCCATCGACTGGGGTGCCGTTGTTTAGAGCTCGTTAAGTGCATAAATTCTGTAGATTTGTTTTTAAAAATATTGAAGAATAAAGGAACGAGAAGCCAGTTTATAAATTTACCTTGGGGCCCCCCCTCAAGAACTAAATGGATGGCTTCAAATTTCCATAGTTCAGCATCGTGTTGACCCACATCTACTTACATTTAGAATTCGTTGAGTGCATAATTTTTTTTTTTGTTTTTAAGAATATTGAGAAACAAAGGAATCCGAATGAGACCCAACCATGAGGCCACTTATAATTAACTTTCCCTCCTTTAAAATGTCATTAAATATTCATCCTAGCGAAAAAATGCGTAGAAACTTTCTTGTAGAGAATTTTATGTTGATTATTCATGCCTAAGAATATTTTTTGCTATGGGCCACCGTTTACGAGATTTTTAAGTTTTTTTTTTGTTTGAATGGATATTTTATAGCTTTTTATTACAATTTTTTTTTATTGTGTTTTTTACAAAAATCGTTATTAACATTATTCCACAATAAAATAGGACAACTGCTTGCGCCAATAAAATAAAAAAGGTGTTTTCCATCTTTAGCCACGTGGAAATAATTACAAGCAAGGTTAATCTACCGTTTAATTTATTGCTCCTATTTCAGGCCACACCCTGTATAAAGGTGCTCCCACCCCACTGCTCCCCAAGTCCCCCTTTACATTCCTTTGGTATCTGACTAAGATTTTGGCGTGAAAGGACAAGGACATTAGACACTCGCACCCATAATATTAGTGAGGTAGGTAATAGAATAAGTAGGTAAGATTAAAATAAAACCATTTTTAAATATTGTATTACTGTATATTTGAGATGATTTGGCGAATACTCTCACTAAAATTCTAATGCTAATGACACTAGTAAAACTCGTCAGTGAGTTGGATTGGATCCATTACTCGGTTTGTAAATAAATATTAGCAATTATACCAACAGACAATATATACTGCAATAACTCAGTAGGCAATTCTGTACTTATTCAATACTAACAAATGTCAGTATACAATAATTGCTGATAATAATATGCTGTTATTCCTATGTACAGTACGTACCATGTATTATTTGATCTATTCTCTAGTAGTAAAGTCACCTGAGTACAAGAGTTTCTTGTTGACTAAGGAACTTTAAAATGTAGGTACCTATATAAATATCTGGGGGACCGAGCTTCGCTCGGCGGTTTCCTGGGCATCAGACCTAGCTAGATCGATTGCTCGTCCGCGAAAATCCCCACATACCAAATTTCATCAAAATCGTAAGAGCTGTTTCCGAGATCCCCGAAATAAATAAATATATATAGATATATACAAGAATTGATCGTTTAAAGATATAAGATAAAAGTTCCCGTTTACCAAAGTCTGAAGTCCATGTAAAGTAAGACTGTGCCAGTTGCACCAACGTACGCTACGAACACAGACCGGTCATCGTCAAATATGGAAACGGCAGGTGTCATCCTATAGAAACTTGTAAAATTTTACATACAATCAGATTTGACGAACACCGCTTACGATTACAGACGGTTTGGTGCAACCCAGCCTGAGACACATTAATCGATCCTGTGTAGGTACTTACATTACATACTGCACAAAGTTATTTTCCTCTATGACATAATATTTAAAAATAAAAGGTAAGTAATGTTATGCGTACGTTAAATGGATTATTATTTAAAACACATTTTGCTCTTAGGGACATAAAAGTTCTGCTGCAGGTATGCTACTCACTAGTGTAATTTGGTTCGTCAATTCACGACGTCTGTATCTTTCAGACATCAGGTAGATGCTTTTCAATAAATTCTTTAACCAAATTGATCCCTCGTTTGTTTATTTGATGTCCCAGTCTTTCCAATATATGAAATTGAATAGGGGCCCCAAGAGTAGTCAGTTCATTGAATGTAGTTTTGCCCCACTCTAAGGGCACTATATCGTCTTTGTCGCCATGGCATTGCAGTAAGGGTGGGACTGCAAACAAACGGTTTTTTTATTCCGCAAATTAAGTGTCATAGTTAAACTTGGGTGGATTCAAGAGTAGAAGTAGGCCAAAGTAAAAGGAATATGAAGGATGTGAATGACGAGATAAAACGTGAGATGCATGAAAGATAAGAATAAGATTAATATAGGGCTACACGAACCCCTAATTATTGACAAAACGAACAATGATGAATAACAGCTGGGCTGTTTATAAAACAAGCGTAAGGTAAGTACATAAAACGAGCGGATCCGCCCGCCGAATATATACAGAGAGTTACTACCTCGTATTACTTGTAAAAGAGATTTTATATCGGAAGTGCCCATTCGGGGACTACCCCTTACACTCAAAACTTTCATTCACAAACTTACAAACTCTTCGTAATATTAGTAGTTAAGGTAGGTATGTTGGGATAAGACCGGATCGGGCCAAGATCGGATAGTAATTCAATTTTCTCCTAAACTAGAAGAGATTTTAGATTTGACAACACACCTGCCTACCCCATTTTTGTTACGCCCCACACCTCAGTCAGCCGCGTGGATTTAAAGCGACAGGTTGTCTGTGTATTTTTAACAGGAAAAGAACGGATACTTGGGCCATTTTACGGAAAGTTGTACACTCGACTTTTTTTTTAATTTGGATAAAATCGGGTTTTGTCTACTCAGAATCGAAAGCACTTTCGAGCCTAATAGGAGAAAAAAAGTGTCCCAAATTTTTCATACGATTTCCAGTTTTTCCATTCCGTTACCACCATACAAACATTACTACTACAACTAAAAAAAAATTGGGACACTTTTTTTCCCCAATATCATTCGAAAGTGCTTTCGATTCTGAGTAGGAACAACCCGATTTTAACCAAATTAAAAAAAAAATCGAGTGTACAACTTTACGTAAATTGGCCCATTTATTTTTACGAGCCATACGATGCGCGTAACTGCAGAGTAAATTATTCAACATAGTCCGATGATACGTTACCCGTTTACGTCCGATGCTTTCCGATGAAAAAAATTATCAAATACTCTCTTTAAACGTATATTAAATAAAAACGGTTGCATATATGAGGAAATGAAAAATATAGGTTGAAAAACTTGAAAATATATTTCATACTTATTTACAACAAACGATAACAATTCAAGGAATCGTTAGATAAGTTAGTAAAAAAGAAAAAATCCGAATGCTTCCCAAAGTATCGAAAAGTAGTCCGATCTTATACCAACAAACCTTGTAGGTTAGATTAGTAGAAATAGTAGATTCGCAGCTCGGCTCAGGGCACATCCGGGTTGTCCCGAGTTTATTTATCAATAACAACCACATCAGTAGCACTTAAAAAACTGTCGATTAACACACTGTTGAACAATTGAATAATATTGGTACTTACGTGAAGAGTTAGTAGCGTTTTTTAGCTCTTGATACACAACAGAGCCTGTATTGAGAAAGGAGCTAAGCACGAAGGCTCCGGCAATTTGCCTGTCCCATCTGTAGGCTGTATGGAATGATAGTGTACCGCCCATTGAAAATCCACCTACAAAACAAAAAACTTCTTAGCAATCAGGCCAAAGCCAAGTGGATATATGTACAGTCACCAGCATTAATAAGGGACACAGCATAACAACTCTAGAAATAGCCTTGTGGCAGATATTGATGCTAGCGACTGTACTATTTGCTTCTATTATAGACCAATGAAAATCTAACATTTACAATAGCTAGTAGAGGAGATCTATATATATATATATATATAGTCGCTCGTGGCCCAGCGGCGCCGGGTACTGCTTGCGGTATCTAAGGTTAAGCAACGTGGGCAGCGGTCAGGACTTGGATGGGTGACCGCTTTGTGGTTACTAACTGAGCGCTCCCGGGCTTTGGAAGGCACGTTAAGCAGTTGATCCCGGTTGCTGTCTATGGCAGCAGTCGTTAAGCCAAGTTGGAGGCCTTCGGGCGGTTTGAGAAATTCTCACAGTCAAGTTGCCCACTCACTTGTCAAAGCCTAATCCCAATAAGGTCTAGTTTCCCCTCGGGGTTGGACGGTCAGATGACAGTCGCTTCCGTAAAAACTAGTGCCTACGCCAAATCTTGGGATTAGGTAGCGGACCCCAGGCATCCTTCAGGATGCAACTGTACTGGGATAACGCTAGGAGGATGATGATGATATATATAGAGGTATAGTCCTCCTTGTCGTATCCGACAACGGCGACCCCTACAACTTCCTCCGATCACCATAACACCATAAGCCCATAAGCGCCATCTACGGAAAACTCGACCCAAGCCCTCATATTCCTACATGTTAATGACCAGGAGATCTAGACCATAGTCACAAAAGCAAAACGCATGAAGTGCGCGCCCCTCTGATTTGACCAGAGGGTAAATAACGTGCGCGCAAGAAGATAAATAATAACATCAAAAAAATGTACTTTAGGTAAGTATAGTAGAAAAAGCTGAATTATAAAAACAAAACCCAGAGGTAGAACAATGTGACATACTTCCTTCCAGATAAGATGATGAAAAGTTCCTATACTATTCTATTAGCACTAATTGTCATTGTTAAGCATTTCTGAGCTCTTTATTTATTAGCCCCTCCCACCCTCTAGTTTGCGCGTATTTATTGCAGAGTGAAACCAGAGAGAGAAATCTATGTGAGATAAACATTTTATGTTGCTTTTCTTGTTCATATTAAAATGAAATGAGTCAGTTTGAGCATTGAATTGATCAAAATCAAACTTCTGATTAAATATTTTGATATACACTCTCAAGGAAATAAAAATCTACAGGAAACTTTTTGTTGACCTAGAATCATGGATCATCGTCAGCATGTACAGTCAGCGTCATATAGTATGTAGCAGCCAAAGAGGCCAAATAGTTTGGTACACCATATATTTTGTATGGTGTGCCGAAGTATTTGGACACTTCGGCTGCTACATATGTATGTGGGTCCAAGTATATTAACCCATCCTCTCCCAGCAAAAAAAAAATAAAACAAAACAATCTTTTGTTATCCGGCCAGGGATCCCAATCACCGGCAACGGATGGCTTAACCAAACTAATATTATCTTACCTATAACTATTCTGTTGCTAGGTATTCCCAATTTGTTCTCACTTTGAATGAGATTCTTAACTTCAACTTCTATCTTAGATATAGAATCCAATAGTTCAGGAACGTCGGGAGATATGTCAGCACGGTCAAACCACACATTGCTTGTGGCACCCTCATTCGGTGTGTATGGCTGTAGAGGAGCCGTAGGGAACATAACCTTGATGTGAGGAAATGCAAAATTTCGAGCCATTATTTGCACCCATTCCATCATGTTTCCACCTGAATCACCTACAAAATAACCTTTGTTATAGTAAAATGGGACAATGAATGGGGAACGTAAAATGTAAACAAGTCGAACTAAACTATACTTAAATCATTACAGTTGAACGAATTGCTCCAAAGCAATTCCTTCAAAAAGCTACTTTACTGTTCAAACAATAAAATTCAATAACATTTTAATACAAATATGTTCAACAAAAAGAATTGCAACCATACTACATTTCTCCATAGTTAGGTACAATTGAAGCTCAAAAGTCAGTGATGACATGTAATATTGATAATATTATTAATAAAATAAATAATAAATAACTATGACTTAACATATAAATAAGTGGATGGTAAGTGGTAATCCCTAAGAATGGAAGAATATGGGGGAGGCCTTTGCCCGAAGGCACACAGAATCGGTTACCGTGAATTAAGAAAAGAAAAAAAACTATTTATAAAAAAAAATACCATACAATTATAAACTGTATTTCTGATACAAGGCTATAAATATAATCCCTAAGCAATCCCAGGGATTTTCATCAGCAAGTTGTGAGCAAAAAGGCAAGGAGTTAAAGTATAATGTAGTGAACGAATCACGGTCTAAACACTCTAAATTGACCGATAGAAATGTGTGCATTACTAAATTGAATAATCCGACAAGAGAACATTTGAATACGTGAGTTTTAACCGTTTAGTAAAATAAAGAGAACATTTATTGAATACACTAAAATTTACCCTTTAACTACGAAGTGAGTAATGGAATAAACCTTGTCCACCAAAAACCAAAGAGTAATAATTGTAATCGGCAATAAGACCTACCCAAACAAAAACAATAGACTTACCAGATCCATGAAAGAATATTACTGTTGCTGTATGTTTCGGACCCGTCGGTTTAATCAGGTGTAAAGCACCGAGTCTAGACATCGTTATAAATTTTTCTGATCGCACTGAACTGAAAGTGAATTTACAATGTTTATTTTTACAAGTAACCTCTAAACTCAAAGGAAAGGAAAGGGGTGGTGTGGTGGTGGTGGGGCTGCTGTGACGACATATGAATGTCAATCTGACACAATTGACAGCTATGTGACAGTTAAAGCTTAAGCCACACAGAGAGCGGGCGGGCGGTTGCGGCGCGGGCGCGGGCGGCAGTGGCGCGGGAGCCGCCTTTGGCGGCAGCCGCCACCGCCAAAAGCAGCTCCCGCGCCGCCGCCGCCGCGCGCGCCGCCGCCGCCCGCGCCCGCGCCGCTGCCGCCCGCGCCCGCGCCGCTACCGCCCGCCCGCTCTCTGTGTGGCTTAAGCTTAAAATAAAGCTGTATTGAGACTGTCTTGAGACTGTCTAGCACGGGCAGTCCCGCATTGGTTCCGCATGTATAGTGCAAGCATAGTGCGCGCCATCCACGACGACGCGCCTCCACACCCACAGGCCAAGCCGTATTTAATATCATCTGTCCAAATTTCATGCGAGAGGAAATCAGAGGAAATTACTGATTTTTTTTTACATTTTCACGTGCTTGGTAGACGGGTATTCCACCGCGATACAAGCACAAACTACTAAGGAGATAGTTAACGTATCAAGTGAAGTGGCAGACGATTTTTTTTCGTTAAGGTATTTTCTTAACTATCATTTAAACCTAGTTTCAGTCGAGAGGAAATGACTGAATTTAATTTTTTTTACGTCTTTGTGAGGCTGCTGCTCCTCAACCCACCAACGGAATCGTGGCAGACGTCCACAGTATTTTTTTATACATCTTTCTTAATCACTGTACGAGTTTTCATGCGAGAGGACGCGGGACGTTGGTAATCGTAACCTGTTGTTGGCTTAAGCGGGTATTACACTGTCCTGCCTGAATCAGGCGTCCTAACTAGTGGAGGGGAGTTGAAGCATCTCGCTCTAACGTATAGGTCCGAACCTTTCTAAGTGTCCTGAATTCAGGACAGTGTAATATCCGCTTTAAAGCTGCCTACTCAAAGCCCTGCCTGTAGGGCCCTGCTTGTAGTGCCACTGCTAAATCGTATTGTGTGTAGGGCCAAAAGATTTAATTCTACCGTTTTGTCGGCGTCATTGATATGTATACTCATGCCAAATTACAGCTTTCTAGTACTAACGGTTACTGAGAAAAACGGGGGTCGGACGGACGGACGGCGAAACTATAAGGGTTCCTTGTTTACTACGGAACCCTAAAAATCGGACACACAATACGATGTGGCAGTGGCACTGCAAGCAGGGCCCTGCAGGCAGGGCTTTGAGTAGGCGGCTTTACGGTCTAACAATACTTCACAAGATTCGGTTGTGAAATGCGACCCTTGGAGGAGAACAAATCGAAATTCGGCCGGAGAAACACAAAATCATTGTTAAAAAAAATATATTTTTAAATTTCCAAAAAGTGACTTAATAAAAAAATCTATAGAGTTAGAACCTGCTCACACAATTTCACGAGAATTGCGTGCGTGCGAAGTTTAGAAATGCGACCTGTAGAGAACATACCATTGACAAAAAAAATAGAAAATTTGCAAATATTTATTCGTCTGAAAAATTCTATCTAATCATAAAACCTGCTCACAAAATTTCACGAGAATCGGTTGAGAAATGAGACCTGTACAAGAAAAAACGTCCGCAGAAAAATACGAAATCATTGATTAAAAGTTAGTTTTTTTTTAATTTCCAAAAAATGACTCGGCTAAAAAATTATATATAGTTACTAGTTACCAAACCTGCTCACAAAATTTCACGAAAGTCGGTTGATAAATGCGACCTGTAGAGGAGAACAAACTATTGACGCCAAAAAAAATTCAAAATTTAAAAAAAAATGCACCACCACCGTATAAGTATGAGGTACCCCTTTCCAAGATTTTATTCTACCGTTTTGTCGGCGTCATCAATATCTATACTCATGCCAAATTACAGCTTTCTAGTACTAACGGTTACTGAGATAAACGGGGGACAGATGGACGGACGGACGGACGGACATGGCGAAACTATAAGGGTTCCTTGTTCACTACGGAACCCTAAAACACACCAAATAAATTCTATGTAGTCATAAAACCTGCTCACAAAATTTCACGAGAACCGGTTGAGAAATGCGAAATGCTGTAGAGGCAAAAACGGCCGCAGAAAAGTACGAAATAATTGACAAAAAGTTTGTTTTTTTAAATTTCCAAAAATTTACTCGACAAAAAACTTTCTTTTAATTTTCGTACCTGCTCACAAAATTTCACGACAATCGGTTAAGAAATGCGACCTGTAGAGGAAAACATCCGGAAACTGGACATACGAAAGCATTTTTGTCGAAGCTAAAACAGAGACCTTCGTTTCACTTGGTCAATTAAATAAAACCAATTTATTTCTGCTCAGTCGATTTGCTCAACAAACAGGTATTTGACGTTTGTATAAAAAGAAACGTAACAATTTTTTCTTATTTGTCGTGTTCTCTGTTTTAATACCCTGTTGATGCGCCGAAAATAGTTCATTGTTGGGTGTTTCTTCGCATAATGCAATGCATTTATTTATTAGCAAAGTTTCTTTTTCGTCTGCAGTTAATATTTTACGTTCAGGGGGCACATAGCGGTGAAAATCACCATGCTTTTCGATATTGGTCTTCAATCTTTCATTGTATGTATCTAATACACTTTCAATACCACCCCCTACGTTGTATGCGTTGGGAGCCGGAGTTTCAGATGAAGGTGAGCGGAAACGTTGATCCCGATATAGTGGACCACGAGGTACTGCTGGATAGCATTTTGGTTTTTCTAAGTTGTAGTAGCCAGGTCCAGGTGTAACTAATGTACCAAAAACTGAGATATAGTTATACCACGGTTGCATACGACCGTCTGACGAACAAAATGGAGCTAGACGTTGTATATTCAAGGACTTTTTTAGTTTCGATGCTGATGGGAGAAAATCGGCAGGGCTAGGCTCATCCCAACATTTTTGAAGCGGTTTCATTCGCACAGTTTTCGAATTAAATTCCCACGTATAATGCGGACATGGATCTTTATCTACGTGTTTTTCAGATGGGTCGTTATCATCATTTGCATCTTCTAATGCGGTTATCTTAAATCTTTCAGTTGTGGATCCAAATGGTGCCTTTGAACAGATTTGAAATTGACATGGTTTGTAGGCTGCACAATACGTCGCTGGGCTGGGACCTTCTTCTTTGCGGGCCTTAAATCTTTCAGCTTTCATTCCAAAACACGAAGGTTCCGGTAAAACAGCACGACATGGAATAATGGGTGGTTCCGGTTGCTCAAAATCTCTTTTAATGTCATGATCGGCTGGGCCGGGATTAACTTCATATTTTAATGAAGGGAATCTGTCAGCTTTAGGTCCAAGTTCTCGTAAATTTGTACCTTTTGGTAGCACAGGCGAGTAAGATGCCGGTCCAGGTGCATTTTCTAGAATATTTCTTCTCTGAATCATCTCGATAAATCTGTACTGTTTTGATTCTTTACGTTTATGAGATCTAAATTTTTCAGCACAAGTTTCAATTTCGTTTGGTTTTTTCTCCAACGAGTAATCTGCCGGACCCGGGCTCTGCTCCAAAGGCTTAGTTGACCTGCTACTAGACCACTTACTCCATTTACAACCTTGATAAAACATTGTCGATTCAATCACTCTTGCATCGTAAAATGGAGGAGACTCATCGGAAACTTTTTGTCTTTTGGCTGAGAGACCGCTATCACCCCCAGTACGAGGTGCTACTCCTTTTATAATATGTTTTGGTACTTTAGCTTGGCAAACGATTTCAGGTTCTAGTTTAGGTTCTTCGGTTGGACATGTACAAGTTGTAGGGATTCCACATTTGCATAGAATTTCCTCAAGGTCTTCTTTGCTTAAGGCCTCGTAAGGAAAACGAGGAATCTTTGACATCATTGAAGTAGCGTTTGGAATCTTTGACGGAATATCGGAATTGTAAATAGCATGTGTCCATATCGGCTTAGAAACTGTCGTCTTACGTGGAGTTTTAGACAGAAAAGGAGCTTGGGACGGGTTTACTTTATGGCTCTCATCGTATTGGTAAGCACCAGGATCGTAAAACCGATAATATTTGGAATCCTGCGAGAATCGGTCGCTCAGGCTATATGCTGCCATATTTAGTTATATTATTGTCAATAGCAATTAAAAACTTGTAATAATATAAAACGTTTTACAAAAAATATATAGTAATACGAAATGCATGTTCCATTCCGAGTATATGATGTATATATTATGTAAAGTAGCATATAACGAACCTATAGAATCATATTTGAAATTTTGACATACAACGTGCGGTGTTGGGTGACACTACGACACTTGGGTGACACGTGGGTGACACCTAGGCAAGATCTAGGCGTTTGAATGGATCAAGTGAAGATGGTGCGAAGTAAAAATATAGGTATGATCATGCGCCATGTTGCGGACTTTCATTGGAACTAATTATTAAAATATCTTCAGTGTTTACAATATCGTAATTAATCTATATTCCATTAAATTAGCTTCCAAATACAGCTACTTTACTTTAAAACTAATTTCTTACTAACTAACTAACTGGGCTGGCACGACGACGTCGACGACCCAAAATGAGTCTTGGCCTCCGACACAAGAGCAGGCCACTTTGCTCGGTCCTGCATATATATTGTAGTCTTTGGGTCCTGCGCAATTTCTTACACTGGCAATAATTTTAATGACATTGTCAGCACGTCTAGTGGTTAGTGGTTATAAGTTTGTATGGAAATTGGATTTGATTTGGATAGGGCTTGACACGGTCGTAGTACGATGCATTTGCAAAATAAAATCTTGAAATGAATTAAGTTAATACATCATATACGGATTAGGTATTATGGTGCAACTACCATTATCACAACGGATACTCTGTTAATTCTCTTCTCGGCAAAATGTAATCTAGTTTAATATTTTTATGAAATTATGGGGGGGATTAACTTGAAACTTGGCTTATTTTTGGGTTTTGTGCTGGTCTCTGTGTGTGCCGGTGAAGATGCAATAGATGAGAACACGTCTTGTAACGCAACGGGTTCACCTCGTGTCAACTACGAGTATAGTACACAAATCGTCGGCAGTGAGCACATTATCACCTTCAAAGGGTATTTTCCTAGAAGTACCCGGGAGAACTACGTATCAGCAGCTTTACGAAATGCCGGGGTAAGCAGTTAAATATATCAATTTGTGTGTTCTGTAAACGTCTGTAACTGAATTTTAGGACGACAAACCAGATATTGTGTTGTTAATATTTAGGGTTTTTTAAGCCATAACATTTCTATGCTCAATGTAGCAGGTATAATTACATAAGCTAAGCGAAGCACTGTAGAGTGTTAGACTTTATAACATAGCGTTTCCGTTCCCTTTAATATAGCGTTGCTTAGGCTGAAGAGTCTGTCTACAGACAACAGTGTAAACCACTAATCTTAAATGATTTTTGAACATATTACTAAGATTATTGAATTTACAATCATTCAATCACATTGGGCTTTGAAGTCACAGGGACCACCAATAAAGTCACACAACCATCAGAAGTTATAAGGTCGCGGACACGACACCAGTAACCAGTGACGCCAGTGGCCAGTGGCGCAGCAACCTGGGGCGCGGCACGAGAACAATGGAATCGCGCCGCTGTCATCCAGAACATGTTCATTCAAATCAATACAAACCGATGGTGCGCTCTCCTGGTTACGCCGCTGGCGGTTGGTGTTGAGTCCGCGTCCTAAAGTATTTTCTCCTTCTTCGACTGTTTTGGTAAAAACCTTCAG
Organism: Cenopis cana; assembly: GCA_951800055.1. Taxonomy (NCBI): domain Eukaryota; kingdom Metazoa; phylum Arthropoda; class Insecta; order Lepidoptera; family Tortricidae; genus Cenopis; species Cenopis cana. Next base: position 32,740,937 of record OX637471.1, on the reverse strand, counting down.
CTCTCTGATTATAATTATTGAATTACTCAAACAGAAAAAAAAATATATACACACACTTATAAGCAAAAACTTAATGCACCATGCATGAGAAATAGAAAAATCATCGGAAGACCAGCGCTGGCATTTGCCCGCATTATGCTTAGATGGAACCGTTTCGTGACAACACAACTTTCCTGTTTTTGTTTATTTTTATTTTTGCTTTCTTATTTGTTAGTTGTTTTGTCCCGAATAAATATTTCTTATAAAAAAATATATATACATATATGTAATAAAACAATTGCAAGTCGGAATCGCGCACGAAAGGTTCTGTCCCATTATCTTTAAAAACGGCAAAAAAATCACGTTTGTTGTATGGGAGCCCCCTCAAATATTTATTTTATTCTGTTTTTTAGTATTCATTGTTATAGCGGCCACAGAAATACATCTTCTGTGGAAATTTCAACTGTCTGACTATCACAGTTTTTGAGATACAGCCTAGTGACGGACGGACGGAAGGACAGCGGAGTCTTAGTAATAGGTTCCCGTTTTACCCTTTGGGTACGGAACCCTAAAAAAAATATACAAAACAAATGTAAAAAAAATAAATACAAAAAAAACTAAGAAACAAAAAAAAGTGTTCGATATAATTTTACTCATGCACGAAAAAAGGTTATTTGTATAAGCAAAAACTACAGAACTAGGACTGCATAACATCATATCTACTGGTGTTTTCTATGTATGGTATGTTTACAGAACAAAACAATGCATTGTTTTATTTTTTCGCCAATATGCTACAGGATAAACAGGTCATGTTTCATCCAATGATTGTAAATTATTGTACATAGCTATTCCAGCACGCATAGCTACGGCCAGAACGAAATGGAAAGGCATGGAAAGGCATATGTCCAGCAGTGGACGCAAATATGCTGAAAGAGAGAGAGAGAGAGAGAGACTATTATCTTTAACTTTATCTTGGATACATTCAACTACCATTCTTTATTTTATGTCTTTGAGAGCATGTTGCACTATAATAAACTTAAACATAGTTTAACACCCTAGCTGCGGGAGTTAACTTGAGTCACACCTGTGACACGCGAAGGAACGTAAGCACTGTGGGTAAGTATGTGTGCGTGCGCTGTCTGTACACGCGTCAATTGTTTGCGCGGGTGAGTAGCGCGTAACGCGGACGAATCGCGAGGCGCGACGGCACCCGATCGACACCAGGCGGGTCTCTCAGGGACGAGGTAACTGACCTCGGTGCGGGGGGTTCGTGGCCATTCTGTATGTAATACTATTATACTATTATTTGCTTGAGTTAACTGTACTATAATAGGCTGCTTTGACCTGCAGCAGCATCTGGAATATTGAATTGACAGATTTTGTATAAATCTGACGTAATAGGTGTCTTGACATAGGTTTATCTTGTCCTTGAAGTGACAGTCAATTGTTCGGCTGAAAGGCACTTATTGAAAATAATTACTTGCTATGTTCCCAGTACACTCGTTTCCATTTACACCTCAGATTCGTTTGAAGCTGTTCAACCAATCTCACTGGAGCGCAAACTCTCAAGGAAATATATTTTGATTGCAGTCGGGGGACCTACTACATACAAGTAAAACCAAAATATTAGGTCCCCCAACTGCAAACAAAATATATTTCCTTGAGTTATTTATTAGGAAACTTGTTTTTATCTTTTTAATGCAGTCGTGTTTTGAATTTTTATGATTATTATTTTATTCAACTGTTGCCATGTTCTCTCTTTTATTGCCTTTCTAATGTAGGTATGGGTAAAAAAAATTGAGGGTTAATGTATAAGTTTTACAAAACCCTCAGGAGTTTTGGTCATTATTAGCACTACTAACATGAACCTTAGAACCATCTTGACACGTCTTGGATCCAAATTGGATCATCCGTTTGGGAGCTATGATGCCACATACACATGTTAAACTTATCACTTGTTTGCATTGTGGGTTCAAAATAGCCAATAAACACATTTAATAAAAGGAAAGTTACCACAGAAGAATTCTGTTATCCCCAAATCTTAACCATTTATTACATTTATTCCTAAAATCTATTATAGTGCGCGCCATCCACGAAGGCGCGCCCCTCCACAGCCCAAGCCGTACAACTGCGCACAGATTAGTATGAGATTCGCTGTGGAGGGGCGCGTCGTCGTGGATGGCGCGCAATATACATGTCAACATAATACAAGAAAAGTCAAGGCACAAACAAATAATAATACTATTATTGTCAGTCAAATAACCCTTCCCGTGCCATTCCCGTCGCAAAGGTGACCGTTACGCTCGCCGCGTTCCCACGTTGAATCGCAATGGACAGCCTCTGCACCAGGAAGGAGCCAGAGCGAGGGTCATGACTCATGACCCCTCTCCCTAAGACGCTGCCCCACCTCCCTGATGAAAACCTTAGCCCCAACAATTGGTTGTCTCGACCGCAAGAGGGACAAACAAGTAATTTGACTCTAAAATTGGTTCAATCTGTTAGGTCCCTGCTGCTGCACTAATTTGTGGATTATCCATAGCATTATTTAAAAAAAATATATTTACGAAACAACCCTTGGTTAATAATTTTTATCTTCTGCCGAACTGCAGGACATACCAATGAGGGCTACCGTTTTTGTGCTCACCAGTTGGCGCCACTGCGCTTTCAGTCCTGGTAATTATAGCCATAAAACCCAAATTTACGTGGAAATCGTATTTAATGCATTAAAACCGTACCGTAAATATTTTTATCGAATTTCCCGTATTGCAGCGCAGTCCCGTTTCGTTCGGAAAAAAGTATGATATAAGTTTACAAACGATAAAATTGTCTCAAAGCACTGAAATGTGTTGGTTGACCCGTAACTCAAATTTGCCATAATAGTAGAAGAGCCGGTGACACTGAACCTAGTATGATAAGATTCCCAGATGGCATATATATAATAGGGATGTCGACTCAAAAATTTTTATTACTTCAATAGAAAGAAGACATAAAACTATGCCAAATAGTGAAAATCCTATTCAAATATCTCAAAAAATAACGAAGCTACAACGGTTAGAATGTTCATAGTTAGAGTGAGAAAGTGCTACCTAACCGTGACGTCACTGTTAAGTAGCGCCATAGTAAATGACGATCGCTCAATACAAAGGTGCGTTTTGCAAAAAAGGGACAGAACATACCCACTCTTAAAACTTTGAAGACTTATAATTACGTAATTATTTATTTTTTTGAATTACTTTTTTCGCCATTTGATTGAGAATTTGAGCCTTTATGTAGAAAATTTGGATTTATTGATTTTCTTTTATAGTGTCGTCATCCCTATATAGGTTATAGGTTATAGGTTTGCGCGGGCTAGTTTTCCGCAACTCGACGTCGAATGCGCCTATTTTGCGTGGTGGGTTGACAACGTTACTCGTGCCAACCCAATTCTACCAGAAAGCCTAGCAGACCCTTGACGTTGCCGACGACTTCTGATAGGGACCTCGGTGATCCGAGGTGTTTTGCCCGGTATGCTGCCACCCCAGGGCATGACAGGATGACGTGGGCGGCTGTCCCTTCACCCTCCATACAGGCTCTGCAGAGAGGGCTATCTGTAACACCTAAAGTGAAGAGGTGCTTGTTTAGTAAGGCATGACCAGTAATGGCCCCCGTTAGGAGACGGAGTGCTGGCCTCCTTAGCTGCATCAGCTTCCTTGACAATCCGGGGTTGATCGTCGGGAGGGCCTCCTTGGTTTGCCTGCAGGTACTTAGGTTATGCCAGTATTTTTGGTGTTCTACCTTAGTGTGCTGTCGCAGTGTACTCCGCAGCCATGCAGGAGGTAGAGGTATTATAGGTTCTGGTCCCTCCACCCTAGAGTCTGAACCCTCTCTGGCTAGTGCATCCGCTGCGTCGTTACCGCGTGAATTGCTGTGGCCTTTGATCCACTGCAGGGTTATGCCGTTATCGGTACATACCTCCGTCAGGATCTTGTGGCACTCATGTATCAGCCCTGATGTTGTTGTGTGATTTTGTAGGGCTTGTAGCACTGATCGGCTGTCAGAGAGTATGCGGATGGGATATCCTCTTACCTCCCTGGAGACGATTGCGTGAGCAGCCATTATTATGCCCATACACTCTGCCTGGAAGACTGTGCTGTGGGCTCCTAATGGTGTCGAGATATGTATGTTCAGGTCCTCCGAGAATACTCCCGATCCAGTGCCTGACCTTGTTTTGGACCCATCCGTGAAGATTCTCAACTCCCTGGGGTTAAGGCCATCATCATCTGGGAATCTATCGAAATAGGTTCAGTGGTGTCGGCTCCTTTAATCGCTGCAGCAACCACCTTCTCCACTGTTTGGAAAATGCAGCAGTGGTTTTTCTTCCACAGAAAGTGCTGATCTTTCAGAAAAGCCCTGTTTTTTTCAGGAATCCGATCATACTAGATACCTCAGAAAAGTGGTCGCTTATCATACTGCTGCCACTGACAAGGCCAGCCAGGAGGGCTTGCAGCACTGCACTATCGTATAGTCCTACCCCTCCCCTGTTTCGAGGAACAAACGAAACTTGGGAATCTTATCATACTAAAAACCGGATTTTTCATCATTTTTCAATTTTAATTTTCAATGGTTTCGCCAGGTTTTTCGCATTGCAGCATCGCCGTTTCGTGTTCGCCGACTAATGACGCACCTAATTATATATATGCCATCTGGGAATCTTATCATACTAGGTTCAGTGTCACCGGCTCTTAAACTATAATCAATTATTTTGTCGGTCAGGTATTCAACTGGACTATTACTCAGAGAAACAATCCGGCGAAGGAGTACCCGAGTGACTTTGATGTGATATTGCTGGAGGAAGGCAACAGGCGTGCTCTGGACGCGCTGCGGGACCACCCCGCCGTGCGGCGCGTCACGGCCCAAAGACAAGTGCAGAGGACCATCAAATATGTGCAAGAGGTATGTAAAGGGTGAACAGCATAAACTAATTGAAACCTCAATGAAAATTTATTGTTGCTGGTCGCCCAAGATACAGGCTTTGCCTAGTTTGGGGACCCCTGTTCAATCGTTGCCAACCTTAATGTCGCTGTATGCCAGTGGCGGAGCGTCCATAAAACTCGATTCCCACCGGCTTGCCTAATTTTCAGCCTGTCTAGTTATTTTACTACGGCTCATGAAGAATAAGAAAGGAAAATTATTTCTGGTTGCCCTAAGAATATTTTTGACGCGCCACCACTGCTGTATGCATACCCTATCTCCCGATGTACGATAGTTTATTTTTATTTTTTTATTGCAGTCTATTTCATCCTTACGTGTCCTATCATGTAAACAAGCTCTCTGGAAGATATTAATCATTATTACCCTTTTCAATAGCATTACACAATAATCAAAACTTAAAATGTTGATATGATGAATGAAAATACTTAAAGAAGCTCACAAAGCAAAGTATTGCAATCCTAGAGGAAAGTGTGATAATGATTAACGTCTTCAAGAATAGCTTTTGCTGACTTCATTCCCTGACGAAATAGCTTAATAATTTATAGTGTTACTAGCTTTTGCCCGCGACTTCGTCCGCGTAAACTTTCGATGGATGATTTTCGGGATAAAATATATCCTATATGTTAATCCAGGCTATAATCTAGTTGTATACCAAGTTTCATCATAATCCGTTCAGCCGTTTAGGCGTGATTGAGTCACAAACATCCATCCAAACATCTAAACATCCTAACTTTCACATTTATAATATTAGTAGGATTTCGTTTCATTCTAAAAACAATATTTATTTTAATGGTAATTCCATGGTAACATTTTCCTGTTACATTCTTCATGCATGCATTAAAATGTTACAAATTGGAAAGAAAAAGTTAATTGTTTTTTAAATTTAAATTGTGTGACTTGCAAGGTTTAACCAATGCATTAAATGCAATACATGTATTAAATTTTAAAATGTTACCAATTGAAAAAAAAAACTAAAATGTTATTTAAATTTAAATTGTGTGGCTTGCAAGGTTTAGGCTAAGCGCGCACTGCGGTGCGGCGAGTTGCGGTGCGTTTTTAAATCAGCAACGGAAAAAAACCGTGATGTTATAGTACGCGCACTGTGGTAAAATATCCGCACGTTTTGCCATTCCCCCAACTGTAGAGAAGAGTGCACGACCGCACGTACAATATGGACCACTATACGAAAATATGCATCTGTATATGTATATTTACTGTTACGAAAAAAAAGTGCCTAAACAATATTGGGTGCATCCGATTGTGGCATTGCGGCCAATCAAAGGATTTTTCTTCATGAGATAATGAGATATGGTGACTTGCGCTTATATCCAACTAAAATTTTTGGCTATTACCGAATGAACATTGCAATTAATCAATATTTAAATCCGTGATCGCCGCGGCTACGGATGACACCCTAGGCCATGGGTCGGCAATAGGGATGTCGACTCAATTTTTTTTATTAGTTCAATAGAAAGAAGACATAAAACTATGCCAAATAGTGAAAATCCTATTCAAATATCTCAAAAAATAACGAAGCTACAACGTTAGAATGTTCTTAGTTAGAGAGAGAAAGTGCTACTTAACCGTGACGTCACTGTTAAGTAGCGCCATAGTAAATGTAGATCGTTCAATACAAAGGTGCGTTTTGCGGTAAAGGGACAGAACATACCCACTCTTAAAACTTTGAAGACTTATAATTACGTAATTATTTATTTTTTTGAATTACTTTTTTCGCCATTTGATTGAGAAATTGAGCCTTTATGTAGAAAATTTGTATTTATTCATTTTCTTTTATAGGGTCGTCATCCATATTAGTTTTAAGTGGGGTCCGGATATGTTAGAAAAATATTTGTCGAGGTCCAGAAAAAAAAACTTTTAATGAAATCAATACACATGCAGCATATTTAACATTACTCGGGGGCCGCGGTTCGACCTTCCGCGGTTCGCCTTTTGCCGACCCTTGCCCTAGGCTAGGCGACGACATGACCGCGCAGCCCCGTGTCGCGACTGTCGCGAGAACAACTGCACTGGACGGCTGCCGGCCGGCGTCCGCACGGATTTTTTTCCGCAGTGCGCGGGGTTTCATAATAGTCCATAGGCTGCAGAAAAAACGTGAGCGCCGCACCGCAAGCAATCTGCAGCAATCCACAGATTTTTATCCGCGTACGGATTATTTTCCGCAGTGCGCGCACTTCAAGGACGTTTCACACTCCAAAGATTTTGCGGAAAAAAAGCGCACAGAAAAAATCCGTAGTGCGCGCGTAGCCTTAAGGCGCTACAACGAGAAAGATTGGAACGCTGTTCTGCCCGACGAGGAAACAATAGGGACTGATTTTCAGATATATGGTTCTTGACTAATATGATTGTGGTACTGACATTGTCAGACTGACAATAGCCGAAACATGATTGCTCAAAATTTTCTCGATAGAAAATAAATCCAAAGTTGAGTCTATATTTTCCTTTTTTTACTCAGCCTAATAAAATAAAGCATTAAGAAAAGAGTTAATATGATGGTATTTTACCGCATCTATACTCTGACAAGAGGAAATTTAATATACCTGCACACAGTTGGAGATTTATCGAGATTTGTCTAAAAAAGCCATTCCCGGAGAGTGTTGCATCCCGTTTTGTCGTGAACGAAAAATATACGCTCGTCTCTTTCAATCAATATATCGCCTTAACCAATACAAACTAAAATATGCATGTTGCAAGTTAAATAACAGTATAAAATGGCATAGGTGATCGTATGTATTGTATTGTTCTAGGAGTGCGGTCCCGCCGGCTGCCTATACGCGGGCTGGCGCAGCCACCGCGCGCGAGCTCTTCGTTCACTCCGACAGCCGCGAGAGGTACACGTCGTTTTTAGGGTTCCGTAGCCAGAATGGCTAAAACGGAACCCTTATAGTTTCGTCTTGTCTGTCTGTTTGTCTGTCCGTATGTCACAGCCGATTTACTCGGAGACTATAAGTACTACAATTATGAAATTTGGTAGGAAGATGTATTCTATGAACCGCTATATAAAAGTGATGTGAAATTAGAAAAACAAATATTTTAAGGGGGGCACCCCCATAAACGGGGGATGTTTTTTTTTGTAGTGAAACCTTTAGCGGTGCTGAGCACTTTTTGTGATGGGGGAAAATTGTTAAACTCGCGACGATTCGTATGATCAGCTGAGTTGACCCCTCCTAGTATCGTGATTGCGATGTTAGGAGGGGTCAACTCAGCTGGACTTTAAACACCAAACTTGAGGAATGAAGTTTCCACTTACTGGCGTTTCCACTAACTCCAATATCGGATAGCCAGACTGACCGATTTCCGTAAAGATCATATTTCAAATAAATTCTCATGGAAAGGAGTTCTTTTGTCCCTAAATACGGTGACAGTTCACGTCAAAATAGTGGCCAAGCGTGATGGTTGGTTAAGAGTACGGGACCGATTTCAGAGGTCGTGGGTTCAATTCCCACCGGTGGCATTTAATTTCTTAATTTTCACTTTGATTTCAAATTATGTTTTCGTTTTTAGCGGACGCATCCGCTTGACAACAATTAAACTGTGTCTACTGCTCTGTTCTCAGCAGGCCCCTATTCCACCAACTCAACAATTGTCATCTGACAATGACACTTTTGAATCGTCACGTTAAGATGGTCGCTGGATAGCATCGGTACGTACTTACCGGCCCGGCAATGTAAACCGAATTGTCATTGTAAGGCCATTGTATTGGTATTGTCAAGTTGGTGAAATAGGGGCCTGGGCATTCTTAAGCAAATTGTATTTTGCTTATGCTTTAATGCATAGGAATTATGTCGCTAATGTTTAAAGAATACTAAAATTAGTGTGCTTGCGTAAATGCAATGTTTATTTTCAGAATGGGTATACCTCCAGGAAACTCTTGAGGACGGTGCCGCGGCAGATAACGTCCGTGCTGAAAGCTGATTTGCTCTGGTCGCTTGGGGTTACTGGTAACTATGTTACATATGTTTCGTTTGATAGGGCATTATAATTGATCTTTCATGTCTGGAAAACCTAATGTTACGGTGAGTTCTTAAGCACAGAGCGCCTTTTGAGTTATGCCCAACGTTGTTAAAGTAATTTGAGTAATTTTCATACTTTTAGTTATGATTTATATTGGCTCCATTATAGCAATAATGTTAGCGTGCTACATTTGTAGATCACTAAGGGCTGTGAAATTAGTAAAATTTGTGATACCTACCCGTAAGCCTAGCACATGATGGTCGCGAAAGTATGTCGGCTCGAGATAGATTATCCGTCACTTTCTAACAGCACCAATCATATAAAGACGCGTAGTCTATTTTATTTATTTATTTAATCTTTATTGCACAAAAGAAAAACTTGTCGTACAAAAGGCGGACTTAATGCCATATGGCATTCTCTATCTCGAGGATCAACATTGCTAGGCCTACTGATATAGAGAAAGGGCTTAATGACTAGTGTAATAACCGCTTACGATATTCGTTCAGGCGAGGGTATAAAGGTGGCCGTATTTGATACGGGGCTGGCGCGGCATCACCCTCACTTCGGTCGCGTTCGCGAGCGCACGGACTGGACGGGCGAGAACTCGCTGGACGACGCTCTCGGGCACGGCACGTTCGTGGCCGGCGTGATCGCCTCGCGCGCCGACTGCCTCGGCTTCGCGCCCGACGCCGATCTGCACATATTCAGGGTGTTCACCGACAACCAGGCAAGTCATACTTGATGCCATCGAGGTGGCTGGTGGTCCACACAGGACTGACGCGGCATTATCTGCACTACGGTCGCGTTCGCGGACGGTTACTGGACGGGCGAGAACTCGAATTTCCATTGATACCGTCAAAAACATAGTGAATATAAGTTCGCAAACTTTTAAGCCCACATAATGTTACGGGTGGACAACTACGAAACCCTACATTGTGCGTGGCCCGACACGCACTTGGCCGGTTTTTTATACTACGACGGTGGTAAACAAGCGTACGGTCACCCTGATGGTAAGCAGACACCGCTGCAGCCTATAGACGCTCGCAACTCCAAAAGAGTCACTTGACTTGATGAGGGCGACAACGTGACAGTGTTCGCAGTGTAAACAGGACGTCAGGACGTGGACGTTGCCAGCTTTATTCTTACAGTACATACAAAAGATTGTTTTGTTTTTTATGTCGTTAGATAACAGGTTTAAAACAAAGAAAGATGCCCCTGATGATTGCGTTTAATACCTGTGTACAATGAATAAAAAGCAATAAAATAAGTGAAACGCTATATTACCAAAACTGCTTGTTTTCTTGTGATTATTCTTATTTGGTTCATAATCATTAACAAAGATAGTGAAAGATAGCAAACGTAACTTATCTCTAACATCAACAATGTGATTTCATTTAACTCTGGTTTAATAATTCCTGAAACAGTTCATGCATACACTTTAATACTAATTTTTACAGATAAATACGTGTATGTATAGCATGTTTATTTGGAATTGGAGAGAACCCCTTACATACAAGTTTACAAAGTCCCAACCTTCACATGTTTAATATTAGTATAGCTGACAACTGTCTGGTACAGTGAACATCGAAGATTTCTATATAGACAAAATATGCCAACATGGCAAGGCGTAAGAGCGTACAGATATTTCTGTCGCTTTGGGAACGTTCATATATTTATGCCTTTGACTGTACGTGTCAGGTGTCGTACACGTCGTGGTTCCTGGACGCGTTCAACTACGCGATCATGCGCAAGATCGACGTGCTGAACCTCAGCATCGGCGGGCCGGACTTCATGGACCACCCGTTTGTCGACAAAGTCTGGGAGCTCAGCGCCAACAAGGTCAGTCTGCCTAACAATTATTATGTTATACACATATAGAACAAAACACGCGCGCTGATCGACTAACCAGAATCCGTAGTATAAGTTATTCGAAACAAAACACAAACGAACGCGTTTGCGTTTAGTCTCATTTTGTAATGCAACGCGAGCAGCGCCTCTGATGGCCTTAGGTGGTAACTATGTTTTGCCATACATATTGACACCAAACGCAAACGCGTTCGTTTGTGTTTTGTTTCGAAAAAACTTATACTAGATTTACAGAACAAAACACGCGCGCTAATCGACCAACCAGCACACGTGCACCAAAGAGGTTGGTGAGCAGATACAGATGTGCAAGTACCAGAAAGTTTCCATAAAACTGGGAAAGTTCTAGGTAATTTCTGAAAACTAACACATCAATGTTAAGGAAATTTCATTTTTGGAAATTTTACCCATAAAAAATATTCAGAGATTTCCGTAGTTTTCCTCTGTGGAAAAATATGCAATTTATGAAAATTCGGGTCAGCCATGTATACATTGTCTATGTAGCACAAAATAAAGAATATACAGAAGGTCCGTTCCCGCCGTTCTTAAAAATACATACCTAAACTTGCCTGACTCACAGGGTTGCTTCTGTATTGATTCTGAATTTTAAAAAGGAGCAGGTATATTAAAAATTCTTCAACATGACATTTAAATATGAACCAGCGTATCATGGTAAAAAACCGGTCAAGTGCGAGTCGGACTTCGCACATTTAGGGTTCCGAATCAACCTCAAAAATATGATTTATCAATATATTAGTATTTGTTGTTAAAATATACGTAATATTGAACATTGCCACCAAATTTCAAGTTCATAGGTCAATGAAAAGTCTAAAAATTCTTGGGAACAAATTTTGTGACAGATGACGGACGTACGGACGGACGTCTGGGCGACACCAATAGAGTTCCGTTTTGACCCTTCGGGTACGGAACCCTAATAAATTGATGCGTGACCCGCTGCGAGTTGTGACTTGTGACCGGCGGCGGTCGAGAGCGCCAACAAAGAATATACCTTATTAATTAGGTACCTACTTAACTAAAACATAGTACTTAAATACTGGCGTTTTACCAGCGAACGATAAGATGAATGTGTAATGGTTGATCGTCGTTATCAAAGCGGCTAGTTTCAAAAAATTACCTACCTACCATCATCATCATTCATCATTGTAACTACCAAAATGAGAAAACCGTTTTATTTACCTTTCAATATCGTTTGAAAATTTTAAGAAAGTGTAGGCACAGTTTTTTGTTGTATTTAAGTGTATTTAAACAATAAAATTCATTCCAACTGTAATAATATCGGTTATTCATTTTGACGTACGTGACACAAATTACCTACGTAGCGGCGGGGACGTCAAGTGATCAACGCGCGCACAACTAGCACTCGCGACGACGCGACAGTGACAGTCGCGACTAAGCTCGTCCGAAATCAACCGAGAATGACTGTAAATGTTACGTCTGTGTGCGGCGAAAATGGCACTTTGTACTGAGCGGACTCTCTGCTCCGGCGCGCGCTGCCGCTATTTACTTTGTGCTATGTAGTATGTGTCACTACTGCATCTATGTATAACCCGCGCCTACTAATCTGTCTGTCTTGTGGGCGTAACTGTATCTGTCTGGTCTCCGGTAGGTTATAATGGTGTCGGCTATCGGCAACGACGGCCCACTCTACGGCACGCTGAACAACCCCGCCGACCAGATGGACGTTATCGGCGTCGGCGGCATCGGGTTCGACGACCGCATCGCAAAGTTCTCCTCGCGCGGCATGACCACCTGGGAGCTGCCTCACGTAACTATCAACTCACTTTTTACACTTCTGTGTGTGGTTGTCGTATCCATAGTGGGGTCCTCAGACACTAGACAGCCAAGATAACCAGCTAAAGTTTGTACGACACGCTGAACAACCCCGCCGACCAGATGGACGTGATCGGCGTCGGCGGCATCGAGTTCGACGACCGCATCGCCAAGCTTTCCTCCTGGAGCTGTCTCACGTAACTATCAACTCACTTTTCATCCGACTGTGTGCCGTTCTCGTATCCATAGTGGGGTCCTCAGACACTAGACATCCAAGATAACCAGCTAAAGCTTATACGACACGCTGAACAATCCCGCCGACCAGATGGACGTGATCGGCGTCGGCGGCATCGGGGTCGACGATCGCATCGCCAAGTTCTCCTCGCACGGCATGACCACCTGGGAAGTGCCGCACGTAACTATCAACTCACCCCCTTATTCATAAACGTCCATCAGACCTATTTTAGCTAAAGTTCGTTTGTCCTTATCTGTCTCACACACTGAAGACAGTGACAAAAGAAATTTTAGTTAGTAGAGGTTTGTTGACTTTTATGAATAGAGAGGTCACTATTTACCCGACTGTGTGTCGTATGCGGCGCCCGCCTTTGCGCGTTCGACTTCACGATTTTTAATGAGGGCAATATTATTTACTTGAATACATATTTGCTTTTATGGCAGGGTTACGGCCGTATGAAGCCAGACATCGTGACGTACGGGAGTGGAGTGCGGGGGTCCAGCGTTACAGGCGGGTGCCGGTCGCTTAGCGGTAATCATTAATAATAAATTTATTTATTTTATTTACTGCACAAATGAAGAACTAACTGTATTTAATGGAGGTTTAATGACAAAATAAAAGCATTCTCTACCAGCAGCCTATAATTGCGACCCGACTTAACGATCCTAACAGTATCAAGAATAAGGGCGAGTTGCACTCTTGTTGTATCAACTTACAGTACCTTAGAATTACGATTAATAACGGGATATTTACCATGTATATTTGTATATGTGAGTTTCCTATATTTCGGCACTGTCGCAAGCGCCATTATCACGGAGTAACTGACGTGCTGCGAGTTTTAGTTGTGGTCTACCCACACACCATAGCGATCTACCCTCTTCTTGGTTCGCTTTTTCCGTACAGTGTCACCGTCAGTACTATTGTCCGCCTTCTCACTTGAAACTCGAATACGATCACGACACACCACACTTACAGTATCAACACGCGAGTTCCTTCCGGAAACAGTCTCTTTTTGATTTGCGAACTTGCGGATCACTGGACGCCAGATACTCCCGCCAGACATATACCGTTATTAATCGTAATTCAAATGTAAATGACCATGTGAGCTTAAAATCTTACATTTTACAGTAGATTGTTATAACCTTCTGTCTATACAATGAAATTTTAACATACGCCGCTTACAATTGTGCAACTCGCCCTATGTTGAAGTTTGGTAATGTAAAGATAACTTATTTTTACTGTTGTCAAATAGCGTATTATGGCTCAGGTACGTCGGTGGCGTCACCAGTAGTGGCTGGGGCCATAGCGCTGCTGGCTAGCGGCGTGCCGCGCCACAGTCTCACGCCCGCCGCGGTGAAGCAGGCGCTGTGCATCACGGCGCGCCGTCTGCCCGGCGCCAACATGTTCGAGCAGGGCCACGGGAAACTGGACCTTATCAGCGCTTACCAAGTAAGCAGGTGGTTGGCTGTCGAATATTAACGTGACATGGTTGACAATCCTGTCAAACTGTATAGAAATTCAAAGAAAAAAATTGCTAAATGGGTCATACACGCGTGACCGTACAGTCAGCATTAAAAGTAGCTTGGCATATGAAAACGTCTAAGTCTTGTATTATAAGGGAATAGGAACTTTTGACCTCTCGTATGCCAAGCTACTTTTGATGCTGACGGTACACCATCGTTATAGCGGGAAAAACTGTTAAATTGCGTCGCTATGTTAATAAATAGTGCTTTATGCCCACCCTAAAAAGCTGAATACATATGGGAAAACTCAGCGTCAGCAAAATTATGTTAGATTCGAATCAGTTGCAAGGGGCGGCAATGGACAGATTATTGTGGCGATTCATGGCAGCAGCAATATCATGATTTATTTCCCAGTTAAGTAATATAAACAGCAAATTCTTTTCAATGTTCTTATCTGCGTAGTTCCTGAGAGAATACGAGCCGCAGGCGAGCCTCAGCCCTCCTTACATCGACCTGACGGAGTGTCAGTACATGTGGCCGTACTGCACGCAGCCGCTATACTACAGCGCGCAACCTACCATAGCCAACGTGACCGTGATCAACGGGCTCGGCGTCTCGGGACACGTGGTATGTATCCATCTGCTTTGTTCCCGAGTACTAGCCTCAGCCCAGCGTAAATAGCTGACGAGTGCCAGTACAGTACATGTGGCTGGTACTACAGCGCGCAACTTACCATAGCAAACGATTATTACAGCTTTCTATTACCAACGGTGACTTTTTAAAAATTAAACTTTAATTTTAAATTCGAACACCCTGCGAGGAACCAACGGTTACTGAGATAAGCCGGGAACAGACGGACGGACGGACATGGCGAAACTACAAGGGTTCACTGTATACTATGGAACCCTAAAAAAGCTTGTATATCTTATATCTTTAAACGAGCAATTCTTGTATATATATTTATTTATTTCGGGGATCTCGGAAACGGCTCTAACGATTTGGGGTTTTCGGGGACGAGCAATCGATCTAGCTAGGTCTCATGGCCGGGAAAACGCCGAGCAAAGCTCGGCCGCCCAGATATTGTGTATAAAGTGTGCCAATTTGTGCAATGTTACAGAAAGAAGTGAGCTGGCATCCCCACCTGCCGCACGGGCCGCTGCTGTCCGTGGCGGCGGACTACAGCGCCATCCTTTGGCCCTGGTCCGGCTGGCTCGCGCTCAGCTTCTCCGTGCTAGAGGGCGGCTCCGACTTCGATGGGGTCGTTGAGGTGTGTGGCATATTCAAGCGTCTGACACGCTTTGATAGAGAAGCCTTATTGCGATTCCTATAAGAGGAAATAGAAAAGATTGCCATGTTTTGTCTTTATCACCGACCGAGCATTTTTCATGGTCGGGTTACAGGCATAGACACACTTCTATAAGCAAAACATTGGACATGCAAGCCGGTCAAATTGCGTAGTACAAATTTTATATGAAAATTCTTTCTCCCCCGGTGGCGCATCTGTAACTACTATATCTATGGGTAGATTCAGTATAACTGCTGTAAAAGTACTGTTACACATGCTCAACATTAGCACATAAAAAGCATGCAAGCATTTGCTTGGGATAAGCATGCTACAGCCATACTAAATACTAGCATTCAAATATTGACGGGTGTGGAACTCATACGATTTGGACCTGATCAAAAGTAGCGACACATATGAAGGCGTCAAAAGTTTTCATTACAAAGGAATAAGAACTTTTGACATCTTCATATGTCAAGCTACTTTTGATGCTGAGTGTACTTGTGCGCAGGGCCACGTGAACGTGACCATCGAGAGCCACGACGAGGCTGGGGACAGCGCCATGAGGAACGCCACGTTGATGCTGCCGATAAGGTGTTTGGAAGTTTTTATTTGTATTTGTAGGCGTTTTTCTTCGTATATCCTCCGCACTAAATAACTTATTATATAGTATATATTATAATTCAGTGGTAATATTATTTTAAAAAAGTTGGTGAAGTTGTAGCTTTGTAAGTTTGTGCGTAGGGGTACATCTCTGGAATTACTTATCCGATTGCAAAAAATATTTTAGCAGTAGGTATACAGTGGGGCTAGCATATCATGCATCTCGTCTCTACTCGCGCGCGAGATAGGCTACCTGTCACTGTCTGATTAATGCTGTCAAAAAGTGACAGGTAGCTTATCTCGCGCGCGAGTAGATACGGAATGCATGTTGTGCTAGAGGGGCAGAATGGGCGTTGTTATTTTATTCCGCGGCTCCGCTTGTGTTCTTTGTAATCCGCGGCGGAATCTCGCGGCCAGCTAATTATGTGGTATACTTATACAACAGTTCATTACTTACCTGGGGCGGTAAAACAGATAATGTCTCATATCGCAAGTGTTTGACGCCCGAGCCGAATGCAAGATCGGAAACTTCCTCCATTACCGCCCCTGGTGAGTAATAAATTTTACGTCTCCCCCTGGCCATTAAGTGGGATTTACCGCACGCGAATCGGGTGGTAATTGCCACTTTATGATCAGGTGTGACGCCAAGTTCGTTGTAATACAAACTCTTCTCAACCCGTACCTTTAGTATAAGTTTTTTCGAAACAAAACACAAACGAACGGGTTTTCGTTTAGTCTCATTTTGTAAAGCAACGCGAGCAGCGCCTCTGGTGGCCTCAGATGGTAACTATTTTTTGCCATACAAATTAAGGGGATGTCCCCAATGCAAATGTCCCGCTCTAACACGCGTGAGTTTGCAATTAACCATCCCGCTCTCTACGGAAGCTCTACGCGTAGTTTTCGTAAATATATTAAGCTATAGTCATTAAGCCAATCATTTTATCAAAGCAAACCCTGCGAATTTGTCTAACTATTATTAACTATCTTTAATTCAGTACCAAAATTAAATGTAAAATATCAGTAATATAGCCGTAATATTGAAAAAAAAAACATTCCAAAAAGGGTAACTTGGCGATTTTTTTCTATCGAGTGTAATTCATCACCATCAGGTCGTGTAACTAACTGCGATTTGGACTAGACAAGATCCTTATGTAACACATATTTTTTAGAATTTAAGCCACTATATTCTATGTCTCAGATGGTTTTAAAAAACTCGAAAGTGGTAATATTCAGCCTTAAGACCAAACGCAAACGTGTTCGTTTGTGTTTTGTTTCGAAAAAACTTATACTAGAGGTACCGATAATCTATGAGAGGAGGCCTGTGCCCAGCAGTGGGACGTATATAGGCTGATGATGATGATGATGAGAGGTACCGATTGTGCAGAGCGCGCGTGATCCCCGTACCTGTCCGCTCTCGCCGCCTCCTCTGGGACCAGTTCCACAGTCTGAGGTACCCGGGTGGCTACTTCCCGCGCGACGACTTGCGCGCCAAGCACGACCCGCTAGACTGGCACGCCGACCATCTTCACACCAACTTCCGGGACATGTACCGCCGGCTGCGCGACCACGGCTTCTATCTAGAGGTCATGGGTGAGTCTGCCGACCGATTGCCTATCGATATAACACATTCATATTATAGATTGTGATACGTAACTTCAAATATTTGAGACATATGAATTGAAGTTTGTAGTGATGAGGCTAAGACATCTC